>JAOPSE010000016.1:71151901-72401901 GCA_029449295.1 Zea luxurians | reverse complement strand
CTTATGCTATTCCTCTGTACATTCATACATGTGCATCATGCATCTCATTAGGTACACTAATTGATCACGTGATGCGGAAGATGAGAACTGAATCGACCCTAAGATGATGCAGAGAGTGGACATCTCCGCAAGACGATGTCGTCAGTCAGACCAACCTGAAGATGGATAATCTAAACGAGTGCCAAGACAAAGGATGGTCACCAAGTGGACATCACCTAACAAACACTAACTTAGTGTTATTCCAGGCAAGCCCCGGTGCATTATCCCTTTCCTTGGGTTTTAAAATCTTTATCACCTTGTTTGATGCATTAGGTGATAGGAGTTGTGTGCCAAACAATTGCTGCATTTCCTTCCTTGGAAAATTGATTACCCTTCCTTGATACCCTTTTATGAAAAGGATTTTTATGATGCTTAGCCTTGCTTTAGAAAAACAAAATGTTTTGTTTTAAAACAAAAGGTGATGCTTCACAGTGGATGGGAATTTTTATAAAGAAAAACTTGTGATGGTGGATCAATCACGGCCGTGATGGGTTCAACATCTAAAAAGATGTACCTCTGCCAGGTACCAAACTTTGGGTTTTAAATAATAAAGCTGAGACCGGGCGGGTGGCTTGCACGAGAAGGAAGTCTCGATGTAGTGCCTCCGTCTGAGTCGATTAAGGACCGTGTCGATGTAGGCTTGCTGATTGAGGATCTTTTAACTGGCCACATGCCTCGTCATGGGTAAGCTTTGCCTCGGTCGGACCAACACCAGAAAGGCCAACATGCAATGGGAGAGGAGAGATGGCGAGAGTAGCGTGTACCCTCCGTGGCAAGAGGCTGGACGGTGGTGTATCTGTGCTCTCGGTTGGCGTGAACCCGGTCTGGTCTTGAGAAACCCGGTGGTGAGTTGACATATGCAAGGGTTAAGTGCTACATATGTCGTGTGGTTGGAGAACCCCAGCTGGGTATTAATCGATTCAGATCACCGTTACATCTCGGATATGAAGACTTGGTCACTGCCCTACACGTAGCAATCCAGTGAACTGAAGGGATGATTAAAAGACGACTAGTATAGGCCAAGTGCTTGAACTAGGATAGAAAGAACTCTAGATGCAGGTAACTTTACTTAACCTGACAAGTAAAAATGGATTTTTAAGGATCTACTCATAGTAAGCTTTTCTGCAAATAGAGTCTTTGATTCTTGATAAACCATACCTTGATTCCCAAAAGCCAGCATATCCTTGAGAGTCTTTTTCCTTAGACGGGTAAGACTTGCGAAAGTACACTTCTTACTCAGGGTTTTCGAACCCATGTTGTTGCAGGTACTAGACTTGTGCTGCTGTGGATGATGTTAAGCGCCAGTGGGCACGACCTTCTTATAAGTCTAAGTACTTCTTCTATACTTCTTATTGAGGATTTTCATTGAGCTAGCATATATTTTAAACTTATAAATAATTTATAACATTTCAAAGTTTATTGCTTTGAACCACTTTTGTAACCACTCCGATAAACATAATGTAAATTTTTGTAACTTGTAACTTTTGTAATAAAGAAATTCCGCTACAGAAATGTTGGTGTGTGATTTGTGTTTACTTAATCTTGCGATCCTGGTTGTAAGTGGTTTATCCGGGGTCCTTGGGACACTCGGACGGATCCTATTAAGTTATCTGGTTCCCATGCATAGCCGTGTGAGGTCTTTGAGATAAGGGCAGGTGCATGTGGGCCCAATAATTTGGGAGGTTCTGCCACAGCTGTTATTGGAGCAGGATTAAGTCTATACGGTCACATACATATTTTCAAAACAAAGTTTTGGTTTTGAAAAACCTATTTTCAACTAAACACATTGTTTGGTTTTGAAAAACTATAATGCTAGCGACATCCTCTATTAAGCCCTAAATTAAGGACTATTAGGTGGCTTATTTAGAAACCACTAACCCACAACCGGGGGTATTGCATACATGTGTATTGTTATTTTTGAGGCCATTCAGTTTTGAATGGATCGATGCTCAAGATAAGGTGAGATGTGAGAGCATGACCGAACAAACGTCGGTCTAGGGGAGTGCTTAATTGTGGCGCTTGACTATATACATGTTCTACATATGTATATACGAAAGCTGCGATGTGGAGTAATTACTCTTCCGGGAACTCAGTACCCCATGGATGTGTATGGGTATACATACATGGGAATACTGAGAAATGTAATGTACTTGCAACGACACACGTAAGCTCAGGTA
The DNA here is from genome assembly GCA_029449295.1 of Zea luxurians. Lineage (NCBI taxonomy): Eukaryota > Viridiplantae > Streptophyta > Magnoliopsida > Poales > Poaceae > Zea > Zea luxurians. The sequence continues at coordinate 72,399,685 of JAOPSE010000016.1, read as the reverse complement.
AGAAGGTGAGTTACCATAATGAGTTGCCCTGTGGTTAAAGTGTGGCAGCGGCGCCTATGCGTGGCTCATCGCTTAATGAAGAGCTGGCCTCCATATAGAAATATATGGAGTATAAACTGTGATAAACTGTCATGTGTGGATCTTGCATCATGGGAAACTGGGTTATGATGGAAGTTTCTGCAGGTACACTAACCTCGAAAACGTATCTATAGCTGACGACTAGCAAAATACCGAGAGAGACGTAAGTATGCCACCGAAATAGAACGATATTGCCACATTAGATTGGCAAAAATTTGTGAGGACGAACAGGACGAGCATGCATCTTGATTGTTGCATTATGTTTGTCACCTATACATCCAAAATGCTTCCCCCATCTTTATCCTAGTAAACAATGATTGTGGATAATGTGGTGTAATGTTGTATTATGAACTTCGATGAAATAGTTGTCCTCCGTTCCTTAGGTAATCTGTTTAGGTGTTATATGTGTTTGCTCTTGTGCTTGATGTGACGATAGAATGTTTGTGACTTGTTTGCCTAAACCCAAAACTAGGCCATGTTCTTATTTAGTGAACCGTGACTCAAAGTTGACTTTTCCGTTATCCCTCCATGACCAAACTCATACAAATAAATGCTTAGATATATTCTTTGTTGGACATAAAGTGTACCCGGGCTTAAAACAAGAATATCGAATCATGTTTCCTTCCAAAACCATTCCCTTGTTCGATTTGTGCAAACTGATGTCTCTCTTATACTTTGTATCTTCTTAGGGATCATGTCGATATTTTATCAACCTAACCCAGGAAAGACGTGTCTCATCATTTTCTTGAGTTTGATGCCTTTGGTTTCCTCATATTTATCTAAGGCATACCAACTTAATTTTATGACCGTTTTCCCTCCATATCTAATCAGATACTAATCCTTGACCTTGTAATCTCTGCGATGGGCATAGAAATATGCTTGGGGCTAAATTAACAGTCTCCCATCATACTCCCTTCATCAACCAATTTAGGTTATGGCCATATCTTGTTCATTTCATCGGTCCATGATCTACTTGGCTCTCTACTTGTAATTATTCTTACAGGTGGAGTATCTATTGTATACTGAGATCCTTGTTCAATCCATTTGTGTGGTCTCTTTTCCCTTGACTTTGGTAGTGACTACACATATAAGTTCCTTTTGCATCCTTTATTGCGAAAGGTGAAGCCTTGAAGCTTTTGTGTTGAGAGACAACTGATTAGTTCTCAACATGGAGATTGACTTTCCCTGTTGCTGAAATGCAGGAGTTTGTTCATTCGCTCTTACTTAATCCATGTATTCTTGAACCAAGTCAATTCATCTCACCTGAAAAAAACGGATGAACAACATGACCAAATGGATTTTTACCCAAGTGTATGATCTCTTGTTAATGAATGTGAACTCTCAACCCTTGGATTGCCGATGGGTAATAAGAGAAATTATTCAATGTCAAAAGTAGTTCAACAAGTTGGTTTTTACTAACTTTTGTAACTGCTTTGTGAACAAAGGTTGAGTTTAGATATCGTTTTGTGGAGTTGTCTAAACTCACTTTTGTACAACCCCTCTTAAGGAAGTGTTTATAAGAATCGAGATTAAGTTGGCCAGTAACCACCTAATCATCGCTCTAGTCATGCCTCGATCGCCTCACGTATGGTTTCTCGACGTGTGTGATCAAGTCGAGCCATAGCCATGCCTAGAGCTTGATAAAATGGATTAGACACGAAGTCAGCATTTACAGATCCTTTCACTTATGTTTCTTCGAGTCTCTATCGTTTTTTTGGACTTGGATTCTCTAGCTAGCATGAGTTAACTGTGATGTTGTTCGACATCCACACTCGTCTTATGTGCTATGAACTTATCGTGACCACTTATTAGTAAACCTCTTTCTGTGTTTTTACCCAAGAGGTTGCATCTGGTTCTGTTTGGGAAAGGTCGCATATCTACCGCTTGCCCAACAGACTCAGATAGTACAGTGTCATCAGAAAAAGCAAACTGCACACATGGAACCTTATGTGTTCTTCTGGCAGACATCGTATCTATTGATGGACATATTTAAATTAGCTTGTGGCGATACATGCTATGTCCACTAGAGAAACCACCCCCTCAGACACTTGTCTTTGCTTGGAACCATCTTATGCTATCGCTGATATGGGCAGGGGTTACATGCTGCTCTACTCTTAAAAGTCTTTCGCTCCGAATCTTGGGACAAGATTCTTTTAAGGGAGAGGGCTGTAACACCCCAAGTGTTCCTGTACGCTTAACGACGAATATGGACGACTGTCTAAAATATTTTGCAAAGCTCGGACTTTAGTGACCTTCAAAAATGCCGAGTCCGGTGCTGTTTAGATTGGTTATGAGCATGAATGCGACTTCGGAAAAACAGCTCGAGTTTGGTGTCGTATTCATTTCCATAATCTAAATAGTTAAAAAGGTTTCATGAACTTTTAGATTACCTAATCTCGTTTGCTGGCGAATTTGGAAATGTTCGGATCACGCGCTTAAGTGGATATGATTTTCTGTAAAATTTGGAGCCCCGCGCTGTCCGAACAGAACGATGCGCTAGCTCATTAATTAAATTGTTCTTCTTCTCAACATGTTATTCTCGGCATCAAATCAAATGATCAATATCAGGGTAAATCCAACTGAACCCAATTGGAATCAACTGTAGTCCAAAAATATCCAAACCGAACTCGTTTTAATCTGGTCCGTTTATATCGTGCCCAGAATAGTCACGAAAGTTATCCAAACAAGGTCTAGCCAGAACCATCTAAACTGTTACTCCTCTGATTTTTTCAGATTCGTGATTCGGAAATTGAAGTGTGTAACCGTATAGCGCATGACCCTTTATTCATCGCTAAAAATCCTAATTCAAAATATCTGTGATTTTCTGTAAAAAAAGAAATAAAAAAAAAGAAAAATATCTCCAGTCGCCTCTATCTGCTGCCGCTGCCCCTCCCTTGATTTTTCCACGCGCGCAGGCTTCTTCCCCTAGCCACCCTTCCTCTCTCTCCCTCAGCTCACGGCACTCCCTCCCATGCTTCCCATGGCGGTAGTGCTCCCTCTGTCCATCCCCCTGCTCGGCACCGCCTCAAGCTCGTTGTGTCGTGCGCCCTGCTCCCTAGTGCCGCGAGCTCGCTGGCTCTCCTCCCTGCCCCAGCCCGATGTTTCTCCCAGCCGGCCGAGGTCCCTCGCCGTGGAGTTTCCCTGTGTGCGCCCAGCCCCCAGCGCGCCGGCCACCAGGTCTTCTTCTCCCTCCCATGGCGCTCGGACCGTGCCCCTCAAGCTCAAGCTCCATCGCGCCCAGCCGAGCTCTTCCTCCTTCGCCTTCTCCCCCTGCCGCGCACTCCTCCCTGGCTTCTCCCTGCTCGCGTTCCATCTTCCCCAGCGTGCCCTGCTCGGCTCCTTGGCACTCGGCCTTCATCTCCCATGGCCGTTGCTGCTCCCTGGTGCTCCCTGCTGCCCCTTGCCTCATCTCCTGCCACGTTGGTGAAGACCCGTTGCCATGCTGGAGCTCCTCTCCATGTTCCTGGTACCGTCCACAACCATCGTACTGCTCAGCCATGGCGAGCCATTGGAAAGCATCGCCTCCTACACTTCCTGCTCGACGCAGCATCGGTCCTTTGCCTCCACGGCGCGCTGTCCTCTCTTCTCGTCCGTGGAGCTCGCGGTCGAACGCAAGCTCGAACCCGCCGTTGGTCTGATGGTGTTCAATGGTCATTCCAGGCCAGTATTGTTCTCCTTTGGTCGTGCCTGCTCCAGTCGCTGTAACTAGTGTCGCCGCTCACTCTCATCCTTCTCATGACACTTGCCTCTGCTCCTACACGAGTCCCTGCTCTTGGCCTGATTGCTGGAGCTTGCAGGGGGCCTGAAGCCATACACCATGACCGGACCAACATCAGGTCGTCCTCCTCGACCTCGACGTGGTACTCGGCCTCGCCTTGGTGCTGGACCATAGCGCCATAGGCTCTTCTTTCGGCTTTAATTTCGCCGTCACTGGCCACATTCGCCCAGCGTCCACCTCGTTGTGCAGTCATGGACTTGTCGGCGAGCTGCCGTGGTACATAGATCGCTCTCGGCCTCTAGCTCTCGAGCGCGCGCGTCCCTGGCCCCCACTCGGATCTCACTCGGCCACAGCGCTAGCACTCCTCGACGTCGGTGTCGAGTTTGGGACCCTGCTCGCTATCACGGCCACCGTTGAATCGTCGGATCCCATCTCCCATGGCGCTCTTTGGTGTTTTCTTGCTTGTCCGTCTGCAGGTTTCATGGAGATCAAAGATTCTCTGCAGTCGCATGAAAACAAGCTGTGAAAACATTCTTGTGCTGGCCACGCGTCACCAGCTCGACAAAATGAATCCCATGGGTATCTGGTCAAGAATAGAAATTGTGTGCATCGCTCGCCAGATGTGTGTGATCAAAGACGTCAACCGGAAACCATCGTCGTTCTTCCGACTATCGCGTCGGATTGGTCAGGGTAAGCCAAATTGTTATTCGTGTTAGTGGAATAATGAGTGGTCTGACTAGGTATATTAATCGTGATGATTCTGTGGTGAGTCGGATTGCTATTTCTATTATTAGTTCGATGAAGGGATTTGTTAGATGTACTAATTATATCAGTTCTATTGCCTTTAGTATATGTGTGTCGTGGTGGTAGGTATAATATTTATTGGGATGCTTGAGTCGTTTACGATGATTTGGTCGATGTCGTGTGGTGAAAAAAGAGGTCTAAAATGCAGGATCTACGAAGAATGTTTTAGAGAATGTATAAGTTAAGTGTGTATAAATTGGTTCGTCATTTGTGATGAATGGTCAATTTAGTAATGTAAAGGGTAGTGTAAATGTTTCTATCATCTAGCCGATAAGCGTTAGTGATGCTTATATATATATATCATGATTTCTGTATGATTGATTTGCGTTGATATCGTGTTTAGCTTATATGATGTGCATAATAGTTTAGAGTAGTAATTCTAAGTCACTTAAAATGCTACTGTCTGTTATTTTAAGTTATAGGGATCCATGGTTGTTGCATCTAAGTATTGTTAATCCTCTTCGGTGTAGATTATCTATGTTATGCTATTCCTTTGTACATTCATACATGTGCATCATGCATCTCATTAGGTACGCTAGTTGATCACGTGATGCGGAAGACGAGAACTGATTCAACCCCAAGATGATGCAGAGACTTGACATCTCCGCAAGACGATGTCGTCAATCGGACCAACCTGAAGATGGATAATCTGAATGAGTGCAAAGACAAAGGATGGTCACCAAGTGGACGTCACCTAACAAACACTAACCTAGTGTTATTCCAGGCAAGCCCCGGTGCATTATCCCTTTCCTTGGGTATTAAAATCTTTATCACCTTGTTTGATGCATTAGGTGATAGGAGTTATGTGCCAAACAATTGCTGCATTTCCTTCCTTGGAAAATTGATTACCCTTCCTTGATACCATTTTATGAAAAGGATTTTTATGATGCTTAGCCTTGCTTTAGAAAAACAAAATGTTTTATTTTAAAACAAAAGGTGATTGTTCACAGTGGATGGGAATTTTTACAAAGAAAAACTTGTGATGGTGGATCAATCACGATCGTGATGGGTTTAGCATCTGAAAAGATGTACCTCTGCCAGGTACCAAACTTTGGGTTTTAAATAATAAAGCTGAGACCAGGCGGGTGGCTTGCACGAGAAGGAAGTCTCGGTGTAGTGCCTCCGTCTGAGTCGGTTAAGAACCGTGTTGATGTAGGCTTGCTTATTGAGGACCTTTTAACTGGCCACATGCCTCGTCATGGGTAAGCTTTGCCTCGGTCGGACCAATACCAGAAAGGCCAACACACAATGGGAGTGGAGAGATGGCGAGAGTAGCATGAACCCTTCGTGGCAAGAGGTTGGACAGTGGTGTATCTGTGCTCACGGTTGGCGTGAACCCGGTCTGGTCTTGAGAAACCCGGTGGCGAGTTGACATATGCAAGGGTTAAGTTCTACATATGTTGTGTGGTTGGAGATCCCCAACTGGGTATTAATCAATTCAGATCACCGTTACTTCTCAGATATGAAGACTTGGTCACTGCCCTACACGTAGCAATCCAGTGAACTGAAGGGATGATAAAAAGACGGTTAGTATAGGCCAAGTGCTTGAACTAGGAGAGAAAGAACTCTAGATGCAGGTAACTTCACTTAACCTGACAAGTAAAAATGGATTTTAAGGATCCACTCATAGTAAGCTTTTCTGCAAACAGAGTCTTTGATTCTTGATAAACCATACCTTGATTCCCAAAAGCCAGCATATCCTTGAGAGTCTTTTTCCTTAGACGGGTAAGACTTGCGAAAGTACACTTCGTACTCATGGTTTTCGAACCCATGTTGTTGCAGGTACTAGACTTGTGCTGCTGTGGATAATGTTAAGCGCCGGTGGGCACGACCTTCTTATAAGTCTAAGTACTTCTTCTATACTTCTTATTGAGGATTGTCCTTGAGCTAGCATATATTTTAAACTTATAAATAATTTATAACATTTCAAAGTTTATTGCTTTGAACCACTTTTGTAACCACTCCGATAAACATAATGTAAATTTTTGTAACTTGTAACTTTTGTAATAAAGAAATTCCACTACAGAAATGTTGGTGTGTGATTTGTGTTTACTTAATCTTGCGATCCTGGTTGTAAGTGGTTTATCCAGGGTCCCTAGGACACTCGGACGGATCCTATTAAGTTATCTGGTGCACATGCATAGCCGTCTGAGGTCTTTGAGACAAGGGCAGGTGCATGTGGGCCTAATAACTTGGGAGGTTCTGCCACAACAGGTATATTACAGTAGTCACATTTGATACACACACATTGGAGATAGAGCGGAAGACTTTTACAAAATACACTTTACAATCCAGAACTCAAGTTTTACAACATAAAAGGTTTGAAATTATTACAAGTCCTGATAGTCTTCAAAGTGCATAACTTAAATACAATACTTGGAAAGGTGAAGCCTTTCCATAAGAGATACACATAAGTAATCTAAGCTTCAAGGTCTCCATAAGGAGCGATTTATAAAGCCAAAGGCATCAAAAGTCTTTCCTGTAACAACATAGGGAATAAAACCTGAGTAGGCAATTACTCAGCAAGACTTACTCGACTTAGAAAAAGACTCTCAAGGGCATGCTAGCTTTTGGGAATCAAGAGAAAAGCTCATCAATTATCAAGGCAATCAATGGATCCTTAAGCCAAGTTTTACCTCATAAGTTAGGTTATTAACTAAATCTACTAACCTGTTTCTAGATTTTCCTAATCTAGATCATTCACTTGGCCTACACTAGTTTGCTTTTACCCAAAGCTTTGTTATACTTGTTAACTACGATACAGAGCAGTGATCTAGTCTTCATGTCCAAGAAGTAACAACGATTTGAATCGATTAATACCCAGTTGGGGATCTCCAACCACACGACATATGTAGCACTTAACCCTTGCATATGTCTACCATTCCCATGGGTCCTCCACTACGTGAACCGGCCCGTGCCACCCGAGAGTACGGTACTCCACCATCTAGCCACGTGCTTGGTGGGTACACACCACTCCCGCCATCTCTCCACTCCTAGTGCGCGATTAACTTTTTACATATGAAGTAGCCGGGTTCAGGCTTACCCATGACGAGGTATGTGGCCAGCTAAAAGGTCCTAGATCAGCAGACCTACAATCAGTATTGTCTTTAATCGACATAGACGGACGACCTCTCCGGCTCAACGCGTGGTCTCATTTTTAACAAATTCTCAAAATTTTGTACCTAGTAGAGGTACCCTACTTGAATGATGAATTCATCCCCGCGGAGGATGTCTTCATCATCCCAAACCCCTTTTCTTTTTTAAAAATCATGAGTCATAGATTAAAAACATTTTTTTAATCTATAAGCATGACTAAGCATGACTAGCTTTTATAAAACAGGTAACAAGGTATGATAATCGATCTTTCAAGGATAGTAATGCAGCAAGTGTTTAATCAACCAACTCCTATTACCTAATGCATCATATAAGTGATAAAAATTTGTAAACACAAGGAAAGGGGTGAATGCACTGGGGCTTTCCTTATTGCAGAAGACCCAAAATCGCTCTACCTTGGTAAGAAGTTAGATGGAACTCCACCATTGGATCAGCAGGCACTGAAGTGACCTCCTTCTTCAAACACCACTTCTTCTAGGTATTGTACAAGTTAATTACATGTAGATGAATGCTTGCTATGGTATGGAAATGCATTTCATAAAGAAGGCAACAAACAACACATCCTTTTAAACTTTTCTACAAAGTGCACAAAACTTAGCCAAAACACTAAAGGATTACCAAGGGCACTACAAGACATCTTTAACTTATAAATCACTAGGGAACTAATCTATCTTAGACTTCATCCAAAAAACTCAAAATTTCTTAAGCAACTTCATTTCCTAATTACCTAAGGGTAAAATCCTTTTATTTTTTTGGCAACAATTTGTTTGCTGAGAAAATCACTTCCAAACAACTTCAAACTTGGACCAAGTGCTCAACTAGTCAATACAAGGTTGCCCAAAAACTTTCATAATTTTTGGAAGACAACTTTTATTTCTACAAATCAAATAGACCTTCTAAGAGCATATTTTAATCCCCTGAAATTTGGTATCTACTGTAGAAATCCTAAATCTATTTTTACTAGAAAGTACATGACTTTACACACCTCATGAAGTTGGTCTCACAATTTTATCGTTTTGTATAATTTTTGGCATAATTTACAAGCTCTCAGCTAAATAAATAAAGGAAAAGCATTAACTCGTGGGCTGAATCCAGTCCACACGGTCCATTATCGGGCAAAGCCAGCCCACGGCCAGGAGCCCGCGCTCGCGCCTGCTCTTTTACGCAAAGGCCCTTGCTGCTCAGAAAAATTCAACACACATCCCTACCACTATTGGCTCCTCTCACTGACCAGTGCACCCAAGCCCCTCGACTTCTCTCATTTTACAAAGTCTCAACCCGACACGGCCGCGTGGGCTCCGGTGAACCGACGTGTGATCAGTCACGGCGGCACAACGTAGTCGACGGCGACATCACTCTCGTGACCCCCCGGACCATGGTGGACCCTAGCATGGGCGCAAACTTACTGCGGAGACACCACAACCTAGTCATCGATAGTGATGGCAGAAAACGCAGTTCGATGAGCTCGATCTTTGTCGGGGACCATAATTAGGGGTACCCTCAAGACCCCTAAATCTCAGCTGGTAACCCCCATCAGCACAAAGCTGCAAAGGCCTGACGGGTGCGATTAAATCAAGGATCGGTCCATTCAAGGGACACGATCGTGCCTCGCCCGAGCCTAGCCTCGGGCAAGGGAAGCCGACCCCGGAGAACCTACGTCTCGCCCGAGGACCCCCCTCCAGCAACGGGCACACTGTTAGCTCGCCCGAGGCCTGGTCTTCACCGAGAAGCAACCTTGGCCACATCGCCACGCCGACCGACCAAATCGCAGGGGCATTTAATGCAAAGGTGGCCTGACACCTTTATCCTGATGCACGCCCACCAGTCGACAGAGCCGAAGTGACCGCAGTCACTTCGCCGCTCTACTGACCGGTCTGACAAGAGGACAGCGCCGCCTGCGCCGCTCCGACTGCTGAGCCACCCGACAGAGTGAGGTTGACAGCAGCCAAGGCCGGCCTCGGGCGTCATAGGAAACTCCGCCTCGCCCGACCCAGGGCTCGGACTCGGGCTCAGCCCCGGAAGACGGCGAACTTCGCTCCGCCCGACCCAGGGCTCGGACTCGGGCTCAGCCCTGGAAGACGGCGAACTCCGCTCCGCCTGACCCAGGGCTCGAACTCGGGCTCAGCCCCGAAAGACGGCGAACTCTGCTCCGCCTGACCCAGGGCTCGGACTCGGGCTCAGCCCCGGAAGACGGCAAACTCCGCCTCGCCCGACCCCAGGGCTCGGACATGGGCTCAGCCCCGGAAGACGACAAACTCCGCCTCGCCCGACCCCAGGGCTCGGACATGGGCTCAGCCCCGGAAGACGACGAACTCCGCCCCGCCCGACCCGGGGGCTCGACCTCGACCTCGACCTCGGAGGAACCTCCACCTCGCCCAGCCTAGGGCACGGACCGACCACGTCAACAGGAAGCGCCATCATTACCCTACCCCAAGCTGACTCGGGCTACGGGGAACCAGACCGGCGTCCCATCTGGCTCGCTCCACCATGCGAGTAATGATGGCGCCCCGCATGCCCTATGACGACGGCGGCTCTCAGCCCCCTTACGGAAGCAAGAGGACGTCAGCAAGGACTCGACAGCCCCAACAGCTGTCCTCCCGCCAGGCTCCAGCACTCCTCCGACAGCCACGACACCACGCGAACTGGGTGCCAAGACCTCTCCGGCTGCCACGATGGCATGTACTTAGGGCGCTAGCTCTCCACCGCTAGACATGTTAGCACACTGCTACACCCCCCATTGTACACCTGGATCCTCTCCTTACGCCTATAAAAGGGAGGACCAGGGCCCTCTTACAGGGAGTTAGTTGGCCCGCGCGGAGAAGGACGGGACGGCGCTCGCGCAAGGCCGCTCGCTCCCACTCCCGCGTGGACACTTGTATCCCCCTACTGCAAGCGCACCCGACTCAGGCGCGGGGCTAACACAAAGGCCGCGGGATCCACTCTCTCACGCCTGCCTCCCTCCGGCTGCATCCTTTCCCCCCTTCGCGTTCCGCCTCGCGTCGACCCATCTGGGCTGGGGCACGTGGCGACGATTCACTCGTCAGTCCAGGGACCCCTCGGGTTTCGAAACACCGACAGTTGGCACGCCAGGTAGGGGCCTGCTGCGTGTTGACGAACAGCTTCCCTTCAAGCTCCAGATGGGCAGTCTCCAGCAACCTTTCCGGCCCGGGACGATGCTCCGTTTCGGGAATCTTGAGCTCATGTCCCTCGACGGCAGCTACGACATGATACTCCTTCCCCCGCCGCGCGACAGCGACAATGGCGGTCGACAACCCGCTCGCCGGCGGGGGAATCGACGACGCCTTCCCCACATGGTGGAAGGACGACATTCGGGCTTGTCCCGTCCCCTTCCCCGTCGACGGAGGAGGAGGTGGGGCAACCAAGGCCAAGCGGGAAGCGGCACCTCGTTGGCTGTCAAGCGAGTCGACGGCACTGGCGCCCCAATGGAGGGCGCGTCGGGCATCGATCTCGCGTCTGAGATGAAGACGAGCGCCGCCTCTCCGCAACACGCCAATCTCAAGCAAACGCACGATGCCAGCACGCTCGCGAAGGACTTGCTGGGCGTCACCCTCATACCTGAGACAACGGTGCAGTCAGTCCCAGACGCGACCTCGTCACCGCCCGTCGACCAAAAGGTACCGATCGATTCCCATCTCGCGTCTTTTGGATTCGGCCTTGACCCACCAAGCGACCCCACTTCGGTGAGCACTCTCATAGAGACGAGTCCAAACCCTCTGGGGTATCGTGTGCGGTCACCCTAGGACCGACTGACGGCCGACTCGACCTATGATCCCTCGGGGTCCGAGGAAGATGGCGAGCCCGACCTCTGTTGGGATTTCTCCGGAATTGGTAACCCCAGTGCCGTGCGGGACTTCATGACCGCATGTGACAACTGCCTTTCCGACTATTCCGACGGTAGCCGCGGCCTCGACAACGAGGACTGCGGCCCAAGTCGTGAATGTTTCCACGTCGATCTAGGGGGTCCCGGTGAAGGCAACCATCTCGGTATGCCGGAAAACGGTGATCCCTCTAGGCCTGTGCCTCGCGTTGACATCCTTCGGGAGCTAGCTATGGTCCCCGTCCCGGCGGGGGGTCCTGACCCACAGCTCGAGCAAATCTGCGAGAGGCAGGCCAGGCTCGACGAGGGAGCAGGAACGCTTGTGCCGATCCGCCGGGACATCGGGCAGGAATGGGCGGTCCAACCCCCGGCCGGAGAAGCGCGTCATCTCCCCCAGGACATCTAGCACCGCATCGCCGATGATGTCAGGGTGAGGCCACCGCCGGATTCCAGCGGAGTCGGCCAGAACCTGGCTGCAGCGGCAATACTCCTCCGCGCGATGCCGGAGCCATCAACCACTGAGGGGCGGCGTATCCAGGGAGAGCTCAAGAATCTCCTGGAGGACGCCGCGGTCCGACGGACCGAAAGCTCTGCCTCCCGAAGGCAGGGGTTCCCCTCGGAACATCGCGTCGCGACTTCCCGATTCATGCGGGAAGCCTCGGTCCACTCCGGGCGCACACGCAACACAGCGCCTGCAGTCCCGGGTTGCCTCGGCGACGAGCGTCATCATCACAGCCGTCGGGCCCACCTCGACGACAGGGCGCGCCGAGGCTACCACCCTAGGCGTGGGGGACGCTACGACAGCGGGGAGGATCGGAGTCCTTCGCCCGAACCACCCGGTCCGCAGGCTTTCAGCCGCGCCATACGACGGGCACCATTCCCGACCCGGTTCCGAACCCCACTACTATCACAAAGTACTCGGGGGAGACGAGACCGGAACTATGGCTCGCGGACTATCGGCTGGCCTGCCAACTGGGTGGAACGGACGACGATAACCTTATCATCCGCAACCTCCCCCTGTTCCTCTCCGACACCGCTCGAGCCTGGCTGGAGCACCTGCCCCTGGGGCAGATCTCCAACTAGGACGACCTGGTCCAAGCCTTCGCCGGCAATTTCCAGGGCACATACGTGCGCCCTGGAAACTCCTGGGATCTCCGAAGCTGCCGCCAGCAGCCGGGAGAGTCTCTCCGGGACTACATCCGGCGATTCTCGAAGCAGCGCACAGAGCTGCCCAACGTCACCGATTCAGATGTCATCGGCGCGTTCCTCGCCGGCACCACCTGCCGCGACCTGGTGAGCAAGCTGGGTCGCAAGACCCCCACCAGGGCGAGTGAGCTGATGGACATCGCCACCAAGTTCGCCTCTGGCCAGGAGGCGGTTGAGGCCATTTTCCGGAAGGACAAGCAGCCCTAGGGCCGCCCACCGGAAGATGCTCCCGAGGTGTCAACTCAGCGCGGCGCCAAGAAGAAGGGCAAGAAGAAGTCGCAAGCAAAACGCGACGCCGCCGACGTGGACCTTGTCGCCGCCGCCGAGCATAAGAACCCTCGGAAACCTCCCGGAGGTGCCAACCTCTTCGACAAGATGCTCAAGGAGCCGTGCCCCTATCATCAGGGGCCTGTCAAGCACACCCTTGAGGAGTGTGCCATGCTTCGACGACACTTCCACAAGGCCGGGCCACCCACGGAGGGTGGCAAGGCCCTCGACGACGCAAAGGAGGAAGATCACAAGGCAGGAGGGTTCCCCGAGGTCCGCGACTGCTTCATGATCTATGGCGGGCAAGTGGTGAACGCCTCAGCTCGGCACCGCAAGCAAGAGCGTCGGGAGGTCTGCTCGGTAAAGGTGGCAGCGCCAGTCTACCTAGACTGGTCCGACAAGCCCATCACCTTCGACCGGGCCGACCATCTAGACTACGTGCCGAGCCCGGGGAGATACCCACTCGTTGTCGACCCCAATCATCAGCAACGTTAGGCTCACCAAGGTCCTCATGGACGGAGGCAGCGGCCTCAACATCATCTACGCCGAGACCCTCGGACTCCTGCGGATCGATCTGTCCTCGGTCCGGACGGGCGCTGCGCCTTTCCACGGGATCGTCCCCGGGAAGCGCGTTCAACCCCTCGGACAACTCGACCTACCCGTCTGCTTCGGGACGCCCTCCAACTTTCAAAAGGAGACCCTCACGTTCGAAGTGGTCGGGTTTCGAGGAACCTACCACGCAGTGCTGGGGAGGCCATGCTATGCCAAGTTCATGGCCGCCCCCAACTACACCTACCTCAAGCTCAAGATGTCGGGCCCCAACGGGGTCATCACCGTCGGGCCCACGTACCGACACGCGTACGAATGCGATGTGGAGTGCGTGGAGTACGCCGAGGCCCTCACCGAATCCGAGGCCCTCATCGCTGACCTGGAGAGCCTCTCTAGGGAGGCGCCCTACATGAAGCGCCACGCCGGCAACTTTGAACCAGCGGAGACGGTCAAGTCCGTCCCTCTCGACCCCTGCAACGACGCCTCCAAGCAGATCCGGATCGGTTCCGAGCTCGACCCCAAATAGGAAGCAGTGCTCGTCGACTTTCTCCGCGCAAACGCCGACGTTTTCGCATGGAGTCCCTCGGACATGCCCGGCATACCGAGGGAAGTCGCCGAGCACTCTCTGGATATCCGAGCTGGGGCCCGACCCGTGAAGCAACCTCTGCGCCGATTCGACGAAGAAAAGCGCAGAGCCATAGGCGAGGAGATCCACAAGCTACTGGCGGCAGGGTTCATCAAAGAGGTATTCCATCCCGAATGGCTTGCCAACCCTGTGCTTGTGAGAAAGAAAGAGGGGAAATGGCGGATGTGTGTAGACTACACTGGTCTAAACAAAGCATGTCCGAAGGTTCCCTACCCTCTGCCTCGCATCGATCAGATCGTGGATTCCACTGCTGGGTGCGAAACCCTGTCTTTCCTTGATGCCTACTCAGGGTATCATCAAATCAGGATGAAAGAGTCCGACCAGCTCGCGACTTCATTCATCACACCCTTCGGCATGTACTGCTATGTTACAATGCCGTTTGGTTTGAGGAATGCGGGGGCAACGTACCAGCGACGCATGAACCATGTGTTTGGCGAACACATCGGCTGAACGGTCGAGGCCTACGTCGATGACATCGTAGTCAAGACGAGGAAGGCCTCCGACCTCCTTTCCGACCTTGAAGCGACATTCCGATGTCTCAAGGCGAAAGGCGTGAAGCTTAATCCCGAAAAGTGTGTCTTCGGGGTCCCCCGAGGCATGCTCTTGGGGTTCATCGTCTCCAAGCGGGGCATCGAAGCCAACCCGGAGAAGATTGCAGCCATCACCAGCATGGGGCCAATCAAGGACTTGAAAGGCGTACAGAGGGTCATGGGATGTCTTGCGGCTCTGAGCCGCTTCATCTCGCGCCTCGGCAAAAGAGGTCTGCCTCTGTACCGCCTCTTAAGGAAGGCCGAGTGCTTCGTTTGGACCCCCGAGGCCGAGGAAGCCCTCGGGAACCTGAAGGCGCTCCTCACGAAAGCGCCCAACTTGGTGCCCCCCGCTGCCGGAGAAGCCCTCTTGATCTACGTCGCCGCAACCACCTAGGTGGTTAGCGCCGCGATCGTGGTTGAGAGACGAGAAGAAGGGCATGCTTTGCCCGTCCAGAGGCCAGTCTACTTCATCAGTGAGGTACTGTCTAAGACCAAGATCCGCTACCCACAAATCCAGAAGTTGCTGTACACGGTGATCCTAACACGGCGGAAGTTGCGGCACTACTTCGAGTCTCATCCGGTGACTGTGGTGTCATCCTTCCCCCTGGGAGAGATCATCCAGTCCCGAGAGGCCTCGGGTAGAATTGCGAAGTGGGCGGTGGAGATCATGGGCGAGACGATCTCGTTCGCCCCTCGGAAGGCCATCAAGTCCCAGGTCTTGGCGGACTTCGTGGCTGAATGGGCTGACACCTAGCTCCTGACGGCTCCGATCCAACCGGAGCTCTAGACCATGTTTTTCGATGGGTCGCAGATGAAGACGGGGGCCGGCGCAGGCCTCCTCTTCGTCTCGCCCCTCGGGAAGCACCTACACTACGTGCTATGCCTCCACTTCCCGGCGTCCAACAACGTGGCTGAGTACGAGGCTCTGGTAAACAGGTTGCGAATCGCCATCGAGCTAGGGGTCTGACGCCTTGACGCTCGCGGTGACTCGCAGCTCGTCATCGACCAAGTCATGAAGAACTCCCACTGCCACGACCCGAAGATGGAAGCCTACTGCGATGAGGTTCGGCGCCTGGAAGACAAGTTCTATGGGCTCGAGCTCAACCACATCGCCCGATACTACAACGAGACTACGGACGAGCTGGCTAAAATAGCCTCGGGACGAACAACAGTTCCCCCGGACGTATTCTCCCGAGACCTGCATCAACCCTCCGTCAAGACCGAAGACACGCCCAAGCCCGAGGCACCTTCGGCTCTGCCCGAGGCACCTTCTGCTCAGTCTGAGGTACCCTCGGCCCAGTCCGAGGTACCCTCGGCACAGTCCGAAGTGCCCTCAGCTCAGCCCGAGGTACCCTCAGCCCCCGAGGGTGAGGCACTGCGCGTCGAGGGGGAACCGAGCGAGGTCACGCCTAATCAAAGCTGGCAGACCCCGTACCTACAATATCTCCACCGAGGAGAGCTGCCCCTCGACCAAGCCGAAGCTCGGCGGTTGGCGCGGCGCGCCAAGTCTTTCGTCTTGCTGGGAGATGGGAAGGAGCTCTACCACCGCAGCCCCTCAGGCATCCTCCAGCGATGCATTTCCATCGCCGAAGGCCAGGAGCTCTTGCAAGAGATACACTCGGGGGCTTGCGGCCATCACGCAGCACCTCGAACCCTCGTTGGAAACGCCTTCCGACAAGGATTCTACTGGCCGACGGTGGTGGCCGACGCTACTAGAATTGTCCGCACCTGCGAAGGGTGTCAGTTCTACGCGAGGCAGACCCACCTGCCCGCTCAGGCTCTACAGACCGTACCCATCACCTGGCCGTTTGCTGTGTGGGGTCTGGACCTCGTTGGCCCCTTGCAGAAGGCACCCGGGGGCTACACGCACTTGTTGGTCGCCATCGACAAATTCTCCAAGTGGATCGAGGTCCAACCCCTAAACAACATTAGGTCCGAACAGGCGGTGGCGTTCTTCACCAACATCATCCATCGCTTTGGGGTCCCGAACTCCATCATCACTGACAACGGTACCCAGTTCACCGGCAGAAAGTTCCTGGACTTCTGCGAGGATCACCACATCCGGGTGGACTGGGCTGCCGTGGCACATCCCATGACGAATGGGCAAGTGGAGCGGGCCAACGGCATGATCCTGCAAGGACTCAAGCCTCGGATCTACAACGACCTCAACAAGTTCGACAAGCGGTGGATGAAGGAACTCCCCTCGGTGGTCTAGAGTCTGAGGACAACGCCGAGCCGAGCCACGGGCTTCACACCGTTCTTTCTAGTCTATGGGGCCGAGGCCATCTTGCCCACAGACCTAGAATACGATTCCCCGAGGGCGAGGGCCTACACCGACCAAAGCAACCGAGCCAACCGAGAAGACTCACTGGACCAGCTGGAGGAGGCTCGGGACATGGCCTTACTACACTCGGCGTGGTACCAGCAGTCCCTGCGACGCTACCACGCCCGAGGGGTTTGGTCCCGAGACCTCCAGGTGGGCGGCCTGGTGCTTTGGCTGCGACAAGACACCCGAGGGCGGCACAAACTCACGCCTCCCTAGGAAGGGCCGTTCGTCATCGCCAAGGTTCTGAAGCCCGGAACATACAAGCTGGCCAACAGTCAAGGCGAGGTCTATGACAACGCTTGGAACATCCAACAGCTACGTCGCTTCTACCCTTAAGATGCTTTCAAGTTGCTCGTATACCTCGTTCACACACCAAGTCTGGTCGTCAAGGAAGGGTCAGCCTTGCCTCGGTAAAGCCCGACCCTCCCTCGGGGGCTAGAAGGGGGCAACCCCCTCTGCGTCAAAATTTTCCTCGAAAAAAGAAAAAATCTTTTCTGCCAGAATGCCTTTCGTGCTCTTCGACTACTTCAAAAGTGGATCCTGAAAACGATGGAGTACACGTAAGCAGCCAAGGCTGATCGAGCCGAGGGACTCCTACGCCTCCGGGATACGGATACCTCACTCATCACCTTCTGCGATAAGTAACTCGCGCTCGGATAAGTGACTCCACGGACCGAACAAGTCTTCATGCTCGAGAGCTCCTCTGCCGAAATGATTTTTTGGGCCTTCTCGACTGCGTCGGTAACAGAACCCTATGGACGAGTAAGAGCGCGCGTAAGCAGCAAGGCCGACTGAGCCGAGGGATTCCTACGCCTCCGGGATACGGATACCTCACTCATCACCTTCCGTGAAAAGCAACTCTCGCCCGCACAAACAATTCTGTTACCGACAAATGAGTCCGGATACTCGAAACAAGAGAAAAATGAACGCAGCTTTACAACACGACGACGGTGTGTTTAGGCCTCGGCGGCCGCAGAAAACATACACACACTACAAGACAACCTGGTCCTGCAGGCTCGGACGTCGACAACCGAAGGGGGCAGCAGCACCCTCGGCATCAGCTACACCTTCGGCGGGGTCTGACCTAGCCTCGGACGGCGACGCGGTCAGAGGTCCCCAGCTCTGAAGGACGACATCAGCACCACACCCGGGCCATCGCCGCCAGGGTCTTCTTCGAGAATCCGGCCCGAGCAGGCGGCTCGGCCGGCCACCCCGAGGCCTCGGCCAGCTGTCCCCCAAAGACATCAGCTCGGCTTGTGGCCTCGGCAGCTCAACCCCGGCGTCGGTTCCGCCAGTGGACGACCCGGCCAGGCTCTGGCCAACCACACCTCCTTTTCGAAGCCAAGCTCACATCCCATCCAGGGGCAGCGAGGGAGCCCTCTCTCGCGGCGTGAAGACGGCGCGCCCGTGATCCGTTCCTCGAACGGCGCGCACACGCGCAACGACCGCCTCGTAAACCACCCGCCCCGTCGCATTAACTCCGCGGTGGGATAGGCGGCACCTCAGGCGGGAGAAGCAAACGATGCTTCGCCCTCACCATAATGACCGCGTCGAAAGAGGTACGCCACGTCATTCGACTTCGTATCTTTTTCCTTTTCCTCTTTCTCTCTCTTACAACAGGGACCAGGAAAGGGGGATACCCCGAAAAGGATCCCTTCTCCGTGAAGGAAACAGGCTCCGAGCCTCCCTACTGATCAGAGGTTCGAAGGCTGGCCCCTCGGGAGGGTTCAACGGTCGCCTCAGATCGATTGGGTTCTGCGCCCACTACTGGTCAGAGGTTCGATGGCCGGCCCCTCGAAGGGTTCAACGGCCGCCTCAGGCTGCTCGGGCTCCGCGCCCATTACTGATCAGGGGTTCGTAGGCTGGCCCTCGAAGGGTTCACAGTCGCCTCAGACACAGAGCGAGGGATGACCCTGGGTACGTTCGATACATAACCAAGGCTCGGGCTACGCTCCCGAGGTACCCTAGGACATTTCCGAGACCAGCGGGAGCGATCTTGTAACGGAATCCCATCAGAGGGACGCATCGAGCCCTCGGACCCCGTCAAAGGGGACCGGGTCCGGCAGATCACCCGCAGGTACTTTTGGAGCGCGCCTCCGGGCCTCTAGCCGACCCCTAGCAAATGGGGCACGGGCGTCCGCTCAGATTACCCGCCAGCAGCTCACCGGAAACACCATGTTCGGCGCCCTCCGAGGGCAACATGGCGCTTTCCCCCCTCCTCCTTGCGGAAAGGCGACGCAGGGGCGTATGTAAAAAAGACGAGTCTGTCCTTGACCGTCCTCTCGCCCTGTGCAGAGGCTCGGGGGCTGCTCTCGCAAACCCAGCTACGGCCAAACCGTTGACAGCGTCAACATACCAGCCCAAGAACTTGGGACCCGACCGTGCACTTGGGCTACGGCCAGCTCGCATGAGGGAACAACTAGACCAGCCGAAGTGTTGCGAAACGCACTAAGACCTCGAAGGAGTAAAACTACTCCTCCGAGGCCTCGGGGGCTACACCCGGCGGGTGCGCTCGCGCGCACCCACCGGAACAGAATGCAACCGAAAAAGGCTGGTCCCCTTGCAAAAAAGTGCGGCAAAATCCTCCAAGCGAGTATTAGTACTCCCTTGGAGGCTCGGGGGCTACTGTCGGGGACCATAATTAGGGATACCCTCAAGACCCCTAAATCTCAGCTGGTAACCCCCATCAGCACAAAGCTGCAAAGGCCTGATGGGTGCGATTAAATCAAGGATCGGTCCATTCAAGGGACACGATCGTGCCTCGCCCGAGCCTAGCCTCGGGCAAGGGAAGCCGACCCCGGAGAACCTACGTCTCGCCCGAGGACCCCCCTCCAGCAACGGGCACACTGTCAGCTCGCCCGAGGCCCGGTCTTCACCGAGAAGCAACCTTGGCCACATCGCCACGCCGACCGACCAAATCGCAGGGGCATTTAATGCAAAGGTGGCCTGACACCTTTATCCTGACGCACGCCCACCAGTCGACAGAGCCGAAGTGACCGCAGTCACTTCGCCGCTCTACTGACCGGTCTGACAAGAGGACAGCGCCGCCTGCGCCGCTCCGACTGCTGAGCCACCCGACAGAGTGAGGTTGACAGCAGCCAAGGCCGGCCTCGGGCGTCATAGGAAACTCCGCCTCGCCCGACCCAGGGCTCGGACTCGGGCTCAGCCCCGGAAGACGGCGAACTCCGCTCCGCCCGACCCAGGGCTCGAACTCGGGCTCAGCCCCAGAAGATGGCGAACTCCGCTCCGCCCGACCCTGGGCTCGGACTCGGGCTCAGCTCCGGAAGACGGCAAACTCCGCCTCGCCCGACCCCAGGGCTGGGACATGGGCTCAGCCCCGGAAGACGACAAACTCCGCCTCGCCCGACCCTAGGGCTCGGACATGGGCTCAGCCCCGGAAGACGACGAACTCCGCCTCTCCCGACCTGGGGGCTCGACCTCGACCTCGACCTCGGAGGAACCTCCACCTCGCCCAGCCTAGGGCACGGACCGACCACGTCAACAGGAAGCGCCATCATTACCCTACCCCGAGCTAACTCGGGCTACGGGGAACCAGACCGGCGTCCCATCCGGCTCGCTCCACCATGCGAGTAATGATGGCGCCCCGCATGCCCTGTGACGACGGCGGCTCTCAGGCCCCTTACGGAAGCAAGAGGACGTCAGCAAGGACTCGACAGCCCCAACAGCTGTCCTCCCGCCAGGCTCCAGCACTCCTCCGACAGCCACGACACCACGCGAACTGGGTGCCAAGACCTCTCCGGCTGCCACGATGGCATGTACTTAGGGCGCTAGCTCTCCATCGCTAGACACGTTAGCACACTGCTACACCCCCCATTGTATACCTGGATCCTCTCCTTACGCCTATAAAAGGGAGGACCAGGGCCCTCTTACAGGGAGTTAGTTGGCCCGCGCGGAGAAGGACGGGACGGCGCTCGCGCAAGGCCGCTCGCTCCCACTCCCGCGTGGACGCTTGTATCCCCCTACTGCAAGCGCACCCGACTCAGGCGCGGGGCTAACACGAAGGCCGCGGGATCCACTATCTCACGCCTGCCTCCCTCCGGCTGCATCCTTTCCCCCCTTCGCGTTCCGCCTCGCGTCGACCCATCTGGGCTGGGGCACGCGGCGACGATTCACTCGTCGGTCCAGGGACCCCCCGGGTTTCGAAACACCGACAATCTTGCAGCCACCGTGTGGTAGAACTCCAACGAAAGGTGTGGAGAGTATCACTAATCTACCATGACCACGGTGCTCGCAAGAATATGAGCGGAGATGACGCGAGTTGATGAGTCGGCTTGGAGACTGTCCACGACGCCAAACTGAGGCGTCACGACCCCGTTTCAAGCAACATACAACAGTAGATGTAGAGATTTTAACTGGGTGAGCTTCACTAACCTTTGGAGAGCACAGAACATGCACCGCACGGGTGAAAAACTCTACGAGAAAGCCTGACCATGGTGAGGTGGGGAATTCGGTGGGCATGGTCACCAACTCGGGAGCTGGCACACAGCACAGAAGTAGACCGAACCTGGTGGTGGGAAGGAAGAATACTCAGACCTAAACACCACAACTCCTCTCACGTGCTGAACACAAGCTCGAGTTCAAGGAAAGGGGGAAGACTCCACAACACCAAGCCCTGGATATAATTCTTGTCAGAAAAAGCAAGTCAGGACAACTCACACCCTCTGGTCGAACGGTCCGAGACCGGGCAACCTTCATAACATGTGCTCTGCCCACTTGGCTTTTACACAGGAGGATGGTTCGACCAACATGGCCATATGGTCTACAACCTAGGAGTTAATACTGTTTGAGCTCAAACCTTGGACAGTCCACAATACAACATCTTATAACACATCAAAATTCTATTTTTAGGATTTAGGAAAAATTTCTAAAGAATTAGAATTTAAATAGTCTTTATAATAAAATTATAAACTAAAACTATTTTCCTAAAATTTAAATAGATGTTAAATATAAAAATTTAGCTACATGTTTGAATTATTTTCTTAAATAATTGTTATGGTAAAATATCTTACATGAATTATTCCTACTGAGTTATATGTATTGTTTGAAGCATTGCTTAAATGACTAAATTAATTAATAAAAAATATTTTGCATTCATGTTGAATTGTTGAGTTTTTGTTTGTCGCAATTTATGCTTGAAATAGAAAATTTAACTTAGCTCAAAATTAGACTTGAATTTTAAATTTAAAATAGAAATAAGAAATTAGAAAAAAGAAAAAGGTAATGGTAGAGCGTAGAAGCCCTTACGTAATCATAAAGGTGTCCTTGTTATAAGTTTCTTGACTATGTTGTAAAATTCATATTTACTTAGTGCACAAGTAGTGACCTATCTAAAGGATGGCTTTCTGCCTCCTAGGATGACTGATTGGCTCTATGGCCTATAATTAGTAGAATATGAGCTAATATAATGTATCGAAGTATGTTTGGTTGATTTGTCTTTTTAGTTTGTACGCGATGTCCTTTAGGTAGAGCCGATACAATTAGGATTGCACAATAAGATATTTAAGAAAATTCTCCTTTCAACTCGCGTGTAACACCTAGAAATTTAATTTAAAAATTTAAATAAAAATATATTATAAGATTTATTTAAATTAGATGTCTAATATGATTAGGACTCTGGTATTATAAATATAACAACAATATTATTGAAATGAAAGAGATAGTTAGAGTCCTAAATAGATAGGATAGAATTATAACAGATAAGCAGAGTTGAATTATCATAGGACTAGGTTACCAGATTAGAACTGTCATGTATCCGCCCACCTCCCTGCCTATATAAATACATGTCATCATAACACCTCAAGCCATCAACTATAGACCCATCTCCTCTATAGCCTCGCAGCAGCGTCGTCACTATCCAAGCCACAACAGCCCGTCGCAAGCTAAGCTCGCAGCCATAAGCCGTCATGACTATCTCGTCGAAGTTGGACTCCCTATCTAGCTCTAGCAACAACTCCGGCAAGGAATTTCTCACTGTCCGTTCATCTTCCGGGGCAACCCAGAACATCACCGTTACCGGCTCGGCGAGAGCTTCGTCACCGCACTTCCATTTTGTCGATTGGATCTCCGGTTCATCATCAATCTGCGAGATGTCCAGCAGCAGCGTGGGCTCGAAGGGATTGGTTGAAAGGTAAGTTGGTGATAGGCTAGGTGTCTTTACTGCGTGATAGACTTGACGCTTCCCACCTAATATATAACAACCACTACATATCTTTTTACATGCAAGACTGCCATGCAATATGAATTTGACAGTATGTACAATCATGATAAGTTTGCATCAGTTGGGTCATGCCTTTGTAAACAAACCTTTTGCACCTTTAACAAACCGATCTAACCATTCATATCATGTCATCACCTATTTCTATGCAGTCCTACTAATTTATTAAAAATACAATATCATCTGAGTCAAATAATTTGTTTTAATCTATTCAAGTTGCGTTAGATTCATATTAAATTGTGTACATAGTACTAACATTGTTTTAATCAAGCCACATGTTTTAATTAATTAATTAATTAATTAATTAATTAATTAATTAATTAATTAATGTTAATTAGCTAGACAATCTAGTTAATCTAATTTATAGTTCTAACCTACACATTTTATAAGTAATTGTTAAAGTGATTAATATCAATTCAAATATCTATACTATACTTAAAGCACCAGTTTCAACGGTCGTCCCGCGTTATTTTTTTACAAATAACCCCTCACAGCTATTTCAAATTAACCCGATACACACCTATAGATGGCCACAACTCTGGCCCAGACACGTCATGCCGACCTGCTGCTGGGCCAGCCCGTTAGCCTGTCGGTCCCATTTGATTAAATCAACATAAAATGTTAAAAACAGTGCAAGAGGTGGGGTTTGAACAAATGCCTTGATGGATGAAGGACGGAAGACACTAGGTGAAGCTGTCTAACCGGTAGAACATCATGCTCAGATATTTTTAATATGCAATATAAATTGTATATATGTATATATGTTTTTTGTAAAATAAAAAAATATAATCGTGTCGGGCCGGGCCAACACTACGGGCCGAGGCTACAGCCCAAGCACGACACGACGTTCTTGGCTCTTGCAAGCATTATGTTGTTTCTGAGACCACATTGATGCAATGGACTCAATGGTGTTTAAGGTTGCTCAATTGGCTGGAGCAACAATGATTTGTCACACTAACAGTAAAATTAAAGGTTATTTATTGGTTTTAAACGTTAGTAATTGCTATGAAGTAGCATAATTTATATGGAGTGCATCCAGTTTTTATTGATGCCTGACTTTAGCAATCACTACATATTTTGATCTATCTTTTTTATAAGTTTGAGTTCATGTGACTTATTTTAGAAACTTGAGCTCATAAACTTTCTCTTATTTGGTCTCTGTATGTGGAATTATGTCATTTTATAATATATGTTTATTCAGTCAGTCGTTGTGAACTCTCTTCTAATCGCTCACTTCATTGGCCGTGTCGTACCAATACATATTGGATAGAGTAAACAATAACATCAGTTAGCCAAATCAAAAAAATATTATACAGAGAGCGGAGACAATCAATAAAAAATCTTAAAATTTTTTTGGTAGATAGTTTACATGGGTATTGTTGTAAGCCGTTGTAACGCACGGGCAACCGACTAGTTTCAATTTAATATCTACTTAGTTTAACTGCAATATCTGTTAGATTCCATCTATTAGATTTATTGTGCCAAACATATTGTTTTATCCACAAGTTCTTGTGGTTCTCGAACCTACGATCCCATATTGACGCGTAGAATATTATTATGTGGTTTTTTACATGGTTGGTGTATTGTTATTTGTATCCATTATTTCCTTATTTGTATTCATTACTACGAGTATAAGCGAGGTCACAAGGAATATGAAGCCAACCTTTGGGGAGCACCTCAGTAGTTCGATTTACAAGTATAAGACAAGTTGTGTCCTTGATCACATTCTTTGACCTAATAATGTTCATGATTTTGATACTCACCGTGGCATTCTTAGGTTAAATTGATGGGACCTAATAGGTTATCTAGTTTTGTTTGCCCTACACCTTGCATACAAATTAATTATTGGGTAGTCTTGCTATTGCTCTAACCTGGTTTTGGGTGTTATACTATATATGAATCATGATCATGCCTTATTACAATTGTTGACCTAAAATGTTTATGAATTATTAATGATACAACAGTGCTACCACAAGGGTGGAATGGGATGCCCTTGGTAAATTAATTAGTGAAGCTAGTATGTGAGAGCCTTACCCGAAAGGAGCAAGCGGGGAGGAGTTGCGCAAGTATAGGGAGGTTCACGCGTCGATTTCTTTGAGATAGCTTTATGCACGAGAGATTCCTATCCCCCTCTTCTGAAACCATAGTAGGTTCTCTCGTGCTAGTGGAACTTTGTAAAGGCCACATAGTGAAACCTTGCCTATTCACCTTGGCAGTGTTTAAGGGTCTGCGCAACCGGAGGCAAATAAGCATGACTTGTGGGTAAAGATGTGCAACCTTAGCAAAGTATAAAACCGGTATATCAGTCATGCTCATGGTCATGAGTGTCTTAGGACTCTTGCATGATTAAATGATGGTACAAACTTAAACTTGACATGCATTGCATTACATTATCAGATTTATTATACATTATGATCGAGTATTTAATTGGGTTGGTATTTACTTATACTTAGTAATTTTTATTTTTTTGACCAACTTCACTAAAAGCAATGTTTAGACTTAACCATTTTTCTTGGTAAGCCATACACTACACATGAGCCCCCATCGTAACTGAGCTCATTCACATTATTCCCCACACTTGCTGAGCGATGACCGTATGGGAGCTCACCCTTGCTATAATCACACCAAGTCAAGAACAGGTACATCAAGATAAGGAGCATGAAGGATGATATGATGAGTTCGAAGAGATCAAGGTTATCGTCTCCATGTCAAGTATGGTTCGTTGTCGTCATATGATGTAATATATTTAGCTATTTTGTATAGAAATTGTATTAAGTAATAAAGACGTGACATTGATTTCTGTACCATGACTCATCATATGTGTTAAACTTGATCCTAGCACACATTTGAGACGCATCTGGATTTGCCATTAAATTTGGGTGTGACACACCTCCAAATCACACAGTCCCTGCCCAAAACAGATTTGGCACCTTTGGACGATCCACCGACCCCACCCGGATGGTTTGCACAATCACACAAGGACTTGTGCAATTCAGTAACTTTTCTGGTCAGGGCCATGGACAATTCGATCCTAAGGCCCATACAGTCTACAGTACAAAGACTTCGGATCACACCGAAACACACATTTCTAGAAACTTCTCTGAGTGGATGGCGGACGGTCTGACCTCCTGGCACGGATGGCCCGCAACACCAACACTTAGGCCACCTTCCAAAACATGATTTTGAAAAGATTTTAACTCTCGAATTCATAAGTGTTGTTAGTTGTCATACAAATGCAACATCTAAATGCTCTATTAGGCACTAAGTTTCACACAAAGAATTGTCATTGACCCCTCTTGATAGTATGGCTATCTAGCATACTAATCATGTTAGTGGAACTTTGTAAAGGCCTCGTAGTGAGCCCTTGCCTACTCACCTTGGCAGTGTTTAAGGGTCTACACAACCCGAGGTAAATAACGGATCACGGCTTGTGGGCAAAGATGTGCAACCTTTGCAGAGTGTAAAACTGGTATATCAGTCGTGTTCATGGTCATGAGCGGCTCAGGACCCTCGCATGATTAAATGATGGAACTAAACTTAAACTTGACATGCATTGCATTATATTGTGGGATTTATTATGCATTATGATCAATTATTTAATTGGGTTGGTATTTACTTATACTTAGTAATTGCTAATAAAATTTTGAACAACTTCATTAAAAGCAATGCTCATCCTTGACCATTTTCCTTGGTAAGCCTCACACTACACATGAGCCCGAACCGTAACTGAGCTCATTCACATTATTCCCCACACTTATTGAACGATGACCGTATGAGGCTCACCCTTGCTATAATCACACTAGGTCAAGAACAGGTACTGCAAGATGAGGAACATGAAGGATGATATGATGAGTTTGGAGAGATCTAGGCCATCGTCTCCCAGTCAACTATGGTTGTGGAGGACCATTGTCGTCATATGATGTAATATATTTAGCTATTTTGTATATAAATTGTATTAAGTAATAAAGATGTGAAATTGATTTCTGTACCATGAGTCATCATGAGTTAGACTTGATCCTACCACACATTTGAGACACATATTGATTTGCCCTTAAATCCGGGTGTGACACACCTCCAAATCACAGTCGCTGCCCAAAATAGATTTGGCACCTATAGACGGTATGTCGAACCCACCTGGACGGTCCACACAATCACACAAGGACTTGTGCAATTCAATAACTTCTCTGGTCAGGACTGCGAATGGTCCAGTCCCAAGGCCCATACAATCTGCAGTACAAAGACTTCGGCTCACACCGGAACACACATTTCTGCAAACTTCTCTGAGTGGATTGTGGACGGTCTGGCCTCCTGGCCTGGAAGGTCCACAACACCAACACTTAGGCCACTTTCCAAAACACAATTTTGAAAAGATTGTAACTCTTGAATTCAGAAGCGATGTTAGTCCTCATGCAAATGCAACATGTATATGCTCTATGAGTCACTAAGTTTCACACAAAGAATTATCATTGACCATTCTTGGTAGTACGACTATCTAGCATACTAATCATGTTAGTGGATCTTTGTAAAGGCCTCATAGTGAGCCCTTGTCTACTCACCTTGGCAGTGTTTAAGGGTCTGCACAACCCAAGGCAAATAAGGGATCACAGCTTGTGGATAAAGATGTGCAACCTCTACAAAGTGTAAAACTGGTATATCAGTCGTGCTCATGGTCATGAGCAGCTTAGAACTCTGGCATGATTAAATGATGGAACTAAACTTAAACTTTACATGCATTGCATTACATTTTGGGATTTATTATTCATTATGATCAATTATTTAATTGGGTTGGTATTAGTTATACTTAGTAAGTGTTAATAAAATTTGACCAACTTTATCAAAAGCAATGCTCAGCCTTAACCATTTTCCTTGGTAAACCTTACACTAAACATGTGACCCCACCGTAACTGAGCTCATTCACATTATTCCCCACACTTGCTGAGCGATGAACGTATGGGATCTCACTGTGGATATAATCACACCAGGTTAATAATAGGTACCGCAAGATGAGGAGCATGAAGGATGATATGATGAGTTCGGAGAGAACTAGGCCATCGTCTTCCAGTCAACTAAGGTTCTGGAGGATCATTATCGTCATATGATGTAATATATTTAGCAATTTGATATAGAAATTGTATTAAGTAATAAAGATGTGACATTGATGTCTGTACCATGAGTCTATGAACACAAGGTTGACTTATCCCTTGTGGTTCAGGTTGATGATGAGTGATTGTCAACGGGTAGCACTCTGGGTTAGTCAGTGGACTGACCAGAGTGTGAGATTATGCTTGTGCAACTATGTCGGTTGGCTTGTGGTGTGCAGGTGTGGATCACAGGGATGGTGGTCGATGGCTGAGGTGAAGGTCATGCGGGCTCGTGCTGATGGACTAAGAGCGGTGAAGGGCAAGTGCTGGGTCTTGACTAACGGACCAGAGCAGTTGGGTGACTAGCCGCGGTGGCTGACACCTAGGACACGCACTCGCGCGAGACGTGGTGGAGTGGACCATGTTGCCGGCATGGTCGAGGACTGGCAGAACACATGTTTGGTTGTGGAGGACGTGCATGAGGTGCGATGCTCACGTTAGTTTTGGTGGTTTAGGCCTCAAAACCACCCAGCGCTACATATGGCGGGGTTCTCTGAGTTTGGGCCTCAAAACTCGATGATGGTGGTTCCGGAGGGAACCATGGCAGCACATGGCGTGATCGCGGAGGGTGCGTCAAGGCGAAGCAACTCCGTCTGAAGGACATGGCCGTCGGATCGAAAACCTAGGAGTTGGTCCATTTCACCCCCGGTGGTGTGGATAGGCTCTATGCAAATAGGGGTAGTTAGGAAGTGAGAATAACCCTCTATAAATAGTGGGGAGGGATGGTTAGTTTAGCATCTCTTGGCTGCCATTTCTTTTTGCTTAGGGTTTTAGTGCTCTCAAATCTTCATCCCTGGGCTGCTCTAGTTTAGCCAGAGATAAGCAACGATTTTGTAATTGTTGACTGTGTTATTGATCTTTAAGTTTAATCTAAGGAAGGGTCGCTAGTCCAGCTCACAACATTCTTTGGCCTCAATCTTAGTTTTGCATCCTTACTGAAATTCTGAAGTCTTGTGTTCTTGGTTTCTCCCTTTTCCTTCTCTTGTGGTTTTGTGGAGAACCTTTGATTTCTTTTGATATGAGTGCTGTCGGGGATTGATTTTTGTGGAGATAGCCTCTTTGGATTAGTATGCAGTTCTTGGTTGTGATCCGAGTTGAGTTCTCTTTGAGTTCGTTTTGAGAAAACCCCAACAAAACCCCATTTTGTTTGTATTTTCAGATCCGTGGTTGATTCACAACTCCGATTGAGCTCAAAATTTGTGGAGACCTTGGAAACATATTTCTCCAGGTGGGTGAAAAAGTCTATTTCAATCGGAGTTTGTTTGCTTAAGTTTTACATCCGACAACAGAATTTCGTGTTGCTGAAATTAGCACTTGTTTGCGACACGGTTTTGGACCGATTCGGACATTTTGATGTTCGATTTGCGATCTGTTTATTTTGCTGGTCTCATGTGAGTATTAGGAATATTTTGTAATCATGATATCACTAGTTCGCAGATGTGTTCTTGGTTTGAGCGCTTGCTTCATCTCAATTGAAGTGAAGTGTTCATTTTCAGTGTTTGAAAGCAAAATTTGATTGGCTCCCATTCACCACCCCCTCTGGTCGCCTCACTGGTCCTTCAGAGTCATTATATGTGTTAGACTTGATCCTAGAACACATTTGAGATGCATCTGGATTTGCTCTTAAATCTAGGTGTGACACACCTCCAAATCATAGTCCTTGCCCAAAATAGATTTGGCACCTACAGACGGTCCGCACAATCACACAAGAACTTGTGCAATTCAACAACTTCTCTGGTCAAGACCGTGTATGGTCCGGTCCCAAGGCCCGTACAGTCCGCTGTACAAAGACTTTAGATCACACCAGAACACACATTTCCGCAAACTTCTCTGAGTGGATCATGGACAGCCCGGCCTCCTGGCCCGGACGGTCCACAACACCAACACTTAGCCCACTTTCCAAAACACGATTTTTAAAAGATTTTAACTCTCAAATTTGGAAGCATTGTTAGTATTCATGCAAAAGCAACACCTAAATGCTCTATGTAACACCTCAAAATTTTGTGGGTGGAATTCGTTAGAAATTCTTCAAAGGATTAAAAAAGAGATTAAAATATCCTTTATATGATTTTTGTTAGCTTTAGGGTTACATCTCTTAAACTAAAAATAGTGTAAAACAATTTAAATAGAAGTATCCCTAAATGATGTTAGTTTTCCTATTAAAAATGTATTTACAAGAACTCTCCATAAAACTTTATAAACA
This sequence comes from Zea luxurians, assembly GCA_029449295.1. Classification (NCBI taxonomy): domain Eukaryota; kingdom Viridiplantae; phylum Streptophyta; class Magnoliopsida; order Poales; family Poaceae; genus Zea; species Zea luxurians. Next base: position 72,369,030 of record JAOPSE010000016.1, on the reverse strand, counting down.
AGAAATAATTTTCTAAAATATCTAATTACTATTTTGTGTAGATTGCATATTTTAAGTGTTTGTCTAAATAGGATAATAAATAAAATATAATTTTGCACCATATTGGATATTTTGGAGTGTTGCATGTTGGGTGCCAAATTTAAAATCCGAATTCTGAAAAATGAACTTGAAAATAAATGAAATAGGGAAAAGAAAATGGAAAGCAGAAAATAAAAAGATAAAAGGAAAAGGAAAACATCGTTTGGGCCCAATTCCCGGTCAGCCTGCTCACCCTCCCCCTTGCCTCTGCCCAATATCGTATTCTCCACCGTGCGGCCCACGCGACTTGATCCTGGTCTGCGCATCGAGCCACTGTCAAGTGGGACCCACTTGTCTGGAATATACTTTCTCATATACTGTATGCTAAACAATTTATAATATAATTTAATCACATAGACCTTCCATAAATCATAACTCTGTAACCATAACTCTGATTTTAGTGGTTTGCGAACCCACAATCTCGTAGTAACATGTAGAATATTATCATACAGTTTGTTCTTATGTTTGGTGTGATGTTAATTTTGCCTATACCATGTTTGTTTGTATTGCTACGACTAGCGCGAGGTTACGAGCCACCTGAAGAGCAAGTTGATAACTGGAATCTCAAGTGCCAGGCAAGTTGTGCCCTTGACCACTTCTTTTTACCCAGTCATGTTCTGATTAATCATAATGATCTGCATAAGTTAATTTTGATGGGACCCAATAGGTTATCCTAGTTTGACTATCTTTATGCCTTGTTTACCACTGAACTTTTTGGGTAGTACTTGCTAGTGCTATATGTGGATTTGGGCATTGAGATACACATTATTCATACTTTTGTTGTCAGTTGTTATTTACTGTTCATGATAATATCATTGTGTTAATTGGAACAAGGAGCGACCACCCAGGAAAACAGTGCTACCACAAGGGTAGTATGGGATGCCCTTGGCTGATTAACTAGGAAAGCTAGTGGATGACTACCTTACCCGAAAGGGGCAAGGGCAGTAGGGGAGTGGTCAGTGTAGGGAGGTCCTTGGGTTAATTTTGCTGCGATAGCGGTCAGGCGAGGGATCCCTGCATTGGAGCTTCCTATAAACTGTAGCGGGTTTTCTTAAGCTAGTGGAACTTTGTAAAGGCCTCGTAGTGTTACCCTGCCTCGCTTCCTTGGTAGAGTTGTATGGGGCCCGTACAACCCCATGGCAGATGGGTAACATGACTTGTGGGTAAAGATGTGTAACCTCTGCAGAGTGTAAAACTGGTATACTAGCCGTGCTCACGGTCATAAGCAGCTCTGACCCTCACATGATTAATTTATGGAACTAAATTCAATTTGTCATATGCATTGCATTGAGGGTGTTGTTATTACTTTTGTTCTACTACTTAATTGGGTTGGAATTTACTTATACTTAGTAATTGCTAATAAAATTTTGACCAACTTTTAAAATCAATGCTCAGCTTCAACCATCCTCTTTGGTAAGCCTTACACTTCACGTGAGCTCCCACTTTTGGCGAGTTCATGCACATTATTCCCCACATCTTGTTGAACGACGAACGTATGTGAGCTCACTCTTGCTGTCTTACACCCCCACATGTCAAGAACAGGTACCGCAGGATGAGGCACATGGAGGATGCTATGACGAGTTCGTGAGAGGTCTAGGCCGTCGTCTCCCAGTCAACTTTGGGTTGATGGACCTTTGTCTCCTTATAATATAATTATTTATTTTGTATAGAACTCCTATTATATAGTAAAGATGTGACATTCGATCTTGTGCCATGATTCATCATATGTGTGAGACTTGGTCCCAGCACACCTGGTGATTATTTCGTGCCCGGGTTTTGGACCCCTAAAACCCGTGTGTGACAGAAGTGGTATCAGAGGAATATTGACTGTAGGACGAAACCTAGATAGAACTGGACAACCATTGTCTACTTACCTTTGCAACTCTGATTCTTTTCTAAATTTATCTTAATCTTTTCTCATCTATTTCCGCTTAACTCTGATTACTCTTACCTTTTTCACTTCTAAAGACAAAAGTGGATTTCACACTTTGAAATCATGTGACTAAAGTGACCTTTAGGAATAGGAGACCTAACCTTAGGAACAAAAAACAAAACTATTTTTATAGGTATCTATGTGTTTGAATGCTTGTTCTTATGATACTTGTTTGATTGGGATCTTTGATTGAGTGTTATGAGTTGTGAAGTAATTGCATCTACATATACATATAGGCAAAAAATCATAAGATTACTAGACAAACTAGATTATCCCTCATTAAAGTATCTAGCCAAACAATATCCATCTCATCTTAAAAGATTCTATCCTACACTCATAGATCCATCTTATCTTAAAAGATACTCTATTACCTTAGTAGATTCATCTTACTTAGAAAAGATTTTATGTCATCCTAATAGATCTAACTGACCTCAAAAGATTCTACCTTATCCTTATGGATTCATCTTACCCTAATTAGTATATTTGTCCCACTCTAGATAACAACCATGAGCAAATCCAAATTTTATTTAGATCTTATCTAGTCTAAAATAGTCATATCAATTTATTCTAGATCTGATTCAATCTAATAGGTTAATCTAACCTAACGAAGTCTAACCTTAAGTTGGGCTAACCTAAGGTCAGTCACTTAACCAGTTAATAGTGAAAAAAAGATTAGACTCTACTCCTATAGAACATGTTCACTCTGCACTAAATTAAGAATGACAGACCAACTCGGTCATACACAACCACATGACCTATATAATAGGTTTCATAACCTATCCAACCAATCTAGGGGCAAACAACCAAACCAAATTCTAACTAATCTCATTTAACTCATAAGCCCCCTACTAAACCAGCTGCTCTACCTACTTGTCACCAATCATGAGCATAAAGAGCTAACCCAACCAATAGAGTCATGATGGATTGCATAATCTATCAACCCCCACCTGACCTCAAACAAAATTTTGACCTACATCATGTAGTCCATCTCATCCATATCTATCTTAACCATAGTCTCCCAACTATGATGATATACACTGAACCTGACTCAATGAGACCGAGACCAGAAAAGGACAAGATCAACCTCATCAAGGAAGAAGAGAAGTCAAACTCGATCTTTAGATGCATTGCCATCCAACACGAAGTTCTTCTCACCATAAACTATCTTACCCCAGACTATTCTTGCCCTAACCTTCCTATCTTATATCCTGCACAATAAGTAGTTGTATACCCATGCTCTCCTAATCACACACTATGGACTAAACAAAAATGTGAGACTCTGAAATTTTGAACCAATTAGAAATTAAAGGCTAAATTCATAAACCAATTCTTTTATGTCCCTTTTCTTACAAATCTCGAGGACGAGATTTCTGTTAAGGGGGGTAGGATTTGTAACACCTCCAATTTTTGTGGGTGGAATTCGTTAGAAATTCTTCAAAGGATTAAAAAAAGAGATTAAAATATCCTTTATATGATTTTTGTTAGCTTTAGGGTTACATCTCTTAAACTAAAAATAGTGTAAAAACAATTTAAATAGAAGTATCCCTAAATGATGTTAGTTTTCCTATAAAAAATGTATTTACAAGGACTCTCTATAAAACTTTATACACTAGAAATAATTTTCTAAAATACCTAATTACTATTTTGTGTAGATTGCATATTTTAAGTGTTTGTCTAAATAGGATAATAAATAAAATATAATTTTGCACCATATTGGATATCTTGGAGTGTTGCATGTTGGGTGCCAAATTTAAAATCCGAATTCTGAAAAAGGAACTTGAAAATAAATGAAATAGGGAAAAGAAAATGGAAAGCAGAAAATAAAAAGATAAAAGGAAAACATCGTTTGGGTCCAATTCCCGGTCGGCCTGCTCACCCTCCCCCTTGCCTCAGCCCAATATCGTACTCCCCACCGCGCGGCCCACACGACTTGATCCTGGTCTGCGCATCGGGCCACTGTCGAGTGGGACCCACTTGTCTGGATCTCCCCTTCCTTGCTCGGTCTCGAACTGAAGCCGCGGATGACGGCTTACCGCGAATCTCGTGGGGCGCTACAACCACCTAGAAGCATGACCGACCGTATATATACGGAGTCAGAGACCGCCCTAGCCATAGCCGGAAACTAGGATGCCACCTTGTCGCCATGGCCGGAGGGTAGAGAGAGAGACCGAGGGAGGAAGAATTGCCGTCATCAAACACGGGATGTGCTACAACCCAATTCTCGGAATGCGGTGGCAGTGCTTCGGGGTGGCACACTAAGTCTGGGGTGGCTTCAGTAAAACATGGAGATCAACCAGGTGCGGGGGAATCCCTCGCCGCCGTTGTGCAACTTCCTGGTTCCGCCCCTCCTCGTGGATGCATGTATCTGCGGTGTTGACCCTGGTAAGAAACCAACCCTTGCGTTCGTAGTCGCCTCCTCTTGCTTTACGCCTGTCCAATACCTTGATAGATCACCGGGGGGCGAATTCATGTTCATCGGCGTCTACGCCGCCGTAGTGGGGGGAACGCCACCATACCCCTATAGCTGAGGGAAGAAATGGTGCAGCTGTCATCCATCCGGGGATGGACGTCTAGATTAAAAGCGTACTCCTCTTCATAACTGTGTTGTGCACCGTTCGATCTACCGCCAACGCGTGTGATTGTGTCGCACAGTATTGAGCTTTGGGCCGTTAGATCTAGATCGTGGGGACTAGGTCACGCGCGGACTGAAGCTAACTTGGGGGGATCGCGGACCATCGATCACGGATCCTGCGGCCCGGATTGAATACCGTTTCACATAAGATCCGATCTAATCCATGCCCTCGGCTGTTGATCCAACGACCTAGATTGAGTGATACCCCTTCGGCCAGGCTATTTTGTTAAAGAGACCCTAACGTTTTATTAAATCAACTCGCGGTCCCACCTGGTCTTAAGAACCATCACAGCTAGGTCCTGAAAACTTGCTTGCGACGCCCTGGGCTTCGCTGGAATTGTGGCAGCAGCCCAGAAATTAAATAAAATAGATAAAATTGATGAAGAAAATGATTTTAGGATAAAATAATTCCCTAAACTTCGGGAAATCATATCTCCTTTGTTTTAACTCCGATTTGATCCACTTGAATTGTGTTGGCTTCATAAAAATATTCTCTATGCAATAGCAACATCATGTGTACCATATTCCATATAATTGTATTTAGGAAAATGTTCAATCTTTATTCAGTAGATTAACTCGACTAACCTAGGATTAATCTCTCTATAAATATAATCTGGGTAATAGGTAATCCCTAACCAAGTTATGATCTAGGTTAAAGTTGGATTAACTATTTAGAATATACTTTCTCATATACTATATGCTAATTAATTTATAATATAGTTTAATCACATAGACCTTCCATAAATCATAACTCTATAACCATAACTCTGATTTTAGTGGTTCGCGAACCCACGATCTCGTAGCAACGCGTAGAATATTATCATATAGTTTGTTCTTATGTTTGGTGCGATGTTAATTTTGCCTATACCATGTTTGTTTGTATTGCTACGACTAGTGCGAGGTTACGAGTCACCTGAAGAGCAAGTTGATAACTAGAATCTCAAGTGCCAGGCAAGTTGTGCCCTTGACCACTTCTTTTTACCCAGTCATGTTCTGATTAATCATAATGATCTGCATAAGTTAATTTGGTGGGACCCAATAAGTTATCCTAGTTTGACTATCTTTATGCCTTGTTTACCACTGAACTTTTCGGGTAGTACTTGCTAGTTTTATATGTGGATTTGGGCATTAAGATACACATTATTCATATTTTGTTATCAGTTGTTATTTACTGTTCATGATAAGATCATTATGTTAATTGGAACATGGAGCAACCACCCGGGAAAACAGTGCTACCACAAGGGTAGTATGGGATGCTGAAAGTCGCCTAGAGGTGGGTGGATAGGCGGAATCTAAAATTTACAAACTTAAGCACACACTACAAGCCGAGATTAGCGTTAGAATTAAATCCGAGTCCGAAAGAGAGGGAAAAACAAATCAACCAAGAGAATAAAATGGATGACACGGTGATTTGTTTTACCGAGGTTCGGTTCTAAAGAACCTAGTCCCCGTTGAGGTGGTCACAAAGACCGGGTCTCTTTCAACCCTTTCCCTCTCTCAAACGGTCACCTAGACCGAGTGAGCTTTCTCTTTAATCAAACGGGTCATTTAGACCCACAAGGACCACCACACACTTGGTGTCTCTTGCTTTGATTACAAGTGTCTTGAGAACAAGAATGAGGAAGAAGAAAGCCAACCAAGCAACAAGAGCAACAAAGAAACACAAGAACGATCCTCTCACAAGTCCTAAAGACTAGAATTGAATTGGGGACTTTGATCGGATCGGTGGCTTTGATTTGTGTCTTGGAGTGTTGTGTTTTGCTCTTGTATTGAATGGAGAGTGTTGAATGCTTGGATGGTTGGAGTGGTGGTGGTTGGGGGGTATTTATAGCCCTCAACCACCAATTCAACTGTTGGGGTGGCTGCTGTCGATGGGCGCACCGGACAGTCCGGTATGCAACGGACACTGTCCGGTGCGCCAGCCACGTCAACCAACCGTTAGCGTTCTGGTGGTTTCGACCATTGGAGCTTTGTCTTCTTGTGGCACCGGACGCACCGGACAGGTACTGTTTACTGTCCGATGTGCCTCTGGCGGCTGCTCTGACTTCTGCGCCAACTGTCCGCGTGCTGTAGCGCTTTGCAGGTGACCGTTGCAGCCGACCGTTGCGCTGTTAGCCGTTGCTCCGCTTGGTGCACCGGACAGTCCGGTGGCACACCGGACAGTCCGATGAATTATAGCGGAGCGACGCTTCTAAAACCCGAAGGTGGCAAGTTCAGAGTTGTATGGCCCTGGTGCACCGGACACTATCTGGTGGCACACCAGACAGTCCGGTGCGCAAGACCAGGGTTCTCTTCGGTTTCTTTTGCTCCTTTCTTTTGAACCCTAACTTTGATCTTTTATTGGTTTGTGTTGAACCTTTATGCACCTCTAGAATATATAATCTAGAGCAAACTAGTTAGTCCAATTATTTGTGTTGGGCATTCAACCACCAAAATTATTTATTGGAAAAGGTTAAACCCTATTTCCCTTGCAATCTCCCCCTTTTTGGTGATTGATGCCAACACAAACCAAAGCGAATATATAAGTGTAGAATTGAACTAGTTTGCATAATGTAAGTGCATAGTTTGCTTGGAATTAAACCAATTTAGTTTCATTAGATATGCATGGTTTGCTTTCTTTTATTTAACATTTTGGACCACACTTGCACCACTTGTTTTGTTTTTGCAAATTCTTTTGGAAAATCTTTTCAAAGTCTTTTTGCAAATAGTCAAAGGTATATGAATAAGATTACGAGAAGCATTTTCAAGATTTGAAATTTTCTCCCCCTGTTTCAAATGCTTTTGCTTTGACTAAACAAAACTCCCCCTGATTAAAATTCTCCTCTTAGCTTTAAAGAGGGTTTTAATAGATATCAATTGGAAACTTATACTTGGGATGTTTTTGAAAATGTATCTATGATAGAACCTCCCAAGTCATTAGGCCCACCTATAGTTGTCCTTGTCCATCGGACCTCAGACAACCCTGCAGGTGCACCTGATCACTTGACAAGTTCGGTATCTGAATTCTTTACCTCGCCCACGAGCGTTTCACCCGTCACACAGATATTACAACACATCGAAGGAACGAGTATGCAGAGGCAGTTACAGCAACTTATTTTATATTAAAGTATAGAAAGAGTAGTTTTATTACAGACCAGTAAGAATATAAGAGTGTTGGAGTAATATTATTACATATCTTGGGAGGCAAAAACCCCTCCCGATTAACAGTAAAAATTTTTTAAAAGAGGACACTTCCTCCCGAGGCTTCAGTCTTGTTTTTCTTCCTTAGGCACCACCTTGGAACAAAAGCAACAAAAATTTGCTGCTTCATCACCTACAACAACATGGGTTCAAAAACCCTAAGTATGGAGTGTATTTTCGCAAGTCTTACCCATCAAAATAAAAGACTCTCAAGGATATGCTGGCTTTTGAGAATCAAGGTATGGCTTATCAAGAATCAAGGACTCTGTTTGCAGAAATGCTTACTACTAGTGGATCCTTAAAAATCTAGTATTACTTGTCGGGTTAAGTAAAGTTACCTGCATCTAGAGTTCTTTCTACCCTAGTTCAAGCACTTGACCTATACTAGCCAATTTCTTATCAACCCTTCTTGTTCACTGGAATGCTATGTGTAGGGCAGTGACCAAGTCTTTATGTCCGAGAAGTAACGATGATCCAAATCGATTAATACTCAGCTGAGGATGTCCAATCACACGACATATGTAGCACTTAACCCTTGCATATGTCAACTTGCCACCGGGGTTCTTAAGACCAGATCAGGTTCACGCCAACCGAGAGCACAGATACACCACCGTCCAGCCTCTTGCCACGGAGGGTACGCGCTACTCTCGCCATCTCTCCACTCTCATTGCATGTTATCTTATTCTGGTATTAGTCTGCCCGAGGCAAAGCTTACCCATGATGAGGCATGTGACTAGTTAAAGGGTCCTTGATAATTAAGCCTACATCGACAAGGTCCTTAATCGACTCAGACGGAGACACTACACCGAGACTCCCTTCTCGTGCAAGTCAACCGCCCGGTCTCAGCTTTATTATTTTCAACCCAAAGTTTGGTACCTGGCAGAGGTACACCTTTCTGATGTTGAACCCATCACGGCCATGATGGATCCACCATCAAGTTTTATTTTGAAAACATCCCACCCACTTGAAGCATCATCTTTTGTCAAAACAAAACATTTTGTTTTTCTAGAGCAAGGCTAAGCATAAGAAAAAACTTTTTGTAAAACAGGGGATCAAGGAAAGGTAATCAAATTCTCAAGGAAGGAAATGCAACAACTTGTTTAGCACACAACTCCTATCACCTAATGCATCAAGCAAGTGAGAAAGATTTTAAAATAGCAAGGAGGTGGCAAATGCACCGGGGCTTGCCTTGTGTTATAGGTGAGTCGGGCTCTGCTCCACAGATGTCAAAATAAAAGCAGTTCCCGGCCGGTGGTTCTTCAGGTGGTGGTGGTGTAGCTCTTGCTTCTTCAACTTCTACTTCTTCGTTTTCTATATACCACATATATAATCATGAATGCTCATGTAATGCTCATGAAAATGCAAATATAATAAAAGTATATTATATAAGGTCTTGAATACAATTTTCCTTCACGAGACTCCAGGAAACTAAGTTTGTTGGAGTCAGAACTGAAGTTCTTAGGGCAAGCATCACTAGAAGACTAGGGTTTTGAGGTTTAAGCATCAAACATTGTCCAAATCATACCAAACTTTACCCAAGGCTTCTAAATAATATTTTAAACTCATCTAAAAAGTTTAGTGATTTTTGGAGCTATTAATCAATTTCTAAAATTCCAGGAGTATAAGTTTTGGCTATTATAAATACTCTATAATTCCCTATTGGACTAAACATGCTACTATTTCTATTAAATACTATAGAAAATTAGGAACCTAGCAAAATTTGTCTTGCATTTTTAGCATTTTTCTTTAATTTTCTAAAAATTCTTTAATACTGACATAAAAAGAAAAAGAAAAACACGGAACAGTGTTGGGCTGAATTCAGCCCAACCGGCCTGCAGAAGGGGGAAAGCACGCGCGCGTCCGCGCCCACGCTGCCGGCTTTGCGAAAAGACCCCCGATGTTTTAAATAACTTGAAAAGTGTCCCACGGACTATTCCTAGAGTCACTGACATCTTACAAAAACAACCCCCTAGTTCTATTTCTTTACAGAGCTTGGTCCACGACGGAGTTACGCCAAACACCTGGCCAGAGCCATGGTTTCACGGCGGTGGCAACCCGGACAAAGAGTAATAAGCTCACAAACATCAAGCATAAGTCGGTCCGAGCAAAAGCCCTCATTTAATTTGAACGATTTGACCCTAAGTGAAGCTTGTTCATGGTCACGGCGGTGGAACGGCCCTGGAGATTGTGTTCCGGACGATTAATGGGATCGATGCTAAAATTGAAGCTTTACGGGTTCACCATGGACTAGGTACACGATTGAATTTAGGCCGAACGAGGGTAGGGAAGCGGGTCGACAGAGAGGGTGTATACGGCGGCGTTCTATGGAACAATAGGGTGTTCCGGTGGTGGGACTCTGGTAAACTTCAATTGGTTGGCACCGAGAGCAATAGGAAGCTAAAGACATGCTAGAACAAGAGACAATTGGGCTAGTACTAACCCGAGAAGGGCTGCCCACAAAGAGGTCCATCACGGCGGCGCTAAGAACAGGGAGGAGGAGATTTGTGGTCTATCTGAGTTCTCTGGTGGAATTGAGTCGATTGCTCAAGCGCTCATGTGTGTGATGTGGTGAAGAAGCGGTGCTCAGGCTCAATTTATAGGCAGATGGCCGGAGATGGATGAGGTTCACTGAGCTGTAAACGCGCTGGCGAGCTCACCCGCGCGGGCAGAGCCACAGCGAGCGTCCGGTGATCGCCGATTAACCGGGCAGCGCCACCTCAGGGTTTTAGCGCCACGTCACGGAAGATTTTAACCGTGGCCATAGTCCAATCCCTAGTGGCGGTGGTGGTCTTATCCCCGGCGAGATCTTTCTGAACACCGGTGAACAGTACGCCTACCAGACCGAATTCGAACGACGATTACTTCAAATTTTATGTGACTACATGCCAACAAGTCTGCATCAAAGTTGTACCAGGACTAATGGTCTTTCATTTTGGTATAACAACCATACCAAAAATCTTCACAGATCAACCAAATCAGGACGCTCAAATTTGCGTGACAACACTGAAACCTTAACCTGATCGGATGCAGTGAATAAACACCTGTCAGGCCGACTGACAGCGCCACTTTAACCTCATGTATCTCTCATTTTTCTATAGCACTAGTGTTTGATTACTTAAGCAAACTTGTTCTCCATACATAGCTCTATATATTTGCTGTACTGACCCAAGGCAAAGTCCTCAAGAATCCCAAGATGTAGAGTTCCAAAAACAGCCTTCTTCAATGATTTTCAGACTTAGTCATACATGAGCACTAAAGTGGCCTTTTTGCAATTAGGCCCAAATCTCATGGTTTGTTTTGCAAATCTTCAAATATGTGAACCATATGACTTAAGGTACCCTAATTCCATGGTTTTTGCAGTTGGGTCCAAAAGTATGCAACATTTACATATAACCCCATAGGGTTTCAATCTAGGGTTTTCCAGGGGTCTATTTAGGGTTTTTGGTACTTCTAGGGTTTGGGTGCCACTTAAGTTCATTACTGGTGATATCTTATGACCATTTCTAATGAGTTTTGAAGTTTTCTCTCATTTAGGTTATATTGACACTCTAAAGCTCAGTTTAGGGTTAAGTACCCTACCCTAGGGTTTTACCCATGACCAGTCACATCAATACAACTTGTTTGAAATTTTTGCCTAGTGAATGCATTCTAAGTGTAACAATCACATGATATGCTAATGCTCATGATGTTATGCTCAAGTTTTAGTGACAGTAACACCAGGGGTGTTACATCCTTCCCCCCATAAAAGAATCTCGTCCCGAGATTTAAAAGTCCTAGGGCAAGTAATGGAAAAGGAAACGTGTCATATTTTTATTTCCTTATTTCTTGTACAAAGCAGGGGTGATATGGGGTCTATTTCTCTATTACAACAAGTGTACATATCTCAGAATTTACATGAAGCTAAAAAGCCTGGGAAATTCTTTTCTAAAAAGTCTTGAGTTTCCCAAGTAGCTTCCTCTTCCGTGTATTGGTTCCAATGTATCTTATAAAACTTGAGAGTTTTCCTTCGGGTAATCTTGTCCTTTTGATCCAAGACTCGAATAGGATGTTCTGAATATGTCAAGTCTGGTTCTAAGGCAACATCCGTCACTTCAACGGTTCGATCTGGAACCCAAAGACACTTCTTCAATTGGGATACGTGGAACACATTGTGCACTGCAGACAATGTTTCGGGTAATTAGAGTCGGTATGCCACTGGTCCATATCTTTCAAGGATAGGAAAAGGACCAATGTACCGGGGTGCAAGTTTTCCTTTTACCCCAAAATGAGATACACCCTTCATTGGTGAGACTTTTAGGTAGACATAATCTTCAACTTGAAAGTACAAGGGTTGGCGTCGTTTGTCTGCATAACTCTTTTGGCGAGCTTGGGCCTCTTTCAAATTATGCATTATTCGTTGAACCTTCTCTTCCGTTTCTTTTATCATATCAGGCCTGAAAAACCATCTTTCTCCTGGTTCAGACCAGTTTAACGGAGTACGACAACGTTGTCCATACAAAGCTTCAAAGGGTGCCATTTTGATGCTCTCTTGATAGTTGTTATTGTATGAGAACTCCGCTAATGATAAGCAGTCATCCCATTTCTGTGAGAATTCCAAAACACATGCTCGCAACATATCTTCAAGTATTTGATTTACTCTCTCAGTCTGCCCACTAGTTTGAGGATGATAGGCCGAACTGTGGAGTAACTTAGTACCCAAGGACTTGTGAAGTTCTTCCCAGAATTTGGATACAAATTGAGGTCCACGATCTAACATTATTGTCTTGGGAACACCGTGCAAACTAAGGATGCGAGCAATATACATCTGGGCATAAGTGATGACTGGGTAATATGTCTTGACTGGCAAAAAATGAGCGATTTTCGTAAGCCGATCAATTATAACCCAAATAGAGTCAAATCCTTTTGCTGTCCAGGGTAATCCCACAATAAAGTCCATGCTTATGTCCTCCCATTTCCAAGTCGGGATTGGTAAATATTGCAATGGACCAGCAGTTTTCATTTGTATGGCCTTGACACGTATGCAAGTGTCGCATCTCGCCACATAGCGTGCAATTTCAATCTTCATCTTCGTCCACCAATAATGCTGCTTTAGATCATGATACATCTTAGTGCTTCCGGGATGAATAGAATAGCGACTAAGATGTGCTTCATCTAAAATTTGCTGGCGGACCTCATCATTCATGGGCACAACTATGCGGTTGTTAAACCATACAACGCCTTGATCATCTTTTCTAAAACAGTTGGCTTTACCGGCCTCCATTTTCTCATGAATGTGCTTCATACCCTCATCGCTTCTTTGTGCATCAATTATCCTTTGCAGAAGAACCGACTCAAGCTTCAAGTGATTTAAATTTCCATGTTGAATCATTCCTAGGTTCAACTTCTCCATTTCTTGGCATAATGTAATGTCAGAAGTCTTCATCTTAAGACAATGACAGGAAGCTTTGCGACTTAGTGCATCTGCCACTACATTGGCCTTGCCTGGGTGATAGTGAATTTCCCATTCATAATCCTTAATCAGCTCAAGCCATCTCCTCTGCCTCATATTCAGCTCTGACTGGGTAAAAATGTACTTCAAGCTTTTATGATCTATATAAATATGACAGATATTTCCCAGCAGATAATGACGCCATATTTTCAGGGCATGAACCACAGCAGCTAATTCCAGGTCATGAGTTGGATAATGTTCCTCATGCTGGCGCAACTGTCTTGAGGCATACATTATAACTCGGCCTTCTTGCATCAAGACACAACCTAAACCACTACCTGATGCGTCACAATACACATCAAAAGGCTTTTCAATGTCCGGTTGAGCTAATACCGGAGCAGTGGTCAATAACACCTTCAGCTGTTCGAAGGCTTCATTGCATCTTGAAGACCAATTAAATTTCGTATTGTTCTTCAATAAACTTGTGATTGGCTTCACAAGCTTGGAAAAATCTAGAATAAATCGGCGGTAATAACCAGCCAGTCCAAGGAAACTTTGGACTTGATGTACAGTGGTTGGTGGTTTCCACTCGAAAATATCCTTGACCTTGCTGGGATCAACCGCAATCCCCTTGGCAGACAATACGTGTCCCAGAAATTGGATTTCCTCCAGCCAAAATGCGCATTTACTGAATTTAGCATATAATTGATGCTCCCTTAAGCGCGTTAATACGATCCGCAAATGCCGAGCATGCTCCTCTTCATTTTTGGAATATATCAAGATATCATCAATGAAGACTACCATGAATTTATCCAACTCGGGCATGAATACTGAGTTCATAAGATATGTGAAGTGGGTAGGAGCATTTGTTAATCTGAAAGACAACCAGATATTCGAATAATCCATACCACGTAGTAAATGCGGTCTTGGGTATATCTTCGGGTCGGATACGGATCTGATGATAACCCGACCTGAGGTCAATCTTAGAAAATACTCGAGCTCCGGTAAGCTGATCAAATAAAATATCAATTCGGGGAAGAGGGTACTTATTCTTGATTGTGACCTCATTAAGGGGTCTGTAGTCCACGCACATTCAAAGCGTTTGATCCTTCTTCTTGACGAAGATTGTTGGACAACCCCAAGGTGATGAGCTAGGTCGGATGAATCCCTTTTCTAGCAGATCTTGTAATTGTGTCTTGAGCTCTGCCAACTCATTTGGAGGCATTCGGTACGACCTTCTAGAAATAGGAGCCGTACCGGGCTTCAATTCAATCACAAATTCTACATCTCTCTCTGGAGGCAATCCAGGCAGATCTTCCGGAAAGACGTCCGTGAATTCACATACTACCAGAATATCTTGGATTTCTGGTATACTGGCTTCATAAACTCTGCCAAATGGTTTAGCTGGAATAGCTACAGGGATGGACAAGAGAACCTCTTCCTGGCCATAGCTCAACCTGATGGTTCTCATATCAGTGTTGAGGACAGCTTTGTGCTGGGCTAACCAATTCATGCCTAGAATTACATCTATATCTTGGCCTTTTAGAACAATCATATTTGTGGGAAAGTCCCGTTCAGCCAATGTTACGGGCACATGGAAAGCCACTTCTTTAGTGAATATTTGTCCCTCAGGCAAATGAATAATAAACCCTTCCCTTGATTCAATGCAAGGAATGCAATATTTCTCCACAAACTTCTTGCTTATGAATGTATGCGAAGCACCAGAATCAAAGAGAATGACTGCAGGGTGATTGGCCACGAGAAACATACCCATCATAACCGGCTCTCCCTCCGGTGTAGTGGCCACTTGTGTATAGTAGATTCATCCAGTTTTCTTCATATTCTTGCCCGCTGCATTATTTGTCGTGTTTCCCTTGCCTTGGCTTGAACTCCCCAGGTTCTGCTGATTATTGGAGTCTTTGATGAAATGTCGTGTTTCCCGCCTCGGATATGGGCAGTCTTTGATGAAATGTACATACTTCCCACAAGTGTAGCAGCCAGTTGCTGAACTCGGGAGTGCAGGGAAACGAGCACCAGGGGCACTCGGCTGAGTTGTTGAAGTGGGGGCAGTGGCAGGGCGGATGAATACAGGCTGTTTGAAGGGGTAGGAGGGTGGACGAGGTGAAGAACAGTTTTGATTGAAAGGTTGGATTACCACCCTTTGTCGCTTTTCAGGCCCTTGGTTGGACCTGTCACCTCCAAAGCCCTTTGATTTTTCCTGGGCCTGCATACTTAGCTTCAACTGCCAGCGCTGTGCTGACAGCCCTGCTGTAGGAGAGGTCGAGGCAGGTGGCCATCTTTTGTTGTAGTCGGTCATTGAGGCCTCTCATAAAACAGTTCCTCTTTTTTAGGTCAGTATTGACCTGGTCAATTGCGTACTGGGACAAATGATTGAATTTGTTGAGATAATGTGTGTAACAGTATCTCCACCTTGTTTGAGTTTCATGAATTCTTCTTGCTTCATATGGAGCACTCCTTCTGGAATGTAGTGCTCCCAAAATGCCAATTTAAATTCGTCCTAGATGACTTGATGTCTGGCAGGCTAAATGGCCACATAATTTCCCCACCAGGTGCTGGCAGGGCCTCTTAACTGCAGAGCCGCAAATAATGGCTTCTGTGTCTCCGTGCATCGGATGAGTCCAAATTTCTGCTCAATGACCCGAACCCATTCGTCAGCTTCGAGGGGATCTTTAGCTTTGATGAAAAGTGGGGGACAGGTTTCCGAGAAATCCAAGTATGAAGTTTCGCGGGGTCCCTGCGGATAAGCCCTCCCGCCTTGTTGCTGAAGTTGCTGTCCCGCCATTTCACGTAGGAAACGGGTGTTGTCAGCGGTTGCGGTGATCAAGGCAGCGATAGCCTCGGCCAGCGTGGGCGGTACCGGCGGTGGATTGGGTGTATCGTCTTGATCACGGGATGTTCCCGCGCCATCATGTGCACGAGTTCGAGATGGCATCTGAAGCAGAGAAATATTTGGAAAAATATCACATGTTGATACATACCATCATTTTATATTACTTAAGATGTAATGTTACAAACTCAATGTACAACATGACTTCACTTCCTATTTTACATTAGTATTATTTCTAAACTATAGTACTGCTACTATTTATCATCCTTAGTAGCTTCGTTGTCGGGTGTAGGGGACCATTCGTCAGCCAGGTTCATTGAAGGAGGGGGCTTCAAAAGATCCAGTTCCCCACCAAGTTCTTCACCTGCTATTCCAGAAGGTCCAGCTCCCATTCCGACAGGGTTGGTAGGTACGTCAGGGTGCAGTCGTGAATACAATTCATGAACTTCCTCATGTAATGTATTGTAGTACACCTGCAAGTTATCAACGGTCGTGCTAAGCTCCTCCACATGGGCTCGAGCTTTGGCTTCCCGATCCCAAGCAATGGAACGTGAGTTGACGGCCCAATCGAGTGCCAAATCCCGTTCGGCAAGCTCATCTTGCAGATGTTGGATGCCAGTTCTTAATTCATTTATACGCTGACCATCCTCGACCCACACATTGTTTCTGTGACGTAGCTCCGTTCGAAGTTGCTCCACCTGGGCTTCTATATCTCCAATGGGGTCATTGTTGTCACTGCTGCTATCCTCATGCCTTGGAGCCAGCTGATGCTGAGGTACACCAATCGGTCTAGTGGACTTGCACGTGGTCTTTCTCATACGCGGCGGCATATCTCCATAAGGGGAAAACTTTTATTAGTATAGTTTCTATCATGATGCATGCATAATTACAGAATCAACCTTAGTTGATTCACAACCTTCTATACATTGCACTCTACGATTTAGTCTTAATACTTTAGAAGGTAGTTAGATAAGAAGGAAAGAATTTTTCTTAGATAAGTCTTTGAAAAGTCTTTTTGAAAATGCCTCATAACATCTGCAGAGATGGGCTTCGCTCTGATACCAGCTGTGACAGAACCTCCTGTTGGGGGCCTTCGTCCTCCGAAGGTCCTCAAAAACATGATTTGACAATGTTTTCCAAGTGGATTATGTGAGCAGGTGTTTTCGGGCTCAGAACTATGAATATGAAGCACGATCGGGACGAAGCTTGAACCAGACGAAGGACGAGCGCAGGCGAAGCTGTGCGCAGGAGAGCTTCGGCGCAATTGCTGAGGGGGGAACCGACTTAAAGATGAAAAGACTGCGTGGACCTTGACTGATTTCCGTAGGCTATTAACAAATATAATGGACATGGATGTAATTTCATGTGGGCTGCGTCCCGCGTCTATAAATAGATGAACAGTACTCCCGTACTGTTCACGCTGACTTGGCATTTGCGTCACGCTTGTACTTTTTATCTTCTCTCAAGACCGAAGGTACATTTGTAATTCATAATCATTTCTATTCCTTTGTGTTAATAAAATAGAAATGATTCCACGATTTACATTTCATGCTTTTTATGAATCCTTCGTTACTACTTGCTGAATTTACGAAGGTATGTTTCTTCTGACCTTCGTCCGGAACTCATTATTCCCGATAGGGAGTAATGTTCGATAGGACGAAGGGCCTTAACGTTTAACACTTTTTATGTTGCCTTGTTCTTAATCCGAAGCATTTGAGAACAAGTCCCCAACACCTCCCAAGTTATTAGGCCCACCTATAGTTGTCCTTATCCATCGGACCTCGGACAACCCTGCAGGTGCACCTGATTACCTGACAAGTTCAGTATCTGAATTCTTTACTTTGCCCAAGAGCGTTTCACCAGTCACGCAGATATTACAACACATCGGAGGAACGAGTATGCGGAAGCAGTTAAAGCAACTTATTTTATATTAAAGTATAGAAAGAGTAGTATTATTACAGACCAGTAAGAATATAAGAGTGCTGGAGTAACATTATTACATATCTTGGGAGGAAAAAACCCCTCCCGATTAACAGTAAAAAGTTTTTAAAAGAGGACACTTTCTCCCGAGGCTTCAGTCTTGTTTTTCTTCCTTAGGCACCACCTTGGAACAAAAGCAACAAAAATTTGCTGCTTCATCACCTACAACAACATGGGTTCGAAAACCCTGAGTAGGGAGTGTACTTTCTCAAGTCTTACCCATCAAAATAAAAGACTCTCAAGGATATGCTAGCTTTTGGGAATCAAAGTATGGCTTATCAAGAATCAAGGACTCTATTTGCAGAAATGCTTACTTATAGTGGATCCTTAAAAATCCAGTTTTACTTGTCAGGTTAAGTAAAATTACCTACATCTAAAGTTCTTTCTACCCTAATTCAAGCACTTGACCTATACTAGCCAATTTCTTATCAACTCTTCTTGTTCACTGGAATGCTACGTGTAGGGCAGTGACCAAGTCTTCATGTCCGAGAAGTAACGATGATCCGAATCGATTAATACTCAGCTGAGGATCTCCAATCACACGACATATGTAGCACTTAACCCTTGCATATGTCAACTCACCACCGGGGTTCTTAAGACCAGATCAGGTTCACGCCAACCAAGAGCACAGATACACCACAGTCCAGCCTCTTGCCATGAAGGGTACACGCTACTCTCACCATCTCTCCACTCCCATTGTGTGTTATCTTATTCTCGTATTAGTCTGCCCGAGGCAAAGCTTACCAATGATGAGGCATGTGAACAGTTAAAGGGTCCTCGATCATCAAGCCTACATCGACAAGGTCCTTAATCGACTCAGACAGAGACACTACACCGAGACTCCCTTCTCGTGCAAGTCAACCGCCCGGTCTCAGCTATATTATTTTCAACCCAATGTTTGGTACCTGGCAGAGGTACATCCTTTCCAATGTTGAACCCATCACGGCCATGATGGTTCCACCATCAAGTTTTATTTTGAAAACATCCCACCCACTTGAAGCATCATCTTTTGTCAAAACAAAACATTTTGTTTTTCTAGAGCAAGGCTAAGCATAAGAAAAACCTTTTTGTAAAACAGGGGATCAAGGAAGGTAATCAAATTCTCAAGGAAGGAAATGCAGCAACTTTGTTAGCACACAACTCCTATCACCTAATGCATCAAGCAAGTGAGAAAGATTTTAAAATTGCAAGGAGGTGGCAAATGCACCGAGGCTTGCCTTGTGTTATAGGTGAGTCGAGCTCTGCTCCATAGATGTCAAAATAAAAGCAGTTCCCGGCCAATGGTTCTTCAGGTGGTGGTGGTGTAGCTCTTGCTTCTTCAACTTCTACTTCTTCTTCGTTTTCTATATACCACATATATAATCATGAATGCTCATGTAATGCTCATGAAAATGCAAAGATAATAAAAATATATTATCTAAGGTCTTGAATACAATTTTCCTTCACGGGACTCCAGGAAACTAAGGTTGTTGGAGTCAGAACTGAAGTTCTTAGGGCAGGCATCACTAGAAAACTAGGGTTTTGAGGTTTAGGCATCAAACATTGTCCAAATCATACCAAACTTTACCCAAGGCTTCTAAATAATATTTTAAACTCATCTAAAAAGTTTAGTGATTTTTGGAGCTATTAATCAATTTCTCAAATTCCAGGAGTATAAGTTTTGGCTATTATAAATACTCTATAATTCCCTATTTGGACTAAAAATCATGCTACTATTTTTATTAAATATTATAGAAAATTAGGAACCTAGAAAAATTGGTCTTGCATTTTTAGCATTTTTCTTTAATTTTCTAAAAATCCTTAATCTTGACATAAAAAGAAAAAGAAAAACTCGGAACAGTATTAGGCTGAATTCAGCCCAACCGGCCTGCAGAAGGGGGAAAGCACGCGCGCATCCATGCCCGTGTTGCCGGCTTTGCAAAAAGACCCCCGTTGTTTTAAATAACTTGAAAAGCGTTCCACGGACTATTCCTAGAGTCACTGACATCTTACAAAAACAACCCCCTAGTTCTATTTCTTTACAGAGCTTGGTCCACGATGGAGTTACGCCGAACACCTGGCTGGAGCCATGGTTTCACGGCAGTGGCGACCCGGACAAAGAGTAATAAGCTCACAAACATCAAGCATAAGTCGGTCCGAGCAAAAGCCCTCATTTAATTTGAATGATTTGGCCCTAAGTGAAGCTTGTTCATGGTCACGGCGGCGGAACGGCCCTGGAGATCGTGTTTTGGACGATTAACGGGATCGATGCTAAAATTGAAGCTTGGGGAAGCTTTACGGGTTCACCATGGACTAGGTACACGATTGAGTTTAGGCCGAACGAGGGTAGGGAAGCGAGTCGACAGAGAGGGTGTATACGGCGGCGTTCTATGGAACAACAGGGTGTTCCGGTGGTGGGACTCTGGTAAACTTCAATTGGTTGGCACCGAGAGCAATAGGTAGCTAAAGACATGCTAGAACAAGAGACAATTGGGCGAGTACTAACCCGAGAAGGGCTGCCCACGAAGAGGTCCTTCACGGCGGCGCTAAGAACTGGGAGGAGGAGATTTGTGGTCTATCTTGGTTCTCCGGTGGAATTGAGTCGATTGCTCAAGCGCTCGTGTGTGTGATGTGGTGAAGAAGCAGTGCTCGAGCTCAATTTATAGGTAGATGGTCAGAGATGGATGAGGTTCACTGAGCTGTAAACGCGCCGGCGAGCTCACCCGCGCGAGCAAAGCCACGGCAAGCGTCCGGTGATCGCCGGTTAACCGGGCAGCGCCACGTCGCGGAAGATTTTTACTGCGGCCGCAGTCCAATCCCTAGTCGCGGTGGCGGTCTTATCCCCGGTGAGATCTTTCTGAACGTTGATGAACAGTACGCCTGCCAGACCGAATTTGAACGACGATTACTTCAAATTTTATGTGACTACATGCCAACAAGTCTGCATCAAAGTTGTACCAGGACTAATGGTCTTTCATTTTGGTATAACAACCATACCAAAAATTTTCACAGATCAACCAAATCAGGACGCTCAAATTTGCGCGACAACACTGAAACCTTAACCTGATCGGATGCAGTGAATAAACACCTGTCAGGCCGACTGACAGTGCCACTTTAACCTCATGTATCTCTCATTTTTGTATAGAACTAGTGTTTGATTACTTAAGCAAACTTGTTCTCCATACATAGCTCTATAGATTTGCTGTACTGACCCAAGGCAAAGTCCTCAAGAATCCCGAGATGTAGAGTTCCAAAAAGAGCCTTCTTCAATGATTTTCATACATGAGCACTAAAGTGGCCTTTTTGCAATTAGGCCCAAATCTCATGGTTTGTTTTGCAAATCTTCAAATATGTGAACCATATGACTTAAGGTACCCTAATTCCATGGTTTTTGCAGTTGGGTCCAAAAGTGTGCAACATTTACATATAACCCCCTAGGGTTTCAATCCAGGGTTTTCTAGGGGTCTATTTAGGGTTTTTGGTACTTCTAGGGTTTAGGGTGCCACTTAAGTTCATTACTGGTGATATCTTATGACCATTTCTAATGAGTTTTGAACTTTTCTCTCATTTAGGTTTTATTGACACTCTGAAGCTCAGTTTAGGGTTAAGTACCCTACCCTAGGGTTTCACCCATGACCAGTCACATCAATACAACTTGTTTGAAATTTTTGCCTAGTGAATGCATTCTAAGTGTAACAATCACATGATATGCTAATGCTCATGATGTTATGCTCAAGTTTTAGTGATAGTAACACCAGGGGTGTTACAGTATCAATTGAAAATCGACATACCAATTTGAAATATATCAACTAAAAATTTCCATCATAAGATACCAATTGAAAAGACAAGCATAAATTATCATTTTGAAAATTTTGAAGTTTGGTGGTGCGGTCCTTTTGCTTTGGGCTTAATATTTCTCCCCCTTTGGCATTAATCGCCAAAAAATGGAGATTTTGGGAGCCCTTTTTACTTTCTCCCCCATTGGTACAAGAAAATATGAGTGAAAGATTATACCAATTTGAGAGTGACGTGGAGTGATGGCGGAGGGTAAATGATACCGACAGAGTGGAGTGGAAGCCTTGTCTTCACCAAAGACTCTATTTCCCTTTCAATCTACGATTTAGCATAGAAATACACTTGAAAACACATTAGTCGTAGTCATGAAAGAGATATGATCAAAGGTATATAAATGAGCTATGTGTGCAAAGTGTCAATCAAAGTTCCGAGAATCAAGAATGTTTAGCTCATTCCTAAGTTTGCTAAAGGTTTTCTCATCTAATGGCTTGGTAAAGATATCGGCTAATTGTTCTTTGGTGCTAACATAAGCTATCTCGATATCCCCCTTTGTTGGTGATCCCTCAAAAAGTGATACCGAATGTCTATGTGCTTAGTGCGGCTGTGTTCATCGGGATTATCCGCCATGCGGATTGCACTCTCATTATCACATAGGAGAGGGACTTTGCTCAATTTGTAGCCATAGTCCCTGAGGGTTTGCCTCATCCAAAGTAATTGCGCAGAGCAATGACCTGCGACAATATACTCGGCTTCGGCGGTAGAAAGAGCTACTGAGTTTTGTTTCTTTGAAGCCGAAGACACCAGGGATCTCCCTAGAAACTGACAAGTCCCTGATGTGCTCTTCCTATCTATTTTACACCCTACCCAATTGGCATTGGAATATCCTATTAAATCAAAAGTGGATCCCTTGGGGTACTAAAGTCCAAACTTAGGAGTATAAAGTAAATATCTCATGATTCTTTTCACGGCCCTAAGATGAACTTCCTTAGGATTGGCTTGGAACCTTGCACACATGCATACGGAAAGCATAATATCCAATCGAGATGCACATAAATAGAGTAAAGATCCTATTATCGACCGGTATACCTTTTGATCTACGGATTTACCTCCCGTGTCGAGGTCGAGATGCCCATTTGTTCCCATGGGTGTCTTGATGGGCTTGGCATCCTTCATTCCAAACTTGGTAAGTATGTCTTGAATGTACTTGGTTTGGCTGATGAAGGTGCCCTCTTGGAGTTGCTTGACTTGAAATCCTAGGAAATACTTCAACTCCCCCATCATTGACATCTCAAATTTTTGAATCATGATCCTACTAAACTCTTCACAAGTTGCTTTGTTAGTAGACCCAAATATGATATCATCAACATAAATTTGGCATACAAACAAATCTTTTGCAATGGTTTTAGTAAAGAGAGTAGGATCAGCTTTATCGACTTTGAAGCCATTAGTGATAAGGAAATCTCGTAGGCATTCATACCATGCTCTTGGGGATTGCTTGAGCCCATAAAGCGCCTTTGGGAGTTTATAAACATGGTTAGGGTACTCACTATCTTCAAAGCCAGGAGGTTGCTCAACATAGACCTCTTCCTTTATTGGTCCATTGAGGAAGGCACTTTTCACGTCCATTTGATAAAGCTTAAAGCCATGGTAAGTAGCATAGGCAAGTAAAATACGAATTGACTCAAGCCTACCTACGGGTGCATAGGTTTCACCAAAGTCCAAACCTTCGACTTGTGAATATCCTTTGGCTACAAGTCGGGCTTTGTTCCTTGTCACCACACCATGCTCATCTTGCTTGTTGCGGAATACCCACTTGGTTCCTACAACATTTTGGTTAGGACATGGAACTAAATGCCATACCTCATTTCTTGTGAAGTTGTTGAGCTCCTCTTGCATTGCCAACACCCAGTCCAAATCTCTTAGTGCATCCTCTACCCTGTATGGCTCAATAGAGGAGACAAAAGAGTAATGTTCACAGAAATGAGCAACTCGAGATCTAGTGGTTACCCCCTTATGAATGTCACCGAGAATGGAGTTCACAGGGTGATCTCTTTGTATTGCTTGGTGGCCTCTTGGGTGTGGCGGTCTTTGACCCTGAATTTCTTGCTCATCTACCTTGTCTTTGTCATGGTCATCTCCCCCTTGATCATTGTCCTCTTGAGGTGACTCATCCTCTTGATCTTCATTTTCATCATCTTTTGAGCCTGATCCTCATCTTGTGTTGGTGGAGATGCTTGCATGGAGGATGACAGTTGATCTTGTGCTTGTGTGGGCTCTTCAGATTCCTTAGGACACACATTCCCAATGGACATGTTCCTTAGCGCGACGCACGGAGCCTCTTCATCATCTAGCTCATCAAGATCAACTTGCTCCACTTGGGAGCCATTAGTCTCATCAAACACAATGTCACAAGAAACCTCAATTAATCCAGTGGATTTGTTGAAGATCTATATTCCCTTGTGTTTGAGTCATAACCAAGTAAAAAGCCTTCCACAGCCTTAGGAGCAAATATAGATTTTCTACCTCTTTTAACAAGAATAAAGCATTTGCTACCAAAGACTCTAAAATATGAAACATTGGGCTTTTTACCGGTGAGGAGTTCATACGATGTCTTCTTGAGGATTCGGTGAAGGTAGAGCCGGTTGATAGAGTAGCAGGCGATGTTAATCGCCTCAGCCCAAAACCGGTCCGGAGTCTTGTACTCATCAAGCATGGTCCTTGTCATGTCCAGTAGAGTTCTATTCTTCCTCTCCACTACACCATTTTGTTGAGGTGTGTAAGGAGAAGAGAACTCATGCTTAATGCCATCATCCTCAAGAAAGCCTTCAATTTGTGAGAGCACCTAGAGGGGGGTGAATAGGTGATCCTGTAAAAACTTAAAACTTAAAGCCACAAACTTGATTAAGTGTTAGAGCAAAAAAACCAAGTGGCCAGACACAATAACCACAAAGATATCAACACAGAGAGGCATAGTGGTTTATCCTGTGGTTCGGCCAAGTCAAAACTTGCCTACTCCACGTTGTGGCGTCCCAATGGACGAGGGTTGCACTCAACCCCTCTCAAGTGATCCAAAGATCCACTTGAATACCACGGTGTTTCTTTTCCTTTCACTATATCCTGTTTGCGAGGAATCTCCACAACTTGGAGTCTCTCGCCCTTACAAAAGATGATCACAAATGAACACGGAAGTAAGGATGGGATGAGCAACACACACAAGTCCACAGCAAATACGCACACACACGGCCAAGACTTGAGCTCTAATGAATATCACAAAGTTCTCACTAGAACGGAGCTCAAATCACTAAGAATGTCGAACAAGTGCGCAAAGACGAAGTGTGAATGATCAAGAATGCTCAAAGTGTGCTTGGTGGTGTCCTCCATGCGCCTAGGGGTCCCTTTTATAGCCCCAAGGCAGCTAGGAGCCATTGAGAGCAATCCAGGAAGGCAAATCTTGCCTTCTGTCGACTGGCGCACCGGACAGTCCGGTGCACCACCGGACACTGTCCGGTGCAGATTTCTTTCCTATTCTGGCGCAGCCGACCGTTGAAGAGTTGGAGCCGTTGGCGCACCGGACACTGTCCGGTGCACACCGGACAGTCCGGTGTCCCCTTCTGGCCGTTGGCTCGGCCACGCGTCACGGGCGGATTCCGCGGCCGACCGTTGGCTCACAGGACAGTCCGGTGCACCACCGGACAGTCTGGTGAATTTTAGCCGTACGCTGTTGACTTGGTTCCCGAGAGCGGCGACTTCACCGTAGCCGACTCACCGGACTAGTCTAGTGCATCACCGGACAGTCCGGTGATTTATAGCCGTACGTCGCCGTCGAGACCCGAGAGCAGGCAGTTCACCAGACGCCAGCCTGGCGCAACGGACACTGTCCGGTGCACCACCGGACAGGGTCCGGTGCACCCAAACTGAGCAGATTCTTGGCTGCTCGAGCCAAGTCTTTTCCAATTTTATTTTCTCTGATTCTAGCACTTAGACAAATATGTTAGTACACAAAAAACAATGTACTAAGTCTAGAATCATACCTTTATATTGATTTGCACTTTGTCCGCCATTTGGCATAGTTTAACACTTAACCATTTGTGTTGGCACTTAATCACCAAAATACTTAGAAATGGCCCAAGGGCACATTTCCCTTTCAATCTCCCCCTTTTTGGTGATTTATGCCAACACAACACAAAGCAACACAAAAAGTGCAACATCAATGCAATTGAGAACACAAATTTGTTTTGATTCAAATTTGGCATATTTGGATCATTCTTTGCCACCACTTGGTTTGTTTTTGCAAATCAAACTCAATTTCCTATCTCTAAGTCAAATACACATGTTGAGACATAAAGAGAGGTATTTCAAAAGAAATTGACCACGGATTCAAAAACTCCCCCTTTTTCCCATAATCAACCAATCTCCCCACAAGAGACCAACTTTTGACAATAAGAGACAATAAGAGTATTTTGACAAAACAAAAGCTCTAACTCTGCTATTTTCAAAATTCTCAAGTGGTAGCTGATCCATTTCTTGCTTTGGCCTTATTTTCTCCCCCTTTGGCATCAAGCACCAAAACAGGATCAATCTTGGCCCTTTAACCCCGTTGCCTCACCAAAATTATCAATTAAGATCAAAAAGGCAATATGAGCATGGAAATGAACTTGGAGGTAGTTACCCTCTCATCGGAGTGCAGTGGAAGTCTTTCATGGTCCAAGTCCATCTTTCCCTTTCAATCTACCTTTGAGACTAAATTAAGCAAACTCAAGCGCACAGTTAGTCTCAAAGGGTCAAGTTGTAGCACATCTCCCCCTAAATTTGTGCATCACTTGCAAAAGGACTTGTGAGGTCCAGGGAGTGTTTGTACAACTTGAGAACCATAAGTAAACAACAAAATGCATAAGGAACATGATCAAAGGCATAAACACATGTATGCTATAAATCAATCCAAGTTCCGCGAATCTAAGACATTTAGCTCATTATGCAGCCTGCAAAAGGTCTTCTCATCTAAAGGCTTGGTAAAGATATCGGCTAGCTGGTTCTCGGTGCTAAGATAAAACACTTCGATATCTCCCTTTTGCTGGTGGTCTCTCAAAAAGTGATGTCGGATGTCTATGTGCTTTGTGCGGCTGTGTTCAACAGGATTATCCGCCATGCGGATAGCACTCTCATTATCACATAGGAGTGGGACTTTGCTCAGATTGTAGCCAAAGTCCCAGAGGGTTTGTCTCATCCAAAGTAGTTGCGCGCAACACTGTCCTGCGGCAACGTACTCGGCCTCAGCGGTGGATAGGGCAACAGAAGTTTGTTTCTTAGAACTCCATGACACCAGGGACCTTCCTAAGAATTGGCACGTCCCCAATGTACTCTTCCTATTGACCTTACATCCAGCATAGTCGGAGTCTGAATATCCAATCAAGTCAAAGGTAGACCCCTTTGGATACCAGATCCCGAAGCAAGGCGTAGCGACTAAATATCTAAGAATTTGCTTCACGGCCACTAAGTGACACTCCCTTGGATTGGATTGAAATCTAGCACACATGCATACGCTAAGCATAATATCCGGTCTACTAGCACATAAATAAAGTAAAGACCCTATCATAGACCGGTATGCATTTTGATCAACGGACTTACCTCCTTTGTTGAGGTCGACATGTCCGTCAGTTCCCATTGGAGTCTTTGCGGGTTTGGCGTCCTTCATTCCAAACCGCTTGAGCAAGTCTTGCGTATACTTCGTTTGAGAGATGAAGGTGCCATCCTTGAGTTGCTTCACTTGGAACCCAAGGAAGTAGTTCAACTCGCCCATCATCGACATCTCGAATTTCTGCGTCATCACCCTGCTAAACTCTTCACAAGACTTTTGGTTAGTAGAACCAAATATTATGTCATCGACATAAATTTGGCACACAAATAAGTCACCATCACATGTCTTAGTGAAAAGAGTTGGATCGGCTTTCCCAACCTTGAAAGCATTAGCAATTAAAAAGTATCTAAGGCATTCATACCAGGCTCTTGGGGCTTGCTTAAGTCCATAGAGCGCCTTAGAGAGCTTACACACGTGGTCGGGGTACTGTTCATCCTCAAAGCCAGGGGGTTGCTCCACGTACACCTCCTCCTTGATTGGCTTGTTGAGGAAAGCGCTCTTCACATCCATTTGGAACAACCTGAAAGAATGGTGAGCGGCATATGCTAGCAAAATACGAATAGACTCTAGCCTAGCCACAGGAGCGAAAGTCTCCTCAAAGTCCAAACTTGCGACTTGGGCATAACCTTTTGCCATAAGTCGAGCCTTGTTCCTTGTTACCACTCCGTGCCCGTCTTGTTTGTTGCGGAACACCCACTTGGTTCCCACAACGTTTTGCTTGGGACGAGGCACCAGTGTCCAAACTTCATTTCTCTTGAAGTTATTGAGCTCTTCCTGCATGGCCAACACCCAGTCCGGATCTAGCAAAGCCTCTTCTACCCTGAAAGGCTCAATAGAAGAGACAAAAGAGTAATGCTCACAAAAATTAACTAATCTAGAGCGAGTAGTTACTCCCTTGCTAATGTCACCCAAAATTTGGTCGACGGGATGATTCCTTTGAATCGTCGCTCGAACTTGAGTTGGAGGGGCTTGTGGTGCTTCTTCCTCCATAACTTGATCATCTTGTGCTCCCCCTTGATCACACGCCTCTTCTTGATGAACCTGTTCATCGTCTTGAGTTGGGGGATGCACCATTGTTGAGGAAGAAGTTTGATCTTGCTCCTTTTGTTCCTGTGGCCTCACTTCTCCAATCGCCATGGTGCGTATTGCGGCCGTTGGAACGTCTTCTTCATCTACATCATCAAGATCAACAACTTGCTCTCTTGGAGAGCCATTAGTCTCATCAAATACAACGTCGCTAGAGACTTCAACCAAACCCGATGATTTGTTGAAGACCCTATATGCCTTTGTATTTGAGTCATAACCTAACAAAAACCCTTCTACAGCTTTAGGAGCAAACTTAGAACTTCTACCTTTCTTCACTAGAATATAACATTTGCTCCCAAATACACGAAAGTATGACACATTGGGTTTGTTACCGGTTAGGAGTTCGTACGACGTCTTCTTGAGGAGGCGATGAAGGTAGACTCGGTTTATGGCGTGGCAAGCCATGTTCACAGCTTCCGACCAAAACCGCTCGGGCGTCTTGAATTCTCCAAGCATCGTCCTCGCCATGTCGATGAGCGTCCAGTTCTTCCTCTCTACCACACTGTTTTGCTGTGGTGTGTAGGGAGCAGAGAACTCGTGCTTAATTCCTTCCTCCTCAAGGTACTCCTCCACTTGAAGGTTCTTGAACTCGGACCCATTGTCGCTCCTTATCTTCTTCACCTTGAGCTCAAACTCATTTTGGGCTCTCCTTAGGAAGCGCTTGAGGGTCCCTTGGGTTTCAGATTTATCCTGCAAAAAGAATACCCAAGTGAAGCGGGAAAAATCATCAACAATAACAAGACCATACTTACTTCCTCCTATGCTTAGATAGGCGACGGGTCCGAAGAGGTCCATATGAAGTAACTCCAAAGGTCTTGTCGTGGTCATCACATTCTTGATATGATGAGAGCTTCCCACCTGTTTACCTGCTTGACATGCTGCACAAGGTCTATCTTTTTCGAAAGTAACATTTGTTAGACCTAACACGTGTTCTCCCTTTAGAAGTTTGTGAAGGTTCTTCATCCCCACATGTGCTAGACGGCGATGCCATAGCCAGCCCATACAAGTCTTGGCAATTAAGCATGCATCTAGACCGGCCTCCTCCTTTGCAAAATCAACTAAATAAACTTTGTCGTCTAGTACACCCTTAAAAGCTAATGAACCATCGGTCCTTCTAAAGACAGACACATCTACATTTGTAAATAAGCAATTATATCCCATCTTACATAATTGACTAACAGACAACAAGTTATATCCAAGTGATTCAACTAAAAACACATTAGAGATGGGATGCTCAGAAGAAATAGCTATTTTTCCTAGTCCTTTAATCTTGCCTTGATTCTCGTCACCAAATATGATTGAGTCTTGGGAATCTTTGTTCTTGACGTAGGAGGTGAACATCTTCTTCTCCCCCGTCATGTGGTTTGTGCATCCGCTGTCGATAATCTAACTTGATCCCCCGGATGCATAAACCTGCAAGGCAAATTAGGCTTGGGTCTTAGGTAACCAACTCTTGTTGGGTCCTACGAGGTTAGTAACAATAGCCTTAGGGACCCAAATGCAAGTTTTGTCTCCCTTGCATTTTGCCCCTAATTTCCTAGCAACCACTTCCTTATCCTTTCTACAAAGAGCAAAGGAAGCATTGCAAGCATGGTAAATTGTAGAATGTTCATTACTCACTTTCCTAGGTACATGAACAACATTTCTTCTAGGCATATGATGAATAACATTTTTCCTAGCCAAATTTCTATCATGCATAATGGAAGAACTAGAAGCAATCATGGCATGAGAATTAAAAGCATCATAACTTCTATGAACATTCCTAGAAAATCTCCTATCATGGTACATGAAAGCATGGTTCTTTTGAACATTATTAGCCATAGGGGCCTTCCCTTTCTCCTTGGCGGAGATGGGAGCCTTATGACTTGTTAAGTTCTTGGCTTCCCTCTTAAAGCCAAGCCCATCCTTAATTGAGGGGTGTCTACCAATCGTGTAGGCATCCCTTGCAAATTTTAGTTTATCAAATTCACTTTTGCTAGTCTTAAGTTGGGCATTAAGACTAGCCACTTCATCATTTAGTTTAGAAATGCAAACTAGGTGTTCACTACAAGCATCAACATTAAAATCTTTACACCTATTGCAAATCATAACATGTTCTACACAAGAGGTTGATTTATTAGCTATTTCTAACTTAGCATTCAAGTCATCATTGATACTCTTTAAGCTAGAAATAGATTCATGGCATGTAGACAATTCACATGAAAGCATTTCATTTCTTTTAACTTCTAAAGCAAGGGAATTTTGTGTACTTAAAAATTTATCATGCTCTTCATATAAAAGATCTTCTTGCTTTTCTAAAAGATTATTTTTCTCATTCAAAGCATCAATCAATTCATTGATCTTATCAATTTTAGTTCTATCTAAGCCTTTGAATAAATATGCATAGTCTATCTCATCATCACTAGATTCATCCTCACTTGAAGAAGCATAAGTAGTATTGTTTCGAGTACATACCTTCTTCTCCTTTGACATGAGGCATGTGTGATGCTCGTTGGGGAAGAGAGACGATTTGTTGAAGGCGATGGCGGTGAGTCCTTCGTCGTCGGAGTCGAACGAAGAGCAATCCGAATCCCACTCCTTTCCAAGGTGTGCCTCGCCTTTAGCCTTCTTGTAAACCTTATTGTTCTCTCTTTTCCCATTCTTTCCTTGTTCCTGGTCACTATCGTTATCGGGACAGTTAGCAATAAAGTGACCAACCTTATCGCACTTGAAGCAGGAGCGCTTTCTCTTCGTCTTGTTCTTTTTGGGATGCTCCTTGCGGCCCTTTAGCGTCGTCTTGAAGCGCTTGATGATGAGGGCCATTTCTTCCTCATTGAGCCCCGCCGCCTCAACTTGTGCCACCTTGCTAGGTAGCACCTCCTTGTTATTTGTTGCCTTGAGAGCAATGGCTTGAGGCTCATGAATTGGACCATTCAACGCCTCATCGACGTATCTTGCCTCCTTGATCATCATCCGCCCGCTTACGAACTTTCCAAGTATTTCTTTCGACGACATCTTGGTGTACCTAGGATTTTCACGAATATTGTTTACAAGATGTGGATCAAGGATAGTGAAAGACCTTAGCATTAGGCGGACGACGTCGTGGTCCGTCCATCGCGTGCTTCCCAAGTTCATTGCGAGGGTCTTCGCCAAGCAAATTTTCACGAATCTTGTTGACGAGGGTCTTGAGCCTGTTGTATGTTTGGGTTGGCTCCTCTCCCCTGATCATTGCAAATTTCCCATGTTCGCCCTCCACCAACTCCATCTTGGTGAGCATGGTGACGTCATTACCCTCATGAGAGATCCTGAGGGTGTCCCAAATTTGCTTGGCGTTATCCAAGCCACTCACCTTATGATATTCATCCCTGCACAATGATGCTAAAAGAATAGTAGTAGCTTGTGCATTTTTATGAATTTGTTCATTGATGAATATGGGACTATCTGTACTATCAAATTGCATTCCATTTTCTACTATCTCCCATATACTTGGACGGAGAGAGAACAAGTGGCTACGCATTTTGTGACTCCAAAATCCGTAGTCCTCTCCATCAAAGTGAGGAGGTTTACCGAGTGGAATGGAAAGCAAATGAGTATTGGAGCTTTGCGGAATACGAGAATAATCAAAAGAGAAGTTTGAATTGACCGTTTTCTTTTTCTCATAGTCGTCGTCTCCTTGATGCGCCTTGTTTTCTTCTTCACGTCTTTTCTTTTATGGCTCGAGCCCGAGTCAGTAGGCTTGTCATCTTTTGGATCATTGACGAAGGACTCCTTCTCCTTATCATTGACCACCATCCCCTTGCCCTTAGGATCCATCTCTTCGGGCGATTAGTCCCTTACGTGAAGAGAACGGCTCTGATACCAACTGAGAGCACCTAGAGGGGGGTGAATAGGTGATCCTGTAAAAACTTAAAACTTAAAGCCACAAACTTGATTAAGTGTTAGAGCAATAAAACCAAGTGGCTAGAGAGGAATTCTTGCCAGACACAATAACCACAAAGATATCAACACAGAGAGGCACAGTGGTTTATCCCGTGGTTCGGCCAAGCCAAAACTTGCCTACTCCACGTTGTGGCGTCCCAATGGACGAGGGTTGCACTGAACCCCTCTCAAGTGATCTAAAGATCCACTTGAATACCACGGTGTTTCTTTTCCTTTCACTATATCCCGTTTGCGAGGAATCTCCACAACTTGGAGTCTCTCGCCCTTACAAAAGATGATCACAAATGAACACAGAAGTAAGGATGGGATGAGCAACACACACAAGTCCACAGCAAATACGCACACACACGGCCAAGACTTGAGCTCTAATGAATATCACAAAGTTCTCACTAGAACAGAGCTCAAATCACTAAGAATGTCGAACAAGTGCGCAAAGACGAAGTGTGAATGATCAAGAATTCTCAAAGTGTGCTTGGTGGTGTCCTCCATGCGCCTAGGGGTCCCTTTTATAGCCCCAAGGCAGCTAGGAGCCGTTCAGAGCAATCCAGGAAGGCAAATCTTGCCTTCTGTCGACTGGCGCACCGGACACTGTCCGGTGCAGATTTCTTTCCTATTCTGGCACAGCCGACCGTTGAAGAGTTGGA
This sequence comes from Zea luxurians, assembly GCA_029449295.1. NCBI lineage: Eukaryota > Viridiplantae > Streptophyta > Magnoliopsida > Poales > Poaceae > Zea > Zea luxurians. Next base: position 72,335,894 of record JAOPSE010000016.1, on the reverse strand, counting down.
GCCGTTGGCGCACCGGACACTGTCCGGTGCACACCGGACAGTCCTGTGTCCCCTTCTGACCGTTGGCTCGGCCACGCGTCACGCGCGGATTCCGCGACCGACCGTTGGCTCAGCCGACCGTTGGCTCACCGGACAGTCCGGTGCACCACCGGACAGTCCGGTGAATTTTAGCCGTACGCTGTTGACTTGGTTCCCGAGAGCGGAGACTTCGCCGCAGCCGACTCATCGGACAGTTCGGTGCATCACCGGACAATCCGGTGATTTATAGCCGTACGTCGTCGTCGAGACCCGAGAGCAGGCAGTTCACCAGACACCAGCCTGGCGCACCGGACACTGTCCGGTCCACCACCGGACACGGTCCGGTGCACCACCGGACAGTCCGGTGCACCCAGACTGAGCAGATTCTTGGCTGCTCGAGCCAAGTCTTTTCCAATTTTATTTTCTCTGATTCTAGCACTTAGACAAATATGTTAGTACACAAAAAACAATGTACTAAGTCTAGAATCATACCTTTATATTGATTTGCACTTTGTCCACCATTTGGCATAGTTTAACACTTAACCATTTGTGTTGGCACTTAATCACCATAATACTTAGAAATGGCCCAAGGGCACATTTCCCTTTCAATTTGTGAGTTCTTGAACTTCGTCCCGTTGTCGCTTCTTATCTTCTTGATCCTTAATCCGAACTCATTTTGAGCCCGTCTCAAGAATTCCTTTAAAGTCTCTTGGGTGTCACACCCGGTTTTGGAAGGCAAACCGAATGCAAACCATGTACGTGCCAGGATCAGAAGCTCACGTACACAGCGATTACATAATTGGACATCATCACACAATGTTCGAAATAAATAGCGGAAAGGTACTTGATTACATCAAGATGTCCAAGACATCCACAGAGTCTATTACATAACCATTGTTCAACATAATTATCAAAGTGCGGAAATACGAAATGTAGATGCTAAGCCTACGCAGGCAGCTGACTAGGGGTTTGCCACTAAGAAAGAACTAGAACTCGTCATATTCTTGGAACTCCTTGAAGTCATCCATGTTGCCAACATCACCTCCTAAGCATTGGGTACACTGGGGACAACCTGGGGTGGGGGTGGTGTGTAAAGCAAGGGTGAGTACACATCAACGTACTCAGCAAATGTCCCGTTTGGCTAAGGTGGACTAGTTGTATATGGAGTTTAGGTCAAGCAGTTGCTTTTAGGTTAGTCAAGTATTTATTATTATTAGTAAAGCCAAGTTTTAGTAATAAACCCAGTTATTACCCAAAAAGTACTCCCTCAAAAGAGGAAATACCAGAGATCAGGTTTGTATCGTCATTGTTAACCATCATCATTGTAACACCCCAGGTGTTTATATTCCGCTCGACAACGAGTATGGATTTAAGCACGTAATATCAGTGGATAAAACGGATGCTAAATTTTAATCATCTTCGCCTATTGCGATTTTAATATCGTATCTGTTCCGTCTGTCGCGAATGCAACATCGTTTTTATTTTCATCTATTCGGGCTCGTCCTAAATTTTCGTGCTGTTTGGGACATATTTGTTCTGAAAATCGGTGCGTCCGATGATTATTTAAAATTCATCGCGCGCGAATCCGAATTTGGAAGTCCGACTCACGCGGATGAATTTTATCCCGAATGGATTAAGAAGAATCCGACGACTAAGCTTTCAGTGTAAAATAATTTAATTCCCTTTTTGTCATCCGTGACATCGCGTCTACGGATTTTTAATTAAATTGTTCTCGTATCGAGTGTTCGAATAGCGAACGGGATTTATCTAAAAACCACTGAATCAAATGCAGATTGAAATACCAAAGCCGAAATCCGTTTAATTCAGTCCGTTGCTTTTCGCCTCGATCTAAATCGTCAAAACTGAATTAACAATACGAATTTATCCGAGTTCAAAGAATTCGCCAAATCAAATCTAGCACCATCTAAAATCGCGAAGATAATGACGTAGTCTAGTGCCAGTTTAAAATTAATCGAATAATGCGGCTTGGAAACGTCACCGATCTAATTCGCTCTTGTTCGAGCAATATCTACGAATTCGGTAGCGACAATATTAAGGGTAGGCTGTTAAAATAAACTGAACCCAAACTAAACAAAACTAGAACAATTGTCAGCCGATTCGATTTCTTATTTCAAAGTCCAAGAAAATAATATGTGTAGCCCAAATATTGTTGTGATCTGTTCTAATTGTCTCTTGCCCAAATCATAAATCTAGAACTCAGATTAAATTTTCGGGGCTCGTGTTGTAATAATTCGGACTAGCATGTGTCTGAATTGAAAGAAATTGAGAAGGAAATTTTATTTTCCCTTGCTCACGTCGACCACAAGGCTTCTAGCCTTTTCATTTCGTAGTCTTATCTCCTGGAGATTTTTCCATCCGATTTCTCTTCTTATCCCCTCTCCTCTCCATTTCTTACATGCGCAGGCACTCATCTCCTTGGAATATTTTCCAGCCACCGCTCAGTCCTGATGAAATATCCCCGCTCAGATATTTCAGCCGCCACCGCCGTTCACTGATTTTCCTGCGCGCCGTCGTTATCCCGTCGGCCGCCGCTGTTCTCGCATTCATCTGCTCGGCCGCCGTCGACCTCCCTCCTCTGTGTACTCGCCAGCAAACTTCTTCCTCGGCTTCTCTCCCTGTCCCTAGCGCCGCCAGCTAGCCTCGCTGGCCGAGCCACTCCCTTGCGTCCTTGGAGCTGTCTAACTCCATGGCTGCACCTTTCCTCCGTGGCTTCTTCCAGCAGGAGCTCGTGGGCCTCAGCCTCCCTTGGGGTGAAGTCAAGGTCACCATGGCGTCCGAACTGAAAGCTGGAGCTCCTCCTGGAGTTTGCCGATGCCTCCTCCATCCCAGCCGCGCGCAACCAGCCTTCTTCCAGCTCTGGCGCCCGAAGCTCCCTTCTGCTTCCTGCTTGGCGTCTGTTCCTGCTCGTCCTAGCAGCCGCTCCTGGCCATGCCGCGCGCAGATTTCCTTCTCGCCCTGCTCCGAGCTCCCAGCAGCCACGCCCTCGCTGCTCCCTTCTCCTCTCTGCTCGCCCCAGCGGCTCCCTGCTCACCCATGGCGCTCGGCCGCATCTCCATCTCCCAGCAAGCGCTTTGCTCCCAGCGTCTCTCTGTGACCACGCCCAGCTCCTGTCCTCCATGGCGCGTGGCTCAGCTGCCTCTCCCTCCCATGGCCAGCGGTGCTCTAGCCCCTGCGTCGCGCGTCTGAGTCGCCCTCCAGCGCCGCGCCCGATTCCAGCCAGCCCCGCTCCTCTTTCTCCCTGCTCGGATTTGGTCAAGCTCGCTCGCGATTCCTAGCTCAGGTCTCTAGCTGCGTGTGCGCACATCGAGTTATGGCCGTGGTGATATTGTGGTGTGGTGACGTCGTGCGTGTCGCGACAGCTGTCGTGGCCGTGAGGCAGTCTGCACCATAGAGTTCGCCCGACCGCGATCTCGCTTTACTCCTCGCGTCGTCGCTTGCCGAGTGCTTCCCCAGTCCGCGCCATAAAATTCGCTCGGCCACGGTCCCGTCAAATTGCGAAGCTCCCTGCTGTGCGCTTGCCAGCTCGGATTTCGCCAGCCGCCGTTCTCTAACCCATGTGTCGGTCGGCATCGTGGAGTTTTTATTTGATCAGCTCGTCGTTGCGTCGTTTGCCGTCGAGTTGTCAAACACGTCATCCTCTGCTCAAACCCCACCTCACCAGCTCGCTCCTGACTTCAGCTGAAAGTCGTCGTCGTTCCGTGCGTCGTCAAGAAATCCCGAGATTTGGGTGAAGAAGCGATTCTCGCGTGGCGCTCGTCAAATGTTCGACGAACTTCTTAAACAAGTGATCGTCGTCGTTTCTGCAATTCCAAGTCGAATTTAGGTAAGCTGCTTCACTATTTTTATTAGTTGACTAGGTTGATGGATCAAATAGAATTGTTGAACACGATAATTTTCTTGATTTAGTATACGTGGGTTGAAGTCAGCATTTTAGATGCGATTCATATGAAGGGTAAATGGTAGACGTATCTAAATTATGTGACCAAATTAATAATACAAATTATAGGACTAGTGTTTCTCAGGTCTGGCAGGTAGATGTATTTCGTCGATGGTTGGGGTTGATGTCCTAACGCGGGAGCTATTATATGATATTTAGTGATCGATTAGGTGTCTTGGCTAATTGTCGAGTAACATCGACGAGCCGACATCTGTTAGAAATCCGAGAAAAACCCTGTAGTAGAAGCTGTGCAAATAATTTTAGGAAATTAGGTTCGTGAGAAAATTGTTTTGGCGAGAAGTGTCTCGATGGATGTATAGGTCTAGTATAATTGAAGTGATTCCATTTACGTGGTGCGAGTGCATTCCCGTGTCAGTAAGTAGACGCACTGCAATTGTGTGATGGGGTCAGTGAATTTCTATAGTGGTTGTCATGTTCTATGTTAGTGTGTTGATGAAATATTTTAATCACTTGTAAAGATGTAGTATAATTATAAAGCAAGAGATAAGGTTAGCATTTAATCAATTAGCTGGTGAGTTGTGTAGGCTAATTGTAATTAATGTGTATAGTTGTTGTTCGTGATGTTTGCGATAGGTTCGAGAAGCGTAATTATTGTGCTTAGTCATACGCTGATAACTAGTGTTTCCAAATAAAACGGTACAACCCCTCGCCGCTAGGTGTTTTATTCGCTATCGCGTAGCACTATTTAGGTTTGTAATATTTCCGTCGATATGCATTCATATGCATAATGCATTTCATTCAGGTACGTTAATTAATCGCGTGATGCGGAAGACGAGCCAAGTCGACCCCAAGTGCGGGCTAATCCGCAGGATGATGCTGGTGGATTAACCTGAAGATGGATAATCAGAACAATGCAAAGACAAAAGATGATCGTCAAGTGATCGACGTCTAACAAACACTAACCTAGTGTTTATTCCAGACAAGCTCCGGTGCATGCAACCCCTTCCTTGTGATTTTAAATAATTTTTGCACACTTTAAGTCTAGTGAAATGTGCATTAGGTTTATAGGAGTTGCTTGGAAACCCTTTGATGCATTGCCTTCCTTGATATCCATACCTTTATAGATACTTCTGGTGAAGTATCAAAGATATGATTTAGAAAAATGCTTAGCCCTGCTTAAATCTTGTGGATAGAGGTTGTCTTTTGCAATACTGCCTAGCTCAGGGGTTATCCTGAGGAAGGATGGCTTCTACTTGCAAGAATATATTTTCATTGGGAGCATGGTGGGATCTTACTGTAAAGTTCCCTGTGATGCTCTTTTCATCCTAAGGAACACAAACAATCCTAAGGATGGAAGTACTTAAATCGGAACTTGGGTTAGGAACAGGTGATGTTCTACCCAGGTTGATTAAGGATTGGATGCGTATGTAGGCCTGCTGATCAAGGACCCTTTAACTGGTCACATGCCTCGTCATGGGTAAGCTTTGCCTCGGGCAAACTAAGGCCAGAATAAGATAACACGGAATGGGCGTGGAGCGGTGGCGAGAGTAGCGTGTACCCTCCATGGCAAGAGGCTGGACGATGGTGTATCTGTGCTCTCGGTTCGCGTGAACCTGATCTGGTCTTAAGAACCCCGGTGGCGGGTTGACATATGCAAGGGTTAAGTGCTACATATGTCGTGTGATTGGAGATCCTCAGCTGAGTATAATCGATTCGGATCGCCGTACCTTCGCGGTTATGAAGACTTGGTCACTGACCTACAACCTAAGTCAGGATGTGAACATTATGAATAAAAATGATGTTGTATTGATGAGATGGTGAATTTAGACTAGATGCAAACAGAGTCTATTAATACTTAATTTGGCGTTAAAATATTGAAAGTAAGGACTCACTTTAGTAAGCTATTTCTGCAAAAGTATCTAAGTTGATTCTTGCTAAAGCCTCTCCTTGATTCCCAAATCCAGCATATCCTTGAGAGTCTTTTCTTTAGTCGGGTAAGTCTTGCTGAGTAATTCCATACTCAGGGTTTTATTCCCTGTTGTTTTTCAGGTTCTAACCTTGTGCTGTTGTGATGGTGTTAAGTGCCGGTGGGCTCGGCCTTCTTATAAGTCTAAGTAACCCCTCTATACTTCTTATTGAGGATGATCATTTGAGCTAGCATATATTTCAAACTTATACTTTTGTAACCACTCCGATAAAATAATATAAAATTTTTGTAACTTGTAAAATTTGGTAATAGTATTTCTGCTGCAAAACTATTGGTGTGTGTGATTTGTGTTACTTAATCCCACGGTTCTGGTTGAAAGTGGTTTATCCGATGTCCTTGGGGCAATCGGACAGATCCTGTTGAGTTATCTGGTGCACATGCATGGCCGTCTGAGGTCTTTGGGACAAGGACGGGTGCATGTGGGCCCAATAACTTGGAGGTTCTGCCACAATCATAAAAGTAACTAGAATTTCTTCTAATCAAAGAGGATCCCAAGGCTGCTCTTAACCGTGAGCTTGGCTGATATACCAGTTTTTAACACTCTGCAGAGGTTGTACATTTTACCCATAAGTCATTATTCCTTTCCAGCCTGGGTTGTATAGACCCGATCTTCACTACCAAGGTGAATGGCTAGGGATACACTACGTAGCCTTTACAAAGACTCCCCTGGTGCATAACTGCTCGTTAGGTTTTACCAGTCGTACAAACGCAGTACACCTCCCCAAGGTGGGTGACTAACAAAACCAAATCGAAAGAACCTCTGCACCCCAACTTGGCAGAGCGAGCACTACACCCCGGCCCCCATTGACGGCCCTCCGGCAAAGCCAACTACACCCCCAGGTTCATCTAATTAATCATCTAAGGGCGTCCCATTCCACCCTCATGGTTGTACTGTTATCCCGGGTGGTCACTCCACAAACAGGTCCTTGCGGAGAGGTACTCAAAGAAAAGGCCTAAGCCCCCTAAAGCATCACAAGATCATTCACATAATCAGGATAACAGTATCGTATCATAAATGTTCACATCATGTTCATTGATTAAAGTTAAGGCAATAGCAAAATGCTAACCATGATAACCCAAAAGGTAAACAAGGATAAGTGAATACATACTAGTCAATCCTTAGATTTCATAAAGTAATGCGGGACAGTGAATCATAAAGTATATAGGACATAATGGGTCAGAGGACACTTGCCTTCACCAGGTTGCTACTCAGGAAGGTCTCCAACAACACACTCAGGAACCTCGGACTGCTCGTTGTCTAAATAAAGCGAGCATGCATTCAATACATTTGGGAAGTACAAATGAACATCACACCACACATGTACAAACATTGGATCACATCTTAAAAAGACACAATACTACATAAGGGATAATGAATTCAAAGTTTAACATAAACTATAGCATACATTAACTTTATTTGAAAATAGATTACTATTTCCCCTAAGTGTTACTTACAAGCACATAAACATAGTTCAACTTATTTTATTGTGACCTAAAATTTAGAACAGAGGTAAACTCATGTAATACAACATTATTAATCTCACAAGCTTACACATGTTTAAATCTCTAAGGTTCTCTTTTTATTTATTTTATTAAATAAATAAAAATACATCTACATTAGTTCATATTCAATCCTAAAAATTAGAGTGTGCAGACAGTAAGTGAAACCATTTTATTTAAATAGAGAATAATTCTATGAACATTTTGCAATTTGAATCACTAAATTTGGAGTTCATATGCAAAAGTTATGAAATAAACAAGTTTGGGAATTCAAAATATGAAATTAGGGCTAATTCTGTGAATATTTAAAAGTCTAGGGTTAAATCTGCAAGATTACAGGGGCCTGCGCGTGAAAACCAGGGACGGCGGGTTGATTTTCAATAAACCGAGGGTCTCTTTAAGAAAACTACCGCGTGAAGGGGTATCGGGTGAGATTAGATCTACGGCCAAGGGCGCGCGCGCGCGAGCGGGCGAGCGAGCGAGCGCTGACCGAGCGGGCCCAGCGCCAGGGGGGTTTGGGCGCTGACAAGCGGGCCAGGGCGTCAGGGCGCGCGTGCGCGAAGCGTTATCTATGATCTAAGCCATTCGATCTGAATCGGACGGAGGGGATCAAACCAGGGGGGACGGACGACTGCGGGCGTGCTGTTCCTCTCCGCGGCGGTGAGGTCGCCGGAGTTAAGGCTGGCGCGGGCTAGGGTGGCTCCGGGGTCGCCAGAGTTGGGCAGAGAGGGAGAAGGTGCCACGGCGAACTCAATGGCGGGGAAGAGGCCATGAATCCATGGGCAGAGAGGGTAGAACGGCGGTGAGAAGGCCTCGGGCGGGCCGAAGTAACTCCGTTGAGCCATTCCGGTCATGGGGAAGGGACTTAAGGCGCGCTAAGGCCTGGGCCAGCTTCAGTAGAGGCAGGGGTGACACAAGGACCTACTCCGGGGAACAAGGACCTACTCTGGGCAAGCACGGCGGACTACCGCGTCCAAGCACCGGTGAAGGTGAAATTGGCCAAACACAGGGCGCAATAGGGGAAATTGGGCACTGGGACGGGTGTCTCACCTCGAGGCAGAGCTCGGGGAGGCTTGGAGCGGTCTTCAGCGAGCTGGATGGCCAGGAACGCGGGCGCGGGACTCCGGCGGCTGGCGTCGTGGGCAGAGCGCGAGAGAGAGTGAAGCTGTGCGAAATGAGGCGAGGGGTGTGCGCGGGGCACTAGCGGGGCTCTAAGAAGGGAGCTAGGCGCGTGGGCGGGCGTCGTGGCCGAGAAATCCGGCAACGTGCGCGAGTGCGCACGCGCCGGTCCACGGCGAGCGTGGAGGGGGCGAAACTGACAGGGCAGGCCCACGGCGCAGAGAGAGAAGAAAGGGGCGCGCGGGGCAACGGCTCGACGACTGGCGATCCGGGCCCGCGAGACAGAGAGAGGGAGCGCGTTGGTAAAGAAAACTGGCGCCGACATGTTGGCCCCAGCGGGCAGAGAGCGAGAGAGAGAGCACGCGCGGGAGAGGGGATCTACCGCTGACAGGCGGGGTCCGCCTGTCAGGTGGCGTGGGCGCGCGGGCGCGCGGCCTCGCTAGGTCGACTTGGGCCAGCTGGGCTGCTTTATCCTTTTCTTTTTCTCTGGATTTTCTAATTCCTTTTCCATCTCTTTTTCCATAGGGTTTTCAAATCCAAATTCAAACTAGGTTTCAAATTCAAATTAATTCAAACATGTGCAACACTTCAAAGAATATTCTAAGCTCAGCATGATGCAACATGTCATGACCCATAAGGTTTTGACAAAAATAAATAATTAACCTCCACTAGTTTAAGCTATTTCTAATCAAAAGGAAAAAGGGAGAAAGAATCTAGAGAGAGAGAAAGCCTAGAGTGAGAAAAAAAGAAGGGTAACACATGATTTTGGGTGATAATTAGAAAGAAATTTTATACCCCAAAATCAGGGTGTTACATTGGGTTTGTGATTTTTTTTTGCAAAAAGAATACCCAAGTGAAGCGAGAATAGTCATCCACAATAACTAGACAGTACTTACTCCCGCCGATGCTTATATAAGCTATCGGGTCGAATAGATCCATGTGGAGTAATTCCAGAGGCATGTCCGTTGTCATTATGTTTTTGTGTGGATGGTGGGTACCTGAAAGGGAAATGTGCCCTTGGGCCATTTCTAAGTATTTTGGTGATTTAGTGTCCAACACAAGTGCCTAAGTATAAAAAGGTGGACAAAGTACAAATCAAGGATAAAGGTATGTTTCTCAGACTTAGTACATTGTTTTATGGACTAATGTATTGTGTCTAAGTGCTGGAAACAGGAAAAATACAATTGAAAATGCCTTGGCTCGGGCAGCCAAGACTTTGCTCAGTCTGGAGCACCGGACTGTCCGGTGGTGCACCGGACAGTGTCCGGTGCGCCAGGCTGGCTCTGGCGAACAGGCTGCTCTCGGGACTTCGACGGCGGTGTACGGCTATAATTCACCGGACTGTCCGGTGGTGCACCGGACTGTCCGGTGGGCCGTTCACAGGCGAACTCGTCGCTCTCGGGAATTCACCGGTGACGTACGGCTATAATTCACCGGACTGTCCGGTGTGCACCGGACTGTCCGGTGAGCCAACGGTCGGCCGGGCCAACGGTCGGCCGCGCAATCTGCGCGGGACACGTGGCCGAGCCAACGGCTAGAAGAAGGCACCGGACTGTCTGGTGTGCACCGGACATGTCCGGTGCGCCAACGGCTCTCAGGCTGCCAACGGTCGACTGCGCCATTTATGGAAAGAAATCGGGCACCGGACAGTGTCCGGTGTGCACCGGACTGTCCGGTGCGCCAGTCGACAGAAGGCAAGATCAGCCTTCCTAGATTGCTCTCAACAGCTCCTAGCTGCCTTGGGGCTATAAAAGGGACCCCTAGGCGCATGGAGGAGTACACCAAGCATTCCTACAACATTCCTAAGCACCAAGACATCGATTCCGCACCTTTGATTCTTTGCGATAGCAATTAGAGCTCTAGTTGAGTAGTGAACTCATTGAGTTGTGTTGTGAGCTCTCGTTGCGACTTGTGTGCGTGGTGTTGCTGTGATTTCTTGTCTTGAGTGCGTTGCTAATCCCTCCCTTCCTCCGTGTTTCTTTGTGATCTTAAAGTGTAAGGGCGAGAGGCTCCAAGTTGTGGAGATTCCTCGCAAACGGGATTGAGAAAAAGCAAGCAAAACACCGTGGTATTCAAGTGGATCTTTGGACCGCTTGAGAGGGGTTGATTGCAACCCTCGTCCATTGGGACGCCACAACGTGGAGTAGGCAAGCGTTGGTCTTGGCTGAACCACGGGATAACCACCGTGCCATCTCTGTGATTGATTTCTTGTGGTTATTGTGTTTTGACTCCTCTCTAGCCACTTGGCAATTATTGTGCTAACGATTAACCAAGTTTTGTGGCTTAAGTTTCCAAGTTTCACAGGATCACCTATTCACCCCCCCCTCTAGGTGCTCTCAATTGGTATCAGAGCCATTCTCTTCACAAAGGGACTAACCGCCCGAAGAGATGGATCCTAAGGGGAAGGGTATCGTGATCAACGATAAAGAGAAGGAATCCTTCGTCAACGAGCCGAAGGACGACAAGCCTACCGACTCCGGCTCGGGCCATAGACGGAAAGAAGGGAAGAAGAAGAAGACGAGGCGCATCAAGGAGATCGTCTACTACGACGACAGCGATGAGTCTACTTCCTCCCAAAAGAACGACGACCACAACGACTACGAGAGAAGGAAACCGGTCAATTCGAACTTTTCTTTTGACTACTCTCGTATTCCTCAAAGTGCAAATGCTCATTTATTATCTATTCCACTTGGTAAACCTCCTCATTTTGATGGAGAGGACTACGGATTTTGGAGTCACAAAATGCGTAGTCACTTGTTCTCTCTCCATCCTAGTATATGGGAGATTGTAGAGAGTGGAATGCACTTTGATAGTTCGGATAGTCCCATGTTCATTAATGAGCAAATTCATAAGAATGCACAAGCTACTACTGTTCTTCTAGCTTCATTGTGCAGGGATGAATATCACAAAGTGAGCGGCTTGGATAACGCCAAGCAGATCTGGGACACCCTCAAGATTTCACATGAGGGGAACGACGTCACCTTGCTCACCAAGATGGAGTTGGTGGAGGGCGAGCTTAGACGATTCGCGATGATAAGGGGCGAGGAGCCGACACAAACATACAACTGGCTCAAGACCATTATCAACAAAATAAGGAGCTACGGAAGCACGCGATGGACGGACCACGACGTCGTCTGATTGATGCTAAGGTCCTTTACCGTTCATGATCCTCATTTGGTGAATAACATTCGTGAGAATCCCAGGTACACCAAAATGTCGCCCGAAGAAGTCCTTGGAAAATTCGTAAGCGGGCGAATGATGATCAAGGAGGCGAGGTACGTGGACGACGCATTGAATGGTCCAATCAATGAGCCTCAACCCCTTGCTCTCAAGGCAACAAGAAGCAAGGAGGCGCTACCTAACAAGGTGGCACAAATTGAGGCGGCCGAACTTAATGATGAAGAGATGGCCCTCATCATCAAAAGATTCAAGACGGCGCTTAAGGGTCGCAAGGTACAGCCAAGCAAGACCAAAGCCAAGGGGAAGCGCTCATGCTTCAAATGCAGTAAGATTGGTCATTTTATTGCTAACTGTCCCGATAATGAAAGTGACCAGGAACACGGGAGCAAGAGGGAAAAGAAGAAAAATTACAAGAAGGCCAAGGGCGAGGCACATCTAGGAAAGGAGTGGGACTCGAATTGCTCCTCCTCCAACTCCGACAATGAAGGACTCGCCGCCACCGCCTTCAACAAGTCATCCCTCTTCCCCAACGAGCGTCACACATGCCTTATGGCAAGGGAGAAGAAGGTATGTAGTCGAAACTCTACTTATGCTTCTTCAAGTGAGGACGAATCTAGTGATGAGGATGAAATAGATTATTCATGTTTATTTAAGGGCCTAGATAGAACCAAGGTAGATAAAATTAACGAATTGATTGATGCCTTGAATGATAAAAATAGGCTTTTAGAAAAACAAGAGGACTTGTTGTATGAAGAACATGACAAATTTGTAGAAGCTCAAAAATCTCATGCCTTAGAAGTTAAGAGAAATGAAATGCTTTCTTGTGAATTATCTTCTTGCCATGAGACAATTTCTAGCTTGAGAAGCATTAATGATGATTTGAATGCTAAGTTAGAAATAGCTAGTAAATCAACAACTTGTGTAGAAAATGTTGTTATTTGCAATAGATGTAAAGATATTGATATTGATGCTTGTAGTGAACACATAGCTTCTATTGCAAAGTTAAATGATGAAATGGCTAGTCTTAATGCCCAACTTAAGGCTAGCAAAAGTGATTTTGATAAACTAAAATTTGCTAGGGATGCCTACACGATTGGTAGACACCCCTCAATTAAGGATGGGCTTGGCTTCAAGAGGGAAGCCAAGAACTTAACAAGCCATAAGGCTCCCATCTCCGCCAAGGAGAAAGGGAAGGCCCCTATGGCAAGTAGTACTAAAAAGAACCATGCTTTTATGTACAATGATAGAAGACAGTCTCATAGGACTTGTAATGCTTTTGATTCACATGCTATGTATGCTTCCAGTTCTTCCTTTATGCATGGTAGAGATATGCCTAGGAAAAATATTCATCATGTGCCTAGGAAGAATATTGTTCATGTCCCTAGAAAAGTTATGAATGGTCCCTCTACAATTTATCATGCTTTAAATGCTTCCTTTGCTATTTGTAGAAAGGATAGGAAGATAGTTGCTAGGAAATTAGGGGCAAAATGCAAGGGTGATAAAACTTGCATTTGGGTCCCTAAGGAAATTGTGACTAACCTTGTAGGACCCAACAAGAGTTGCGTACCTAAGACCCAAGCCTAAATTTGCCTTGCAGGTTTATGCATCCGGGGGCTCAAGCTGGATTATCGACAGCGGATGCACAAACCACATGACGGGGGAGAAGAAGATGTTCACCTCCTACGTCAAGAATAAGGATTCCCAAGATTCAATCATATTCGGTGATGGGAACCAAGGCAAGGTGAAAGGTTTAGGCAAGATTTCAATATCCAATGAGCACTCTATCTCTAATGTGTTTTTAGTTGAGTCTCTTGGATATAATTTACTATCTGTCAGTCAATTATGTAATATGGGATATAATTGTCTATTTACAAATGTAGATGTGTCTGTCTTTAGAAGATGTGATGGTTCACTAGCTTTTAAGGGTGTACTAGACGACAAACTTTATTTAGTTGATTTTGCAAAAGAGGAGGCCGGTCTAGATGCATGCTTAATCGCTAAGACTAGCATGGGCTGGCTGTGGCATCGCCGCTTAGCACATGTGGGGATGAAGAACCTTCACAAGCTTCTAAAGGGAGAACACGTGATAGGTTTGACTAACGTGCAATTCGAAAAAGATAGACCATGTGCAGCTTGTCAAGCAGGTAAACAAGTGGGAGGAGCACATCACAGCAAGAATGTGATGACCACTTTAAGACCTCTAGAGCTGCTGCATATGGACCTCTTCGGACCCGTCGCCTATCTGAGCATAGGAGGAAGTAAGTATGGTCTAGTTATTGTTGATGACTTTTCCCGCTTCACTTGGGTGTTCTTTTTGCAGGATAAGTCTGAAACCCAAGGGACCCTCAAGCGCTTCCTAAGGAGAGCTCAAAATGAGTTTGAGCTCAAGGTGAAGAAGATAAGGAGCGACAACGGGTCCGAATTCAAGAATCTTCAAGTGGAGGAGTTCCTTGAGGAGGAGGGGATCAAGCACGAGTTCTCCGCTCCCTACACACCTCAGCAAAATGGTGTGGTAGAGAGGAAGAACAGGACGCTCATTGATATGGCGAGGACTATGCTTGGAGAGTTCAAGACCCCCGAGTGTTTTTGGTCGGAAGCCGTGAACACGGCTTGCCACACCATCAACAGGGTCTATCTTCACCGCCTCCTCAAGAAGACCTCATACGAGCTGCTAACTGGTAATAAACCCAATGTATCGTACTTTCGTGTATTTGGGAGTAAATGCTACATTCTAGTAAAGAAGGGTAGGAATTCCAAATTTGCTCCCAAAGCTGTAGAAGGGTTTTTATTAGGTTATGATTCAAATACAAAGGCGTATAGGGTCTTCAACAAATCATCGGGTTTGGTTGAAGTCTCTAGCGACGTTGTATTTGATGAGACTAATGGCTCTCCAAGAGAGCAAGTTGTTGATCTTGATGATGTAGATGAAGAAGATGTTCCAACGGCCGCGATACGCACCATGGCGATTGGAGATGTGCGGCCTCAGGAACAATTGGAGCAAGATCAACCGTCTTCCTCAACTATGGTGCATCCCCCAACCCAAGATGACAAACAGGTACCTCAAGTGGAGGCGCATGATCAAGGGGGAGCACAAGATGTTCAAGTTGAAGAGGAAGAAGCACCTCAGGCACCTCCAACCCAAGTTCGAGGGACGATCCAAAGGGATCATCCCGTCGACCAGATATTGGGTGATATTAGCAAGGGAGTAACTACTCGTTCAAGATTAGTTAATTTTTGTGAGCATTACTCCTTTATCTCTTCTATTGAGCCTTTCAGGGTAGAAGAGGCCTTGCTAGATCCGGACTGGGTGTTGGCCATGCAGGAGGAACTCAACAACTTCAAGCGCAATGAAGTTTGGACACTGGTGCCTCGTCCCAAGCAAAATGTTGTGGGAACCAAGTGGGTGTTCCGCAACAAACAGGACGAGCACGGGGTGGTGACAAGGAACAAGGCTCGACTTGTGGCAAAAGGTTATGCCCAAGTCGCAGGTTTGTATTTTGAGGAGACGTTTGCTCCTGTGGCTAGGCTAGAATCAATTCGTATTTTGCTAGCATATGCCGCTCACCATTCTTTCAGGTTGTACCAAATGGATGTGAAGAGCGCTTTCCTCAACGAGCCGATCAAGGAGGAAGTGTACGTGGAGCAACCCCCTGGCTTCGAGGATGAACGGTACCCCGACCACGTGTGTAAGCTCTCTAAGGCGCTCTATGGACTTAAGCAAGCCCCAAGAGCATGGTATGAATGCCTTAGAGACTTTTTAATTGCTAATGCTTTCAAGGTTGGGAAAGCCGATCCAACTCTTTTTACTAAGACTTGCGATGGTGATCTTTTTGTGTGCCAAATTTATGTCGATGACATAATATTTGGTTCTACTAACCAAAAGTCTTGTGAAGAGTTTAGCAGGGTGATGACGTAGAAATTCGAAATGTCGATGATGGGCGAGTTGAACTACTTCCTTGGGTTCCAAGTGAAGCAACTCAAGGACGGCACCTTCATCTCCCAAACAAAGTACACGCAAGATTTGCTAAAGCGGTTTGGGATGAAGGACGCCAAGCCCGCAAAGACGCCGATGGGAACTGACGGACACACCGACCTCAACAAAGGAGGTAAGTCCGTTGATCAAAAAGCATACCGGTCCATGATATGTTCTTTGCTTTATTTATGTGCTAGTAGACCGGATATTATGCTTAGCGTATGCATGTGTGCTAGATTTCAATCCGATCCTAAGGAGTGTCACTTAGTGGCTGTGAAGCGAATTCTTAGATATTTAGTCGCTACGCCTTGCTTCGGGATCTGGTATCCAAAGGGGTCTAACTTTGACTTGATTGGATATTCAGATTCCGACTATGCTGGATGTAAGGTCGATAGGAAGAGTACATCGGGGACGTGCCAATTCTTAGGAAGGTCCCTGGTGTCGTGGAACTCTAAGAAACAAACTTCCGTTGCCCTATCCACTGCTGAGGTCGAGTATGTTGCCGCAGGACAGTGTTGCGCGCAACTACTTTGGATGAGGCAAACCCTCCAGGACTTTGGCTACAATCTGAGCAAAGTCCCACTCCTATGTGACAATGAGAGTGCTATCCGAATAGCGGAAAATCCTGTTGAGCACAGCCACACAAAGCACATTGACATCCGGCATCACTTTTTGAGAGACCACCAGCAAAAGGGAGATATCGAAGTGTTTCATGTTAGCACCGAGAACCAGCTAGCCGATATCTTCACTAAGCCTTTAGATGAAAAGACCTTTTGCAGGCTGCGTATGAGCTAAATGTCCTAGATTCGCGGAACTTGGATTGAATTGTAGCATACATGTGTTTATGCCCTTGATCATGTTCATTCTGCATTTTGTTGCTTATTGTGGTGCTCAAGTTGTACAAACACTCCTTGGACCTCACAAGTCTTTTTTGCAAGTTATGCACATATTTAGGGGGAGCTGTGCTACAACTTGACCCTTTGAGACTAACCATATACTTGAGTTTGGTTGTTTTAGTCTCAAAGGAGGATTGAAAGGGAAAAGGTGGACTTGGACCATGCAAGACTTCCACTGCACTCCGATGAAAAGAGTAACTTTTCCAAGTTCATCTTTATACTCTTATTGCCTTTGTACTCTTATTTGAAGCTTTTGGTGAGGCAATGGGGTTAAAGGGCCAAGATTGATCCCGTTTTGGTGCTTGATGCCAAAGGGGGAGAAAATAAAGGCCAAAGCAATAGATGGATCAGCTACCATTTGAGAAATTTTGAAAATAGTAGATTAGAGCTTTTGGTTTGTCAAAACTCTTTTATTGTCTCTTATGTCAAAAGTTGGCCTCTTGTGGGGAGAAGTGTTGATTATGGGAAAAAGGGGGAGTTTTTGAAATCCTTGATCAAATTTCTTTGGAAAACCTCTCTTTATGTCTCTACAAGTGGATTTGACTTAGAGATAGGAATTTGAGTTTGATTTGCAAAAACAAACCAAGTGGTGGCATAGAGTGATCCATATATGTCAAATTGAATCAAAACAATTTTGAGTTCTTAGTTGAATTGATTTTGTACTTGTTCTACTTGCTTTATGTTGTGTTGGCATAAATCACCAAAAAGGGGGAGATTGAAAGGGAAATGTGCCCTTGGGCCATTTCTAACTATTTTGGTGATTTAGTGTCCAACACAAGTGCCTAAGTGTAAAAAGGTGGACAAAGTACAAATCAAGGATAAATGTATGTTTCTCAGACTTAGTACATTGTTTTATGGACTAATGTATTGTGTCTAAGTGCTGGAAACAGGAAAAATACAATTGAAAATGCCTTGGCTCGGGCAGCCAAGACTTTGCTCAGTCTAGAGCACCGGACTGTCCGGTGGTGCACCGGACAGTGTCCGGTGCGCCAGGCTGGCTCTGGCGAATAGGCTGCTCTCGGGACTTCGACGGCGGTGTGCGGCTATAATTCACCGGACTGTCCGGTGGTGCACCGGACTGTCCGGTGGGCCGTTCACAGGCGAACTCATCGCTCTCGGGATTCACCGGCGACGTACGGCTATAATTCACCGGACTGTCCGGTGTGCACCGGACTGTCCGGTGAGCCAACGGTCGGCCGGGCCAACGGTCGGCCGCGCAATCTGCGCGGGACACGTGGCCGAGCCAACGGCTAGAAGAAGGCACTGGACTGTCCGGTGTGCACCGGACATGTCCGGTGCGCCAACGGCTCTCAGGCTGCCAAAGGTCGACTGCGCCATTTATGGAAAGAAATCGGGCACCGGACAGTGTCCGGTGTGCACCGGACTGTCCGGTGCGCCAGTCGATAGAAGGCAAGATCAGCCTTCCTAGATTGCTCTCAACGGCTCCTAGCTGCCTTGGGGCTATAAAAGGGACCCCTAGGCGCATGGAGGAGTACACCAAGCATTCCTACAACATTCCTAAGCACCAAGACATCGATTCCGCACCTTTGATTCTTTGCGATAGCAATTAGAGCTCTAGTTGAGTAGTGAACTCATTGAGTTGTGTTGTGAGCTCTCGTTGCGACTTGTGTGCGTGGTGTTGCTGTGATTTCTTGTCTTGAGTGCGTTGCTAATCCCTCCCTTGCTCCGTGTTTCTTTATGATCTTAAAGTGTAAGGGCGAGAGGCTCCAAGTTGTGGAGATTCCTCGCAAACGGGATTGAGAAAAAGCAAGCAAAACACCGTGGTATTCAAGTGGGTCTTTGGACCGCTTGAGAGGGGTTGATTGCAACCCTCGTCCATTGGGACGCCACAACGTGGAGTAGGCAAGCGTTGGTCTTGGCCGAACCACGGGATAACCACCGTGCCATCTCTGTGATTGATTTCTTGTGGTTATTGTGTTTTGACTCCTCTCTAGCCACTTGGCAATTATTGTGCTAATGATTAACCAAGTTTTATGGCTTAAGTTTTCAAGTTTCACAGGATCACCTATTCACCCCCCCTCTAGGTGCTCTCAGTACCAACTTGCTTTCCTACTTGACATGCGCTACAAACCCTGTCTTTCTCAAAATGAACATTGGTTAGTCCCAAAATGTGTTCTCCCTTTAGAAGCTTGTGAAGATTCTTCATTCCAACATGTGCTAATCGGCGATGCCAGAGCCAACCCATATTAGTCTTAGCAATTAAGCAAGTATCGAGTTCAGCTTTGTTAAAATCAACTAAGTATAGCTGACCCTCTAATACTCCCTTAAATGCTATTGAATCATCACTTCTTCTAAAGACAGTAACACCTAAATCCGTAAAAAGATAGTTGTAGCCCATTTTACATAATTGAGAAACTGAAAGCAAGTTATAATCTAAAGAATCTACAAGAAAAACATTGGAAATGGAATGGTCAGGTGATATAGCAATTTTAACAAGTCCTTTGACCAAACCTTGATTTCCATCCCCGAATGTGATAGCTCTTTGGGGATCTTCGTTTTTCTCGTAGGAGGAGAACATCCTTTTCTCCCCTGTCATGTGGTTTGTGCATCCGCTATCAATTATCCAACTTGAGCCCTTGGATGCATAAACCTACAAAACAATTTAGGCCTTGTTCTTAGGTACCCAAACAGTCTTGGGTCCTTTTACGTTAGAAACAAGCACCTTGGGTACCCAAACACAAGTCGTGGAGCCCTTGTGTTTGCCCCCAACATATTTGGCAACTACTTTGCCTGATTTGTTAGTAAGCACATATGAAGCATCAAAAGTTTTGAATGAAACATTAGGTTCACTTGATGCAGTAGGAGTTTTCTTTTTAGGCATTTTAATATGAGTGGAATGCCTAGAGCTAGATGCCTCATTCTTATACATATAACCATGGTGAGAAACAAAATGAGACTTCCTAGCATGAATTCTCCTAATCTTGTGCTCAGGATAACCAGCAGGATATAAAATCTAACCCTCATTATCCTGAGCCATGGGAGCCTTGCCCTTAACAAAGCTAGACAATTTCTTAGGGGCATTAAGCTTGACATTGCTTCTCTGTTGGAAGCCAATGCCATCCTTAATGCTAGGGCGTCTCCCATTATAGAGCATGCTTCTAGCAAATTTAAATTTTTCATTTTCTATCTCATGCTCATTAATTTTAGCAGTTAGTTGAGCTATGTGATCATTTTGTTGTTTAATTAAGGCAAGGTGGTCATGGATAGCATCAAAATTTATATCTCTACATCTAGTACAAATAGTAACATGATCAATATTAGATGTAGAAGGTTTGCAAACATTTAATTCATCTATCTTAGATTTTAGCATGGCATTTTCATCTCTAAGATAGGAAATAGATTCATTGCAAACATTTAAATCTTTAGCCTTAGAAATTAACTTATCATTCTCAATTTTAAGGCTAGCAATTGATTCTTTCAATTTATCAATCTTAGCAATCAAACTAGCATTTTCATTTCTAAGATTGACAATTGAATCATGACAAACATTTGATTTTTCAACCTTAGCAATTAAACTAACATTCTCAGTTCTAAGGTTGGAGATAGTGTCATGGCAAATGCTAAGCTCTTTAGTCAAGTTTTCACATTTTTCTATTTCCTGAGCATAAGCATTCTTCATCTTAACATGCTTTTTATTTTCCTTAATAAGGAATTCCTCTTGGCTATCCAAGAGTTCATCCTTCTCATGAATAGCACCTATTAATTCATTTAGTTTTTCTTTTTGTTGCATGTTAAGGTTGGCAAAAAGACTAAGCAAGTTATCTTCATCATCACTAGAACTACCCTCATCACTAGATGTAGTATACTTGGGGTGGTTCTAGCTTGTACCTTCTTTTTCTTGCCGTCCTTTGCCATAAAGCATTTGTGGCCGACGTTGGGGAAGAGAAGTCCCTTGTTGACAGCGATGTTGGCGGCGTCCTCATCGGAGGAGGAGTCGGTGGAGCTCATGTCAGAGTCCCATTCCCTACACACGTGGGCATCGCCGCCCTTCTTCTTGTAGTACTTCTTCTTTTCCTTTCTCTTTCCCCTCTTGTCGTCGCCCCTGTCACTATCACTTGACATAGGACATTTAGCAATGAAATGACCAGGCTTACCACACTTGTAGCACACCCTTTTGGAGCAGGGTTTGTAGTCCTTCCCCCTCCTTTGCTTGAGAATTTGGCGGAAGCTCTTGATGATGAGCGTCATTTACTCGTTGTCGAGCTTGGAGGCATCGATGGGGAGCCTACTTGATGTAGACTCTTCTCTCTTCTCCTCTGTCGCTTTGAATGCGATGGGTTGCACCTCGGGTGTGGAGGTGCCGCCTTGCTCCAAGTTGACTATTTGTTTGGAGCCCTTGATCATCAATTCAAAGCTCACAAACTTCCCTATAACCTCCTCGGGAGACATTAGCTTATATCTAGGATCACCATGTATTAATTGAACTTGCGTAGGATTGCGAAAAACGAGTGATCTTAGAATAACCTTGACCATTTCATGGTCATCCTATTTGGTGCTCCCGAGGTTGCACACTTGATTCACCAAGGTCTTGAGCCGGTTGTACATAGCTTGTGGCTCCTCTCCTTGGTTGAGAACGAAACGACCAAGCTCCCCTTGATCGTCTCCCGTTTGGTGATCTTGGTTACCTCATCTCCCTCGTGCGCGGTCTTGAGCACGTTCCAAATCTGTTTGGCGCTCTTCAACCCTTGCACTTTATTATACTCCTCTCGACATAGAGAGGCGAGGAGTATAGTAGTGGCTTGGGAGTTGAAGTGCCGGATTTGGGTGACCTCGTCCGAGTCGTAGCCTTCGTCCCCCATGGATGGTACCTGCGCTCCAAACTCAACAATATCCCATATACTTGCGTGGAGTGAGGTTAGATGATGCCTCATTTTATCACTTCACATACAATAATCTTCACCATAAAAACCGGTGGTTTGCCTAATGGGACGGATAGTAAAGGAGTGTGTTTAGAGATGCGGGGATAACATAAGGGGATCTTATTAAACTTCTTGCGCTCATGGCGCTTAGAAGTGACGGACGGCGTGTCAGAGCCGAATGTGAAAGGCAACGAAGAGTCGATCTCGTAGTAGACCACTTTCTTCATTTTCTTCTTCTTGTTGCCACTCGGGTGTGACTTGATGCGGGGAGGTGATTCCTCCCTTCCTTTGGCATCGGACTCCCTTGATGGAGCCTTCCTGTGGCTTGTGCCCGTTTCCATCTCCCTCTTGGCGAATCCTCCCGACATGACTTCGAGTGGTGAGACTCTAATGAAGTACCGGGCTCTGATACCAATTGAAAGTCGCCTAGAGGGGGGTGGATAGGCGGAATCTGAAATTTACAAACTTAAGCACACACTACAAGCCGGGATTAGCGCTAGAATTAAATCCGAGTCCGAAAGAGCGGGGAAAACAAATCAACCAAGAGAATAAAACGGATGACACAGTGATTTGTTTTACCAAGGTTTAGTTCTAAAGAACCTAGTCCCCGTTGAGGTGGTCACAAAGACCGGGTCTCTTTCAACCCTTTCCTCTCTCAAACGGTCACCTAGACCGAGTGAGCTTTCTCCTTAATCAAATGGGTCACTTAGACCCCACAAGGACCACCACACACTTGGTGTCTCTTGCTTTGATTACAAGTGTCTTGAGAACAAGAATGAGGAAGAAGAAAGCCAACCAAGCAACAAGAGCAACAAAGAAACACAAGAACGATCCTCTCACAAGTCCTAAAGACTAGAATTGAATTGGGGACTTTGATCGGATCGGTGGCTTTGATTTGTGTCTTGGAGTGTTGTGTTTTGCTCTTGTATTGAATGGAGAGTGTTGAATGCTTGGATGGTTGGAGTCGTGGTGGTTGGGGGGTATTTATAGCCCTCAACCACCAATTCAACCGTTGGGGTGGCTGCTGTCGATGGGCGCACCGGACAGTCTGGTGCGCCACTGAACACTGTCCGATGCGCCAGCCACGTCACCTAATTGTTAGGGTTCTGGCAGTTTTGACCGTTGGAGCTTTGTCTTCTTGTGGCACCGGACAGTCCGGTGCCGCACCGGACATGTATTGTTCATTGTCCTGTGCGCCTCTGGCGGCTGCTCTAACTTTTGCGCAAACTATCCATGTGCTGTAGCGCTTTGCAGGTGACCGTTTCAGCCGACCGTTGCGCTATTAGCCGTTGCTCCGCTTGGTGCACCGGACAGTCCGGTGGGACATCGGACAGTCCGATGAATTATAGCGGAGCGACGCTTTTGAAACCCAAAGGTGGCAAGTTCAGAGTCGTACGACCCTGGTGCACCGGACACTGTCCGGTGCGCTAGACCAGGGTTCTTTTCGGTTTCTTTTGCTCCTTTCTTTTGAACCCTAACTTTGATATTTTATTGGTTTGTGTTGAACCTTTATGCACCTGTAGAATATATAATCTAGAGCAAACTAGTTAGTCCAATTATTTGTGTTGGGCATTCAACCACCAAAATTATTTATAGGAAAAGTTTAAACCCTATTTCCCTTTCAGATGCCCTTGGCTGATTAACTAGGAAAGCTAGTGGATGACTACCTTACCCGAAAGGGGCAAGGGCAGTAGGGGAGTGGTCAGTGTAGGGAGGTCCTTGGGTTGATTTTGCTGCGATGGCGGTCAGGCGAGGGAACCCTGCATTGGAGCTTCCTATAAACTGTAGCGGGTTTTCTGAAGCTAGTGGAACTTTGTAAAGGCCTCGTAGTGTTACCCTGCCTCGCTTCCTTGGTAGAGGTGTATGAGGCCCGTACAACCCCGTGGCAAATGGGTAACATGACTTGTGGGTAAAGATGCGCAACCTCTACAGAGTGTAAAACTGGTATACTAGCCGTGCTCACGGTCATGAGCAGTTCTGACCCTCACATGATTAATTTATGGAACTAAATTCAATTCGTCATATGCGTTGCATTGAGGGTGTTGTTATTACTTTTGTTCTACTACTTAATTGGGTTGGAATTTACTTATACTTAGTAATTGCTAATAAAATTTTGACCAACATTTAAAAGCAATGCTCAGCTTCAACCATCCTTTTTGGTAAGCCTTACACTTCACGTGAGCTCCCACTTTTGGCGAGTTCATGCACATTATTCCCCACAACTTGTTGAGCGATGAACGTATGTGAGCTCACTCTTGCTGTCTCACACCCCCCACAGGTCAAGAACAGGTACCGCAGGATGAGGCGCATGGAGGATGCTGTGACGAGTTCGTGAGAGGTCTAGGCTATCATCTCCCAGTCAACTTTGAGTTGCTGGACCTTTGTCTCCTTATAATGTAATTATTTATTTTGTATAGAACTCCTATTATATAGTAAAGATGTGACATTCGATCCCGTGCCATGATTCATCATATGTGTGAGACTTGGTCCCAGCATACCTGGTGATTATTTCGCGTCCGGGTTTTGGACCCCTAAAACCCGGGTGTGACACTCTATGAGGCACTAAGGTTCACACAAAAAATTGTCATTGACTCCTCTTGATAGCATGCTATTTAGCATACTAATCATGCTAGTGGATCTTTTAAAGGCCTCGTAGTGAGTCATTGCCTACTCACCTGGGTAGTGTTTAAGGATCTATGAAACTCGAGGCAAATTAAGGATCACAGCTTGTGGGTAAAGATGTGTAACCTCTGCAGAGTGTAAAACTAGTATATCAGTCGTGCTCACGGTCATGAGCGGATCATGACTCTCGCATGATTAAATGATGGAACTAAGCTTAAACTTGATTACATTGTGGGATTTACTATTCATTATGGCCAATTATTTAATTAGGTTGGTATTTACTTGTACTTAGTAATTGCTAATAAAATTTTGACTAACTTCATTAAAAGTAATGCTCAGCCCCAACCATTTACCTTGATAAGCCTTACACTACACATGAGCCCCACCGTAACTGAGCTCATTAACATTATTCCCTAGACTTACTGAGCGATGACCTTGTGGGAGCTCATCGTTGCTATAATCACACTAGGTCAAGAACGGGTGCCGTAAGATGAGGAGCATGAAGGATGATACGATGAGTTCGGAGAGATCTATGCCATCGTCTCCCAGTCAACTATGGTTGTGGAGGATCGTTGTCATCATACGATGTAATATATTTAGCTATTTTGTATAGAAATTGTATTAAGTAATAAAGATGTGACATTGATTTAGGTACCATGAATCATCATATGTGTTAGACTTGATCCTAGCACACATTTGAGACGCATCTGGATTTGCCCTTAAATCCGGGTGTGACACACCTCCAAACCACACAGTCCCTGCCCAAAACATATTTGGCGATTGCGGATGGTCCGCCGACCATACCCAGACGGTCCGCACAATCACACAAGGACTTGTGCAATTCAGCGACTTCTCTGGTCAGGACCACGGATGGTTCGGTCCCAAGGCCCGTACAGTCCGCAGTACAAAGGCTTCGGATCACATTGGAACATACATTTCCTCAAACTTCTCTGAGTGGACCACGGACAGTCCGGCCTCCTAGCGCGGACGGTCTGCAACACCAACACTTAGCCCACTTTCCAAAACATGATTTTGAAAAGATTTTAACTCTCGAATTCGGAAGCGTTGTTAGTCTTCATGTAAATGCAACATCTAAATGCTCTATTATGCACTAAGTTTCACACAAAGAATTTTCATTGACTCCTATTGATAGTGCGGCTATCTAGCATACTAATCCGAACAATTCTCTTTGCTAAACACCTTGTGACCGGCAAAAGTAAAATCCTACATAATATCTTTGCCTTCATCTGTTCCACAATCAATGTTTAAGCCTCCGAGACTTTTAATAAAGCTCTTCTCTCCGTCGTCCAACATGCGTTCTTATTTCTCCAAAAATTCGTTAGTTCACATATAGTTATCATTAATTAACAAAACATCACTTAAGAGCATAGATGATTCACACTACTGCAACGAGTCTCTACCTCGACCGCAAGGTATGGTTTCCTATCCACCTTCTCCTCCCTTCGGTCTCTTTCTATGGAGCGCATGTAACTGTTACTACTCAAGAACTAGATTGAGTTATAGTTGGATCAACTAGTTCTTAAAGGTCAGACACGAGGTCCATGGATTTATCAATACCATTAATTACTCGACGAAGCTAGACCTATCGAACGAAACGCTCATAGACATCCAGATTTTCAATAATAGTGCCATTGGACCTATTCTATTTTCTAAAAAAATATCCATAAAGTAGGAGACCATGCATAATCGATGATATGCCAGAAACAAAATTGAATCTAATCACACCCATAAGTTCTACCTCATCTTTAGAATTAACCCTACAAATCAAAGCTAAGAACACCATGGTAAATAAGGAAAACAGTAGGACGAATCGGACTAAGATTCAGCATCCTATGAAGAACCCTTGCCACGCTGCCCGAGGGGAGCAAAAGGCAGGGCGGCCCCCGTTTTCGTTGCCTTTTAAACAAAGCGGTGGGTTGAATGAAAAGGGAAAGGGAATGATTCCTTTACATCCCTTTTGATGCTTGATGCAGTGTGCGTGTCTGTCTCCCTCCTGCAGCTTGCCAGGCAGGCCTGTCTAAAAAGCTGACCCCGGCCGGCCATGGCCGTTGGGGGCTCGACGCACCACCGGCACCGGCGTCGTCGCCGTGACACACGAGGCTCCATCCTCCTCTCTCTCCTCGCCCTCCGGTCCGGCGACGCCATTAAAATACCGTACCATTAGCAGTAGCAGGCCATGCTTTATCGTCTCTGCTTTTTGCTTTGCTGCGATGCCTTCCCTCCGATCGAAGACGACGACGACGACGCCGGGAGGAAAGCGAGCAATGATAGCCCTATCATAACCTTGAATCGCCTTTGCTAGGGTTTCGGCACGCATGCACGAATAATAAATAAGATAAGATAATAAATAAAGATCACAGCAGCAGCAGCAGCTTAATAATAATGCGTGTTAGAAAGGCGCCATGATGGTGTTTGGAGAGTTGCAAGTACGACCTGACCCCTCTCTCATCTCCTCGCATCGCATCACCATTTGGATCGAGAGACTTGGAAAGCTCCGGCAGCACACACGAACGCACTGGAAAGCACATATACGCAGCTTTGCATGGATTCATGCACGCACATGAAAAGATGGGAGACGAGTAAGCTGCTGCTTAGACTCGATAACCCTAGAAAAGCTAGTTCGGGAAAAGGCGCAAACTTTCCAAGACCTTTTCCTTGTGCTCGGCGGAGAGGGAGACCCTTTAATTTACTCATCAATCTCCAAATCAAGTTTCAAGACATGCATGATGCACAAGCATTCCCTGCGCACTAGGTTTATTTGGTATTCAAAGGGAGATTTTCATTTGTTTTCTTCTTATTAAAAAGAAAAAGAGAGAGTTTATAACGAGCTAGAGTAGTTAATATTAAGCCATCTTGCATCATCCTTTCATTTGATTGGTTCCATCATCATCGTCTAGCTACCTAGTCCTTGAGCTGCTAATGATGATGAAATACTCCATTTCATAAGATGGATGGTCTCTCATGCACATATTGGACAAAAAACGTTAAAAGAAAGTTAACAACAACATGGCATGCGCGCGTGTTACAAATCTATCACCATCCAACTAAATTAGATGACTAGTTCAGCTGGTCGATCAACGCCTCCTCCTCCTCCTCCTCCTCCTGCTCGTAGGGTTTCGCCTGCTGCTGCCGGGAACGTGAAGGCCGGCAAGGCACCGTGGCCATTGTTGTAGCTCATCAGTGGCCCAGCAGAAGCAGCCATGGTGGCGGTGGCTTTGCTGGCATTATTATTCGCAGTCGCTAGACCGTAGTTCCGGCGCTCTAGGGTTTGCAGCTCCCGGACCTGGGACTGGAGGAAGCGGAGGTAGCTGGCGGCCTCGTCCAGCATGGAGGCGGTGTCCATCTTGGCGCCGCCCGGGACGAGCTTCTGCAGCACGCGGAGGCGCTCGCTGATGCGCTCCCGCCGCTGCCGCGCCGCCACCGTCTGCGGGTCGGACGAGATGCGCACGTTGCGCCGGCGCGGGCGCTCGCCGGCGTCCTCCTCGGAGCCGAGGGAGACGGGGCGCATCGCGGCCGCGCGGTAGATCATCTCCTTCACCTGCGCCAGCGCCTCCGTGTCCGGCTCGTACATGGGGTCGTCGACGCCGCCGCAGTTCGCCTCGGGGTTCCTGCCGTCGAAGCTGATGCTCGACGAGCCGCTGCTACTCAGCGACGACGGCTTGGCTGATCTCTTGGCGGCGGCGGCGGCGGCGGCGGTGGCGTTGCTGAATGCGATCTGGATGCCGCCTTCGCCCGCGGTGGTGGTGGACGCCAGGAGGCTGCACAGGGTGCTCTCCTGTGCCGCCGTCACTGGTGACAGCTCGGCGGCGGCCTTCCTCTTCCTGTTGGCCCGGCGTTGCCTTCGGCCACCACCGCCTCCGCCGCCTTGTTCACAATTCAGGCTCGTCGTCGAGGTCACGGCCGCCGCCGTTGCTGTCGTCTCGTTGCTGGTGGCGAAGACCGCCGGCGATTGTCCGACGACGAAGTTGCCTCCGCTGTATGCTGCGGCGGCTGTGAACGCGGGCGGCACAGCAGTTACCGTGACAGCGGGTGTTGCTGGTGTGAGGTCGTAGTCGGGAGGCATCCCCATCGCGCCGTGATGGCGATGGTGATGCTGCTGTCGCTGCAGGACATCCGCGTCAACGTCCGCGTAGGCGGGCGTTGGCGTCGCCATCCCCATCGAGGGGAAGGCAACAGCGGCCTCCCCAACCACGCCACCACCGGCCGTCGGCTCCGCTACCATTACTACCGCCTTGCCCGCGCAGGCGGGCGCCTGCTGGATGCCCTGCAGCTCCAGGATCGCCGCTGCCAGCGCCTCGTCGAGCACCAGCCTCTCCAGCACCGTCATGCCGCTTCCCCCGGCGTCGCCGGCACCCACGCCGCCGCTCCATGCGCTCTCGCTCGAGATCATATCGCTGAAGTTATGATCCATCTTGGAAGAATCAGACCTAGGCAGAAACGATGGATCGGCGTGATAAGTATGTGCAAGTTAATTATCTGATCTGACAAGGAAACACATGAAGCGAGTATATGCAGAGATCAAACAAAACCGCGTGCAAAGGTGGAAGAAAGCCGTGTATGAACATATATAAACATGCATTAAATCGATGATGAAGAACGTGTGTGAAAAAATATTATTGCAACATATAGTACATACCTCTTGATCTAGGTGCTGCAGGTGATGAGTAGGAGCAGTGTGGTGGCGATCGATGATGGCTGCAACTCCACTACACTTCCACTGCACTGTTCATCTTCTAGTGTACTCGGCAGTTGGCAAGCGAGGTGCAGAAGGAGCATTCACGCACTAGTAACCGCTATAGTAGCCGGAGGGGAGAGCCTTGCTGCAGCTGCAAAAGCAACGTGGTCCATGGATGCATGGATGGACGATCAAGGAAAGAGCAACGGGACAAGATGCCCTGCCCGCTGCGGCGAGCTACTCAGGGTTCAACTTTTGGATTTGCTGTGGGAGCAATTTAATCGTCTCTCTCTCTTGTGTGCATGCAGTAGCAAAAGGCTGAAGGGGGGAGGAGTATGCTCTTATAAAGAAGGCAACCAAGGAATAGCTAGGATGGAGTAAAATATTAAACTTAGCACGCTGTATCACTTAGGTCATCGAAATTAGAAGACGGGTTCTCTAATTTTATCAGCCCGTGCAAAACCATCCAAAAGCCGGCAGTTTTGCTCAAACCAGACGCCGACGTGGTGTGCCACTTTGGAGTCACTTGGGTCCTTGAACTTTCATTAATGTGGTAGGCTAGGTCCATATTCGGTTTGATCAAATAGAGGCAGGCTAGGTCCATATTCGGTTTGACCAAACTCTATTTGGACGGTTTTGGATGGACTGATATAGTTAGAGCACCCGTTTTACTGGTTTTATAAGTTTCGTGACCTAAATGCCATCAATACATTTCACTCGCTAGGATAGATATCTAGGATAGATATTTAGATAGATGTGCGTGCGTGCACCCCGGAATTTGCATAACAGCATAAGCATATATATTTGGGAGGGGGTGGGGGACTACTATAGGTACATGCACACACTTTTTTCTACTCCCTCTGTCCCAATATAGTGTTCGTTTTAGTCTCTTACTTTTATGTCCATATTTAAGTAGATGATAATAAATCTAGACATATATATAATACACATATATCAAATTTTGTATGAATCCAGTAACACTCTAAAACGAATACTATTTTGAGACGGATGGAGTATATATAAAAAGAATCATGCACACACACTTAGAACAGTAGAGTACATGGTCCCTCACTATGCACACACTTTTGTGCAGTGATAGATGCACACACGCATCAGCTAGCAAAGCTTAGCTACCTTGATCAGCATATACTAGCTGCTGTCCCGGACTTTAAGTGCAGTACCACTCACTTTGGTGTGCAGCTCTAATTAATGCATGGTCTCAATAATAACTGGGTTCTGAAAGATAAGCTCTGCGCTATCTCTAGCAGCTAGCGTTTCCCTTTAAATCGGCAGTCAGCACAGTGCTACTCGCTGCCTAGACACACCCTAGCTAGCTAGCTACAGTGCCAAACCTCTTAACTTGTTGTACAACAACTATCTTGTTAGGGAGAGGGACAAGCACGCTACTACCTTTACTCCAAGGGATATATAGTCCTATATCTCAGAAATAAATAGCTGGGCAGGGATCTGCGGCTTGGATTACTTCAACTAAGTGGCCGTTTGGTTTGAGAGGTTAAACATTAGTCTTTCTATTTTAGTCTTATTTAGTCTCCAAATTACCAAACTGTAAGATTAGGATAAGGACTAAACTATTTTAGTCTCTAATCCCTCAATGTGTGACTAAAAAAAGACTAAACCATATAAATTTCACGTTTTGTCCGTCTCTTATTTTAGTTGCACTAATGGCGGAAGAATTCTAAGGGGTATTTTGGTTCTCTAATTCATTTAATGCGTTTTAAATAATTTTAGTTTCTATAACCAAACAAGGTAAGGACTAAACTTTAGTCACTAGATTAAAGCACGAACCAAATGTGTCCTAACTTTTGACGACAATAATTGTCGTAGTACTTAACGAAGAAGATATGTACTATTAACGAATTAGGTGCATCTATCCAGTTGCATCGCTATGATTTCATTATGATTAAGTGCAAGAAAGGGATCGGTCAAAGCATACCAATGTTTCCTTTTCAAAAAAAAACTGAATATATCTATACTATACTTAAAGCACCAGTTTCAACGGTCGTCATGCGTCATTTTTTTACAAATAACCCCTCACAGCTATTTCAAATTAATCTGTTGCACGTCTATAGATGCCAAACGACGCCCGACACGGGTTAGATGCACGCGGGCCACAACTACGGCACAAGTACGTCATGCCGGCCTGCTAACTGTGTCGGGCCAGCCTGTTAGCCCGTTGATCCATTTAATTAAATCAGCGTAACGATGCCCGACACGTGCTAGATGCACGCGGGCTACAACTATGGCACAGGCACGTCATACCGGCCTGCTAACTGTGTCGGGCCAGACCATTAGCCTGTCGATCCATTTAATTAAATCAGCGTAAAATGTTAAAAAACGGTGTAGGGGTGGGGTTTGAACCTATGCCCTAATGGAAGAAGGGCGGGAGACACTGGGTGAAACTGTCTAACCAGTAGAACATCACGCTAAGATGTTTTTAATATTGAATATAAATTGTA
This sequence comes from Zea luxurians, assembly GCA_029449295.1. Taxonomy (NCBI): domain Eukaryota; kingdom Viridiplantae; phylum Streptophyta; class Magnoliopsida; order Poales; family Poaceae; genus Zea; species Zea luxurians. The sequence continues at coordinate 72,304,627 of JAOPSE010000016.1, read as the reverse complement.
TATAGGTATATACGTTTTTTGTAAAATAAAAAAAATAATCGTGTCGGGCCGGGCCAGCACCATGGGCCGAGGCTACAGCCCAAGCACGACACGACGTTCTTTGCTCTTGCAAGCATTAGGTCGTTTCTGAGACCACATTGGCGCAATGGACTACATGGTGTTTGAGGCTGAACTGGATGAAGCTGCAATGATTTGTCACACTAACAGCAAAATGAAAGGTTATTTGTTGGTTTTAAACGTTAGTAATTGCTACGAAGTAGCGTAATTTATATGGAGCGCATCCAGTTTTTATTGATGTCTGACTTTAGCAATCACTTCATATTTTAATCTATTTTTTTATAAGTTTGAGTTCATGTGGCTTAGTTTAGAAACTTGATCTCACAAACTTTTTCTTATTTGGTCTTTGTATAATGGAATTATGACATTTTATAATTTCTGTTCATTCAGTCAATCGTTGTGAACTATCTTCTAATCGCTCACTTTATTGGCCGTGTTGTACCAAGACATATTTGCATGGAATAAACAATAACATCAGTTAGCCAAATCAAAAAATATATTATACAGAGAGCGAAGACAATCAATAAAAAATCTTAAAATTTCTTTGATGGATAGTTTACGTGGATATTGTTGTAAGCCGTCGCAACGCACGGGCAACCGACTAGTATATATATATTATGCATGAGCGAGGAGAGTGGAGTTCATGGGCACCACTATATATGGCCAATAAGCATGAGGCCCGCGAGCCCGGTACGAAGCCCGCTGTTTGGGCCCGGTCCGAGCCCGGCACAGTCCGGTTCTATGCGGGCTCGGCCCGGCCCGACACAAATAAGCGGACCGGGCTCGGACAGAAAACTAGGCACGGTGGGCAAGCCCGGCACGGCCCGTTTAACTCTAAGCCCGTTTTTTGCACTAAAACGTGCTTACCAGCCTGTGTAGCCCGCTTTTCGGCCCGTTTTTTTCATGCTAAACGGCCCGGCCTGTTTAGGTCCGCTGCGGGCCGAGCTCGGACAGGAAATCGAGCCTGCGGGCTTATACGGCCCGGCCTGGTTTTCTAACCGTGTCTAGCGGGCCGGACCAAAAATGGGTTGGGCTTCACTAGGCCCGGACCGGGCGGCCCGTTTGGCCATCTCTCGGCACCACTGCTCCTTGTCTGCTATACTATGCAGTATACAACTATACATACTGTCATGTCACACATGTACTGTACTTGTTTATTTTCACATGTTATATAAATTAATATCTCCGTTCACAAATACATGACACCGTTGGCTTTTTCGAAAACTTTGACTACACGTCTTATTCAAAATATTTATTCAAAAATGTAAAATTTTAAGTCAAACATAAACCACCTTAAGTGATAAAACAAATCACAAAAAATAAATGATAACTCATTATTTTTTCAAATAAGATGGGTGGTCAAAGTTTTTTTAAAAGTCAACGATGTCATATATTTATAAATGGAGGGAGTATTAGCTAGATCGTCTTCGGTTAGTATACTACTATATATATACAGCCCAGAAATGAACGAAAAGGAAACTAAAACTAAAAGAGTGGTAATACTAGCAAATTGAAAGGTTTTTATTTAGGGTCTCTCTTCTTTAGAGCATCTCCAACAATATGCCCTATAAAAATGCCCTAAAAATTTAAAATAGATATATTTTATAGAATTTGGGACACTAATAAAAAAATAAGCTTCAATAGTAAAGCTCCAAATCAAGTGATTAACTAAAACCTGTTAATCTGCTCCATTTTTTCTGAAAAGGAAAGTTTTATGAAGCCTCTGTTCGTTTAGATCTAGATATAGGGCAACCCAATAAGATGCAATATATTTGTGGCACTTCAGAAGGTGACCTATATTCTTTTGACATTTTTTGTAAAATAGAACACTGTTGGAGCAATTTCTTTATAGTTTGAGCCATATAATTTAATTTGGGGCAGTGAGATAAATCATTGTTGGAGATGCTCTTAATGGCTCTTTCTGAGAAACCGAAGCCATTTTTTAGAAACCATATTTTATAGTTTCTCCAAAACAATTCTGGTTCTATCTATTTTTATCGAAAAACGACTTCAAAATAATTGATGTAACTAAACAGTTTGGTAAAATGTTCATCCGATCTGGAACCATAACCCTACAAAAGGTTAAGAACTTGTTCGGTTGTATAAGGATAAGAGAGGATTAAGGTAGATCAAATCACTTTCTATTTATTTTTAACTAGCAAGGGTGTTGAGAACCAAAATAACCATCGGAAGGTCCAGCCCTATAGGCCGAACAATCAACGTTTTGGATGGTCTGCGGTGGCTAAGTGGACTTTCCGCATATGCGTAGAATTAGTTAAGGTTCCGAGTTTCTAGCAGGATATGTAAGCAAAACCTACATGATTAACTCGAAAACCGACTTGTAATGGGTCCAGACCTCCACCTTTATATAGATGAAGGGGTACGACCGATTGAACCCCCCACAATCGAATCTAATCAATTCTACTTATCATGTTTACCTTATGCGTTAGGAGTAGCCCTTGTTTAGCCCTAGTTTAGCCTTCTTCTGCCTCGAATCTTCACCTCTCTTCGGCTCTACGTCGACTAGAGGCGTCTTGGTAGCCTGCTGACCCCAAGATACACCCTAGGATCTCTCCTCCCTAGTAGGGTCCCTCCAAGGAGGCGAGAACTAGGCCTTCTGCGAAGAAGACGACCCTCTGCTCCATCACGGACCGTTTGAGCCCCAGGCACGAACCGTCTGGACATACGTAGAGAAGCAATGGCTCTTGCGCCAGGTTGCGGACCATCCGTGCTTCCACAGAGAGCACCGCCAGACGATTCATCTCCCGATGTTTGACACCCAGATCAACGTCAACACACTTTTTGGTGATTCCGTTGAGGAATAGGTGTCTAGGTCTACTAAAAATCAGGCCCTCAAATGGCTGGTTCTAAAGATCACACCAATATCTTCCTAGACAATATCCTGAAGTTGGTCGTTGAAAGCCTGCCAGCCGATGAGCAATAGCAATGCAAAAACTACATGCGTCAGACGAAAGAGATTCCTGTCACAATTCACGGTAGATCGCCATAAGAAGGTTGTTAAACATAGAAAGATCAAGATCGCATCTCTTCTATCTTCGCTTCAAATCCCCAATGTGAGTAAACCCAACGACATCCAATCTATTAAACACTATGTAGATCAGCAACAGAATCAAATGAAACAGTAGATTAGAGGGTTAGAAGAATCAATTAGAAAATTAACACGATCGTTGGACAAATCTGTTGCTCATAGTTTACCATCATTTGAAACTAGTAATAGGATGTCTTTGTCTACATCGACAACAAATGGGGATTCGTGGCCCCAATCATTTTATGGTATGCCGATGAACTAATATCTAGGGAAAATAGCACCACCACCGTCCCAGCTTGGTAAATTGGCGCCCTAGACACGGTCGGACCGTCTAAGTGAAAGTCGCCTAGAGGGGGGGGTAAACAGGGCGAATCTGAATTTTACAAAGTTTAGGCACAACTACAAGTCTGGGTTAGCGTTAGAATTAAAATCGAGTCCGAGAGAGAGGGCGAAAACAAATCACAAGCAAATAGAGAGTGTGACACGGTGATTTGTTTTACCGAGGTTCGGTTCTTGCAAACCTACTCCTCATTGAGGTGGTCACAAAGACCGGGTCTCTTTCAACCCTTTCCCTCTCTCAAACGGTCACTTAGACCGAGTGAGCTTCTCTTCTCAATCAAACGGGACACTAAGTCCCCGCAAGGACCACCACACAATTGGTGTCTCTTGCCTCGGTTACAATTGAGTTGATCACAAGAAAGAATGAGAAAGAAAAGAAGCAATCCAAGCGCAAGAGCTCAAATGAACACAAGTCACTCTCTCACTAGTCACTATTTGATTGGAATTGAACTAAGGACTTGGGAGAGGATTTGATCTCTTTGGTGTGTCTTGTATTGAATGCTATAGCTCTTGTATTGTGTTGGAAGGTGGAAAACTTGGATGCAATGAATGGTGGGTGGTTGGGGGTATTTATAGCCCAACCACCAAAAGTGACCGTTGGGAGGCTGTCTGTCGCATGGCGCACCGGACAGTCCGGTGCGCCATCGGACACTGTCCGGTGCGCCAGCCACGTCACCCGACCGTTAGGGTTCGACCGTTGGAGCTTCTGTCTTCTGGGTCAACGGACAGTCTGGTGTTGCACCGGACAGTCACTGTACACTGTCCGGTGCGCCTTCTGGCGCTGCTCTGACACTGGCGCGCACTGTAGCGCATTGAATGCGTTCTGCAGACGACCGTTGGCGCGAAGTAGCCGTTGCTCCGCTGGCACACCGGATAGTCCGGTGGTTCACCGGACAGTCCGGTGAATTATAGCGGAGCGGCCTCCAGAATTCCCGAGACTGGCAAGTTTGGAGTTGGATTCCCTGGTGCACCGGACACTGTCCGGTGCGCCAGACCAGGGCTGCCTTCGGTTTAACTTTGCTCCCTTTGTTTTAACCCTTTCTTTTGACTTGTATTGGTTTGTTGTGAACCTTTGGCACCTGTAGAACTCATAATCTAGAGCAAACTAGTTAGTCCAATAATTTGTGTTGGGCAATTCAACCACCAAAATTCTTATTGGAAAAGGTTTGACCCTATTTCCCTTTCAATCTCCCCCTTTTTCGTGATTGATGCCAACACAAACCAAAGCAAATATAAAAGTGCAGATTTGAACTAGTTTGCATAATGTAAGTGCAAAGGTTGCTTGGAGTTGAAACCAATATACTTATCTCAAATAGATGTGCATGGATTGTTTTCTTCTTTCTTAGAATTTTGGACCACATTTGCACCACGAGTTTTGTTTTGCAAATTCTTTGTAAAATTCTTTTCAAAAATCTTTTGCAATTAGTCAAAGGTACATGAATAAGATTGAAGAAAGCATTTTCAAGATTTGAAATTTTCTTCCCCTGTCTCAAATGCTTTTCCTTTGACTAAAACAAAACTCCCTCTAAATAAAATTCTTCTCTTAGTGTTCAAGAGGGTTTTGCAATTTTTGAAGATACTACTTTCTCCCCCTTTTGAACACAATAAGATCTCAAATTGAAAACTTCATTTTTAAATTTGGTGGTGGTGCGGTCCTTTTGCTTTGGGCTCATACTTTCTCCCCCTTTGGCATGAATCGCCAAAAACGGATACTTGTGAGTGAGATATAAGCCCTTTAAAAACTTTCTCCTCCTTTGGCAAACAGAAAAATATGAGTGAAGATTATACCAAAGTGGAGAGCGAAGCGGAGTACCGGCAAACACAATTGGAGTTGAGTGGAAGCGCCTTCTTTGCCGACTACTCCATTTCCCTTTCAATATCTATGACTAAGCATAATAACATACTTGAAAACACATTAGTCATAGACATAAAAGAGATATGATCAAAGGTATATAAATGAGCTATGTGTGCAAGAAATCAATCAAAATTCCTAGAATCAAGAATATTTAGCTCATTCCTAAGTTTGGTAAAAGATTGCTCATCTAAAGGCTTGGTAAAGATATCGACCAATTGATCTTTGGTGTTTATATAGGCTATCTCGATATCCCCCTTTTGTTGGTGATCTCTCAGAAAGTGATAACGAATGGCTATGTACTTAGTGCGGCTGTGTTCAACGGGATTATCCGCCATGCGGATTGCACTCTCATTGTCACATAGGAGAGGGACTTTGCTAAACTTATAGCCATAGTCCCTGAGGGTTTGCCTCATCCAAAGCAATTGTGCGCAACAATGGCCTGCGACAATATACTCGGCTTCGGCGGTAGAAAGAGCTACTGAGTTTTGCTTCTTTGAAGCCCAAGACACCAGGGATCTTCCCAGAAACTAACAAGTCCCTGATGTGCTCTTCCTATTAATCTTACACCCTGCCCAATCAACATCGGAATATCCTAATAAATCAAATGAGGATCCCTTGGGGTACCAAAGACCAAACTTAGGTGTTTGAACTAAATATCTCAAGATTCGCTTCATGGCCCTAAGGTGAACTTCCTTAGGGTCGGCTTGGAACCTTGCACACATGCATACGGAAAGCATAATGTCCGGTCGAGATGCACATAAATAGAGTAAAGAACCTATCATCGACCGGTATACCTTTTGATCTACGGATTTACCTCCCGTGTCAAGGTCGAGATGCCCATTGGTTCCCATGGGTGTCTTTATGGGCTTGGCATCCTTCATTCCAAACTTAGTAAGAATATCTTGAATGTACTTCGTTTGGCTGATGAAGGTGCCCTCTTGGAGTTGCTTCACATGAAATCCTAGAAAATACTTCATCTCCCCCATCATATACATCTCGAATTTTTGAATCATGATCCTACTAAACTCTTCACAAATAGATTTGTTAGTAGACCCAAATATGATATCATCAACATAAATTTGGCATACGAACAAATCATTTTCAATGGTTTTAGTGAATAAAGTAGGATCGGCCTTTCCGACTTTGAAGCCATTAGTGATAAGAAAATCTCTTAGGCATTAATACCATGCTCTTGGGGCTTGCTTGAGCCCATAAAGCGCCTTAGAGAGTTTGTAAACATGGTTAGGATACTCACTATCTTCAAAGCTGGGAGGTTGCTCAACATAGACCTCTTCCTTGATAGGTCCATTGAGGAAGGCACTCTTCACGTCCATTTGGTAGAGCTTAAAGTCATGGTGAGTGGCATAGGCAAGTAATATTCGAATTGACTCAAGCCTAGCTACGGGTGCATAGGTTTCACCGAAATCCAAACCTTCGACTTGTGAATACCCTTTGGCCACAAGTCTTGCCTTGTTCCTTGTCACCACACCATGCTCATCTTGTTTGTTGCGGAAGACCCACTTGGTTCCTACAACATTTTGGTTAGGACGTGGAACTAAATGCTATACCTCATTCCTTTTAAAATTGTTGAGCTCCTCTTGCATCGCCAGCACCCAATCCGAATCTTGAAGTGCTTCCTCTACCCTGTGTGGCTCAATAGAGGAAACAAAAGAGTAATGTTCACAAAAATGAGCAACACGAGATCGAGTAGTTACCCCCTTATGAATGTCGCCAAGGATGGTGTTCACGGGGTGATCTCGTTGGATTGCTTGGTGGACTCTTGGGTGTGGCGGCCTTGTAACTTGCTCATCCTCCTTGTCTTGATCTTTTGCATCTCTGAGAGCACCTAGAGGGGGGGTGAATAGGTGATCCTGTAACACTTAAACTTAAGCCACCAAAAACTTGATTAGGTGTTAGCACAATAATGCCAAGTGCCTAGAGAGGAGTCTCAACAAAACACAATAACCACAAAGATATCAGTCATAGAGATGGCACGGTGGTTATCCCGTGGTTCGACCAAGACCAACGCTTGCCTACTCCACGTTGTGGCGTCCCAACGGACGAGGGTTGCAATCAACCCCTCTCAAGCGGTCCAAAGACCCACTTGAATACCATGGTGTTTTGCTTGCTTTACTATATCCCGTTTGCGAGGAATCTCCACAACTTGGAGCCTCTCGCCCTTACACTTGAAGTTCACAAAGAAGCACGGAGTAAGGGAGGGATGAGCAACGCACACAAGATACAAAATCAGAATGTCAACACGCACACAAGTCGCAACAAGAGCTTGCAACACAACCCGATGAGTTCGCAACTCAACTAGAGCTCTAGATGCTATCACGAAGAAACAAATGCGTAGAATCGAAGTCTTGGTGCTTAGGAATGCTTTGAGTATGCTTGATGTGCTCCTCCATGCGCCTAGGGGTCTCTTTTATAGCCCCAAGGAACCTAGGAGCCGTTGAGAACATTCCTGGAAGGCAGATCTTGCCTTCTGTCGACTGGCGCACCGGACAGTCCGGTGCGGATCTCCTTCCTTATTTGGCAAAGCCGACCGTTGCAGATTAAGAGTCGTTGGCGCACCGGTCACTGTCCGGTGCTCCAATGTGACCGTTGGCTCGGCCACGCGTCACGCACGGAATCCTCGGGCGACTGTTGCCCTGGCTGACTGTTGGCTCACCGGACAGTCTGGTGCGCCACCGGACAGTCCGGTGAATTTTAGTCGTACGCCGTTAATCAACTCCCGAGAGCGATGAGTTCGCCTGTGAACGGCTCACCGGACAGTCTGGTGTGCCACCGGACAGTCCGGTGAATTATAGCCGTACACCGCCGTCGAAGTCCCGAGAGCAGCAAGTTCGCCAGAGTCAGTCTGGCGCACCGGACACTGTCCGGTGCACCACCGGACAGTCCGGTGCACCTAGACCGAGCAGACTTTGGCTGAACAAAGCCTTCTCTTCTCTAACTTGATTTTTCCTGTTTCCAGCACTTAGACACAATACATTAGTCCATAAAACAATGTACTAAGTCTAGAAACATACCTTTTGACTTGATTTGCACTTTGTCCACCACTTTGCATAGATTAACACAAAAGCACTTGTGTTGGCACTCAATCACCAAAATACTTAGAAATGGCCCAAGGGCACATTTCCCTTTCAATCTCCCCCTTTTTGGTGATTTATGCCAACACAACATAAAGCAACTAGAACAAGTGCAATATCAATGCAAATGAAAACTCAATATTGTTTTGATTCAAATTTGGCATATATGGATCACTCTTTGCCACCACTTGGTTTGTTTTTGCAAATCAAACTCAATTTCCTATCTCTAAGTCAAATTCACTTGTAGAGACATAAAAAGAGGTATTCCACGAGAAATTGATCAAAGATTTCAAAAACTCTCCCTTTTTCCCATAATCAACATTTCTCCCCACAAGAGGCCAATTTTTGACAAGAGAGACAATAAAAGAGTTTTGACAAACCAAAAGCTCTATTCTTCTATTTTCAAAATTTCTCAAGTGGTAGCTGATCCATTTATTGCTTTGGCCTTATTTTCTCCCCCTTTGGCATCAAGCACCAAAACGGGATCAATCTTGGCCCCAGAACCCCATAGCCTCACCAAAATCTTCAATAAGAATACAAAGGCAATAAGAGTACATGAGATGAACTTAGAATAAGTTACCCTCTCATCGGAGTGCAGTGGAAGTCTTTCATGGTCCAAGTCCACCTTTTCCCTTTCAAAACTCCTTTGAGACTAAAACAAGCAAACTCAAGCACACGGTTAGTCTCAAAGGGTCAAGTTGTAGCACATCTCCCCCTAAATATGTGCATCACTTGCAAGAGGACTTGTGAGGTCGAGGGAGTGGTTGTACAACTTGAGCACCACAAGTAAGCAACAAAATGCATAAGGAACATGATCAAAGGCATAAACACATGTATGCTATGAATCAATCCAAGTTCCGCGAATCTAAGACATTTAGCTCACTACGCAGCCTACAAAAGGTCTTCTCATCTAAAGGCTTGGTAAAGATATCGGCTAGCTGGTTCTCGGTGCTAACATAAAACACTTCGATATCTCCCTTTTGCTGGTGGTCTCTCAAAAAGTGATGCCGGATGTCAATGTGCTTTGTGCGGCTGTGCTCAACAGGATTTTCCGCTATTCGGATAGCACTCTCATTGTCACATAGGAGTGGGACTTTGTTCAGATTGTAGCCAAAGTCCCGGAGGGTTTGCCTCATCCAAAGTAGTTGCGCACAACACTATCCTGCGGCAACGTACTCGGCCTCAGCGGTGGATAGGGCAACAGAAGTTTGTTTCTTAGAGTTCCATGACACCAGGGACCTTCCTAAGAATTGGCATGTCCCCGATGTACTCTTCCTATCGACCTTACATCCAGCATAGTCGGAATCTGAATATCCAATCAAGTCAAAGTTAGACCCCTTTGGATACCAGATCCCGAAGCAAGGCGTAGCGACTAAATATCTAAGAGTTCGCTTCACGGCCACCAAGTGACACTCCCTTGGATCAGATTGAAATCTAGCACACATGCATACGCTAAGCATAATATCCGGTCTACTAGCACATAAATAAAGTAAAGACCCTATCATTGACCGGTATGCCTTTTGATCAACGGACTTACCTCCGTTGTTGAGGTCGGTGTGTCCGTCGGTTCCCATCGGAGTCTTTGCGGGCTTGGCATCCTTCATCCCAAACCGCTTTAGCAAGTCTTGCGTGTACTTCGTTTGGGAGATGAAAGTGCCGTCCTTGAGTTGCTTCACTTGGAACCCAAGGAAGTAGTTCAACTCGCCCATCATCGACATCTTGAATTTCTGCGTCATCACCCTGCTAAACTCTTCACAAGACTTTTGGTTAGTAGAACCAAATATTATGTCATCGACATAAATTTGGCACACAAAAAGATCGCCATCGCAAGTCTTAGTGAAAAGAGTTGGATCGGCTTTCCCAACCTTGAAAGCATTAGCAATTAGAAAGTCTCTAAGACATTCATACCATGCTCTTGGGGCTTGCTTAAGTCCATAGAGCGCCTTAGAGAGCTTACACACGTGGTCGGGGTACCGTTCATCCTCGAAGCCAGGGGGTTGCTCCACATACACCTCCTCCTTGATCGGCCCGTTGAGGAAAGCGCTCTTCACATCCATTTGGAACAACCTGAAAGAATGGTGAGCGGCATATGCTAGCAATATACGAATAGATTCTAGCCTAGCCACAGGAGCAAAAGTCTCCTCAAAGTCCAAACCTGTGACTTGAGCATAACCTTTTGCCACAAGTCGAGCCTTGTTCCTTGTCACCACCCCGTGCTCGTCCTGTTTGTTGTGGAACACCCACTTGGTTCCCACAACATTTTGCTTGGGACGAGGCACCAGTGTCCAAACTTCATTACGCTTGAAGTTGTTGAGTTCCTCCTGCATGGCCAACACCCAGTCCGGATCTAGCAAGGCCTCTTCTACCCTGAAAGGCTCAATAGAAGAGACAAAGGAGTAATGCTCACAGAAATTAACTAATCTTGAACGAGTAGTTACTCCCTTGCTAATATCACCCAAAATTTGGTCGACAGGATGATTCCTTTGAATCATCGCTCGAACTTGGGTTGGAGGTGCCTGAGGTGCTTCTTCCTCTTCAACTTGACCATTCTGTGCTCCCTCTTGATCATGCGCCTCCACTTGAGGTACCTGTTCATCATCTTGGGTTGGGGGATGCACCATTGTTGAGGAAGAAGGTTGATCTTGCTCCAAATGTTCTTGTGGTCGCACATCGCCAATTGCCATGGTGCGCATAGCGGCCGTTGGAACGTCTTCTTCATCTACATCATCAAGATCAACAACTTGCTCTCTTGGAGAGCCATTAGTCTCATCAAATACAACATCGCTAGAGACTTCAACCAAACCCGATGATTTGTTGAAGACCCTATACGCCTTTGTATTTGAGTCATAACCTAATAAAAACCCTTCTACAGCTTTGGGAGCAAATTTAGAAGTTCTACCTTTCTTCACAAGAATATAACACTTGCTCCCAAATACACGAAAATAAGACACATTGGGTTTGTTACCAGTTAGCATCTCATACGAAGTCTTTTTGAGGAGGCGGTGAAGGTAGACCCGGTTGATGGCGTGGCAAGCCGTGTTCACAGCTTCCGACCAAAAGCGCTCGGGGGTCTTGAACTCTCCAAGCATAGTCCTCGCCATATCGATGAGCGTCCTGTTCTTCCTCTCTACCACACCATTTTGTTGTGGTGTGTAGGGAGCGGAGAACTCGTGCTTGATCCCTTCCTCCTCAAGGAACTCCTCCACTTGAAGGTTCTTGAACTCGGACCCGTTGTCGCTCCTTATCTTCTTAACCTTGAGCTCAAACTCATTTTGAGCTCTCCTGAGGAAGCGCTTGAGGGTCCCTTGGGTTTCAGATTTATCCTGCAAAAAGAATACCCAAGTAAAGCAGGAAAAATCATCAACTATAACAAGACCATACTTACTTCCTCCTATACTTAGATAGGCGACGGGTCCGAAGAGGTCCATATGAAGCATCTCCAAGGGTCTTGATGTGGTCATCACATTTTTGGTGTGATGAGAGCCTCCTACCTGTTTCCCTGCTTGACAAGCTGCACAAGGTCTATCTTTTTCGAAATGTACATTAGTTAGACCTATCACGTGTTCTCCCTTTAGAAGTTTGTGAAGGTTCTTCATCCCCACATGTGCTAAGCGGCGATGCCACAGCCAGCCCATGCAAGTCTTAGCAATTAAGCATGCATCTAGACCAGCCTCTTCTTTTGCAAAATCAACCAAATAAAGTTTGCCGTCTAGTACACCCTTAAAAGCTAGTGAACCATCACACCTTCTAAAGACAGACACATCTACATTTGTGAATAGACAATTATATCCCATATTGCATAATTGACTAACAGATAACAAATTATATCCAAGCGACTCAACTAAAAACACATTAGAAATAGAGTGCTCGGATGAAATAGCAATTTTACCTAACCCTTTTACCTTGCCTTGGTTCCCATCACCGAATATTATTGAATCTTGGGAATCCTTGTTTTTGACGTAGGAGGTGAACATCTTCTTCTCCCCCGTCATATGGTTTGTGCATCCGCTGTCGATAATCCAGCTTGTACCCCCGGATGCATAAACCTGCAAGGCAAATTTAGGCTTGGGTCTTAGGTACCCAACTCTTGTTGGGTCCTACAAGGTTAGTCACAATGGTCATAGGGACCCAAATGCAAGTTTTATCTCCCTTGCATCTTGCCCCTAACTTTCTAGCAATCACCTTCTTATTCTTTCTACAAATGGCAAATGAAGCATTGCAAGCATGATATATTGTAGAAGGTTCATTAATTTTCCTAGGAACATTAACAACATTTCTCCTAGGCATATGATGAACAACATTTCTCCTAGCAACATTTCTATCATGCACAACATGGGAACTAGAAGCAGTCATAGCATGAGAATCAAAAGCATCATAACTTCTAAAGGCATTCCTAGAATGTCTCCTATCATGATACATGAAAGCATGGTTCTTTTGCACACTACTAGCCATAGGGGCCGCCCTTTCTCCTTGGTGGAGATGGAAGCCTTATGGCTTGTTAAGTTCTTGGCTTCCCTCTTGAAGCCAAGACCATCCTTAATTGAGGGGTGTCTACCAATCGTGTAGGCATCCCTTGCAAATTTTAGTTTGTCAAATTCACTTTTGCTAGTCTTAAGTTGGGCGTTAAGACTAGCCACTTCATCATTTAATTTAGAAATCCAAACTAGGTGTTCACTACAAGCATCAATGTCAAAATCTTTACACCTAGTGCAAATCATAACATGTTCTACACAAGAGTTAGATTTATTTGCTACTTCTAGTTTAGCATTTAAATCATTGTTAATTCTCTTTAAGCTAGAGATAGAGTCATGACATGTAGACACTTCACTAGAAAGCATTTCATTCCTTTTAACTTCTAGAGCAAGTGAATTTTGTGCACTAACAAATTTATCATGCTCTTCATATAAAAGGTCCTCTTGTTTCTCTAAAAGTCTATCCTTTTCATTCAAGGCATCAATCAATTCATTAATCTTATCTATTTTAGTTCTATCCAATCCCTTGAACAAACTAGAGTAATCTATTTCTTCATCACTAGACTCATCATCACTAGAAGAATCATAAGTAGTACTGTCTCGAGTACATACCTTCTTCTCCTTCGCCATGAGGCATGTGTGACGCTCGTTGGGGAAGAGGGATGACTTGTTGAAGGCGGTGGCGGCGAGTCCTTCATTTTCGGAGTCGGATGACGAACAATCCGAGTCCCACTCCTTGCCAAGGTGTGCCTCGCCCTTAGCCTTCTTGTATGCCTTCTTCTTCTCCCTCTTGCTCCCTTGTTCCTGGTTACTATCATTATCGGGACAATTAGCAATAAAATGACCAATCTTACCACATTTGAAGCATGAGCGCTTTCCCTTTGTCTTGGTCTTGCTTGGCTATCCCTTGCGACCCTTTAGCGCCGTCTTGAAGCGCTTGATGATGAGGGCCATCTCTTCATCATTGAGCCCAGCCGCCTCGACTTGCGCCACCTTGCTAGGTAGCACCTCCTTGCTTCTCGTTGCCTTGAGAGCAATGGGTTGAGGCTCATGGATTGGACCGTTCAATGCGTCGTCCACATATCTCGCCTCCTTGATCATCATTCGCCCGCTTACAAACTTCCCAAGAACTTCTTCGGGCGACATCTTGGTGTACCTAGGATTTTCACGAATATTGTTCACCAAATGTGGATCAAGTACAGTAAAGGACCTTAGCATTAGGCGAACGATGTCGTGGTCCGTCCATCGCGTGCTTCCGTAGCTCCTTATTTTGTTGATAAGGGTCTTGAGCCGGTTGTATGTTTGGGTTGGCTCCTCGCCCCTTATCATCGCGAATCTTCCAAGCTTGCCCTCTACCAGCTCCATCTTGGTGAGCAAGGTGACATCGTTCCCCTCATGAGAGATCTTGAGGGTGTCCCAGATCTGCTTGGCATTGTCCAAGCCGCTCACCTTATGGTACTCATCCCTGCACAAAGAGGCTAACAACACAGTAGTAGCTTGTGCATTTTTATGAATCTGTTCATTAATAAATATAGGACTATCCGAGCTATCAAATTTCATTCCATTCTCAACAATCTCCCATATGCTTGGATGGAGAGAGAATAAGTGACTACGCATTTTGTGACTCCAAAATCCGTAGTCCTCCCCATCAAAGTGTGAAGGTTTGCCAAGAGGGATGGAAAGCAAATGCGCATTTGAACTCTGCGGAATACGAGAGTAATCGAAAGAAAAGTTCGAATTAACCGTCTTTCGTTTCTCGTAGTCGTAGTCATCCTTTTGGGAAGAAGTAGACTCGTTGCTGTCGTCGTAGTAGACGATCTCCTTGATGCGCCTTGTCTTCTTCTTCTTCCCATCTTTCCGTTTATGGCCCGAGCCCGAGTCGGTAGGGGCTTGTCATCCTTCGGCTCGTTGATGAAGGACTCCTTCTCCTTATCGTTGATCACGATTCCCTTCCCCTTAGGATCCATCTCTTCGGGCGATTAGTCATTTCGTGAAGAGAACGGCTCCGATACCAATTGAGAGCACCTAGAGGGGGGTGAATAGGTGATCCTGTAACACTTAAACTTAAGCCACCAAAAACTTGATTAGGTGTTAGCACAATAATGCCAACTGGCTAGAGAGGAGTCTCAACAAAACACAATAACCACAAAGATATCAATCACAGAGATGGCACGGTGGTTATCCCGTGGTTCGGCTAAGACCAACGCTTGCCTACTCCACGTTGTGGCGTCCCAACGGATGAGGGTTGCAATCAACCCCTCTCAAGCGGTCCAAAGACCCACTTGAATACCACGGTGTTTTGCTTGCTTTACTATATCCCGTTTGCGAGGAATCTCCACAACTTGGAGCCTCTCGCCCTTACAGTTGAAGTTCACAAAGAAGCACGGAGTAAGGGAGGGATGAGCAACGCACACAAGATACAAAATCAGAATGTCAACACGCACGCAAGTCGCAACAAGAGCTTGCAACACAACCCGATGAGTTCGCAACTCAACTAGAGCTCTAGATGCTATCACGAAGAAACAAATGTGTGGAATCGAAGTCTTGGTGCTTAGGAATGCTTTGAGTATGCTTGATGTGCTCCTCCATGCGCCTAGGGGTCTCTTTTATAGCCCAAAGGCAGCTAGGAGCCGTTGAGAACATTCTTGGAAGGCATATCTTGCCTTCTGTTGACTGGCGCACTGGACAGTCCGGTGCACCACCGGACACTGTCCGATGCGGATCTCCTTCCTTATTTGGCAAAGCCGACCGTTGCAGATTAAGAGTCGTTGGCGCACCGGTCACTGTCCGGTGCACACCGGACAGTCCGGTGCTCCAATGTGACCGTTGGCTCGACCACGCGTCACGCGCGGAATCCTCGGCCGACCGTTGCCCTGGCTGACTGTTGGCTCATCGGACAGTCCGGTGCGCCACCGGACAGTCCGGTGAATTTTAGCCGTACGCCGTTAATCAACTCCCGAGAGCGACGGGTTCGCCTGTGAACGGCTCACCGGACAGTCCGGTGAATTATAGCCGTACACCGTCGTCGAAGTCCCGAGAGCAGCAAGTTCGTCAGAGTCAGTCTGGCGCACCGGACACTGTCTGGTGCACCACCGGACAGTCCGGTGCACCCAGACCGAGCAGACTTTGGCTGAACAAAGCCATCTCTTCTCTAACTTGATTTTTCCTGTTTCCAGCACTTAGACACAATACATTAGTCCATAAAACAATGTACTAAGTCTAGAAACATACCTTTTGACTTGATTTGCACTTTGTCCACCACTTTGCATAGATTAACACAAAAGCACTTGTGTTGGCACTCAATCACCAAAATACTTAGAAATGGCCCAAGGGCACATTTCCCTTTCAATCTCCCCCTTGATCATTGCCCTCCTCTTGAGGCGGCACATCTTCTTGATCTTCTTCTTCATCATCTTGAGCCTCATCCTCATCTTGAGTTGGTGGGGATGCTTGCATGGAGGAAGATGGTTGATCTTGTGCTTGAATGGGCTCTTTGGATTCTTTAGGACACACATCCCCAATGGACATGTTCCTTAGCGCGACGCATGGAGCCTCTTCATCATCTAATTCATCAAGATCAACTTGCTCTACTTGAGAGCCGTTAGTCTCATCAAACACACAATGTCACAAGAAACTTCAACTAGTCCAGTGGACTTGTTAAAGACTCTATATGCCCTTGTGTTTGAATCATATCCTAGTAAAAAGCCTTCTACAGCCTTAGGAGCAAATTTGGATTTTCTACCTCTTTTAACAAGAATAAAACATTTGCTACCAAAGACTCTAAAATATGAAACATTTGGCTTTTTACCGGTGAGGAGTTCATATGATGTCTTCTTGAGGATTCGATGTAGATATAATCGGTTGATGGCGTAGCAAGCGGTGTTGACCGCCTCAGCCCAAAACCGATCCGAAGTCTTGTACTCATCAAGCATGGTCCTTGCCATGTCCAATAGAGTTCTATTCTTCCTCTCCACTACACCATTTTGTTGTGGCGTGTAGGGAGAAGAGAACTCATGCTTGATCCCTTCCTCCTCAAGAAAACCTTCTATTTGAGAGTTCTTGAACTCCGTCCCATTGTCGCTTCTAATTTTCTTGATCCTCAAGTCGAACTCATTTTGAGCCTATCTCAAGAATCCCTTTAAGGTCTCTTGGGTTTGAGATTTTTCCTGTAAAAAGAATACCCAAGTGAAGCGAGAATAGTCATCCACAATAACTAGACAGTACTTACTCCTGTCGATGCTTATGTAAGCTATCGGGCCGAATAAATCCATGTGGAGTAACTCTAGTGGCCTGTCAGTCGTCATGATGTTCTTATGTGAATGATGAACACCAACTTGCTTCCCTGCTTAGCATGCGCTACAAATCCTGTCTTTCTCAAAATGCACATTTGTTAGTCCCAGAATGTGTTCTCCCTTTAGAAGCTTGTGAAGATTCTTCATCCCAACATGGGCTAGTCAGCGATGCTAGAGCCAACCCATGTTAGTCTTAGCGATTAAGCAAGTATCGAGTTCAGCTCTATTGAAATCAACTAAGTATAGCTGACCCTCTAATACTCCCTTAAAAGCTACTGAATCATCACTTCTTCTAAAGACAGTAACACCTGTATCCGTGAAAAGACAGTTGTAACCCATTTTACATAATTGGGAAACAGAAAGCAAGTTGTAATCTAAAGAATCTACAAGAAAAACATTGGAAATAGAATGGTCCGGTGATATAGCAATTTTACCCAATCCTTTGACCAAACCTTGATTTCCATCCCCGAATGTGATAGCTCGTTGGGGATCTTGGTTTTTCTCATAGGAGGAGAACATCTTTTTCTCCCCAGTCATATGGTTTGTGCACCCGCTGTCAATGATCCAACTTGAGCCCCCGAATGCATAAACCTACAAAACAAATTTAGTTCTTGATTTTAGGTACCCAAACGGTTTTGGGTCCTTTGACATTAGACACAAGAACTTTGGGTACCCAAACACAAGTTTTTTATCCCTTGTGTTTGCCCCCAACATACTTGGCAACTACCTTGCCTGATTTGTTGGTTAGCACATAAGAAGCATCAAAAGTTCTAAATGAAACATTATAATCATTTGATGCTTTAGGAGTTTTCTTCTTAGGCAATTTAGCATGGGTTGATTGCCTAGAACTAGATGCCTCACTCTTATACATAAAAGCATGATTAGGGCCAGAGTGACACTTCCTAGAATGAATTCTCCTAATCTTATGCTCGGGATAACCAGCAGGGTACAAAATATAACCCTCGTTATCCTGAGGCATGGGAGCCTTGCCCTTAACAAAGTTAGATAATCTGTTAGGAGGGGCATTAAGTTTGACATAGTCTCCCTTTTGGAAGCCAATGCCATCCTTGATGCCAGGGCGTCTCCCACTATAAAGCATACTACGAGCAAATTTAAAATTTTCATTATCTAGCTCATGCTCGGCAATTTTAGCATCTAATTTTGCCATATGATCATTTTGTTGTTTAATTAAAGCCATGTGATCATGAATAGCATCAATGTTAATACCTCTACATCTAGTGCAAATTGAAGCATGCTCAACGGTAGATGTAGAGGGTTTGCAAGTTTTTAGTTCAACAATCTTAGCATGTAAAATGTCATTTTCACTTCTAAGATCGGAAATGGAGGCATTGCAAACATCTAAGTCTTTAGCCTTAGCAATTAATTTTTCATTTTCTATTCTAAGGCTAGCAAGAGAAGCATTTAATTTTTCAATCTTAGCAAGTAAACTAGCATTACCATTTCTAAGATTGGAAATTGAATCATCACAAACATTTGAATCAACCTTAGCAATTAAATTAGCATTCTCGACTCTAAGGTTGGAAATTAAATCATGGCAAGTGCTTAGCTCACTAGTTAATTTTTCACATTTTTCAATCTCTAGGGCATAAGCATTTTTAACTTTAACATACTTTTTGTTTTCCTTAATTAGGAAGTCCTCTTGGCTATCCAAGAGTTCATCCTTATCATGAATGGTGCTAATCAATTCATTTAACTTCTCTTTTTGTTGCATGTTAAGATTGGCAAAAAGAGTAAACAAATCATCCTCATCATCACTAGAATTAGCCTCATCACTAGAGGTGGCATATTTAGTGGAGGATTTAGATTTAACCTTCTTCTTTTTGTCGTCCTTTGCCATGAGGCACTTGTGGTCGACGTTGGGGAAGAGAAGTCCCTTGGTGACGGCGATGTTTGCGGCGTCCTCGTCGGAGGAGGAGTCGATGGAGCTCTCATCGGAGTCCCATTCACGGCAAACATGGGCATCACCGCCCTTCTTCTTGTAGTATCTATTCTTTTCCTTTCTTCTCCCCTTCTTGTCGTCGCCCCTGTCACTGTCACTAAAAATAGGACATTTTGCTATAAAGTGACCAGGCTTACCACATTTGTAGCAAACCTTCTTGGAGCGGGGTTTGTAATCCTTCCCCCTCCTTTGCTTGAGGATTTGGCGGAAGCTCTTGATGATGAGCGCCATTTCCTCGTTGTCGAGCTTGGAGGCGTCGATGGGCATTCTACTTGGAGTAGAATCTTCTTTCTTCTCCTCTGTTGCTTTGAATGCAACGGGTTGTGCTTCGGGCACGGAGGAGGATGCGCTTTGCTCGATGATCTTTTTGGATCCTTTGATCATTAGCTCAAAGCTCACAAATTTACCTATGACTTCCTCGGGAGACATTAGCGTGTATCTAGGATCACCTCGAATTAATTGAACTTGCGTAGGGTTAAGAAAAACGAGGGATCTTAGAATAACCTTAACCATCTCGTGGTCATCCCACTTGGTGCTCCCGAGGTTGCGCACTTGGTTCACCAAGGTCTTTAGCCGGTTGTACATGGCTTGTGGATCCTCCCCTTGGTGAAGCATGAAGCGACCGAGCTCCCCCTCGATCGTCTCCCGCTTGGTGATCTTGGTCACCTCGTCTCCTTCGTGCGCGGTCTTGAGCACGTCCCAAATTTCCTTTGCGCTCTTCAATCCTTGCACCTTATTATACTCCTCTCGACTTAGAGAGAGGAGGAGTATAGTAGTGGCTTGGGAGTTGAAGTGTTGGATTTGGGCCACTTTGTCCGAATCATAGTCCTCATCCCCTACGGATGGTACCTGTACACCAAACTCAACAACGCTCCAAATGCTAGTGTGGAGTGAGGTTAGGTGATGCCTCATTTTGTCACTCCACATGTTATAATCTTCACCGTCAAAACCGGTGGTTTGCCTAATGGAACGGAAAGTAATGGAGTACATTTAGAAATACGAGGGTAATGTAGGGGAATCTTACTAAACTTCTTGCGCTCATGGCGCTTAGAAGTTATGGACGGCGCGTCGGAGCCGGAGGTGGATGACGATGAAGAATCGGTCTCGTAGTAGACCACTTTCGTCATCTTCTTTTTCTTGTCGCCACTCCGATGCGACTTTTGTGAGGAGGATTCCTTATCCTTCCCCTTGTTGTGGGACTCCCCCGATGGAGCCTTCCCGTGGCTTGTAACGGGCTTGTCGCCGGTTCCCATCTCCTTCTTGGTGTGATCTCCCGACATCACTTCGAGCGGTTAGGCTCTAATGAAGCACCGAGCTCCGATACCAATTGAAAGTCACCTAGTGGGGGGTGAATAGGGCGAATCTGAAATTTACAAAGTTTAGGCACAACTACAAGCCGGGGTTAGCGTTAGAATTAAAATCGAGTCCGAGAGAGAGGGCAAAAACAAATCACAAGCAAATAGAGAGTGTGACATGGTGATTTGTTTTACCGAGGTTCGGTTCTTGCAAACCTACTCCCCGTTGAGGTGGTCACAAAGACCGGGTCTCTTTCAACCCTTTCCCTCTCTCAAACGATCACTTAGACCGAGTGAGCTTCTCTTCTCAATCAAACGGGACACTAAGTCCACGCAAGGACCACCACACAATTGGTGTCTCTTGCCTCGGTTACAATTGAGTTGATCACAAGAAAGAATGAGAAAGAAAAGAAGCAATCCAAGCGCAAGAGCTCAAATGAACACAAGTCACTCTCTCACTAATCACTATTTGATTGGAATTGAACTAAGGACTTGGGAGAGGATTTGATCTCTTTGGTGTGTCTTGTATTGAATGCTATAGCTCTTGTATTGTGTTGGAAGGTGGAAAACTTGGATGCAATGAATGGTGGGTGATTGGGGGTATTTATAGCCCAACCACCAAAAGTGGCTGTTGGGAGGCTGTCTGTTGCATGGCGCACCGGACAGTCCGGTGCGCCACCGGACACTGTCCGGTGCGCCAGCCACGTCACCCAACCGTTAGGGTTCGACCGTTGGAGCTTCTGTCTTCTGGGTCACCGGACAGTCCGGTGTTGCACCGGACAGTCACTGTACACTGTCCGGTGCGCCTTCTGGCGCTGCTCTGACACTGGCGCGCACTGTAGCGCATTGAATGCGTTCTGCAGACGACCGTTGGCGCGAAGTAGCCGTTGCTCCGCTGGCACACCGGACAGTCTGGTGGTTCACTGGACAGTCCGGTGAATTATAGCGGAGCGGACTCCAGAATTCCCGAGACTGGCAAGTTTGGAGTTGGATTCCCTGGTGCACCGGACATTGTCCGGTGGCACACCGGACAGTCCGGTGCGCCAGACCAGGGCTGCCTTCAGTTTAACTTTGCTCCCTTTGTTTTAACCCTTTCTTTTGACTTGTATTGGTTTGTTGTGAACCTTTGGCACCTGTAGAACTCATAATTTAGAGCAAACTAGTTAGTCCAATAATTTGTGTTGGGCAATTCAACCACCAAAATTCTTATTGGAATAGGTTTGACCCTATTTCCCTTTCACTAAGCCTTTGCTTGGATAGTCCTACCATTACCCAGACCATCTGGCTTTCCCTGTCGGATAGTCCTGGGTTGCACCAGGACCACCACGTGGTGCCCCGATAGTAGCAAACACAACCGGACATCGGACAGTTTGGCATCGTGCCAGACCATCTGGCCACCTGGGCCAAACAGTCCGGATACACATATACAGAACCTACTATTGTACACTATACACCAATTTATTACACATCTTAGTAGCAGTACGTTCCACCCCTACTTATTTAAACTACAATGCACCATATGATCTCAGGCCGATCAACGTTCTCGATCGATCACAGCAAGAAGGTCGGCATAGCAACGCCCGACCTAATGAGCCCCACAGCCTAGGGTCCGTTGGTCTGTCACCGGGCGCAATGGAGAAAATTAGGGAAGAGATGGCTGAACTATTTTGAGATAGGCTCGGAGTTAGTGTAGCCAAAGTAGGGCAATCATATCAAAACCCATACAATACCGATTCGACATTGTCCCATACCCGCAAGGGACAAGGATACGCAGTTTTCTAAATTTTCTGGTGAAAGTGGTAGAAGCACACACGAACATGTAGGCCAATTCCTAGCACACCTAGACGAATTGGCCGATGGGGAAGCCTTTCGTGTTCATTTATTTTCTTTATCCCTTACTGGTACCACTTTTGCATGGTACACCGCCCTACCTCCTAATCCCATTAATTTCTGTAATGATTTAGAAAGTAAGTTTCATGAGTATTTTTCCAGGGAATATGAATTAGTGTTGGCTGATTTGGCCTTAGTCCGACAAGGACAAAGAATCGGTTAATGATTTTATCTAGAGGTTCCAGGACACTAGAAACCGATGCTTTCAAATCCATGTCGCAGACAAAGAGATAGCAAGGCTAGCTTTTAATGGATTGTTATCCTACTTAAGAGACAAATTGGATGGCACTCGATTCTTTTCAATAGCTCAGCTATATCAGCGGGCTTTGGCCTATGAAAGCCGATGTGAAGAGACATCAAAATCAGTCAGACGTACTATACATCTAGTGGACCGTGATAATTTAGATGACGAATCCGCAGATATATGTACTATTGAACTTGTTTGGCCAACAAAGGCCAAAACTTCATCTTGTTCTTCGTTACAACCGGTTTAAAAGAATCAACAAGAAAAAGTGAAAGTTACTTTAATGTTGCTAAGTGTGATAAAATATTTGACGAACTAGTGAAAAGTGACAACATTAAAGTAACTCATTCACTTTCTCCTCTAGATGAATTAAAGAGATGTGCTTACTGCAAGTGGCATAATTCTTTTTTGCATGCCACCAATGATGGTAACATTTTTTGTCAACAGATACAATCAGCCATAAATGAGAGACGGTTGAGTTTTCAGGAGATGCAAGTGGACACACAACCATTTCCTATTAATGTAATAGAACTAGCAAGCAAAAAAAATCTTGATTCACTCAAAAGTGGGCGATAAAGGCAAAGACAAAAACCATCGTCATTGGTGATCCTCGCACGTCGAATATATCACAAGGTGGGATTGCTCGGAAAGCTCCAGACAAGAAGACTAACAATAAGTCCGGAGGCGTCGGGGGCAGGCTCAATCGACCAGCCGGACAAAGTTCCCTGACACGAGCATTGCGACCGATTGGGCATCTGGCACCTGCGCACGGACGGTCTGCTGCTCAAACATACGGTCCGGCTGACTTAGCCGGACAGTCCGTCCATGGCCAGACGTGTTAGCCTCTACACCAAGCAAAAAAGGAGATGCAGGAGCAAATCACATATAACGCACATGGTCGGCTAGTCAAAATCAGCCCTACTTTTGATCAATTGCTCTCTGAATACGCTAGCAAGAAGGCTGTTCTACACGATCGGCCAATAAAGAAAGTCTGGTCACCCGCTAAAACAAAACGACCGAACAAAACGGCCCAAAAGGCGATGTAGCAAGCATCGCCTATTCATCCAGTGATGCAAGGATACTTTCCGTCTGCCTACTCATCGTCGATATATTGTCCTATTCAAATGTGGAATGGTACGACCATGAACCCATGGTACATGCATAGTCCCTTTCCTATTCAGGCTGGGGCACCTCCATTCTACACCTTTTGATCCATTGATCAAATGGTCATGGCTGAGAAAGGTGCAATATGAAACTACCTCTATGCATTAGAGCTCTATTGAATGATCACCCTATTGGATTGAAAAGCTGGAGACTTGCATTAGGCTTAGTTCTTACTTTGGGAATAAGATGACTTGTGAGATCTATTGTTTTCCGAAGAGTGTGAGTAGTACATATGCCTTTGGTTCGCGAACCTCCACCAAAATGCAGAGGGCATATGTTGAGAACCAAAATAACCACCGGACGGTCCGCGGTGGTGACACGGATGGTCCGCGCGTGGCCAAAATCAGTTAGGGTTCCAGGTTTCTAGCGGAATTTGTTAGCAAAACCTGCGGGATTAACTGAAGAACCGATTTATAACGGGTCCAGACGTCTACCATTTATATAGATGAAGTAGCTAGTACGACCGATTTATCCAATCAATTCTACTTATTGTTTTTACCTTATGTATTAGGAGTAGGCCTAGTTTAGCCTTCTTCTACCTCGAATCTCCACCTCTCTTTCGCTCTACGTCGACTAGAGACATCTTGATTGGCTTGACGACCCCAAGACACACCCTAGGATCTCTCCTCCCAACGGGGTCCCTCACGGGAGGCGAGATCTATAGGTCTGCAGTGAAGAAGACGACCCTCTGCGTCATCGTGGACCGTCCCGGCCCTATGCCGCAGGCAGTACACGTCTCCGCAGAGAGGACCGCTAGACGGTTCATCTCCCGGTTCTTGGCGTCCAGATCTGCGTCAACAAAGGGGTTTAGTCTCCTCCAACTATTCACCAACAAGCGCTCAAGGTTTAGTTACCTCAATTATTTACTGCTGTCCCGTCCCGTATTACTGGATGCCTGACAGCTAGCTTTAACTTTGGGCACTTCCATGCTGCCTGCTGCATGCTCTGCACAGAGATTTTTACAAGGCTAGAGCGTACAAGGCCAGAACCGAACGCTGAAACGCTTGCATGCACGCACGATGGACGCACACTCATCATCGGTCAGGCCGTTAGTTATTGGCTACGACGTGCTACTATCTAGTAGTAGCTAGTAAAGTGGTATCTGTGACGGCCATGCATGCATGTATCCTCCCTGACACGCATGCATGTATCCTCCCTGCGAGTAGTCTCTGCTGGAGCACCATACGGAAAACCGGGTCTAGCTGTGGCGTCCCGGCCGGTGTACTAGGTGGTATAGCATGCCATAGCTGTGCCCTGCTGCCCTGCCGGCTGCCGGACACCACACAGTGCATGCGCATGCCTGGCCGGTGCGGTACGGAGTGGAGGGGTAGGGCGCGCAGCGTACTGCCCCGACGGCGTAAATACTCCACGAGCGAGTTGCAGATGGATCGGTATATAGATAGATGTCTGAATAAGCGCAGCACCGTGGATCCGTATGGGTCCGGCGGCCTTAAAAACACGACATATATATATTAGCACGGCATCTATACTACCACAGTACGTACCAATGTTGATCTATAGATGATTAGAGTTGTACGTCGACCACAAGTTTGGGTCCACTGTATATATCAACACCCCAATTCACCAACACAACACCACTAATTGGCTACAGTCGTCGAAATATTTTTATCATTTTACTAGCCAGTTGCCTGTTGCCCTGTACTTTGCTACGGTTGTTATATACTCCCTCCGTCCCATAATATAAGGTGTAACATCTTTTTATCCTCGTCCCACAATATAAGGCGTGCTCTCTCTCTCTGCATACGTACATCGATGCAGTTGTATAAAGAGAATCTCTACTAACTATTAAGAGAACATTGTAGACTGCCCCCGCCTCCCTCCTACGCTACGCCCGCCCGCCCACCCGCGATCCCCGCCGCGAACGCCCCGCAATCCCCGCCCTGCAGCTCGCGTTGACGCTTCCATCCAATCGTGCCTACCGGCCTCGTAGCCGAGGAGGCTCCCCTTGCTTGTCCCTGTCGGTCTCAGCTACAGGCTCGTCCCTGCGCGTGCCCGCACGGGAGTCGCGCAGCTGGCTCGAGGGTGCTCGAGCTCGCGCCACATCTGCAGGAGCGAGGAGGGCGTGTTGAGGGAGGGCGCCTGCGGGCGCGGCGGCGGAGGCGCGGCGGTGGAGGAGAGGAGGAAGGAGGAGGGGTCGAGGGTGGAGACCGGGTGGAGGCGCGCGAGCGCGAGGAGCTCGGCCTCGCGGTTGCGGCACTCGACCTCGCGCTCCATGGAGGAGAGCACCTCCTCGGCCTGGCGCGCGACCCAGCGGCTGAGGAGGCGCGAGTCCCGCCTCCGCCTGCGCACCGCCGACGACTTGGCCTCGCCGTCGGGCTCATGGTTCCGGTCCCGTCACCGCCCGCAGCCACGAGGTGACTGGTTGATTCGAATGCAGCCGTGCCGAGTCCACCGCCTCCGCCTCCGCCGCCGCCGCCGCCGTGAACGAGAGTGATGTGCCTCGCGTCCTATGCCTTTCTACGCCGCGCTGCCGCCATGTCCTCCCCCTCCTCCTACAGCGTACGCCTCCCTCCCGATTCATCACCTCCACTCATGGCATCCCTCTCTCAATCTGTCGCGTCTAAACCATCTCTCTTACCTTTACCTTTACCTTGCAGCGCACAGGCTACCCCTGCCCTCGCCGCGGCTACTCGGGAAGGCCCTCGCCGCCGCCGCCCCCGGACGCGGCCTCCGAGATCGTCAGCAGGGATTACCATCTCAGTGCCGTGCACGCCGCCAACGAATCCCTGTGTCGTGGCGGCGGCGGCAACATCTGCTGGCCTCCACCGCCATACAGGCAGGGGCCTCACTCTCACCAACCGCACTATGGCTATGGCTATGGCTACGGATACGGATACGGCCAAACGTGGCAGCCGGGTCCATCCTATGGGTTTGTGCCGTACAACTACGGCCACCCGCAGCAGCAGCCGCCGGGGCCTCAGTACAGCTACGGGGCTCTGAATCCGTACGTTCACAGGCACCTGCAGCCGCAGCCGCATGGGCGTCGGGCAGCGAGTCCAGGGTTCCGTCCTGGCGCGCCCCAGCTGACTCCGAGGCTGGCAGATTACCTCCGACGGTGGCGCTTTGCAAAGCAGAGGCCGCCACATCAAGCTGGTAACTCTTTTCAATGCTTGCCACTTGTCTGCTTGTAGAATTGTGTACCTAATCCTCTGGAGACGGTAGTTCTCATGTTTAGCTACTTTTCGTTTTTCTAGATCAACTTAAGATTCAAAGTTGTCTAGATGAGAATGGTACCAGCCATTTAACTGAAGTTGTGAATGTGTTGTGATTAGATTTGTGCGTAGTAATTACTGAGCTATAGTTGCATTTAATGTGTTTATGGACACTGAATGTGTTGCTTGTTATCTTCCTGTCCTATCTTTCCAATGGACTTATTCAGTATTTCGAACTCAGTCAGATTTAGTACCAATTATGTATGTGAATTTCTCATTATTTTGGTGACAATGTTTGCCTTTGGTCTTGACTTGGGTGACCATTATGTGTATGCTCTCCTCATTATTTTGATGGCACCCTATTTATACGTTGCCTAACCCTGCAGTAGCCAGTAATCTCTGTTTAACTTGACCCATTGGGGAAGACTGGACAAGGCATTTCTTCAGCTTTAAACCTCAAGAGATTCCATTTAATTTTCTATGCCCACTTTTTTCAGATTGGAAGACCTACTGAAGAAGACTTAGGAAGTTGGGGACATCACTGTGACCCATTAACTGTACCTGATACTATACTGCAGTGTTCTGTTGGCGAAGAGGTGACAACCTAAGACCCTCTGTGCATCTGCATCTCATTAGTTTGGTTCATAAATCTAACTCCCTCCATTCCAAACTACAAGTTTTGGCATTTGTACGTAGCATTACATATATTTCACTATGTATTTGGACATGATGTATATCCAGGTGCATAGACAAAGTTATGCACTTAGAAAAGCCAAGCCGACTTATAATTTTAAACATAGGGGGTACTTATTTTAGGATTGTAAGTCTCACGTGATGCGCATCGCCGGCGGGGTGCTGTGCCATGATAGAGCTCCAGGGCCATCACCGGCGGGGTGTTGTGCCATGATAGAGCTCCAGGGCCTAACCTCATCTCTCTGACGGTAAGTGCCTATTCCCTGTTCATTCATCTCTTTCCTTTTCTTTTCTTTTTTTCAGACCACTCCATCTGTCGTCCTCCTTCATCTGTCCTGCAATTTTGCATTTTTAGACCTGCTTATTTTGGTCTGGTCTAATTGTGAAAATGGGTGTGTAGGGATTGGAGGGCCAATTTTGTAGATAGTCTTGTCAGAACTGCGAGAAGGTCCATTTGTCTTCTCCTTATTATTGTGGTCTTCAGAGGTGGATTTGCTTTTTGCACAAATCAGATATGGACGACAACGACGGCAACCTAGATGGCTAGGCATTCATAATTGGGGCTTATATATGACACTGAAATATTGTGCATGGTGGACATATAGTGCAACATCATATTGGCTATGGGATGATATCAGATGCACGACCCTATCTAGATGATACAACCGCGGCATGAGACACGGCTTCAAGAACCTCCTCCATTGTAATATTTTATCCTGAGCATATTTTTGAATTCTCTCCTAGAGCATCATCAAACATCTTGTAATATTTTATCCTGAGCATGTTTTAGCAATAGCCACCTCATGATTTTTGATAGTTATAGTAACATGCTTGCCCATTTGCTTGAGCTTTAATTTTTTTTGCCGACAACCTTTTGGTTCAGGTGTAGAGCTTTGTTTCATTTGTGCATTGCTGCAACACTTTGTACAATAGTCTGTTTTTTTAAACAGTAAATTTACTTGCAGATAAATACTTGTCATCTGATCCAAATAGCTGACTGATATGAAACAAGATGTTTTCGGTAGCTACAGAAACATCTTTGGTTACTCTGGAAATACTAGGGATGATATGTTGCCACTTTCAAGTACTTCTGAGGAATCTCGCTTTATGAAAATGGAGGAGAACAATTCTAGAAAAATAGGAGATTCTGTCACTACTCTCAAAGAACTTGTAAGTCTAGCTAGATTTGTTGATTATTGACTTCATACTCTTTCATGAAGCAGACCTTATGATGTATATAAAAATACACTGCAGTGCACAGTTGAGGGATATAACTTAGTTTTTCAAGCCTGTCCATCTCCAGCAGATGGTTTAGTTGGGAAAGAATCTTATGCTCAGGTACAAATTAGTAGGCAAATTCTAGGCAAAGGAGATGACAGGAAGTGGCATATTTGCTGCTAGGGGCGAGATTGATGAGATGAATCTACCAATACTTTTGCAACTCCCATTCGGATGACTCCAAAGAATTATCAAGTACTACTTATGTAGGTTGATTTCTATTCTATTTTGTTCAGGCTTCATAGCTGGCAACCCTTCTATGTTGAATTGTTGATATTAGGAGTATATTTACCTTTTCTTCATATAGTTTAACTTTTTTCATAACGACATTTCCAACTTTTGAATCATATATGCTTTTAGCCAACTCCATTCCACCTCACTTTTATTTATGGAACAAATAGGCGTCGACGAGCTGATGTGGTCGTGGAATCTAACACAGCACGCGGCGGGCGAGTTCTCCTTCGCCATGGTGCAGGCCAACGACGTGTTGTAGGACCACAACCAGGTGGAGACAGTTGTTGCCACCACCTTCATCGGTGTCTATGATGGCCTTAGGGGTGTCAAGGCGTGCTGCTTCATCTCTAATCACCTATGTGTGCATACTGTCTGTATGTGCCTCTCTTGCTACTCGCTAGCTTGAGAGTTGAATTGTTTGAGTTACTGGTTATTTTTTAGAGCTGCATCCCTGCGCTGTTGCGATTGTCTACACTCTAAAGTAACCACGAGAAATAGGTTTCTTTGTTAAGTTGTACCACTATTTTGTGAATAAGATAAAACATCAACTGCTACACGTGGTGGATTCTTGGTTTCTTGTCGAGCAGCTACCAGCTAATAAAGTATTTACTTAGGTGCGCTTTTTGTCATGTTTCAACTCACTGGACTGGTTTTGTTACAGAAAGTGAATTTTATCTCCCAATTATTTTTGATTTGCCAATAAGCATGAATGGTTTCATTTAGTAGACTATCTGTCAGGAGTTGATTGCAATTTGCAAAAACAAATAATGGAGCTGAGTGAAAATTATCAGATATTTTGCAGTGATTCAATTTCTCTACTCTTTTTAAGTGGGGACTAGATATGCCCATTTTTGATCCACCTATCCAGAATTCACAAGAAATAGGATATGAGAAACAGTTGAGATGTGCAAGTATCCTCATTGAGGAAAATAAGGAATGCCAAGGACACAACAAGTGGGCAAATGTGCTCTAGAAGATTAATGGAAAATCCAATGTTTCATAGGAGGGAACTTTACCTGATAGTATTTTATTTTCTCAGCAGTCCAATGATGATGCATTAAGTTCATGGGATATTGAAGCTATGAGACATGCATGTGAAGGTATTGGAGAGGACATAATGTGCATGCTATATCTTTTCTATGCTATATATGGACACCTGTTACATGTGCTAGATGATATCGAGTTTTATGAAAAGCGGGTAGAATGCTTGGTGAGTTAATAATATGATTAGCCTATTACGGATCTTTTTCTATCTATCCGCTTTGGGCTCTGCCTTACCTCCTTTCTTTCCTGTCGTCTCAAGTCAGTGTCCTTCTTTGCTTTTTTGATCAATTTCACAAGCAATAAGCTCCACTTTCTCATATTTGCTCTTCTGAATCATTTCCAGATATTGGAGCTTCTAGCCCCATTGCAAGTGCAAATCCATTGTGTTTTGCATTGTAATGGTTCCGTTGCGAAGCACGGGCAATTACCTAGTTAAATATAAGGCGACAGAGGTGGGTGCACAGACGATATGACTCGGATGGGGTGTGGTTCCATGTCAGGTAGAGATAATTTCTCCAACTTTACTAGGGACGGTGGGCCTTTTACCAAAATTAATCTCATATAAGCTTCATCTCTACAGATTATGAGACTATGGTATTTTATGGTGTAGATTATATAATCTACAACAATAATGTAGTTGTTTGTTTACTTCAGAGATTATTTAGCCTAAATTATATAATCTACACAGATTATAATATCAAACAAATAGGGTCTTTGTCAGGCCATACAAAATCATTCGAAACCGGGTATGGTTAAACCGGATGTCGATGTGGCGTGCCACATTGGAGTCACTTGGGTTCCCAAACTTTGGAATGTTGTGTTACTTGGGTCTCTAAACTTGGCATGATTGTCACTGGGGTCCCCAAAATTTGATTAGTGTGCTCCAACATGGAACACCATGTCGTCATCTGGTTTGAGTAAACTCAGTTTTGGACAATTTTGTGTGGGCCAACTAAGTTAGAGGAGCTGTTTTACTGGGTTTTCTGAGTTCGGTGACCTAAGTGGCGCAGCGTGCCAAGTTCGATGACCGCTACTGCATTTTACTCATTTTATAAATACTTAATGAATTAGAGTTGTTAAATATAAAGTATATACTATATAATCATATGCTCATCCATAAACCCTAATTTTCCCCTCTCATCTCACACTACTATAGAATGTGTCATCGGTACCGGCTGGAAAGTGGCTAAAGTACCAAATTCTTAACCGGTACTGGACAACTAGGACTAAAGGCGTTAATATTTAATCCTGGTACTAAAGACTAAAGAGGGACCTTTATTACTGGTTCTTGGTTCGAACTGTTACTGAAAGGTCCCACTTTAGTACTGGATATAGACTCAAACTGGTACTAAAAGGTCCCACTTTAATACCAGCTTTAGGATTGAACCGATACTAAAGATAAGATTTTAGTACCATACTAAAATGTCCATGGACATTTATTATATATATATATTTACAATTTAATATGTATATATGTACCAATACGGAGTTACACAATAGCCAATACATGAAGCATAAAACCAATATAGAGTTCACAATCAATATAGAACTCACAACATCCAATAGCCACACAACATCATCTAGCTACTAAGAAGTGTCAATGACAGATAAAGGACAATCTTTTGCTTCAAAATCTTCTAATGTAATGAAAACCTAACGATGTTCCAAATTTTATTTCAATACTCTAAGACCAAGACAAAGTAACTTGGTGCTGAAACAACACATCTTATGTTTTTAGTAGGGATGAAAACAAATACTAATTCAAATATCAATTTTTTGGTCTTTATTCTTTGATTGCAAACAAAAATAATATAGTATCTGCTATGTAAATTCATATTCTTGTTTTTAGCATTAAGCTTGTAAAGACTCTAAAAGTTAAACCTCAAATTTATCATATATCTTCTTAAGCAATAGATATAAAATTCGGATACGGATATAGATATTGCTTCACCTTTTTTGTTGTAAGGAGCAAATAACATATAAGACAAATTATACAAAATATTATTCTTGTTTGTAATATGAGCTTGATAACATATAAAAATATCAGCACCAAGTTTCATCCATATCTATTTTAAAATATTAAACATTTTGTAACAATTTGGATAGCCGCTTTCATCTCTATTTTTGGTACATTTCAACATATTCAGAGTTCATCATAAAGACGAAAGCGCAGGTAAGTACTAGTGAACAAAAAAGTAAGGGATGAGGGTAAACCCTATAGTGAGGTCAGCGTAAGGGGGCACTAGAGATGTTGTTATACGGATCAGTTGTCACGATTGTAATGTAGCTATCCCATGAAGCCAGTCAATAGTGATGTAGTAAAATCGTCATTGCAGTGCAACCACTAGATGCAGGGCAGTGTAGCCCACAAATGACACAAGGAAGTCGCAGTCACGTCGAGTGCTCCTGAAAAACCTAATCTATCCCTATCCCAAGGACTTGATGAGGACATCACTCCATACATACAATGTATGGACCGATAACACGCTCACGTGCATGACAGTTAAATCTCTATGTTCGTTCTAACCTAGTCAATTATGTTTTCAAGCTTACACTTGGGGCCATGAATGTTTTATTTGTTAGAAACCTTGGAGAGGACAGGCAATGACATGGGAAAGTTCAAGGTGTCGAGGACGAGCACTACAGGAAACGCATAAATTTTCGTGGGCCGGGATATTTTCGTCGGCCGAGCCACGAAAATACAATGTTATTTTCGTCGGCCCTCGTGACTGACGAAAATGTGGCCTATTTTCGTGGGCCAGTCAATATTTTCGTGGGCAGGCCGACGAAAATACGAAAGTTATTTTCGTCGGCCTCAACACCGACGAAAATGTTGTGTATTTTCGTCGGCCTCAGTCCGGCCGACGAAAATAAACGTTTAACGGGCCTCTATTTTCGTCGGTCTCAGTGAGGCCGACGAAAATAGAGGCCGTTAATCGTCCATCCCGGCCTCACCGCACGTTCTCTCTCTCTCGCTCGTCTAACATAGCTAGCGCCGCCGCCCGCTCTCGCCGCGCCGCGCCGCTGCACGCGCCCGCCCTCGCCGCGCGCCCGCCGCGCGCCCTCGCCGAGCCGCCTCCCCACGCCGCGCCCACTCCGAGCAGCTGTCCCACGCCGCGGCCCCCTCCACCGTTGCCACATAATGGTTTTACTTAGTTTATAGTAATTAGTTAGCTAATTTACTTGATATAATGTATAAATTGATAGCTATTCACTTGTTAGTATAAATAGTTAGCTAGGTATTTATTTGTTAGTATATATATTTAGTGTATTGGATGTAGGATATTGTTAGTGTATTGGATGTAGGATACTTGTAGCATTTTGTTTAGCACATTGATATCACATGGTTAGCATATTGTTTATTATGTAGCTATCGTGCAGTATTCTGTGTTGGCAACCATCGTGTTGTTGTTTCTTTGCAAGTTTTAGAAACATCACTTTATAGTGGAGGTGCTGCCGATTTTTTTATTGACAATAGTAATTTTTGTACATAGGTGTTCTTCCGAGTTGACCTTCTCCACCGTTAGCTGGACTCGTACATTATTCTCAGGTATACATTGTTTTCGTAATTTTGGTTAATATGGTCATTTATTATTTACTATATAGTTATTAGTTAATAAGTAGTTACTATTTATTTATTACTTAGTAAGTTCCCCGCCCGCCCGCTATGCAGTGGGCCGACTGGGGTCTGAAGGACTATGTCCAGCCAGGGGAGCCACGGGAAAGCAGTAGCGGAGGGGGAAGTTCGGAACAAAAACGAAGGACTTGTCAGGTGGCTGTGTGGGACGAGTTCTGTGTGAGTTTACTTTCGTATATAAGCAATTCACTGAATTATTGCTTCTCCTAATCTTACTTTAACTTAACTTCTCCATTGATATGTAGGGGAGGTTCCAATTGCCGAATGAGATCGAGGAGGATCAGGCTCAGTGGGCACGTGTGAAGAGGCACTTTCGGAAGTGCGCTGATAAGGTCATCAAGGAGGCCATGTACAATGCTCGCATCGCGGTCGTCAACTACTACTACAAGAAGATAAAGGGGCAGAAAATGAGCAAAGCATTAGGGGCCAATGAGATCTACCTCACAGAGGAGCAGTACCTGGAGAGCGTTGTGGATTGGCTGGCGAAGGACATGGAAGCCTGGAGGTGGTTGGCTAAGAGATGGGCGTCGCCTAAGTGGATTGCAGAGTCCCAGAAGCACCGTACCAACCGTGGCACTGAAGGACCGGGGCACAGGTACGGCGCCGATGGACACCTTGGTACCGCACGCCGCATGGTAAGTATATAAATCAAACTTGTATGTTACATCTATGAAAATTCTATGGTTTAACTCTTCTTTTTCATGCAGGAAGCTGAAAGTGGAGTTGCTCCAAGTTTTATGGAGGTTTACGTCCGTGGTCACCGTGGCCCTGATCCGGCGAACCCTGATGAGCTATGCAGCGA
The DNA here is from genome assembly GCA_029449295.1 of Zea luxurians. Taxonomy (NCBI): domain Eukaryota; kingdom Viridiplantae; phylum Streptophyta; class Magnoliopsida; order Poales; family Poaceae; genus Zea; species Zea luxurians. Next base: position 72,270,057 of record JAOPSE010000016.1, on the reverse strand, counting down.
GGCAGCAAGGGAGAAAATGGTAAACAAGTTTGTATTTACGAATTAAATTGCATGTTTTGTGTCTAACTCCAACTCTAACTTTCTTTGCAGAATGCATATGGGGAGGAAATGACTCAACGCCATGGGCCTGATTTTGACTGGATGCATTCAGACTTAGATGCCTCGGCGTTGTACCACAGTGGTGGGGGTAGAAAGCATGGCAGGTGAGGTGGTTATCTTTGATTCGACAATTTCATTAACAAGAATGTGTCCACTTAATGGCTCAACTATGTGTATCATGCAGGTTTGCCTTTGGCACCGGCGTTGTGGAGTACAACAGGACAATAGGTCAAGGGAAGGCATCGTCTTCGGCAGGGAGTTCTTGCTCCTCCAAGTCTGCTCGAGAGGCTCAGCTGGAGGAGGAGACTCGGGCAGCACAGGAGCAGGCTCGAGCAGCATAGGAGCAGGCTCGAGCAGTGCAGGAGCAGGTCGGACAGCTGACACAGTATATGGCTTCTTATTTTCAAGTAATTCGTCTATCTCATCACGTGTCATTGAATTCAAAGTATAATGTTGCGATTCTAACGTTTCATCCATTTGCAGGAAATGACTACTCGACTCGGCCCTGATATGAACTTGCCCGCTTTTCGCCCTTCCCAGGTAACACTATCTGAACACTTCCATTCCATAGCAACTCTTTTTTTATTATCAAAAATGGCTCGCAGGCACAAGGATGGGGACAGTGGCCAGGACAGGCTCCAGCATCGCAGTCACAGTGGACCGATGTTGGGTGGACGCAGGCACCTCCAGGCACTTGGACGCCTCCACCACCCCAAGGATCGCAGGCAGTCCTAGGATGGGTGCCACCGGTCTCCCAGCCACCGGCGGGCTCTCAGCCATTTCAAGCGTGGATGGCACCGCCACCGACGGGGTGGGTGCCACCACCTCAGGGGTGGCCAGCACAATAGTACTCGTGGATGCATGCACAGCCTCCTCATCACCATGGATCACAAGTGACGTTCCATGTTTAGTTTTATGCAAATGGTGACCAAACATAGCAATGTATAGGTATAGGGATAGCAAAACACAACCTTATTTGAATGATTGATGAATTGCAGGGTTCAGTGTCACATGCTTAGGGATCGGAGGGTGCTGTCAACGTCCAAGACTTCTTCGTCCATGGTTCTGGAGGCAGTGGCCAAAACTCCCACAGCCCGCAGGAGTGAGTAGTGAGTAGTGAGTTTGTTTGAATGTGTATTGATTGTGAATGTTTGAAACTATGGATGTGTATGGTCAAAACTCCCACGAAAACTATGTATGGACTATGGACTTATGGACTATGGACTATTTATGTACTATGGAAGGTTGTGAATGTGTTTTGTGAATTGTGTATTTTGCTTGTGAATCTGTATATGTGAATTGTGATATTGTGAATTGTGTATTTTGTTGTCAATTGAAAGGTGCAGAAAATTCTGTTTGGGGGGGGGTATCATGAATTTTCGTCGGCCACCACTGAGGCCGACGAAAATACTGCCCAGCTATTTTCGTCGGCCACCACCGGGGCCGACGAAAATCACGTTCCTATTTTCGTCGGCCACCGAGGCCGATGTAAATAGTCAGCCGACCAACTATTTTCGTCGGCCTTGGAGAAGCCGACGAAAATAGGTCATTTTCGTCGGTACCGACGAAAATAGTTGCCTATTTTCGTCGAACTTATTTTCGACGGCTATTTTCGTCGGCCTGCCGACGAAAATAGTATATTTTCGTTGGTTTACGCTTATTTTCGTGGGTTTTTGGCCCATGAAAATAAACCTGTGTTTCCTGTAGTGGAGCAACAAGGGAGTCCACAACAGGAAAGAGATCAAGTCCGACTCGGCTGCGATTCTATCTTGGGTTTTAGGACTAGTCTGCACTAAAATAGACGACCAGGATGCATCCGGACTCCGATTGCGATGGACTTGATATGGTTGAAAAGGCAAGAAGATTATCTTCGTATGTCCATACCCCTTCCTCCCAAGCACCTACCAATTCATCAATCAAAGGCTCCATGTACACACCCATTTTATTTCCCGGGTGTTCAAAAATTATCAACGACACGAATATGTTCTACTTTTGGAAGCACACACCGGGGGGAGATTGATTGGGATAACAAACACGGGCCAACATGTGTACAGGGCAACACTCATTCCATAGGGATTGAACCCATGTGTGGCCAGCGCAACACGTACATTACGAGCCTCTTCGACTTTCTCAGGTGAATGGCATCAAAGTGTTTCCATGCTTCACCATCGAATGCGTGCATCATCTTATCAGGATTGTATCGTTTTCTATTTTTGTGCCATGTCATCTGTTTTGCGGATTCCTCGGTCATGTATAGATGCTGGATCCTCGGTATGAACGGAAGTTGGCGTAGGATTGTCACGGGGATGTCGAGCTGCCTCTTCTATCCATCACCAGATTCTACCTCCATGAACCTAGACAATTTACACTTCGGACAGTACTTTGCCTCCGCGTATTCTTTCCTAAATAGCACGCAGCCTTTCGGACAAACATGTATCTGCTCATCATACGTCATCTTGAGTGCACGATGGAGTTTCTATGCCTCGTACATGCACTTTGGCAGAACGTGATCCTCCGGAAGCAGGCTGCCAATAACCGTCAACAAGTCATCGAATGTGTCTCGACTCATGCTGTACTGCGACTTGAACGCCATTTCACGCCCAATGGCATCTAGTTGAGAAACCTTTGTCTGGCCATGAAGGGGCTTCTGTGCCGCTTCAAACATGTCGTAGAACGCCTTTGCGGTCGGCTCTGGCTCGTCTTCCATACATTCTCCAGCGAACTGTGCCTTGTGATAGTCGTTCAACATATCCGCTACCCCGACATTAGCATCATAATCCTCGACGTGTTGTCTCACCACCTCCTCTCTCGTACGAAGCGCTTCACCATGGAAGATCCACCGAATATAGTCTGACGTAAATCCATTCTTCCAAATATATTCTACCATGACCTTCTTTGATTTTCTTTTCCAGTTGGCACATTTGTTTCACGGGCATGGGACTAGACTCGCTCCATTAGCAGCTTCGCCAAATGCCCGTTACACGAAAGCATCGGTCTTTCTAATCCATTCAGAGGTGACATCGTTCCTTCCTACACGGCTCGTGTACATCCACTCACGGTTCTCCATCCTCTAACATATATAACCGACTATAGTTTAATATAACATGTAAAACCTCTGCAAAAAAATAACTCAAGCCTATCAACACAAATTTTCGGCAGCACCTCCCCTGCACGGGGAGGTTTCCAAAACCTGCAAATAAAACTAGCTGCACGATGGCTGACAGGCACAAATATATCTACGGCACGATGGCCAACAATCACATCAATCGGCGTCCATATCCAACACACATACTAAAGTAATTAAACACACATACTAAAGTAATATAATATGAAAATTCACTAAATCAAAAACCCACTAAATTCACTAAACACAAACAATATAATATGAAAATCACTAAACTCACATATGACAATATGAAACTCACTGAATTCAGGACAGGGCTGGGGTTGAAGACGGGGGCGACGGCAGGCGAGGGCGGGGGCAACGGCGTGGGAGGGCGCGGCCGACGATGGCGGGGCATGGTGGCGGTGAGCGAGGTGAGGGAGCGGCGGCACGGTGGCGCGGTGGAGTGGCGGCGCGGTGGCCGAGGCATGGGGCGGCGGCGCGGGCGAGGTGAATGAGGACGAGAGAAAATGGGCGACAGGAGAAGAGCTAAGTTAAAGTTCTTTACCGAGTGCCCGCGATCTGTCACTCGACAAAGATTTTTTTTTATTTTTAAATAGACTTTGCCGAGTGCCCGCGATCTGACACTCGACAAAGCCTTCTTTGTCGAGTGTCCTACACGGCTAACACTCGACAAAGATTAAATTTTTTTAAAAAACAAGTTTGTCGAGTGTTAGACGTGGGACACTCGGCAAAGTAGTTTATTTGCCTAGTGCCAAAGCCCGGCTCTCGTCAAAGATAATGGTCGTTAGCTATAGATGGCTGCTGATGGCCCTTTGCCGAGCATCGCCGTTCGCCGAGTGTTTAGCACTAGGCAAAGTTGTCTTTGTCGAGGGTTCTACTTTCGATAAACGTGGTCATTACCGAGAGCAGGATTTTGCCGAGTGTCCGATAAAAAGCACTCAGCAACGAGCCGAGCACTCGGCAAAGAGCCAGATTCCTGTAGTGATATATAGATTCAGTGATTCAATGATAAAGAATGACTACAGTAGTCAATCTAATTAATAATAAAGACGCGATGCAAGCATGTGATTAATCAAGGAAAAACCAAGCAAACGGGCAATGAGATATAGACAAGGACGATAGGACAATGTTGCCTAGCTTGGCCATGTATCACATTACATGCAATGTTCGCTAGCTATAGCTCTCCGGCCAGGGAACGTGATGACAAGAGAGAAAACAACGATGCACAAAGAGGCTGCTGCGCTACTTTTGTTAGAACGTCTAGCAGCGCATGCTTGGTTGTCGACAGTGGTTAGCAAGTAACTGCAGCTATATAGCTGCTAGCTAGCTAGTCTGCAGACAACGACAGTACATCTGCACATGTACACCAACGGGAAAGGCCCAAGAGCGAGATTTGCATTGTACCTAGGCGCGCAATTACATATACAAAATGCACACCGTAAGTAGCTGCATATATATGCTTGTGAGTGGTAGACGACAAGTTTGGAGCATGTTGCCATATGGAGAGTTTGCCTGCGCAGCCTTGGACGTGCGTCGGATAAGAAAGAAACAATTATCTGTGTGCGCCGCAGGCAAAGGGACAAGAGTTGGGTGGAGTGCGCAAGAGCAGTTGTCGTTGAAGAGGGACAGTATAAAAATGTTTTCCCCATTATTTTACATTTGCGCGAATAATTTAAGTGATCTCTACTACCTAAGTCTGCCTTAGACCATCTCTCTGGCGAGCCGCGTAAACCGCCGATTGTTTTGCACGGTAGATATCACTGTTTACAGACTAAAATTTAAAATAAGAACTAAGATAGAGAGTGAAATAAAGAGTCTGCTGAAGATAGTCTCATTACGATCACTCGCCACTGTCGTAAAATTCTGTTCCACGTTGAATGACCGATGAGGCGACTAGAGGAGTGAATGAGAGCCAATCAAATTTTACTGTCGAACACTTTCACTTCAATTAAAATGAAGTAAGCACTTAAAACAAAATTACATTGGCAAACCAGTGATCACATGATTTCAAAATATTCCTAATACCCACACGAAACCAGCAAAACAAACGGATCGCAAATCAGACACTGAAAAGTCCGAATCGGTCTGAAACCGTGTCGCGGACAGGTGTTGATTTCAGCAGCACAAAACTTTGTTCTCGGATGTGAAACTGAAGCAAACGAACTCCGATTGAGATGAAACTTTACATACACATGGACAAATATGTTTCCAAGATCTCCACAAATTGTGAGATCAATCAGACTTGTGAATCAAACCACAGATTTGAAAATCTTAAAAGAATTGGGGGGTTTTGTAGAACAAACTCAAAACGAGATCGGCTAAGATCACAACAGGGCGTAAGTAGTGATCCTAGGAGTATATTTCACCCAACAACAAATCCCAACAGTATCCGAAACATAAGAACTCGATGGTTCTTCATAAGCACTACCGGAATCCGGGCCTTTGCCGAGTGCCGGCGGCTTTGCCGAGTGCCTTTTATCGGGCACTCGGCAAAGAAGACTTTGCTGAGCGCCGCACTCGGCAAAGTCCTGCGCTCGGTAAAGAGCTAATTTACCGAGCGCAGGACACTCGGCACAGCCAAGCACTCGGCAAAGACTGCTTTGCCGAGAGTCAAACACCCGGCAAAGATGGCTCTCGGCAAAGGGCCGTTAGCGACCGTCTACAGCTGACGGCCGTCAATCTTTGCCGAGTGTCAAATATCTGGCACTCGGCAAAAAGAGTCTTTGTCGAGTGTCTTCTGTAGACACTCGGCAAAGCATATTTTTATTTTTTTTATTTTGGTCACCAAACTTTTTATAGTATGTTCCTACACTATGTAGACCTACATGTACCATTTTGCGACAATTATAACAGTGTTTTATATAGCTAGTAGATTTAGTTTGTTTATTTGAATTTCTTCGGAAAAATCAGATTTGAACTGTAGGTCACTCGAAACTTGGAAAATCGTGCATTCAAAAATGATATACATGCTACTTAGCACAAGTTACGACCGATTTCAGGAGCGGACTGGAAACTTCGAGCACCATGCTCACTCAACATGACCGTGAACTTGCCATCCAGGTGTTTAAAAATTGTATAAAACACAAACAAAGTCAGAAAATCATAAAACCTGTCCATGTGTCATGATATCATATGTAGAGGTTGTGATAAAAATTTGAAAAAGTTTCGAGAAAGCTGTAACGCATTATGTGTACAAACCTAAGAGATCCACATTGAAACTCTATGATTTCATGTGTAGTTCTCTTAGGTTTCTACACATAATGTCTCACAACTTTCTCCAAACATTCTAAATTTTTTATCACAGACTCTACATATGATATCATGACACGTGGACAAGTTTCATGATTTTCTAAGTTTGTTTGTGTTTTATAAAATTTTTAAACAGCTGGATGGCAAGTTCACGACCATGTTGAGTGAGCATGGTGCTTGAAGTTTCCGGTCCGCTCCTGAAATCGGTCGTAACTTGTGCTAAATAGCATGGATACCATTTTTGCATGCACGGTTTTCCAAGTTTCAAGTGACTTGCAGTTCAAATGTGTTTTTTTCGAAGAAATTCAAATAAACGAACTAAATCTACTAGCTATAGAAAATAATTTTATAATTGTCTCAAAATGGTACATGTAGATCTATATAGTGTAGGAACACACCACAAAAAATTTGGTAGGGAAAATAAAAAAAATAAAAATATACTTTGCCGAGTGTCTAGAGATGACAATCGGCAAAGAAGCCTTTGCCGAGGGTCAAATGGTTGACACTCGACAAAGTGTAGTGAAATAGTCTTTGCCGAGTGTCACCCGGGGGACACTCGGCAAAGAAGACTTTGCCACTTTGCCGAGTGCCAGATCGAGGACACTCGGCAAAGTATATTTTAAAATTAAAAAACATCTTTGCCGAGTGCCAGATCACAGGCACTCGGCAAAGCGGTCGACTCCGATAGTGAAGATCGATTTTCACTGGCGGTCCTCAGTTACCCGCCTGTAAAAATAATGATTTCTACTGGCCCCTAGCACTGGCGGTTACGAAAAACGCCACTGTAAATAGGTTTACGACCACCACTGTAGAGCTTCTCTGTACTGGTGATCACAAAGGGAAGAGAAAGGAAGAACTCAAGAGCAAAAGACTCCAAAAATTTAGCAAGGATACGAACTGAAATTGAAACCAACCGAAAGCTATGGGCCGATCTGGCGACCCTTCCTCAAATGAAACAATTAAATTTCACAGGCACAGTCGATAGATAAAATCGTTGCGGATCCCCTGTCACAAGAGGTAACTGCCTAGAGAGGAAAACTAGGAGTTCTAAACAAGAGAGACTAGACAAATGACAGCCAAGATGTGGTTGTAACAACGGCCCTCCCCTTATTTATAGAAGGTTATCTCCATTTCCTAAACTACCCCTATTTACATAGAGCCTATTCACTCCACCGGGGATGAAATGAACCAACTCCTAGGTTTTCGATCCGATGGCCATATGCTCCACACGAAGTTGCTTCTCCTTGACGCACGCTTCGCTGTGATGCCACGTGGCGCCACCGGTTACCTCTCGAACCGTTGTCGCCGATTTTTGAGGCACAAACTCAGCAAAACCCGCCATCCATAGCGCTGGGTGGTTTTGAGGCCCAAACCACCAAACTGCCATGAGTATCACACTGTGTGCGTGTCCCCCACATCCTGGACACATGTCCCACCAGTCCTCGGCCGCGCCGGCAACACTATCCGCTCTGCCACATCCTTGTGCGAGTGCGTGTGCCAGGTGTCAGCCACCAAGGCTGGTCACCCTGCTGCTCTGATCCATCAGCCAAGACCCAACACTTTTCTTTCACCACTCTCGGTCTATCTGCACGAGCTCGCATGACCTTCGCCTCAGACGTTAGCTACCGTCCTTGTGCTCCACCCCTCAACACCACAAGTCGACTGACATAGTTGCACATACATAATCTCATACTCTGGTCAGTCTACTGACTACCCTAAAGTGCTACCCGCTGACAATCACTCATCATCAACCCAAACCACAAGGGACAAGTCAACCTTGTGTTCGCACACGTATGCTATATGTGCGTGGTGTCTACGTCAGTCTGGTAGGTGTCAAAAATTATGTTCTAGAATTAATACTTATACAACTATATATATCACACTAGTAGAAAAGAGCTCTAAGCCTGTGGTATGCACAAGTTTTCACTGGTTGTTTCGGTGTTTCGGTTATCGCCCGCCAGTGAAAATAAATAGGTAGACCTGACTTAAGGAACCGTCGTGGAAACTATTTGTACTAGCGGTTCCGCTAGTGGAAATTGTCTATTTCCATTGGCGGTTGGTGTGACGAATCGCCAATGATAATCTAATTTTCACTTGCGGTTCTGTTATACCAACCACCAATTGAAAGCTCTCTTGTAAGTTTTGGTGTTTGGATGACAACTCAATTAAAGGACTAACAAGTGTACTAAGTGTTGAACAGGTGCTTAAGGTAAAGCCTACAGGGTTCAACACAAGTGAACAAATGTGATTGTCCAAGAACTGGATTATGGATACATAATGGACATCACAAGTAAGATGGACATTGCATAAAGTGAGACTCGGGTGCGTAGCTCGGAGACAACTGATGTAGCATCCCAAAATCCTAAACCAGGTTTGAAACCCTAATCTACTCTTTTCCCTCCTTTCACCCTCTAATTCCAAGATCTCCCCTAGGTCTTCTTTCATCATGTGCATACGCTTTATTTGATCACAAGCACCTCACTTAGATTCTATTTTCTAAACACTTAGAGTATCTACAAAATATTTTGGCTCCAAAGAAAAAGATGCAAAATGGGAAATAGGAATTAGAGAAAAAAAAAGAGAAAAAAAAGGAGAAAAGCCCCCCCTGCTGGGCCGACTCTCGGCCCAAACCCGCGACTCCCCCCCCCTCCCGCGCCCGCGCTTCTCCTCTCTCGGCCCACTCCCGGCCGGCCCGCGCACGCGCGCCAGCCCACTCCGCACCTCGCCCCCTCTCTCGCCGACAAGGCGGCCCCGCCTGTCAGTCGCTCGCCCGCTCGCTCGCCCGCCCGCTCGCTCGCTCGCTCCCTCTGACCAAGCAACCCCACCTGTCAGCCGCTTCGTCATCCGTCCGCCGTCCCCTCGCCGAAGTCACCTCCGGCCGTCGCCTCCGTCCTCCCCTCTGCCGTCCGGCCACACAGGAAAGTTTGGCACCGCTCCGTCCTCCTCCCCTTGACCGCGTCCTCGCCGGTACCGCCCCCGCCGTAGCGTCCCCTCGGCGGCGCTGTGCGCCATTTATGGCGGCACTGGGAAGCTCGCCGGAGCCGAGGAGCTCCACCGCCCCCCTCGCCCCCGCGCACCTATAAAAAGCTCGCCCCGAGCCCCTTCTTTCTCGCACCAGCCCCGACCACTACCCTCCTCCCTTCGCCGAGCCCAATTCGCGAAGCGCCGTCGTCTTCCCCCTCTCCGGTGAGTCCCTCCCCCTCTCCTCTCTCCCTCTCTGTTAGCCCAGCAAGCAATTGAGTTAGCCTAGCAGCTTCCTCACCTTGTCGCAAACACAATACACCACTCCCCCACCCCGATTACTTGCCCAGAGCTCACCGACGGCAACCCCGCCGCGAAGCTCCGCCACCTCCCCGCGGGCAGCCCCCTCCCGACCTCCTCTGACCAAATTAAGCCCACCTCTAGGTCCGCCATCCCCTCCCCATGCTAAGGCGCCTGCACATTGCCCAAGAACCGGGCCACCGGCGGCGAACCGCCGCCGAGCCCACCGGCGGCCGAGTCCTCCCCGCGGACGGCCGGTTCACCCCCCCCCCGTCAACCGTAACGCCGCTCCTTCTCCCCCCCCCCCCTCGCTGGCAAGTGGGCCCTGCGTGACGCCGTCGCCCCGCGCGCCCGCGCCGTCGCCCCCCTCCCCGTGGGCCGCTGCCAGGCCGAAAGCGCGCCCGCGCGCCTGCCCCGCGCCGACTGGGCCAAATTTCCCCCCCCCCCCGGCCCGTTCAAGGAGAAATCCCTTTCTATTTTCTTTTCTTCACCTTTTCCCATTTAATTAGTATTCTTCAATATTTTATACACCAAAAATTATCCAAATAATTTCTAAAGATCTCATACAACAATGATGTTAGAAAATGACACACTATAATTTGTAAATCCCTGTTGATGTATTGTTTTATTGCCTGTTTTCCTAGAAGAAGCAGGGATCGTTGATCCGGAATCCGTAGCCCCGGAAGAAGGGCCAGAACCCGAACTTCCGGAAGTAGATCTTCTGTGCCAGGAAAGCTTCGACGAAGGCAAGCCCATCCTTCCCTTGATGCATAAATTACCTATTCTCTCTACCACTGCCTAGGCCGGGAATTATGGGGAATATTGCATTGTGAGTAAGAGATGGCCTGCATTACATACACTTTCTGGATACGTAAAGTGGATTGGGAAGAAGGGCCATGTGTTCTCCAAATAAAACCTCTTTTGAAAAATCATGCGATGAAGGGTACTCACCCTCATCACCTGGGAGTGGGATGATCAGGGACTCCCTGGTTTAGGGGAGGGCCTAAGGTGTTGGCTCAGCTGGTTTAGGCGTGAGCAGAAGGATTGTCCCCTCATATAAGGACCGGTTTGTCATTTTCACTACCTGTACTCCTTTGTCGTACAACCACTCGAGACTGTGTGGGCAGTCACTCAATCCGAACTCGTGTGGTCCGACCCCAGGGTTAAGAAGGCTGGGGAGCACCGGGAGGATAAGGAGGGGGAAAGTTTTGTCCGGTTTGGGCATGGTGGTGGCCTGACTCCTTCCGGATAACCGTTAAGGTTAGGATGCACGAGTAAGGAAAGAGATCCGGCATTCGGGTCTCGCGACGGTGAGATCGCAGAAACCGGGCTAGTGGGTAAAGTGTACACCTCTGCGCAGAGTTGAAACCTATTCGAATAGTCCGTGTCCACTGGTATGGATGAGTCTGGTATAGTATGGCAATTAGAACTTTTTCACTAAGTTTCTTATCAAGGAAAAGGGTGTGATTAAAGGGGTGTTGAAAAAGAAAATAAGGCCACGGGAGCGGGAAGCTCAGTGGTGGTTGAGTCTTTGGTTACTTTTAAGACCATGGGAAAACCTTCAATCAACTGCCTCTCTCTAAGAAAATGATGAGTGACTACGACTCCACCAAAATGAGCATGTACATCATAGGTCTCTTTCTCTCTTCGGGAGCGGGGTGGGCTTGCGGAATACCTAGTGTATTCACCCAGATTTATTTATGTTTTTCAGCGGCCGAGGACTTCTTTTCTGCATTGCTTGATTAAGAGGGCTGTGTCTGCACCCAGTTCTGCCTGTGGCTTGGGCTAGTGTATTTTTCCTACTGCGCTTCTCTATTTGGCTCTCTCGAGCATGTACCCCGGTATTGTAATAAGTTTACCTAAAACTCTGTACTATTTGAAGTAAGAAATGTGTTTACTAGCCTCCTGGGACTAGTAATTGTTTCACATTTGAGTCCCAAAGGATCGGGACGCTTCAGGTGGTATCAGAGCCATAGGACTGGCCGTAGGACGCAGCCCTGACCCTAAAACCTACCTTAAAAAGAAAATACCTCTTACCTCAAGAAAAGTTTTCTCTTCCCTTCCCCGGTTTTAACAAGACCCTTCTTTTCCTATTCCAGATGGAAGACTCTCTGGCCATTAAGACATCCTACTGCTCAGAAGTGGAAGGGTTCCCACGCCTCTTGCGAAGCTGTGCGCTCCGCATGGGAATCCGCAAGAAGCCGGAATACGTCTGGACGGAACATTTCGAGGGCGGGATGATAAGGTGCTCTATGGCAGTCTACCTGGGGGAAAGCCACAGCTATCCAAACCAACGTTCCTTCCAAGTCACTTTTACCGGAGTCCATTTCCTAGATGCTTGCCAAAATGTCGCCCGAAAAGCCCTCCGTCAGCTATGTCAAAACTACAACAAAGTAACCATTGAAACCCCCCTTCGCTACTTTCCACCCAGCAACAAGAATACCCCCGCCTGGAGGAAAAGACTTCAGGCCCTATCAGGAGGAGATCCTACTGAGAATGATCCCACCATTGTCTACATGGCTGGATACCTTCATACCCTTGATAACCAATATGATGACCTCACCCTCCACTGCACCTCTCTAACCTCCCGGGTGGAAAGCCTGGAGCAGAAAGTCAGGGAACTCTCAGAAGAAAAAGTGTCCCTTCAAGAGAGCCTCGCAATAGCCGAAGGTGAGGAAACCAATACCCGAGAGGCCTACCGCACACTGAAGATGGACTACGACAAGAAACTGAAGAAGCTCGCCCCCGCAAAGAAAATCCGCAAGAAGACCAAAAGCCAAGGATGCCAGACTGAGCAGAAGGAAGAAAACCCTCCAAGGAACCTATCCGACACCGATGAGATGTCCCTGGCTAGCCTTGATGACCTTCTCAAGGAATTTGGGGACACATTAGAGAAGGAGTGCGGGAGTACCCTAGATAGCACTCGTGTGTGACGAACTTATGATAGCAGAGTGTTGTGTCATGTAATGGCTTGATGTAATGAATAAAATAACCAGTTAAAAAAAATGGCATGTGCATAATAGTAACTCTCTTCCCATGGCAGATGGCTTCGGATAAAACCACGCCTACCGCCTCCGGGATTGGAGCAGGTTTTCCCTTAGGAGCAGAAGGAGGAGCCGGTGGAGAAGGGGATGGGACCCACCTCCCCGCACCTCCGGAACTACCACTAGACCTGGCCCAAGTTCTAGCCAATCAAACCAGACTCATTGAAGTCCTCACTCGAAGTCTGGAGAACCAGCGCCCAGGTGGTGGAAGGCCCCAGGACAGGATGGGAGAATTCCTGAGACTCAAGCCTCCCACATTCGCAGGGTCCAGCAATCCCCTCGATGCAGATGACTGGCTTTGCACGATCAAGAGGAAGTTGGAAGCCATCGCTTGCCCTGAGAATCAGCGTGTTCAGCTGGCAGCTCATCAGCTTTCAGGAATGGCTTTAGCATGGTGGGACACTTTCAGTGAAGCTGTCAGAGATGCTACCTGGGCAGAATTCGAAACAGCTTTCCGCGAACACCATGTACCCCAAGGGATAGTTCAGCTCAAGGAGGATGAATTCCGGGAGCTAACCCAAGGTGGGCGAACAGTCAGTGAGTATGTGCACAGGTTCACAGAGCTGGCCCGCTACGCGCCTGAGGATGTCAGCACCGAAGCCAGGAAAATGGCCCGTTTCCTGAGAGGGTTAAGACCCGAGCTTAAGACCATCCTCGCCAGCCAGGACTTCCACAGCTTCTCTCACCTTTCCAACAAAGCTATTCAAGTGGAAAGAGCTAAAGAGGAGGAAAAAGGGCACATCAAGAGAAAGTTCCAGGTCCTACGAGCTCAACAGCAAGAGCGTCACCAGAGAGCTCGACCCTTTGGGCTCCCACCCAGGGGTCCAGGCTTCGATAAACAATCTGGACCCTCTCCATCGCGCTACAGTCAACAAAGTCAGAGCTCCCATCAGGCACCCTCCATTGCAAGCAACCAGCCGCCAGCAAACGCCTGTTGGCACTGCGGAGACCCCCGGCACTTCAAGAACAACTGCCCTCAGCTGAAGGCACCCGGGCCAACCTACTCCAACTCGGTGAATGGCCCCAAGATTCTATCAGCACCTACCTCCAAGGCGCTTCCTCCCAGTAGCCAGCAGAGCAGGGCTCAGTACCAGGGCAGGGCCCGGGTCAACCACGTCGACGCTCAGGAAGCCCAGCAGGCCCCGGGAGTAGTGCTCGGTGAGTTCCTCGTCGAATTTACTCCCGCTTCTGTGCTTTTTGATTCAGGAGCATCCCATTCATTTATAGCCGCTAAGTTTGTGGAAAAGCATGGCATACCCTCTACACCTTTAGCTATCCCTTTGGTCACCCGAACCCCAGGATCAGACCTCCTGTGCAAACTCAGGTGTTCACAAGTCAGAATTCTTTTAAGTGGGGTAGTGTTCCTGGCAGACTTAACCATCTTGCCATCCCAAGGAATTGATGTAATCCTAGGAATGGATTGGCTAGCTAAGCACAAGGGTGTTATCAGCTGCGCAAGCAAGACTGTTCTTCTCATAGATCACCAAGGAAAGTCAGTTTCCTGTCAAGCCCAACCGCCCGCAAGTGACCCAATGATATTTAGTCTGGCAGTAGAAAGCATGTCTGTAATCAAGGAGTTTGAAGATGTATTTCCAGAAGAGTTGCCCGGGATGCCACCAGAAAGAGAAGTAGAGTTCTATATAGACCTCATTCCCGGCACTGCGCCCATCGCAAAAAGACCATACCGCATGGCCCCCACTGAATTGGCAGAACTAAAACTTCAGATTTCGGAACTGCAACAAAAAGGGTACATCCGTCCCAGTTCGTCTCCCTGGGGAGCATCCGTTCTTTTCGTCACCAAAAAGGATGGGAGTATGAGAATGTGTATTGATTATCGATCCTTGAACGAGGTTACAATCAAGAATAAGTACCCCCTTCCCCGGATCGATGACCTCTTCGACCAACTGCAAGGAGCCAAATACTTCTCCAAGATAGACCTCAGGTCAGGGTATCACCAACTCAGGATTAAGGAAGCAGACATTCAGAAAACTGCATTCGTCACCAGATACGGGCAATATGAATTCACGGTGATGCCTTTTGGACTAACCAACGCGCCCGCCTTTTTCATGAACCTCATGAATAAGGTATTTATGGAAGAATTGGATAAGTTTGTCGTGGTTTTTATCGACGACATTCTCATCTATTCCAAGAGTCGCAAGGACCATGAGCAGCACCTTCGAACCGTCCTCGGAAGACTCAGAGCACATCAACTTTATGCTAAGCTCAGCAAGTGTGAGTTCTGGTTAGAAAAGATAGCCTTCCTAGGGCATATCTTGACTGCTGAAGGGATAGAAGTGGACCCATCTAAGGTAGAAGCGGTTTCAAATTGGAAGCAACCATCCAACGTCAGTGAAGTTCGAAGCTTTCTGGGTATGGCAGGGTATTATCGCCGCTTTATCAAGGGATTCTCCAGCATAGCAAAGCCATTGACGGAACTTCTCAAAAAGGACAATAAGTTCGTGTGGACTCCCGATTGTGAAGAAAGTTTCCAAATCATCAAGGAGAAGCTTACAACCGCGCCAGTTTTGACTCTACCAGACATACACCAGGATTTTGTCATCTTCTGTGATGCTTCCAAGCAAGGCCTAGGGTGTGTCTTAATGCAAAATGAGAAAGTCATTGCTTATGCATCCCGATTACTCAAGCCGCACGAACAGAACTATCCTACCCACGACCTGGAATTGGCAGCCATAGTGCACGCTCTAAAAATTTGGAGGCATTATCTGATTGGGAACAAATGCCACATCTTCACTGATCACAAGAGTCTAAAGTACATCTTCACGCAACCGGACCTCAACCTCCGTCAAAGAAGGTGGCTCGAATTGATCAAAGATTACGACATCGAAATCCACTACCACCCCGGAAAGGCCAACGTGGTAGCAGACGCCCTCAGCAGAAAGCCCTTCGGGGTTAAAGGAGCAAACTTTTTGGAAGATTGGAAGAAAGAATCAGCTCAGCTGAATGCATGTCTGGGAGACGACGGTGGCCTGGAAGTCAAGCCAAATCTAGAAGATCTCATATACAAGGCCCAATGCCTCGACGCAGAAACAACCAAGCTTAAGGAAAGAGCACGCAAGGAGCAACTTCCGGACCTAAGAACAGACGAGCAAGGAGTCCTCTGGTTCAAGAACCGTCTGTGCGTGCCAATTGGAAAGGCACGGGAGACCCTGCTCGATGAAGCCCACAACTCAGCTTACTCTATCCACCCGGGGACCACCAAGATGTACCTGGACCTCAAAACCAGGTATTGGTGGAAAGGGATGAAGAAGGAAATAGCACAGTATGTGGCCCGATGTGACACCTGTCAGCGAACAAAGGCCGAACATCAGAAGCCTGCAGGCCTGCTTCAACCCCTCCCAATACCCGAATGGAAGTGGGAAGAAATAGGCATGGATTTCGTAACCGGACTACCCAAATCACAAAGAGGAAATGATTCCATATGGGTAATAATCGATCGTCTCACCAAAGTGGCCCATTTCGTTCCAGTGAAGACCACTTTTGGAGGAGCAGCCCTCGCCCGATTATACCTTAAAGAGATAGTCAGGCTACATGGCCTTCCACGGAAGATAGTATCAGATAGAGGAACGCAGTTCACTTCAAAGTTTTGGAAGGGCCTTCAGCAAGCAATGGGCACCAAGCTAGATTTCAGCACTGCTTATCACCCCCAGTCAGATGGTCAAACAGAGAGAGTTAACAAGGTCCTTGAAGATTTACTCAGAGCCTGCGTACTAGCCTTCAACAGAGATTGGGAGTTTAGTTTGCCGTACGCCGAATTCTCATACAACAATAGCCATCAGGCCAGCATCAAAATGTCCCCGTTCGAAGCACTGTATGGAAGAAAATGCCAAACTCCCCTAATGTGGTCCAATGTAGGGGAAAGGACACTAGAAGGACCCGACTTCGTTAAAGAAGCCGAAGAAAAAGTTGCCTTGATCCGCAGAAGGTTACTTGAAGCTCAGAGTCGACAAAAGAGTTACGCAGACAATAGGCGAAGGGAACTCAGATTTGAGGAAGGAGATTTGGTTTATCTCAAGGTTTCTCCAATGCGTGGTGTCAAAAGGTTCCAGATGAAGGGAAAGCTAGCACCCCGTTTCGTCGGTCCTTACCCTGTCATTTCCCGAATAGGACCCGTGGCATACCGTATTGAGCTACCCGAATCCATGTCCGATATTCACAATGTGTTCCATGTATCTCAACTCCGCAAATGCCTAAAAGTACCAGAAACCCGTATCGAGGCAGAGACAATTCAGATTCAAAAAGATCTCCAGTACCGGGAAAAGCCAGTGAAGATTCTCGACTCAGCAGTCAGAAGAACCCGCAATTCAGAAGTGAAGCTCTGTAAGGTTCAGTGGAGCAGAGATGGAGAAGAGGAAGCCACCTGGGAGAGTGAGGACTCTCTGAGGAAGGAGTACCCTTACCTTTTCTCGAGCCCCGTCTAATCTCGAGGGCGAGATTCTTTTAAGTGGGGTAGGTTTGTAGCATCCCAAAATCCTAAACCAGGTTTGAAACCCTAATCTACCCTTTTCCCTCCTTTCACCCTCTAATTCCAAGATCTCCCCTAGGTCTTCTTTCATCATGTGCATACGCTTTATTTGATCACAAGCACCTCACTTAGATTCTATTTTCTAAACACTTAGAGTATCTACAAAATATTTTGGCTCCAAAGAAAAAGATGCAAAATGGGAAATAGGAATTAGAGAAAAAAAAGAGAAAAAAAAGGAGAAAAGCCCCCCCCCCCCTGCTGGGCCGACTCTCGGCCCAAACCCGTGACTCCCCCCCTCCCGCGCCCGCGCTTCTCCTCTCTCGGCCCACTCCCGGCCGGCCCGCGCACGCGCGCCAGCCCACTCCACACCTCGCCCCCTCTCTCACCGACAAGGCGGCCCCGCCTGTCAGTCGCTCGCCCGCTCGCTCGCCCGCCCGCTCGCTCGCTCGCTCCCTCTGACCAAGCAACCCCACCTGTCAGTCGCTTCGTCATCCGTCCGCCGTCCCCTCGCCGAAGTCACCTCCGGCCGTCGCCTCCGTCCTCCCCTCTGTCGTCCGGCCACACAGGAAAGTTTGGCACCGCTCCGTCCTCCTCCCCTTGACCGCGTCCTCGCCGGTACCGCCCCCGCCGTAGCGTCCCCTCGGCGGCGCTGTGCGCCATTTATGGCGGCACTGGGAAGCTCGCCGGAGCCGAGGAGCTCCACCGCCCCCCTCGCCCCCGCGCACCTATAAAAAGCTCGCCCCGAGCCCCTTCTTTCTCGCACCAGCCCCGACCACTACCCTCCTCCCTTCGCCGAGCCCAATTCGCGAAGCGCCGTCGTCTTCCCCCTCTCCGGTGAGTCCCTCCCCCTCTCCTCTCTCCCTCTCTGTTAGCCCAGCAAGCAATTGAGTTAGCCTAGCAGCTTCCTCACCTTGCCGCAAACACAATACACCACTCCCCCACCCCGATTACTCGCCCAGAGCTCACCGACGGCAACCCCGCCGCGAAGCTCCGCCACCTCCCCGCGGGCAGCCCCCTCCCGACCTCCTCTGACCAAATTAAGCCCACCTCTAGGTCCGCCATCCCCTCCCCATGCTAAGGCGCCTGCACATTGCCCAAGAACCGGGCCACCGGCGGCGAACCGCCGCCGAGCCCACCGGCGGCCGAGTCCTCCCCGCGGACGGCCGGTTCACCCCCCCCCCCCGTCAACCGTAACGCCGCTCCTTCTCCCCCCCCCCCCCCTCGCTGGCAAGTGGGCCCTGCGTGACGCCGTCGCCCCGCGCGCCCGCGCCGTCGCCCCCCTCCCCGTGGGCCGCTGCCAGGCCGAAAGCGCGCCCGCGCGCCTGCCCCGCGCCGACTGGGCCAAATTCCCCCCCCCCCCCCCGGCCCGTTCAAGGAGAAATCCCTTTCTATTTTCTTTTCTTCACCTTTTCCCATTTAATTAGTATTCTTCAATATTTTATACACCAAAAATTATCCAAATAATTTCTAAAGATCTCATACAACAATGATGTTAGAAAATGACACACTATAATTTGTAAATCCCTGTTGATGTATTGTTTTATTGCCTGTTTTCCTAGAAGAAGCAGGGATCGTTGATCCGGAATCCGTAGCCCCGGAAGAAGGGCCAGAACCCGAACTTCCGGAAGTAGATCTTCTGTGCCAGGAAAGCTTCGACGAAGGCAAGCCCATCCTTCCCTTGATGCATAAATTACCTATTCTCTCTACCACTGCCTAGGCCGGGAATTATGGGGAATATTGCATTGTGAGTAAGAGATGGCCTGCATTACATACACTTTCTGGATACGTAAAGTGGATTGGGAAGAAGGGCCATGTGTTCTCCAAATAAAACCTCTTTTGAAAAATCATGCGATGAAGGGTACTCACCCTCATCACCTGGGAGTGGGATGATCAGGGACTCCCTGGTTTAGGGGAGGGCCTAAGGTGTTGGCTCAGCTGGTTTAGGCGTGAGCAGAAGGATTGTCCCCTCATATAAGGACCGGTTTGTCATTTTCACTACCTGTACTCCTTTGTCGTACAACCACTCGAGACTGTGTGGGCAGTCACTCAATCCGAACTCGTGTGGTCCGACCCCAGGGTTAAGAAGGCTGGGGAGCATCGGGAGGATAAGGAGGGGGAAAGTTTTGTCCGGTTTGGGCATGGTGGTGGCCTGACTCCTTCCGGATAACCGTTAAGGTTAGGATGCACGAGTAAGGAAAGAGATCCGGCATTCGGGTCTCGCGACGGTGAGATCGCAGAAACCGGGCTAGTGGGTAAAGTGTACACCTCTGCGCAGAGTTGAAACCTATTCGAATAGTCCGTGTCCACTGGTATGGATGAGTCTGGTATAGTATGGCAATTAGAACTTTTTCACTAAGTTTCTTATCAAGGAAAAGGGTGTGATTAAAGGGGTGTTGAAAAAGAAAATAAGGCCACGGGAGCGGGAAGCTCAGTGGTGGTTGAGTCTTTGGTTACTTTTAAGACCATGGGAAAACCTTCAATCAACTGCCTCTCTCTAAGAAAATGATGAGTGACTACGACTCCACCAAAATGAGCATGTACATCATAGGTCTCTTTCTCTCTTCGGGAGCGGGGTGGGCTTGCGGAATACCTAGTGTATTCACCCAGATTTATTTATGTTTTTCAGCGGCCGAGGACTTCTTTTCTGCATTGCTTGATTAAGAGGGCTGTGTCTGCACCCAGTTCTGCCTGTGGCTTGGGCTAGTGTATTTTTCCTACTGCGCTTCTCTATTTGGCTCTCTCGAGCATGTACCCCGGTATTGTAATAAGTTTACCTAAAACTCTGTACTATTTGAAGTAAGAAATGTGTTTACTAGCCTCCTGGGACTAGTAATTGTTTCACATTTGAGTCCCAAAGGATCGGGACGCTTCAACTGATCAAGCCAAGGACGGAGGCAAGAAGAGCTTCGAGGTACCAAGTGCACGGGAGAAGGTCAAGGAGGCTGAGGAACCCAAAGCCAAGGGTGAAGAAGAAGGCTTGCAAAGTCAAGGGTGATCGAGTTGAGAACAGCTATGGCACATCAAGGATCACTACATAAGGACATGACTTACAACCAATGAGGTAACAGCTACAGTTATGTGGTGTAAGTCATAAGGCTCAAGATCAAGCTCTAAGAAGGAGATCAAGGTCACTAGAAGGAGAACAAGTGTCAAAACCAGAACTGGAAGCAGTCCAAAAGAGCTAAGTTCACCTTGATCTTTAGTTTGGGTTGTTCCTATGTTTGGAGATGTTCTATGTGACCTTTGCAGGATGTTGGAGCTAAGAAATGTCAATCTAGATCAAGTCAAACCGACTTGATGATTTATGAGTCCAACATCAAAGCTCAAGCATGTGATATGCTATAGATGTAATAATTAAGAGAAGGTATGTTTCTAGACTTAGTACATTGGTTTTTGTGGACTAATATATTTGTCTAAGTGTTAGAAATAGAAAGAAGAAGAAAAGGAAAAAGGTGCGAAAGGCTTGGCTGTGTACAGCCGAGTCTCTGCTCAGTCTGGGTGCACCGGACTGTCCGGTGGTGCACCGGATAGTGTCCGGTGCGCCAGGCTGGCTCGAGCGAACTGGCCGCTCTCGGGAATTCACCAGCGACGTACGGCTATAATTCACCGGACTGTCCGGTGTGCACCGGACTGTCCGGTGTGCACCGGACTGTCCGGTGAGCCAAGGGTCGGCCGGGCCAACGGTCGGCCGCGCGATCTGCACGGGACACGTGGCCGAGCCAACGGCTAGATGGAGGCACCGGACTGTCCGGTGTGCACCGGACATGTCCGGTGCGCCAACGGCTCCAAGACTGCCAACGGTCGGCTTCGCCATAGAAGGAAAGAAATCGGGCACCGGACAGTGTCCGGTGTGCACTGGACTGTCCGGTGCGCCACCCGACAGAAGGCAAGATTTGCCTTCCTGGATTGCTTCCAACGGCTCCTAGGCTCCTTGTGCCTATAAAAGGGACCCCTAGGCGCCTCCAGCAAAATACAAGTGTAGCCAACAAGTGTAGACTTCACTGGAATCAATTCTCGCTCTCCCTCTTGTGTGTAACTCTATAGTTTGTGTAGAAGGCACAGCTATAAGCCTATAGAGAGAGGAGTAGTGCTGCTAAGAGCTAGAGCAAGGTCTTGAGCGTATCGTTACTCTGCCGGGGTGCTGCCATGAAGTTTGTAAGCAGCCGCGGTTCTGTTGTAACCCCACTCAATAGTGAAAGACTCTATCTGTCATACTGACAGATCTGAGCAAACGGAGGAAGGAGTTGAAATAGACTCCAAGCCCAGGTGTGGCTAACTCCAACGAGGACTAGGCAAGCATTTCAGGCTTGGCCGAACCTCGGGATAAATCCTTGCGTCTGTGTGCTCTGTTCTATCCTGACTCTCTGCCTTACTCGTTTTTATATATCCACTTCAATACTTATCTGTGGTATAAGCTTGATTTGAAGTGCAGGACATTTTGAGACAGGATCTTCCATTCCGCTGCAACCTACTCGAAGAGTCTTCTCACTCCACTGCGTACTAAGTCTTCGAGTAGAGTAAGAATTTAAGTTTTAAAGTAATAAGTTTTATTCGCCTATTCACCCCCCCCTCTAGGCGACATCCAGATCCTGTTCCCGGGTCAAAGGGAACTTTCAATTGGTATCAGAACTAGGCCTCTCCAGTGTGGGCTTAGCCGTCCGGAGATAACGATGTCGTCACAAGAGGTAACTGTAGAAATTCTTTTAGGCGATGGCTCTAATTACAAATCTTGGTCTGTCTCTATTTATAATGCTTTCATGAGTGTTGATTCTGATTTGAGACAGATCTTTAGTAGAAGTATTTTTCCATCTGATATTAGTAAAAATCCCTCTAATGATGAACTAAGATGTTTATCTCTCAATCACCGTGCTTGCAACATCTTAGTTGAGTCTCTTTCTAGAAGTGCCTATTTTGCCATCATGAGTAGTGATAATGATTTGTTTGTTGATGCTCATGATTTATGGAATAGAATTAAAGTAAAATATTTTGTGGCAAATTGTACTACTTCTACTCCCTATATTGCTTGTGATACTAACCATTCAAAGGGAGAAGAACAAGAACGATGGCACCCAAACGATGAATCCACCTCACCGACAGGTTTGTCTTCCACTAGTTATAAATGTCCTATTGCTAACAATGATAGTGGAGACGAAAGCGATGATGAGGAGGAATATGAGGATGATAGCGAGGATGAGTCTTCATCACCACTAGGTACATTTTCCTGTATTGCTTCCACTAATAATAATGACAGGGAAAATGAGACCGGTGATGTGGAAGAAGAGGAGATTCGCCGGTTCTACACCCATCTCAACAAAGAAGAAAAGGTGCTCTTGGTTAAGTTGTTGAGGAGGAACAAGGAACAAGGCGAGACGCTTCTCAGGCTAGAGGAGACTCTCATCAAAACCAACGACAGCCTGGAGAAGATGACCAAAGAACATGAGGAGCTAAAGTGCTCTCATGATAATTTGGTCTAACTGTATGAATCTATTTTATTTGAGCAAAGAAATAATCATAATGTATTATCTGATGTCGCTCAACTTAAAACTGAGAATTCTATGCTTAAGAGTCAAGTAGAAATGATAAATTTAGAAAAACTTGCTCTAAGTGAAAAATATGATATGCTATCTTATTCTCATAATGAATTAGTTGATGACCATATCATGCTTAATGTTGCTCATGAGGTTGTAATTTCAAACTTAAATTCATGTGAACCTCATTCTCGCACGTGTGCACATTTGAATTGTATATCACCATGTGCTAACCCCTGTTGCTCAAAAGAAAGCCAATCATTGATTGAGCAACAAGTTTTAGGGTCACAAAAGAAATTCTGTGGGAATAAGAAGCAACGACAACTGAGGAGAAGACGCTTAGCTCAACTCTCTCAAGATATCCACGGGCGCGTGGTGAAGAAGCTTAAGAAAGGAAAAACTGCAGCAAGTGTTAAGCTCAATAAGAAGAATGTTCCCAAAGCTATAAATGAAGAAATCAACATGAACGAGGAAAAAGGTAAAAATTCAATTAGTCATGTTGTTTGTACTAATCATCTCTCCATGTCCTTCAAGCACAAAAAGGGAAGAGGAAAAAGGAGGTGTTTCAAATGCAAGGAGATAGGCCACCTCATCGCATCCTGTCCGTACAAAGACAAGGATGAAAGGACAAGAAGTTGCTTTGGATGCAACAATAAGGACCACATTATTACTTCATGTCCGGTCATGAAGAATCAAGGATGTGCATCCTCCAAGATGACCCTCACCAAGGAAAATGGCAAACAGCAAGCGTCATGTCAGGTTGAGCGACGCTTCTGCTACAAGTGTGGTGAGCAGGGTCATATATCAAAGGTATGTTATAAAGGTAAGATTCCTAAAGAAGTGAATATGTGTCAATCTCATTCACTTAGGAGACCCAAATCATACACTTGTGCTAGATCTATAATGAGATCACCTAGAACTAGCACAAAGGCCATTTGGGTACCAAAGGCACATTTAGATGATCATTATGGACCCATCCCGAGATGGGTACCAAACTGTGCTAACTAGACCATGCAGGTGCCTTGAGATGGACTGGAGACCATGGGAGAGCTTAAGACGGTTATCTAAAACTCTATGCTTAAGCTGTTAATTGTTTTGGTGTTTATTGACCCAAGG
The DNA here is from genome assembly GCA_029449295.1 of Zea luxurians. NCBI lineage: Eukaryota > Viridiplantae > Streptophyta > Magnoliopsida > Poales > Poaceae > Zea > Zea luxurians. Next base: position 72,246,150 of record JAOPSE010000016.1, on the reverse strand, counting down.
TTGAATTATTGTGAAACACTAATCCCATGTTCATCTCAAGTGAAATAAGGTGTGTAGGTCCTGAATCATTATTGGTGAATCAAGTAAAGGACCTTGATGAGAATCTACAACATGCTCTCCAAAGGACGGTACCCCGTGTATTTTAAGTACATAATTACAATTTAGTATTGCTCTTAAGTTGGCTTGTTGTGCTACCTATCTTTGGAGTAATTATGCTTTATGATTGTCTGTGTTAAATGAATCATAATGATGTTTGCTTAATCATGACTGGTGCTATATAGGATATATCTTTTGAATCATTCATGGGTAGCTATTTCATTTGTTATATCCACAACGATTAACTCTCTTGGTGTATATGGATAAACCTGTAACTTTTTGTAAGTCATGCTATGTGCAAATATGACATTTTGTTTAGTGCATGTTCACATGATTACCCTAGTTTAGTATTGTGTGAATTTCAAATCCATGTCGTGCCCTTTTGAGCTATGAGGTGTGTGAGCAAAAGGAGTCCTGAATTGGTGATAACAAGTGCTCTCATAAAGGCAAAGGTATGGAAAATGAAGCTATGCAATTTCATTAAATATTCTTGAAATTCCATTCATTGTGATCATAGCTTTGTTCTTGTCCTTCAATTGGTAATATCTTGGTTGAGGTAATTTATGCCTTTAAAATGTTGTTTCTTCTGTGCATCTAAGAAACCTTCTTAATCATGACATGCTTAGATATTTCGCTTTATATACATGATTGTGTTGATCTTCAATTAGTATATGCAATGATAGTTAAATATGAAGCATGTTCAGGTTGAGTAAATGTTAGACTTCCGTGAGTATTCAATTGGCTTAGGTGTCACTGAGGCGTGCATTGCTGTATTTAGTCAACCTTTCATTTAGCCTTCAATTGGTGTTAAGTGGCGTTTCATTTGATATTCAAATTGGCATCTTTGGGTGATGAAAGTGGTAGAGTATGCCTTGACCAAGGTATGTTGTGATCCTCTAGTTCTAAGGAAGTTAGAATGTGCAAAGTGCAAGTCATTCAAATACTTGATGCACAACTTGAGGGGGAGCACACATAACTTGTGTCTTTTGAGACTAACTGTTTCTTGAGTGATCTTGTATAGTCTCTAGGTGGAAAAGAGAAGATAAGCAAGAAATGGAGCAATCTGGACTTGGGTACCTCTGTAAGTCAAGAAATTGGTATCTCAAGTTGTGAGTAAGTGCATATCTTTAGATTGCTCATGCTCTATAATATCTGGTGATAATAGATGCTTAAATATCATGGAGCCATGATAATAAATGAACTTTGCAATTGGTATCTTTCAATTGGTAGCCGTAATAGTTCGCTTCAATTGACATCTTTTGATAATCATGAGAATAGAAGTTTCTTCTTGTGCCCAATACTATAACTTGTTCTAAGGTTGATGTCTTAGCAACAAGAAAAAGTAAGGATAAAGAATCAGGCACAAGTGTGAAGAAGCTCTTGAGAGATTAGACACTTTCAAGATGGGAAGTACACTACAACATGGTAAAGGTACAAAGGGAGTATTAATCTTTTTGCATATATGTATCTTGCCTAAATGTTGATCGGGCATATGCTCAATAAGTAAGGGGGAGTTTTGATAGTCGTTTTCCTCCTTAACACCCTGCTGTCCCTTGACATCATCATATGTTCTTGCTTGAGTATGGTTTTTGGTGTTTGATGTCAAAGGGGGAGAATTTGTGTATTAAAGCTTATCTCAACCTGAGAGGAAAGCTTATCCTAATGGGTGATGTGTTAGTTTGAGCTTTGCCAAGTGTGATATTCATATGTTTCTTGCAATGTTGCTCATATGGACTAGTGTTTCCGCTGCGATGAATTATTTGGCTTCTATAGTGTAATAGATAGCCATGTGGTTAATGGTGCTTTAAGATTGTCTTAAATTAGTGTCTTAGTTTAAATTGGTATTAGTTTGAATTGGTATCTTAATGATGAATAGAGGTAGGTTGATATTCCTGTGATATATCCACTATTTTGAATTGTGTTTAACTCTGATTATGTGCATTTGTGTGTTATAGCATCATGGTTTGAATCTTGTCTCAATGCTTCCTAAAAAGTGCTAAGGTGTAGAAATGTTTTGATTTTTCCTAAGTATGTGCAAATTGGCGTCTGAGGTCAAGATTATGTTTTTGAAGTAAGCACATATTTAGGGGGAGCATTCTATAATCTTAGAATTCAAATTTGTGCTTCAAACCTTATTCTTATGTAAGCTTTAATTGTGTTGCCATCAATCACCAAAAAGGGGGAGATTGAAAGCTCTCTTGTAAGTTTTGGTGTTTGGATGACAACTCAATTAAAGGACTAACAAGTGTACTAAGTGTTGAACAGGTGCTTAAGGTAAAGCCTACAGGGTTCAACACAAGTGAACAAATGTGATTGTCCAAGAACTGGATTATGGATACATAATGGACATCACAAGTAAGATGGACATTGCATAAAGTGAGACTCGGGTGCGTAGCTCGGAGACAACTGATCAAGCCAAGGACGGAGGCAAGAAGAGCTTCGAGGTACCAAGTGCACGGGAGAAGGTCAAGGAGGCTGAGGAACCCAACGCCAAGGGTGAAGAAGAAGGCTTGCAAAGTCAAGGGTGATCGAGTTGAGAACAGCTATGGCACATCAAGGATCACTACATAAGGACATGACTTACAACCAATGAGGTAACAGCTATAGTTATGTGGTGTAAGTCATAAGGCTCAAGATCAAGCTCTAAGAAGGAGATCAAGGTCACTAGAAGGAGAACAAGTGTCAAAACCAGAACTGGAAGCAGTCCAAAAGAGCTAAGTTCACCTTGATCTTTAGTTTGGGTTGTTCCTATGTTTGGAGATGTTCTATGTGACCTTTGCAGGATGTTGGAGCTAAGAAATGTCAATCTAGATCAAGTCAAACCGACTTGATGATTTATGAGTCCAACATCAAAGCTCAAGCATGTGATATGCTATAGATGTAATAATTAAGAGAAGGTATGTTTCTAGACTTAGTACATTGGTTTTTGTGGACTAATATATTTGTCTAAGTGTTAGAAATAGAAAGAAGAAAAGGAAAAAGGTGCAAAAGGCTTGGCTGTGTACAGCCGAGTCTCTGCTCAGTCTGGGTGCACCGGACTGTCCGGTGGCTCACCGGACAGTGTCCGGTGGTGCACCGGACAGTGTCCGGTGCGCCAGGCTGGCTCGAGCGAACTGGCCGCTCTCGGGAATTCACCGGCGACGTACGGCTATAATTCACCGGACTGTCCGGTGTGCACCGGACTGTCCGGTGTGCACCGGACTGTCCGGTGAGCCAACGGTCGGCCGGGCCAACGGTCGGCCGCGCGATCTGCGCGGGACACGTGGCCGAGCCAACGGCTAGATGGAGGCACCGGACTGTCCGGTGTGCACCGGACATGTCCGGTGCGCCAATGGCTCCAAGACTGCCAACGGTCGGCTTCGCCATAGAAGGAAAGAAATCGGGCACCGGACAGTGTCCGGTGTGCACCGGACTGTCCGGTGCGCCACCCGACAGAAGGCAAGATTTGCCTTCCTGGATTGCTTCCAACGGCTCCTAGGCTCCTTGTGCCTATAAAAGGGACCCCTAGGCGCCTCCAGCAAAATACAAGTGCAGCCAACAAGTGTAGACTTCACTGGAATCAATTCTCGCTCTCCCTCTTGTGTGTAACTCTATAGTTTGTGTAGAAGGCACAGCTATAAGCCTTTAGAGAGAGGAGTAGTGCTGCTAAGAGCTAGAGCAAGGTCTTGAGCGTATCGTTACTCTGCCGGGGTGCTGCCAAGAAGTTTGTAAGCAGCCGCGGTTCTGTTGTAACCCCACTCAATAGTGAAAGACTCTATCTGTCATACTGACAGATCTGAGCAAACGGAGGAAGGAGTTGAAATAGACTCCAAGCCCAGGTGTGGCTAACTCCAACGAGGACTAGGCAAGCATTTCAGGCTTGGCCGAACCTCAGGATAAATCCTTGCGTCTGTGTGCTCTGTTCTATCCTGACTCTCTGCCTTACTCGTTTTTATATATCCACTTCAATACTTATCTGTGGTATAAGCTTGATTTGAAGTGCAGGACATTTTGAGACAGGATCTTCCATTCCGCTGCAACCTACTCGAAGAGTCTTCTCACTCCACTGCGTACTAAGTCTTCAATTAGAGTAAGAATTTAAGTTTTAAAGTAATAAGTTTTATTCGCCTATTCACCCCCCCTCTAGGCGACATCCAGATCCTGTTCCCGGGTCAAAGGGAACTTTCACCAATGAAAATAGTCGATTTCCATTGAAGGTTGTGTTAAGAGAACGACCAGTGTAAATAGGTTTCTACTGGTGGTTTCGTAAGCCAACTGTTAGTGAACTTTATAATATAAATACACCTGTCCTCCTGACAAGAGCTGTAGCTCGCAGCCAAATTACATTAGAGGCGATTTTGAAGGTCCAGATTTCACAAAATACAAGGGGAGGTTTTGATCTTCATTTTTTGAAAGAAGGTTGCTAATAATGGTTGATTTATATTTCTTGTCAAATTTTATTCATTCTTACTCAATTTTAGCTACATTTTGGATCTAAGGTTTCACCATGTGAGAGATCAGAAGAGTATAGTTAGATTATTTTCTCTATTTCCTCAAATGAGGTTGTTTAAGATGGTTAGATTTTGTCTATCCTCTCTCCTTTTTCATGTTTAGTTCTAAAATCGGTTTATCCATGGTATATTTAGTCGTTTAATGAATTGTACATGCGTTTATATGCAGAGAGGATTTTCACTGGTCCACACTAATAGCGCTGAAAAACGTCAATGCAAAAATATCTCTAGAACCGCCACTAAGCCCATTAGTAAATTAAAAACGTGCCTTTTTTTCGTTTTCGCTATTTCGTGTTCCAGAAGCTAGATCGCATAGTGGATTCCCTGGTTAGCAAAACCAAATCTTTTTTTCTCTGTTGATGAAACTAAAGGGTTGCCGCACATATATCATTATTATATAACTAGTACACAATATACTTTTGTCGATCCATTACTGTCGGTACGTGGGGGTCGATAGTGATCCAGCAGCCCAAGCTCTGGACAACGATTTGGGATTCTTGTGATCTGGCAGGAAGAAGGTTCTCGCTGCCGGATAGAGCAGTAGTACAGCGAAGCTTTCTACTAATGGTTGATTTTCGCCATAATAAAAATTACAAATTTTATTGGTGTATTCTAGAGAATCACTAGTACGTGTAACTATACTTAAGAAAACCACATATATAAATAGATTCCCAAAAGAAACCCTAAACATACACCGGTTGGAACCGGTTAGAATACCGAATTCTCAACCGAGACTAAAAACGTCAATGCTCAGTCTTGATTGTATGGCCCAATCCTAAAGAGACATTTTTAGTACTAGTCTAGGACTCGAATTGGTATTAAGGAAGAACCTTTTAGTACCGGTTCGCGCTTGTTGGGGGCCTTCGGCTTCCGAAGATCCTCAAAAACATGATTTGACAATATTTTCCGAGTGAAACATGTGTACATGTATCTTCGGAGTCAGGTTGCGGGTATACAAGAGCATGGTTAAGACGAAGCTTGACTGGGGTGAAAAGCAACCACAACGAAGGATAAGACGATCACGAAGCTGCGTGCAGAAAAGCTTCGGCATGACGGAAGAAAGGAGGACCCAACTTAAGGATGAAAAGTCAAATTAAACCTCGAAGGATTGCTATAAAGTTATTGTCAAATGTAAAGGGCATCAATGTAATTTTACACGGGCTGCGTCTCGTGCCTATAAATAGACGAACAGTACTCCCGTACTGTTCACGCTGACTTGGCATACGCTTTTTCGCATCACCTCTGTACCTTTACTTTTCATTGATCTGAAGGTACATTTGTAATTTGTTTTTATGAATTTGGTAATAAAAATAAGTTAATGTTAATACTCATATCATTACTCACGTTTTATGTATGTGTGCTCCTTTTTATCATCTATTAATCTTACGAAGATCTTTTCCTTTGTAACCTTCGTCCAAGATTCATTATATCCGAAGGGACATAATGTTTATAAGGACGAAGGAATTTAACATTTAACACTTTTCATGTTGCCTTGTTCTTAATTCTTAGCATTTGAGAGCAAGTCACCAACATTGGCGCCCACCTCCGGTGAACTCACGTCCATTTTTTGAGTTTTGAACACCTTCGACAAGCGTCACCTTCGTCATGCCGCCTAAAAAAGCTTCAGCAACAGGGGCTGCCACTCTGCAGTCGCTGGACCCCAATCAAGATGTCATTTCTCTTAGGGAGGCCCGGAGCCAGAAGAGGAAGGTCACCAGTCCAACGCCTCCGGAGGACGACTTGGATCAAGAAATCCAAAATTTGGAAATGATCAATCAACAGGTCCAACGGAAGAAGGAGAAAATGGCTCGCCTAGCTGATCTTCAAAGGCAGATAGACGAAGCCTCTGAAGAGCTTCGGCATCTAGCTCAAGATGACCAGAACCAAAGGCCCCCGCGCAGAGAGCTTCATCAAGAGGGCTTCTACAACGAGGGCGACTGGTATGAAGATTTCCATCACGGAAATTTTGCTTTTGATGATACTTCTCCCCTGTCAACAGAACTGCAGGCTACTCCTTGGCCACAATCTTACAAGTCACCCCAGCTCCCCATGTACGACGGTCATTCAGATCCGAAACAATTCCTGATGAGCTATGAGGCAACCATATCTTCGTATGGTGGCAACACAGCGGTCATGGCAAAGTCTTTCATCATGACTGTCAGGAGTGTTGCACAAACCTGGTACTCCTCTCTTAGGCCAGGTACAATCACTTCATGGCAAAAGCTAAAGGATATGTTGATAACCAGCTTTCAAGGGTTTCAGACGAAGCCGGTCACTGCTCAAGCTTTATTCCAGTGTACCCAGGATCACGAAGAATACCTTCAGGCATATGTCCGAAGGTTCCTACGTCTGAGAGCACAGGCACCAACAGTGCCCAATGAAATTGTCATTGAGGCCATGATCAAGGGGCTTCGACCGGGACCTTCAGCTCAGTACTTTGCCAGGAAGCCTCCTCAAACTTTGGAGAAGCTGCTCCAGAAGATGGACGAGTATATTCGAGCCGACAATGATTTTCGCCAAAGAAGGGAGGAAGCTTTCAGGTTCTCTGAAATGACCAGGGGCTTCGGAGGAAGATTTTATCCGAGGCACGTCAGGTCAATTCACAATTCTACTCAAAATGATGACAAAGGGAGTCAACAGCAAAGGCCACAGTGCTCCTCGCAAGCTTCGGGACAACAGCAAAGCTCTTTCCGGCCGCCAGCGCCAAGGGGCAGAGGCGCCAGGGGCTTCGGGGGGAAGATTTGGAGATCAACCAAGAAAATTTTACTGCCTATTCTATGGTGAAGGCAAGGGCCATACCAACAGGATGTGCCATATTACCATCAAGAAGCAAAAGGAGCTAGCAGAAGCTGCAGCGCAACAGAGCCAGCCGAAGCAGGTTATGCATACTGCTTCGTACCATTCGCCTTACATTCTAGAATATGTAGGCAATCACCCTGCAGCCTCTGTTGCTTCGGCAAGCCAACCCCAAGCTTCCTGGCAACAGCTCCCACCGCCACCACCAATACAACGAGCTCCGCAGCCAGAAGGGAGCCAGCACTCTCACCCCCAGAGGGATTTCAGAGAGGAGTCCGAAGCTCGCACAGTCAATAGCACTGTGCCAGAGTCGAAGCACATCTACTGACAAAATATCCTACCTCGACAGCAGCTTTTTGTTTTTTTCGCATTCAGTTTTACTTTCTTTGTAGTAAAGAACAATTATGGGAAGTTTAAGTGTCTTTTATCGTTTTTTCAAATTCTTGTAACAGTTTAGCTTATTATCATAATGAAAATATATCTTCTCCATAAGCTTGAGTTGCCGAAGCACAAGAATTTTCGGTGGCACGGAGAACCTTCGAATTATCAAAAACTTGTTCTAAGGAACGCACTGTAACTTCTTCGAAATAGTAAAAAGTCGTTCCTAAGGGAGCGCAGTGTAAGTTTTCTGCTCAAAAGTCGTTCTGAAGGGAATGCAGAGCTTACAGCGAAAAATAAACGCTGATTCCGCTGAAAGTAAAAGGCGAAGAAGCTCCTAAGGGAGGCTTACAGCGAAAAATAAACGCTGATTCCGCTGAAAGTAAAAGGCAAAGAAGCTCCTAAGGGAAGCTTACAGCGAAAAATAAACGCTGATTCCGCTGAAAGTAAAAGGCGAAGAAGCTCCTAAGGGAGGCTTACAGCGAAAAGTCAGCGCTGAGATAAAAAGATTTTGTGCTTTATTGCAGGGATGTGTGTATCTTCGGCATAAATATCATTTTGCATAACATCATCACATCATTTTGCATAACATAAGCATCATACATCATATCGCATGTAGAACAAGAAGGGGACACACTATTGATTTTCGAAGAATGTTTTGAAAAAGAGAAAATCCTGCTAAGGCACAAGATAAATTGAGAAGAAGTGTAGCTTTATTAGAGAAACAACATAAAACTTTTTTATAGCTTCGAAGAATGTTTTCACGAAGCTTGGATATTCTCCATTAGAGAAGTATGGAAATTCTTGTGATACATAAAAGATTTTCTTCACGAAGCATGAAAAGAAGGGAAGGTGTTTTTTCGCCGAAGGCTCAAAAAACGGTATGTATGTAAAATTTCATGCATCGTAAAGAATTGAACCATAAAAAGATTATATATTACATTCAAAGTTACAAAGTTTAACACATGGCACATTCCAAATATTTTTACAATAGTATTTAATCTTCCCTAAGAACTACTTCTGCAGCTTCGTTCAGTAGTTGATCGACAACTTTATCCATGATGGCTTCGGCCATTTTTCTAATTTCATCGTCTCCCTTTGGGTGGGGGCCCGGAGACGCCTCAGCAGGTTCTGAGGGAGGAGAGGATACGGCTATATTACTATTACAAACCGTGAATAAAGTTTGAAATCAAGAATTACAACACAATAAAAACCACTAGTTAATACCTATTTGCCCTTCGGGCCCTGAGCTTTTCTCAGCAGCCTCGGCTACCTTCCTAGCGTCATGGATGCCTTTTTCACTTCTTTGAATGATTTCTTGAGCCATTTCTCGGCCGCCATTGTCCCAAATGTCGGTGAAAAATTTTCCACCGACCTGGCTTGCTTCAGCTGAAGGGTCTTTAATATCTTCAGAGGATAAAGCAGCTTTAGATTGTGCTAAAGATTTCACATGCTCGCACCCTTTCTTCTCCAAAATAGTAACAATTCCCCTGGCGCCCGAAAAAGCACAAATGTCCCCGCGACTATTTAATATTTCCTCGAAGGCCTCAGCTTCGTGGCTGATCCATTCAATCGGGCCTTCTGGATTCCCCCTTGTGAAATTTTCTTCACTAGAAAACGCGCCAACGCTGGCGAAGCTGGATTTTATCTTCTTAACACACTCTATGGATTTATCATAGCACCTTTTCTTGGAAGCACGAAGCTCTTCAACATTTATTTCCAAGTGATTTGCCCATTGATCACTTAGTTCTCGTTTTGTTTCTTCAAGAATGCGTTCTTCTTTAGCTCGGGCTAATTGTTTCCAAAGATCTTCGATTTCGCGCTTCTGAGCTTCGGCTTGAGTTTTAGAATTAGCTTCGTTTTCCTTTATCTTATCCACCAATGTAAGCAGAATTTTGTCCTTTTCCAAGGCTTTGTTTCTTAGCCTGATAACCTCTGTCCGAAGGTTGTTAAGAGCAATAGTGCATCTCTCATCTTCAGCATTCTTTTGTGCCCTTAAGGCATTGCTAAGTATTAAGCCCTATTCAAAAGAATGAACGGATTAACATAAGGACAAAAGACTAATTTGAAACCCATAAACTTCAAAATTTACAATTTTTACCTTCAGACTAGTGTATGCAAGGCTATCTGCAAGATCCTCCTTCGTCATGGCGCAAAGGCCAGCTTCAAGCTTCGGGAACCCCATGCTTCTAGCCATCTCCCGGCAGACGGATAATTCTTTATTGTCTGGGAGACAGTATAGGAAGTCATCTTCGTCTGTCCCATTGAACACTACGGCCCCCCTCGGATACTTCAGTTCTCGGGCATAGTGATTAGCTTCAAAAATCTCTTCTTCAGATAATTTCTTTCCCGAAGCATGCCGCACAATATAATCACGTAGTTTGGAAGATGCTTTGGGGGCGGCAATGTTGATTTCCTCAATCAAAATCGGCTCTGTCATTTTTGTTTTTTCGGTTTCCAAAGTTGCCTCTGTCAATTTTGTTTCTTCAGCTTTCAAATGTTTTACCTTGGTGGGCTCTAAAGGCCCAGCTTCAGTTTCAAATTGTTGCTTCAAAGCTTCAGCAGCAAAGGCTTCAGTAGACACTTCAGAAGCTTCAACAGTTTTCTTCGGAGTTATGCTTGAAGATTTAATTGTTTCCAAAACATCCAGCACATTAACCATCCTTTTTCTTTTCGGGGTCGCTGCTGGACCCTTTTGGATTTTTGTTGAAGGACTTAAAATTTCTAATGATTTTGCTTCTTCAGTCCTCGGTTCTTCTGTTTTCTCTGTTGCTGGTACTTCGGCCATTTCTCTGATTTTTGGCATTGGAGTTGGTTCTCTAGCTTCGGTGGCCGAAGAGGCTTCACCAATAAACTCAAGCACTGTGGTCGATTCAATATAACGTGGCCGGTGTGTGAGCACTTTTACCTTTTTTCTCTTCGGCGATGACTCGCTAGGAGCAGCTGAAGCAATTTCCTTTGCAGGAGAAGTATTTTTCCTTTTTCAGCCTCGCACTGCGTAATGGTAGTCGGGGTAGACAAACCCAATTGCATCGAATACTCGATTAAGTCTCTTCTTCTTTCGGCCTCCGAAGGCCGCTGATAATGCAGTATCTTCGGCTTTCGAGTATACCCCAAGCAGTTCATCGCTTATGGCCTCAATACTTTTTAACCAGTCATCATCTGGTTCAACAAACTTATCTCCGTATTTGAATGTGTATTTTAGCCTAATTAGTCCACCTTCGTCAGCTTCCTTGACGGTCTCCTTCGGCATTTCCCACTTTTCTATAAGTGGCCATACTCTGAAGGCGATATGCTCTTGGACCAAATCCCTTGTCCCAATAAAAGAGCAAACCACGCCGAAGGCTCTCTGGCATTCTTCGGCCGCTTCATCCATTTCCACCTTCGGCTTCCGGAGGCCGAAGCGTTGCCAGATAGGGCGCATAATGATACCTTTGATATCTTCACGTGATTTCAAGTCATTTTTCACGTAAAACCATTCTGTCATCCAGTCGCCGGGCCACCTCTTTCGAAAGGTTAGCACAGGGCAGCTTGATCCGGACCGAGCGCCGAAGCTGTAGCAGCCAAAGTTGTTGTGATACTGCTCTTTGCCCCAGGGTTTTGTCTCATACAATAGCTCGTGTATGTTACAGAAGCTTTTTGCGTTAGGTTCCAAACCTTGGCTTCTCACGGCCCACACAAAGATATTCGTCCTTATGATTGCTTCGGGGATAAGTTGGTGAAGGTAGATTTCGAATGTCCTCAGTACTTCCACGACAAAACTGCTCAAGGGAAATCGTAATCTAGCTTTTAAGAAGCTTCGGAATATCACGACCTCATTCTCCTCGGGAGTCGGACAAGTCTTCTCTCCTTCGTTAGCTCTCACAACAGACAAGTCCCGAAAGTATCTCCCTCTCATATTGACAAGATGATTTTCCTTAATACTGGACTTACCAAAAACTGCATGGCTTGGTCGCCAGGGTCGATCTTCGGAATCTTCACCACCACTATCCACATCGTAACTTTCACTGTCGCCAGTATCTTCAGATAAACCCTCCAAGGTATCCCTGGTAATCTTCTCCGTATTAGTCTTTGACATTGATTCAAGAAAGCCCAGGTGCATCTCCTCAGAAAGGCTTAGCTTCGAAGCACCAACAACTTTCTTATCTTCAGGCATCTTCACAAATGTTGACAAAACACACTCGAAACCGAAGCTTAAAAATTTAAAACCGAGCAAGTGCTGTTGCGCGCAGGCTGAAAAGTTGGGTGACTAAAAGCAGATGGCAAAAGAGCGTGCCAAATAAACTTGCGGTGGGCTCTTATTTATACACCCAGTATACCGAAAACTGGAGGGCCCCGTTTGTCAATGACTGTTGCTATTCTAGCAGAAGGAAGGTGTTTTTTCGGACCTTCGGCTTAAAGCCTTCGTCCATGTCGCAATATGAATTTATCATTACAGTAAATTAATATTGCGAGGGGCTACTGTTGGGGGCCTTCGGCTTCCGAAGGTCCTCAAAAACATGATTTGACAATATTTTCCGAGTGAAACATGTGTACAGGTATCTTTGGAGTCAGGTTGCGGGTGTACAAGAGCATGGTTAAGACGAAGCTTGAGTGGGGTGAAAAGCAACCACAACGAAGGATAAGACGATCACGAAGCTGCGTGCAGAAAAGCTTCGGCATGACGGAAGAAAGGAGGAACCGACTTAAGGATGAAAAGTCAAATTAAACCTCGAAGGATTGCTATAAAGTTATTGTCAAATGTAAAGGGCATCAATGTAATTTTACACGGGCTGCGTCCCGTGCCTATAAATAGACGAACAGTACTCCCGTATTGTTCACGCTGACTTGGCATACGCTTTTTCGCATCACCTCTGTACCTTTACTTTCCATTGATCTGAAGGTACATTTGTAATTTGTTTTTATGAATTTGGTAATAAAAATAAGTTAATGTTAATACTCATATCATTACTCACGTTTTATGTATGTGTGCTCCTTTTTATCATCTATTAATCTTACGAAGATCTTTTCCTTTGTAACCTTCGTCCAAGATTCATTATATCCGAAGGAACATAATGTTTATAAGGACGAAGGAATTTAACATTTAACACTTTTCATGTTGCCTTGTTCTTAATTCTTAGCATTTGAGAGCAAGTCACCAACAGCGCTAATAACTAGTACTAAAGTGTTTTTTATTCTATATATTTATAGATTGATATTGATGGATATTTAATATATATAAATACATGTTTACATCAGTTAAAATATGTAAATACAAATTACAAGCAATTAGTTCTTTGCAAAGAGAGATATATATATATACAAATAGTAACAACAGTTTTTTTCAAAAGGACATATATACAAATGTACAAGAAATTAGTGTGGTGTTATATACAAATAGTAATATATGTATATAAATATATATAAATGTACAGTAATAATAGATCTTGAATTGCTTCGACCTTTTCCAAAGAGAGTACTTCCTTTCTTAATCTTCATAAACTGAGATTTGCCAAAACTACTACTAATAAGTTTTACTTCAGTTGGTCGTTGCCGACCATGGAGCCTCTAGGTATTCGGTGCCACATTGGATATATCTAATGAGTATAACTCGACTTGGTTGCATTTGCATCCTCTCTAAGTAGTGTATCCGATGCAGGATCATATGAGCCACCGAACACGTCCTATGCGTTGTAAACTTCTGCATACATGCTACAACCCTTACAAAGTGCCCTATCAGGTGTGGCGTCCAATGTACATGTCCAATATACTTAGTCTTCAACCCATTCTTCAATATATGCACTGCACGTGTACAATGTAACATCCTAGGAACCACAAGACATGTCTGGTGCGCTTTGTAGTCTTGTTTTCTTCAATTTTTTGTGTTTCTTTGTTTAGGCCTCTTTCTTTTTGTGTCTTGGACTCATGCATGATCTTTATAGGTCTTCAATGAGTCTTCTAATGTCTTGCTTTAAGGTGTTGATCTCTTTGATCACCTTGTTGACTTCTTTCAAGTCCATACTACATAATTTGAACTATATACATAAACGCTAGTAAATATCATTAGTACAAATGGTTATGTTGTTCATCAAACAACAAAACACTTGATCAAATGGGTCGTAGTTTTTTTCCTTACAAAAATATAGAAGAAAAAAAATCTTAAGCTTGAATAAAAAGGAATTTACTTCTTGAAAAGAATGAAAAAATCTCGAGAGAAAAATGTCATCTAAATATATTTCAACACTTCTACACTCATAAACACTAAATGCAATAAGTATGAATACAAAGCATGGCAAATTAAATTACAAAACTGATTAAAATCATATTTTGCACTATTTAACTTGCCAAAAGGTTATTTAAATCTTATTATTTAAAAAATATAAAATGATTTGCTTTATTTAGTGGAAACTATTCAAAATCTAAAATAGAAATTTGAGGGTGTGTCATATATCTAAAGGAAAGGATAATAATATCTTCCCAAAAAACATTAATATGTTTATACGTCAGAAACATTAAATATCACTATCATCATCATTTTTCTATTTTTCTGCCTTTACTGATATGATATGGTTAACGCTAAAGTTTTGTTGTGGTTAAGAACATGGTAAAATTTTAGAAATGAGCCTTGGTAATCAATATATTGTAGGTTTGCTTTCATCCCTACCTAAGAGTGTGTTTGAGAGATTGAAATCATGTTGAGCTCCTTGTTTGAGGTGTCACCTTTGAAGTTTCCAATCCATTGAAATGAGATCTTGGAAGTTTGTAATTGCCCAAAGGTCGTGAAGGACCAAGCTTGATGTCTATGATTACTTAGTGAAGCAAATGTCTAAAACCCAATATTTTTTGTCCAACTCAATAAATAACGATGTTGAGAGCACCTAGAGGGGGGGTGAATAGGTGATCCTGCAAAATAACCACTAAAAACACAAACTTGGTCTAGAATGAGAGTTAGTACAATATAAAACCAAGTTTGAGTCGAGAAGAAGAAAGCAAGTCCTCTTCACTTGATTGCTCTTTCAAGATATAGAATGGATTAAGAGCAATATTACAAGTGAATTTGAGAAGCTTAGGAAGAGAGAGAAAAATCATAAGCAAATAAGCACACAAGACACTATGATTTTCCCATGGTTTGGTCAAGCCTAAAATGCTTGCTTACTCCACATTGTGGTGTCCCAACAGACAAGGGTTGCAATCAACCCATCTCAAGTGATCCAAAGATCAAACTTGACTGTCATGGTCTTCCTTATCACTTATATCCATGTTCGCATCGAATCTCCACAATTTGGAGTCTCTTACATCCTTACAAAAATCAGAGTTACAACTCAGCACAGGGGAGAAGTAGAACACACACAAGAGCAGCAACACAATGCTAGAAAGAAGTTCACAAAAGCGTAACAATAAATGTCATTAGAAAAGTTTCGAAATGACGCTCAAATCTTGCAAGAATCATTGGATGGTATTGTGGCAAAGTGTCAGAACGTAGAGTAGCTCTTAGAGTGCCTGGGTGCTGAAGGAGGTCACCATGGTTGTTGCTCCTTCCTTCCACAAACATGCCACAATTCAACTTCCTGCGGGGGCACCGGACCGGGTCCACGTGCCCCAAGTCCAGGATTCTGATTTGCAGTTTCCATAGTTGACGGGCACCGGACTGGTCCAGTACACCTCCGGATCACGTGCCATGTAAGGTAGCTATTGGCTCGCCCACGCACGCCGAGGAGTAGTCCCGTGTATCACCAGATGGGCACTGTTCATGGTCCGATGAATTTTATAATTAAATTTCCTAGACCACCAAGTTGAGCTGTATAGGCGGTCCGATGCACACGAATCTGGTCCGGTGCACCAGGCCGCCTAGCAGCTAAGTCTTGGCCCCCCACGGATCGGTCCGGTGCACCACCGGACTAGTCCGGTGAGGACCAAACCAGCTGAACTTAGGCTCTTTTGAGCCTATCTTCACCAAGTGTTTTCGGCTATTCTCGGGAGCTTCCCTACAACTTAGACAAACATAGTTAGCGTATAATTCAATTGACTAAGTGTGGAAAACACACCTCTTTGCCATAGTTTCATCAGGATTTGCAATATGGCTCAAACTTAGTCATGGAAGCACTTTTCTCATAGAATTGAATTAGACATCAAACAGAAGTGCTAGAAACATAGTATAAGGCACAAGCAACTTATTTAAACACTTAAACCTCATGTTTATAGTGTTTTACCCAAAATGCATTTTTAGTTTCCAATTTAGCTTATTTGGACTTAGTGCGTTCACTTTGCCTTTAAGTAGACCTATGCTCATACTCATATCAAACTGGTTAGTTCATGGTGGTGTGTTGGATACTTAATCACCAAAACAGGTAGAAATTGCTATCTAGCACATTTCCCTTTCAATTCCCCCCTTTGGTGATTTGTGCCAACACACCTAAATCAACTAAAATGACTAATTTAAGGCAATATGAGTCAAGATTTGAAGCTCAAACTCAAATAGATGAAGTATTCAAAGGATTTGACATATTTGGATCACTTAGACACCACTTGTTTTGGATTTTTGCAATCAAAGCCATTTTCTAACATTTAAGTCAAACACTCTTGGTTTTGCAAAAACAAACTAATTTTAAACACTTGTTTTTGTCAAAAACTCCCCCTTTTCTCATAAGATAACTTCTCCCACATAAGAGAACATTTTTTGCAATAAGAGAGCTCCTCCTTGCTATTAAGAGGGTTTTGATCAAAAACACATTTCAAAGCTCAAAACATTTTTAAAAACTCAAGTGGTGGTTGATCTAGTTGCTTTGGTCTTTAATTTCTCCCTATTTGGCATGAAGCACCAAAACGGAGAAACTAAGTGGTCTAACCCCATTGCCTCACCCAAAAAATAGCAAATCAAAGCAATGAGAAACAAAGGGAATTTGATACAAACGACCTTGATACCGTTTATGCAGTGGAAACTTCTTCCTTTGTCCAAGTTCTCATATTCCCTTTCAAACCTCCTTTGAGACTACATATATTGAACTCAAACAAATCATTGGTCTCAAAAGGGTCAAGTTGTAGCATATCATCCCCCTAAACATGTGTATCATTACACTTGAAGTTGTGAGGTTCGCGGATGACATTCTACAACTTGAGCACAAAAATGATATGAAATAAAGAATAAATAACATGATCAAAGGCATATAAAGAATGTATGCTATAAATCAATACAACTTCCATGAATCTAGGACATTTAGATCACTACACAACTCACAAAAACTACCTCTCACCAAAAGGCTTGGTGAAGATATCGGCTAACTGGTGATCGGTGCAAACATGGTTAATATCGATATCTCCCCTTTGCTAGTGGTCTCTCAGGAAGTGATGTAGGATGTCTATGTGCTTAGTACGACTATGTTCAATGGGATTATCCGCTAAGCGGATTGCACTCTCATTACCATATAGGAGTGAGACTTTGCTCAGATTGTAGCCAAATTCCCTTAGAGATTGCCTCATTCAAAGTGATTCCGCACAGCAATAGCCTGCAATAATGTACTTGGATTTGGTGGTGGATAGGGCAACAAAATTTTGCTTTTTGGAGCTTTAGGACACCAGGGACCTCCCTAAAAACTAACATGTCCCTGATGTGATCTTCCTATCTACCTTGCACCTGGCATAGTCGGAGTCTGAGTACACAATCAGGTCAACGGTAGACCTCTTAGGATATCGGAGCCCAAAGTGAGACGTATGAAGCAAATAATTAATAATTCGCTTCATGGCCAAAAGGTGACATTACTTGGGGTGGATTGAAATCTAGAATGCATGGAAATGGGTAGAATAATGTCCGATCGAGAAGCGCATAAATAAAGTAACTTGTATATCTTTTGATCTACGAACTTACCTCTAGCGTCAAGGTCCAAGTGCATGTTTGTCCCTCATTGGTGTCTTGATGGGCTTTACATCCTTCATCCCAAACTTCTTGAGGATGTCTTGCGTGTACTTCATTTGGGAGATGAAGGTGCCTTCATTGAGTTGTTTGGCTTGAAATCCTAAGAAGTAGTTTAGCTTGCCCAGCATAGACATCTCAAAATTTTGCTCCATTAGCGTGCTAAACTCCTCACAAGGCTTTTGATTAGTAGAACCAAATATTATGTCATCGACATATATTTGGCATAGAAAAAGGTCACCATTATAAGTCTTAGTAAAGAGAGTGGGATCAGCTTTCCTGACCTTGAATGAATTAGAAATTGTAAAGTCTCTAAGGCATTCATACCATACTCTTGGTGCTTGCTTAAGCCCATAGAGCGCCTTAGAGAGCTTATACACATGGTTGGGATACCTGTCATCCTAAAAGTCAGGTGGTTGCTCCAAGTAGACTTCCTCCTTGATTGGTCCATTGAGGAAGGTGCTTTTCATGTCCATTTGAAGAAGCTTAAAAGAATGGTGAGCAGCATAGGCCAATAAAATACGAATTGACTCTTACCTAGCTACAGGAGCAAAAGTCTCCTTAAAGTCCAAACCTGCGACTTGGGCATAACCTGCCACAAGTTGAGCCTTGTTCGTTGTCACCACTCCATACTAATCTTGTTTGTTGCAGAACACCCACTTGGTTCCCACAACATTTTTCTTTGGACGTGGCACCAAGTTCCAAACTTCATTCCTCTTGAAGTTGTTGAGCTCTTCCTACAAGGCCATCACCCAGTCTGGATCCTTCAAAGCTTCTTCGAACTTGAAAGGTCAATCGAGAATACAAAGGAGTAATGCTCACAAAAATTTGCACCATGAGATTGAGTGGTTACTCCCTTATTGATGTCCCCTAGGATCAAGTCCATCAGATGATCATGTTGTGTGGTGGTGTGGACTTGTGGTAGAGGCGCCTGTGGAACGTCTCTTATTCCACCTTGTCTTATTCTTCATGTGCTTCCCCTTGATCATTGCTAGCATCTTGAGATACCTGTTCCTCATCTTGAGAAGGGGGTTGCGCCGTCGTCGAGGAAAAAGTTTGATCTTGCTCTTGTGGTTTTCTACGGTCGCACATCTCCAATTGCCATATTCCTTAGTGTGGTCGCTAGAATCTCCTCATTATCTATGTCATCAAGACCATCTTGCTCTCTTGGAGAGCCATTAGTCTCATCAAATACAACATCACTAGTGACTTCAAAAATTCTAGAGAATATGTTGAAGACCTTATATGCTCTTGTATTTGAACCATAACCTAGTAAAAACCCTTCTACAACTTTGGGAGAAAACTTGGAATTTCTACATTTCTTTGCCAAAATATAGCATTCACTCCCAAATATTCGAAAATAGGAAACATTGGGTTACTGGTTAGGAGTTCGTACGCGGTCTTCTTGAGAAGGCAGTGTAGGTACAACCAGTTTAATGCGTGCCAAGATGTGTTGATAGCTTCAGCCCAAAATTGATCCAGCATCTTGTATTATCCACCATGCCATTTTTTTGTGGTGTGTAGGGGGGAGAACTCGTGCTTGATGCCTTCCTCCTCAATGTACTCTTCCACTAGCAGATAATTGAAATCAGTACTGTTGTCACTCCTTATCTTTTTAATCCTCAAGTTGAACTCATTTTGAGCTCACCTTAAGAAACGCTTGAGGGTCCCTTGAGTTTCTGATTTATCCTGCAAAAAGAATACCCAAGTGAAGCAAGTAAAGTCATCTACAATACCAAGACCATACTTACCTCTGTGAATGCTAAGATAAGCTGAGAGCACCTAGAGGGGGGTGAATAGGTGATCCTATAAAAATCAAATACTAATAGCCAAAAACTTGGTTATAGAAATGTTAGTGCGACTAAGTAGTTGAGACGCGAATTCTTGTGGACAAAACAATCACAGAAAGATCAACACAAGACACACGATTTTTATCCCGTGGTTCGGCCAAGTAACACTTGCCTACTTCCACGTTGTGGTGTCCCAATGGACGAGGGTTGCACTCAACCCCTTTCAAGTGATCCGATGATCAACTTGAATACCACAGTTTTTCCCTTTAGATGATTATTCCCGTTTGCGAGTAATCTCCACAAGATTGGAGTCTCTCGCCCTTACAACAAAGATCACAATGAAATCACGGAGTAAGGTTGGGATGAGCAACACACACAAGACAAAAATCACAGCACAACTACGCACACAAGTCACAACTTGAGCTCAAAACACAACGCACAGGAGTTCACAACTCAAATGGAGCTCAAGTCACTATCTCAAAGAATCAAATGCGTGAAGTAGGAGTCTTGGAGTCTTAGAATGTTTCTTGTAAGCTTGTGTTCCTCTTCCATGCGCCTAGGGGTCCCTTTTATAGCCCCAAGGCAGCTAGGAGCCGTTGAAGATCAACAAGGAAGGATATCCTTGCCTTCTGTCGAGTGGTGCACCGGACAGTCACTGTACACGGTCCGGTGCCGATCTCCTTCCTTTTCTGGTGCAGACGACCGTTGCACCTCCGAGCCAGTTGGTGCACCAGACACTGTCTGGTGCCCCCTGCCGACCGTTGGTGCAGGCCACGCGTCGCCCGTGGATTGCGCGGCCGACCGTTGCGCTGGCGACCGTTGGCTCACCGGACAGTCCGGTGAATTATAGCCGTATGCCGCCAAACTTTTCCCGAGAGTGGCCTTTTCACCGGAGTCCAGCCTGGCGCACCGGACACAGTCCGTTGCACCACCGGCACCAGACAGTCCGGTGTGCCAGGCCGAGCTGGACTTTGGCTGCACATAGCCAAGTCATTTGCAATTCTTTCTTTTCCTGTTTTGAAAGGGAAATGTGCCCTTGGGCCATTTCTAAGTATTTTGGTGATTGAGTGCCAACACAAGTACTTTTGTGTTAATCTATGCAAAGTAGTGGACAAAGTGCAAATCAAGTCAAAAGGTATGTTTCTAGACTTAGTACATTGTTTTATGGACTAATGTATTGTGTCTAAGTGCTGGAAACAGGAGAAATCGAATTGGAAAAGAGATGGCTTTGTTCAGCCAAAGTCTGCGCAGTCTGGGTGCACCGGACTGTCCGGTGGTGCACCGGACAGTGTCCGGTGCGCCAGGCTGGCTCTGGCGAACTCGCTGCTCTCGGGACTTCGACGGCGGTGTACGGTATAAATCACCGGACAGTCCGGTGGTGCACCGGACTGTCCGGTGAGCCGTTCACAAGCGAAGTCATCGCTCTCGGGAAGCCATCAACGGCGTACGGCTATAATTCATCGGACTGTCCGGTGTGCACCGGACTGTCCGGTGAGTCAACTGGTCGGCCAGGCCAACGGTCGGCCGCGCGATCCGCGCGGGACACGTGGCCGAGCCAACGGCTAGAAGGATGCATCCGGACTGTCCGGTGTGCACTGGACAGTGTCCGGTGCTCCAACGGCTCTGGATCTTCAACGGTCGACTGCGCCATAGAAGGAAAGAAATCCGCACCGGACAGTGTCCGGTGGTGCACCGGACTGTCCGGTGCGCCAGGCGACTGAAGGCAAGATCTGCCTTCCTAGAATGCTCTCAACGGCTCCTAGCTGCCTTGGGGCTATAAAAGGGACCCCTAGGCGCATGGAGGAGCACACCAAGCATACCCTAAGCATTCCTAAGCACAAAGACTTCGATTCCGCATATTTGTTTCTTCGTGATAGCATCTAGAGCTCTAGTTGAGTTGTGAACTCGTCGGGTTGTGTTGCGAGCTCTTGTTGCGACTTGTGTGCGTGTTGACATTCTGATTTTGTGTCTTGTGTGCGTTGCTCATCCCTCCCTTACTCCTGTGCTTCTTTGTGAACTTCAAAGTGTAAGGGCGAGAGGCTTCAAGTTCTGGAGATTCCTCGCGAACGGGATATAGTAAAGCTAAGCAAAACACCGTGGTATTCAAGTGGGTCTTTGGACCGCTTGAGAGGGGTTGATTGCAACCCTCGTCTGTTGGGACGCCACAATGTGGAAGTAGGCAAGTTTTGTACTTGGCCGAACCATGGGATAAACCACTGTGTCTATCTATGTTGGTCTTCTTGTGGTTACTTGTGTTTTGCTAAGACTCCTCTCTAGCCACTTGGCATTATTGCTCTAACGCTTAACCAACTTTTGTTGCATTAAGTTTCAAGTTTTACAGGATCACCTATTCACCCCCCCCCCCCTCTAGGTGCTCTCAATTGGTATCAAAGCCGTTCTCTTCACGAAGGGTCTAATCGCCCGAAGAGATGGATCCTAAGGGGAAGGGAATTGTGATCAATGATAAGGAGAAGGAGTCCTTCGTCAACGAGCCGAAGGATGACAAGCCTACCGACTCGGGCTCGGGCCACAAACGCAAAGATGGGAAGAAGAAGAAGACGAAGACGCATCAAGGAGATCGTCTACTACGACGACAGCGATGAGTCCACTTCTTCCCAAAAGGACAACGACGACAACGACTACGACGAAAGAAAGACGGTTAATTCGAACTTTTCTTTCGATTACTCTCGTATTCCGCATAGTTCAAATGCACATTTGCTTTCCATTCCTCTTGGTAAACCTCCACACTTTGATGGGGAGGACTACGGATTTTGGAGTCACAAAATGCGTAGTCACTTGTTCTCTTCTCCATCCAAGCATATGGGAGATTGTAGAGAGTGGAATGAAATTTGATAGCTCGGATAGTCCCATGTTTACAAATGAACAAATCCATAAAAATGCACAAGCTACTACTGTTCTCTTAGCATCTTTGTGCAGGGAAGAGTACAATAAGGTGAGCGGCTTGGACAATGCCAAGCAGATCTAGGGACACCCTCAGGATCTCACATGAGGGGAACTGACGTCACCATGCTCACCAAGATGGAGTTGGTTGAGGGCGAGCTTGGAAGATTTGCAATGATAAGGGGAGAGGAGCCAACCCAAACATACAACCGGCTCAAGACCCTCATCAACAAGATAAGGAGCTACGGAAGCACGCGATGGACTGATCACGACGTCGTTCACCTAATGCTAAGGTCTTTTACTGTACTTGATCCACATCTGGTGAACAATATTCGTGAAAATCCTAGGTACACCAAGATGTCGCCCGAAGAAGTTCTTGGGAAGTTCGTAAGCGGGCGAATGATGATCAAAGAGGCGAGATACGTGGACGACGCGTTGAATGGTCCAATCAATGAGCCTCAACCCGTTGCTCTCAAGGCAACGAGGAGCAAGGAGGCGCTACCTAGCAAGGTGGCGCAAGTTGAGGCGGACAGGGCTCAATGATGAAGAGATGGCCCTCATCATCAAGCGCTTCAAGACGGCGCTAAAGGGTCGCAAGGGACAGCCAAGCAAGACCAAGACAAAGGGGAAGCGCTCATGCTTCAAATGTGGTAAGATTGGTTATTTTATTGCTAACTGTCCCGATAATGATAGTGACCAGGAAAAAGGGAACAAAAGGGAAAAGAAGAAGAATTACAACAAGGCCAAGGGCGAGGCACATCTCGGAAAGGAGTGGGATTCGGATTGCTCCTCTTCTGACTCCGACAATGAAGGACTCGCCGCCACCGCCTTCAACAAGTCATCCCTCTTCCCAAACGAGCATCACACATGCCTCATGGCGAAGGAGAAGAAGGTATGCACTCAGGAATACCACTTATACTTCTTCAAGTGATGAAGAGTCTAGTGATGACGATGAAATAGACTATTCTAGTTTATTTAAAGGTTTAGATAGAAATAAAATTGACAAAATCAATGAATTGATTGATGCTTTAAATGATAAGAATAGGTTATTAGAAAAGCAAGAGGATCTTTTGTACGAAGAACATGATAAGTTTGTAGAGGCTCAAAATCCCTTGCTTTAGAAATTAAAAGGAATGAAATGCTTTCTAGTGAATTGTCTACATGTCATGACTCTATTTCTAGCTTAAAGAGAATAAATGATGATTTGAATGCTAAGTTAGAAATAGCTAGTAAATCAACATCTTGTGTAGAAAATGTTGTAATTTGCAATAGGTGTAAAGATTTTAATATCGATGCTTGTAGCGAACACCTTGCTTCAATTTCTAAGTTGAATAATGAAGTGGCTAGTCTTAATGTCCCAACTTAAGACTAGCAAAAGTGAATTTGATAAGTTAAAATTTGCAAGGGATGCCTACACGATTGGTAGACACCCCTCAATTAAGGATGGACTTGGCTTCAAGAGGGAAGCCAAGGAACTTGACATGTCATAAGGCTCCCATCTCCATCAAGGAGAAAGGGAAGGCCCCTATGGCAAATAGTATTCAAAAGAACCATGCTTTCTTATACCATGATAGGAGACATTCTAGGAATGATTTTAGAAGTTATGGTGCTTTTAATTCCCATGCCATGGTTGCTTCTAATTCTTCTATTATGCATGATAGAAATGTTGCTAGGAAAAATGCCATGCCTAGAAAAAATGTTGTTCATGTTCCTAGGAAAGTAATGAATGAACCCTCTACAATTTATTATGCTTGCAATGCTTCCTTTGCTATTTGTAGAAAGGGTAAGAAGATAATTGCTAAGAAGTTAGGGGCCAAATGTAAGGGAGACAAAACTTGCATTTGGGTCCCTAAGACTATTGTAACTAACCTTGTAGGACCCAACATGAGTTGGGTACCTAAGACCCAAGCCTAAATTTGCCTTGCAGGTTTATGCATCCGGGGGTTCAAGCTGGATTATCGACAGCGGATGCACAAACCACATGACGGGGGAGAAGAAGATGTTCACCTCCTACGTCAAGAACAAGGATTCCCAAGATTCAATCATATTCGGTGATGGGGACCAAGGCAAGGTAAAAGGGTTAGGGAAGATTGCTATTTCATCCGAGCACTCTATTTCTAATGTGTTTTTAGTTGAGTCGCTTGGATATAATCTGTTATCCGTTAGTCAACTTTGTAAAATGGGATATAATTGTTTATTCACAAATGTAGATGTGTCTGTCTTTAGAAGGTGTGATGGTTCACTAGCTTTTAAGGGTGTACTAGACGGCAAACTTTATTTAGTTGATTTTGCAAAAGAGGAGGCCAGTCTAGATGCATGCTTAATTGCTAAGACTTGCATGGGCTAGCTGTGGCATCGTCGTTTAGCACATGTGGGGATGAAGAACCTTCACAAGCTTCTAAAGGGAGAACACGTGATAGGTCTAACTAACGTGCATTTCGAAAAAGATAGACCTTGTGCAGCTTGTCAAGTAGGTAAACAAGTGGGAAGCTCTCATCACACCAAAAATGTGATGACCACATCAAGACCTTTGGAGATGCTTCATATGGACCTCTTCAGACCCGTCGCCTATCTAAGTATAGGAGGAAGTAAGTATGGTCTTGTTATAGTTGATGATTTTCCCGCTTCACTTGGGTATTCTTTTTGCAGGATAAATCTGAAACCCAAGGGACCCTCAAGCGCTTCCTAAGGAGAGCTCAAAATGAGTTTGAGCTCAAGGTAAAAAAGATAAGGAGCGACAACGGGTCCGAATTCAAGAACCTTCAAGTGGAGGAGTATCTTGAGGAGGAAGGGATCAAGCACGAGTTCTCTGCTCCCTACACACCACAACAAAATGGTGTGGTAGAGAGGAAGAACAGGACGCTCATCGATATGGCGAGGACGATGCTTGGAGAGTTCAAGACCCCCGAGCACTTTTGGTCGGAAGCCATGAACACGGCTTGCCACGCCATCAACCGGGTCTACCTTCACCGCCTCCTCAAGAAGACTTCATATGAGCTGCTAACCAGTAACAAACCCAATGTTTCGTATTTCCGAGTTTTTGGGAGTAAATGCTACATTCTAGTGAAGAAGGGTAGAACTTCTAAATTTTCTCCCAAAGCTGTAGAAGGGTTTTTGTAAGGTTATGACTCAAATACAAAGGCGTATAGAGTCTTCAACAAATCATCGGGTTTGGTTGAAGTCTCTAGCGACGTTGTATTTGATGAGATTAATGGCTCTCCAAGAGAGCAAGTTATTGATCTTGATGATGTAGATGAAGAAGACGTTCCAACGGTCGCGATACGCACCATGGCGATTGGAGATGTGCGGCCTCAGGAACAAAAAGAGCAAGATCAACCCTCTTCCTCAACGATGGTGAATCCCCCAACCCAAGATGACGAACAGGTACCTCAAGTGGAGGCACGTGATCAAGGGGGAGCACAGGATGTCCAAGTCGAAGAGGAAGAAGCACCTCAGGCACCTCCAACCCAAGTTCGAGCGACGATTCAAAGGAATCATCTCGTCGACCAAATTTTGGGTGATATTAGCAAGGGAGTAACTACTCGCTCTAGATTGGTGAATTTTTGTGAGCATTACTCTTTTGTCTCTTCTATTGAGCCTTTCAAGGTAGAAGAGGCCTTGCTAGATCTGGACTGGGTGCTGGCCATGCAGGAAGAGCTCAATAATTTCAAGAGGAATGAAGTTTGGACACTGGTGCCTCGTCCCAAGCAAAACGTCGTGGGAACCAAGTGGGTGTTCCACAACAAACAGGACGAGCATGGGGTGGTGACGAGGAACAAGGCTCGACTTGTGGCAAAAGGTTATGCCCAAGTCGTAGGTTTGGACTTTGAGGAGACTTTTGCTCCTGTGGCTAGGCTAGAATCAATTCGTATTTTGCTAGCATATGCCGCTCACCATTCTTTCAGGTTGTTCCAAATGGATGTGAAGAGCGCTTTCCTCAACGGGCCGATCAAGGAGGAGGTGTACGTGGAGCAATCCCCTGGCTTCGAGGATGAACGGTACCCCGACCACATGTGTAAGCTCTCTAAGGCGCTCTATGGACTTAAGCAAGCCCCAAGAGCATGGTATGAATGCCTTAGAGACTTTTTAATTGCAAATGCTTTCAAGGTTGGGAAAGGCCGATCCAACTCTTTTCACTAAGACTTGCGATGGTGATCTTTTTGTGTGCCAAATTTATGTCAATGACATAATATTTGGTTCTACTAACCAAAAGTCTTGTGAAGAGTTTAGCAGGGTAATGACGCAGAAATTCGAGATGTCGATGATGGGCGAGTTGAACTACTTCCTTGGGTTCCAAGTGAAGCAACTCAAGGATGGAACCTTCATCTCCCAAACGAAGTACACGCAAGACTTGCTAAAGCGGTTTGGGATGAAGGATGCCAAGCCCGCAAAGACGTCGATGGGAACTGACGGACACACCGACCTCAACAAAAGAGGTAAGTCCGTTGATCAAAAAGCATACCGGTCCATGATAGGGTCTTTACTTTATTTATGTGCTAGTAGACCGGATATTATGCTTAGCGTATGCATGTGTGCTAGATTTCAATCTGATCCAAGGGAGTGTCACCTTGTGGCCGTGAAGCGAATTCTTAGATACTTAGTCGCTACGCCTTGCTTCGGGATCTGGTATCCAAAGGGGTCTACCTTTGACTTGATTGGATATTCAGATTCCGACTATGCTGGATGTAAGGTCGATAGGAAGAGTACATCGGGGACATGCCAATTCTTAGGAAGGTCCATGGTGCCATGGAATTCTAAGAAACAAACATCTGTTGCCCTATCCACCGCTGAGGCCGAGTATGTTGCCGCAGGACAGTGTTGCGCACAACTATTTTGGATGAGGCAAACCCTCCGGGACTTTGGCTACAATCTGAGCAAAGTCCCACTCCTATGTGATAATGAGAGTGCTATCCGCATAGCGGAAAATCCTGTTGAGCACAGCCGCACAAAGCACATTGACATCCGGCATCACTTTTTGAGAGACCACCAGCAAAAGGGAGATATCGAAGTGTTCTATATTAGCACCGAGAACCAGCTAGCCGATATCTTTACCAAGCCTTTAGATGAGAAGACCTTTTGCAGGCTGCGTAGTGAGCTAAATGTCTTAGATTCGCGGAACTTGGATTGATTTTTAGCATACATGTGTTTATGCCTTTGATCATGTTCCTTATGCATTTTGTTGTTTACTTATGGTGCTCAAGTTGTACAAGTACTCCCCGGACCTCACAAGTCCATTTGCAAGTGATGCACATATTTAGAGGGAGATGTACTACAACTTGACCCTTTGAGACTAACCATGTGTTTGAGTGTTCTTAATTTAGTCTCAAAGGAGGTTTGAAAGGGAAAAGGTGGACTTGGACCATGAAAGACTTCCACTGCACTCCGATGAGAGGGTAACTTATTCCAAGTTCATCTCATGTACTCTTATTGCCTTTGTGTTCTTATTTGAAGACTTTGGTGAGGCAATGGGGTTCTAGGGCCAAGATTGATCCCGTTTTGGTGCTTGATGCCAAAGGGGGAGAAAATAAGGCCAAAGCAATAAATGGATCAGCTACCACTTGAGAAATTTTGAAAATAGTAGAATAGAGCTTTTGGTTTGTCAAAACTCTCTTATTGGCTCTTTTTGTCAAAAGTTGATCTCTTGTGGGGAGAATGGTTGATTATGGAAAATAGGGGGAGTTTTTGATACTGTGATCAATTTCTATTGGAACAACTCTCTTTATGTCTCTACAAGTGTGTTTGACTTAGAGATAGGAAATTGAGGTTGATTTGCAAAAACAAACCAAGTGGTGGCAAAGTATGATCCATATATGACAAATTTGAATCAAAACAATTTTGAGTTTTCATTTGCATTGATATTGCACTTGTTCTAGTTGCTTTATGTTGTGTTGGCATAAATCACCAAAAAGGGGGAGATTGAAAGGGAAATGTGCCCTTGGGCCATTTCTAAGTATTTTGGTGATTGAGTGCCAACACAAGTACTTTTGTGTTAATCTATGCAAAGTAGTGGACAAAGTGCAAATCAAGTCAAAAGGTATGTTTCTAGACTTAGTACATTGTTTTATGGACTAATGTATTGTGTCTAAGTGCTGGAAACAGGAGAAATCGAATTGGAAAAGAGATGGATTTGTTCAGCCAAAGTCTGCGCAGTCTGGGTGCACTGGACAGTGTCCGGTGCGCCAGGCTGGCTCTGGCGAACTCGCTGCTCTCGGGACTTCGACGGCGGTGTACGGTATAAATCACCGGACTGTCCGGTGGTGCACCGGACTGTCCGGTGAGCCGTTCACAAGCGAAGTCGTCGCTCTCGGGAAGCCATCAACGGCGTACGGCTATAATTCACCGGACTGTCCGGTGAGCCAACAGTCGGCCAGACCAACGGTCGGCCGCGCGATCCACGCGGGACACGTGGCCGAGCCAACAGCTAGAAGGGTGCACCGGACTGTCCGGTGTGCACCGGACAGTGTCCGGTGCTCCAACGGCTCTGGATCTTCAACGGTCGACTGCGCCATAGAAGGAAAGAAATCCGCACCGGACAGTGTCCGGTGGTGCACCGGACTGTGTGGTGCGCCAGGCGACTGAAGGCAAGATCTGCCTTCCTGGAATGCTCTCAACGGCTCCTAGCTGCCTTGGGGCTATAAAAGGGACCCCTAGGCGCATGGAGGAGCACACCAAGCATACCCTAAGCATTCCTAAGCACAAAGACTTCAATTCCGCGCATTTGTTTCTTCGTGATAGCATCTAGAGCTCTAGTTGAGTTGTGAACTCGTCGGGTTGTGTTGCGAGCTCTTGTTGCGACTTGTGTGCGTGTTGACATTCTGATTTTGTGTCTTGTGTGCGTTGCTCATCTCTCCCTTACTCTGTGCTTCTTTGTGAACTTCAAAGTGTAAGGGCGAGAGGCTCCAAGTTCTGGAGATTCCTCGCGAACGAGATATAGTAAAGCTAAGCAAAACACCGTGGTATTCAAGTGGGTCTTTGGACCGCTTGAGAGGGGTTGATTGCAACCCTCGTCCGTTGGGACGCCACAACGTGGAAGTAGGCAAGTTTTGTACTGGGCCGAACCACGGGATAAACCACTGTGTCTATCTGTGTTGATCTTCTTGTGGTTATTGTGTTTTGCTAAGACTCCTCTCTAGCCACTTGGCATTATTGCTCTAACGCTTAACCAACTTTTGTGGCATTAAGTTTCAAGTTTTATAGGATCACCTATTCACCCCCCCTCTAGGTGCTCTCATGTTTCTAGCACTTAGACAAAATATGTTAGTACTCAAAACAATGTACTAAGTCTAGAAACATACCTCATGTCTTGATTTGCACTTTTCTCTTCATTGAGCACATAAGAACTTAATTAAATGTGTTGGACACTTAATCACCAAAACATAATAGAAATTGCCCAAGGGCACATTTCCCTTTCAATCTCCCCCTTTTTGGTGATTTATGCCAACACATCCAAAAGCAACCAAAAGAAGTGCAACATCAATGCAATTGAGAACAAAATTGTCTTTGCACAAGTTTTGACATATTTGGATCATTCTTTGCCACCACTTGGTTTGTTTTTGAAAATCAAATTCATTTTCCTATCTCTAAGTCAAACTCACTTGTTTGGGCACAAAGAGAGATAATCCAAGAGTGAAATTGATCAAGTGCCAAAACTCCCCCTTTTCCCATGATAAAAAATTCTCCCCCACGAGAGACTAAATTTTGCAATAAGAGTATTTTGGACAAATCAAAAGTTCTAACTCTATTGTTTTCAAAATTCACAAGTGGTAGCTGATCCATTTGCTTTGGCCTTAATTTCTCCCCCTTTGGCATTAAGCACCAAAACAGGATCATTCTTGGCCTTTTAACCCCATTGCCTCACCAAAATTGTCAATTAAGAGCAAAAAGGCAATAAGAGCATAGGTATGAACTTGGAAGTAAATACACCAATACCGGAGTGCATTGGAAGTCTTTGCAACGTCCAAGTCCATTTTCCCTTTCAATGCATCTTTGAGACTACATCAAGAATACTCAAACACAAAGGTTAGTCTCAAAGGGTCAAGTTGTAGCATATCTCCCCCTAAATAAGTGCATCACTTGCAAATGGACTTGTGAGGTCCGGGGATCATGTGTACAACTTGAGCACCACAAATAAACAATAATGGATTGAAATGCATAAAGTAGCATAATCAAAGGCATAGAACACATGTATGCTATAGATCAATCCAAGTTACGCAAATCTAAGACATTTAGCTCACTACGCAACCTGCAAAACCTTTTCTCATCTAAAGGCTTGGTGAAGATATCGGCTAGCTGGTTCTCGGTGCTAACATGGTACACTTTGATATCTCCCTTTTGCTGGTGGTCCCTCAGAAAGTGATGTCGGATGTCTATGTGCTTAGTGCGGCTGTGTTCAACAGGATTATCCGCCATGCGGATTGCACTCTCATTGTCACATAGGAGTGGGACTTTGCTCAGATTATAGCCAAAGTCCCTGAGGGTTTGCCTCATCCAAAGTAGTTGCGCGCAACACTGTCCTGGGGCAACATACTCGGCCTCAGCGGTGGATAGGGCAACAGATGTTTGTTTCTTTGAACTCCAAGACACTAGGGACCTTCCTAGGAATTGGCACGTCCCTGATGTACTCTTCCTATCGACCTTGCATCCAACATAATCGGAGTCTGAATATCCAATTAAGTCAAAGGTAGACCCCTTTGGATACCAGATCCCGAAGCAAGGCGTAGCAACTAAATACCTAAGAATTCGCTTAACGGCCACAAGGTGACATTCCTTGGGGTCGGATTGAAAGCTAGCACACATGCATACACTAAGCATAATGTCCGGTCTACTAGCACATAAATAAAGCAAGGAACCTATCATAGACCGGTATGCCTTTTGATCAACGGACTTACCTCCTTTGTTGAGGTCGACATGCCCGTCGGTTCCCATCGGTGTCTTCGCGGGCTTGGCGTCCTTCATCCCAAACCTTTTGAGAAGATCTTGAGTGTACTTCGTTTGGGAGAGGAAGGTGCCGTCCTTGAGTTGCTTCACTTGGAACCCAAGTAGGTCAACTCACCCATCATCGACATCTCAAACTTTTGTGTCATCACCCTGCTAAACTCCTCACAAGACTTTTGATTAGTAGAACCAAATATTATGTCATCGACATAAATTTGGCACACAAAAAGATCACCATCACAAGTCTTAGTGAAAAGAGTGGGATCAGCTTTCCCAACCTTGAAAGCATTAGCAATTAGGAAATCTCTAAGGCATTCATATCATGCTCTTGGGGCTTGCTTAAGTCCATAGAGCGCCTTAAAGAGCTTAAACACATGGTCGGGGTACCTGTCATCCTCAAAGCCAGGGGGTTGTTCCACGTATACCTCCTCCTTGATTGGCCCGTTGAGGAAAGCGCTCTTCACATCCATTTGAAACAACCTGAAAGAGTGGTGAGCGGCATAGGCTAATAATATTCGAATAGACTCTAGCCTAGCCACAGGAGCAAAAGTCTCCTCGAAATCCAAACCTGTGACTTGGGCATAACCTTTTGCCACAAGTCGAGCCTTGTTTCTTGTCACCACCTCATGCTCGTCTTGCTTGTTGCGGAACACCCACTTGGTTCCCACAACATTTTGCTTGGGACGTGGCACCAAGCTCCAAACTTCATTCCTCTTGAAGTTGTTGAGCTCTTCCTGCATAGCCAACACCCAGTCCGAATCTTGCAAGGCCTCTTCTACCCTGAAAGGCTCAATAGAAGAGACAAACGAGTAATGCTCACAAAAATTAGCTAAACGTGAGCGAGTTGTTACTCCCTTGCTGATATCACCCAGAATCTGATCAACGGGGTGATGTCGTTGGATCGTTGCTCGGACTTGAGTTGGAGGGACCCGTGGTGCTTCTTCCTCCATAACTTGTTCTTCTTGTGCTCCCCCTTGATCACGCGCTTCTTCTTGAGGAACCTGTCCATCATCTTGAGTTGGGGGATGCACCATTATTGAGGAAGAAGGCTGATCTTGCTCCTATTGTTCTTGTGGTCGCACATCTCCAATCGCCATCGTGCGCATTGCAGCCATGGGAACATCATCTTCATCTATGTCATCAAGATCAACTTGCTCTCTTGGAGAGCCATTAGTCTCATCAAATACAACATCGCTAGAGACTTCAACCAAACTCGATGATTTGTTGAAGACTCTATACGCCTTTGTATTTGAGTCATATCCTAGTAAAAACCCTTCTACTACCTTGGGAGCAAATTTAGAATGTCTACCTTTCTTCACCAAAATGTAGCATTTGCTCCCAAAAACACGAAAGTAAGAGACATTGGGTTTGTTACCGGTAAGAAGTTCGTAGGAGGTCTTCTTGAGGAGGCGATGCAGATATAGCCGATTTATGGCGTGGCAGGCTGTGTTCACAGCTTTCGACCAAAACCGCTCGGGTGCCTTGAGCTCTCCAAGCATCGTCCTCGCCATGTCGATAAGCGTCCTATTCTTCCTCTCTACCACACTGTTTTGTTGTGGTGTTGAGAGCACCTAGAGGGGGGGTGAATAGGTGATCCTGTGAAACTTGAAAACTTAATGCCACAAAACTTGATTAGGAGTTAGCACAATAATGCCAAGTGGCTAGAGAGGAGTCTTAGCAAAACACAATAACCACAAAGAGATCAACACAGAGATGGCACGGTGGTTTATCCCGTGGTTCGGCCAAGTCCAACGCTTGCCTACTCCACGTTGTGGCGTCCCAATGGACGAGGGTTGCAATCAACCCCTCTCAAGCGGTCCAAAGACCCACTTGAATACGACAGTGTTTTGCTTTGCTTTACTATATCCCGCTTGCGAGGAATCTCCACAACTTGGAGTCTCTCGCCCTTACAAAGATGTTCACAAAGAAGCACGGAGTAAGGGAGGGATGAGCAACGCACACGAGACACAAAATCACAGTAAATACGCACACACAAGACCCAGACTTGAGCTCAAGAGAGTATCACGAGGTTCTCACTAGAACGGAGCTCAAATCACTAAGAATGTCGAACAAGTGTGCAAGAATGAAGTGTGAGTGATCAACAATGCTCAAAGGATGCTTGGTGTACTCCTCCATGCGCCTAGGGGTCCCTTTTATAGCCCCAAGGCAGCTAGCAGCCGTTGAGAGCATTTCGGGAAGGCAATTCTTGCCTTCAGTCGCCTGGCGCACCGGACAGTCCGGTGCACCACCGGACACTGTCCGGTGCGGATTTCTTTCCTTATTTGGCGAAGCCGACCGTTGCAGATTGAGAGCCGTTGGCGCACCGGACACTGTCCGGTGCACACCGGACAGTCCGGTGCCCCCTTCTAGCCGTTGGCTCGGCCACGTGTCCGCGCGGATCGTGCGGCCGACCGTTGGCCCGGCCGACTGTTGGCTCACCGGACAGTCTGGTGCACCACCGGACAGTCCAGTGATTTATAGCCGTTCGCCGTTAATCACTTCCTGAGAGCGACGACTTCGCCTGTGAATGGCTCACCGGACAGTCCGGTGCACCACCGGACAGTCCGGTGATTTATAGCCGTACACCATCGTCGAAGTCCTGAGAACAGCAAGTTCGCCAGAGCCAGCCTGGCGCACCGGACAGTCCGGTGCACCCAGACTGAGCAGACTTTGGCTGAAAGAAGCTATCTCTTTTCCAATTTTATTTCTCCTGTTTCCAGCACTTAGACACAATACATTAGTTCTCAAAACAATGTACTAAGTCTAGAAACATACCTTTAGACTTGATTTGCACTTTGTCCATCAATTTGCATAGATTTTCACTTAAGCACTTGTGTTGGCACTCAATCACCAAAACACTTAGAAATGGCCCAAGGGCACATTTCCCTTTCAATCTCCCCCTTTTTGGTGATTTATGCCAACACAACAAAAAGCAACTAAAAGAAGTGCAACATCAATACAAATGAGAACTCAAAATTGTTTTGATTTAAAATTGGCATATATGGATCATTCTTTGCCACCACTTGGTTTTGTTTTTGCAAATCGACCTCAATCTCCTATCTCTAATTCAAACACAATTGTAGAGACATAAAGAGAGTTGTTCCAAGAGAAATTGATCAAAGATTTCAAAAACTCCCCCTTTTTCACATAATCAACCATTCTCCCCACAAGAGGCCAACAAAAAACTCCCCCTTTTCACATAATCAACCATTCTCCCCACAAGAGGCCAACTTTTGACAAGAGAGACAATAAGAGAGTTTTGACAAACCAAAAGCTCTAAGCTCTATTCTACTATTTTCAAAATTTCTCAAGTGGTAGCTGATACATTTATTGCTTTGGCCTTATTTTCTCCCCTTTTGGCATCAAGCACCAAAACAGGATCAATCTTGGCCCTAGAACCCTATTGCCTCACCAAAATCTTCAAATAAGAGTACGAAGGCAATAAGAGTACATGAGATGAACTTGGAATAAGTTACCCTCTCATCGGAGTGCAGTGGAAGTCTTTCATGGTCCAAGTCCACCTTTTCCCTTTCAAACCTCCTTTGAGACTAAATCAAGCAAACTCAAGCACACGGTTAGTCTCAAAGGGTCAAGTTGTAGCACATCTCCCCCTAAATATGTGCATCACTTGCAAAAGGACCTGTGAGGTCCGGGGAGTGTTTGTACAACTTGAGCACCATAAACACATAACAAAACGCATAAGGGAACATGATCAAAGCATAATACACATGTATGCTACAAATCAATCCAAGTTCCGCGAATCTAAGACATTTAGCTCACTATGCAGCCTGCAAAAGGTCTTCTCATCTAGAGGCTTGGTAAAGATATCGGCTAGCTGGTTCTCGGTGTTAATATAAAACACTTTGATATCTCCCTTTTGCTGGTGGTCTCTCAAAAAGTAATGCCGGATGTCAATGTGCTTTGTGCGGCTGTGCTCAACAGGATTGTCCGCTATGCGGATAGCACTCTCATTGTCATATAGGAGTGGGACTTTGCTCAGATTGTAGCCAAAGTCCCAGAGGGTTTGCCTCATCCAAAGTAGTTGCGCGCAACACTGTCCTGCGGCAACATACTCGGCCTCAGCGGTGGATAGGGCAACGGAGGTTTGTTTCTTAGAACTCCATGACACCATGGACCTTCCTAAGAATTGGCACATCCCTGATGTACTTTTCCTATCGACCTTCATCCAGCATAATCGGAGTCTGAATATCCAATTAAGTCAAAGGTAGACCCCTTTGGATACCAGATCCCGAAGCAAGGCGTAGCGACTAAATATCTAAGAATTCGCTTCACAGCCACTAAGTGACACTCCCTTGGATCGGATTGAAATCTAGCACACATGCATACACTAAGCATAATATCCGGTCTACTAGCACATAAATAAAGCAAAGAACATATCATGGACCAGTATGCTTTTTGATCAACGGACTTACCTCCTTTGTTGAGGTCGACGTGTCCGTCAGTTCCCATCGGAGTCTTTGCGAGCTTGGCGTCCTTCATCCCAAACCGCTTTAGCAAGTCTTGCGTGTACTTTGTTTGGGAGATGAAGGTGCTGTCCTTAAGTTGCTTCACTTGGAACCCAAGGAAGTAGTTCAACTCGCCCATCATCGACATCTCGAATTTCTGCGTCATCACCCTGCTAAACTCTTCACAAGACTTTTGATTAGTAGAACCAAATATTATGTCATCGACATAAATTTGGCATACAAATAAGTCACCATCACAAGTCTTAGTGAATAAAGTCGGATCGGCTTTCCCAACCTTGAAAGCATTAGCAATTAGAAAGTCTCTAGGGCATTCATACCATGCTCTTGGGGCCTGCTTAAGTCCATAGAGCGCCTTAGAGAGCTTACATACATGGTCGGGTACCGTTCATCCTTGAAGCCAGGGGGTTGCTCCACGTACACCTCCTCCTTGATTGGCTCGTTGAGGAAGGCGCTCTTCACATCCATTTGAAACAACCTGAAAGAATGGTGAGCGGCATATGCTAGCAAAATACGAATGGACTCTAGCCTAGCCACAGGAGCAAAAGTCTCCTCAAAGTCCAAACCTGCGACTTGGGCATAACCTTTTGCCACAAGTCAAGCCTTGTTCCTTGTCACCACCCCGTGCTCGTCCTGTTTGTTGCGGAACACCCACTTGGTTCCCACAACATTTTGCTTGGGACGCGGCACCAGTGTCCAAACTTCATTACGCTTGAAGTTGTTGAGCTCTTCCTGCATGGCCAACACCCAGTCCGGATCTAGCAAGGCCTCTTCTACCCTGAAAGGCTCAATAGAAGAGACAAAGGAGTAATGCTCACAAAAATTAACTAATCTAGAACGAGTAGTTACTCCCTTGCTAATGTCACCCAAAATTTGGTCGACGGGATGATTCCTTTGAATCGTCGCCCGAACTTGGGTTGGAGGTGCCTGAGGTGCTTCTTCCTCTTCAACTTGGACATCTTGTGCTCCCCCTTGATCACATGCCTCTTCTTGATGAACCTGTTCATCGTCTTGAGTTGGGGGATGCACCATCATTGAGGATGAAGGTTGATCTTGCTCCTCGAGTTCCTGTGGTCGCACATCGCCAATCGCCATGGTGTGTATTGCGGCCGTTGGAACGTCTCCTTCATCTACACCATCAGGATCAACAACTTGCTCTCTTGGAGAGCCATTAGTCTCATGAAATACAACGTCGCTAGAGACTTCAACCAAACCCAATGATTTGTTGAAGACCCTATACGCCTTTGTATTTGAGTCATAACCTAACAAAAACCCTTCTACAGCTTTGGGAGCAAACTTAGAATTTCTACCTCTCTTTACTAGAATGTAACATTTGCTCCCAAATACACGAAAGTAAGACACATTGGGTTTGTTACCGGTTAGAAGCTCATACGAAGTCTTTTTGAGGAGGCGGTGAAGGTAGACCCGGTTGATGGCGTGGCAAGCCGTGTTCACGGCTTCCGACCAAAACCGCTCGGGGGTCTTGAACTCTCCAAGCATCGTCCTCGCCATGTCTATGAGCGTCCTGTTCTTCCTCTCTACCACACCATTTTGCTGTGGTGTGTAGGGAGCGGAGAACTCGTGCTTGATCCCTTCCTCCTCAAGGTACTCCTCCACTTGAAGGTTCTTGAATTCGGACCCGTTGTCGCTCCTTATCTTCTTCACCTTGAGCTCAAACTCATTTTGAGCTCTCCTTAGGAAGCGCTTGAGGGTCCCTTGGGTTTCAGATTTAACCTGCAAAAAGAATACCCAAGTGAAGCGGGAAAAATCATCAACTATAACAAGACCATACTTACTTCCTCCTATGCTTAGATAGGCGACGGGTCCGAAGAGGTCCATATGAAGCATCTCCAAAGGTCTTGATGTGGTCATCACATTTTTGGTATGATGAGAGCTTCCCACCTGTTTACCTGCTTGACAAGCTGCACAAGGTCTATCTTTTTCGAAGGTTACATTAGTTAGACCTATCACGTGTTCTCCCTTTAGAAGCTTGTGAAGGTTCTTCATCCCCACATGTGCTAAGCGGCGATGCCACAGCTAGCCCATGCTAGTCTTAGCAATTAAGCATGCATCTAGACCGGCCTCCTCTTTTGCAAAATCAACTAAATAAAGTTTGCCATCTAGTACACCCTTAAAAGCTAATGAACCATCACTTCTTCTAAAGACAGACACATCTACATTTGTGAATAAACAATTATATCCCATATTGCATAATTGACTAACGGATAACAAATTATATCCAAGTGACTCAACTAAAAACACATTAGAAATAGAGTGCTCGGATGAAATAGCAATCTTTCCTAACCCTTTCACCTTGCCTTGGTTCCCATCACCGAATATGATTGAATCTTAGGAATCCTTGTTCTTGACGTAGGAGGTGAACATCTTCTTCTCCCCCGTCATGTGATTTGTGCATCCGCTGTCGATAATCCAGCTTGTACCCCCAGATGCATAAACCTGCAAGGCAAATTTAGGCTTGGGTTTTAGGTACCCAACTCTTGTTGGGTCCTACAAGGTTAGTACAAATAGCCTTAGGGACCCAAATGCAAGTTTTATCTCCCTTGCATTTTGCCCCTAATTTTCTAGCAATTATCTTCTTATCCTTTCTACAAATAGCAAAGGAAGCATTTAAAGCATGATAAATTGTAGAAGGTTCACTAATCTTCCTAGGAACATGAGCAACATTTCTCCTAGGCATATGATGAATGACATTTCTCCTAGGCATACTTCTATCATGCATATAGGAAGAACTTGAAGCAAACATTGTATTTGAATCATAAGCATTACAACTTCTATCATGATGAATATTTCTAGAAAATTTCCGATAAATAAATGCATGATTCTTTTGAGCACTATTAGCCATAGGGGTCTTCCCTTTCTCCTTGGTGGAGATGGAAGCCTTATGGCTTGTTAAGTTCTTGACTTCCCTCTTGAAGCCAAGCCCATCCTTAATTGAGGGGTGTCTACCAATCGTGTAGGCATTCCTTGCAAACTTTAGCTTATCAAATTCACTTTTGCTAGTCTTAAGTTGGGCATTAAGACTAGCCAATTCATCATTCAATTTAGAAATTGAGACTAAGTGTTCACTACAAGCATCAACATTGAAATCTTTACACCTATTGCAAACTACAACATGTTCCACACAAGATGTAGATTTATTTGCTATTTCTAACTTAGCACTTAAATCATTATTTAAGCTCTTTAAGCTAGAAATAGAGTCATGACATGTAGATAATTCACAAGAAAGCATTTCATTCCTTTTAATTTCTAGAGCAAGTGATTTTTGTGCCTCTACAAACTTATCATGTTCTTCATACAAAATATCCTCTTGCTTTTCTAATAACCTATTCTTATCATTCAAGGCATCAATTAATTCATTAATTTTATCAACCTTGGTTCTATCTAGGCCCTTGAATAAACATGAATAATCTATTTCATCATCATCACTAGACTCATCCTCACTTGAAGAAGCATAAGTAGTATTGTTTTGAGTACATACCTTCTTCTCCTTTGCCATGAGGCATGTGTGATGCTCGTTGGGGAAGAGGGATGACTTGTTGAAGGCGGTGGCGGCGAGTCCTTCATTGTCAGAGTCGGACGTGGAGCAATCCGAATCCCACTCCTTTCCAAGATGTGCCTCGCCCTTTGCCTTCTTATAGTTTTTCTTCTTTTCCCACTTTCCACTCTTCTTTTCCTGGTCACTACCATTATCGGGACAATTAGCGATAAAATGACCAATCTTACCACATTTGAAGCATGATCGCTTCCCCTTCGTCTTGGTCTTGTTGGGATGCTCTTTGCGACCCTTTAGCGCCGTCTTGAAATGCTTGATGATGAGGGCCATTTCTTCATCATTAAGCGCAGCCGCCTCCACTTGCGCCACCTTGCTAGGTAGCGCCTCCTTGCTCCTCGTTGCTTTGAGAGCAACGGTTTGAGGCTCGTGGATTGGGCCATTCAACGCATCATCCACGTATCTTGCCTCCTTGATTATCATCCGCCCGCTTACAAATTTCCCAAGAATTTCTTCGGGCGACATCTTGGTGTACCTAGGATTCTCACGAATATTGTTTACAAGATGTGGATCAAGAACAGTAAAAGACCTTAGCATTCGGCGGACAACATCGTGGTCTGTCCATCGCGTGCTTCCGTAGCTCCTTATCTTGTTGACGAGGGTTTTGAGCCTGTTGTACGTTTGGGTTGGCTCCTCCCCCCTTATCATCATGAATCTCCCGAGTTCTCCCTCCACCAACTCCATCTTGGTGAGCATGGTAACGTCGTTCCCCTCATGTGAGATCTTGAGGGTGTCCCAAATCTGCTTGGCGTTATCCAAGCCGCTCACCTTATGGTATTCGTCCCTGCACAGTGAAGCTAGAAGAACAGTAGTAGCTTGTGCATTTTTGTGAATTTGCTCATTAATAAACATGGGACTATCAGTACTATCAAATTTCATTCCACTTTCGACTATCTCCCATATGCTTGGATGGAGAGAGAACAAGTGACTATGCATTTTGTGGCTCCAAAATCCGTAGTCCTCTCCATCAAAGTGAGGAGGTTTACCAAGTGGAATGGAGAGCAAATGAGCATTTGTACTTTGCGGAATACGAGAGTAATCGAAAGAAAAGTTCGAATTTACCGTTTTCTTTTTCTCGTAGTCGTTGTCGTCGTTGTCCTTTTGGGAAGAAGAGGACTCGTCGCTGTCGTCGTAGTAGACGATCTCCTTGATACGCCTCGTCTTCTTCTTCTTCCCATCTTTTCATTTATGGCCCGAGCCCGAGTCGGTAGGCTTGTCATCTTTCGGCTCGTTGACGAAGGACTCCTTCTCCTTATCATTGATCACAATCCCCTTGCCCTTAGGATCCATCTCTTCGGGCGATTAGTCCCTTTCTTGAAGAGAACGGCTCTGATACCAATTGAGAGCACCTAGAGGGGGGTGAATAGGTGATCCTGTGAAACTTGAAAACTTAATGCCACAAAACTTGATTAGGAGTTAGCACAATAATGCCAAGTGGCTAGAGAGGAGTCTTAGCAAAACACAATAACCACAAAGAGATTAACATAGAGATGGCATAGTGGTTTATCCCGTGGTTCGGCCAAGTCCAACGCTTGCCTACTCCACGTTGTGGCGTCCCAACGGACGAGGGTTGCAATCAACCCCTCTCAAGCGGTCCAAAGACCCACTTAAATACCACGGTGTTTTGCTTTGCTTTACTATATCCCGCTTGCGAGGAATCTCCACAACTTGGAGTCTCTCGCCCTTACAAAGATGTTCACAAAGAAGCACGGAGTAAGGGAGGGATGAGCAACGCACACGAGACACAAAATCACAGCAAATACGCACACACAAGACCCAGACTTGAGCTCAAGAGAGTATCACGAGGTTCTCACTAGAACGGAGCTCAAATCACTAAGAATGTCGAACAAGTGCGCAAGAATGAAGTGTGAGTGATTAACAATGCTCAAAGGATGCTTGGTAAACTCCTCCATGCGCCTAGGGGTCCCTTTTATAGCCCCAAGGCAGCTAGGAGCCGTTGAGAGCATTCCGGGAAGGCAATTCTTG
This sequence comes from Zea luxurians, assembly GCA_029449295.1. Lineage (NCBI taxonomy): Eukaryota > Viridiplantae > Streptophyta > Magnoliopsida > Poales > Poaceae > Zea > Zea luxurians. Next base: position 72,204,838 of record JAOPSE010000016.1, on the reverse strand, counting down.
CCTTCAGTCGCCTGGCGCACCGGACAGTCCGGTGCACCACCGGACACTGTCCGGTGCGGATTTCTTTCCTTATTTGGCGAAGACGACCGTTGCAGATTGAGAGCCGTTGGTGCACCGGTGCCCCCTTCTAGCCGTTGGCTCGGCCACGTGTCCGCGCGGATCGCGTGGCTGACCGTTGGCCCGGCCGACTGTTGGCTCACCGGACAGTCCAGTGCACCACCGGACAGTCTGGTGATTTATAGCCGTTCGCCGTTAATCACTTCCCGAGAGTGACGACTTCGCCTGTGAATGGCTCACCGGACAGTCCGGTGCCTCACCGGACCGTCCGGTGATTTATAGTCGTACACCGCCGTCGAAGTCCCGAGAACAGCAAGTTCGCCAGAGCCAGCCTGGCGCACCGGACACTCTCCGGTGCACCACCGGACAGTCCGGTGCACCCAGACTGAGCAGACTTTGGCTGAAAGAAGCTATCTCTTTTCCAATTTGATTTCTCTTGTTTCCAGCACTTAGACACAATACATTAGTTCTCAAAACAATGTACTAAGTCTAGAAACATACCTTTAGACTTGATTTGCACTTTGTCCATCAATTTGCATAGATTTTCACTTAAGCACTTGTATTGGCACTCAATCACCAAAACACTTAGAAATGGCCCAAGGGCACATTTCCCTTTCAGGTGTGTAGGGAGTGGAGAACTCATGCTTAATGCCTTCCTCCTCAAGATACTCCTCCACTTGCAGATTCTTGAACTCGGACCCGTTGTCGCTTCTTATCTTTTTCACCTTGAGCTCAAATTCGTTTTGAGCCCTCCTTAGAAAGCGCTTTAGGGTCCCTTGGGTTTCTATTTCATCCTGCAAAAAGAACACCCAAGTGAAGCGGAAAAAATCATCAACAATTACTAGACCATACTTACTTCCCCCGATGCTAAGGTAGGCGACGGGTCCGAAGAGGTCCATGTGAAGAAGCTCCAGTGGTCTTGATGTTGTCATCACATTCTTGTTGTGATGAGTGCTTCCCACCTATTTCCCTACCTGACAAGCTGCACATGGTCTATCTTTTTCGAAACATACATAGTTAGTCCTAACACATGTTCTCCCTTTAGAAGTTTATGAAGGTTCTTCATCCCAACATATGCTAGACGGCGATGCCACAGCCAGCCCATGCTAGTCTTAGCTATTAAGCATGCATCTAGATTGGCCTCCTCTTTCGAAAAATCAACTAAGTAGAGTTTGCCATCTAATACACCCTTAAACGCTAATGAACCATCACTCCTTCTAAAGATAGAAACATCAACATTTGTAAACAAACAATTGTAGCCCATGTGGCACAATTGACTTACAGACAGGAGGTTGTATCCTAATGACTCTACTAAAAATACATTTGAAATAGAGTGCTCGCTTGTAATGGCTATCTTTCCCAAACCTTTGACCTTGCCTTGGTTCCCATATACAAAAATAATCGTATCCTAAGAATCCTTGTTCTTGACGTAGGAGGTGAACATCTTCTTTTTCCCCGTCATGTGGTTTGTGCATCCGCTGTCGATTATCCAGCTAGATCCCCCGGATGCAAAAACCTTCTTCTCCTTGGCCATGAGGCAAGTGTGGCGTTCGTTGGGGAAGAGAGAAGACTTGTTGAAGGCCGAGGCTGCCAATCCTTCATCTTCGGAGTCAGATGAAGAGCAGTCCGAATCCCATTCTTTGCCAAGGTGCGCCTCGCCCTTCGCCTTCTTGTAAACCTTCTTCTTCTCCCTCTTCCCATGCTTTTCTTGTTCCTGGTCATTATCATTATCAGGGCATTGTGCTATAAAATGACCAGTCTTACCGCATTTGAAACAGGAGCGCTTCCCTTTTGCTTTGTTCTTATTGGGGTACTCCTTGTGTCCCTTTAGTGCGGTCTTGAAGCGTTTGATGATTAGGGCCATCTCATCTTCATTTAGCCCAGCAGCCTCAACTTGTGCCACCTTGCTTGGTAGCGCTTCCCTGCGGTTTGTTGCTTTGAGAGCAACGGGTTGAGGCTCGTAGACGGGTAGAGGGCCATTAAGAGCATCATCCACATATCGTGCTTCCTTTACCATCATACGCCCGCTCACGAATTTTTCGAGTATCTCCTCGGGCGTCATTTTGGTGTACCTGGGATTTTCACGATTAAGGTTTACAATATGGGGGTCAATTACCGTGAATTACCTTAGCATAAGTCGGACGACATCGTGGTTCGTCCATCTTGTGCTTCCATAGCTTCTAATTTTGTTGACCAGGGTCTTGAGCCTATTGTAGGTTTGCGTTGGCTCCTCTCCCCTGATCATTGCAAATATCCCTAGCTCGCCTTCCACCAACTCCATTTTGGTGATCATGGTGGCGTCGTTTCCCTCATGTGATATCTTGAGGGCATCCCAAATTTGCTTGGCATTGTCCAAGCCGCTCACCTTGTTGTATTCATCCCTGCACAAAGATGCTAGCAAAACAGTGGTAGCTTGTGCATTCTTATGAATTTGCTCATTTATGAAAACGGGGTTGTCAGTATTATCAAAATGCATTCCGTTTTCAACAATCTCCCAAATACTAGGATGGAGAGAAAATAGGTGACTACGCATTTTGTGACTCCAAAATGAGTAGCCTTCTCCATCAAAGTGCGGAGGTTTCCCAAGTGGAATTGATAGTAAATGAGCATTAGAATTGAATGGAATACGGGAATAATCAAATGAATAATTTTGATTAACCGTTTTCTTTTTCGATGATGAGTCGTCGTCATCGTCGTCTCTTGGTGAAGATGAAGAGGCATTGCTGTCGTAGTAGACGATTTTCTTGATGCGCCTCTTCTTCTTTCCATCCCTCTTCTTATGACTTGAGCCTGAGTTGGTAGGCTTGTCGTCTATAGGCTCATTGAGGAAGGACTCCTCCTTATCGTTGACCACCATCCCCTTTCCCTTAGGATCCATCTCTTTGGGCGATTAGTCCCTTACGTGAAGAGAACTGCTCTGATACCAATTGAGAGCACCTAGAGAGGGGTGAATAGGTGATCCTGTAAAAATCAAATACTAATAGCCACAAAACTTGGTTATAGAAATGTTAGTGCGACTAAGTAGTTGAGACACGAATTCTTGTGGACAAAACAATCACAGAAAGATCAACACAAGACACGTGATTTTTATCCCGTGGTTCGGCCAAGTAACACTTGCCTACTTCCACGTTGTGGCGTCCCAATGGACGAGGGTTGAACTCAACCCCTTTCAAGTGATCCGATGATCAACTTGAATACCATGGTTTTTCCCTTTAGATGATTATTCCCGTTTGCGAGGAATCTCCACAAGATTGGAGTCTCTCGCCCTTACAACAAAGATCACAATGAAAGCACGGAGTAAGGTTGGGATGAGCAACACACACAAGACACAAATTGCAGCACAACTACGCACACAAGTCACAACTTGAGCTTAAAACACAATGCACGGAGTTCACAACTCAAATGGAGCTCAAGTCACTATCTCAAAGAATCGAATGCGTGAAGTTAGAGTCTTGGAGTCTTAGAATGTTTCTTGTAAGCTTGTGTTCCTCTTCCATGTGCCTAGGGGTCCCTTTTATAGCCCCAAGGCAGCTAGGAGCCATTGAAGATCAACAAGGAAGGCTATCCTTGCCTTCTGTCGAGTGGCGCACCGGACAGTCCGGTGCGCCACCGGATAGTCACTGTAGATGGTCTGGTGCCGATCTCCTTCCTTTTCTAGTGCAGACGATCGTTGCACCTCCGGGCCAGTTGGCGCACCGGACATTGTCCGGTGCACACCAGACAGTCCGGTGCCCCTACCGACCGTTGGTGCGGGCCACACGTCGCCTGCGGATTGCGTGGCCGACCGTTGCGCTCGCGACCGTTGGCTCACCAGATAGTCCGGTGCACCACCGGATAGTCCGGTGAATTATAGCCGTACGCCGCCAAACTATTCCTGAGAGCGGCCTTTTCACCGGAGTCTAGCCTGGCGTACCGGACACTGTCCGGTGCACCACCGGACAGTCCGGTGTGCCACGCCGAGCTGGACTTTGGCTGCACACAGCCAAGTCATTTGCAATTCTTTCTTTTCCTGTTTCTAGCACTTAGACAAAATATGTTAGTACTCAAAACAATGTACTAAGTCTAGAAACATACCTCATGTCTTGATTTGCACTTTTCTCTTCATTTAGCACATAAGAACTTAACTAAATGTGTTGGACACTTAATCACCAAAACATAATAGAAATTGCCCAAGGGCACATTTCCCTTTCATAAGCAATGGGGCCGAATAAGTCCATTTGAAGGAGCTCCAATGGTATTGATGTCATCATAATGTTCTTGCTTGGATGACTTGATCCAACCTGCTTCCCTGCTTTACAAGCTAGACAAGGTCTATCTTTCTCAAATCAGACTTCAGTTAGTCCTAACACATGTTCTCCATTTCAAAGTTTATGAAGATTCTTCATTCCAATATGTGCTACACGACGATGCCACAGCTAGCCCATGTTGGTCTTAGCAATTAAACATACATCTATACCGGCATTATCTTTCGAACAATCTACTAAATAGCTTGCCATCTAATACACCTTTAAAAGCTATTAAACCATCACATCTTCTAAAGACAGTAACATCTACATTAGTGAATAAGTTATTTTAGCCCATGGAACAAAGCTGACTAACAGAAAGCAAGTTATAGCCAAGAGATTCTACTAGAAAATCATTTGAAATAGAATGCTCAATAGTTATGGCAATCTTACCCAACCCCTTTACCTTGCCTTGATTCCCATCTCCAAATATGATCTTGTCTTATGAATCTTGTTCTTGATGTAGGAAGTGAACATCTGTTTCTCCCCCATCATGTGGTTTGTGCACGCGCTATCAATAATCTAGCTTGAGCCCCCAGATGTATTAACCTACAAAACAAGTTTTAGGCTTGGGATTTAGGTACCCAACTTGAGTTGGGTACTTTCAGGTTAGTCACGTATGATTTTGGTATCCAAACGCAAGTCTTACTACCTTTGCGCCTAGGTCCCACATGAGAAGCAACTACCTTTCCAGATTTACAATAAAGCACATAGGAAGCATCATAAGTGGAATATGAAATAGAATGACCATGAGATACTTTCCTAGTCTTAGGCACATTAATAGGTCTAGAATGATGAACATTGTGCCTACTTCCACCATGAGCAATAGATGTACTAGAAGACCAATCATGGCATGTGAACTATAAATAGCATCATGAAACATAGGATAAACAACATGATCAATATAAGCATTGTGATGCACATTTTGAACATTCTTAACATTAGCATAAATATAGGCATAGTTATTGCTAAGATGAGAAGAATGATCACTACTAGCCATAGGCTCTTTCCCCTTCTCCTTAATGAATTTGAGGGCCTCATGGCTCTTTTTGGCTTTGGCTCCTTTTTGGAAACCAAGACCATCATTAATGGAGGGATGTCTACCAATAGCATAGGCATCCCTAGCAAATTTTATTTTCTCTAGTTCATCTCTACAAGTTTTAAGTTGAGTATTTAATTGCACAATATCATCATTCAACTTAATAATGGTAGAACATGATCATTGCAAGAATAAATATCAAAGTCTTTACACCTAGTGCAAATCGATACATGCTCAAGAGAAAACTAGCAACATGCCATTCATTAAATTTTTCTATCTTAGCAGTCAAGTCATCATCTGCAATTTTAAGACTAGAAATGGATAAATGACATCTAAATAACTCAACAAACAATAAGTCATTCTTCTTAATTTCTAAAGCAAGGGTTTTTTTCTACTTAAACAACCTTATCATGTTCCTCAAAAAAGTAAATCATCTTTCTTTTCTATTAATATATTATATTTAAAGCATCAATTAATTCATTGATTTTAGCAATTTTAGCTCTATCTAAGCCCTTATACAAATCACTATAATCAAAATCATCATTGGACTCCTCATCGCTAGGAGTGTAATTAGGTGTATCTTGAGAAAATGCCTTCTTCTCCTTAGCCATGAGGCAGGTGTGACGCTCGTTGGGAAGAGAGATGATTTGTCAAAGTCGGAGGCCGTAAGTCCCTCTTCATCGGAGTAGAATGAAGAGCAGTCTGAGTCCCACTTCTTGCCAAGGTGTGCCTGACCCTTCTTTTTCTTGTAGAACCTCTTCTTCTCCTTCCCCTTGGTGTTGTTGTTTTATTCCTAGTCATCATAGTCAGGACAAGTTGCTATAAAATGACCAGACTTACCACACTTGAAGCAGGCATGCTTTTCTCTTGATTTTTCCTTGTTCGAGAAGTCCTTGCACCCCTTCAAAGAGGTCTTGAAGCACTTGATCACAAGCACCATATCCTCATCGTTGAGGCTGACTGCCTCAACTTGCGTCACCTTGCTTGGGAGCGCCTCCTTGTGGTTCATCGCTTTGAAAGCGACGGGTTGCGGTTCGCTGTAGGGGAGGCTCCCTTTGGCGACAGCGTCGATGTACCTTACCTCCTTGGCCATCATTCGTTGACTCACAAACTTACCAAGAACTTCCTCAAGCATCATTTTGGTGTACCTAGGGTTCTCATAGATTAAGTTTGCAAGAATAGAATCCAAAATTGTAAATGACTTTAGCATGAGTTAGACAATGTCATGATCCGTCCATCTCTTGTGTTCGTAGTTCCGCACTTGGTTCACCAAGGTCTTTAGCATGTTGTATGTCTCTTATGGCTCTTCTCCTCTCTTCATGATGAACCTCCCAAGTTCACCTTCAATAACCTCCATCTTGGTGATCATGGTCATGTCGTTGCCTTCATGAGCGATCTTCAATGTATCCCAAATTTCTTTGGCATTGTCCAAACCACTTACTTTGTTATAATCATCCCTACATAAAGAAGCTAACAAGACAGTAGTAGCTTGGACATTTTTATGGATCATTTCTTGAGCATCAATAGCATTATAGTTTTCATCATCACTATCTAGAATATGCACCATTGTCTACAATATCCCAAATACTAGGGTGGTGAGAGAAAAAAATGACTACGCATTTTATGGCTCCACTAAGAATAGTCCTCCCCATCAAAGTGAGGAAGCTTGCCAAGAGGAATAGAAAATAAATGAGCATTGTAATTGTATGGAATGCGAGAATAATTAAAAGACGTTTTAGTGTAGTTTTGTTTAACTATCTTTTCTTGGAGTAGGATGAGTCGTTGTCCCTTTGCAAAGAGGAAGAAGTGTCGCTCTCATAGTAGATGATCTTCTTGATGCGCTTCTTCTTCCCCTCCTTCTTTCCCAATCCCAAGTCGACGATCTTGTCTCCCTTGGGCTCATCATCGATGGGGATCTTCTCCTTCTCCTTGCCTCTGGAGTCTATCTCTTCAGGAGAAAATGCTTGCCTAAAATCACAAGCAAATAAGCACACAAGACACAATGATTTTTCCCGTGGTTCGGTCAAGCCTAAATTGCTTGCCTAGTTCATGTTGTGGTGTCCCAGCGAACAATGGTTGCACTCAACCCCTCTCAAGTGATCCAAAGATCGAACTTGAGTGCCACAGTCTTTTTTATCACTTATATCCCCGTTCGCAAGAAATCTTCACAATTTGGAGCCTCTTGTAGCCTTACAAAAATCAGAGTTACAACTCAAGTAGCACAAGGGAGGAGTAGAATACACACAAGAGCAATGACACAACTCTAGAAAGGAGATCACAAGAGCGCAACAACAAAAGTCACAAGAACAGTTTCGAAACAGTGCTCAGATCTTGCTAGAATCACTACATGGTGTTGTGGCATTGTTAGATCTCCTTCACCACCCAAGGAGATCACCATGGGGGTGCTTTTATAGCCCCAAAATACCCCATAGCCATTGCTCCTTTCTTGCAAAACATACCGAAATTCAGCTTCATGTGGAGGCACCAGACCGGTCCAGTGCACCACCGGACCGGGTCCATGTGCCCTAAGTATAGGATTCTGATTGGTAGTTTCCATAGCTGATGGGCACCGAACCGGTCCGGGCACCTCCGGACCGAGTGCCACGTCAGCTAGTCGTTGGCTCGTCCGCGCGTGCCGAGGAGTAGTTGTTGCAGGCAATCCACCGGACCGACACTATTCACAGTCTAGTGAATTTTATAATTAAATTCTCGAGACTACAGAGTTGAGCTGTACAGGCAGTCCGATGCACATGGACCCAATCTGATGTGATAGGCCACCCATCGGCTAAGTCCTGGCCCCCCATGGACCCGGTCAAATGCACCACCAAACCGGTCCGGTGAGGCCCAGACCAGCTGAACTTAGACTCTTTTGAGTCTATATTTTCCAAGTCTTTTGGTTATTCTTGGTAGCTTCCCTACGACTTTGACAAAGATAGTTAGCATATAATCCAATGGACTAAGTATGGGAAACTCACCTCTTTGCCATAGTTTCATGAGGATTTGCAATATGGCCCAAACTAAGTCCTAGAAGCACTTTTCTCATAGAATTGAGTTAGACATCAAACAAAAGTGCTAGAAACATAGTATAAGGCATATGCAACTTATTCAAACACTTAAACCTCATGTTTATTCTATTTTACCCAATGTGCACTTTTAGCCTCTAGCTTAGCTTATTTGGACTTAGTGCATTCACTTTGCCTTTAAGTAGACATGTGCTCATACTCATATAAAACTGGTTAGTCCAGGGTTGTGTGTTGGACCCTTAATCACCAAAACATGTAGAAATGGTTATCTAGCACATTTCCCTTACAAATGTAGGCAAGCCTAAGCTTAGTGGTCTAGTTGAATCCATGCATAAACTACATTTGTGCTTGTTATTTTTTGTTCTTGTGCATGATCTAGGCTTCTCCACCTTGCAATTTCGTTGTGTGATCATATTGTAAACTTTTGATAGTAGTTACAACTAAAGGACTTCATTAAGATCTCATCAACTTCAACCTTTGGTAATATTTTCAAGTTTATATCTTTGTGGACCATGACACTAATACATGTCCTTAGTTGTAATTATGCCTTACTACTACTTTAGATCATCTCTTAGAATTGTTGGTAGAGTAAGATAGATTTGAGCAACTTCTAGTTGTAATAGTTGCTCTAGTTTCATTCTTACCCTAGCTATGTATTGTAGTTGTAGCTCTTGTGTAGTGTAAGTACTTTATTTCCTTATGTTGTGAAGTTAATTTTGAAGACAATTGAGCAACGACTAATAATCATTTCTATACGTGTTGTTTAAATTTTTATAGCACCTACTCACCCACCCTCAAAGTAAATTTGTTTGATTCTTAATCCTTTCACTAGAATTAAACTAGTCCTTAGAGGGCAACCGTGGCTTCACTTGGAGGTGGGAAGCACATGCTCTATGTTCATCATGGACGATGCTTATGATGGGTTAAAGAAGTTGAGTAGTATTGTGCTTAGTGGCAAAGAGGTGCTCATTGTTTACCTCTGCACAACATTTGAACTTTGGTTATCAAATGCAAGGTGATGTGACATGGTCACATGGACATGCTTGAAGTTATGCAGCAAAAGCATCACACTCACTACATAAGAAGGTTTTCTCTTGTGCATTGCTCGACAAGGCTATAATTGTTTTGGATGCTTTCCCCCAAACTTTTGCAATGTACTGAATGCATGGCCCCTAGTGTGGGTTTTCGTGGCCGATGAACACAAGAACATGTGACTATAGTTTTTTGTAGGGTTGATCATGAAGGGTTAGTTTATTGTTGACTTTATTAGCAGTCTCTTTTAACAATTAAGATCTCACACTTGATCTATATGTGTGTGTCATGTGGCTCATTTGGATATCTATTTGACCATATATAGTTTCACACATATTGCAAGGCTTAGAGAAGGGTTTGAAGAAATTCAAGGCAAGAGAGGTGCTTGTGAGTAACTTCTTCTTGTATATTTGTTCTCTTGGCTTAGAGTTCGATCAAGTAAATATTGAAGATTTGTTACTCTTAGAGATTGCCATCTCCTAGTTGTCTAGTGGACGAATAGGTGACCTTCTTGGAGGAGTTGACTATTTGAAGGCTCCTAACTTTGTGTTTGGTTTAAGACCCATTAATTTAGAGTGTATAATAATGGGAACTCCTAGTGGATTTTGAGCCTCGGTGACTCAAGGGAGCTCAACCCTTAGTGGGTTCTTCAACATGGATAAGAAGTAGTGGCAGTTACTCAACTATATAGAAAAAAAATTGTGTTCTCATGTTCGCTCTTTTTTCATGAACTAGCATTACTTTTGTTGAATATTCTTTTTGTGTTTTTGACTTTGTGTCAAGCTTACATTAGGTTTGATTTTATCTTAGTGTGTTCCACTATCTAAGTTCCATTCTTGCAATATTTAAGGACTCTTTGCTAGTGTGACTCAACTAAGGACATGGATTAGTGTCATGGTCCTAAAACACATTGTTGTCCTTTTGTAGAAGTTCTGGTGCTGATTCTTGCTTAGGAATGAAGTAGTTTTAATTGATTAAATTTGTGTTGCTTGAATTGTTGTTGTTGTTATATTCTCCTTGATGTAAAGCACCTTCCATCTGCTAATAGGAAGCAACAATCTTCCATGCATCTGCTTAATGGACGCAACAATAATCTTGTGCCATAAGATTTTCATTTCCTCGGTGGGGTTGTGCAACTTTGCACTTAAGCATCCTATGGTGGACCAGGGGGTGCTTGATTTACATGGGTCACTCGTTTGCAAGTTGCATCCTGATATGTACAAGTTAATATTTGGTCCATGCATATCTTTGGGGGGGGGGGGGGGGGGGGGGACACAAAACGTGTAACATGTTTGAGACGGTATCTTAATCGGTTAATTGGATGGATTACATGTTCTAGTTAGAAGTTGAAAATATATTGGTGCCTATTCCGGAGAAAGGTTAGGTTTATTACCTATATAAGCGGGCTCTACTTTCTTTAAAAATCTTAATTACTTTTGATTAACATCGATCCTAATTAATTACCATTTTAGAGATCCTAATTGCATTACTATTTTCACGCTTGAAATCGACATCAATTGCGCGCATTACTATTTCACACTTAGAAATGCTAATTGGATACTTTTATTTTGGATAAATCAGAATCTACTTGAGAGACTAAGTTATTTAGCTTAGAATTTAATATTCTATGGCTTATAAAAGTTTACGTATAATTATATCTCAGAATTATAGGCTCTGTAACTTGTAACTTATAGCAATGCTCTTTAGCTAAGTTTTTAGCAACACGGAAATGCAGCGTACAATAAATATCTATCACTAAGTTATTTAGCTCAGACACTCGGCAAAGGCTATTTTACACTCGGCAAAGGCTTTGCCGAGTGTAACACTCGGCAAAGAACGCTCGGCGAACTGTACATCGGCAGCGGTCTCTTTGCCGAGTACTTTTTGTCGGGCACTCGGTAAAGAATTTACCGAGTGCCATTTGACACTCGGCAAAGAAAAGTCACCGTCACGGCGTCAAGTGACGGTGACGGATCCTTTGCCGAGTGTCTTCTTTGGCACTCGGCAAAGAGGCCAATTTTGCCGAGTGCCTGCTATCATGGCCCTCGGCAAAGACGGGTCCAGTGGGCCCCACCGCCAGTCCCTATGCCGAGAGCTCTCGTAGGCACTCGGCAAAGGAGGACTCTTTGCCGAGTGTCTAGTGGACCGGCACTCGGCAAAAAGTTTCATGACACGTGGACAAGTTTCAGGATTTTCTGACTTTGTCCAAACATTCTAAAATTTTTATCGCAGCCTGTACATATGATATCATGACACGTGGACAAGTTTTAGGATTTTCTGACTTTGTGTTTTATACAATTTTTAAACATGTGGATGACAAGTTCACGGCCATGTTTAGTGAGCATGTTGCTCGAAGTTTCCGGTCCGCTCCTAGAATCGGTCGTAACTTATGCTAAGTAACATGAATATTATTTTTGCATGCACGGTTTTCCAAGTTTCGAGTGACCTGCAGTTCAAATCTAAATTTTCCGAAGAAATTTAAATAAACGAACTAAATCTACTAACGATTGAAAACTCTGTTAAAATTGTCCACAAATGATACATGTAGGTCTACATAGTGTAGGAACATACCACAAAAATTTTGGGAGACAAAATAAAAAAATAAAAATATACTTTGCCGAGTGTCTAGAGATGACACTCGGCAAAGCTTCTTTTGCCGAGTGCCTACTATGTGGCACTCGGCAAAGAATCTCTTTGCCGAGTGCCAGCCGTTGGCTCTCGGCAAAGACTGACGGCCGTCAGCTTTGGGACAGCCGCTGACGGCCGTTTGCCGAGAGCCCCATTTGCCGAGTGTTTGACACTCGGTAAAGTTGTCTTTGCCGAGTGTCGTCCTGTGCCGAGTGTTCAGCACTCGGTAAAGGGCTCTTTGCCGAGAGCCTAACTTTACCGAGTGCGGCACTCGGCAAAGCCTTCTTTGCCGAGTGCCCGATAAAAGGCACTCGGCAAAAAATACAACACTCGGCAAAGCCTGCGATTCCGGTAGTGTATATTATATGGTCAAAAGTTATATCTAAATGTATTCTATGTATAACTATATTAATTTAGTCAATCTATGTCTAAATTATGATTTTATTTGAAAGATCTAGAACAATGTGGTCTACACGAGATGCGTGTTTAGAGAGCACATGATCTGCCGGGGACCCTTGTTCGCCTAATAATAATAATATATACAGTGCCTTGTGCATGCTTGGGACCCCGGCCGCCTACCTGTACCTTTCGATATTCTTACATAAATAATGTAGTTGGCCTAGATAAGGGTTGTTCAAAAATATAAAGTGAGGATGGCTGGCCTGGATAAGCACAAACATGTCTTGATGCCAGCCCATATATCCTGATCCGTATTTGGCTTTGCAGCTCCGTTCTACGTACATCATAAGCCTCCAAAGTTGAAAACAAGTATTCAAAGTTGAAAGCAAGTAATATATGGATCTGACTGGTCGGCTTCTAAAATTTGTCATGTCAAAAACTTGTCAACTAACTAAAAGTTAGTAAAAGCGGACAACAATATTTGCCACCGATTTAGCAAGCTAAGTATAAAATATTAACTAATTCTGGCAACAACCCAAATGGAAGCCAATAACTTGTTGGCTTGTCCAAGTTTTGGCAACCAAAATTTAGCCATCAAACAAATTAGACCCTATAAAGTCTCATTAGATTCTGTTCAATAAAAAGCTTAAGATCTTAGAAGAAAATACAATCAATTTATACACTGCAACACCTCACTCACGTGCAACTAGAGAGAAAAACGTAAACCTAAAAATAAAGGGACGAAGACACAAATAAATGAAACCTCTGCCAGAATTTAAACTTGATAACCCTGGCTTTAATATCATATTAGAGTGGATCTACTAACCAATTTAATCTAAAAGGTTAACCAATTGAATATGGATATAAAAATCAAGAGCTAAAACAAATACTACCTCCATTCTTTTTTTATTTGACACCAAATAGTGCAAAATTAAACTATAAAACGTCAAATAAAAAAGGAGGGAATACTATTATAGGACTGAGGGAGTATGTTGTAGCAAGGTCAACCGTGTTTGAGGTGTTTGTACTTCCTAGATTTGATGATTATGGCTTGTTCTGATTATGGATGACGTGTGCAACTATTATGTGCTTTGTAGAATTTTTCACAAATCTGTTTGACAAACTGCAATGCCAATAGAGCTAGTTAAACTATGACCAGCCATAAATATGTGTTACAACTCCTGAATGCGCGCATATGCAGGTGGAAATATCACTTCGCCTCAATGATATGGTCTTACTAGTACGCTACTTAGTATTATGCCCCATTCGTCCACAAAAAAAAAAGTAATTATCAAAACGGACAGAACTTTGACTACGTTTAAATAAAGAAAAGGATGAACATTCGCAATAGAAAAGGCCAGCGTTATTAGTCACCCGAAAGGCCGAAACTTTACCCCGGTCGATAATTACTGAAGAACACTTAGCAGTTTTCGGTAATAACTAGATATCACTTAGTCATTATCGGTAATTACTGAAGTCGGTTCATCTAAATATCATATATATAAGTACTATTAGATAGTTTATAGAATAATATATATATATATACAATAGAAAATAAGTACTATTAGATAGTTTATAGAATATATTTTATACTAAATTTATTGAAGGATATAAAAGATAATATTATTTATTTAATGAAAATTAAGTTGGATTAACTAGTATTTATATCATAGTTGTGTTCTTCTATAGACGGGAATGAGCAGTAGCTGCGGTGCTTCACTTGGATCAGGTGGGCTCCTCCGAGGATTGGATTGCATCATTAAAATCAGTGCGGCAGTTAATTAATGAGACGTCAAGCCTGGAGAAGCGACACGTAACGGCTCTGAGTTAGCAACACGTAGCCATCCCTTTCCTGCCGATAGAGTGGAGGAGCGTGTATCGGTCATCAGATGACAGCGGGCGGGCCTCCGCCGAGCATTTGGATATTGGACCACCCCCAGGCCAGCCATCGGCGTCGGTCCATCGGCCGTGTGCGAGTTATGCGGGCGGCCCACGCGGCCTCGTGGGTGGATGGGGCCCAGCCCCGGTGAGCCCTCGTGGCCAAGCGCGGCCGTCGTGGTCCCCTTGGGTCGCGCCTTATCACACGTCGGATCGGACGCCGCCGTCGCCGTCGCGCGTTGGGGGTGGCCGGGTGGGGCAAGCGGCGGATCCCGACCGATTCGGCCGCCGTTGTGAAAGTGAAACCGCGTCGGACTTGTTCATCCTAGAACCAGCGCGGAAATCTACCGTTTGCAGGCAGGGGTTGCGTCTACTCTCGTGTGGATATTCCGAGGAGCAGTCGACATTCCTCAGTCTCCTCCACAAACAATCTGACACTCCTACTCCACTGTGCAGTGTCACTGGTAACGAGTAAACACATTTAACAGCGGAGTATCTCAAGAGGAACAATGATACAGGATGTGGTCCTCCCGGGACGTCACGTACCCATCATCCTCCGTGCCGGTGCCTGGTCCATCCGGTTTGTTGCCGAGCCCTACATTTTGGCCTCTGCGTCCAGAATTGAGTTGATGGATCTCTCCCCTCTGACCCTCTCCCGTAGGGGTGGGGCTCCTCACCCGCCTTCAATGACTGATAATTGTCCAGGCAAAGCATAGTTATAGCAGTCACAACACATGAACTACAATTGATTCCCATAGCTGACCCTCACTAAAAAATCACCGATAGAAACTGTAATGGGGTGTTTGGTTTAAGGAATCACTACATCCATCCAACTTGAGGTGGTGCATTATGGGTTCATTCCTCAAATTTGGTGGGATAACCCCATTCCTCAAATTAGTATTAACTAACTATGGGGAATAAGGTGGTGATGAATCAACTCATTCCATTTCACAAACCAAACAAAAATAGTGAGGAGTGAGAAGATGATGGATTAGCTCATTCCTCAAACCAAACACCCTATAAGTTCCATCACTATTTTTTGTTGTAGTGTCGTAATAAATATGGATGTAACAGTGTGGCTAGTAAACTGTGTGAACTTCATGGATGAAAACTGAATGCTCATCTCCAACCGTAAAACAATGGTTTTTTATGTCTTCGTTGCATGTGTAGATCTAATTTTTCATGAATTTCCTCATCTTTCTTATTAATTTTTTTGCCATGTCACCAAATTGCTTATGTGACAACTAAATTAATGTTCTAAAAATTAGATGATATAGAGGGTTAGACCTGCTCTTATAGCTAAGTTCTGTTCCCAGCCCTCACCTTGCCACTCTTCCGCAACCTAAGTTCTATTCCCAGCCCTCACCTTGCTTCTTCCGCAACCGATGTAAAGTAGGGGTGGTAATGGATCACAATCTAAATTATTCTTTACAATTTGTTTAAACCTTAATTAATTTTAATTGAAAATGAATAGAGCATCACCTTTACGTAACGGTGGGTATAGGACAGCAGGCTCCGGCTCGAGTAACTTTGTTTTGGTGGTCACCCTCCTTTAGCTGTCGGAGGACCAGATGACCTAATCAATGCGCCGCAATTACAACGATCGTCACCATGTTAGTGCACAGGTGGAGGCTAGAGAGTAAAATCTAAACATGCTTCTGCATCCTGACGCGTTGAGGAAAACAGGCCAGAAACGCGAAGTGCCAAGTTGAAATCCTTTATTTTGTTTTCATGATTCACAGACGGTCAAGGGATCCACGGTCCCGCATACACCTTTTGGATATTCCCCTTTTTACGTTCAAAAGATAAAGCAGTTGAAACCTGTATCGCAAAGGGTAACATCTCTAGAACTCCAGCATTCGGCCTCGAAAGATGGCCTCAGCTTTCCTGACCTCCTTCTCTGGTCCAATGATGAACACCTACATTTAGCACACAGATAAAAACAGGATCAGTACAAAAGTTGAAATATGTGCATTCAGATCAGTTGCTGCAAAATGATTCGTGCCTACCCAATATCTATGAAGTTAGGAAGAACATCCTAGTGTGATACCATAATATTACAATAACACTAACAACAATTGATTTCAAGCAGTTGTTCGCTAGTGAGTGCATACAGCTGGAAATGATTCAAGGCAATGATCGAGACATTTAGAGGCTTGTAACACATGCCACACACACACACACACATCCAACAGTGATCACAAATATACCTCGATTCCTAATATGCCATCAACATTTCTGACATGTGGCTACTTGCCATAGACAAAGGCATAGGCAATGGACACATCCAGAATTAAGGGTAAACCAGTGGCATATGAGAGAAAGTGAGAAACTATACTAAGAGAAAGGTCCACCATGATAGGCAGACTGACAGTGAAAACAACAGATTGAAGGGAACTAAAGCCCTATTCTCAAATAGGGAAAAAAAAATAAGTGCAGAGCCCACCACTTCGTTATTCAAACAAGGCTGGATCAACAATTTAGCAAAGCCCAGCACGACTATCCAGTATGAATAGATTATTTCTGACAAATAAGGCTGTGGGAAACATACCCTGTCTGGAGGCCCCTTAGCACCACCAATATGTATTTCAACACTGCCCACAGGAACAAAAAATAACAGAGGATTAATGAAGTTTAACAGCATAGATGATGGGATGTTTACAAAATCAGACTCAATATATTTACTTGCAACATTCTTTCACAGCCATTATCGTTGACCCCTTTCTGCCAATAACTCGTCCCATTTTCCCAGGAGGCACATCTAAGACTGACAGGATATCGGCTTCAGGAACATAAACATCAGCCTCAATGTCATCTATCGCAAACATGGAACAACAATCAGTGCAAACACTCTGCAATGTAATCATACTGATAAGATTAAAATTATTTGGTCAAAGAAGTAACAGATGCAATGTAAACACATCCATGCCAAGATCGTGAGGATTATATCTAGGACCAAACTAGGCAGTCAAAAGTTACAAGACATTAGAACTCTGGCCCTACAACGTGAACTATGGCTGTTCAAAACCAGTTTTGCCAACCCATAAAAATGTTATTTGATCCAGCAGCCTACTGCCTTTGCTGCAGCTATTTGATGTCAGAGTCATGTAGATTGCTAAACACAACAAGCAGTTTACTTGTATTACAATAACAGTCATACATTTCATATTTTTCTGAAAGACTCAAAACGAAAGGTAAAATGGATTTATTATGTGGTAAATGTCAGGGCCCAAGAGGGCCCGCTATAGTAACGTTGGTACTTAGCACGCCCCTCAGGTAGGTTAGATAAAGATAATGCTAGTTTGGGATAAGATTAGAATTAGGGATAATATTAGATCTAGTGCTTAGAGGTCAAGTAATCCTCTCTATATAAGTAATCCTCTCTATATAAGGAGAAGCATTGTATCAATTGAAGGTAAGCAAAAGATTAGAACGAAATAACTTCTCTCTTGCCGGCCGTGGACAAAGCCCTGCGGCCGGCCTCCCCAGCGTCCCTAACCCTAGTAGTCGCCCTCAAACCCTCGCAGCCCCATCCTTACTCGTTGCGCCACGTCCCCAGTCGGATCCGCAATCCTATCATCAACCCACCAGATCCTGATTCCTAACAATCTGGTACTGGAGACCTCACCGATCCTAGGATGTGGATGACCCTCCCTAGCCTTCTGTTCCCTGGCGACAGGCCCCATCCCGGCAACCTCCGGGGCAGCAGCCGCCACAGCGGCAGGTGCTGGACTCCCATACGTTGATCACCAACCACCTGTCGGCGCTGACCGCCCAGTTGGGGGCGATCAAGGTCCAGTCCGCGCCGGCCTCGTACGTGATCGAGCCTTCATCGTCGTCCCACGTCTTCCCCTCCACTGCGCAAGATTACCCCCTATAGCCCTCCCGGCTATGTGGGCATCCCCACAGCGCCCGCTGCAGCGCCCTCCCTGCCCCTATCAGCTGTTGCGAGACGACTGTTGCCCTCTGCGCCGCCCCCACTACAGTATGGCCACCATGGTTCGGTTCCAGTCATCCCGAAGGTCTTCTCTACGTCGTATGTCCTACCTGTGAGTTCGGTGCCTGGCCCTTTTCCGCAGCCAATCAACTGGTCACCGCCACAACCGGCCAGCAGGCTCCTGACCACCGAGGAGAGCAGCAGTTCGGGGCTGCTTCCCACCACTCCTTCACTCATCCGGGCCCATGCCTATGCCACCCCCATGCTTATGCCGCCACAGCAGCACTGTGATGGCATCTTCTACAGGGGTGTGGATGCCATCCGGGCATCGAAGATGCAGCTACAGGCGGTGGCACACTGCCTCCTAGCGCGTCGGAAAGGACAACGCCCCATCTTCAAGCGGTGGCGCCTAGTCGTCCCAGCAACCTTGCAGCAGCTCGTGGAGAGGAAGGCAATTGTACTGGCGAGTGCCTGCAAGGTGTCTGCGGCGGTGCAGCTGCAGGCTGCGGCGCGTGGCCTCCTAGTGCACCGACGGCTGCAAGAGGTGCATCGGCAGACGCTCGAGGCAACCTTGGTGGCGGTTGAGCTCGGCACACGGGGGCGCGACGACCATCAGCAACCGCGTCGGCCCGCTGTCTCCAAGTGCAAGCATGGTGCGTGTCCCACGAGCAACGAACTCCAACTCTACGCCCTCCTTGTCATCGGCGAGGGCGCACTGCTTAGCGCCACCACATTCCGCTACCGGCCACCACGAGGGTGCCTCCGCTGGTCATTGTTGTGACTCATTCCAGGTGGCCATCCATGTGCTCCCCTTTCGTCCAGATGGCGTCAATGGGATCCAGGTGGCTGAACACGTGCAGATCCAGTGCACGGAAGGTGTCTATCTCATCTTAAGAGGTCAAAAAAATAAAGAGTTGCAGTCTATTTTAGATTCGGAATAATAAAATAAGCCAAGATGTAAAAGGATTATTTTTAGGTGTTAGGTTTGTGGCTAGCAGTCGTCGTTAGGTTGCAGCGTGAGGACGACCTGCTTGTTCAAGAGGGGTGTAGTGTCAAGGCCCAAGAGGGCCCGCTACAGTAACGTCGGTGCTGTAGCACGCCCCTCAGATAGGTTAAATAAAGATAAGGCTAGTTTGGGATAAGATTAGAATTAGGGATAATATTAGATTCTAGTTCTTAGAGGTCAAGTAACCCTCTCTATATAACGAAAAGGATTGTATCAATTGAAGGTAAGCAAGAGATTAGAAGGCAATTTCTTCTCTCTTGTCGGGCGTAGGCAAAGCCCTACGGCCGGCCTCCCCAGCGCCCCTAACCCTAGCCGTCGCCCTCAAACCATCGCAGCCCCCATTCTTACTCGTTGCGCCACGTCCCTGGTAGGATCCGCAATCCTATCAACCCACCAGATGCTGATTCCTACCAGTAAGCTCCTTAATTTCAAACAGTAGGGTAAAAATCTTATATATACTGACCAGGGACAGGAGGAAGAGGTGACCAATCTGCAAACTGGTTGTCGCTTAAGCAAAAGCACCTACAGTACAGCTCACTGCGAACTGCCAGACGCCATAAAGATACTTTGCTTAACTTTTCCATCATTTTCGCATATATACTGAGAAGGAAGCGGACATCATCTGTGGCAGCTCGAACCATCATATCAGACAAGGGCCTAATTGTCCAAAAGTTAGGGTCCTGAAAATCCATCAATTAATATTATTTGTCAGCTTTCCTCGATAAGATATGCTATCAAAACAACAGAACAGCTAATGGCAAGACGTTATCAGAGAAACTAAACACAACGTTTCATATCCATGAGGATGTTCTAAATAGCAGGTTGCTAACCTGCCTTAGAAGGGTACGGACTTCTTCCTTTTCAGGATATAGTATGCCTACATAAAGCAGTACCACAGTATCACATCATATGTACAATCAAACAATAAAAACATACAATGATGAGGAATGCAATGCACCACACAATCTCCAAAACGAGAATACACAGTGCATAGGGAGCAGGATTAACAGATATGATGTTTGACAGTAACAGCACGCTTTTTGTTAAAAAATACGAATGATAGCACCAATATCATAGACTTCTAGCTGGGTTGCATGCACCCGTGTAATTAGGTAGTAAAGAATTTGGCTGAACGAAGATATAAGCACTATCACTTCGCTGAAACAAGTAGATCAAGATCAACCATAGGTTACTCACAGGCTGATAATACATGGTTAAGTCTCCATGCCATGCAGAGTGACGATTGTGATGACTTCAAAACTTGCCACAACCATGGCATACTACTTGCTACTCCCTCCGTTCCAAAATATAGGTTAGGTCATTTTAGTTTGTCTTTAGTCAAACGTTTCGAAGTTTGACCAAATTAATAGAAAAATACACCAAAACCTAACAGCTAACACATCAAATGAGTTTAGTCATATCCTCTATTTCCAAGGCATAACCTAAGCATCAAGGTGCACCAAGCTCGCCTTGGGGGGTCTAGTTACGCCTTGTGCCTAAGCGACAAGGCATATCCAGCTCACTTTGTTGCCTTTGAAACCATGACTATATCCACCATGAAATATGTCTTGATAGTGCAATTTATTTGTTTCATAGATGCTAATGTACTTTTCTACAAACTTGGTCAAAGTTAGAGAAGTTTGACTTAGGATAACTTAAAGGGGCAGACCTAGTACCAGATGCTCCCACATGGGTGGGGCCTGGGGAAAGATAAACCGAGGCAAGCCTTGCCCCTGCAAATGTGGAGAGGCGGCTTTGAACCTGTAAACTGGTAGCTCAAAAAGACAGCTCTCACCACAGCACTAGACCTAGTGACTTAGGACAGCTTGATGAATATTTTTTGAACGGACGAGTAAGCTCATAACCAAAAAGATCACTATTGCACCCCCACCTGCTGCAATTTAGCATAATCTACATCTACCACATTATGTTGCCTGTTGCTGCTCCTAAATGTAGATCTAGAACAGAGCAGAAAAAAGGGGAAGGAGAGCAAGGGAAAGGCCTAGTGAAGTAGGATGCGATGGAAGGATAATGAAGACTAATAAGTTGACGATCATGCTTATTAAAACGACGTTTAAACGTCGTTTAAACTATAAAACGCTTGTAGAAACCGAAACGGTAAAACGTTTTATGATTCTTCATAAAACGTCGTTTAACGACGTTTAAACGTCACGTTTTGGCGTTTAAACGTTGTATAGAGTGAAACGCCACGTTTCGAGCGTTTAACGGCCCAGTCCAATTTCCCGCTCAGGTTTAGGGTTTTCGCTCACCAGAGCCGCGCTCCAGACACTCCAGGGAAGTCCAGGCATTCTACTTTAGTTGCTTTTGTGCTATGTTTGTGATTATGGACTATTAGACATCTCATTCCACTTTGTTTGCAGTTGTCGACTTGCTATTAGTTGAACTTGTGTTATTGTGGTAATGTGGTTGTGGACATGTCATTTTGCACAATATTATTATGTGAACTTATGTTGGTTGTTTGGTATTTGACTTGATATAATTGCCTGAAATTATGATATATTGAAATTTCCCTATGTTGTTTAAAACTACGTTTAAACTTTGTTTAAACCGTTTAAAAGTTAAAACTCACCCATGAGCGTTTCAACGTTTCGTCGTTTTAATAACCTTGTTGACGATCATGACTGCCAACAGCAAGGCCTTACCGCCTGAGTGCCTGACCAACAGTGAAGAGGGGTGGTGGCAATGGTTGCAACACACAAGAATTCACGATAGTTGATGATAGGAACTTGCAGCAATGGAGAACAAGTTAAAGGACCACTGTAGTAGCAATTGGGTTGTCTTATTTCTTGTAACCGGTGATTTAGATACCATGTAGCAGGTGTGTGTGTGAGTTTGGGTCTATGTATAACTCTCTTCTTCTATCAATACCTGCGTGTTTGAGGGGGGAAAAGCAATGGAGGACAAGTGGTTCCTACAGGGGCCAATGGGCTAGTTTTTTTTTTTTTTGTTTTCCCTTCGTATGTGTTGATCTAGGACTTTGGGGTTCACCATAGCGGCACCGTTATTGGGTTCTACCAGTCCTAGATGGCTTGTTGTAATGATGTGGGACTAAATGAGCTCTTCGAATTGTGTGTGGAGCCTTGACACAGTCACACAGCTTCGCCTCACACTCAAGATGGTGTTCGACCTTCTGTCAAAGGCCCCAGTAGGACTACTTCGGCAGGTTGGTACATTGTATTCCCAAACACAAGATTTAATACAGCTAACATAGGATTGAAAGCACACGATGCCCGAATTCTGCTAATCTGCTGTCATATTTCAAATTTGATTAAAAAAACACAACAATCAAATAAAAACACCATCTTGGTTTGTTATATCTGCACAAAAAAGTAGAAAGTATCCTAATCATATTTATGCACTGACTATACAGCAAGGTGTAAGGCATATAGTTCACCCCGCAAAAGGGCCTCTAGCTGAGTTGGTTAGGTGGTCTGAGTAGCACTCCTCAGGTCCTGGGTTTGACTCCCTGTGGGAGCGAATTTCAGGCTGTGGTTAAAAAAATCCCCTCGTTTGTCCCACGCCAAAGCATGGGTCTAAGGCTCAGCCCCGGTCGCGGTCGTTCTTACATGAGCTTCGATGCCGCTGTGTATGGGTGGGGCAGGGGTTCGGTGGTTTTCTCGACCTGTGTGAGAAGGTCTTCTTCTTAATACAATACTCAGGGGCTATCTTACCCCCTGCAAGTCGAGTTTTTTTAATATAGTTCACCCCATGCCTCCAGACTATTAATTCGTGTCGACAAGAATTATGACCAAACACTTCCAATAAATTCCATTGCATATGACATAAAAGCATAGGCACATATGGTCAAAGCTTAAGCAAAAGCTGCGCAAATTTATTTATTTTTCTTCAGGACTAAGTTTCACCATATAAAGTGAAAATTGCAGTAAACAAATCTACCATTGAAAATATGTAAAAAAAAGTGTGGCAAGATTCGTGAAAGGGGACATAATATGGTGCAACCATACAGATTGGTACAACCGTGCAACCAAAACACAAACATGGAGGTAGAAGGACCTTTCTAAAGATATTATTTTTCAAAACAACCCTCACACCTCCATGTTTGTGTCTTGGCTGCATGGTTGCACCAATCTATATGGTTGCACTATATATGTTCCTTTTATGAAAAGGCATACAGCTCGAATCGGAGTATAGTACATACCACAGTATCGTTTATCAGCAAGAAGGCTGACAAAAGATATGTAATTGTAATCATCAGATGTCTTCTTTTTTCCTTCCTGCTCCTGTTCTTCTATCAGAGAATAAGCAATCTGCACACAATAATAATAATTTAAGCCTTTCTTTCTTGTTAAGAATAACCACAGTATCCTACATAGTACTACAGAGAGCTCTCTAGCAAGGGGGACGCCACATAAATACTTATGCAGGGCGCATGGTCCCTAATTCATGATAATGCTAAGTTCTAAAGCTTCGTTCCAAAGAAGAGAAGACGATCATACATAGATAGTACAGAGAAATTAGCCTACTTATGAAAATCGCTATAAATTGTTCCTATGAGCAAGTAAATATATATGGTGATTACCTGTGTATCCATCACATTATGCAGTTTGATGCCAAACTGAAAATACAAAGCCTGCAAAAAAGTGATAAAGTTTAATCTAGTTAGTCAAGTTTACAATCTCCTAAAAGGACAAAAAGGAAACATAGCAAGCTAAAAGTTCTCAAATCCAACATTAGGCACCTCACTGTCCCTTTTACAATCATGAATAACTTTGGTGATATGATCAGACTCAAGTGCGGGCTTACAAGCTTGAATAAGTTCTTTTCCACCCTCAATAGCATCAACTAGGTAAACAGCATCAGGGAATGCAAGCTGCAATATGTAGACAACCAACAAAAAGTATAGCACATCAGGATCTTAAATGTAGAGAGTGGACACTTTAGGAACAACCTCAAGAACAAGACAAGCATATACAAAAGTTGGATGAAACAGCAGACATATTAAGTCTAGGTGCATGAAAAAAAATACATGTAAATGCATGACCCTTGAATTCAAGGTAATGAAGTAGCATTTCTAGCAGAAACAATTCATTAAAAAATGAAGACCACTGAAAGTTATGAAGTAATGTTTTAGTCCAGTTATAAGAAAAATGCATGGCAGCTGCATATAGTTTTGTGATGACACAATCATGATCATGAAAATATATTAAGTCTAGGTGCATGAAAAAAATACATGTAAATGCATGACCCTTGAATTCAAGGTAATGAAGTAGCATTTCTAGCAGAAACAATTCGTTACAAAATGAAGACCACTGAAAGTAATGAAGTAATGTTTTATTCCACTTATAAGAAAAATGCATGGCTGCTGCATAAAGTTTTTTGTGATGTCACAATCATGAAAACAAAACCCTATAATACAACATCATGCCAGCTAAGGTTACTTTTGCTCACCTGCATAATACAGAGAGCACCATTGCGGCAGAGATCAACACCTTCACAGTCAAATCCAATTACCAACTTCTGGGCAGCTGAGGGTTCAAGAAACTCGACTGGGAGTTGACCAGGTTTGGTAACGATATGATAGGAGGGGCATGGTAATTCTGGGTTGTTATCTGCAAGAGAACTCAAGTGATCAATACAAAGCAATTAAAATTGGCTCATTGGTGCACAACTGTAGAAGCAACCCCAATCAAGGGGAAACTATATGGACAAAAACAGTTCCCTGTTCTGAGCAAGATAACCGATCCTAGCAAGCAAAAAACCTACCAACAAAACACACAGGTAGCGAGATGCAGCCAATTTCACTGCCAAACTATTAAGTAAATAGATAAGGTGCATCGGAATGGAATCATAAGAACTTGTTCCAGAATTTCTGGCACAATGCAGCTACACAACTAATTCTTCATCAATGCTAAAAAGAGCACTGATGAAGTAGCCAGCACCTATCAGCAAGTAATTATCACAAGATCAGGCACTATGATATTCACAAATTATTTGCATATAAAATACAGAACTATTGGTGATTGAAGAGAACAAGTATTTCACTTGGAACTATGGGCATTCACTCCAAGTAATTCTGCAATCCCGCCCAAAAAAGACCTAGTCCCTAGAGCAACCCGCACGAAGTTACTACCTGCGCGATCAAATAAGCATCTGCATACCAACATTACGAGCCCAAAAACCCTAAGATTATACCATGACACAAAACGCTCCAACAAAACACAGCAAGGTAGAAGCTAAAACAGAAGTACACAAGGACTAAACGAACTCCCAGAACCCTAAAAGCAGCGGACGCCGATGCGGCACCGTGAGCGCAGATGTACGGGCTCGCGCCGCGCGGGCGCAGCACTATGAGCGCGAAACGGTGGGGCGCTTCAAGCGAAACGGAGGGGCCGCTCGGTCATATGCGAAACGGAGCAGCAGGCAGCGGGATCGCAGCGACCTAACGCGCCACGATTTAAACCGCGAGTAGAGCAACACTGGGAGAGCTGAGCCACCAGGAGGATGAAGAGAGGGGAGAGGCAGAGGTAAGTGCCGCACCTGAGGGGTCGTCAGCGTCGGCGGGGTCGAGGGGCTCGGAATGGTGGGAGGCCATCCCGATCCCCTCACGATCGCTCGCAGGGGGAGGGAGGCAGGAGGCGGGCGCACCGGCGACGTTGTGGAACAAGGACGAAAAGGGAACACGACGGGTGCGCGGCTGCGCCTACTCGGCTATAGCTAACAGGAACAATTGGATCTATACCATTAAAAGATCCAAACTTGATATATACCATGGACCTCACATGTCATTGACTTATGTGGACCCACATGTAAGTGAGATAGTAATGGTATGTATCCAAAGTGGTGATCTTTTAATGGTATGGATCCAAATTTCCCTAGCTAATATGTCGTCGCGCCGGTGCTGCGGCAGTGAGGCGACGGTTACTGCTAGCAGCTGTCGGCTGGGCTTGGGCCTGTTCATTTATTGCGTGAACTCCACTGTGCCAGGCACGGTAAAGGATCCGTGCCGTGCCTGTTAGTGCCACCGTGCTAGGCCCTCGGCCCAGGCACGGCACTATCAGCGCCTAGCCGTGACGTATCGTGCGCCTAGCCGTGACGTGTCGTGCCACCAGGCACGGTGGCACGCCAGTGCTAGTGCCAACACGGGCATTATACGTAAAATACCAGAAACAACAATCAAACATAAGATAATTTTATTATGAGACTAAGATATACCAGCAACATCAATCAAACAGAAAAAAAGAGTAAGAGACTAATCAAACAACAATTTTATTATGAGCTGTAGTGCAATGGCTACCTCGTTAAAAACCTGTCTAGGTAAAACTCACCCTTGTGAGAAACCCTAGACAGGAAAAAAGAGTACAGCCCAGCTCATTAAAAAGTAAGAGACTAATCAAGATAAAGATTTTCAAATGTTTCTTCAAGCTCTTTGTCATCCACCATATGTTGCATCCTTGCTTCAGCATCCTCCCAATCTTTAATGCATGTCAACATCTCAACCACATCAGACTTCAATCTCCTCCTCCGCTCGTCGATGATCCTGCCAGTTAAACTAAAAGTGGATTCTGAAGAGATGGTAGACACAGGAACAGTTAAAATATCTTTAGCCATAATTGACAGTACTGGATAAGTGAGTTTGTGTTGATGCCACCAGTGCAAGATATTGAAATCATCAGTTAACTGGTTGACAGTGTCACAATCTAAGTAAGAAATGAGTTCAGAAGCAGTAGAAGCTGAAGAGCTTGCAGCATGCAGTAGAGCAGTTGCAGAGGTATCTCTAGCAATGTTTAGAGTAGAAGCAAAAGAATGCATACCAACAGAAGTACCCACATCATCAGCATCATCATAAATTTCATCCCAAGCAGACCGTTTCTTACCAGACAAGTTAGGAGGGACAACCCTATTCAATCTAACAGATCCATATTTCTCTTCATATTTATTATAAACATCAGTAAGCTTAGCTCTAGTGGTAACCTGATAAACACCATAATCTGTACTTGTCAGGTTCATTAATCTTCTAAGCACTCTACTAAAACCTTTCATTTTAGCTCTAGGGTCCAAGATGAATGCAAAAGAGTAAAGTAAAGAGATGTTCCTCCAATATTTATTATATTTATCTATCATAGGTTGAATGACACCTCTGATGTGAGTGTCATTAGCATAGTTCTTTAGATGTATAGCAATCTTAACAAGAAAATGAAGCATAAGTGGAGATGTAGGATAATAAACACCAGACAATGCAGCATTTTGCTTAGAGTTAAAAGATACACCCAACCACTACAGGAATCCTAATGATTCCCGTCGGCCACAATAATTCCCGTCGGCCAGGGAAAAAACCGACGGGGATAATGTAACTCCCGTCGGCTAGACCGTAGCCGACGGGCATAATGTAACTCCCGTCGGCCTACGCTCTGGCCGACGGGGATTACTTAACTCCCGTCGGCCATATCGCAAGCCGATGGGGATAAGCCTTTTATGAGCACGCGGGCGAACCCGCGCGGGCTCATTCCTGCCTTTCTTCCTGCTGGCCGCGCCGCCGCTTGTCTCACCGCCACCGCGCCGCCGCCTCTCACCGCCACCGCGCCGCCGCCCCTCCCCGCCGGCGTGCCATCCCGGCCGCGCCCGCCCGTCCACGCCACGCGCAGCGCCGCCGCCGCCCGTCCTCGGCGCCGCGCGCCAGTCGCCGCCGCGCGCCGTCGCCGCTCGCCCGGCCGCCCGTCCCCGCCGTCGCCGCTCGCCCGGCCGCCCGTCCCCGCCGCGCGCTCGCCCGGCCGCCCGTCCCCGCCGCCGTCACGCCCAAGCGCCGCCTACGCCCCCGACCGCATCTCCGAACCGACTACGACACCCACGTGAGTTAATTATGTGTGTACATGTTAATGCATTGGATTGTGAATGTTAATTATGTGTGTACATGTTTATTTTCGTCGGTTTTTTATGGCCGACGGGAGTTAACTTTCATTTGATTAGTATTAATTTAATAACACATGTGATTAGAGTGTGATTATAGTTAATTTAATATCACATGTGTGGCTTCATGTTAGGTAATTATTTATTGTATTCTTATAGTAGATTTAACTTATACTATTGAATTGTTAAATTTGATGTTATTTATTGATTAGATTTAACTTATAATATTAGGATGTATGAATGTTTCGATATTGATTAATTTGATGTTATTTATGTGTATATATAATTATTTATGTATATATATAGTTTTACTACTTACCTATAGATGTATATATGTATGTATATATGTGTGTGACGTGTAGAAACGTGATTGTCTCACACACACTCTTTACTCGTACACAGCCGCAATAATGGGTGATAGACGTGATTGGATGTATGAAGGTTTCAAGAAGGGTGGGTGTCACACTAGTGAATGGTTTGCCAAGACGCAAATATTTCTGGACCATGCAGCTGCTTTGTCACAAATAGATAATATTAGGTGTCCATGCAATAAATGTAGAAATATGACGAGCCACACCAAGAGGCAGGTCACACTACACCTGTGCTCGCATGGTTTCGTGCCAGGTTATAAGGTCTGGTATCTCCTGGTGGTGGTGGCGGCAGCGGTCAAAGCTCTAACCACCCAAGTGGTGGTTATCTCTAAACACATGAACATGTTTCTTAACTCGTGGACTCTTGGTCGTACTTGAACATATGTCGTACTTATATTTCAATACTATGTCGTACTCGTTGACTCGATGTGGTGGTTGAACTTATATTTGAAATGTTGGTGGATGTTATGTTTGTAATGCGTGATTTTATTATGAATGCATGTGTTTGTAATGTGGTTGTTATCTGTTATTTATGTTATGTGTGATATATGTTATGTGTGCAGAAATAGTGTCCTAATTTCGTGCTGTTTTTGTAGCAGTATAGGGTAATTCTCGTCGGCCCAGTTAATTCCCGTCGGCTATGGTCGAACCGACGGGAATTAACTAATAACTCTCATCGGCCCAGTTAATTCCCGTCGGCCTAAGGAACCGACGGGAATTAACTAATAACTCCCGTCGGCCCGGTGAGCCGACGGGAGTTAGCATTAATTGCCGTTGGCCTGGTGAACCGACGGGAATTAACTAATAACTCCCGTCGGCCCGGTGAGCCGACGGGAGTTAGCATTAATTGCCGTCGGCTAGTTAATGGCCGACGGGAATTAATAATTCCCGTCGGTCGCCGATGGGGATAAACGTATCCCCGACAAGGGACGCCTGGCGGCTGAAAACCGACGGGAATAAGCCCTAAACCGACGGGAATTAAGGAATTCCCGTCGGTATATGCTTATTCCCGTCGGTTTCTGGTCGACGGGAATTAAGTGAATTCCTGTAGTGAACTAATAGGAATTTCTAGCCTAGCAAGCAATCGAACCAATTCATTACGTGCAACCATAGGACACTACTCCCAGTTACGCATACTACCATTAGGATTAAAAGATATCTGAGACTGAGACATGCGAGTTTTTTCACACCTCCTGGGACATCTATCTCTATGTTGGGTCAGGTGGCCAGTGCCACCACTAGAGAGAGTAGAATATTGCTTAGAGCAATGTAGGCACTTAGCTGCAAACCTTACCTTCTTACCGTTCACGATTTTGAAAAGTTTCTCGAAATCTAACCACACTGCAGAAGTAGAAGGACGACAACGCTTGGCACTGTGTTCGTCCCCTTCACCTTCCTGTTCCTGACCACCGACTTGTTGTTCATCACCGACATGGATGGGATGCTCACTGCTAAGGCCAAAGAGCGCTGCAGCATCCTCCCGGAGGTCATCCTCATCGTCATCTCCGGCCAACCCACACAACCATCGCTCCTCGTTGCAGTCGATCTCAACAGTTTCATCGTCGGAGACGGCCATCGACCCACCTCGGACTCGGAGTCTCGGTTCCTCAACGGAGTAAGCCAGAGCACCGAAATCTAGGAGAGAGGAGAGGATGACCGGTCCGGCCAATCGGTTCCTCCACGGATTTGAATCCGGAGCACCGGAGCTAGGAGAGAGGAGAGGGAGACCGGAGCTAGGAGAGAGGAGAGGGAGACAGAATCTAGGAGAGAGGAGAGGGAGGCCGGAGCTAGGAGAGAGGAGAGGGAGACCGGAGCTAGGAGAGAGGAGAGGGAGACCGGAGCACTGTAGCTAGAAGATAGGAGAGAGGAGTCCCGGTTCCTCAACCTCAACGGAGTAAGCCGGAGCATCGGGATCTCCGCAGAAGCGCAGATCACACCGGAGGCCGGAGGGGGAGAGGGAGACCAGAGCTAGGAGAGAGGAGATTACCAGTGCCAGTGCCGCCGTACCAGACCCCGGAGTCCCGGTTCCTCAACGGAGTAAGCCGGAGCACCGGGATCTCCCCAGAAGCGCAGATCACACCGGAGGCCGGAGGGGGAGAAGAAGACAGGAGAGAGGAGAGAGATGAGGGAGAACGGAGCACCGGGATCTCCGCAGAAGCGCAGCGCAGATCACACCGGTTCACAAATGCGCGTGTAAACCCTAACAAGCCGGAGCCGAGCGTCGAGCACCAAGATCTCCGCAGATCACACCGGAGGGGGAGAAGAAGACATGAGAGAGGAGCTAGGGTTATGGATCTGAGTTACCCGGTTCACAAATGCGCAGATCCGAGCGGGGGAGAGCCGGAGCCGAGCGCCGAGCGACGATCGATCCGAGCCTGGGCGATGAACCGGACACCGGAGACGGAGATGGAGACCGCAGACCGGAGCCGAGCGCTGAGCGGAGGCGGAGGCGGAGGGAACGAGGAAGAGAGTTCGCTTTTCGCCGGTCACCGCGGCTGAGAGAGAGCGAGTGAGGTTGTGAGGCAGTGAGCGAGTGAATGAGTGAGGCATGGCCGCACGGTTAGGGTTAGGGTTACACGTGCGGTCCGCGGACGCGCCCGCGGTGGCTGGGTTAGTGGGCTGGGGGCGGCGGCTAAATGGTTGGGCTGGGCCGTGCCTACGCCGTGCCGGCCCATTTAGCCGTGCCGTGCCTGGGCCGACACTACGGGCTGAATTGGTGGCCCAGGCACGGCACTGTGTACGTGCCGTGCCTGGCACTGGCACTAAAAGGAACGGGTCGTGCCGTGCCTGGGTCGTGCTTTTTAGTGCCGTGCCCGGGCCGGCCCATCGTGTTAGTGCCATTTGGCCATCTATAAGACTATCATGCTCATACTAGTCTAAATATTCTATTCTTATCAAGAAAATTCTTTACCCTATATCATTATATTAACTCTATATCTTAATCATATACCAATTACTATATATAATATTATTTTTTCCCAATTCTTTTTAACTACCTCCTGTTTATTGTATTGATGCTGTACGGCGAGTAGAAGGGAAGTAGGCTCTGGGAATAGCGTTTCTTGTGCTCGCTCTAATTCTGCATACGCGGCTGCAGCATTTACCTACTGCATACTGCACATGTAATTGCATGATCAGGCTATCCGCACTCGTGGAACCCTAAATTTCTACTCTAAAAGGAATATTTCATCCTGGTCAGCGAGATTCTCTACTCTATTCTATAATACTCCGCGTTCATATTCACCTTAAATATCTACCCTATACCAACTACCCCATATTCTATCATTTTTTCCCACACTTTTTTATCCCCACCCTATTATCCAGCGACAGACGCCTGCTGCTGCTGCCGTATAGCGTGGAAGCCTGCTGCTGCAGTAGGAGAGAAGGAACTCCAGATTTGGCGTTTCAGTTGCCCTACTCGAAGATAGCGTAACATATCGAGTTGCCGCTGCAGCCCATTTCGCAACTGGAACCGTATAGCGTATGCCTTGGCGTTCTCGACTGCGGCTAGCCTCATAGCGTTTGTTTTGGCGTTTGTGACTACGGCTAGCCTAAACTCACTTTTTCTTTCGAACTCCAGAATCAGATATCTGACTCACAAGACCAATCAAATTACTTCCTGCTATAGTGCTATAGTTTCATAGTTTCAAGTAGTTTTAGAAGCGGTTTTGTCTCTTTCTTATTTTTAGTTAAATCTAGTAAATACTTGATATAAGACTATTAAAACATAGAAAACATCTCTATATTTCTAAAAATTTTGAAAAAAAAATATCCTAGAGCAGAAACTTTCAAAAGTTAGATTTAGCTTTCAAAAAATAGAACTATATTCCAAACATCCAAAAAGTTTCAAACATTATAATCCATGCCTCAGCGTGTTTTGAAAACTTTTCACAAAACATTTTAACTAAACTTATTTAATTTTGACTAAGTTTATAGAAAATACATCAAAATGTATAATGTCTGTTGACGGGAAAAGGTGGCCAAGATATGTGAAGGACTTTATGACTACGTTCCTAATGTCATAACAACCTAGAAAAAATATTTGGATCATCACATTTAAATTCCGCTGGACAAAAGGAAGGTTTTAGGCTATCCGCAACTTTGCACGGTACTCTACCGAGTTGGAGTAAACTATAGGGCAAGAGAAAGACCACAACTGGATACTCTAAAATAGAGGCGGGCATGAAGAACGACACATTCGGCATATGTACGGCAGCCACTCTATGCATTATACCAATGAGCAGCAGCGGCAACATGTGTACGAAAAAGTTTTGAAAAAATAATATAATATATGATAGTTTGTTTAGTGTTGAGATATGAAATAAATATCAATACAGAGGATTATGATATAGAGTAAAGAATTTTGCAGATAAGGCTGTACGCAGTCGAAGACTGCATGGCCTGCGCTATCCACTATAGCGTAAAACACCTTCTGCAGCGGAGACTGCATGGAGTGCGCTATTTTGCAGTGGCAGTGGAGGAGCGATATATCAAGCGTTGTACGGATGCAGTGCGCTATCCACTGTGCCGTGAGGTTGGCCAGCAAAAACGCGGTCACGTGTACATAGGAGAGAATTAAAAAATGATATAATACGTAGTAGTTGGTATAGAGTTGAGATATGGAGTAAATATGACTGCGGAGGTTTATGGTATAGAGTAGAGAACCTTGCTGACAAGGACATAATATTCTTTTTAGAGTAGAAATTTAGAGTTGTATGAGTGCAGATAGCCTAAGGATAGAATATTCTTTTTAGAGTAGAAATTTAGAGTTACATGAGTGCGAGCCTTAGACCTGTTTACTGTAAATGGAACACAGCTAGCTGATTTCTCGTTAGGCCCCTCGGTCACCTGGCTCAAGCCTGACAAATGGAACCGGCTAGGATAATTTTTTTCTGTTGTGCTGATAACTGTAGGAGTAAATCTACATGGTTTAGAATAATTAGAAACAAACCTACATGGTCTAAAATAATTAGGAGCATAACACATAGCTCTTTACAATTCTTACAAATGTTATCAACATTCTACATGTGGTTCTTAGATTCTACTAACGATATCATTAACTTATATGTGTCGAAGTCTAAATTATAGATGACTTACTCATAAATATCACCTTAGTAACACTCGCACTTATGTATCGCTTATGTATCGTTATCCTTTATATAATATCTTAACCTTAAAAGTTCAAGTGCATGTCTCCTATAAATATTCAAAATCTGTATGCACACATTTACGGAGAGGTCACTCTATAAATGAGCATATTTGAGACTAACACTTTTGCAAGCTTATCATATGTGTAGCGGTCTTATTGAAGGAAAATAGAATCCAAAAAAAGCAATGTGGTTCAACTTTAAGAAAATTTAATGATTAATATCATTTATATTGGTATCATGTTCATTTGGTATCATCCATATTGGTATCAAGATCCTTTAGCATCTAGGGACTGAGTACTTAATGCAAATGTTTTTTAGAATTAGCAAATCTAGTCAGAGCTAGACAATATGTACCTAGATTATGAATTGTCTGTAGTCCATGTGGAGAACTTGTAAACCACACTATTGAAGGGCAGACAGTCTATGCTGGGATCCTAGACTATCTGCGATTGAATTTGCAGTTGCATACAAAACTATGGAGCATCTGCATTGTTTTGTTTCTCTTCACGACAAATAGTCCACCCCCAAACTGTGGGTTGTCCGTGCCTCAGTTTTTACTGCCCACCGACACTTAAAAGGATGGGGGCATGTCCCTAGTACCTCATTTTGTGAAACACATTCTCTCTTTCCCCTTCACTCTTCCTCGAAGGTGAAAAAGACCCTATTGAAGGGAGAAGACATTGGAGGCTATCATGAACTGTTGGAGACTTGTTCTCAAATGCTATGAGTTAAGAACAAGGCAACATAAGATGTTAAAGGTTAATACCCTTCGTCCTTCGAAATATTATCTCTCTTAGGATATAATGATCTTCAGACGAAGGTTATGAAGGACATACCTTCATCATCGCAGTATATGATAATGAAAGAAGAAGCATATGAAATATAAGAGGCAACATGAATAATCATATGATATTATTAATATCTCTTCTTTTTATTATCATGGATAAACAGAAACGGTATTGAATTACATTTGTACCTTCGGCTTGACAGAAGGTAAAAGTCCAAGCGTGACGTACGAGCGAATACAAGTCAGCATGAACAGTACGGGGGTACTGTTCACCTATTTATAGGCACGGGACGCAGCCCAGTCAGAATTACATTAATGCTCCTGATGACTAGTTACAATCATGACACAAATCATCATGGACTGATCGGTCTTTTCCTCTTTAAGTCGGTGCAGCCCTTCGTCTCGAGGCATGTCGCTATGCCGAAGCTCCCTAGATCGTAGCTTTGGCGTGTACCTTCGTGCTGTGTTTGATTATACGCTAATCTTTCGAAGGTGCTTCTTCTTAAAGGACCTTCGGCGACGAAGCAGGCCCCCAACAGTAGCCCCTTTGCGGTGCTAGATCGTTTTTCGTAACGAGCTTGATCCGTGAAAAATCTTCAAGGCTTCGGAATGCCGAAGGTCCGAAAAACACCTTCCCTGAGCTCGTTGCCGAGAAACGATTAAAGTATTTCGGGCACGAGGTGGGCCACCACACAGCAGGGTAGTGGTCCACCGTTCAGCGAGTGTGGGTGACTGTTCGGCGGGTGCTGGTGACTTGGCGATTCACCTTCCCACCTACAGCACTATATAAACAGACGGGTAGGTGTGAAGTTACCACAGCTGATAGTAGACGTGGCCCGATCTTCCGTGAGATACGGTAACTTGATTGAGTGGAGATCTCGACGTTGATGATCCAAGGCTCCGAGCGAACGGTTTCTCGTAATCACTACACCACGGCTCCGTTGGTTATCACCCGTGACACACGAATGACCTCACCACGAAGGCTTATCCCTGCAAGCGCAATCAAGAACACAAGCAAGAACAGAAAAGAAACGCAACCAAAATTGTATTGATTACGGGATGGGGTCTCACAAGCCGATGACGGCGACACTGTTCGATGACATAATTGATCTAAGCAAAACCCCAAACCTAAATGTGGTGGCGGCTGCTGAATAAATAGAGTATTAGGGCGTGCGTGACCCCTAGACTCGCCCCTAATGGGCTCCAACGCGATACACGGCCCAATAGACGGTGTCGCAACACCAAAACAGAATCTGAACGCTGACTTGTTTCGACGATTCCCGTTGACTCCAGATGAATTTTAGGGTGGAACTAGTTGGGTTGGTTAGATAATCTCGTTATCTTTCCAACCATATCCAGTCCATCGCAATCGGAGTCCGGATGTATCTTGGTCGTCCATTTTAGTGCAGACTGGTCCTGGAACCCGAGATGGAGTCGCAGCCGACTCGGACTTGATCTCCTTCCTGTTGTGGACGCCCTTGTTGCTCCTCCTCAACACCTTGGCCTTTCCCAAGTCCTTGCTGGTCCTCTCCAAGGTACCTAATCATCAAAACATCCATGGCCCCAAGCGTAAGCTTTGAAACACAATTGACTAGGGTAGAACGTACCTAGAGATTTAGCTGTCGTGCACGAGATCGTGTTATCAGTCCATTCATTGTATATATAGAAGTGATGTCCTCATCATCCTCCTCCTCTTGAATTGGAGTCGTCCTTGACTCGATCTCATCTTCGTCACCCATATATGGCTTCAAATCTGAAATGTTAAAGGTGGAACTAACCCGAAAATCTAGAGGCAACTCAGGTGGTAATCCAGGGGTATCTCAGAGGGAAACACATCCATATACTCTTGCAAAAGGTTAGCAATAGCCGGTGGCAAAGCAATAGATGTATCATCAATGGAATAGAAAACATTTTTGCACACTAAGGCATAGCAAAGTCCAACAGAGGCATATAACTCATCAAGATCAGATTTAGTGGCTAGCAAAGTAGGAGTTTTTAACTTAATAGGTTGCTGATTTTCAGAGTTCAAAACACCTTTTTGCTTAGCATTAATCTTTTTCTCATATTCTAAGTGGACCACTTCAGTGGGAGTCGTAGGAAGCAACACAATTTTCTTTCCCTTATGCATGAAAGTATATTTATTAGATCTACCATGGTGAATAGCATCAGTATCAAACTCCCAAGGACGTCCTAGTAAAAGAGAGCAAGCATCCATACTCACCACATCGAAATCAGCAAAGTCATGGTAGGAGCCAATAGAAAAATGCACCCTTGCTGTTTTTGTTACCTTGAACTTACCGCTGTTGTTAAACCATTGAATGTGATAAGGGTGGGGATGCTCTCGTGTGGTCAAGCCAAGCTTCTTGACCAACTCAACGTTCACCAAGTTGTTGCAGCTACCACCGTCAATGATGGTATGTACACGGCAGTCCTTGACGATGAGGAACATGTTGAAGAGGTTGTGGTGCTGTCTGTTGTCGTCGTCACTAGCCGTGGCACTCAAAGTTCGTTGCACAATCAATGCCTTATAGGTCTCGGTCGCTGTTGTACCAAGAACCTCTTCATCACCATCATAACTCTCTGCAATGTTAGCTCCAACAGTATCTTTATCTTCAACATTAGAAGCACTAACATACCCACCATCACCAGTAGCAATGTATGCCCGTTTGCTGGGGCAATCTCGCTGAATATGGCCAAGTCCCTGGCAGCGGTGGCACTTGATGTCGGAGGAGCGGCCTGTGGAAGAAGTGGTCGTAGCAGGTTTTGCTGCAACACCCGAAGGCACCAAGGACTTGCTGTTGTCGTGTCCCTTTGATGCTGAAGGTGCGGTGCTGCGTGTGCCGCTGGTGGAGGAAGATGTGGACGTCTGTACACCCGAAGAGGATGATGCCTTGGCTGGCGCCGGTGGCTGGTGTGGCGCAAAAGTGCTGCTCCTCCGCTGTTGACGACCCTACAATTCTTTTTCTGCCAACATAGAAAGATGGAACAAGCATTGTATAGAATGATATTCTTTATAATCAACAATATCCTGAATCTTCCGCCTCAATCCCCCATAAAACCTAACCATTTGATCCTCCGGATCCTCAACTACACCATATTGTAGCATACCTTTCTGAAGCTCTTGGTAGTATTCCTGTACCGACATGTCTCCCTGATCTAAGTGTTGCAATTTTTTTCGAAGATCACGTCTATAAGAAGGGGGAACAAAGCGAGCTCGCATCTCCTCTTTTAACGCATTCCATGTTTGTGGTGCAGCACGTGTGTTAACAAGTTCATTCCACCAAATGATAGCAAAATCTCTAAATTCACTAGTGGCTTGTCTAACCCTATGCTGCTCAGGAACAAGATGGGAATTAAAATTTTGTTCTACCATCATCTCCCAGTCTAAATAAGCTTCAGCATCATAAGAACCCATGAACGGTGGAATAGAGAACTTAATCTTAGCAAATGGATCATAGTCTGGTTCAGGATTATTATGACGACGTCTACCATTACCTCCCATACCTTGTCGATTACGTGCGAGGCGTTGTCGCAGTGGTGCATACACATCGTCGTCATCGTCGTCGTCGTCCACATGAGAGTGAGTTGGGGCTGGAGTTGATGGTGGGGGACGAGCCTCCAGTACGTCCATGCGTGTAACAAGTTCATCAACTCGTCGATCAAGCTGCTCATAGGATGTCGTCGTAGAGTCCTGGTATTTTTTAAAAGCTTCAGTCATCGCGCGCATCATCTCCTTCAATTCCATCTGAGAGACACACTCATCGTCGTTAAGCTTAGGCCCCTTGTCCTTGTCCATTTGATTCTTTGTTTCTGTCATTGTTAGCACAAAACAGAGACAAAAAGGCAACAAACAATGTGAACCCTACAACTATCTCTCATGGTGGTGGTGGAGGTGGCGGAATACAAATTATGAAGCGTCTTACCCCGCTCTTACAACGTTCTTACCAGCACTGCAGGTGGCAAACGGTGACCAGTGTGACTGTCCAACGAGCGTGGGTGTGATTGCAAAGGAGTACCTGTTCTGCTCGAGAGAAAGCTGGAGTTTTGGGAAGGCTGGCTAAATATATATATGTGGCACACAAGTCAGTAACAGATAGCAATGCTGAATAAGTGTTCCAAGTACTCGTCCTAGTTGCTGGCCTAGAAAATGTAATAGAACAGTTGGACCAAGGCACAAGAAATGAGGTATAAGTATCTAGTAGAAATGGCAGTTCTGTAAATAGAGCAGATTTTTCAGCACTAGTAGAAATCAAAGGCGTGTTTCTAAAGGAGTACCAGTAAAAGAGCTCGAAATATTCTGAATTTTTTATCACTGATCCAAAATCACAAAGGATGGAAGCACACAAAATTTCACTTGAAACAGAGTTGTATTGTGGTCTAGAGAAATTCACAAAGGATCTCTGAAATTCCTGAAAACACTTAAACAATTTTTTAATTATCTTCCTGATTTTTTTGAATTTTTTGACCAAACCAAACAGGCCAAAGGCAATTTGGATCACCTTAGAATGGAGTCAGGAATCTGCTGTAAAAAATTAAGCTCAAACAGAGCACTGAGCAAAAAGTTATGCCTGTTTTATGGAAGGTACCTCAAGTTATGGTTTTTAAAGGTACAAATCAGTAGGAACCGAAGCGGCGGCTATTGTCGGGAACCGTAATTAGGGGTATCCCCAATGCTCCTTAATCCGGCTGGAAAACATCTTCAGAACAAACCATAAACGACCGATAAAGCGCAGGCTTCGTCTACCAAGGAACACGACCTCATCCGAGCCCAGCCTCGGGCAAGGACGGTAGTCCTGGACGAACTCATGCCTCGCCCGAGGGTCCCCTCAGTCAGCAGGCGCACCCTCGGCTCGCCCGAAGCCCAGCTCGGGCAGACTTTGTCGTGCAGCAACCTCGCCCAAATCGCCTTACCAACCGACCGTATCGCATGCGCATTTAATGCGGGGATCGCCTGACACCTTATCCTGACATGCGCGCCTCAGTCGGCAAGGTCGAAGTGACCGCAGTCACTTTGCCCCTTTACTGACCATTCTGACAGGAAAATAGCACTGTTCGCCCCGCTCCGGCAACTGCGCCAGCCACCAGGGAAAGACTAACAACAGTCGCGGCCTCCCCCGAGTTCGGCCTCGGGCGCAACAGCGAGCTCCGCCTCGCCCGACCCCA
Organism: Zea luxurians; assembly: GCA_029449295.1. NCBI lineage: Eukaryota > Viridiplantae > Streptophyta > Magnoliopsida > Poales > Poaceae > Zea > Zea luxurians. Next base: position 72,165,199 of record JAOPSE010000016.1, on the reverse strand, counting down.
GGCCTCGGCCTCAGCCTCGGCCTCAGGAGAAGGACTCCGCCTCGCCCGACCCCAGGCCTCGGCCTCAGCCTCGGCCTCGGGAGAAGGACTCTGCCTCGCCCGACCCCAGGCCTCAGCCTCAGCCTCAGCCTCGGCATCGGGGAAAGGACTCCGCCTTGCCCGACCACAACCTCGGCCTCGGAGAAGTCGCCGCCTCGCCCGACCTCGGCCTCGTATCAGCTACGCTACTAGGGGATCCATCATTACCCTACCTCTAGCTAGCCGCCTTAGGCTACGGAGGAACAAGACCAGTGTCCCATCTAAGTTACTCCGGTAACAGGTAATGATGGTTCCCCGCGTGCGCCCATGACGTCGGCTTCTTTCAACCCCCTACGGAAGCAAGGAAACGTCAGCAAGATCCATGCCACACCGTCAGCTATGCTTCTACATGGCTCAAGGCACTTCTCCGACGACCATGTTATTACCTTTACAGGGCTCAAGGCACTTCCCTTACGACCATGTTGGTACATCTACAGGGCTCAAGGCGCCTCCTCGACGACCACGTTATTACCTGTACAGGGCTCAAGGCACTTCCCTGCCAGCCACGTTAGCTCATAGCTACCACCCATTGTACAACTGTGCATCTCCTTGTATCTCTAAAGGGGGTGTCTAGGGCCCCACGAGAGGAGAAAGGAGGAAGGATGGGAGACGAGAGACACACGTACAAACACAGGGACGCAGCGACGCAGACGAGCAGAGGCAGGCAGAGTAGGAGAGACGCGGTAGAGGCAACCCCAGACGGCTCTCCTCAAGGCCGATCCCTCTCCTTCTCTCTTTCTCTCTCGTTCTCGCTCTCCCGCAATGCTTGTAACCCCTACTGCAAGCATCCCCCCGGTGCAAGATAATATAAGCCTCATCCCTTCGCTTGTGTTCCATCTTGCATCAACCCATCTGGGCAGGGACACGCGGCACTAAAATTCACTAGTCGGTCCAGTTGAGGGCCCCCTGGGTCCAAAACACCGACAGTTGGCACGCCAGGTTGGGGCTCGCCGTGTGTTAACGAATACTTTCCCGTTGAGTCCCAGATGGGTAGCTTTCAGCAGCCTCTTCAGCCCGGGATGGTGCTCCGCTTCGGAAGTCTCGAGTTCATGTCCCTCGACGGTGGCTACGACATGGTACTGCTCCCCTCGCAGCATGGCAACGACGATGGTCATCGGCTCGCCTAGCGGAGACGAACCCGACAACGACGGCATCTCCACGAGGCGGAAGAGGAACACTCGGGTTTGCCCTGCTACCCTCCTCGCCGGAGGAGGAGGAGACGGGGCAACCATGGCCAGGCAGGAGGCGGCACCTCATCGGCTGTCGAAACAGAGCGAGTCGACGACACCGGCACCCCTGGGGGGGACATGTCGGGCGTTGTCCTCGCACCTGAGACAATGATGGATGTCGCTTCCCCACAACGTGCCAACCCAATGCGGACTGATGACGCCAGCACCCTCGCAAAGGACTTGCTGGGCGTTAGCCTCGTACCTGAGATAACGGTGCAGTCCGTCCCCGACGCGACTTCGCCATCGTCCATCGACCAAAAGGTACCGTCCGTTTTCCACCCTGTTCCCTTTAGATTCAGTTTCGATCCACCAAGTGACCCTGCTTCGGTGAGCGCTTTCGTTAGGGCATATCCTGACCTTCTGGGGTACCATATGTGGTCAACTTGGGACCGACTGACGGCTGTCTCAACCTCTGGACCTGTGGGTTCTGAGGGAGAGGACGACCCCAACGTCAGTTGGGATTTCTCCGGGCTCCATGATCCTAGTGCCATGCACGACTTTATGTCCGCATGTGACCACTACCTCTCCGGCTGCTCTGATGATGGTCACAGCCTTGACGACGAGGGTTGCGACCCAACTCGCGAGTGCTTCCACATCAATCAGGAGGATCACGGTGGAGAAAACCACCTTGGTATGCCAGGAAGTGACGGCGCCCTTGCACCTGCGACTCGCATTGAGATCCCGCGGGAGCTAGCTGTGGTCCAAGTCCATGCGGGGGGTCAGGACACACTACTTGAGCAACTCCGCGAGATATAGGCCAAGCTCAACGAAGAAGCGGGGTGGCTTGTGTAGCTCTGGCAAAACATCGAGCAGGAGTGGGCAGGCCGAGCGCTCGCTGAAGGAGCGCGTCAACGGGCCCAGGACGTCCAGCGCCGCATTGTTGACGATGCCAGGGCGATGCCGCCCCCGGCCTTCAATGGGGCCGGTCAGAGCCTAGCCGCAGCAGCAATGTTGCTTCGAACGATGCCGGAGCCATCCACCACCGAAGGGCGACGTATCCAAAGCGAGCTCAAGGGCCTCCTGGAGGACGCCGCTGTCCGACAAGCCGAGAGCTCTACCTCCCGGAGGCGAGGAGACCCCTCGGAGCATCGCGCAGTGCCCTCTCGAGACATGCGAGAGGCCTCGGTCCACACCGAGCGCACACGGGATGGGACGCCTGCGGCCCTGGATTGCCTCGGCGACAATCAGCGCCACCGCGACCGTCGAGCCCGCCTCGAGGAAAAGGTGCGCCGAGGCTACCATCCTAGGCGCGGGGGACACTATGACAGTGAGGAAGATCGGAGTCCCTCGCCCGAGCCACCAGGTCCGCGAGTCTTCAGCCGCGCCATACGACGAGCGCCGTTCCTGGCCCGGTTCCGAGCCCCGACTACCATCACCAAGTACTCGGGGGAGACAAGGCCAGAGTTGTGGCTTGCGGACTATCGGCTGGCATGCCAGTTGGGAGGGGTGAACGATGACAACCTCATCATCCGCAACCTCCCCCTTTTCCTCTCCGACGCTGCCCGGGCCTAGTTGGAGCACCTGCCTCCTGCGCAGATCTTCGGTTGGGACGACCTGGTCAAGGCTTTCGCTGGAAATTTCCAGGGTACGTATGTGCGCCCTGGGAACTCATGGGGTCTCCGAAGCTGCCGCCAGCAGCCAGGGGAATCCCTGTGAGAGTACATCTGGCGGTTTTCAAAGCAGCGCACTGAGCTGCCCAACATCACCGACTCGGACGTCATCGGGGCATTCCTCGCTGGCACCACTTGCCGAGACCTGGTGAGCAAACTGGGACGCAAGACTCCCACCAAGGCGAGCGAGTTGATGGACATCGCCACCAAGTTCGCCTCTGGTCAGGAGGCGGTCGAAGCCATCTTCCGGAAGGACAAGCAGCCTTAGGGAGGGCAGAAGGAAGACGCCCCTAAGGCATCCGCCCAGCGTGGCGCGAAGAAGAAGGCGCAAGCGAAGCGCAACGCCGTCGACACAGATCTCGTCGCTGCTGCTGAGCACAAGAACCCTCGAAAACCTCCCGGAGGAGCCAACGCGTTCGAGAAGATGCTCAAGGAGTCATGCCCCTATCACCGGGGTCCCGTCAAGCACACCCTCGAGGAGTGTGACATGCTCTGGTGTTACTTTAACAAGGCCAGACCCTCGGTAGAAGGTGGCAAAGACCAAGGCAACAACCAGGGGCGACAAGGAAGAGGAGTTCCCAGAGGTCCACAACTGCTTCATGATCTACGGCGGACAGGTGGCGAACGCCTATGCTCGGCACCGCAAGTAGGAGTGCCGGGAGGTCTGCTCGGTGAAGGTAGCGGCGCCGGTCTACCTAGACTGGTCCGACAAGCCCATCACTTTCGACCAGGGCGACCACCTCGACTTCGTGCCAAGCCCAGGGAGGTACCCGCTCGTCGTCGACCCAATCATCGGCAACGTTAGGCTCTCCAAGGTCCTCATGGACGGAGGCAGCAGCCTCAACATCGTTTATGCCAAGACCCTAGAGCTCTTGGGGGTTGATCGGTCCGAGATCCGGGCTGGTGTAGCACCCTTCCACGGGATTGCACCCGGAAAGCGTATCCTGCCCCTCGGACAGGTTGACTTGCCCGTCTGCTTCGGAACTCCCTCCAACTTCTGAAAGGAAACCCTCACCTTCGAGGTAGTTGGGTTCCGAGGGACCTATCACACGGTGCTGGGGAGACCGTGCTACGCCAAGTTCATGGCCATCCCCAACTACACCTACCTCAAGCTCAAGATGCCTGGCCCCAAGGGAGTCATCACCGTCGGGCCCACGTACCGCCACGCTTACGAGTGCGACGTGGAATGTGTGGAGTACGCCGAGGCCCTCGCCGAGTCCGAAGCACTCATCCCCGACCTAGACTGCCTCTCCAAAGAGGTGCCCGACGCGAAGCGGCACGCCGGCAACTTCGAGCCGGCCGAAGAAGTTAAGTCTGTCTCTGTTGGGGACTTGTTCTCAAATGCTTCGGATTAAGAACAAGGCAACACAAAAAGTGTTAAATGTTAAGGCCCTTCATCCTTTCAAACATTATTCCCCTTCGGGGATAATGAGTTCCGGACGAAGGTCACAAAAAACATACCTTCGTAGATTCAACAAGAAGTAACGAAGGATTCATATGAAACATGAATTGTAAATCATAGAATCATTTCTATTTTATTAACACAGAAAAATAGAAATGATTACAAATTACAAATATACCTTCGGTCCTGAGAGAAGGTAAAAGTACAAGCGTGACGCAAATGCCAATGCCCGGTCAGCGTGAACAGTACGGGAGTACTGTTCATCTATTTATAGACGTGGGACGCAGCCCACGTAAAATTACATCCATGCCCACTACATTTGTTAATGACTTATGGAAATCTGTCGAGGCCCACGTAGTCTTTTCATCTTCAAGTCGGTTCCCTTTTCTGCTATCGTGACGAAGCTTCCCCGCACACAGCTTCGGCTGCGCTCGTACTTCGTCTGGTTCAGGCTTCGTCCTGGCCGTGCTTCGTATTCATAATTCTGAATCCGAGAATACCTGTTCACATAATCCACTTGGAAAACATTGTCAAATCATGTTTTTGAGGACCTTCGGAGGACGAAGGCCCCCAACAGTAGCCCCTCGCAATATTAATTTGTTAATAATAAATTCAGATTGCGATATGGACGAAGGCCTTGAGCCGAAGGTCCGAAAAAACACCTTCCCTTTGCTAGAATAGCAACCTTCACTGACAAGCGGGACCTTTCAATTTTCAACGCCCTGGGCGTATAAATAAGATCGCACCGCAAACTCATTTGGTACGCGCACTTGCCATCTGCTTCGGCCCACTAAAAATTTTTAGCTCTTGTGCATTAAGATTGGTGACCTTTTTGAGTTTGAAGCTTCGGCCCCGAAAACAGCTTTTTAGGTTTTTTAGCATTTCCGAAGATGTCAGAAGGCAAGAAGATCCCTGCGGATACGAAGCTGAGCCTCGAGGAAGAGAAGAATCTGGGGTTCCTGATTGCAATGGCGGAGACCAATACAGAGAAAATTACCAAGGAGATTCTCGAAGGTTTGTCCGAAGATACTGGTGACAGCGACAGCTATGATGTAGAAAGTGGCGGGGAGGAGGCCGAAGATCGTCCATGGCGGCCAAGTCACACGGTTTTCGGGAAAACTACTATTAAGCAGAGCCATATTGATAATATGAGGGGGCGATATTTTCGAGATGTGTCTATTGTGAGGGCTGATGCTGGAGAAAAAACTTCTCCCACCCCCGAAGAAGATGAAGTTGTGATTTTCCGAAGCTTTCTCAAGGCTGGGCTTCGATTCCCCCTGAGCAACTTTGTTGTCGGGGTACTGAAAACATTTCAAGTCTACCTTCATCAACTTACTCCCGAAGCTATCATAAGAATGGGGATATTTGTCTGGGCTGTGAGGAGCCAAGGTTTGGATCCAAACGCTAAAAGCTTCTGCAACATTCATGAGTTATTATACGAAACAAAGCCCTGGGGAAAAGAACAATACCACAACAATTTTGGGTGTTATAGCTTCGGTGCCCGCTCCGGGTCAAGCTGCCCTGTGCCGACCTTTCGGAAAAGGTGGCCCGGAGCCTGGATGTCAGAGTGGTTCTATGTAAAGAATGACTTATCAGTACAAGAAGGTGTCAAAAGTATCATTATGCACCCCATCTGGCAACGCTTCGGACTTCGAAGGCCGAAGGTTGAAATGGACGAAGCAGCCGAGGAATGCCAAAGAGCTTTCGGCATAGTCTGCTCTTTCATTGGGACAAGGGACTTGGTCCGAGAGCACATAGCCTTCCGGGTATGGCCACTTGCAGAAAAATGGGAAATGCCGAAGGATACTATCAAAGAGTCCGACGAAGGCGGACTGGTCAGACTGAAGTACACATTCAAATATGCAGATAAATTTATTGAACCTGATGACGACTGGTTGAAAAGCATTGAAACATTAAGTGACGAACTGCTTGGGGCATACTCGAAGGCTGAGAACACTGCGTTATCAGCAGCCTTCGGAGGCCGAAAAAAGAAGAGACTCAACCGGGTGTTTGATGCAGTTGGGTTCTTCTACCCTGATTATCGTTATCCCATTCGAGGGCAAAAAAGGAAAATCACAACCTCTGAAAAAGAAGAAGCCGCAACTGCTCCTAGCGAGCCAGAACCGAAAGGAAAAAGGTTAAAGGTCCTCACACACCGGCCACGCCATATTGAACCAGCTTCGGTGCCTGAGTTTACCGGAGAAACATCTTCGGTCGCCGAAGCTGAACAGCCAACCTTGCTGCCAGAAATTGCAGTGATGGCCGAAGCGCCATCCACAGTAAAAATGGAAGAAGTGAAAAAACTGACTAAGGAAAAAGCATCAAAAGTTTTGAGTCCTGCAGCAAATGCCGAAACAGCAAAAAACCAAAAGGGTCCAATGGTGACCCCAAAAAGGAAAAGAATGGTAAATGTACTAGATGTCTTGGAGACAATTAAGTCTTCAAGCACAACTCCAAAAAAGAGTGTTGAAATTGCTGAAGCAACTTCTGAAGCTCCAACACAACAGGTTGAAGCTGAAGCTGGGCCTTCAGAGCCCTTCAAGGAGCAAACTTTGGAAGCCGAAGCAATAAAAATACCAGAACCAATTTTAGTTGAAGAAACTGACACTGCCATCCCCGAAGCGCCTGCCAGCATGTGTGATTACATCATACGACATGCTTCGGGGAAAAAACTATCTGAAGAAGAAACTTATGAGGCTAACCATTATGCGAAGGAGCTAAAATATCCGAAGGGGGCAGTAATATTCAATGGGACAAATGAAGATGATTTCTTATACTGCCTGCCTGATAATAAGGAACTATCTGTCTGCCGAGAGATGGCCAGGAGTATAGGCTTCCCGAAGCTCGAAGTTGGATTAAGCGCCATGACGAAAGAGGATCTCGCAGACAGTCTTGCATATAATAGCCTGAAGGTTTGGGAATTAGACTTTTTGAAAAATCCTTACAATACTTAATTCATTCCTTTATTCTTATATAGACTCTCTTTTTTATAGGGTTTAATCCTGAGCAACGCATTGAGAGCACAAAAAAGTGCCGAAGATGAGAGTTATGAGATTGCGTTCAACAATTTGCGCTCCGAAGTTATCAAATTGAGAAACGAAGCTCTAGAAAAGGATAAAATTCTTCTTACGCTGATAGACAAAGTAAAAAAGGATGAAGCTGCTTCAAAAACCTAGGCCGAAGCCCACAAGCGTGAAATTAAAGATCTTCAGAAACAGCTGACTAGAGCTAGAGAGGAGCGCGTCCTTGAGGAAACAAAACGAGAACTCAGTGATCATATGGTCAACAAATTGGAGTTAAGAGTTAAAGAGCTTCGTACATCTCAGGGAAAATGTTATGTCAAATCTATAGAATGTGTGAATAAAATTAAAACTAGCTTTGCCAGCGTGGGCGCCTTCTCCAGCGAAGAGAATTTCTCTCGAGGCAATCCCGAAGGTCCACTGGAATGGATTAGTCACGAAGCAGAGGCCTTCGAGGAGATCCTGAGCAGTCGTGGCGATATCTGCGCTTTTTCGGGCGCCAGAGGAATTGCTTCTGTCTTAGAGAAGAAAGGTTGCGATCATGTAAAATTTCTAGCTCAGTCCGAAGCTGCCTTATCTTCCGAAGACATCAAGGACCCCTCGGCCGAAGCAAGCGTGGTTGGCGGCAAATTTTTTACGGATATCTGGAACGACGGCGGCCGAGGAATGGCGCAAGAGATCATCCAAAGGAGCGAAAAAGGCATCCACGATGCTAGAAAAGTGGCGGAAGCTGCTGAAAAAAGTACGGAGCCCGAAAGGCAATTAGGTATTAATTAGTTGTTCTTATTGTGTTGTAATTTTTGTTTCAAACTCTGCACATAGTTTGTAATAGTGATGAAGAAATGTTCTCTTCCCTCAGAAGCTGCTGGGTCGACTGCCGACCCCCACACAAAAGGAGATGAAGAAATCAAACAAATGGCCGAAGCTATCATGGACAAAGTTGTTGATCAACTTCTAAATGAAGTCGCCGAAGCAGTATTAAGAGAGGACTAGATGCTATTAGAAGAAACATTTAAATTGTGATCTATGTAATATTTTGTACATTTGGATGTAATATACAAGTTTCTTTTCATTATTCAATTCTTTACGATGCATGAAACTCTATATACATACCTTTTTGAGCCTTCGGCGAAAAAACACCTTCCCTTCTTTTCATGCTTCGTGAAGAAGACATTCTTCGTTAAAATTATTCTGATGAATCACATCCATGCTTCGTGAAATCATTATCCGAAGCTATACTCCGAAGCTATACAATCTCAATATTGATCTGATAAAGCTCACCCATGTTTCATAAAAATATTCTCCGAAGCTGTATTCCGAAGCTATACAATTTCGATGTCACTTTCTCAAAACATCCTTTCGAAGGTTGAGAGTGTCACCTTCTTTTGCCAAATGCAATATGATGTATGATGCTTATGCTATGCAAAATGATGTGATGATGTTATGCTATGCATGTGACATTTGTTCCGAAGATACACATAAAATATATTCGTAAGCTCTGCATTCCCTTAGGAACGTCTTTGGAGCTTCTTCGTCTTTTACTTAGACGATCTCAGCGTTGACTTTTCGCTGTAAGCCTCCCTTAGGAGCTTCTTCGCCCTTTACTTAGGCGGTATCAGCGTTGACTTTTCGCTGTAAGCCTCCCTTAGGAGCTTCTTCGCCTTTTACTTAGGCGGTATCAGCGTTGACTTTTCGCTGTAGGCTCTGCATTCCTTTAGGAACGACTTCTGAGCAGAAAACTTACACTGCGCTCCCTTTGGAACGGCTTTTTGTGACTTCACAAACTTACTCTGCGTTCCTTAGAACGACTTTCTGTTACTCCGAAGGATTTTTAATTCGAAGGTCCTCCTTGGTAACGGAAAAAAAATTTTAAGCTTCAGCAACTTAAGCTTGTGGAGCAAATAGATCTTCCTCGTGGAAAACAACGAAATTATTACATGAAAACTATCAATGTTTTTTGCTTCACAGAAAATAAAACTGAATAGGAAAGACTGCTATCAAAGGTAGGATATGTGTCAATAAATGTGCTTCGACTCTGGCACAGTGCTGTTGACTGTGCGAGCTTCGGACTGCTCTCTGAAGTCCCTCTGATGTGGAGCGTATTGACTCCCTTCTGGCTGTTGACCTTGCTGCAATGGAGGTGGGGGCGGAAGCTGTTGCCAGGAAGCTTGAGGTTGACTTGCCGAAGCTACAGAAGCTGTAGGGTGGTTGTCTATGTATTGTGGGATATAAGGCGGATGATACAAAGCAGTATGCATGACCTGCTTCGGCTGAGCTTGTTGAGATGCAGCTTCGGCAATTTCCTTTTGCTTCTGGATTGTAATATGGCACGACCTAGTGGAAATTGTCATACCAGTCATCTTCGTTGACGAAGCCCTCCTGATGAAGGTCTTTCTGCTGAGGCCTTCTGTTTTGCTCATCATGGGTGAGGTGGCGGACTTCCTCAGAGGCTTCATCTATCTGCCGTTGCAACTCGGCTAGCCGGGCCATCTTCTCCTTCTTCCTTTGCACCTGTTGATGTAGGATCTCCATATCCCTGATTTCTTGGTCTAGCTCTTCCTCCTGAAGCGTCGGGCTGACAGCCTTTCTCTTCTGGCTTCGGGCCTCCCGAAGAGAGACGGTCTCCTGGTTGTGGTCCAGCGGTTGCAGTGCTGAAGCCCCAATCGCTGAAGCTTTCTTCGGCGCCATAGCGAAGGTCTATAGCTTCCGAAGGTGTTCAAAAAAGCTCGAAGTGGAAGTGAGTTCACCGGAGGTGGGCGCCAATGTTGGGGACTTGTTCTCAAATGCTTCGGATTAAGAACAAGGCAACACAAAAAGTGTTAAATGTTAAGGCCCTTCGTCCTTTCAAACATTATTCCCCTTCGGGGATAATGAGTTCCGGACGAAGGTCACAAAAAACATACCTTCGTAGATTCAACAAGAAGTAACGAAGGATTCATATGAAACATGAATTGTAAATCATAGAATCATTTCTATTTTATTAACACAGAAAAATAGAAATGATTACAAATTACAAATATACCTTCGGTCCTGAGAGAAGGTAAAAGTACAAGCGTGACGCAAATGCCAATGCCCGGTCAGCGTGAACAGTACGGGAGTACTGTTCATCTATTTATAGACGTGGGACGCAGCCCACGTAAAATTACATCCATGCCCACTACATTTGTTAATGACTTATGGAAATCTGTCGAGGCCCACGTAGTCTTTTCATCTTCAAGTCGGTTCCCTTTTCTGCTATCGTGACGAAGCTTCCCCGCACACAGCTTCGGCTGCGCTCGTACTTCGTCTGGTTCAGGCTTCGTCCTGGCCGTGCTTCGTATTCATAATTCTGAATCCGAGAATACCTGTTCACATAATCCACTTGGAAAACATTGTCAAATCATGTTTTTGAGGACCTTCGGAGGACGAAGGCCCCCAACAGTCTCCATCGACTCCAGCAACGACGCCGGCAAGAAAGTCAGGATCGGCTCCGATCTCAACCCCAAATAGGAAGCAGTGCTCGTCGACTTTCTCCGCGCAAACGCCGAAGTTTTTGTGTGGAGTCCCTCGGACATGCCAGGCATACCGAGGGATGTTGCCGAGCACTCACTGGACATCCGAGCTAGAGCCCGACCCATGAAGCAGCACCTGCGCCATTTTGATGAAGAAAAGTGCAGAGCCATAGGTGAGGAGGTCCACAAGCTGATGGCTGCAGGGTTCATTAAAGAGGTATTCCATCCCGAATGGTTAGCTAACCCTGTGCTTGTAAAGAAAAAAGGTGGGAAGTGGAGGATGTGCGTAGACTACACTGGTCTAAACAAAGCATGTCTAAAGGTTCCCTACCCTCTGCCTCGCATCAATCAAATTGTGGACTCCACTGATGGGTGCGAAACCCTGTCATTCCTCGACGCCTGTTCAAGCTATCACCAAATCAAGATGAAAGAGTCCGACCAGCTCGCGACTTCTTTTATCACACCTTTTGGCATGTATTGTTATACTACAATGCCATTTGGCTTGAGGAATGCAGGTGCCACCTACCAGAGGTGCATGAACCATGTGTTCGGAGAACACATCGGCAGAACGGTCGAGGCTTACGTCGATGACATCATCGTCAAAACAAGGAAAGCCTCCGACCTCCTCTCTAACCTTGAGGTAACATTCAGTTGCCTGAAAGCGAAGAGCGTAAAACTCAATCCTGAGAAGTGTGTCTTCGGAGTCCCCCGAGGCATGCTCTTAGGGTTCATCGTCTCCGAACGAGGCATCGAAGCCAACCCGGAGAAAATCGCGGCCATCACCAGCATGGGGCCAATCAAAGATTTGAAAGGAGTACAAAGGGTCATGGGATGCCTTGCGGCTCTAAGCCGCTTCATCTCGTGCCTCTGCGAGAAAGGATTGCCCCTGTATCGCCTCTTAAGGAAGGCCGAGCGCTTCACTTGGACCCCCGAGGCCGAGGAAGCCCTCGGAAACTTAAAAGCGCTCCTTACAAATGCGCCCATCTTGGTGCCCCCGCTGCGAGAGAAGCCCTTTTGGTCTACGTAGCCGCAACCACTCAGGTGGTCAGCGTCACGATCGTAGTCGAGAGGCAAGAAGAAGGGCATGCACTGCTCGTCCAGAGGCCAGTGTACTTAATCAGCGAAGTGCTATCCGAGACCAAGATCCGCTACCCACAAATCCAGAAGCTAATGTACGCAGTAATTCTGACACGACGAAAGCTGCGACACTACTTCGAGAGTCATCCGGTTACTGTGGTGTCATCTTTCCCCCTGGGAGAAATCATCCAGAGTCGAGAGGCCTCGGGTAGGATAGCAAAATGGGCAGTGGAACTCATGGGCGAAACACTTTCATTTGCCTCTCGGAAGGCCATAAAATCCCAAGTCCTGGCCGACTTCCTGGCTGAATGGACTGACACCCAGTTGCCAACGGCCCCAATACAGCCCGAACTTTGGACCATGTACTTCGACGGGTCGCTGATGAAAACCGGAGCAGGCGCGGGCTTGCTCTTCATCTCACCCCTCGGGAAACATGTGCGCTACATACTATGCCTCCATTTTCCGGTGTCAAACAACATGGCCGAGTACGAGGCCTTGGTTAATGGCCTATGCATCGCCGTCGAGCTAGGGGTTCGGCGCCTCGATGCTCGTGGCAACTCGTAGCTCATCATTGACCAGGTCATGAAGAACTCCCACTGCCGCGACCAAAAAATGGAGGCCTACTGCGACGAAGTTTGGCGCTTGGAAGACAAGTTCTATGGGCTGGAACTCAACCATGTTGCTCGACGGTACAATGAAACCGCAGATGAGCTGGCGAAAATAGCCTCGGGGCGAACGACGGTTCCCCCAGACGTCTTCTCCAAGGACATATATCAACCATCCGTCAAACTCGATGGCGCGCCCGAGCCCAAGGAAGCCTCGGTCCAGCCTGAGGTACCCTCGGTCGCCGAGGGTGAGGCCCTACGTATCGAGGTGGAGCGGAATGGGGTCACATCGGTCCCGAACTGGCAGACCCCGTACCTGGAATATCTCCTCCGAGGAGAGCTGCCCCTCGACAAGGCCGAAGCTCGGCGACTGGCTCGGCGCGCCAAGTCATTCGTTTTGCTGGGTGATGAAAAATAGTTATACCACCGCAGCCCCCCTCGGGCATCCTCCAGCGATGCATATCCATTGCCCAAGGACAAGAGCTGTTGCAAGAAATACACTCGGGGGCTTGCGGTCACCATGCGGCGCCTCAGACCCTCGTAGGAAACGCTTTCCGACAAGGTTTCTACTGGCCGACCGCAGTGGCCGACGCCACTAGGATTGTACGCTCCTGCAGAGGGTGTCAATTCTACGCGAGACAGACACACCTGCCTGCTCAAGCCCTGCAGACAATACCCATCACTTGGCTATTTGTCGTGTGGGGTCTGGACCTCGTCGGTCTCTTATAGAAGGCACCCAGGGGCTTCACGCACCTGCTGGTCGCCATCGACAAATTCTCCAAGTGGATCGAGGTCCGACCCTTAACCAGCATCAGGTCCGAGCAGGCGGTGGCGTTCTTCACAAATATCATCCATCGCTTTGGGGTCCCAAACACAATCATCACCGACAATGGCACGCAGTTCACTGGGAAAAAGTTCCTAGACTTCTGCGACAACCACCACATTCGTGTGGACTGGGCTGCCATGGCTCACCCAATGACGAATGGGCAGGTGAAACGTGCCAACGGTATGATTTTGCAGGGACTAAAGCCGAGGATCTACAACAACCTCAACAAGTTTGGCAAGCGGTGGATAAAAGAACTACCCTCCGTGGTTTGGAGTCTAAGGACAACGCCGAGCCGGGCCACGGGCTTCACGCCGTTTTTCCTAGTCTATGGGGCTGAGGCCATCTTACCCACGGACTTGGAATAAGGTTCCCCGAGGACAAAGGCTTACGACGACCGAAGCAACTAGGCCAGCCGAGAGGATTCAATGGACCAGCTGGAAGAGGCTCGGGACATGGCTTCACTACACTCGGCGCGGTATCAGCTATCCCTGCGACGCTACCACGCCCGAAGGGTTCGGCCCCGAGATTTCCATGTGGGGGACTTGGTACTTCGGCTGCGACAAGATGCCCGAGGGCGCCACAAGCTTACTCCTCCCTGGGAGGGGTCGTTCATCATCACCAAGATTTTGAAGCTCGGGACATACAAGCTGGCCAACGATCAAGGCGAGGTCCACAGCAATGCTTGGAACATCGAACAACTACGTCGCTTTTACCCTCAAAATGTTTCAAGTCGTTCATGTATCTCGCTTTCTTTACATGCATAAATAAAGTCTAACCATCAAGGGAGGATCAGCCTTGCCTCGGCAAAGCCCGACCCTCCCTCGGGGGCTAGAAGGGGGGAACCCCCTCTGCGTCAAAATTTTCCTCGGAAAAGTCTTTTGCCGGAACGTCTTTCGTGCATTTTGACTGCGTCGATAACAGAATCCTAAAGACGAGCAAGAGAGACCTTGAGCGGCAAGGCCGACCGAGCCGAGGGACTCCTACGCCTCCGAGATACGGATACCTCACTCATCACCTTCCGCGAAGGGTAGCTCGCGCTCGGATAAGTGATTCTGCTACCGAACAAGTCCTAACGCTCGAAAAACTTTTCTGCCAGAACGACTTTTGTGCCTTTTCGACTGCGTCGCTAACAGAATCCTAAAAACAACGGGAGAACACATAAGCGGCAAGGCCGACCGAGCCGAGGGACTCCTACACCTCCGGGATACAGATACCTCACTCATCACCTTCCGCGAAAAGTAACTCACGCTCGGATAAACGATTCTGCTACCGAACAAGTCCTAACGCACGAAGCAAGAGGAAAGAAAACACAGCTTTATAATCCAACAATCAAAATGTTTAGGCCTCAGCGGCCACAAAAAACATACGCATACTTAGAACAAACTGTTCCTGCAGGCTCAGACATCGGCAGGGGGAGGGGCGGCACCCTCGGCGTTGTTTCTACCCTTGGTAGAATCCGGCCCGGCCTCAGGCGGCGACATGGGCAGAAGGATTTCCTCCTCAAAGGAGGAAGTCAGCGCCGTGCTTAGGCCCTCGACAGCCGCATCAAGCCTCTGGACCTCGGCTAAGGCAGCCTCCTCTTCGTCGGGTAAGCAGTACCCCTCGCTAACCCGCTCTAGATCCACGTCATAGTGGGAAGCTAGCACGGCGAAGGCCCGCCTAACACCGTGGTGCAGCGCCCCGCGGAGTCTATTGCGCACATGGCCGCCCAAGGCCTGTAGATGACTCTAGGGGGAGCTACCCGAGGGGACGCCGTCGAGGCCAAAAGCCCGGCAGAAAGCCGAGACAGCCTCGGACATGGCCACGCGCTCGGCCTCCTTCCGCTCAGCCGCCTCAGCAAGCGCCTTGCAGTTCTTGGCGGACTCGTCAAGAGCCGTCTCGAACCCTGTAGACAGCAGGACAACATTCTTCAGACACAAGGAGAAGAATGGAGACAAAAACAAAGTCACAAAATGGGCAAAACATACCTTCGGCCCGGGCACGCTGCTACGAGGCCTTAGCTTGGGCGGACCAAGCAGACCCGACGGCCACGGCCAGACCCTCCGCAAGGGTCTCGGCCCGGGCGGTCGCCTCGGGGTCCAGAAAGGGGTAACCGCCTCTGTGCCAAAAACTTTCCTCGGAAAAGTTTTCTGCCCAAAATGACTTTCGTGCATTTCGAATGCGTCGATAACGGAATCCTAACGACGTGCGAGAGAGACCTTGAACGGCAAGGCCGACCGAGCCGAGGGACTCCTACGCCTCCGGGATACGGATACCTCACTCGTCACCTTCCGCGAAGGGTAGCTCACGCTCGTACAAGTGATTCTGCCATCGACGAACAAGTCTTAATGCTTGAAACAAGAGGAAAGAAACACGACTTTATACCCAAATGTTCAGGCCTTAGCAGCCACAAAGAACAAACACACGTACTTGGGGTAACAATGGTGCCTAGATTTAGACATCGGCAGCGCCCTCGGCGGTTGTCCCGACCTACGGCAGATGTCTTAGTACTTAAAGCTATTACATCTCGCTCTCAAGAGGGTACCATTACAAACGGGACTCCGGGTCCATTCCCGTAGGAATGGACAACCTCCACACCAGAAGGCCTATGGGATAACGAGCTCCGAGCAGCTCGCCGGCGACCACTACACCAGCAGCGCGACAACAACCTCCATCTCGGGCGGCTAGACAGCAGCAGCGATGGCCTCAGGGCAAACGCTACTGCTGAAAGGCCCTCATTCGTGTCCCCTCACGGGGGACGAGAACCAACCATTAAAGCCAAAGAGCCGGAGGTCCGGAACGCAGGTGGCACCAACGGTCACCGCTGCGGTAGGAAGCCTCACCAGCGGCGGCCACCACTTCAGCGCCGGTGACAGCAGCCACCCGCACATGACGCGACCGTCGCCCGGGTGGAGGACGGACAGCTACACCCTGACCAGGCAGCAGCAGTTTGCCTTCCCCCGCATGGCTGGAGGACGCCTCCTCCGCAGGGCTGGAGGATGCCCTTCTCCCCCGAATGCTGGAGGAAGAAGTGGGTCACCGACCCACGCAGAGGTAGGACCTCACTCGGCGCACCCTCCTCCTCAGCCTGGACGATGAACATCCTTGAAGCTGAGGGCGAGGCAGAGGCCGCAGCCCGGCTTGCTTCTCCCCACCACAAGGCTGGTGATCATCCCTACGGATGACCATCGGTGAGGGAATGCAGCCGGGCTGCATGATGAAAATCCTTGAAGCCGAGCGACGACTGAAGAGCGCCAACCCTCACGGGGTCACGCTCCTCAAACAACAGCAAAAAGAAGGCAACACAGGTGCACCCCATCTGGGGGCTCGGAAGGCGGAAAGGCGCGATGGGTGCGAGGAGTGTGAAGGCATGGCAACCGCCCAGGGGGTCGATCCCTTTTTAAAGGCACATCTCCCCACTCGCACCCCCAAGCGTCACGGGCAAAGTCTTCGCCGACGTGCTCCAGGGTTCCCACCCCACGACACGGGGGCTGGGTCCCACACGTCATGCGAGCTGACCCGAAACACAGAGAAGGCAAACCGCCGCACGCGAAGCATATAACCGCCCTGCGGTTATAAGCGTTCCCTCATCATCGTCGAAACCAGCGGTCGAAAGGGCGAGCCGCCATGCAGGGAGCATGCAACCGCACCACGGTTGCGCACCCTTTCGACTTCAACGCATCTGGTGGTCCAGCATGAAGGCCCGGGCCCACATGTTATGTAACCGGCGTGCCGGCCACTACGTGCGAGGAAACCGCACCACCACTTGCGCCAATGCTACGTCTTCTTGACTGTGGAACCAGTGCAGCGACTCAAGGCAGCCCTGTGTGTGACCCAACAATGCCCATTAAGTGCGGCGATCACGGGTCACTCAGCCGCGAAGATAGGCACGACAGTCGATATGATCAGAGGCGGACAGGCAGTAATTGCAGCAACAAGCGTGCGGAAGCAGCGGTCCAATCACCTACAGGTTCGCATCCTCTCCCAAAATGGCAAGGTAGCCCTCTCCCACAGCGTAAAAGACGACGCAACCGTGTTCCGTTCCTCGAACGGCTCGCGCACGCGCAACAGACGCCCCGCGAATCACCCGTCCAGTCGCATTAACTCCTTGGCAGGGCAAGCGACACCTCCGGCAGGGGAAGCGGGCACCGTTTCGCCTCCGTCATGATGACCGCGTCATAAAAGGTGCGCCACATTATTTAAATTCATATCCTTTTCCTTCTCCTCTCTCTCTCTCTTGCCACAGGGACCGGGAAAGGGGATATTGCGAAAAGGATCCTTCTCGGTGAAGGAAACAGGCCCTGGGCCCTCCTACTGATCAGGGGTTCGAAGGTTGCGCCCTCTGGGGTTCGGTAACCGCCCCAGAGCACTCGGGCTCCGAGCCCTTTACTGATCAGGGGTTCGAAGGCTGGCCCCTCGAAAGGGTTCGACAGTCGCCCTAGAGCACGCAGAGTCAGGGATGACCCTGGGTACGTCCGTTACATGGCCGAGGCTCGGGCTACACTCCCGAGGTACCCTAGGACATTTCCGAGACTAGCGGGAACGATTTGTAATGGAATCCCACCAGAGGGAGGCATCGAGCCCTTGGACCCTATCGAATGGGTCCGGGTCCGGCAAATCACTTGCAGGTACTTTTGGAGCGCTTCTGGGCCACTAGCCGACCCTTATCGAACGGGGCTCGGGCGTCCACTCAGATTACCCGTTAGCAGCTCACCGGAAACACCATGTTCGGTGCCCTCCGAGGGTAACATGGTGCTTTCCCCCCCTTCCTCCTCGCGGAGAGGCGATGAAGGGGCGTACTATAAAAGTCGAGACGGTCCTTGATCGTCCTCTCGCTCCGTGCAGAGGCTCGAGGGCTGCTCTCGCGCCAGGCTACGGCCAAACTGTTGATCACGTCAACAAACCAGCTTGAAAACTCGGAGCCTGACCGTGCACCCGGGCTACAGCCAGGCCACATGAGGGAACAACAAGGCTGACCGAGGCATCACAAAAAGGATTAAGACCTTAGAGGAGTCAAACCACACCTCTGAGGCCTCAAGGGCTACACTCGGCGGGTGCGCTCGCGCGCACCCACCGGAACAAAGCATAACCGAGAAGGGCCGGTCCCCTTGGAAAAAATCCGGCAGAACCTCCAAGCGAGTACCTACACTCCCTTCGAGGCTCGGGGGCTACTGTCGGGGACCGTAATTAGGGGTACCCCCAATGCTCCTTAATCCGGCTGGAAAACATCTTCAGAACAGACCATAAACGACCGATAAAGCGCAGGCTTCGTTTACCAAGGGACGTGACCTCATCCGAGCCCAGCCTCGGCCAAGGACGGTAGTTCTGGACGAACTCACGCCTCGCCCTAGGATCCCCTTAGTCAGCAGGCGCACCCTCTGCTCGCCCGAAGCCTAGCTCGGGCAGACTTTGTCGTGCAGCAACCTCGCCCAAATCGCCTTACCAATCGACCGTATCGCATGCGCATTTATTGTGGGGATCGCCTGACACCTTATCCTGACACGCGCGCCTCAATCGGCAAGGTCGAAGTGACCGCAGTCACTTCGCCCCTTTACTGACCGTTCTAACAGGAAAACAGCACTGTTCGCCCCGCTCCGGCAACTGCGCTAGCCACCAGGGAAAGACTAACAACAGTCGCGGCCTCCCCCGAGTTCGGCCTCGGGTGCAACAGTGAGCTCCGCCTCGCTCGACCCTAGGCCTCGGCCTCAGCCTCGGCCTCGGGAGAAGGACTCCGCCTCGCCCGACCCTAGGCCTCGGCCTCAGCCTCGCCCTCGGGAGAAGGACTCCGCCTCGCTCGACCCCAGGTCTCGGCCTCAGCCTCGGCCTCGGGGGAAGGACTCTGCCTCGCCCGACCTCAACCTCAGCCTCGGAGAAGTCGCTGCCTTGCCCGACCTCGACCTCGTATCAGCTACGCTACTAGAGGATCCATCATTACCCTACCTCTAGCTAGCCGCCTCAGGCTACGGAGGAACAAGACCGATGTCCCATCTAAGTTACTCCGGTAACAGGTAATGATGGTTGCCCGGGTGCGCCCATGACGTCATGTAACACCCTAAAGTTCAATCTTGTGAAGACAAGGAAAAATTCTCAAAGATTTTAAATCAAAACACCTTTCCTTAAAGATAATCATAATTTAGAAGTTTCCACTCATGAATATGTTAAAAATACATAATTAAAGATACTTAGATAATCTAAATTGCCTTTGGGTTAGGTTATACAGGAGAATTATGATTAAACTATTTCTTAATATATATAAGTCCACAATATAAATTTGATTTCCCTAGAACTAATAAGGTATGGATTATTCTCTACTATATGATTGAAAGCCTGTCTAAAAGAACTAAAATAAATAAAGAAATATATAAAATATGTTTTTACACAGATATGGTTTGCAAATGAACTAGTCACAAGCTTGAATTTAAATTTGAATTCAAAATTTAAAATAGGAAAGAAAGGGGAAATAAGAAAAAGAGAAGGGAAGAACTAAGGAAAAATATTACATAAAATAAAATAAATAAACATCCTTCACACTTATATTAATAAATTATACCTTTCAAACTGAGGACAAGTTATTCACAAAGTTTGAATTTAAACTTGAACTCAAATTGGATTTGAAAATGGAGAAAAGAAAATACAAAATAAAAAGAAAAAGAAGAAAGGCATACCTGGGCTCTTCACCTCTGTTTTCGGCCCACCAGGGGGGGGGGGGAAGTCCTGCGCGGCCCATCTCCCTACCGCTGCGCCCTCAGTCGCCGTCCCACTGCCACGCGGGCTCGCCTGGCCAGACCCCCTGCGCCCACGCTTGATCCCGCCTTGTGTCTCCGACGCGTGGGACCCAAATGTCAGAAGCTCCTTCCCCAACTGAATTCACCGAGGAATCTGCGCGTGGATTGCTGGCGATCGCGTGATCCGCGCAACAACCTCACCGTGTACCCCGCTCGGATTCCTGCGCAAACCTATTTAACCATGCCGCGCTACCCTCCACCGTATCTCCGTGGCCTTTCTCATAACCAGATACCGAGCGCCTGGGTTGTGGCTCCCTTGACCTCCATTGCCGCAAAAAGGGGGGGGGGCAGAAAATCCGAAATACCGCTACTTGCTTGCGTTGCCGCTTGGCCTCGGCTTGTAGCTCAGGGGAAACACGCCGGTGCATCGCTTCACTGAACCGCGCCCACGAAATCTTCGTCGAGCTTCGTCGCAAGGTCAGAACACCCTGCGCATGGATGTAATGCATTTTCTGCGTGAACTCTTTGTGGATCTCGGTCGTGCGTCCTGGACGTGCTCATCGCCTAACTCCAGTGATGGCGGAACCGTGGCTGGGCTCCCCCTTGGTGTTTGCCCAGCGGTCCTCGCTTGCGCGACCGCTCGGTTCATCGGAGGCCATACGGAAGCCTGTGTGACGCGCGGTCGTCCTTGACCAGAGCGATGGGAGGAAGACGGGTGCAGGAGCGATGGATCATAATCGTGCGGCCAGCACAGGTCATTGGATGGGGTTGATCCTGGGCCGTTGGATCATGACAATGAGGCCAAGATTAGATCACCACGAAATGAGTTGGTACCGTTAGATTTAGATCCTGCGGTCTCAGTGGCGTAACGGTTCATAGAGTGACAGATTTAATCAGGGTCGTCTGAATCAGATCGTGCGGCCCAAATCCCTTCGTACCCCTTCGCGTGGCAAACTTTCTAAAGAGCCCCTCGGTTTTCGCATAATCAACCCGCCGTCCACCTTGGGGTTATTCTGAGTCTCGGGAAAACTTGCAAGCTAGCCCCTGCGCTTTTCGATAAATGAGGCCCAGTCCAGGAAGTTAAGAAATCAAATAAATGGATTTAGAAAATGATTTTTAATGATTAAATAATTGCTAGAGCTTAGATAATTCATAGAAAATCCATTTTAGCTCCAAATTGAACCATTCCAGTTTCTAAAAATTTGTAATAATATTCTTCATCATTTTGTGCCTCTGTTTTGGCATGAAAGGCTCATTTAAATTTATCTAATACTTAATCTTGTATTAAATACATAAAAGCTACAGAAATTCATAACTTAAAATCTATAACTCCAAAATTAATGATTCTTTTTCCTGTGATCTTATTTTAACATGTAGATTATTAATATGTATTTTGCATATATGTATGGTGTAATGTTAATTCTGTCTATACACTGTTTGTTTGTAATGCTACGACTAGCAGTGAGGACACGTGTCACCTGAAGACCATCCTGGTACCTGGATTCTCAAGGCCCAGGCAAGTTGTGCCCTTGATCACTTCTTTTTACCCACCCATGTTCTGATTAATCATAATGATCTGCATAGGTTAATTTTGATGGGACCCAATAGGTTACCCTAGTTTGATTATCTTTATACCTTGTTTACCACTGAACCTTGTTGGGTAGTACTTGCTAGTGCTTTATGTGGTTTTGGGTATGAAGATTACACTATTCATGATTATACTTTTGTTATCAGTTGTTATTTATGGTTCATGTTAAGATCATTATGTTAATTGGAACATGGAGCGACCACCCGGGAAAACAGTGCTACCACAAGGGTGGAATGGGACGCCCTTGGCTGATTAATTAGGAAAGCTAGTGGAAGACTACCTTACCCGAAAGGGGCAAGGGCAGTAGGGGAGAGGTCAGTGTAGGGAGGCCCTCGGGAGGATTTTGCTGCGATGGCGGTCCTGCAAGGGATTCCTGCACTGGATCTTCCTATAAACTGTAGCGGGTTTTCGGAAGCTAGTGGAACTTTGTAAAGGCCTCGTAGTGTTACCCTGCCTCGCTTCCTTGGTAGAGGTGTATGGGATTCATGACCCCTTGGCAGATGGGTAACACGGCTTGTGGGTAAAGATGCGCAACCTCTGCAGAGTGTAAAACTGGTATACTAGCCGTGCTCACGGTCATGAGCAGCTCGGACCCTCACATGATTAAATTATGGAACTTAAACTCAATTTGTCATATGCATTGCATTGCAGGTGAAGTTGTTACTTTTGTTCTATTACTTAATTGGGTTTGGTATTTACTTATACTTAGTAACTGCTAATAAAATTTTGACCAACTTTAAAAGCAATGCTCAGCTCTAACCATCTTCTTTGGTAAGCCTTACACTTCACGTGAGCTCCCACCCTTGGCGAGTTCATGCACATTATTCCCCACAACTTGTTGAGCGATGAACGTATGTGAGCTCACTCTTGCTGTCTCACATACACCACAGGTCAAGAACAGGTACTGCAGGATGATGCTCATGGAGGATGCTGTGATGAGTTCGTGAGAGGTCTAGGTCGTCGTCTCCCAGCCAACTTTGGGTTGCTGGACCGTTGTCTCCTTATAATGTAATTATTTATTTTGTATAGAACTCCTGTTATATGTAAAGATGTGACATTCGATCCTGTGCCACTATACATCATATGTATGAGACTTGGTCCCAGCATACCTGGTGTTTATGTTAACCCCGGGTTTTGGATCCCTAAAATCCGGGTGTTACAGAAGTGGTATCAGAGGAATGTTGACTGTAGGACGAAACCTAGATAGAACTGGACAACCATTCTTTACTTACCTTACTCTGATTCTTTTCTAAACTTTTCTTAAATCTTTTCTCATCTATTTCCGCTTTACTCTGATTATTCTTACCTTTTCCTTCTAAAGACAAACTTGGATTTCACACTTTGAAATCCTGTGCTTAAAGTGACTTTAGGAATAGGAAACCTAATCTTAGGAACAAAAACAAAACTATTTTTGTCTATGTACTTGAATGTTTGTCCTTATGATACTTGTCTGATTTGGATCTTTGTTTGAGTGTGATGAGTTGTGGAGTAATGTCCACAATTGCATCTGCATATACACATAGGTATAAAAATATATTTATAAAATAACTAGACAGCCTAGATTATCCCCATTGGAACATATCTAGCATAAGAAATTTATCTTATTCTAAAAAAGATCTCATTCTAACCAATTCATCTTATCTTAAAAGATTCTCCCTTATCTTAATAGATCCATCTCATCTTAAAAGATACTCATCCTATCTTGAAAAGATTGTATTTCATCCCAATAGGTCTAACTGGTCTCAAAAGATTCTATCTTATCTTTATGGATCCATCCTGTCCTAATAAACATACTTATCCACCCTAGTTTAACAACCATGATCTAATGCAAATTAATTAGATCTTATCTAGTCAAACAAGTCACACCAATCTAACCTAGATCTGATCAAATCTAAAGTGACTTATCAAACATGTTAGATAATACTGATGAAATAGTTTAGACTCTACCCCTATAAAACAGGTCTTAACTTAGTTCACCCTGCACTAAATTAAGAATGACAGATCGACTTGGCCATATGCAACTACTTTAACCATCTGATAGTTGCATAACCCCTCAATTTTAAACTAGCAAGAGATTCTATCTTATCATAACATATCTAACTAATCTCAAAACATCCTAACATATTCTACCCTGTTGGACCTATCTAACCTAAACTAGTCCAATCTAGTCATATCCAATTTAATCTAGATCTTATCTTACCTAATGCGACCTGACCCAATGTGGTCTAATGTTATCTAACTTAATGTGGTTCACTTAAACAGATGAATGACACTAGTAGAAGAAATTAGACCCCACTAGCTATGTATTAACTTATCTTAGCACATTGGATCAATTCAACCCTGAGCTAACCCAACCCATAGAATCATGATGAATGGTATAACCTTTCCATTCCCACCCAACAACAAACAAACTTTTAACCTACATCTTGTAGTCCATCTCACCCATATATATCTCTCATCTTGACTAATTCTATCTTACCCTTGGATATTCACCTTATATGATTGGTTACCCCAATCTGGACATAAAACAAAGATTAAACCCTACTAAAGGATCTTCAGATTATAACCAGCTACTAGCTTATTCATTCCGCCTATTGAATAATTTCCTTTGCAAAACTATTACCATATGCTTCTAACTTTCATGGTCAATACCAGGAAGGGAAAGATTATCACGTAACAACAAACAGAAATGAATCCTCCAAATCCTCCACCTGTTGAGATCGATCAAGTGGTTGCTACCCAAAGACTGGTAATACAACAATTAACAGACCTGGTGACCGAGATGCAGAATCAGATAAGACAACAACGCGAGGAAATACGTCAGGCCCGCCAAGAAATAAGACAAGCGCGGTTGGAAAGACAACAACAACAACAACCTCCACCACCATCACCAGCTTCACCAAGCTACATAGATATAAATTATGATGATTTGTAAGGTCTAGATGTTACTTTAGTTAGTAGATGATATGATATTATTCTAGAAGGAACAATAAGGTCTATTGACCCTATGTTTTGTTAAAGAATTATACCTCATGCTGAGGTTTCTTTGTTTGTGCATATGTTCCAAGAACAATATGAGTATACATCCCTTTTCTTACAAATCTCGAGGACGAGATTATTTTTAAGGGGGGTAGGATTTGTAACACCCTAAAGTTCAATCTTGTGAAGACAAGGAAAAATTCTCAAAGATTTTAAATCAAAACACCTTTCCTTAAAGATAATCATAATTTAGAAGTTTCCACTCATGAATATGTTAAAAATACATAATTAAAGATACTTAGATAATCTAAATTGCCTTTGGGTTAGGTTATACAGGAGAATTATGATTAAACTATTTCTTAATATATATAAGTCCACAATATAAATTTGATTTCCCTAGAACTAATAAGGTATGGATTATTCTCTACTATATGATTGAAAGCCTGTCTAAAAGAACTAAAATAAATAAAGAAATATATAAAATATGTTTTTACACAGATATGGTTTGCAAATGAACTAGTCACAAGCTTGAATTTAAATTTGAATTCAAAATTTAAAATAGGAAAGAAAGGGGAAATAAGAAAAAGAGAAGGGAAGAACTAAGGAAAAATATTACATAAAATAAAATAAATAAACATCCTTCACACTTATATTAATAAATTATACCTTTCAAACTGAGGACAAGTTATTCACAAAGTTTGAATTTAAACTTGAACTCAAATTGGATTTGAAAATGGAGAAAAGAAAATACAAAATAAAAAGAAAAAGAAGAAAGGCATACCTGGGCTCTTCACCTCTGTTTTCGGCCCACCAGGGGGGGGGAGTCCTGCGCGGCCCATCTCCCTACCGCTGCGCCCTCAGTCGCCGTCCCACTGCCACGCGGGCCCGCCTGGCCAGACCCCCTGCGCCCACGCTTGATCCCGCCTTGTGTCTCCGACGCGTGGGACCCAAATGTCAGAAGCTCCTTCCCCAACTGAATTCACCGAGGAATCTGCGCGTGGATTGCTGGCGATCGCGTGATCCACGCAACAACCTCACCGTGTACCCCGCTCGGATTCCTGCGCAAACCTATTTAACCATGCCGCGCTACCCTCCACCGTATCTCCGTGGCCTTTCTCATAACCAGATACCGAGCGCCTGGGTTGTGGCTCCCTTGACCTCCATTGCCGCAAAAAGGGGGGGGGGCAGAAAATCCGAAATACCGCTACTTGCTTGCGTTGCCGCTTGGCCTCGGCTTGTAGCTCAGGGGAAACACGCCGGTGCATCGCTTCACTGAACCGCGCCCACGAAATCTTCGTCGAGCTTCGTCGCAAGGTCAGAACACCCTGCGCATGGATGTAATGCATTTTCTGCGTGAACTCTTTGTGGATCTCGGTCGTGCGTCCTGGACGTGCTCATCGCCTAACTCCAGTGATGGCGGAACCGTGGCTGGGCTCCCCCTTGGTGTTTGCCCAGCGGTCCTCGCTTGCGCGACCGCTCGGTTCATCGGAGGCCATACGGAAGCCTGTGTGACGTGCGGTCGTCCTTGACCAGAGCGATGGGAGGAAGACGGGTGCAGGAGCGATGGATCATAATCGTGCGGCCAGCACAGGTCATTGGATGGGGTTGATCCTGGGCCGTTGGATCATGACAATGAGGCCAAGATTAGATCACCACGAAATGAGTTGGTACCGTTAGATTTAGATCCTGCGGTCTCAGTGGCGTAACGGTTCATAGAGTGACAGATTTAATCAGGGTCGTCTGAATCAGATCGTGCGGCCCAAATCCCTTCGTACCCCTTCGCGTGGCAAACTTTCTAAAGAGCCCCTCGGTTTTCGCATAATCAACCCGCCGTCCACCTTGGGGTTATTCTGAGTCTCGGGAAAACTTGCAAGCTAGCCCCTGCGCTTTTCGATAAATGAGGCCCAGTCCAGGAAGTTAAGAAATCAAATAAATGGATTTAGAAAATGATTTTTAATGATTAAATAATTGCTAGAGCTTAGATAATTCATAGAAAATCCATTTTAGCTCCAAATTGAACCATTCCAGTTTCTAAAAATTTGTAATAATATTCTTCATCATTTTGTGCCTCTGTTTTGGCATGAAAGGCTCATTTAAATTTATCTAATACTTAATCTTGTATTAAATACATAAAAGCTACAGAAATTCATAACTTAAAATCTATAACTCCAAAATTAATGATTCTTTTTCCTGTGATCTTATTTTAACATGTAGATTATTAATATGTATTTTGCATATATGTATGGTGTAATGTTAATTCTGTCTATACACTGTTTGTTTGTAATGCTACGACTAGCAGTGAGGACACGTGTCACCTGAAGACCATCCTGGTACCTGGATTCTCAAGGCCCAGGCAAGTTGTGCCCTTGATCACTTCTTTTTACCCACCCATGTTCTGATTAATCATAATGATCTGCATAGGTTAATTTTGATGGGACCCAATAGGTTACCCTAGTTTGATTATCTTTATACCTTGTTTACCACTGAACCTTGTTGGGTAGTACTTGCTAGTGCTTTATGTGGTTTTGGGTATGAAGATTACACTATTCATGATTATACTTTTGTTATCAGTTGTTATTTATGGTTCATGTTAAGATCATTATGTTAATTGGAACATGGAGCGACCACCCGGGAAAACAGTGCTACCACAAGGGTGGAATGGGACGCCCTTGGCTGATTAATTAGGAAAGCTAGTGGAAGACTACCTTACCCGAAAGGGGCAAGGGCAGTAGGGGAGAGGTCAGTGTAGGGAGGCCCTCGGGAGGATTTTGCTGCGATGGCGGTCCTGCAAGGGATTCCTGCACTGGATCTTCCTATAAACTGTAGCGGGTTTTCGGAAGCTAGTGGAACTTTGTAAAGGCCTCGTAGTGTTACCCTGCCTCGCTTCCTTGGTAGAGGTGTATGGGATTCATGACCCCTTGGCAGATGGGTAACACGGCTTGTGGGTAAAGATGCGCAACCTCTGCAGAGTGTAAAACTGGTATACTAGCCGTGCTCACGGTCATGAGCAGCTCGGACCCTCACATGATTAAATTATGGAACTTAAACTCAATTTGTCATATGCATTGCATTGCAGGTGAAGTTGTTACTTTTGTTCTATTACTTAATTGGGTTTGGTATTTACTTATACTTAGTAACTGCTAATAAAATTTTGACCAACTTTAAAAGCAATGCTCAGCTCTAACCATCTTCTTTGGTAAGCCTTACACTTCACGTGAGCTCCCACCCTTGGCGAGTTCATGCACATTATTCCCCACAACTTGTTGAGCGATGAACATATGTGAGCTCACTCTTGCTGTCTCACATACACCACAGGTCAAGAACAGGTACTGCAGGATGATGCTCATGGAGGATGCTGTGATGAGTTCGTGAGAGGTCTAGGTCGTCGTCTCCCAGCCAACTTTGGGTTGCTGGACCGTTGTCTCCTTATAATGTAATTATTTATTTTGTATAGAACTCCTGTTATATGTAAAGATGTGACATTCGATCCTGTGCCACTATACATCATATGTATGAGACTTGGTCCCAGCATACCTGGTGTTTATGTTAACCCCGGGTTTTGGATCCCTAAAATCCGGGTGTTACACGTCAGCTGCTCTCAACCCCCTACGGAAGCAAGGAAACGTCACCAGGATCCATGCCACACCGTCAGCTATGCTTCTACAGGGCTCAAGGCACTTCTCCGACGACCACACTATTACCTCTACAGGTCTCAAGGCACTTCCCTGACGGCCACGTTGGTACATCTACTGTAAAGCCCAAAATTGGTATAATAAAATAAATAAATAAAGAGACTGAATGAAAAGTGGAAAGATCTTCATATGAATTAGATTATTATTTTTTTATTGTTGAGGGACATTCTTAAAGAGCGTAAGTAAAATCACCCTTTTTAATGAATGTTACACATTAGAAATTAATTCTTGGAAATAAGTAAATGAAAATAGTATATTTGGAGTTGTTAAAGTTAGAAGTTGGACTCAAAACTAGAAAGTGAAAATCAATTAATAAACATAAAGAATTTCAAATATGGATATGGGTGAACGATTTTCTTCTCCTCTCTTTCATGAAGTAAGCATTAGTATTATTGAAATAACAAAATAAAGAATAAAATATTATTGCATCATGATCAATTTTGAGTGTGCATTAAATTTGAATTCTGAAACTTTATCTTGCATTTGAATTTGAAATGTGTAAACCAAAAAGGGAATAGTAAATAAGAAAAGAAAATATAAAAGAAAAAGAAAAACCTGCGCATGGGCTGAAACTAACTAGTCGGCCCAACCCATCTTCACCCGCTGGCCCAGGCTGGGCGTATTACTGGGGGCTGAATCACCGCCAGGTGGGCCCGTGCCTCAGCCGTCCATTGCCGCGAATCGACTGTACTCCCTTTTTTTCCGCATTGGGTCGCTGACCGCTGGTACCACCAGACCAATGGGCCCGCACCGATCACGTTTTACCACTGGTCGTCTTCCACACGGACTCCTTCCCTCATCCGCTGTGGATCTTCCCTGGGATTATGGTAACAGACCAGGATCTTCGCCCGCAAATCTCGCTGCTCGCCCCAGCTTGGACTTGCCCCCTCCGTCGCATAAAAAGGGTCGCCGCCCCTGCCTATCACCAGAGAGTCATCGAGGGCTTCATTGCGAGCAAATTGAGAAAGGGAGCAAGCCGCCATTGGGGAAACTCGTACTGAGAGGAGAGAGAAAAATGGGCGCCGCCGCGGGACCTCGCCTGGGTTGCCGTTCGGGCCTCGGATCTGGGCGTGTTGTCGCTGTCAGTGGACCCTGTGCCGAAGACTCACCTCCTACCCCGTAACAACCAAACACCGGAGCTCTCGTGGATCCCCTCGATCCGAAACTCGCGCCGGGGGCCTCGGGCTACACCGCCGCCCTCGTGGCTCCAACTTGGAGCATATAAACCAGCCCTGCGTCCTCCCCTGGGCCATTGGCGAGCTGAAGCACTGAGGGCGATGGGGGATGAACGGAGAAAACTCAGGTATGTTCGCCGCCATGGCTAAGCACGAGCACGCCGTGGCGCGGATCTAGATAGGGCAGTATGGGTGTTTGCTAGTGAGCTGGGAGGCTGCGTGTGGCATCATCATGCGATGATCGATGGTCTGAGATGGGGAATTCCTCGCCGGAGAGGAAGCTTCACCGTGGGTCTGCTGTGGCGCGTGGGTAGCACCGCTAGTGCCTTCACCTCCGGTAAGTTGACATCTCCAGTGGTCAGCGATCATCATTACCTTGCGTCGAGAGTGCTGTGCTGAATTTTGGGGCAGGCGCCACATGTTGGTGTGCTCGCCGGGGTGCCCTGCCGTGGATCCCGGCCGCGCCACCATGTCCGTGGGTTACGGGAAGGGGAAAGCTGAGAGAGGATCGTTGGCCGTGGGATCATAAATGGTCAGCTCCGATTAAGTGCTAGATAACCCTTTCCACGTTATTAAATCCGGACCGCTGGATCATATTCGGATGGCCCTAAACGCTCCTTGCCCCTTCGCTGAGACAGTTTCACAAATAAGCCCCTGTCCTTTGAGGTATTCAACCCGCCGTCCATGCGGGTGTTGTTCTGAGTCTTGAGAACATTTGCGCAGGGGCCCCTGTGCTTTACAGAATTTGATGCGCAGTCCAGAGAGACAGAAAAACCAGGAAAATAAATTTAGAAGTTGATTTTAATGTGAAAATAAATGCTAGAAAATTGTATAATTCATATTTAATTCATTTTAACTCTGTTTTGATTCGTTCAAGTTGCGTTAGCTCCATAATAACATTGCCTACACAATGATACAATTAATTGTAACATATGACACATTTTTATAATTAGCTAATTGTTAACCCATGTTTAGTGGATTAATCCTTCTAAGTTAATCTGTTTATAATTATGATCTGACCCGAATATGAAAATAAACTAAGATTAAAAGATGAATTAGATTAAAGTTGAATTAATCACTCCTTAGTAATATACCTTTCATCTGACTTATATGAATTAGCATATGGTGTACTTCTACTATGTGATCACATAAAACATATGAAAATCATAACTCCTCAACCCTAACTCCGATCTTAGTAGTCCTCGAAACCACGATCTCGTAGCAGCGCATAGATTATTATTACACAGTTATTCTTATGCTTGATGTGATGTTAATTTTGCCTATACCATGTTTGTTTGTATTGCTACGACTAGCGCGAGGTTACGAGTCAGCTGAGAAGCAAGTTGGTACCTAGAATCTCAAGTCCCAGGCAAGTTGTGCCCTTGATCACTTCTTTTTACCCAGTCATGTTCTGATTAATCATAATGATCTGCATAGGTTAATTTTGATGGGACCCAATAGGATACCCTAGTTTGTCTATCTTTATACCTTGTTTACTATTGAACTTTCTGGGTAGTACTTACTAGTGCTATATGTGGTTTTGGGTATGGAGATACATTATTCATGATTACACTTTTTATTATCTGTTTATTATTTACTGTTCATGATAAGATCATTATGTTAATTGGAACATGGAGAACCACCCGGGAAAACAGTGCTACCACAAGGGTTTAATGGGACGCCCTTGGCTGATTAATTAGGAAAGCTAGTGGATGACTACCTTACCCGAAAGGGGCAAGGGCAGTAGGGGAGTGGTCAGTGTAGGGAGGCCCTTGGGATGATTTTGCTGCGATGGCGGTCATGCGAGGGATTCCTGCATTGGAGCTTCCTATAAACTGTAGCGGGTTTTCTGAAGCTAGTGGAACTTTGTAAAGGCCTCGTAGTGTTACCCTGCCTCGCCTCCTCGGTAGAGGTTTATGGGATTGGTCGTCTCTTGGCAGATGGGTAACACGACTTGTGGGTAAAGATGCGCAACCTCTGCAGAGTGTAAAACTGGTATACTAGCCGTGCTCACGGTCAAGAGCAGCTCGGACACTCACATGATTAATTTATGGAACTAAATTCAATTTGTCATATGCATTGCATTGCTGGTGATGTTGTTACTTTTGTTCTACTATTTAATTGGGTTGGTATTTACTTATACTTAGTAATTGCTAATAAAATTTTGACCAACTTTAAAAGCAATGCTCAGCTTCAACCATCCTCTTTGGTAAGCCTTACACTTCACGTGAGCTCCCACCTTTGGCGAGTTCATGCACATTATTCCCCACAACTTGTTGAGCTATGAACGTATGTGAGCTCACTCTTGCTGTCTCACACCCCCCACAGGTCAAGAACAGGTACCGCAGGATGAGGCGCATGGAGGATGCTGTGATGAGTTCGTGAGTGGTCTAGGCCGTCGTCTCCCAGTCAACTTTGGGTTGCTGGACCGTTGTCTCCTTATAATGTAATTATTTATTTTGTATAGAACTCCTGTTATATATAAAGAAGTGACATTCGATCCTGTGCCACTATACATCATATGTGTGAGACTTGGTCCCAGCATATCTGGTGTTTATGTTCGCGCCCAGGTCTTGGTGCCCCTAAAACCCGGGTGTGACAGAAGTGGTATCAGAGGAATGTTGACTGTAGGATGAAACCTAGATAGAACTGGACAACCATTGTCTACTTACCTCTGCTACTCTGATTCTTTTCTAAACTTTTCTTAATCTCTTCTCATCTATTTCTGCTTTACTCTGATTATTCTTACCTTTTCCTTCTAAAGACAAATGTGGATTTCACACTTTGAAATCCTGTGCCTAAAGTGACCTTTAGGAATAGGAGACCTAATCTTAGGAACAAAAACAAAACTATTTTTTTATCTATATGCTTGAATGCTTGTTCTTATGATACTTGTCTGATTTGGATCTTTGGTTGAGTAGGATGAGTTGTTGAGTAATCTGCATATAGAAAAAAATGCTTATAAAAATAACTAGATAAACTAGATTATCACTCATTAAAGTATCTAGCCTAACAATATCCATCTCATCTTGAAAGAGTCTATCCTACATTCATAGATCTATCTTATCTTAAAAGATATTCATCTTATCTTGAAAAGATCTTATGTCACCCTAATAGATCTAACTAACCTTAAAAAAAATTCTACCTTATCCCTATAGATTCATCTTGCCATAGTTAATATATTTATCCCACTTTAGAATAACAACCATGATCTAATTAATAAAATATTATCAAGTCTATCTAGTCATATCCAACCTAATCTAGATTCTACCTAATCTAATATGATCCAATCTAAAGTGGGTTATTAACAGGTTAGTTAATTTGGTGATATAGGTTAGACACTGTCTCTACAAACATATCTTAACCTAAATTAATGTCTTCCACCAACTCGTCCGTGAACAATGACCTAACCTACATCACAGGTTGCCTAGTTCATCTATTCCAAAAGCAAAGTAAAACTCTATTCAAACCTACCTACCTCGTATACCCTGGCTATCCTAACCATATATCCTTAGCCATATGTCCTTAACTCGGATGACAACTCCAAGAATAAAGGCCAAAGAAGACCAACCACGTCAAAGAAGGATAAGCATCAACTCAAGTCTTCAAAGATCGAGTTGGATCGCCAGATGAATCAAGATCCCAATCTTGGATGGAGTCTTTTCTTACCCCATTGCTTTTTACCCAAACCTATATATGCTTTAAAAAATATCCTTTATTCTACATAATAAAATGACTATACATATAGATACCCATGCTCTCCTAATCACTCACTAATGAAAAAAGAGGCTTTCTAATTTTTAAAATAATTAGAAACTGAAAGTTAAATTGCAAACTACTCTTCCTATATCCCTTTTCCTACAAATCTCGAGGACGAGATTTCTGTTAAGGGGGTACGATTTGTAAAGCCCAAAATTGGTATAATAAAATAAATAAATAAAGAGACTGAATGAAAAGTGGAAAGATCTTCATATGAATTAGATTATTATTTTTTTATTGTTGAGGGACATTCTTAAAGAGCGTAAGTAAAATCACCCTTTTTAATGAATGTTACACATTAGAAATTAATTCTTGGAAATAAGTAAATGACAATAGTATATTTGGAGTTGTTAAAGTTAGAAGTTGGACTCAAAACTAGAAAGTGAAAATCAATTAATAAACATAAAGAATTTCAAATATGGATATGGGTGAACGATTTTCTTCTCCTCTCTTTCATGAAGTAAGCATTAGTATTATTGAAATAACAAAATAAAGAATAAAATATTATTGCATCATGATCAATTTTGAGTGTGCATTAAATTTGAATTCTGAAACTTTATCTTGCATTTGAATTTGAAATGTGTAAACCAAAAAGGGAATAGTAAATAAGAAAAGAAAATATAAAAGAAAAAGAAAAACCTGCGCATGGGCTGAAACTAACTAGTCGGCCCAACCCATCTTCACCCGCTGGCCCAGGCTGGGCGTATTACTGGGGGCTGAATCACCGCCAGGTGGGCCCGTGCCTCAGCCGTCCATTACCGCGAATCGACTGTACTCCCTTTTTTTCCGCATTGGGTCGCTGACCGCTGGTACCACCAGACCAATGGGCCCGCACCGATCACGTTTTACCACTGGTCGTCTTCCACACGGACTCCTTCCCTCATCCGCTGTGGATCTTCCCTGGGATTATGGTAACAGACCAGGATCTTCGCCCGCAAATCTCGCTGCTCGCCCCAGCTCGGACTTGCCCCCTCCGTCACATAAAAAGGGTCGCCGCCCCTGCCTATCACCAGAGAGTCATCGAGGGCTTCATTGCGAGCAAATTGAGAAAGGGAGCAAGCCGCCATTGGGGAAACTCGTACTGAGAGGAGAGAGAAAAATGGGCGCCGCCGCGGGACCTCGCCTGGGTTGCCGTTCGGGCCTCGGATCTGGGCGTGTTGTCGCTGTCAGTGGACCCTGCGCCGAAGACTCACCTCCTACCCCGTAACAACCAAACACCGGAGCTCTCGTGGATCCCCTCGATCCGAAACTCGCGCCGGGGGCCTCGGGCTACACCGCTGCCCTCGTGGCTCCAACTTGGAGCATATAAACCAGCCCTGCGTCCTCCCCTGGGCCATTGGCGAGCTGAAGCACTGAGGGCGATGGGGGATGAACGGAGAAAACTCAGGTATGTTCGCCGCCATGGCTAAGCACGAGCACGCCGTGGCGCGGATCTAGATAGGACAGTATGGGTGTTTGCTAGTGAGCTGGGAGGCTGCGCGTGGCATCATCATGCGATGATCGGTGGTCTGAGATGGGGAATTCCTCGCCGGAGAGGAAGCTTCACCGTGGGTCTGCTGTGGCGCGTGGGTAGCACCGCCAGTGCCTTCACCTCCGGTAAGTTGACATCTCCAGTGGTCAGCGATCATCATTACCTTGCGTCGAGAGTGCTGTGCTGAATTTTGGGGCAGGCGCCACATGTTGGTGTGCTCGCCGGGGTGCCCTGCCGTGGATCCCGGCCGCGCCACCATGTCCGTGGGTTACGGGAAGGGGAAAGCTGAGAGAGGATCGTTGGCCGTGGGATCATAAATGGTCAGCTCCGATTAAGTGCTAGATAACCCTTTCCACGTTATTAAATCCGGACCGCTGGATCATATTCGGATGGCCCTAAACGCTCCTTGCCCCTTCGCTGAGACAGTTTCACAAATAAGCCCCTGTCCTTTGAGGTATTCAACCCGCCGTCCATGCGGGTGTTGTTCTGAGTCTTGAGAACATTTGCGCAGGGGCCCCTGTGCTTTACAGAATTTGATGCGCAGTCCAGAGAGACAGAAAAACCAGGAAAATAAATTTAGAAGTTGATTTTAATGTGAAAATAAATGCTAGAAAATTGTATAATTCATATTTAATTCATTTTAACTCTGTTTTGATTCGTTCAAGTTGCGTTAGCTCCATAATAACATTGCCTACACAATGATACAATTAATTGTAACATATGACACATTTTTATAATTAGCTAATTGTTAACCCATGTTTAGTGGATTAATCCTTCTAAGTTAATCTGTTTATAATTATGATCTGACCCGAATATGAAAACAAACTAAGATTAAAAGATGAATTAGATTAAAGTTGAATTAATCACTCCTTAGTAATATACCTTTCATCTGACTTATATGAATTAGCATATGGTGTACTTCTACTATGTGATCACATAAAACATATGAAAATCATAACTCCTCAACCCTAACTCCGATCTTAGTAGTCCTCAAAACCACGATCTCGTAGCAGCGCGTAGATGATTATTACACAGTTATTCTTATGCTTGATGTGATGTTAATTTTGCCTATACCATGTTTGTTTGTATTGCTACGACTAGCGCGAGGTTACGAGTCAGCTGAGAAGCAAGTTGGTACCTAGAATCTCAAGTCCCAGGCAAGTTGTGCCCTTGATCACTTCTTTTTACCCAGTCATGTTCTGATTAATCATAATGATCTGCATAGGTTAATTTTGATGGGACCCAATAGGATACCCTAGTTTGTCTATCTTTATACCTTGTTTACCACTGAACTTTCTGGGTAGTACTTGCTAGTGCTATATGTGGTTTTGGGTATGGAGATACATTATTCATGATTACACTTTTTATTATCTGTTTATTATTTACTGTTCATGATAAGATCATTATGTTAATTGGAACATGGAGAACCACCCGGGAAAACAGTGCTACCACAAGGGTTTAATGGGACGCCCTTGGCTGATTAATTAGGAAAGCTAGTGGATGACTACCTTACCCGAAAGGGGCAAGGGCAGTAGGGGAGTGGTCAGTGTAGGGAGGCCCTTGGGATGATTTTGCTGCGATGGCGGTCATGCGAGGGATTCCTGCATTGGAGCTTCCTATAAACTGTAGCGGGTTTTCTGAAGCTAGTGGAACTTTGTAAAGGCCTCGTAGTGTTACCCTGCCTCGCCTCCTCGGTAGAGGTTTATGGGATTGGCCGTCTCTTGGCAGATGGGTAACACGACTTGTGGGTAAAGATGCACAACCTCTGCAGAGTGTAAAACTGGTATACTAGCCGTGCTCATGGTCAAGAGCAGCTCGGACACTCACATGATTAATTTATGGAACTAAATTCAATTTGTCATATGCATTGCATCGCAGGTGATGTTGTTACTTTTGTTCTACTATTTAACTGGGTTGGTATTTACTTATACTTAGTAATTCCTAATAAAATTTTGACCAACTTTAAAAGCAATGCTCAGCTTCAACCATCCTCTTTGGTAAGCCTTACACTTCACGTGAGCTCCCACCTTTGGCGAGTTCATGCACATTATTCCCCACAACTTGTTGAGCTATGAACGTATGTGAGCTCACTCTTGCTGTCTCACACCCCCCACAGGTCAAGAACAGGTACCGCAGGATGAGGCACATGGAGGATGCTGTGATGAGTTCGTGAGTGGTCTAGGCCGTCGTCTCCCAGTCAACTTTGGGTTGCTGGACCATTGTCTCCTTATAATGTAATTATTTATTTTGTATAGAACTCCTGTTATATATAAAGATGTGACATTCGATCCTGTGCCACTATACATCATATGTGTGAGACTTGGTCCCAGCATATCTGGTGTTTATGTTCGCGCCCGGGTCTTGGTGCCCCTAAAACCCGGGTGTGACATCTACAGGGCTCAAGGCGCCTCCCCGATGGCCACGTTATTACCTGTATAGGGCTCAAGGCACTTTCCTGCCAGCCACGTTAGCTCATAGCTACCACCCATTGTATAGCTGGGCATCTCCTTGTATCTATAAAAGGGGGTGTCCAGGGCCCCACGAGAGGAGAAAGGAGGAAGGATGGGAGACGAGAGACGCACGTACGAACACACGGACACAGCGACGCAGACGAGCGGAGGCAGGCAGAGTAGGAGAGACGCAGTAGAGACAGCCCCAGACGGCTCTCCTCAAGGCCGATCCCTCTCCTTCTCTCTCTCTCTCTCTCTCTCTCTCTCTCGTTCTCGCTCTCCCGCAACGCTTGTAACCCCTACTGCAAGCATCTACCCGGTGCAAGATAATATAAGCCTCATCCCTTCGCTTGTGTTCCATCTTGCATCAACCCATCTGGGCAGGGACACGCGGCACTAAAATTCACTAGTCAGTCCAGTTGAGGGCCCCCGGGTTCGAAACACCAACAGCTATAGAGCACAGGGTCGGTTTTAGAGATAGGATTTGTTTTGTGGATATGGTTGGTTTAGATACTGGATCTGTTTTGTGGATAGGGTCGGTTTTAGAGATAGGATATGTTTTGTGGATAGGGTCGGTTGTAGAGATATGATCTGTTTTGTGGATAGGGTCGGTTTCAGAGATAGGATCTGTTTTATAGATAAGGTCGGTTTTGTAGGATGGAAGCAGATGGATAGAATCAAACTAAACCAAAACAAATCTAAACCAGCAACAAAACTCAACCTAGAACACGAACTCAAAACTGCGGACTCTAAAACTGAATTGTGTAAAGGCTAAGGCGATGGTTTTTAGGTCGGAATAAACTTATCGTAATTTTTTTGGCTTTTTTTGGACTATGGGATGAAACAAAACTAATCTAAAGGTAGGATTATACCTCACGGACAACCTGGAAATCTGATACCAATTGATAGTAGACGTGGCCCGATCTTCCGTGAGATACGATAACTTGATTGAGTGGAGATCTCGACGTTGATGATCCAAGGCTCCGAGCGAACGGTTCCTCGTAATCACTACACCACGGCTCCGTTGGTTATCACCCGTGACACACGAATGATCTCGCCACGAAGGCTTATCCCTGCAAGCGCAATCAAGAACACAAGCAAGAACAGGAAAGAAACACAACCAAAATTATATTGATTACGGGATGGGGTCTCACAAGCCGATGACGATGACACTGTTCGATGACAGAATTGATCTAAGCAAAAACCTAAACCTAAATGTGGTGGCGGCTGCTGAATAAATAGAGTATTAGGGTGTGCGTGACCACTGGACTCGCCCCTAATGGGCTCCGACGCGATACATGGCCCAACGACCCAACAGACGGTGTCGCAGCACCAAACCAAAATCTGAATGCTGACTTGTTTCGACGATTCCCATTGACTCCGGATGAATTTTAGGGTGGAACCAGTTGGGTTGGTTAGATAATCTCCTTATCTTTCCAACCATATCCAGTCTATTGCAATCGGAGTCCGGATGCATCTTGGGCGTACATTTTAGTGCAGACTGGTCCTGGAACCCGAGATAGAGTCGCAGCCGACTCAGACTTGATCTCCTTCCTGTTGTGGACGCCCTTACTGCTCCTCCTCAACACCTTAGCCTTTACCAAGTCCTTGCTGGTCCTTTCCAAGGTACCTAATCATCAAAACATCTATGGCCCCAAGCATAAGCTCTGAAACATAATTGACTAGGGTAGAACGTACCTGGAGATTTAGCTGTCGTGCACGAGATCGTGTTATCGGTCCATTCATTGTATGTATAGAAGTGATGTCCTCATCAACAGCATTTATTGCCATTGCACTGTTGTGTTGTTGAAAAATGTGACCATAGTCAAAGCTTTTTCACCGCATTCTCGAGCGAACCGTCACTTTAAATTAGCTTCGTCAAAAGAGGGAGCTTCGTCAAAACTGTAAAAAACATCAGCTTCGTAAAAACTACAAAAAGATTTGTCAGATGGCCAGAGTATGCTCGACTACAAGGGTAACCCGTGAAGGAGAGGAGACTGAAGCCACCGAGACAGCTCCAATCTCCAAAGTCATGAGGCAATCGGGGTTAGTTGTGGCAGAGGGAGCCATTGAAGAAGATGCACCTGCTGCCGAAGCTGAACAAGCTGATGTTGAGGAAGAAAATGCTGATGAAGAAGAAGATTATAGCATTCTGATCCCATCAAAACCTAGCCACTTGGATTTTGAAAAATCTAATGTGTCTGAAACTGATTTGCCCATGATGATAAAATTGGGCTACTTCGGAGAAGCTGAGAAGAAGCTTATTCGTTTTGCTGGAGAAGAAACCACTCCAAAGCTGAAGGATGACGAAGTAGTGGTTTTCAAAAGCTTTTTGAGGGCAGGATTGTGATTTCCCTTGAACGAGATGATTGGTGAGGTTTTGGATAATTTTGAGATATTTCTTCATCAGCTGACTCCTAATGCCCTCGTTAGGCTTAGCATCTTCATCTGGGCCCTTCAAAGCCAAGGGATGCACCCAAATGCTGAAGCTTTCTGCCGAGTGCATGAGCTGCATTACCAAACAAAGGCCAGGGAAGATGGGATGCATGAAAATTTTGGTTGTTATAACTTCGCATATCACAAGGATACGAAGGCTCCGGTCCTCAGTTATGGCACAGAGTGGCCAAGTGGCTGGAAGAGTTAGTGGTTTTATATCAAGGCCGATGAGAAGAAGAGGGAGAAGCTGAAGACAATGGTCATGAGCCCACTGAGTTTAAGCTTTGGGATGACCAGACCCTTGTGCAACATGAAGCCAGGGTTACCATGCTAGCTAGCCGTAGCAGAATTCAGAGTGGTGGCTGAACATATCAGCACCAGGGATCTAGTACAAGAATACTTGCGAACAGGGTCTCTCCAACATTGAGTGAATGGAGTATGCCGAAGCTGAAAGGAACAAAGAAGAAGGGTGAACTTGTTCGATTGCCCTATCGCTTCAAGTTTGAGAAACAATTCAAAGAGCCTTGCCAAGAGTGGCTAGAGATGATTGAGGCTATGTGCAATGAAATTTTGAGCAATTATACCAAAAAGGAAGATCAACTGATGACTGCAGCCTTCGGCACCCAAGCAAAATGAAGGTTGAATCAGGTAATGGATGCTTTAAACTTTGAATACCCTGACTATGAACAACTGAGCAAGGGTGCCAAAGGACCAAAGAGAAAAAGGGTTGTCAGTGTTATGAGCAGATAGGCTGCTAGGATGGTGAAAGAGGACGAAAAAGCTCTAAAAAAGAGAAAATCCAGTCCTGAGCCAAAGGTGGCGACCTCGAAGAAGAGAAAAACTGCAACTCCAGAGTCGAAGATGGCTGAGATAGAGGGGGAAGCTCCTTCGATGCTTTCTGCTGGTGAAGTAGAAGAAATTTTAAAGGTAATGACCGAATCCTTACCTATCAAGCTGCTAAGTCCTCTAGGGCCACATATGACGAAGCTTTTACAGAAGAAGGATGAACCTTCGGCAGCGAAAAAGGCGGTTGGGCCAAAAAAGTGAAGAATTGTTACTGTTATGCAAGCCATTGAGGAAACTCCACCGCCGGTCTCAGCATCAAAAATGACACCAGCTACCGAAGCTGCTACTTCTGCCGAAGCTACTAATCTGGAGAGTACATTATCTGCTATTGATAATGTGCTCTTGGATTTGGCTGCGGAGGAGACTGCCGCGACTGCAGAGGGAGTCCTGGCTGTAGAGGAGACTGCTGTGGTTATAGAAGAGGCCCTAGCCGCAGTGCCTGGAAAAGGGAAAGAAATTGCCGAAGATACTTCGGAAGAAAAAAGCTTCAAGTTTCAAAATCTAATTGGTCAAGAATTATCCAAGGCCAAGAAGGAGGAGCTGCAGGAGTATGCTATATCCTGTGGATACCAACCAGGAGCCATGCTTTTTGGTGGAATCAACGAAGAAGCCTTAGGATGCATTTAAGACTGCACCGGTGCGAAGGTTATCAACACTCTATCGAGGAGTGTTGGTTTTCCAAAGCTTGAAGCTGACATCAGCAGCTACCGATGACAGCATATCGTTGGTAGCTTATTCTACTCCAACTTTAAGGTAAAGCTTTTTCCTCAATTTTTATTGTTTTGTGATGAAGCAAAGATTTCTGACAAAGATTATTTTGCACAGAGTATGCTGCTAAACAAAGCCTTAAGAATGCAACAAGACCTCGAAGATAAAAAGAATGAGGTTATAATTGAGGGCTTGGAAAATAAAATCAAAGATCATGAAGCTTCTCTAGAAAAGAAAGACTTCCTTCTTCAGACAATGGAGGGTTCATTGGCTGAAGCCCAAGCCGAAGTTGCCAGATTAAACGATGAACTCCTCCGAAGATTGGAAAGCTTCAAGCAAGAAAAGAAGAATTTCGATGCGAAGCTCGAAGCCAAAGTCGAGAAAAGTTCGAATCTGCAAAAATCCTTAAAAGAGCTTTAGAACATATGCTTGAACTTCGGCAACTGGTGTGTGCAGCAGCTGAAACAGGTCTTCAACTCAGTGGGAGCCAGCTCTGAAAAATTTGAACCTTTGGTTGAAGACCTGCCAAGCACCTTCGAACATATTGAGAGCGAAGTTGAGGCGCTTGACAAAGTAATAGCTGGGCACGACGACTTCTGTGCCCTGCTAGCTTCTCGCGGCACAGCTGTAGCCTTTATGAAGGCTGGTTGCACGCGTGAAAAGGTCATCAATAGACCAAACATCAGCTTATCACCAGCGGACCTATCCGATATCCCCAGCCTAGCCCGAAGTATCGGGAATAGATTTATAACACAAATTTGGACGAAGGGTGGGCAGGACTTAGCTGGTGACGAAGCTCGAAGTCATCTTAAGCCGGTATTAACCTTGTACCTGTTTGCCTACCTTCTCCTGAGATTACTTTTTTACCTTATACTACTTTGTTGTGTACAGGATGATGATGCCGAAGGTCAATAATCCGAAGCTTGATGGAGACTGATGAAGCTGCTGCACAAAGCTTTAGAGACATTCGAATTATCTTCGCAAAAGATATTGTAATTTAGAAATCAAACGTTACTCTATAAATTTGTTCATACCTTGTAATATATTTTTACCTTTTCATCCGTGTGTGTGAATTGCTTTGGTGTGGACAAAATTTGTATCTTTTGAGCCGAAGGCGAAAAACACCTTCCCTTCTTTTCGTACACATCGAAGCATATCTTTGCTTCTCTATACTCGTCGAAGCATTGTCATCAAAGCCGAAGCATCTGTTTGTACTCTATGTTATGATGATGATGATCCTACAAATGTCTACATGAATGTGTATGAATGCAAATGAATGATGTGATGTAATGTGCGAATGAATGTCCAAACACACGCACACGAAGCCACACCCAGACTCTGCATCCCCTTAGGAATGTCTTTTGAGTCTTAAGCTCTGCATCCTCTTAGGAACGTCTTTTGAGCTTCTTCACCTTCT
This sequence comes from Zea luxurians, assembly GCA_029449295.1. Lineage (NCBI taxonomy): Eukaryota > Viridiplantae > Streptophyta > Magnoliopsida > Poales > Poaceae > Zea > Zea luxurians. The sequence continues at coordinate 72,122,636 of JAOPSE010000016.1, read as the reverse complement.
ATTTTGGTGGTATAAGTTCTGCATCCCCTTAGGAACGTCTTTTGAACTTCTTTGCCTTCTATTTCGGCGGTATAAGTTCCGCATCCCATTAGGAACGACTTTTGAACTTCTTCGCCTTATATTTCGGCGGTATTTGGCTCTGCATTCCCTTAGGAATGACTTTTGAGTAGAAAACTTACGCTGCACTCCCTTGGGAACATCTTTTTGTAGCTTCGTCATGCTCTGTATCCCCTTGGGGACAACTTTTGAGCTTCTCCCTGCTTTTCCTTTTCTTTTTTCTCTCTGCACTCGATGGTGTGTTGGGGCGAAGGCGTAGACGCTACCCTCCGCTCGATGCCTTCGCCAGTCTCGCTGCACCAATGGAGACGACGACTGACGGACTGCACCCTTCGTCCGACGCGGCTGAAGGACGAAGACCCATGGAGAGGCCGCTCCGTCTCGCGGGGTCGCCCAACGTGAGAGCCCACGTACAATCCGGCCCGTCAGAACGGGCCCTGCGCTGTTGTTGCGCATTACGGGCCTGAATTGTAAAGGTTTTTCTATTATTACAGTCTGTAACCCTGCTTTAATGGGAATATTCCGGGGAGAACCTAGGCTACTGAGGGCACATGCGTCCTTAATCCTTGACGCTGGGCACTCAGGCACCTATAAATACCCCCGCACAGTACCCTTGAGGGGCTAGGTTAACAGAGCTATTGCCATCTCAAGTTGTAGCCCCATTTACACCGCTTTCACTCCCCCGTTGGATCAACTTGCGCAGGAGAGCAAGTTCCAACATTTGGCGCCCACCGTTCGTGCTACGAAAACACCACCCGCGATGGCACCCAAGAGAACCTCATCGAAGGCTGACGAAGCCGCGAAGGCGGCACTGCTGGCCGAGAAAAAGGGCAAGGCCCTTGTCGACAACACTCTCCAAGAGCCCTGCGAAGACGACGCAAACAGCAAGAAGCAGTGCAATGAACAACCCACTACCGAAGGCAGCCTCCGCACCTGCAGCTCCGGGGGACCACAACAGCGTCCCCCAAGCTTCGCTCCACCAGAGGGCGCGGACGCCACCGAGGACGGCGAAGTCATCGGCGTTTCGGCCGAAGAGCAGCTACAGCTGCGCGCCCTGCGCATCAAGAACCGTAACCTCCAAAAGCAAAAAGAGATCCTCGAGGCCAAGCGCCAACGTGTGTCTGCACAAGCCAAGTTGCGACAGATGATATGCGACGAAGAGCAGAAGGCACAGGAGCTTGAACAAGAGATCACGCTTATGCAGAGCGAAGGCCAACTCGCCCTGCAACACGGCCCACCCCTCCAGCAGCGCGCACAAATCGAAGACCTGTTCATCCCTCAGCGCGGACACACCATCCCTCACGCCATGGCTTTCCAAGGCGTCAACTACCTTGACGAGCGAAGTCCCCTGGCACCTCACCTGCAAGTGACACCATGGCCCGCCAACTTTAGGGCAGGGACCTATCCCAAGTACAACGGCAGCACTGATCCAGCTCAGTACATCATGAGCTATCACGTCGCTGTTGCATCATCCGGAGGGGACGACGCAACCATGGCCAAGTCATTCATCATTGCCCTCGAAGGCCTAGCCCTCACCTGGTACACCAGGTTGCCCCCATTGTCCATCGACTTCTGGAGAAGTCTCCGAGACAAATTCTTGCTCAACTTCCAAGGGTACCGCCCAGACACCGACGCCTTGGCTGAACTCTCACTCTGCAAGAAGTTGGAACGAGAGACTCTGCAGGAGTATTACTGCAAGTTCCTGACCCTCAAGTCACAACTGCCTTCGGTCGATGACCAAATCACCATCCACTACGCCATCAGTGGCCTTCGGGCCGGCGTCCTCTACAGCCACTGCATCAGGGATCCACCCAGGAACCTCCAGGAGCTGTACCAGCTGTTTGAGAAATATGCTAGATTCGAAGAGCTCCACCAGCGCGAAGTCGAGTCTCAGAGGAAGCCCAAAGACCCTCCGCAGTCTAGCCGCACTTGGACAAGGCCCTCGCAGACAGACTCAGGCCGGGACGGCCGCAATCAGCAGCAGGTGCACAACATCGCCAACCAGCCCCCCGCTGGTGAGGCCCCTCGCCGCCAGGAGTATCCCCCCCAGGGCCGAGGAAATGGAACTCGCGGTCGAGGACGGGGGCGTGCGCAGCAGCCACGCAGATTTTACTGCCTGTTCCACGGCGAAGACTGCGCGCATCTCACAAGGGACTGCCCAGAGACGAAGGCCACCAGAGACAGAATGGCACAGGCACAGCTGTGGCGGAACCGCCCGAATTATTCCAGCTTAAGTGCCCAAGTCGCACCCTTAAAGGCAGCAACACACTTAAATCAGAATAACCCGTCAATTCCTCGGATCTAGTCCGATAAAGCCACTTATCCAGGATCGAATACCACTAGCTCACTCGAAGGTGAGGCACAGAGAAATACAATAAAGCATAATACCACAAATTTAATAAGTATCAGTAGTAATTACATTATCGGAGTTTCAAAAATAATAACCATAAATTTTTAATGCAGCGGAATAACTAACGGAGAAAACCGAGTAACATGGCGAAGCCTGGCCACACTACTCCTCTTGGTCCTCTCCTGCGGAAGCAGTAACCCACTCGGCTGTCTATCCCGGTGGCAGGGATGGAGGCCAAGTCACACCATCAACCAAATCAAGGAGGTACCTGCAAAAATTATGCCACAAGCATGGCTGAGTATACTAATACTCAGCTAGACTTACCCGGTGTGAGGAGTCTACTCCTCTACCTCTAGACATGCAGCTGTTTGGCTGAGGGGCTTGATTTGCCAAAAGCACTAGCTGAGTCTAAAAACAAGTTTTAGCTTTTCAAGTTCTAGAATATTAATTTTAGACTAGATGAGCACCTATCTATCCATTCATGGTAGCAAGCAATTTAGTCATCCAACATCTTTTGTAAGTAACCTCATTTCCACTTATTACTCAATGCAGTACAATGGATCAAGCAGTCTCATTAGCTGCGAGAAGCAGACGATTCGAATCGAGTTTTAACCTTGCAAGGTAAACCTAAACACACGACATGTCAGGGCACTCCGTCCCCACACATGTCAACCGTCCCCATCGATTCCCCGTTCGCGTCCAGGCCTCACCGCCTTGGCATACAATGATCCACTGACCCCGACCGCCGCCGTGCAGTGGCCGCACTTGTACCCACCATATCTAGAATGGGAGACCCAGTCTCAGGACAAGTGAGGGATAAAGTCCGCGCCCGGCTTCACTCAGGTACTAGGTTTACCGGTTACCATATTTCCCGACATGTGTTTAGTACATTCAAACGCTTGACACAGGTATCCGCACGTTAATCCTTATTCCAATTTCGTCTCATAGACAACGCATCCCCATGGATCCGTGTCCACAGACCATCATCATTCTGTTATCAAAATGGATACAACCAATTCTTGACCTCGCGCGAGTGCTAGAAAAATCACTCGACTTCTACCGAGATCCTGATTTAGCATAGCAGCTACTCGACCTAGCATACTAGTATCCATCTCAAAGGAATCCTGAGTTCATGCAACTAGGGTTTCAACCAACTCCTACACTTATGTGCACATTACAAACCTACAAACATTAAGTGTAGTAAAATAGCATATATAACGGTTATGCTTAAAACCGGGGCTTGCCTTTAATTTAACACTTAGGTAGTGTTTGCTGGGGGAGGTACTCGCTTGGCGAGCATCCACTGGTTAAGTCCATCCTTCCATGGGTCGTCCACCGATTGCACCTTGTGGTTGGCACCACATCACTTGCACGATCGTTCTCTCTCGGTCCTAAATGAGATGCAAGATGCATATGTATGTATATAATGAAATAGCACAAGGTACTCCAAGTACATGATAGCGAACTAACATTAAGTTGTAAGACACCGTAAACGACCACAGACACTAGCGCTAGCTATCCATACATCATCGGGCACAACAAGTCAACATTACTGGAAAGACGACAAACATTTCCTATATTTGACCAACACAACACGACATCACGAGTACAAGCATTTACCATGTTCACTTTAATCGTTCATTGGCTACTTATTATTAAACTAATTAAGTACGCATAAATTTACGATGACTTACACATAGACAGACTTAGTTAAAAAGGAATAGTTGCTTAATCGGGTTTTACAATCATTCACAACCTTCTACTGCAAGCATACACCCCGGAGAATATACATGAGGAGATAGTTTATTCACAATTACAAATTGTACTACTTTAATGACGTTGGTTACTTAGTAGTATTAGCAGAAAGCCAAAGACATGACATTATTCATTTTGTTTCCCTAATATATAACTGCACTTGCTAACTGTTGATTAAGCTAAGCAACTTATTAGACCTTAACCAATTTAGTTCACTAACTTAGTGAGATGTGTACTACTTACTTATATATAACTCAAATTATATTAGTCACTCTCATTATTACTCATGTTCAATTAAAACCAAAACAAGCAAGCAGTCGACTCAAGACAAGCACACTGGAGTAGAACAATCAATCACAATTAACATATTTAGGACAACAGCACATTAATTGTTTCAGTCATAACCCACAAGATATTTATTCAAAATTAGCGAACCAGTACTTTTTGGAAATCTTATTAAACTCTCTATAACTTTGGTATTTTCATCTCAAGGTGATTAGATACTTAATAAGGTTAAATAGTGATAAATGACATTTTTATTTAGATTTGGACAGATTCAGGCTTGCGACTTCAAAAATTTATAACTAGAGACTCAGGCATTCAAATCAATTGATCCTAGACTTTCTGGAAAGCTAATTAAATGTTCTACAAATCATTTATAAACATCTCAGGTTGATTTAAAGTGTATCAAGGTTAAAAGACACTAGGAAGGCATTGCTGTCCAGATTTGGCAGATTCAGTCTTCACACTTTAAACACCTATAACTTAATCTATAGACCACCAAAAAGAGTGATCCCAGACTTTTTGAAAAGCTTAGAAAAAGTACTAAATAACTTTTATAATTACCAAGAAGTGATTCTAAGTTTAATCAAATCAAATATTATAGTTTTCGAAATTCGTTCTGACCGTGGACAGAACACAACAACTAGTTTGTAAAATTCATAACTCTTAAACTATCAGGCCTATGGTTATGAAATTTTAACACAAGCAATATAAGAAAATCATCTACAACTTTCTTATGACAATCATGCACAGATTATAAAATTAACTTAAGCAAACAATGCAGTTTCTGAAATATGTATAGAAATTGGACAGATTCAGTTACTGAACTTGTGAAAAGTATAACTTCTAAACAATCAATTCTTAGCACATGAATTTTTAGGACAAGCTAGATATACAAGTGAATTACAACTTTTATATAGCACATATCTATAGAAAACACACTTTACTTAACTAGATTAATCGCACAACTAAAACTGAACACGCAGGAAATTCAGCTTGCGGTCATAATAGCACTTTAACTCAAGCACCAAACAAAATCATGGAGGGATAGTGCCATAAATTCTCAAGTTTAAGTCATTGTGACTTAGTTATCAAGTTTTAATTTATATCAAGGTACTTAAGCATTTCAAGAAACATGCATGCCCTTGTTTACTTCTAATTTTTCACTAATTGTTCTTATAATTATAAAATGTGTGTCATTTTAGCACCATATGAAACTATCTAATTTGGGGCTGAAATTTTTATGAGGCATAGGTAATAGCAATTTATGACTAATGTATAAATTTCACATACCCAGATTTTATATTTTATTTAATACAAAAATAACAAATTGTTAATGCAATAAAGCATGCGAGAGCAAGTTAAATCTAAAACTAATTATTTTCTGTAGATGCATGACCATATTAAGTTTTCTTAGGCTACTATAGGTTCATGCAAGGACAGTGGAACACCATTTTCCATTTTTACACTCATATATTATTTATAAACCATTTAAAACTACTTAAGGTGCATTAAACAAGTTAAATCACTAACTTAATCATCCATGCCCAATAATTCATGAAATTTTTACCAGTCACCAAGCATCACACCAAGAGTCCACTGTAAAAATTTCAACCCATTTGGACCAATATAGCTACAGATCCAAAAATAACAATCAAAACAATCATCTTTTTCCTATTTAACATGTTTTAATTAACACACCAAGAAAACAGTGAACAACATATAATTTTTATATTTTTCCTTGATGGATTATGACAACATCTAACTAACAAAACAGGTTTCATCATTTTTGGATTTTTATAAATAAAATTATGGAGAGAAGCAAGTTCGTTTATTTTGTAAACTAGTTTTTAAATACGAATTTCTACAGAAAACTTTTCCACTAAAACATACCAACATATAGATCTAATAGTTAGAGCATTTCATAAAGAAGCCAACAAAACAAGTTTTGTGATTTTAGCAGCTACCAAACTCAAGATATGAATTTTAAAAGAAAGAGCAAAATCTGCAAATTTGAAACACAATTGTCTTTGGCCCTGGATCCACGCGTCAGTCACACAAACCTGTTCTTCTACCTCACGAACGCACAGGGGAGGTCATGGCTGTCGGCCGACTGTTCTGGTCGTGGCTTGCTGCCGTCGGTGGGGCGCAGCAGAGGGGCCAAGCCGTCCCCAGAGAGAGAGGTGCACCCAGCCCCGGCGCCGGTTCAGCCGGCGGTGGCTCCAGGTGGCCCGGCCACGGTGGCTTACGACCGTGCCAAGGCAGCAGCAATGGCGACGTGCTCAGGTGAGGAGAAGAGGACTAATGAGTGGATGGGCTAGGTCAGTGGACGATGGGGAAGAGTCTGGCGTGCTTGGTGCTAGGTTTTATAGGGCAGTGGCGTGGGAAGAGGAGCTCCACACGGCTCCCATGGCATGGGCGTGGCTAGCAGCGCGCACAGCATAGGAGAGGAGAGCGGAGAGTGGCGAGGAAGCTCTGTGGAGCACGGAGAAGGGTTGTGCACGGCGTGGGGAAGAAAGGGAGCAGGTCACTCGGGGTATAAAAGGAGGGAGCGAGCTTCAGCCATTGGTGGCGTGGGTGGTGGCCTGCAGAGCTCTGCACATGTCAGTCTGCTGGCAGGTGACGGCAGGACGACTTTGGACGCCTATTTTTGGCATTTTCCTTTTGGAATCGGACCTTAGTTGCTGCACAAAATATCTTCCTTGGTGTATAATCTACAAATCGTGTATAGAGATTGAGGTGATTCGAGCACTGGTTAGAAAGTTATAGACCCATAAAAATTGGTTTGTCAGTGGGTTAGAAAATAGTAGAAACTCGTGAAAACTGAATGTCAAAGCATGTCAAACGGAATCGGATGAATGCCATCTTTTAATATGTTGTGCCCCTAGTAGTTATTAACAACTTTTATATTTTGAAAAACTTGAGTTGTTCAACAAAAATTTGGGAACACGAGACGTCGACCCGAACGATGCTGATTTCAGACTTAGAAGAATTTGAATCACGAAATCAGATTTTTATTATGTCTTGATGGCACTGTTTGGGATACTTAGAGATTGAATCAAGGCTTGGTTTAAATATAAAATTTGTTGTATTACACAGGTTCTACAACTTTTATTAAAGGTCAAACCTCATATCTTGAATATAAATAAAAGTTTCACTTTGGTCAAGGTAGTATCATTATAAAGCTCTCAATTATATTTCTAAGGCAATCAGACTATTTTCTTGACATTTTCTTGGCATTTTCTCTACATGAACCCTTAATAACTTTTATTGTAGAGTTGAATTAGAGTGTTTTGGGAAAGTTTCCATAACTTGGTTGAATTTATAAATTTTCTTTTACTTAATCAAGCAGTCTCAGGCAAGCATAGGATTTATAACTTCACACGAATATTTGGTTCGAACTTTAAGGAATCCTTAGAATACACTTGATAGATAGAGATGAATGATGATATAAAGATAACAAACTGATTTGCATAAAAATTAATTAGAGGTTGACACAAGGAGATTGTGCGGGAGAATGCGGATTCGGATTAAGTATTTGGACGTAGACCGACTATCGAGAAAGCGGATTCGGACACCGATTGGATAACATAACAACTATCGAGAGTCCGAATAAATGAGTCTGGACGGGAGTTGCTAGACGAGATTGACTTTCGAATTTGCGTTTGCTTCAAGAAACAAAAAGTTTTAACAGGCTCCAAATTTGGCTGTTCTTGAGATAGAATAATTCCAAATTTGGTGAAACATTCATGAGTAACTTGATAAATGTGATAAAGAGATAGAAATTTTCACTGAACATTCGAGATTAGGATAAATCTCCCGATATAATGTGAAATAGACACCTGGGGTGTCACAACAGCTAGCCGACAACCCTAGAATTGTCGCGCACGCATATCAGCAACCCCCTCAGCCATACAACCACGGCCCCGCTCCGCCTCCACCGCACCACGCATACCGACACCACAAGGAGGTACAAATCGTACCTCTCCCACCCCCACCTCCACACCATCAACAGCAAAACATCCACCACCCAACCACCCCCAAGCCCCAAAGTGTGGGGGATAGATATCCCCCGGGTCCACTAAAAGAGTAAAGGACCTCACGAAAGGCCCAAGGGCCTAATAAATCGTAAGGTCATTCTTTCGTGGGCCTGGGGAGAAACAACCAGCGAAGCAGAACGACACGAGGCCGGATTGGTACAAGCCCGGACGGCCCACAGCATCGAGCGAATGACCGCAACAGAGATCCGACTTTCCCACGCTGGAGCCTCCATGCAACGAAGCCACGCGAGGATAAGTCGGCGAGGGTTACGTAGGGATAATCTCAAGAGGTTCACTATCTTTTAGCTACTTGTTGCTATCTTATCCACGTGTACTGCCCCACGGTCGAGTATATAAGGCCTAGGGGGCACCCCTTCAGAACGATCGACCCCTTACTTAGCCACCCACATCAACTCTCTGTATTCTCAATCCAGAGAGCTCTCTTGTAACCACATTCACCAAGCATACTCACCAGGACATAGGGTGTTACGCATCTCTAAGCGGCCCGAACCTGTAAACCTCGTCCACTGTCCCTCGTGCGATCTGCACGAACCATTTTGCTACAGTTGTCGACACCGTCCTACTCCTAAAACACCTTGAGGGGCAACCCCGGGTGTGCGGTCGGACCCAAAACACCGACAGCTGGCGCGCCAGGTAGGGGGTGTGTCGACAATCCAAGCTAGCTCAATGGCCGTCACCTTGTACAGCAAGATCACCCTGCGTCCCGGATCCGTGTTCTGCTTCGGAACAATCTCATTTGTAGCGGATGAAGAAGGAATTCTGCACCGTATCGCGGATCCGCTGGAAAAGAAGTCTCCCCCAACGAACTCCGAAAATACCGGAGAAGCACAACCTCCAGCTCTCCGGATGAGGATTGTCTCCGGAAAGCCGGGGGCCGAGGGCTCGCTGACCCGGAGAACTCCACTGCCTACCTCTCCGACAAAAGAGTGGACACAGATCGCAAGGAAGAAGGTAACCGGGGAGAAGCAAGTTGCTCTTTCCGTTCCTCATGCCTCAAAGGGGAACGGGAAGAAGGTCACCATGACAGCAGCACCATTCTACCCCGACATCCTCTTCATCGGGAGAGCGGAGTCGCCTATCGTCTCCGACGACGAGCCGACTGTACCCGGGGAAGAACCGCCTCAACGAGAGTCCCGACGACGGAGGAACCGGCGCAGGAACGTTCGACGACATCATGCGGCCGGAGAGCGGAATCCGGAACAGCCTGTCTCGCGAGACGAGGTCTCGGAGGTAGGAGAAACTCCGGAAGAACGCGTCTTCAGAGAACGAAGGAACTCCCGACGACGTGATCGCCGACGAGCTCAGGAACAGGCTGAGCAAGATGCAAGGCAGCGCCGGGAGAATCCATTCTTCGGGCGCAACCTGAACCCCGACTTCGCCCGAGGTATGAACACGCCGAGCGAAGTCGGAGGGGTACTGGCTCGGATAGCTGAGGGACTTCCTCGGACTCCTGACGCCGAGGGCTACTGACGACTGTTCACCCAGGCGGCCAATCATCTTCTACCGCTTGCTCACCCGCCGAACGATCTACGACACGCCATCAACAGTCGCCGAGACGCGTGAAGCTCCATCAATGCTTCGCGCGAGCGGCGGCATGAGAACGAGATTCGCCGTCGGGAGGAGTATGACAGGGATCATGGCATCCCGACTCAGAGCCAAGCCACCAGAACTGAGTCGGCAACGGCCTCAACTAGCGGAACCACCCGGGGACGGTCGAGGAACCACAATCACAACTCCCCTCCCCGGGACAGACATCGTCCCCGACGACAGGAGGACACGTGCGGAGTGTCCGCTCTTACTCCGCGCCTTAGGGCCATCCAATGGCCTCCCAACTTCAAGGTATCCAATGTTGACAAATATGAACCTAAGCAGGATCCATGGGGTTGGCTAGCCGTCTACACCACCGCTGCTCGAGCTGCCGAGGCATCCGAAGACGTGATGACCGCGTACTTACCCATTGTCCTTGGGCAAGACGCGCTGCAATGGCTGCGACATCTACCCCGACACTGCATCGACGTCTAGGGCGACTTCAGTCGACGCTTCACCGCCAACTTCCAGTCCCTCTCCGACAAGCCGGCGCAACCGTGGGACCTCAAATCCATCAAGCGCCGGGGGGACGAGACTCTCCGGTCGTACCTCAAAAGGTTTCAGACCATGAGAAATCGTATCCCCGAGGTCACGGAGGCGGCCGTGATCGAGGACTTCTACAGAGGATCCAATGACTCGGCTTTCGTCCGAGCCATACTATAGAGGGCACCGACTACCTCCGAGGAGCTGTTCCGGGAAGCCGACCTCTACATCACCGCCGACGAGCGAGCCCAGGACCTCATCGGAGGAGCAAAGCCCACACCGGCAGCACCACGACGCGACACGAACCAGCAACCCGACAAACGATGGGAGAAGAGGCCTCGCGAAGAAGTGCACGCCGCCGGACCACCTGCCTCTCGCGCCCGAGGAGGACCTCGTGGAGGCGAACGCACGTTGGACGACATCCTCGACGCCCAGTGCCCGTACCACAAGGACATGCGCCACACTCTTCGTAACTGCCGAGACTTCAAGCATTCCGTCGGACACGGCCGACCCTTCCAACCTCTACCTCCTCCTCCGCCGAAGGGAGGACCAGATGAACCACGACAACCCCATCGGCAGGAGGAGGGAGGAGGAGGAGCTTTCCCACGCATTGACAGGGAGGTCAACGTCATCTTCGGCGGACATGGATCGCAGGAGAACAGAAGACAGCAAAAGCTCAACGATCGCCAGATACTGGTGGCGACCACCGGCCCTCCCGCCCCATACCGGTGGTCGGAGCACCCGATCATCTTCACTCAGGCAGATCAATGGCTCAACTTCGACCATCCGGGAAAATACCCGCTTCTCGTTGATCCAGTGATCCGAGAGAGCCGGGTGAAGAAGGTGTTAGTGGACGGGGGGAGCAGCATCAACGTCACCTTCCCCTGGACACTCCAAGGCTTGGGAGTTCACCTCAAAGAGCTCCACGAGTCGGACACTCCTTTCTTCGGCATCGTGCCGACGGAAGGGGAATACCCGCTGGGCCACATCTACATGCCAGTCACCTTCGGAACTCCGGAGAACTACAGAACCGAGTTCCTGAGGTTTGAAGTGGCGAATTTCGACTGCGGGTACAACGCCATCATCGGGAGGCCGGGATTGGCCAAGTTCATGGCCATTCCGCATTACACATACATGATACTGAAGATGCCAGGACCGCAAGGGATCATAACCGTGCGCGCCGACTTCCAAGGCGCCGCAGAGTGTTTCCGAGTGGCTATTCAAGCAGCCCTCACCGCCAAGCCATCGACGGCTCCCTCCACATTGGCGAACTCTAAGCCTGAGGAGGACCTCGCAGTACCGGCAAGCGAAGCTCAGACCGCGACCTCTATGCGGCCGACTGAAGAAACCAAGAGAATCAACCTGGGGTTCGCTGATGAGCGCAAGACGACTATCATTAGCTCCAGCTTGGATGACAAATAGGAAAGCGCGCTCGTCCGGTTTCTGCAAGATAACCGAGATGTATTCGCATGGCAACCTGCGGATATGCCGGGAGTCCCAAGAGAACTGGCCGAGCACAAACTGAAGGTTTATCCCCAGGCAAGGCCGATTCAGCAAAAATTACGTCGTTTCACGCCCGACAAGAGAGAGGCCATTCACACTGAGTTAGCTCGCTTGGTCGCGGCTGGATTCATTAGAGAAGTGTTACATCCCGAGTGGTTAGCCAACCCTGTTCTTGTACTCAAAAAGAATAAAGTGGATTGGCGCATGTGTGTTGATTATACTGGTCTCAACAAACACTGTCCGAAGGATCCTTTCGGGCTCCCGAGGATAGATCAGGTGGTGGACTCCACCGCTGGATGTTCTATGCTGTCTTTCCTGGATTGCTATTCTGGATACCATCAGATTAGTCTGGCAAAGGAAGATGAAGAAAAAACGGCATTCATTACTACGTTTGGTGCTTTCTGTTATACCTCCATGCCGTTTGGCCTCAAAAACGCTGGAGCAACTTACCAGAGAGCCATTCAAACATGCTTAGCCGATCACTGGGGCAAGCGTGTGGAAGCCTACGTGGATGATGTGGTAATCAAAACACAGGACTCAAAAAACTTCATCGAAGACTTGCAACTGGTTTTCAACAGTCTGAGGCGGTATAGATGGAAGCTTAATCCCGAGAAATGTGTTTTCGGGGTACCAGCCGGAAAGTTGCTCGGGTTTATCGTCAGCCACCGGGGAATTGAGGCTAATCCAGATAAGATTGAAGCTATCATGAAGATGGAAGCACCTCGATCGCAGAAGAAGGTTCAGCGACTTACTGGATGTATGGCAGCTCTAAGCAGATTTATATCCAGGCTAGGAGAAAAAGGTTTGCCATTTTACAAGTTACTCAAGAAGGTGGATAAGTTTCAATGGACTTCAGAAGCACAAGAAGCTCTAGATGCTCTGAAAAAATTCTTGACAACACCACCAGTACTGAAACCACCCCGGCGAGCTACGTCAACTCAACCAGCTGAAGATTTGCTACTGTATATCTCTTGCACGACTCACGTGGTAAGCACCGCGTTGGTAGTCGAGCGAATAGAAGAAGGACATGCCTATCCAGTACAACATCCTGTCTACTTCATTAGTGAAGTCCTAGGCCCCTCAAAGAAAAAGTACCCTCAAGTTCAGAAGCTATTATACGCAGTACTTCTAACTGCCCGCAAGCTGCGTCACTACTTTGACGACCACAAAGTCATAGTAGTTACAAGTTTTCCAATAGGGGATATTCTTCAGAACAAGGAAGCCATCGGTCGAATAGCCAAGTGGGCTTGTGAGCTGGGATCTCATGACATTGAGTTCCGACCTCGCACTGCCATCAAAACTCAAGCACTGGTTGATTTCGTATCAGAGTGGACTGAACAGCAAGTACCAGACAACCCGGAGCAGTTTGCAACGAATCAACAGAGATCAACTCAGTACCTTCAACAGAGCCCAACACTCGGTCAGCAGGGGCGCTGCCCTCTAAAGCGATTCCCTGATCCAAATTCTGGGCTACCACCATACAGCCAGAGTGTGGAGGAGATCCCGCGTGAACGTCCATGGAGGTACAGGAAGGAGACCCTGCTTGGGCATCCTCGGGGGCTGGGTCATAGTTGGCGCTGCCCATTTGAGCCGGATCATCCCCGGCAGTACCCTCGGGGGCTGGGCAGTGGCTTACACTCTCCACCCGAGCTAAGTCATCCCCGGCGACACCCTCGGGGGCTGGGCATATGACAACACCACTCTTGAGGTCCAAGTTCTCTGCAATAACCACTTCTAAGGTTGATGGGCCCTCATCTACCTCCATAGGACCAGGACGATTCAAGTCAGTCTCCCGGCCCTCAAGATCGCGCTCTAAGGTCGACGAGGCACGGGATGACCTCAACCTAGCATCGGGCACGTCAGCACAAGCCTCCATTGCACCATCATCCACTGGCTCTGATAACAAGTCCTCTGGGACCATATCCTCAAGAGTTTGATCAAAGTTGGCCAGAGACAGTTCTTGTAGACCAATGAGGGCAGACAAAGCAGGAGAGGGAACTCCACTACTCTCACCACTGGCGATGAACTGCTGGCTGTTCTTTCGAGTCAAAGGAACCTCATTCTCTTCCCCCTCGTCATCCACAACGACAACACAAGCAGCACACCCATTGGGATCAGCAACAGGTGGAGCACTCACATTAGGATCGGTAGCAGTTTGGGTACACCCATTGGGGTCAGTGCCAGTAAGTCCAGTCGCAGGCATTTCTTTAGCAGCAGGAACTGAGGTACCAGCATCCTCATCAAAACTGGATACTCGCCGGACGCGTCTTCTTTTTTTCTTTTGCTCATCAGCAGAAGGCTCAGGCTGATTGGTTCGGCTAGGGCGCCTCGGGCGAGTACTGACAGGTTTCTGAACATCCGAAGTTGTATCAACCTCTGGGAGGGGCACTACTGCTAATGTACCAGCAGGAGCAGCGTCGGAAGAATCCTCAGCTAGCAGATCAAGCATGGCATTTATATCTGCATCACTAGGGTTCAGGGGCACCTCAAAATGGACTTGCCGTTCGTCATCAGGAATCTCCCCAAGCGAAGCAACCAAAGCACTGACTTCTTCAGCAGAGGGTCGCGCTCTAAGGCCCAAATTGCCATCAGTCACAGGTGGATTTGACACGAAATGGGTGAAGGCTTTGGCAGGAGGCAAGTTCCAGGCCGAGTACGCCACCAGAGCACCAACATTGGACACCTTGCCCCTGAGAATCATTTCCAGTCGGCTCACCAAGTCTGCAGAAGGGATTCTCCTGTTGGTAACCCGAGTTGAGTCGGCTAGCCCTCGATACAGATAAGCTGGGTAGACCCTATCTTTCAGTGGCTGAATGTTCTTGAAAACGAAGTCAGCGACCACAAATTCAGCAGTTAGACCTCTCTCTTTCAGCAGTCCAACTTCAGCTAGCAACACACCCGCTTCAGCTACCTCCTCATCTGTGGGAGACTCGGTCCAGCTTGGGGTGCGAACGTCTGGCTGTCTTCCCGACCGGGAGGGGAGAGAATTTCCATAATTATCAACTATGAACCACTCTAGACGCCATCCCTTAATACTGTCTTTAAGGGGAATCTCAAGATACTCAGTCTTCCGTCCGTGGCGCATCTCCAAACTGGCACCTCCGACCAACTGATGTTGTCCCCCGGCCATCCCAGGGCGACAATGATACAGGTATTTCTATAAGCCGAAATGCGGCAGCACGCCAAGAAAGGCTTCACATAAGTGAACGAAGATGGAGATTTGCAGAATTGAGTTAGGGTTCAGATGGGTCAGGTTAATGTGGTAGAAATCAAGGAGACCGCGGAAAAAGGGAGAGATGGGAAGGCCAAGGCCGCGGAGAAGAAAAGGGGCGTAAACTACAGACTCGTGGGTATCCTCTGTCGGGACAGTAGTCCCGTGGCAAATCCGCCAAGAACAGAGTTCCCGCGGAGGAAGAACCCCGATGGACACGAGGTGGAGGAGTTCAGCTTCGGAAATGATGGACATGTGGTTACATGCAAAAGGCAACTGGCTGTTGGGATCGATTGGAGGAATCACCACAGCGGACGAGCTCGCGGTCTTCCTCTTGGGCGCCATCTCGATTCTACCAGCGAGCAGAGTGGAGGCGAGCGGCAGAGAGGATTCGGAAGCGGGAATGCAAGAACTAGGGCACGGAAAGCAAAGGCGGCTAAAAGCGCAGCTCTTATGGGATATTCTCGAGCCAGATACCGTTTCAAAAAGTGCCCAGTCATCACCCGGCGGTTATTTCCAAAACCAGCGTGCCATGTGGTCACCCGGCAGTTATCCCCAGAACACCAATGCGCCACCTCATCACTCGGCCACCATCCTCAAAGTGGCTCGGGCGGCCTGCCGTCACTCGGCGTTGCTTCTAAAACGCTGATTTCGTATTCAGTCGCTCGGCATTACTTCTAAAATGCCGACGTCGGCCTCCAGTCACTCGGCGTTGCTTCTAAAACGCTGATTTCGTATTCAGTCGCTCGGCATTACTTCTAAAATGCTGACGTCGACCTCCAATCACTCGGCGTTGCTTCTAAAACGCTGATTTCGTACTCAGTCGCTCGACATTACTTCTAAAATGCCGACGTCGACCTGCCGTCACTCGACGTTGCTTCTAAAACGCTGATTTCGTATTCAGTTGCTCGACATTACCTCTAAAATGCCGACGCCGACCTGCCGTCACTCGGCGTTGCTTCCAAAACGCTAATTTCGTATTCAGTCGCTCGGCATTACTTCTAAAATGCCGACGTCGACCTCCCGTCACTCGGTGTTGCTTCTAAAACGCTGTTTTCATGTTCAGTTGCTTGGCATTACTTCTAAAATGCCGAAGCCGACCTCCAGTCACTCGGCGTTGCTTCTAAAACGTTGATATCATATTCAGTCACTCGGCGTTGCTTCTAAAACGTTGATATCATATTCAGTTACTCGGCGTTGCTTCTAAAAACGCAGACACAATCTTCAGTTACTCGGCAGTTACTTCTACAAGCGCCGACACCACCTACAAAGTTACTCGGCAACCATTTCAGAAAATATCAGTTCAATGCTCGAGTATTTCGCTTACTCTTTCAAAGGAATTACACTCACAAGTAAACGGGGAAGTCATCAAAAGAGAAGCCAAACGTCATTCTTTCATTCAAAGGGAAGTTAATAAACTTACAAATCAACTCTTCGCGAGTTGATACTCCCCTACTATTACTACATTACATTACTACTACTACACTACGCTATACTACTCTACATTACCACTACATTATTCTAACTATACTATACTATACTAATATCTAAGAAGACCAGTGGCGTCTAGCCACTGGCCCTGCCTCTGCTGCCGCCGCCGCCCTTGGTGCTGCCCTTGCTGCTGCCGCCCTTGGTGCTGCCCCTGCTACCGCCGCCGTCACCGTCCCTGCCGCCGTCGCCGCTGCCCCTGCCGCTGCCGCTGCCGTCGCCGTCGCCACCGTCGTCGTCGTCGCCGTCGTCGTCCTCATCCTCGCCGCCGCCGTCAGAGTCCTCCTCATCCGAAGAGTACTCCGACTCATTCGAGCCCTCGAGCCCGGAGCGCTCGACGGCCCGGATGTATGACCAGACTTCCGCGGCTATCCCCTAGAAGTCGTCCGAGTCATCGGACGACGCCGGGGGAGAGACGGGAGCCGGAGTTCCCTCGGACTCGGAGGAGAACTCCTCCTCCGAGTATTCCGAGTCACCGAAATCCTCCGATGGAGGAGTCGGTTCGCGCTTGCGCTTGTTGCTCTTGCCCATGGCGGAAGCAGACGGGAGAGAAGAGAAGGAAGCAGTAAAGAACAGCGAAGAGATGTGAAAAAACCAGAGGGGCAACGACGTTATTTATAGAAGGGAAAGGCAACCGCTCACCTCCAACCGCGGTCACTGAACAGTCGCAAAGCATTCAATAAGCACTTCCACCCGTCTGGAGACACGTCAGGCGGCTGACGCCGTTTCATGCAACACTACACCCATTGGGACTCCAGTCAACAACGCAAAGGATATGATTACACTCGCCGTCCCATCACATTACTACTCAGAAGCAGCCGGCTAAAACACTCAGCGTACCAAGCCGTCCCTTGCCCACACCCATTGGGGGGGGACGCCCAGGAATTATCAGTATATTTTTCAAAATGGTCACATCTGTGCAGGGCACGCAGTGAATGCCTCAAGACAAAAATGAGATATCAACGAGAGTTAGAGGGAAGCCAAATATAGCCAGTAGAGTGCAAAATATGGTCGACAGACATGACTTGAAGACTAGACAGAGAACGTCCATCAAATGTCCAATCAGTCATAGAGCAAATAAATTACACTACCTAGCAAGATACGGATGGATTGCGAACTCGGCTGCAAAAGACAAAATACATGCTGACCTCTAAAGCATAATATTGATGACATAGCGCAGATGACATCATGCCAACTTTTTTACAAGCAGAAAGGATAATCTTCAGCAAAAGGACATAAAAAGAAGACCTTCGAGTGAATTATCCTCAAAAATCCACTTGAAGGTCGGGGGCTACACCCATTGGGTGCACCTCCGGTGCACCCCATGGATTATCATTCCAAGCCGAGATAGTGCCGATTTCTAAAGCGTGGGACTAGATTAAAAAAGCCAACCCTCAACCAAAATGAAGGAACACAAATGGAAATAATCCCTACTGAAGACCTTCGAGTAGATTATTTTCTAAGATCTACTCGAAGCTCGGGGGCTACACCCATTGGGTGCACCTCTGGTGCACCCAATGAAGTTCAGAATCCTACAAATTGGAATGCCGACCTCTAAGGCACAGACACGAAACTAGGCTTTGGTCAACGAGTGATCGGAGCAGGAGAAGACAACAGGAAGCCATCTTTCTTCAAATTACCTGCAAGCTGGACCTGGGATCTTCGGGTTGATTACCTCTAAATTAACCCAAAGATCGGGGGCTTGTGGGGGATAGATATCCCCCGGGTCCACTAAAAGAGTAAAGGACCTCACGAAAGGCCCAAGGGCCCAATAAATCGTAAGGTCATTCTTTCGTGGGCCTGGGGAGAAACAACCAGCGAAGCAGAACGACATGAGGCCGGATTGGTACAAGCCCGGACGGCCCACAGCATCGAGCGAATGACCGCAACAGAGATCCGACTTTCCCGCGCTGGAGCCTCCATGCAACGAAGCCACGCGAGGATAAGTCGGCGAGGGTTACGTAGGGATAATCTCAAGAGGTTCACTATCTTTTAGCTACTTGTTGCTATCTTATCCACGTGTACTGCCCCACGGTCGAGTATATAAGGCCTAGGGGGCACCCCTTCAGAACGATCGACCCCTTACTTAGCCACCCACATCAACTCTCTGTATTCTCAATCCAGAGAGATCTCTTGTAACCACATTCACCAAGCATACTCACCAGGACGTAGGGTGTTACGCATCTCTAAGCGGCCCGAACCTGTAAACCTCGTCCACTGTCCCTCGTGCGATCTGCACGAACCATTTTGCTACAGTTGTCGACACCGTCCTACTCCTAAAACACCTTGAGGGGCAACCCCGGGTGTGCGGTCGGACCCAAAACACCGACACAAAGCAAGAGGACTTCGCCGATCAACCGTATCACGGAGTCATTCATATGATTACTGGGGGGTCCAGCGTCGACTTCGACACAAAGTGGCAAAAGAGGGACCATTACCGCAGCATCAACCACGTCGCCGTCACCGGCCCGGTCGTGCAGACAAAGTGGTCCCACGTGCCATTGACCTTTGACGCCCGAGACGTCGATCTGCGCAGCGCCCCCCACATCGATGCCATGATCATCAACTGCAGCGTGGCAGGCTGGGACTTGCACAAAGTCTTAGTCAACAATGGCAGCCAGGCGGACATCATTTTCCTCCATGCCTTCGATCGCATGGGCATAAGCCACATCTTGCTCAAGCCCTCGGACAACCCCCTATACGGCTTCGGCGGCAAGGGCACCTTTCCCGTCGGCAAAATAGAGTTGCCCCTCTCCTTCGGTGTAGCACCCAATGCCCGAAGTGAGAAAGTCACGTTCAACATCGTCGACATGGTGTACCCGTACAATGCCATAATGGGCCGGGGCTCCATCAACAAGTTTGAGGCAGCTATCCACGGACTTTACCTGTGCATGAAGATCCCAGGTCCGCAAGGCGCCATCACAGTTTACGGCAACCAGCAGGTTGCGCGTAACATAGAAAGAGACTTCGTCCCCGGACAAAGAAACGTACATTGCCTCACGACCCAACGCGAAGTCCTCGGGTCTGCCAATCCAACCGCCATAGAGCATGAAAAAGCACAGCTGCAGAGCAACGACGGGACCAAGACTGTCCCCCTCGACCAGGCAACGCCCCAACAGATGGTTACCATCAGCGAAGACCTCACTTCGCACGACGAGGAGAGGCTCCTCTACTGTCTGTCCAAGAATAAAGACGTCTTCGCCTGGTCCGCCCTCGACCTGGTCGGAGTCAGTCGCTCCATCATCGAGCATGGCTTAGGAATCGACCCTTCGGTGAGGACGAAGAAACAACGGCTGCGCAAGATGTCTGACGAGAATACAGAAGCCGCCAAGGCCGAGGTGCATCGCCTGCTCGAAGACAAATTCATCGAGCCAATCGCCTACCCCACATGGCTCGCCAATGTAGTGATGGTGCAGAAGAAGAGCGGCAAATGGCGGATGTGCATAGACTTCACCAGTCTTAACAAGGCCTGCCCCAAGGACAATTTCCCGCTGCCTCGGATCGACAAAATCATTGATAGTGCGGCCGGGTGCGAAGTCATGTCACTCCTTGACTGCTTCTCCGGCTACCACCAAATATATATGAAGGAGGAGGACAAGGCAAGCACCAGCTTCATAACACCCTTCGGCATGTATTGTTTCATCAGAATGCTGGAGGGACTTAAGAATGCCGGGTCCACTTTCTCTCGACTCACCAAAATGGTGCTCGAGAGCCAGGTCGGCAGAAATATATTCACATATGTGGACGACATCGTCGTTGCCAGCAGAAGCAAGGAAGACCACCTGGCCGACCTCGCCGAAACGTTCGCGAACATGCGGACCGCACGACTTCTCCTCAACCCCGAAAAGTGCGTCTTCGGAGTTCGCCAGGGGAAAATCTTGGGCTACCTGGTATCACACCGCGGAATTGAGGCCAATCCAACCAAAATCCAGGCTATCATCAATATGACGCCTCCGCAGTCAGCCAGAGAAGTGCAACGACTGACAGGCAGGTTGGCCGCCCTCAACAGATTGATCTCCAAGTCCGCGGAGCGGAGCCTCCCCTCCCTCAAAACACTCCGCGGCGCAAAAGACTTCGCATGGGGGCCAGAGCAGGCGGCGGCCTTCGCTTCACTAAAACAGTACTTGTCGGAATTGGCGATTCTTACAAGCCCCGACCCTTCGCTACCCCTATTGCTCTATGTCGCGACTTCACCACATGCGGTCAGCGCAGCACTGGTTCAAGAGCAAACCAGAGAGGGCACGACCAGGCAATGTCCAGTTTATTACATCTCTGAAGTACTCACAACATCAAAATGTAATATGACGGAACTGGAAAAGATCGCCTATGCAGTCGTGATGGCCTCGCGCAAATTGTGCCATTATTTCGAGGCATTCAAGGTCTGGGTCACCTCACATAGGGGACTCGGCGAATTGTTCAGAAACCCGGAGGCATCAGTACGGATTGCCAAGTGGGCAGCCGAACTCTCCGGCTACCACATCACATTTGAACCCAGGACGACCATCAAATCACAAGTCCTGGCAGACTTCGTCGTCGATTGGACTGGGCCAATGACACAGCCGGACCTGACCACAGAAAAAGTGTGGACAATCCATTGTGATGGCGCATGGTGCCATGCGGGGGCAGGCGCCGTTGCAGTCATTACTTCGCCCACCGAGATCAAGCACAGATACGCAGCGCGCCTCAGCTTTGCTTTGGGGTCTGATAGGTGCACCAACAACATAGCAGAATACGAGGCTGTCATCCTCGGCCTTCGCAAGCTAAGGGCACTCGGTGTCACCACCTGCATCATCAGAACAGACTCCAAGGTAGTCGCCGGCCAGGTCGAGAAAGACTATGCAGCGAAGGACCCCGCACTCATGCAGTACCTCGCGGCCATCCGCAGCCTCGAAAGACAATTCAAGGGTTTCACATTGCAGCACGTGGACCAGGCCAAGAATGAGGAGGCTGATGCATTGGCCAAGGCAGCCGCCAGGGGCGAGGCCCTACCCTCCGACGTGTTCTACCACGTCATCCGCACGCCAGCCGTCCGCAGCCCAGAGGGGCTCCAAATAACCAATGACAGCGAGGGCCACCGCATAGTCAACCTCATCATGACCGAAGACTGGCGGGCACCAATAACCCTGTTCCTGCAGGGGTACTACCATCCAACCGACATCAACGAGGCCAAGCGCCTCAAACACCGAAGCTGGGACTTCGCGTTGATCAAAGGCCAACTTTACAAGAAGGGGGTCAACCAACCGATGCTTAAGTGCGTCACCGAGACTGAAGGCGTCCAAATTCTGCACGAGGTCCACAGCGGGACTTGCGGCTCTCACGCAGGGCCTAGGGCCCTAGCGGCAAAGGTGATTCGTCAAGGTTTTTACTGGCCCGCCATGATTTGCGCTGCAAATCGGGTCACAAGGTCCTGCGAAGCCTGTCAGAAATTTTCTCCACGCTCGGGACGCCCTTCGCAATTCACGAAGCTAATCGCCCACACGTGGCCTCTTCAGCGCTAGGGCCTGGACATTGTCGGGCCCCTGCCCACGGCTCAGGGGAACCTCAAATTCACCTTCGTCGCCGTTGAGTATTTCACCAAATGGATTGAGGCGAGGGCAGTATCCACTATAACATCGAAGACAGCACAGAAATTCTTCTGGCAAAATATTGTTTGTCGCTTCAGAGTGCCGTCCGAACTCACAGTCGATAACGGCAAGCAATTCGACAGCCAAGACTTCAAGGATTTCTGCTTCTCCATCGGCACCAAGCTTGCCTTCGCCTCAGTGTACCACACCCAATCCAACGGAGTCGTGGAACGCGCCAACGGAAAAATTTTCACAGCCGTCAAGAAAATGCTCCTCGATGATAGAAAAGGCAAGTGGCCCGACCTGTTACCCGAAGTGGTCTGGGCGCTGAACACAACTGAGTGCAGGGCGACTGGGTTCACCCCTTTCCGCCTTCTATATGGATCGGAGGCTATGACTCCGCAAGAAATAAAACACGGGTCACCTCGGACAGTTGCGTCGGCCGTCCCCGACGTAGACGAGCCTACTTCGAAGGACCTCATCGACGGAGACCGCGTCTTTGCCCTATAGGCTCTAAACAAATACCAAGCTCAGACAAAAGCATGGCGCGACCACACAGTCATCCCGAGGGAGTTCAACGAAGGAGACCTCATACTCGTCCGGACAGCTCGGACAGAGTCCCGAGGCAAGTTGGAGCCGAAATGGGAGGGCCCTTTCATCGTCAAGACGAAGGCGTCCCCCAGCGCGTACAGGCTCACAACGCCATCCGGCGAAGACTTAGAACATTCTTGGAACATTGATAATCTTCGCAAATTTTTTGTTTAACTCCTTAGGGCCACTTCGCCCTTATAATCCGCAGAACAGTTTTAAGCCGGCCCGCACTCTTTTCCTCCCGGGGGGTGAGGTTTTTAACGAGGCGGAGCCATGTAATATACACGCGAAAAATCCCCCGCAAAAACTACGTCGAAAAAGACCGCATCAATGGTCTTCGACATTCGACCGACACAAAAGTCACCGCGAGGGGCAGCGATGGCTACCCTCGCGTGCAACAGTCCGCGCAAAAGTCGCCTAAGGGTGCAGTTGGACTAGCACAACAAGTGCGTAAATTTGAAGTCTTCTCAAAAAGACTATCCGTGCAAAAGTCGCCTAAGGGTGCAGCCGGACTAGCACAACAAGTGCGTAAATTCGAAGTCTTCTTAAAAAGACTATCCATGCAAAAGTCGCCTAAGGGTGCAGCCGGACTAGCACAACAAGTGCGTAAATCGAAGTCTTCTCCAAAAGACAATCCACGCAAAAGTCGCCTAAGGGTGCAGCCGGACTAGCACAACAAGTGCGCAAATTCCAAGTCTTCTCCAAAAGACTACCCGTGCAAAAGTCACCTAAGGGTGCAGCCGGACTAGCATAACGAGTGTAAAAATCAAAAGCGCATTACATCAGTCCGAAAGTCTACAGGCGCAGCCGGACCGACACAATAATGTACCAGACCGGGTGCGCAACACCTTACGAACACACCCAGATGCGCGAAGGCAGTCAACCTTATCATACAAACTACAGTTACACGCGTACAGCGAGGGCATCGCAACTTACATAGGCTCAACCTTCGGAATGATCCCCATCTCCCTATAGTTAAATAGCATTATCCTCAGCTCCTCACCCTCAAAAAGCCTTCGCAACTCCCCCTCACCCATACTCGCCCCAACCGGCGAGGATAACAATTCCTGCCTACCAGCCTTGCCCACACGAAGCCGACCACCATCAAACCCGCTCACTCTACGCTTCGCCACCGCCCTTCGTAGCCTACGCCCAACACTCGGACCAGTCAAAATTTCAGCATCCATAACACGCGGAGAAGCCTCCGCCTCAGCCACATCCAAGGTCGCAAAATAATCTAAGCCTTCATCCGAAGACTCTTCCGTCCACAAAACCGAACTCCCAGAGTTGTCAAACTTAGAAAACTTAGACATAGACCCATCCGATTCATTTCCGGCGACCACGGTCGAAGCCGCCACAAAATTAGCAGTACCGGTTGCGTGCGCAGGCCCAAAATCCTGAACCTGCGCAGCAACCAAGGTTTAGTAACACAGACAAAATTCCCTAACTACCCCATACACACTAAGCCACCTGCGAAGACCTAGCAGCCGCGACGGGATCTTCTGCCGCTGGCTCCGTCGCCGCCTTCGGGGGATCCTCCGCCTTCGGCACGGTGGCTGCCGGCGAGCCTCCACCAGACACCGTAGACGCAGGGGCAGTGTGGGAACCTTCACCAGTTTCCGGGGGTGGCGCTGGGTAGACCTCAGCCTCGGCCATCACCGGGTCGGCCTCCGCTTCGGGCAGCGCGCTGTTCAGACGCCCGAAGTCCTCCACCTCCTCAGCATGCGCCATCTGCAGCGCAGCACACCGATTCAGTACACCAGCGTACACCCAAATTCCACAACACAAAACAAAACACAAACTTTACCCGATCCCTCGCCCGGTCAGCCCGTTCCCTAACCGCCTCTTGACCGTGGGGGCCCCACATCCGGTCGAAGAGGGCCCCCCCGGCGTCCTTCACCACAGGGTCTTCGACCTTAAAAATCTCGCGCCCAAAATCTTCATCAGATCGGTCGAAGACCTCATAGTGACTGCACCCCTCGCGGGACAGCGCATTCATAGCCCCCTCGCAGGTGACAAGGGAGGCATACGACATGAAGCCCGCCACGATGGTCGGGAGCGCTTGCAACTCCTCTTGCAGCCATTCGAGGAACCGAAGGCCCGCCTCTTGGTCGGGCACCTCGAAGTCAGCAGTCCGCGCACCCAGCTCGCGGTACGAGTCCACGAGCTGTTTGCGCGTTCGCTCAACCTCCACGCGAGTAGAAGCCTCGGCCCTCTCCACACGGGCCTGTAGAGCGTTGAACCGCGCCTCCCACTCCTCGACGCGCTGGCTGGCGAGACTCTCCTCCGCCCTCGCCAATTTGGCCTCCGCCTGGGCCGTCTGCGCCTTGGTGATGGCCTGATTGGCCTCCTTCCTTTCCTTCACCAGCTGGCGCCAGAGGTCAGTCCTCTCGCTCTCCAAGGCGGCCACCTTTTCCGCCAGCCTGCGGTTTTTGCTCTCCGCGGCCGATTTTTCCCGGACGGCGTCCGCGTGCTGCGCCCGAAGTCTCTCGACTTCGGCATCCACGCCCGCCGTAAGGGCGCCCGACGCCACGCGGTCGGCGAAGTCGGCCGCCTAACAGACGCGCATCAGTCCACAATCACCATGAAAGCGGCCCACAACGAAGCCTACCTCAACTTACTTGATTCAGCTGCAGCGACGCTTCCCGCAGCCGGCGGAACACAGTGCCCGTCTGATCTTTGATGGCAGTGGCCGCCGACACCTCGACGCCAGCGCTGAAAGCGCCACCCTTCACCCCGAAAACCGCGACAGACGCCGTGGCTGCCACCGCAGGTGAGGCGGCAACAAGTTGCCCTTTGCCCGACCCTGCAACGTATCACCGGTTAAAAAAACTTACCGACGAGATAGTCGTCCACGCAAATGTCTGTGCCAAAGTCGGCAAGACGCTTCCCCGGTGAAGGCAGCTCCCGGACCTTCGCAACTCCCTCTAGGGCGGACTTGGTCCCGCCAGCGCCGGTCGCCTTCGCGCTCTCCGGCAACTTGCCAGATCCAAGCGCGGCCGCCTTCGCAGCCAGCGAAGGCTGGCTACCGCCGGGGACGACAGCCTTCGCACCCCCCCGCGCCCTCTTCGGCCTGGCCTCAGGGAGCCGGACGACCGCCCGGCGCTTTTGCGCAGCTTCCTACCGATCCTTGTTCATCACTGCCGACACAACAGCAGCAATATTCCATCCGTAAGGGAAAATCTTCAATCCACGAGCTATACGAGACGTAGACATGTCTTCGCCCTCTGCCCAGGGGATCGAAAGATTCTTTGGTCAACGACCCCCGGTAACCTCCAGCATTCGCGCCGAAGACTCCCGGAGCTCGTGCGAAGACATCCTCCCCCCGGGGGCCGCGCATGTCTCCATCAACTCCACAACAAAATTATCAGACACCCTCTTTTTTCCCACCACAGTACCTAATTTTCTCTTCTTAGTGACCGGGGTGGCCTCCTGCGATGGCCCTTCCTCGGTACCGCCCATCGGTTTCTTCCCGCGGTGGTCGGCGACATCCTCCCCGAGGTAACCGCCGTAAGGAAAGCGGTTCAACTCGAAGACCCGATTTAACCTGTCATTGGCCCTGTGGATATCCCAGCTCCGCAGACCCTCCGTCTTCGACACGTACCACCCTACGATCCTCGCCGCGCCGTCCTCCGCTTCACGCACGAATGCGGCGGGATCTCGGCCATGCAGATCCAGTGCGAAGGCAGGACTCCGCACCAACATCCCGCCACGGGAGGGCATCTGGCGAGGGCATACTTCGCCCAGCGCCCAGCCACGCGCCAAGGGCCATACCCCATACCCGACAAATTCCTCAACGAGGTCGCGCCCGCTACTCATGTGGGCCGCGCACCAAAGGGCCCCCTCGTCTTCATCCTCCTCCGCTACCTCAAACTGCGGATACACCGCGTAATAATGCGAACACATGACGGCCACGGGAAGCCCTGGTTGGCCTTCGACTGTGCCTTCGGCAACGTAGAACCAAAACTCCTACCAGTTGCCCCACTTATTGCGGGCGCAGGGAACCAACTCCACGACTTCCATCGAAGTCTTGCCGGTCTTCGGCGTAAATGTGTAAGATCCAAATTGAGCAATCTTATTTCCAATTTTCCTTTTCTGCCAATGCAGACAATAGTGCTTCGCGAAGACTTCGACCGATGGCTGCCCGCCATACGAAGTTGTCGCCCAGACATACTTTGCCAGGGCCACCACGGCATTCGGTGTCAACTGGTGGACCTGGACTTCGAATCTACGCAGAACTTCTCCCATAAATCGATGCACGGGCAGACGAATGCCAGTGGCGAAAAAAGCCTCGAAGACGACCAGCTCGCCTTCTGGCTCGAGGACCTCCTCTGCCCCCGGCACACGCGCCACTCCGCCGCCAAAATACCCAAGCTGTTGCATGTCATGCACGCGGACCGAGGACATCCGCGACGCGCCGAATTCCACTGTGTCGCCGGGACGCAACTCCTCCACCGCCACATTGCTCAGCGTCTCCTCGGACAATTCGCCGGCTGGCGGCGTATCAGCATCAGAAGAGGAAGAGGACGACATGGCTACGTACCGCGGCGGCGGCGGGTGGTCTGCTTAACACGGGCCAGATCTCCGGCGAGCAGGAGCAAGGAGGGCAGACGAGCAAGCGGGCGGTTTGAAAAGGAGGTTAGAGTTTTTCGCGGCGCGCGGAGAGATAAAGTTCAAAAGGCGCCGCCCCCGCCCCCTTTTATACACAGGGCGCGGCGCTTCGGGAAACCTGCAATCCAATAGTGCGGCGTCAATCAACGGTCATGTCAAAAACCCCCGAGGAACCACTTCGAGCGAGGGCAGCGTCTCCACCATCTAGCGACGTCTTCGGCACCAGATGACTTGGTCGAACTGGTCCCTCGGAGGGCAAATGTTGGGGCGAAGGCGTAGACGCTACCCTCCGCTCGATGCCTTCGCCAGTCTCGCTGCACCAACGGAGACGACGACTGACGGACTGCACCCTTCGTCCGACGCGACTGAAGGACGAAGACCCATGGCGAGGCCACTCCATCCCGCGGGGTCGCCCAACGTGAGAGCCCACGTACAATCCGGCCCGTCAGAACGGGCCCTGCGCTGTTGTTGCGCATTATGGGCCTGAATTGTAAAGGTTTTTCTATTATTACAGTCTGTAACCCTACTTTAATGGGAATATTCCGGGGAGAACCTAGGCTACTGAGGGCACATGCGTCCTTAATCCTTGACGCTGGGCACTCAGGCACCTATAAATACCCCCGCACAGTGCCCTTGAGGGGCTAGGTTAACAGAGCTATTGCCATCTCAAGTTGTAGCCCCGTTTACACCGCTTTCACTCCCCCGTTGGATCAACTTGCGCAGGAGAGCAAGTTCCAACATGGTGCATGCTCAGATTTTACATTTTACATCCTTTTGGGGGATTTGGCTCTCGTGGAGCTAAATAAGAAAGGAAAAATTATAAGCTATGACCCCATTAAAAACCTTTCTCTTCCTTTGGAAAGGAAAAGGGTGCCATAGAAAAAAATGAAAAAAGATTACATCAAATTACACATAATATCGCCGAAGCTCATCCGCATTCCAAGATCTGGGTATGTCGTTGCCGTCCATATCCTTCAATCTGTAAGAACCGGGCCTCGGTGAAGATACCACCAGAAAAGGTCCTTCCCACTTCAGCTGCAATTTGCCTACTGTGTCCAGATTGGCCACTCTCTGAAGCACCAAATGCCCTGGCTTAATATTTTTCAACCGAACTTTTCTGTCACGCCATTTTATTGTTTCGGCTTGATATTTATTGATGTTCTCTACAGCCTGATGTCTGGTCCCCTCTATAGTATCTTTTGCTACGTGATAATCAGTTTCGTCTTCTGCCGAAGCTACTGTTCTTATTGATCCTGCTTTAGCTTCTTCTGGAGTTATAACTTCGTCACCAAATAATAGTTTGAAAGGTGTAAATCCTGTAGATCTTGACATGGTTGTGTTGTGGCTCCACACCACTTTGATCAACTCATCTGGCCACTTTCCTCTGGGCTGATTGAAGATTAGCTTCATTATCCCTGTCATTATAATGCCATTTGCTCTTTCTACCAGTCCATTTGATTCTGGGTGCCTTACTGATGCAAAATGAATCTTCATGCCAATTTGGTCATAGAAGTCTTTGAACATTTCAGCATCAAACTGTGTTCCATTGTCTACAGTTATAGCCTTTGGCACACCGAAGCGACAAACAATATTTTGCCAGAAGAATTTTTGGACTGTAACCGAAGTTATTGTAGCCAAAGGCTTTGCTTCAATCCACTTATAAAAATATTCTACAGCCACCACAACGTATTTCAAATTACCTTGCGCTGGTGGAAGTGGGCCTAACAGATCCAGGCCCCATCTTTGCAACAGCCAAGTAGGCTGTATCAGCTGTGTGAGAGACGAAGGTTGCTTTTGATCTCTTGCACACTTTTGACAATTCTGGCACTTTTGAACTAACTCTGCTGCATCCGAAGCTGCCTTCGGCCAATAAAATCCTTGTCTAAACACTTTTCCCAACAAGGGCCTAGACCCAATGTGAGATCCACATAGACCTGCATGTATCTCCTTCATTAATTCTATACCTTCGGTTCTGGATAAACACTTGACAAGTGGAGAACAGACTCCATGCTTATATAATTTCCCTTCTATTATCACATACGGTCTTATCCTTGCCTCCATTCACTTATTGTAAGCTTCGTCATCCAAAAGACAATTACCTTGAAGGAAAGATATAATTTCAATTCTCCAATCTTCACTATGTACAGGGGAAATTGTAAGCACTGCTCTCTCCATAAGTTCAACCGAAGGTGCTTTTATTGTTTCGAAGAATACTTCCGAAGGTAAAGGGAGCCTGTGCCGCTGATTTGGCTAACAGATCTGCATGTTCATTTTCTCCTCTTGGAATATTCTTGACAGGAAAACCTTCGAAAGAAGCCTCCAACCTTCGAACTGTATCGAGATATTTTTCGAGCTTCGGATCTCTCGCCTTACTACTTTTGTCTACATGACCAGAAATGACTTGAGAGTCAGTTTTAAGGATGGCCCTTGTTATTCCTATTGCCTTTAACTTTCAAAGTCCCAACAGAAGTGCTTCGTATTCAGCAATGTTATTTGTACAACCGAAGTAAAGCTTTGCTGCATAACATGTTCTAATTTTGGAAGGCGCAACTAGGACAACAGCTGCTCCTGCGCCGAATGTTCCCCAAGAACCATCGCAGAACACTGTCCAAGCTTTGGCGTCTTTATTTGTTTCTTCTTCCTGAGCCCCTGGTGTCCAATCAGCAATGAAGTTTGCTAACGCATGGGATTGAATTGAGGATCTATGCACATAGTCGATACTGAATTCGTTAAGTTCCACAGCCTATTTTCCAATCCTTCTAGTAGCTTCTCTGTTCCTCATTATGTCCTTCAGAGGCTGTGACGAAGGAACAATTATGTGATATGCTTGAAAATAGTGTCGAAGCTTCCTGGAGGCCATTAACACAGCATACAACACCTTCTCCAATTCTGTATAATTTTTCTTTGATAAACTTAAAACTTTGGAGACAAAGTACACTGGAGCTTGCTTTTTGATTTGGCCATCTAACTTCTCCTGTACAAGAGCCTCACTAACTGCAGAGTGCAAAGCTGCCACATATAAGAGTAATGGAGCCCCTGGCGAAGGTGGAGTTAGTTTTGTTAGATCGATCAAGTATTGTTTCAGCTCTTCGAAAGCTTTTTGCTGAGCCGGACCCCATTGAAAAACTTTGGCTGACTTCAGTATTTCAAAGAATGGCAGATTTGTTTCTGCTGATATGGATATAAATCTGTTTAATGATGCTAGTCTTCCTGCCAGCCGTTGGGCCCCCTTCTTTGTGCTTGGCGGCTCCATCCGAAGGATAGCTTCAATCTTGCTCGGGTTGCCTTCAATTCCCTTCGTTGATACCAAATAGCCAAGGAATTTGCCCTTCTTCACCCCAAAAACACACTTTTCTGGATTTAACTTTAGGCCAGCTTGCCAGAAATTGGCAAATGTCTCTTGCAAATCAGCAATGTGATTTTCTTGCTTCGTGCTTTTCACTATGATATCATCAACATAGGTAGTACATTCCTGCCTATTTGAGAATGAAGGACCTTGGCTGTCATTCTGCTGAAGCTTCCTCCGGCATTCTTGAGCCCCTCAGGCATCCGAAGGTAGCAATAAGTGCCACTGGGAGTTATGAAGCTAGTCTTCGGCTCGTCTTCCTTCTTCATCCAAATTTGATGATAGCCTGAGTAACAATCTAGTAGACTCATGAGCTCTGAAGAAGCTGTTGCATCTACTAGAGAGTCTATTCTTGGCAATGGGAACTCGTCCTTTGGGCATGCCTTGTTGAGATCTGTGAAATCAATACACATTCTCCATTTACCATTGGCCTTCTTCACCATAACAGTGTTGGCTAGCCATTCTGGGTATTTCACCTCTCTGATGACACCGGCACTAAGAAGTCTCTTTACTTCGTTCCGAGCACCTTCAACTTTGTCTTTAGACATCTTCCGAAGCCTTTGTTTTCTTGGCCTGAAGGATGGGTCCACATTGAGTGAATGTTCAATAACATCTCTGTTGATGCCACAGAGATCATTAGCTGACCAAGCAAAAACATCTTTGTTGTTGAATAAAAATCTTAGCAAAGTCTTCTCTTGCTCATCAGATAATTGAGACCCCAGCAGTACCCTTTGTTCTGCTATGTCTTCGCATAGAAGCATAGGCTTCGACTGATCCGCCGAAGCAGCCTTCTCTCTTTTGTATTTATACTGCTGACAGGCTTCAGCTCCATCTATATTATGGATTGCCTTTGAATCTGTCCAGTTTCCTTCGGCCCTTCTGATAGCTTCTTGACTCCCATGAACAACAATGGGCCCTTGTTCCGAAGCTATCTTCATGCATAAATATGCTGGATGAAGTATTGCTTCCAAGGCATTAAGTGTCCCTCGGCCAACGATTGCATTATAGGGTACTCCATGTCAACAATATCAAAGACAACCTGCTCGGTCCTTGTGTTGTGGACGAAGCCGAAGGTCACTGGCATTGTGATTTTACCAAGTGCGACCATCTACCTTCCTCTAAAGCCATAAAGAGGGTGTGTAGCATCATGAATCTTGTCTTCTGGCTCTTGCATCTGTCTAAAGGCCTTAGCAAATATGATATCTGCTGCACTACCTATGTCAACCAGAACATTATGGACCAGAAATCCCTTGATGACACAAGATATGACCATAGCATCATTGTGAGGGTAATCTTTGAGCTGAAAGTCCTCCTGGGAGAAGGTGATTGGAATGTGAGACCATTTGGACTTGATGAAGGGTCCCTGCACTCCAACATGCTGCACCCTTCTCTGCGCTTCCTTCTTCTGCTTCTTGTTAGCTGGCTCTGAACTTGAACTGCCTGTTATCGGGAGCACTAGCTTTGTAGCCGAAGGTGCTATGACTTGGTTGTTGAACAAAGCCATCAGCTCAAAAGTGGAAGTGAGTTCATCGGAGGTGGGCGCCAATGTTGGGGACTTGTTCTCAAATGCTATGAGTTAAGAACAAGGCAACACAAGATGTTAAAGGTTAATACCCTTCGTCCTTCGAAAAATTATCTCCCTTAGGATATAATGGTCTTCAGTCGAAGGTCATGAAGGACATACCTTCATCATCGCAGTATATGATAATGAAAGAAGAAGCATATGAAATATAAGAGGCAACATGAATAATCATATGATATTATTAATATCTCTTCTTTTTATTATCATGGATAAAAAGAAACGGTATTGAATTACATTTGTACCTTCGGCTTGACAGAAGGTAAAAGTCCAAGCATGACGCACGAGCGAATACAAGTCAGCATGAACAGTATGGGGGTACTGTTCACCTATTTATAGGCACGGGACGCAGCCCGGCCATAATTACATTTATGCCCCTAATGACTAGTTACAATCATGACACAAATCATCATGGACTGATCGGTCTTTTCCTCTTTAAGTCGGTGCAGCCCTTCGTCTCGAGGCATGTCGCTATGCCGAAGCTCCCTGGATCGTAGCTTCAGCGTGTACCTTCGCGCTGTGTTTGATTATATGCTGATCTTTCGAAGGTGCTTCTTAAAGGACCTTCGGCGACGAAGCAGGCCCCCAACATGAACCATCCAAGCAAAAACTTTAGACACTTCAATCGCTTCTCCACTGTGTCTTCTTGAGGCTTTGGCAAGTTGTTAAAAAATTGCTAGCAATATGTGAAGATTAGGAAGAGTAAGTGACAACATGGAGATGATGGGGATGCAAACTATGATCCCAAACAGGACCCTAAAGCTCAATCATA
The DNA here is from genome assembly GCA_029449295.1 of Zea luxurians. Classification (NCBI taxonomy): domain Eukaryota; kingdom Viridiplantae; phylum Streptophyta; class Magnoliopsida; order Poales; family Poaceae; genus Zea; species Zea luxurians. The sequence continues at coordinate 72,089,396 of JAOPSE010000016.1, read as the reverse complement.
TGTTGGAGGTGTTAATGTGTCAGTCGATCCTGAAGCTCATGGGAGAGAGGATGAGGCCATTGATATTACTAGATGGGCTTATGAGGAGGTCCAATGGAATGCGGAAGAAACCTGCTAGTCCTGAAAGGAAGGTAACTCATCTAGATCCAGATCTAGTTCATCACTGGCTATATCCTAACCCGCATGGCATCCTTTGTGGATCGAAATAGAATCTGATCACTAGTTCTATTTGAATGACCTATTTGGGAATCTCTAGATCTATGCTTATTTTTAGGAATCCCTATCAATATGGTTAGGTATGTGACACTAACATTATTCATTTTCACACTCAAGTACAATTTACTGCCTTTTGGAATCATCTATGCAAAGTGAGTCTTCACAAGCTGTAAGGAAAATGGATCGTTGTCCATTTGATTAAGTGTTTTGGTGTTTTATGATCAACATAACCTTGTGCACTAATGTGTTTGGTAGTGTTTATATTTATAGTTCATATGATACAAAGTGGACTTGGACTAAGGCATTGAGGTTTAGAAGACCTACAAATATCAAGCAAAGTCTAAGACACAAGAGTAGAAGAAGCCCAAGCGAAGGATCCTGAAAAATAGAAGACTGTGTGGGATATAGATATCCCCTATGTCCTCGCGACGTGGGTTGAGTTCATGGGTCGCTAAAGTGTATGAGTGAGCCAGCCAATTAAGCCTACAGGTTGGCTGATAACTCAAACCCAAGGACGACAGAGAGCTTGCTTGAGCACCAAGGCATCGCAACAATCATTGCTGATGAAGCCGACGTAGAATTCTATGTCACCCATGAGTCGGAACAAGATCGCCATTGAGAGTCACCTAGAGGGGGTGAATATGTGATGCCTGCAAAACACAACTTCAAACACAAACTTGGTCCAAATTAAGAGTTAGCACAAAATAAGACCAAGTCGGAGTGAGAAGAAGAGAGAAGTTCTCTTCACTTGATTGCTCTTTCAAGATATGTAATAAACTAAGAGCAATATTGCAAGCGAAAGATAGAACTTGCATAGAGGAAGAACAATCACAAAGAAATCAAACACAATAGACATGATGATTTTTCTTGTGGTTTGGCCAAGCCTCAAATGCTTTCCTACTCCATGTCGTAATGCCCCAATGGACAAGGGTTACACTCAACCCCTCTCAAGTGATCCAATGATTAACTTGAGTGCCACGGTCTTCCTTATATCAATTATATTCCCCTCGCAAGGAATCTCCACAAATTAGAGTCTCTTGCAGTCGCACACAGAAATCAGAGTTACAACTCAAATCACAACACAAGAGAGAGGACAAAGTACACACATAAGAGCCAAAAGTAGCCACACAATACAAGAAACTAGATCACAAGCAATCACACAAAATTACATGAACACCTCAGAACTGCGCTAGGATCTCACTAGAATCGCTAGAACGTGTTGTGGCGGAGTGTTGGAATGAACTAGTGCTCTTGGTATGCTTGGGGTACTAAAGGATGTAGCCTAAGGGGTCCTTTTATAGCCCAAAGAGCCCCCATATCCATTTCTCCTTCCATGCAAAACTTGCTAAAAATCTATTGCTCTCGGGGCACCGGACTGGTCCTATGCGCCACAGGACCGAGAACAGTAGCGCCTCCCTCAGGATCTGATTGGGTGCCTTCCTTAACTAGCTGGCACTAGAGCATTCCGATGCACCTCCAGACCAAGTGACATGTCAGCTAGCCGTTGGCCAGTGCACACCCCAGGAGTTAGCCGTTATAGACGGTCCGGTGCACCACCGAGCCGGTTACTATAGAAGGTCCAGTGATTTTTATAAATAAAAATCTGAGACATCAAAGTTCAGTCGTACTTGTGGTCCGATGCACACAAACCCAGTCTGGTGTGCCAGGCCTCCTAGTGCCTAAGTTCTAGTCCTATGCAGACTTGATCTGGTGCACCACTAGACCAGTCCAGTGAGGCCCAAAACAAAACAATTAAGGCTCTTTTGAGCCTAACTTCTTCAATCTTCTTTCATTGTTTTGGGAGCTTTCCTACCATGTATACAAACATTATTAGCACATAATCCAATTGAATAAGTGTAGAAATCTCATCTTTTACTCATCCTTTCACCAAGATTTGCAATTTAGCTCAAACTAAGTCCTAAAGGCACTTTTATCACAGAATTGAGTTAGAGATCAAATCAAAGTGCTAAACACATAGTATTAGGCATATGCAACTTATCTAAGAGTTCAAACTTCATGGTTTTACCATTTTACCCGAAGTTGCACTTTCTCACCTCATTTGAGTTCTTTTGGACTTAGCACCTTCAAATTGTATATAAGTGAACTTGTGATCATACTCATAGCAAACAAGTTAGTCCATGATGGTGTGTTGGACACTTAATCACCAAAACAGGTAGAAATGGCTTTCTAGCCCATTTCGTAGGCAGCATCATCCACAGACCGGAACATACTCTGTATGTGTAGGGGTAGCGATAAACGTCAACTTGTAAAACATAATCTTGTCATTATATAAGACATGATAGGTACACCTACGAAATGATTCCACACCCCCTTGTAGTCTGATAGAGTACTCCATTTTGTAACCTCAAACTCAAATCAATACCATCAAAACAGAGCATATGGTGTAGGGTATTACGCATTCTAGCGGCCCAAACCTATATAAACCTTTGTGTTCCGTCGTGCTGCACATGAACCATTGAGCTAGAATCAATATCGTAAACCACTAAAAAGCACTGCGTGATATATGCTGTAGTGTGTTGCTAGTACTAAACATCGACATCTAGCGCACCAGGTAGGGGAGGCGACATCGACATCGGTTAGCTCCATGGACATCGTCTTCAGCAACGTCGTCAACTTTGTTCTGGGTGATATATTTCATTTTGGATCTATTTCCTACGTTGCTGGCAAGAGCAGAACTATGCACCACATCTCCAATGTGGGGGAAAGACCGAGAGGCAAACAACTGGCACCTTGATATGGATGGACCATTCACTCAAGCCTTCAACAGCTCCAGTGATGGCTGTGGCTAGGCTGCGACCAAACACTGCATCACTGAGAGCACCTAGAGGGGGTGAATAGCTGATCCTGCAAAATATCACTTAAAACACAAACTTGGTCTATAATATGAGTTATAGTAAATTAAAGCATGATTGGTAGTAGAGAACAAAAGATAAGTTCCTTTCACTTGATTGCTCTATCAAGATATCAATTATACTTAGAGCAATATCACAAGTGAGAAGATGGAACTAAGAAGAGATAAAATTTGCAATAATGTAAATGGCGCAAGAGACACGACAAATTTTTACCCCATGGACTAGTCAAGCGTAATATGCTTGCCTACTCCACATTGTGGCATCCTAATGGACGAGGGTTGCACTCAACCCCTCTCATGTGATCCAAAGATCAACTTGAGTACCACAGTTCTTCCTTGTATCTTGAAATCCTGTTTGTGAGCAATCTCCACATGTTGGAGTCTTTCACGGCTTACACAAGATGATCACAATCCAAAATCAGAGTAAGGGAGGGAGTAAGAACACACACAAGTACACAACGCAGCAACAACACGCTCAAAAGCAAAGACAAGAGCGCAACAACAAAATGATAGAGTAACAACTCAGAAATGCGCTGAAATCTCTCTCAAATCACTGAACGACATGGTCACAGAGTCTCGGAGTTGTAGTGTGCACTTGTGATTCTTGGGGTACAATGAGAGGGCGCCTAGGGGCTCCTTTTATAGCCCTAAGAGGCCTAGGAGTCATTGCCTTCTCCACAAGGAAGTTGGAAAACTTCCCTGTCTGTGGGCACACTAGACAGTTTGGTGCGCCACTGGATTTCCGACCAGCAACAGTCTGAATCATCTAGGTCCCTTAGTGATGTTTTGGTAATTAATGACAACCATTTATGGACTAACAATTCTTGGAGAAATAAGAATGCAGGTTGGATCACAGATAACAAAAAGTCTTGGAGACTTATAAGCATTGGTTGTGGATCAAGTGAAGGCAAATGTATAACATAGGTTTTGTTTTTTGTCGGTCACTAGGTGTTTAGAGAAGGAATTGATCGGATTAATAGGCTAGATAGCCATACTATAAAGAGCAGTCAATGACTTTGGTATGTGTAAAACTTAGTGCCTCATAAGGCATCTAGTAGTTGCATTTACATGAGGACTAACAGCGCTAACGATTTCGAGAGTTAACATCTTTTCAAAAGCGTGTTTGAAAAGTGGCTAAGTATTGCGGTCGGTGGATCGTCCGGTCCAGGAGGCCGGACTGTCCGCGATCCATCCAGAGGGGTCTAAAGAGTGTTCACTTCGAACTGGTCCAGTGTGTTTGTACTACGGATCGTCCGGACCTTGGGGCCAGACCATCCGCAGTCCTGACCAGAGAGGGTCCGAAGTTGCACATGTCCCTGTGTCCTTGTGCGGACTGTTCCTTGGGGTCGGTGGACCATCCGCAGGTGCCAAATTGGATTTGAGCAGGGACTATGTGTTTTTGGGCGTTTGAACTATGGACCGTCCGAGGCTTTAGCCTGGACAATACTAACTCCTAGGCGCAGACCATTCGGTCTTGAAGGGCGGACCGTCTGCTAGTGTAAATCAACTTGGTCAGTGCTCTAGTGTTTTAAGTTGCCAGGTCTTTGATCGTCCGGCCGGGGTTGGCGGATGGTCCGAGATTGACTTTTTCTAACAACACTGACATGTTTCAAACAGGAATTATAGCTATTACTTGTACAGCGGACCATCCAGTCGTAGGGCGTGGACTGTCCGCGTGTGCGCAAAATGTGTGCTTCAAGCACATAATGGTTAGAATTGTGAGGTGGGCTATAAATAGAAGTGGAGCTCGTGTGTAAGGTCTCTCTTGGCCATTCCTACCACACATTGAGCTCATTATGATCCTCTAACTCATTCTCTCACACTCTTTGCTTGGGATTGCATTCTAGTGAGAGATTGAGTGTTCCTAGTGCATTTGCATCCATTGGTGATCTTTGAGGCACTAGGTGGTACATCGAGCAAGCGTCGTTGGCTTGTTACTCTTGAAGGTTTCCACCTCCTAGACGGCTCGGGTGTTGTCTCCGTCGAGCTCTCTGTTAAGATTGTGGAGGAGTCATGGTGTTGATTGTGGGGGGGGGGATTGCGCCTACCTCACAGGATCGACAAAGGCAATGCTAGTGGAATCGATGTATTGAGTGATTCCTTGTCTACTTGGCTCCAAGATCAAGCCACATATTGATAGAGGAGTAAGTGAGAGCTTGAAGTTCATCTTAACGTGGGTTATGGGTGATCGGCAAATCACCGATACCATGGGATAAAACTCGGTGTCATTCTCTTCACTCCTTACTTATTACTTTGCAAGTAGTTAGTAATTTGTGTATTGTCTCTCATTTCTAGCATTTCCATAATTGGTCATCATAGTTTGCTTAATTTTCATAGCTAGAGAATTTATATCTCTTGTCGTATTGATTAAATTTCTCTAGTGTCTTCGATTCTAGTTAAAATCGTCTATTCACCCCCCTAGTCGATGTCCTAGATCCTACAAGTGGTATCGAAGCCGAGGACTCTATTGTTTGTGGATCTAACCATCCTAGAGTTGGAGAAAATGGATAGTAACAACAATGTGCACATTGGGAAGCCACCACATTTTGATGGGAACACTTATTTCTATTGGAAAATAAGAATGCCAATGCATCTTAAAGCAATGGGAGGAAAGATTTGGCCAATTGTCAGAGATGGATTTGTTGTATTGAAGCAAGATGAACCATCACCTAGTGACAATGAAAATGTTCTAACCAATGATCAAGCCATGAATGTGTTTTATGATTCTGTAGACAACAATGAGTTCAACCGTATCAAGAATCTCACAACCGCTCATGAGATTTGGACTAAGCTAATGGAAATTCATGAATGAACTACAATTATGAAGAGTGCAAAGCTATATGTGTGCAAAGGAAAATTTGAGCAATTTCTCATGAAGGAAGATTAAAATGTATCCGAGATGTTCAACCGGTTAAATGAGATAATAAATGAGCTCATGGGACTTGGTTTTAATGTACCAGATATGGATTTCACTCATAAGTTTCTTAGATCCCTTCCGGAGAAATATGACACTATTGTAACCATGTTAATAAGAAGTGATTTGACCACAACTTCTCCAACCGTAGTATTGGGAGAAATTCTTACTCAAGATATATTCAAGAAGTCTCAAGCCGAGGCTATGAGTTTGGCTATGAAAGTGAAAAGTGAATCAATAGCTCTCAAAGCTAAAGCTTCCTAGGCAATTGAAAAAGAAGAAAGTGATGATGAAGAAAATGGAAGTGAGAGTGATGAGGAGTTGGCTCTCTTTGTGAAGAAATTCAACAAATTCATGAAGATGAAGGGTCAACCTAGAAGAGGCCAAATATCAAGAAGAAAGTGTTTTGAGTGTGGGGAACCCGGTCACATTGCCATGAATTGCCGAAGAAAGAAGAAGGTCAAAGATGGAGATGATAAGAAGAATAAATTCTACAACAAGAAGAAGGATGGCAAAGCCTATCTAGTTGAATGGAATTTGGATGCTAGCTTGGATGATGATGACTCTTCATCTAAGCTTAGTGCCGGAATCGCCATCAAGGAGGCTCCTTCACTCTTCTCATCTCCTCACTGTCTCATGGCAAAGGCTGATGCTAAGGTAAAAATCATAACCGATTTAAATGATGTAGATGATGATGATGTTGATGATCTTGATGATGATGGCTATTTATATGATGATCTTGTTAGAATGTTGGTGAGACCGACAACTACATGCACAAAGAAAAATAAAAGTTTAGGACCTTGAAGGAATTATACAAAAACCTTCAAGTGTCGTTTAAGGAGCTCAAGACCTCCCATAACAATCTAAAATAGAATTGTGAGAAGTTTGTGGAGGCTCAAAACTCATCTATAATGCATGAAGTTGTGGTGGTCACCGAGGATGTTGGAGTCACTTGTGACTTACTTGATAGTCCTACAAGTGAACCACAACCTACTAGCTTTATTTGTGATAAATGCAAAATTTCTCTTGTGAATGATAATATTGCTTGTGACGAATCACAAATCATTGTTGAGAATGAAGCTCTGGTAGGGAAAGTGAATGATCTAACTCGTGATCTAGAGAAGGCATATGGTGGAAAGGCTAATTTGGATTTTAAATTGGGAAGTCAATGGTGCTCACTTAATCGTGAGGGCCTTGAATATGTTCCCAAGAAAGGCAAGAATGCTTTTATGAAGCAAAAGACCATGTTTGTGAAAGATTGCGACAAAGTGTGTCACAAGTGCCACAAGAAGAGACATATCAAGAAGAATTGTCCTAAGTTCAAGAATGTATCCTCTACTTGTTTTGAGCATTGTGATGTTCTTTCACATAATGCAAAAGGTGTTCATGCTAAATTTGTTGGCATTTTAATTGTTGGTAGCAAGAAGAAAGCCATTTGGGTGCCAAAGGCCTTGGTCACTAACAACCAAGGACCCAAACAAGTTTGGGTACCTAAAAGAGATTGATTTCCTTTTTGTAGGTAAACTACAAGACGGGAGGGAATCATTGGGTGTTATATAGTGGTTGCACTTAACACATGACAATGGATATGAGGATGTTCACCCTAATGAGAGAGGAAGGTTGTTTAAATTATGATAGCATCACATTTGGAGACAATCGCAATGGAAAGGTTAAAGGTTTGGGTAAAATTGCTATCTCAAATGACCATTCCATATCAAATGTACTTTTAGTTGAATCTCTAAACTTCAACTTGCTATCTGTAGCTCAACTATGTGATTTAGGATTTAGTTGCAATTTCACTGTTGATGATGTTCTCATCTCTAGCATTGATGGTAGCAATCTTATGTTTAAAGGTTTTAGATATGAAAATCTTTATCTTGTTGATTTTTCATCTAATGAGGCAAAGCTTACAACTTGTCTATTCTCTAAGGCTTCACTAGGTTGGTTATGGCATAGGAGACTTGGTCATGTTGGTATGAGACAATTGAATCAATTAACCAAGCATGACTTAGCTCAATGTTGGAAGGATGTGAAGTTTGAAAAGAACAAATTGTGTAGCTCTTGTCAAGCTAGGAAGGAAGTGGCAAACTCTCATCCAAACAAGAGTCAAATGTCAACTAATCGGCCATTGGAATTACTTCACATGGATCTTTTTGGACCAACATCTTTTGTGAGTATTGGTGGTAATTCCTATTGCCTTGTGATTGTTAATGATTATTCTAGATTCACTTGGGTTTATTTTCTTTGGGATAAATCTAATGTGTTTGAAACATTCATGATGTTCACCATATTGGCTCAAAATCAATTTGAATTTGACATCAAGAAAGCTAGAAGTGACAATGGGTCAGAATTCAAAAATGCTAGAATTAATGAATATTGTGATGACAAGGGTATTAAACATGAATTTTCTTCCAAGTATAAACCGGAACAAAATGGAATTCTTAAAAGGAAGAATAGGACTCTTATTGATATGGGTAGATCTATGCTAGCGGAATATAATGTGTCAGATTCTTATAGGGCCGAAGCCATAAACACTGCTTGTCATGCATCAAATAGGCTATATTGTCCCAAACTCTTGAAGAAAACTCCTTATGAATTGTTGATTGGTACAAAGCCAAATATTTCATATTTTAGAGTGTTCGGTTGCAAGTGCTATATTTTGAGAAAGGGAAGTTGGCTTTCTAAATTTGAGAATAAATGTGATGAGGATTTTCTTCTTGGGTATTCATCAAATAGCAAAGCCTATAGAGTTTTCAACAAAACTCATGGTATTATTAAAGAAGCATATGATGTTGAGCTTGATGAAACAAAGGGATCTCAAGATGAAAATGATAATCTTGATGATCTTGGTGGAGTTCAGTTGAGAAATGCTATGATAATTATGGCTATTGGTGAAATAAAGCTAAAGGAAGATGATGATGATAGTGTGGTTGTCATTCCATCCTCTTCAACTCTAGATGAGGAAACTCACTAAAGCCAACAATGATGAAGTTGAGGATGGTCATGATCAAGATATTTCAAGTCGTTCGCTTCCTCCTCAAGCTTCAACTAGTAATTCTCAAATCGTATCAAGAATCCATCATTCTATTGTAAAGGATCACTTGGTTAATCAAATTGTGGGTGACATTAGTAAGGGTGTTCAAACTCGCTCTCGTATTACTTCATTTTGTGAGCATTTCTCTTTTGTATCTATCTAACTGTGTAGTTGAAGCTCTACTTAATGTTGATTGGGTGAATGCAATACATGAGGAATTAAATAACTTTACCCATAATGAAGTTTGGGACCTGGTTGAGAGACCCAAGAACCATAATGTTATAGGTACCAAATGGGTGTTTTGTAACAAGCACAATGAAGATGGTTTGGTAGTGCGGAACAAGGCAAGATTAGTGGCAGAAGGATATACTCAAATAGAAGGATTGGATTTCAGTAAGACGTTTGCTCCCGTTGCAAGATTAGAAGCAATCCGGATTCTTCTTGCTTATGCTTGTGCCCATAACATCAAGCTCTACCAAATGGATGTAAAGAGTGTCTTTTTAAATGGTAAGATTATATGTGGAACAACCTTCCATTTTTGAGGACCCCAAAAGACCTAACCAAGTGTACAAGCTTTCTAAATCTCTCTACGGGCTTAAGCAAGCTCCACGTGCTTGGTATGAGAGGCTTAGGGATTTCTTGCTTTCCAAAGACTTCAAAATTGAGAAGGTTAACACTACCCTATTCACTAAAAGAATTAGTAAAGATTGTTTGTTTGTCAATTTGTTTATGATATTATTTTTGGATTTACTAATGAGTTATTTTGCGAGGAGTTTGGCAAAATGATGTCAAAGGAATTTGAAATGTCTACGATAGGAGAATTGAGTTTCTCTCTCGGTCTTCAAATTAGATAATTGAAAGATGGAATTTTTGTGAGTCAATCTAAATATTTGAAAGACATGCTCAAGAAGTTTAGCTTAGAAAATGCAAAGCCAATCAAGACTCCTATGGCTACAAATGGTCATCTTGACTTGGATGAGGGAGGTACAGTTGTTGATCATAAACTTTTTTGTTCGATAATTGGTAGTTTGCTTTACATTACTGAATCTAGGCCCGCTGTTATGTTTAGTGTTTGCATGTGCGCTCGGTTTCAAGCATCACCTAGAGAGGTTCACTTGAAAGCCGCAAAAGAATTTTAAGATATTTGAAGCATACCCCCAATATTGGTCTATGGTATCCCAAAGGTGCTTAATTTGAATTGATTTGATATTCGAATTAGGACTATGCGGGTTGCAAGGTTGATAGAAAGAGCACCTCCGGTTGTTGTCAATTTCTTGGGAGATCTATTGTCTCATGGTCCTCTAAGAAGCAAAACTCGTTCGCTCTCTCTACCACCGAGGCGGAATATATTTCGGCCGATAATTATTGTGCTCAATTATTGTGGATGAGGCAAACTCTATTGGATTATGGGATTTCCTTCAAGAATGTTCCTCTCATGTGTGATAATGAGAGTGCGGTGAAATTGGCTACAAATCCGGTCCAACACTCAAGAACGAAGTATATTGATATAAGGCGTCACTTCTTAAGAGATCATGTTGGAAAGGGGGATATCTCTATTTATTCTGTTGGGACGGATGATCAATTGGCGGATATATTTACAAAACCATTAGATGAACCAAGATTTTGCAAGTTGCGAAGTGAAATAAATGTGATAGATCTCTCAAATGTGGCTTGAAGTTGAGTACACATGTATAGTATAGCATTTGGGCTCTAGAATGTGCTCTCTAAATTATTTATTGGCTATTTTTGATGATTTTTTAGTCTTGCATAATTTTAGTAGATTTATGTGAAAACTTTGATTATCCAAGTATATTATGTATATATGCATGCATACTAACCCTTGGATTGATCAAAATGTCCATATTTGAGCAAAGAACCTAATTTGAAATTCGAAATCAGAAAATGGGCAAAGATTAGAAAACTGAGTGTCAGGCCACGGACCGTCTGCCATATCAGGTTCTAGACAGTCCGGGAGACAACACAGACAGTCTGGGGTTCCTAGGACACGGACCGTCCATAGTCCCCTCGCGGACCATCCGCGACAGGCAGAGAACTCTGGCAGAGGCAAAACTTTGTGTCACTTACATCACTTACATCACTTATAGACAGTTGTGGACCGGCCGCCAGGGTAGCGCGGACTGTCCGGCCATAGTTGCGTGGACTATCTGGCCACCTAGCGTGGGCCATCCGCCTCCTGCAGAACAACACTTTTAAAAATCTCAGAGTTTCAAAGTGATTGACTATTGATTATTGGGGATTCTTTTATATGTTATTGCAGTGGTGTTGGTGGTTTGAAGAAGAAGCTTGCAGGGCGTTTTCTATCCAAGCGTCGTCGTGTGGATGACACTAATTACAACCTCGGCATTGACTCTGAGGCCCAATCATCAACTGGGGCAGTGTTTCTTTGGATACATAGGATGTACCACATACTCATCCTGACTACCCCATTGATATCACAAGATGAAGGAGGTTCTCTATGGCTGAGTATTCCTCTCGGAGGATAGTTAACCAGTTTACTCTTCCATGTGATACCAATTTTCAGTATTTTCATACTCAATTGCAATTTGATGTTTTCTGAGGAACTCTTATGGACACCAAATTCCATAAGCATCAGGTCATTGACTAGGAATACATGCTAGGTCAGTCTGTCATGGAAGGCTTAATTCCCAAGTTTCAAGCATGTGGCTTATATGAGTTCATGGGGGCACAGGACTAACTACAGTGAGACGACAATTAAGCAGTTTCTTGCAACAGCAAAGATCAATATTAAAGATCAGCTAGTTGTCTGGATGACAGGGTTTAAAAGGTATGTGGCCACCTTTGTTGAGTTTGCTACTGCAAATAGTTTGGACTATGATGTGATCTCATCTAGGATTGATTTATATACCGAGGAGCAGTTTGAAGATTATGTATAGTATTATGAGCCTGTGGGACTAGGCATCCCTAGGAGGTTTGGAGAGACTCCAGGGCTGAGGCACCATCCTGCTGTAATTAAAATGATTGCTAAGGTAACTATTCTTCCCAAGAGTGGAGATAAGAGCAAGATCAGGGACAAATTCTGGAATATCATTGTCATGTGATGAAGGGAGAAGTAATGAATGCGGTTCTGTTTATGATGAGGCAACTCAATGACCTCAAGATGGACAAGAACCTGAACTTGGCATATGCTTCATACATCATGGCTCTGATCAAGGCTAAGACCAGATTTGAGGGGCGATGTGAGATATCTCATACTCTGTTTAGGCATTTCAAGATTGAGATTGGATTTCTCACCAGGCTTCTCAATCCCTTCCCTAATGATGAGGGAGAGGCTGGGGATGATGATGATGATGCTAATCCTAAGGTAGGTCCAACTTAGTAGGTGCCTCATCCTCCACCTCCTCCTCAACATGGACAATTCTGGTAGCCTGGTCCTAGATACTTTGATCCTTACTTCCAATAGATGCAGCAAGGGCTCCAGACACATATGGATGGTCGATTTTAGGGCATGATGACACACGCGGATGGCAGATTTGATGCCATGCAAATTCACTTTGATGTCCAATACTCTGCCCTGTACTCAAGGTTCGATGTTGTTGATGATCAACTTGATGGGATGCACTCTCAGTTTGTTGATCTTCGCACTCATATCCAGGATACCGTTCATGATCCAATCATGAGCAGAATGAACAACTGCAACATATCTTTTAGGATAATATGGGTGCTCTGTCAATTTGAGACCCTCTCGACTAGTGACAACATTCATTCACTTGATCAGAGGCAGCAGCTCCAGAATGATTTTGGTGAGTTCACCTCCATTTTCGATAGTTTCAGCTCTCACTATTACAACATGTATTTGTGTCCTCCGTCGGGTACCCAGTGAGGCCCCTCCTTTCTGGCAACTGATGCCAAAGGGGGAGAGATGAAGATGAAGATGGGGATATTATAGTCAGGGGAGCTCATGTGGACATTTAGACTTTGCATGTGCATGATTATTATCTAAACTCTATGTTTCATGCATTTGTTAAACTATGTCTTGTATTGCTTGTTGACCAATGTTTGCGTTCAAACTATGTTGTTAAGTTTTTATGTTTGTATTAGTTCGAAGTATCATATGAATGGTTGACCGAGGCGTAATTAAATTTGTTGTGCTTATTACATATCATATTATACTTGTATACCTCGATAACCATGACTGTAGGAAGATCTCCGCCAAAACTTCGATATATTATGTGTGTGAAATCTTCAACTAGATATATCATGCAAACATGTAGGGGGAGCTATTCCTACACCTTGAGTTTCTGTCCTGACTTATCTATACTTCAGATGGAACTTCAAATCGAGATAAGTCACTCGAAACTCACCTCAAATCCTTCTTATACCTAGTGTGTGAGGAAGATTTGAAAAACTGAATCTACTCTGTATGAAATGTGTGGTGTTGTCATCAATTACCAGAAAGGGGGAGATTGTGAATCATATAGGCCTCTTAGTGATGTTTTGGTAATTAATGACAACCATTTGTGGACTAATAATTCTTGGAGAAATAAGAATATAGATTGGACCACAGAGAACATAAAGTCTTGGAGACTTATAAACATTGGTTGTGGATCAGGTGAAGGCAAAGGTATAACATAGGTTTTGTTTTTTGCTAGGTCACCAGGTGTTTAGAGAAGGAATTGACCAGATTAATAGGCTAGATAACCGTACTATAAAGAGGAGTCAATGACTTTGGTCTGTGTAAAACTTAGTGCCTCATAGAGCATCTAATAGTTGCATTTGCATGAGGACTAACAACACTTCCGATTTTGAGAGTTAAAATCTTTTCAAAAGCGTGTTTGAAACGTGGCTAAGTGTTGGGGTCAGCGGATTGTCCGAACCAGGAGGCTAGACCGTCCGCGATCCATCGAGGGGGTCTGAAGTGTGTTCAATTCGAACTGGTCCAGTATGTTTGTTGTAACACCCCCAGTGTTTATATTCCGCTCGACAACGAGTATGAAATTAAACACGGAATATCAGTGGATGAAACCGAGGCTAAATTTATTTTATCTTCATCTATCGCGATTTTTATATATCACATCTGTTTCGTTTGTCGCGAGTGCGACATAGTTTCTATTTTCATCTATCCGGGCTCATCCTAAATTTTCATGATATTCGGAACATTGTTGTCCCGAAAATCGGTGCGTCCGATGATTATTTAAAATTCATCAGTTAAAGTGAATGCTCGACGACTAGTGAGACTCGTAAAAATTAGACTGGATTAAATACGGTCTAAAATCCCGATGCCATGGATTCGGTCCATTTACACCTGTCCGAACTCTAACCTTTGAAATTGAATCTGGTCCCTGTGGCGGGTGCAAAATACGTATCTGAACAGCGCACCGCCTCTCAACCACAGAAACGATGTGTGCCGTCACTTCCGGAAAGGATCGCACTCTCGATGCCGCATCAATATCGCGCATTTATTTCGCGGAATATTGAGTCTTGTGTCCGTTTAAAAATTTATGGACTAAGAGAATACGAATGCGGAAGCCCGACCCACTCTAATGATTTTTATCTCGAATAAATTTATTGAAACTCGACAAAAATGGTTTTCAGTCCGAAACAAACCAGACAAGTGTAATTAGAACTGAAAGCGAGTAATTAGTAATTAATTTGGTTCGCTAATTCGTAGAATAAAATATGTAGTCCGTATAGTCGGCTCATTATGCATCGCTAAAATCTTTATTCAAAATATCCGTAATTTTCAAAAAAAAAATTCTCTGACGTACCTATCCTCTCGGCCGATCGTGTGCCTTGATATTTCTACAGGCCACGCTCATCTCCTAGCTTATCCTTGTGTTCATGGCTATCTCCTTGTCTTCCCTCTCTCTCTCCAAGACGTGTAGCCTTCTCCATTTGAGCACGTCACCTCTTGCTGTTGATGTCCTTCACCGTGGAATGCACATCTCACTTCCTGGCCGTGCTCATCTCCAGCACCTCACCCGACCATGGTGCCCGGCCCTTCGCTGTCAACCAACCAAGACCGCTGTATCTGCTCTGCCGTTCAAGTTCCTCAGGTCTGGCTATCGCTGCGTCCATCAGCTTCCATCTCGCTAGCATCCTCCGCTCGACCGTCCATGGAAAACTCACCAGGTGTTCGACTTTTCCCAGCTCGCCACAGATGCCGTCAGCCATGGTGCCCGGCCTGGACGTCGATCTCCTCGTCACAGTCCGAGTCTGCATCTTCCGTAAACGTTGGCCGCCTCTGTGTGGCCCCTGTGAGCTCCGGTCGTTCCGTGCATCTTCTCTGTTTCTAACCATGGAGCATCAGCCGTTGCTCCCTGGTCTCGGCTCCCTGCCCCTCCCATGGCGCCCAGCGTCGTCTCAAACCTGCCATGTCCGTCGCCGGTCATTCACCTCGCCCTGCTGCTTATCCCGTCGCCGAGCTGTGTGCTGGTACTGTGACCTCGACGATGCGCAAGGGCGCTCGCCCCTGAATCACCTTGCTGTCGTGCTTAAATCGACGTCTCCCAGCTCCATCGCGCTACTTGCCTCTTTGTTTGTCTCATCCTTGTGCTCGACCTCGACCAGTGCCTCCCTGTCCTAGTTTTGCTCCAGCTCAAGAACGTCGTTTTCTCGCTATGCCTTACCGTCGTGCGTCGCTACGGGCTTATCCTCAGTCGACGCGCTACTGCTGGACGCAGCTATCTCCGTCACTTGCGTCATGTTCTGCTCAGCTGTCAGCTCTTGGCACCGTAAACTCACCTTCCCTTGCGCACATCTCCGGAGACCCTGCCTTATCACGCGTGTGCGTTATCGATCTCGTCGTCGTTCCGTGCATCATCAAAAAATCCTAAGAATCGGGCGAAGACGAAGCTAGCAGCGTGAAGTTCGTGTGGCACCTGCCAAGGGCTCGACAAATTGTTTGAATCGGAAAATCATTACCGATCTCGCGGATTCGTGTCAGCTATTGGAACGGTAAGCTGATTTACTATTTTTATTGACTGATCTGATGAATGGATTGGTTGAATTAGTTGTCTGTAAAGAGTGTTTTATTCTTAGCACGGGTGCGTTGTCGAGGTATTAGATGTATGTCGTGATGCCTCGCTTCGTGCATCCATGGAGTGTGTACATACGTATGAAGCGGTCGTGTCACACGAAACTCAAAGTTTAAAATGATTATTGTGTGAGGAGTGGTTAATTGCATAATAAGTCTAGTGTCTCGCTCATATAGCTGATAAATACGGTCGTGGTTATATTAAATGATTATTAAAATGCATCGCAGGTAGTATGTAGTGGGTGCATATGTCGAATAGGTTTAAATTGGCTCTTTGATGAGAAGTGAGGAGAATTAATAGCATGAAGAATTGATTTAGTAATCCAAACGATTATCCGATAAGGCTGTCATCGTTGATTTGGTAGGATATTTTGGTAATCAAACCTGAGATATTTGATTAATTGTTGATATGCAAAATATGTGATGAGAGAAATAAAATTAAATTAGTTCTTTATGAGCGATGTAGTATAATCTCTAAACGAGTGATAAGTTTAGAAGTTAAACAATTAGCTGATAAGTTATGTTTAGGCTAACTATATTAAATGTGTATAGTTTATGTTTCATGATGTTTGTGTTAGTTTTAGTTAATCTAGAGAAGCACAATTATTACGCTTAGTCGTACGCTAATAACTAGTGTTTCCGTATAAGATAGTTTAACGCCTCGCTGCTAGGTGTTTTAATTCGCTATCGCGTAGCATTATTTAGGTTTGTAATATTTCCATCGATATGCATTCATGTGCATAATGCATTTCATTCAGGAACGTTAATTAATCGCGCGATGTGGAAGACAAGCCAAGTCGACCCCAAGCGCGGACTACTCCGCAGGATGAAGCTGATGGATGAACCGGAAGATGGAAAATCTGAATGAGTGCCAAGCCAAAGAATACTCGCCAAATGGTCGCCTAACCAACACTAACCTAGTGTTACTCAGGCAAGCCCCGGTGCATTTGCCACCTCCTTGTGTTTGAAAAATCTTTATCACTTGCTTGATGCATTAGGTGATAGGAGTTGATTGCTAAAACAATTCATGTATTACCTTCCTTGGATTTGATTACCTTCCTTGAAATCCCCATTTTACAAAAGATTTTTGATGCTTAGCCTTGCTTTAGAAAAACAAAATGTTTTGTTTTTACAAAAGATGATGTGGCAAAGGTGGGTGGGATGTTTTTGAAAACAAAACTTGATGGTGGATCCATCATGGCTATGATGGGTCCAACATCGGAAAAGATGTACCTCTGCCAGGTACCAACCTTTGGGTTAAATGATTAAGCTGAGACCGGGCGGGTGACTTGCACGAGAAGAGAGTCTCGGTGTAGTGTCTCCGTCTGAGTCGATTAAGGACCTTGTCGATGTAGGCCTGCTGACCGAGGACCCTTTAACTGGTCACATGCCTCGTCATGGGTAAGCCTTGCCTCGGGCAGACTAAGGCCAGAATAAGATAACACGAAATGGGCATGGAGCGGTGGCGAGAGTAGCGTGTACCCTCCGTGGCAAGAGGCTGGACGGTGGTGTATCTGTGCTCTCGGTTTGCGTGAACCTGATCTGGTCTTAAGAAACTCGGTGGCGGGTTGACATATGCAAGGGTTAAGTGCTACATATGTCGTGTGATTGGAGATCCTCAGCTGAGTATAATCGATTCGGATCGCCGTACCTTCGCGGTTATGAAGACTTGGTCACTAACTTACACGTAGCAATCTAGTGAAGATGAAGGGTTGATAAGAAATTGGCTAGTGCAGGTCAAGTGCTTGAACTAGGGTAGACAGAACTCTAGATGCAGGTAATTTTACTTAACCTGACATTAAAAATGGATTTTAAGGATCCACTCGTAGTAAGCTTTTCTGCAAAACAGAGTCTTGGATTCTTGATAAACCATACCTTGAATCCCTCTAGCCAGCATACCCTTGAGAGTCTTTTCTTTAGTCGGGTAAGTCTTGCTGAGTAATTCCATACTCAGGGTTTTATTCCCTGTTGTTTTTCAGGTTCTAACCTTGTGCTGCTGTGATGGTGTTAAGTGCCGGTGGGCTCGGCTTTCTTATAAGTCTAAGTAACCCTCCTTATACTTCTTACTGAGGATGGTCATTTGAGCTAGCATATATTTCAAACTTATACTTTTGTAATCACTCCGATAAAATAATATAAAATTTTTGTAACTTGTAAAATTTGGTAATAAGATTTCCGCTGCAATAATATTGGTGTGTGTGATTTGTATTACTTAATCCCGCGGTTCTAGTTGAAAGTGGTTTATCCAATGTCCTTGGGGCAATCGGACAGATCCTGTTGAGTTATTTGGTGCACATGCATGGCCGTCTGAGGTCTTTGGGACAAGGACAGGTGCAAGTGGGCCCAATAACTTGGAGGTTCTGCCACATTTGTACTGCAGACCGTCCAAGCCCTTGGGGCCGGATTGTGGGGGACAGATATCCCCCGGGTCCACTAGCAGGGTAAAAGACCTCACGAAGGGCCCATAGGCCCAATAAGTCGTAAGGTCATTCCTTCATGGGCCTGGGGGAGGGGACAATCAGCAAAGCAAATCAACGTAAAGCCGGGTCGACGCAAGTCCAGATGGCCTCACAATGTTGAGCGAAGAAATTACAACAGAAGATCCGACTTTCCCGCGCTGGAGCACCATGCAGTAGAACCAGGCGAGGATAGGTCGGCTGAATCATAGGAAGGTAGACTCAAACAGTTCACTATCCTTTAGGTGCACGTTGTTATCATATCCGCATGTATCGCCCCACGGCCGAATATATAAGGCCAAGGGGGCAGCCCTTCAGAACGATCGAACACACTATCCAGCCATCTACCTACACTCTCCACATCCTCGCTCTAGAGAATCACCTTGTAACCCATCACACAAAGCATCTTCGCCAGGACGTAGGGTGTTATGCATCTCTAAGCGGCCCGAACCTGTAAACATTGTCTCTTGTCTCTCGTGTATCTGGCACGAACCATTTTGCTACAGTCGGCGACACCACCAACTCCTAAAAACACCTCGAGGGGCAACCCCGAGTGTGCGGTCGGACCCAAAACACCGACAGCTGGCGCGCCAGGTAGGGGGGGTGTCAACGATCTAAGTTAGCTCAATGGCCGTCAACATCCACAGCAAGATCACCTTCCGTCCCGGGTCCATGTTCTGCTTTGGGACGATCTCGTCCATAGCCGACGAAGAGGGAACTCTACACCGCGTTGCTGATCCGCCGAGAAAGAAGCTTCCTCCAACAAACTCTGAAAAAACCGGAGAAGCACAATCTCCAGCTCCCCGAAAGAAAATCGCCACGACAGCCACGCCATTCTACCCCTACGTTCTCTTCATCGGGAGAGTGGAATCGCCTCCCATCTCTGACGATGAGCCAACTGCGCCTGGGGAAGAACCACCTCAGCGGGAATCCCATCGACGAAGAAATCGGCGCCGAAACGTCCGGAGACATCACCAAGCTGGAGAACGGGATCCGGAGCAGCCTGTCTCGCGAGACGAGGTCTCGGAGATGGGAGAAACTCCGGAAGAACGCGTCTTCAGAGAACGAAGGAACTCCTGGCGGCGCGATCGTCGACGAGCTCAGGAACAAGCCGAGCAAGAGGCGAGGCAGCGCCGGGAAAATCCACTCTTCGGTCGCATCCTGAACCCCGACTTCGCCCGAGCCATGAACACGCCGAGCGAAGTCGGAGGAGTACTAGCTCGGATAGCTAATGAACTCCCTCGGACTCCCGACGCCAAGGGCTATCGACGCCTGTTCACCCAGGCAGCCAACCATCTTCTACCTCTCGCTCACCCGCCGAATGACTTGCGACACGCCATCAACAGTCGCCGAGACGCGCGGAGCTCCATCAACGCTTCGCGTGAACGACAGCATGAGAACGAGATACGCCGCCGGGAGGAATACGACAGGGATCATGGCATTCCCGCTCGGAGTCAAGCCACCAGAGCCGAATCAACGACGGCCTCGACTGGCGGAACTGCCCGGGGACGGTCGAGGAACCACAACAACTACTCCCCTCCCCAGGACAGACATCATCCCCGATGACAGGAGGACACATGTGGAGTGTCAGCCCTTACTCCACGCCTTAGGGCCATTCAATGGCCTCCTAACTTCAAGGTATCCAATGTCGATAAATATGAACCTAAGCAGGACCCAGGAGGCTGGCTGGCCGTCTACACCACCGCCGCTCGAGCCGCCAGAGCATCCGAGGACGTGATGACTGCATACTTACCCATTGTCCTCGGGCAAGACGCACTGCAATGGCTACGACATCTACCTCGACACTGCATTGACGACTGGAGCGACTTCAGTCGGCGCTTCACTGCAAATTTTTAGTCCCTCTCCGACAAACCGGCGCAACCATGGGACCTCAAATCCATCAAGCGCCGGGGGGACGAAACTCTCCGATCGTACCTCAAAAGGTTCCAGACCATGAGAAATCGTATCCCCGAGGTCACGGAGGCGGCCGTGATCGAGGACTTCTACAGAGGATCCAATGACTCGGCCTTCGTCCGAGCCATACTACAGAAGGCGCCAACTACCTCCAAGGAGCTGTTCCGGGAAGCCGACCTCTACATCACCGCCGACGAGCAAGCCCAGGACCTCATCGGAGGAGCAAAGCCTGCTCCAGCAGCACCACGACGCGACACGAACCAGCAACCTGACAAACGCTGGGAGAAGAGACCGCGCGAAGAGGTGCACGCCGCCAGACCACCTACCTCTCGCGCCCAGGGAGGACCTCGCGGAGGCGAACGCACGCTGGACGACATCCTCGACGCCCAGTGCCCGTACCACAAGGACATGCGCCACACTCTTCGGAACTGCCGGGACTTCAAGCATTCCATTGGGCACGACCGACCCTTCCAACCTTTGCCTCCTCCTCCGCCGCGGGGAGGACCAGAAGAACCACAACAACCCCAGCAGCAGGAAGAGGGAGGAGGAGGAGCTTTCCCGCGCGTTGACAGGGAGGTCAACGTCATCTTCGGCGGACACGGATCGCAGGAGAACAAAAGACAGCAAAAGCTCAACGATCGCCAGATACTAGTGGCAACCACCGGACCACCCGCTCCGTACCGATGGTCGGAGCTCCCAATCACCTTCACTCGGGCAGATCAATGGCTCAACTTCGACCACCCAGGCAAATACCCGCTCCTCGTCGATCCGGTGATCCGAGAGAGCAGGGTGAAGAAGGTGTTAGTGGACGGGGGGAGCAGCATCAACGTCACCTTCCCCCGGACACTCCGAGGCTTGGGAGTTCACCTCAAAGAACTCCACGAGTCAGACACTCCCTTCTTTGGCATCGTGCCAACTGAGGGAGAATACCCGCTGGGCCACATCTACATGCCCGTCACCTTCGGGACTCCGGAGAACTACAAAACCGAGTTCCTGAGGTTCGAAGTGGTGAACTTCGACTGCGGGTACAACGCCATCATTGGGAGGCCGGGACTAGCAAAATTCATGGCCATCCCGCATTACACGTACATGATATTGAAGATGCCGGGACCGCAAGGAATCATAACTGTGCGTGCTGACCTCCAAGGCGCCGCAGAATGTTTCCGAGTGGCCATCCAGGCGGCCCTCACCACCAAACCGTCAGCGACTTCTTCGACCCAGGCGAACTCTAAGCCTGAGGAAGACCACACAGCGCTGGCGAATGAAGCTCAAGCCGCAACCTCTATGCGGCCGACTGAAGAAACTAAAAGAATCAATCTGGGGTTTGCCGATGAACGCAAAACTGCCATCATCAGCTCTAGCCTGGATGATAAATAGGAAAGCGCGCTCATCTAGTTTCTGCAAGACAACCGAGACGTATTCGCATGGCAACCTGCGGATATGCCAGGAGTCCTGAGAGAACTGGCCGAGCACAAATTGAAGGTCTACCCCCAAGCAAGACCAATCCGGCAAAAGCTGCGTCGTTTCACGCCCGACAAGAGAGAGGCCATTCGCGCTGAGCTGGCCCGCTTGGTTGCGGCTGGGTTCATTAGAGAAGTGTTACATTCCGAGTGGTTAGCCAACCCTGTTCTTGTACTCAAAAAGAATAAAGTGGATTGGCGCATGTGCGTCGACTATACTGATCTCAACAAACATTGTCCGAAGGATCCCTTCGGGCTCCCAAGGATAGATCAGGTGGTAGACTCCACCGCCGGATGTTCTGTGCTGTCTTTCCTGGATTACTATTCGGGATACCATCAGATCAGCCTGGCAAAAGAAGACGAGGAAAAAACGGCGTTCATCACTCCGTTTGGTGCTTTCTGTTATACCTCCATGCCGTTCGGCCTCAAAAACGCTGGAGCAACTTATCAGAGAGCCATTCAAACATGCTTAGCCGATCACTGGGGCAAGCGTGTGGAAGCCTACGTAGACGATGTGGTAATCAAAACGGAGAACTCGGAAAACTTCATCGAAGACTTGCAGCTGGTTTTCAACAGTCTACGACGGTATCAGTGGAAGCTTAATCCCGAGAAATGTGTTTTTGGGGTACCAGCAGGAAAGCTACTCGGATTTATTGTAAGCCACCGGGGAATTGAAGCTAATCCGGAAAAGATTGAAGCTATCATGAAAATGGAAGCTCCACGATCACAGAAGAAGGTTCAACGACTTACCGAATGTATGGCAGCTCTGAGCAGATTTATATCCAGGCTGGGAGAAAAAGGTTTACCGTTTTACAAGCTACTCAAGAAGGTGGACAAGTTTCAGTGGACTTCAGAAGCGCAGGAAGCCTTGGATGCACTGAAAAAATTCTTGACAACCCCACCAGTACTGAAACCACCACGGCGAGCCACATCAACTCAACCAGCTGAAGATCTGTTGCTATATATCTCTTGCACGACTCACGTGGTAAGCACCGCGTTGGTAGTCGAGCGAGCAGAAGAAGGACATGCCTACCCTGTGCAACACCCCGTTTATTTCATTAGTGAAGTACTGGGTCCCTCGAAGAAAAAGTATCCCCAAGTGCAGAAGCTATTATATGCAGTGCTCCTAACTTCCCGCAAACTGCGTCACTACTTTGATGACCACAAAATCATAGTAGTCACCGGTTTTCCGATAGGGGATATTCTCCACAACAAGGAAGCCATTGGCCGAATAGCCAAGTGGGCCTGTGAACTGGGATCTCATGACATTGAATTTCGACCTCGTACTGCCATAAAGTCCCAAGCATTGGTTGACTTCGTATCAGAATGGACTGAACAACAAATACCAGAGAACCCGAAAACTGCAGAAGTATGGAGGATGTATTTTGATGGCTCGCTGAAGTTGCAGGGAGCAGGCGCAGGAATTCTCTTCATCGCGCCTGGAGGCGAACACCTCAAATATGCCCTCCAAATGTTATTTCCAGCCTCTAACAATGCAACCGAGTATGAAGCTCTGATCCATGGACTAAACATCGCCATATCATTGGGCATCAAGAGATTAATGGTATACGAAGATTCTCTGGTGGTCATAAGTCAGATAAACAAAGAATGGGACTGTTCGAAGGATTCGATGGGAAAATACTGCACTGCCGTCCGGAAGCTAGAAGATAAGTTTGAAGGACTAGAATTTCATCATGTAGAGAGATCGAAACACGGCAGCTGATGTATTGTCCAAGTTAGGATCCAGCCGAACTCAGGTCCCATCCGGAGTCTTCGTGCAAGAAATACCACAACCGAGCATCACAACAGATCAAGCAGAAGAATGTAATATCATGGATCAACCTGATTCAGACTCTGACGACTGGAGAAGGCCGATCATCAGATACATAAAGAATGAAGAGGAACCAGATGACAAAAATACAGCCGAGCGCATCGCCAGACAGTCAGCCCACTACACACTCATTGGGGAAACATTATACAGAAGGGGTGCATCAGGCGTCCTCATGAAGTGCATTCTCTCATCTACTGGGAAGAAACTTCTAGATGAGGTCCATGCTGGGCAATGCGGAATACACGCAGCGTCCAAGACACTAGTCGGGAAAGTCTTTAGGTCAGGATTCTATTGGCCAACAGCGAAAAACGATGCAGTCGAGTTAGTTCAGAGGTGCGAAGCTTGCCAGTACTTGTCAAAGCAACACCATTTACCAGCACAGCAATTACAGACCATACCAGTAACTTGGCCCTTTGCATGCTGGGGACTGGATATGATTGGACCTTTTAAGAAGGCTCAAGGAGGATACACTCATGTACTGGTAGCAATCGACAAGTTCACCAAATGGATAGAATTCAAACCCATTGCTTCCTTAACCTCAGCCAAGGCCGTGGAATTCATACAAGACATAATATTCAGATTCGGAATACCAAACAATATCATAACTGACTTGGGATCCAACTTCACAAGTTAAGAATTCTTTGACTTCTGCGAGCAAAAGGGCATTCAGATCAAGTACGCTTCGGTAGCACACCCGAGGGCCAACGGGCAGGTTGAGCGAGCTAACGGGATGATACTGGAGGCACTCAAGAAAAGGGTCTTCGAAAAGAATGAAAAGTTCGCGGGAAAGTGGATACGCGAATTGCCCTATGTCTTCTGGAGCCTAAGAACTCAACCTAGCCGAGCTCTACATGGAAGCACTCCCTTCTTCATGGTCTATGGATCAGAAGCAGTATTACCCGTCGATCTCAAGTTCGGGGCGCCGAGGTTGGTCTTTGAAAACATAGCAGAAGCTGAAGCTACTAGGCTGGAGGACATTGATGTACTCGAAGAAGAACGGCTGAACGCAGTAATTCAATCAGCACGGTACCAGCAGACTCTGAGACGCTATCATGACAAAGCCGTGCGACAACGATCCTTTTCAGTAGGAGATCTCGTCCTCCGCCGAATTCTAACGGGGGAGGGACGACACAAGTTATCGCCCTTATGGGAAGGACCATTCATAGTAGCGGAAGTCACTCGGCCGGGATCATATCGTCTAACCCAGACGGACGACACAGAAATTGGGAACTCCAAGAATATAGAACACCTCAGGAAGTTTTACCCCTAGCTGAATTTCAAAAGCTATCGGGACGACGATGTACTCTGTAAAACGGGAGATATGTGATCAATAAAGAAGGCTTCAGAGATACTCAATTTGTTCATGATTGACTAGCGCTCTTACTTAACTCGGGGTGACCACCATGCCCTGCTGACAGAGCAATCGGCTTAAGTCGGCAAAGACTTAAGACGGTGCAACATGCTCACGCTTACATAACTCGGGGTGACCACTATGCCCTGCTAACGGAGCAATCGGCCTAAATCGGCAAAGACTTAAGACGATGCAACATGCTCACGCTTACATAACTCGGGGTGACCACTATGCCCTGCTGACGAAGCAATCGGCTTAAGTCGGCAAAGACTTAAGACGGTGCAACATGCTCACGCTTACATAACTCGGGGTGACCACTATGCCCTGCTAACGGAGCAATCGGCTTAAGTCGGCAAAGACTTAAGACGGAGCAACATGCTCACGCTTACATAGCTCGGGGTGACCACTATGCCCTGCTAATGGAGCAATCGGCTTAAGTCGGCAAAGACTTAAGACAGAGCAACATGCTCACGCTTACATAACTCGGGGTGACCACTATGCCCTACAGACGAAGCAATCGGCTTAAGTTGGCAACGACTTAAGGCGATGCGACATACTCGCGCTTACGTAACTCGAGGGATGACTTCTATATCCCGCAAACAAGTCTCAAAAACCATCACACAACCTTTTTACTGCTACAAATTTATGCACTGTTGAACTCTAAAACAGTAGGAGAATAGCAATATTATTCAAATGCTAAACTGGTGTCCTCTAAAAAATATATGATCGTGCTAACCGCGCGCTCAAAGCACGCAAAACATTTCTCTATTTCGTGATGTCTTTCTCAGGAGCCACCGACGAGGAAGGGCGACTTGAGGAATCAGGTGCAGCATTCACATCAGCCCTTATGTCTTCAGGAACAACTACACCAGGTCTCCTCATCAAGATTCGTCCCACTCGTATGGCCTTATCCATGGCCCTGTCACGCTGGGCTCTCAGAGTAGTGGAAGTTTCTTCAGCAACCTTGGCAGCCAATCGAGCATTTTCTAGCTCCTGCGTGATGGATTTCTTGGAAGCACAGAGTTCTTTGATAGTAGCATCCTTAGCCGATATCAACTGTCAGAGACGGATCACGTCATCTGTGGATTCCTGCAGTCTGTAGCGAAGATTATCTAACTCCTCCATGGAAAAGCGATGACTCCTCTCCAGGATGGTCAGCGAGTTGCTAGAATCGCGATACATTCTGTCAAGATTATCGCGAGATGCAGCAAGGGCACGTTTCTCTTCCTACAAACAAGAATCAACTCCTTTCAAACATCAAACAAACAATAGGAACACAACAATGCAAGGTACAGCTTCACAAGTCACCTTTTCAGAATCAAGCTGAGTGCGCAGAGAAGAGCTCAGTGCATTGGCGTCATCTAAGGCAGCAGAAACCTGAGCTAGTTCGGTCTGGCTTTGAGAATACTTTTCTTCAAAGTCAGAGCACCGCTGGACCAGCTCAGCTAGATCTCGGGAATGTTTTTCTTCAAGAGTGGAAATTTGCCAAGTCATATCTAGCAGGAAATAATCAAACAAAAAGGATCAGGATATAAAGCAGTTCAGTAATGCGGAACAAAGAGAAGCAGAAAAGCACTAACCAGCGTTGGTCACCTCCAAGTCAGAAACACGTTGTTGAAGTATCACCGGATTCCAACGTGCAAGAGACAAAGCTCCTTCTGGAACAGAAGCACCCTGCAACCTCAGCTGACTAGCCATTCCGTCTACCAAAGCCTGATAAGAAGAACAGATGAGTGTAATGACAGCAGTTCACACAGCGCGAAAGTCAAGACAAGATATATTACAATACCTGAAGATTAGAAAAGAACGAAGGGGCTCCCAGATCATGAGAGATCAATTGATGGCCTGGCGTAAGGTCACCACCCGAAGCAGTTGGCAACAAGCTAGCAGAAACCAACTCAGTGCCATCAACAGAGCTCAAGACTTGGCCAGCGGGGACGCTGCCCTCCAAAGCGACTCCCTGGTTCGAAGCTTGGGTGACCACCACGCAGCCGGAGTGCGGGGGCGATCTCACATGAACGTCCATGGAAGTACAAGAGGGGGACCTTGCTGGGACACCCTCGGGGGCTGGGTCGTAGTTTTCACTACCCGCATGAGCCGGATCATCTCCGGCAGTACCCTCGGGGGCTGGACAGTGGCTTGCACTTTCCACCCGAGCCGAGTCACCCTCGGCAACACCCTCGGGGGCTGGGTAAGCGTCAACACCATCCTTGAGAGCCGAGTTCTCTGCAGTGGCCACCTCTAAGGCTAAAGGCCCCTCAGCTGCTTCCATGGGACCGAGATGATCCAAATCAGTCTCCTGGCCCTCAAGACCGCGCTCTAAGGTCGATGAGGCGCGGGATGACCTCAACCCAGCATCGAGGACATCGGCACAAACCTCCATCACACTGTCATCCGCTGGCTCTAACAAAAGGTTCTCTGGAACCATATCCTCTAGGGTCTGATCAAAATTGGCCAGAGATAACTCCTGTAAGCCAACGAGGGCTGACAAAGCAGGAGAAGGAACTCCACTGCTCTCCCCACTGGCAATATACTGCCGACTGTTCTTCTGGGTCAGAGGGACCTCATCTTCTTCCTCCCTGTCATTTTCATCAACAACATAAGCATCACACCCATTGGGATCAACATCGGATGGGGCACAAACATTGGGTTCAGCAGCAGCTGGAGCACACCCATTGGGGTCAGCGTCAGTGAAATCAGGCACGGGAACCTCCTCAGCAGCAGGAGCCGAGGGACCAGCACCCCGATCCAAACTAGACACTTGCCGGAGACGTCTCTTTTTCTTTTTCTGCTCATCCACAGAAGGACCAAGTTGATTGGCTCGGCAAGGGCGTCTTGAGCGAGCACTGGCAGGCTTCTGAACATCCAAAGTTATACTAGCTTCTGAAAGAGGCACCACCACCAATGTCCCAGCAGGAGCAGCATCAGGGAAGTCCTCAGCCAGCAAATCAAGCATAGCACTTATTTCTGCATCACTAGGATCCAAAGGCACCTCAAAGTGGACTTGCCGTTCGTCGTCAGGAATTTCCCCGAGCGAAGCAACCAATGTGTTAACCTCTTCGGCAGAGGGTCGCACTCTAAGGCCCAAACCATCATCAGTGACAGGTGGATTCGACACAAAAAGAGTGAAGGTCTTGGGAGAAGGCAGGTTCCATGCTGAATATGCCACTGGGGCGCCAATATTTGATACTTTGCCTCTAAGGATCGTCTCAAGTCGGTTCACCAAATCTACAGAGGGAATTCTCCTATTGGTAACCTGGGTCGGGTCAGCCAAGCCTCTGTACAGATAAGCTGGGTATGCTCTATCCTTCAACGACTGAACATTCTTGAAAACGAAATCAGCAACCACAGCTTCAGCAGTCAGACCCCTTTCTTTCAGCAGTCCAACTTCAGCTAGCAAAGCCCTCGCTTCAGCTACCTCCTGATCCGCGGGAGATTCAGTCCAACTCGGAGTGCGAACATCCGGCTGTCTTCCCGACCGTGGAGGGAGGTAATTTCCATGGTTCTCAACAATAAACCATTCCAAGCGCCATCCCTTGATACTGTCTTTGAGAGGAATTTCAAGATACTCAGCTTTCCTCCCACGGCGCATCTCCAAACTAGCACCCCCGACCAGCTGATGCTGACCCCCGGCCATCCCAGGGTGGCAGTGATACAAGTACTTCCACAACCCAAAATGTGGCAGCACTCCCAGGAAAGCTTCGCACAAATGAACGAAAATAGAAATTTGAAGAATAGAATTGGGATTCAGGTGGGTCAAGTTAAGGTGGTAGAAATCAAGGAGGCCGCGGAAGAAAGGTGAAATGGGGAGAGCGAGACCGCGGAGAAGAAAAGGAACGTAAATCACGGACTCATGGATATCCTCTGTCGGGACGGTGACCCCATGGCAAATCCGCCAAGAACAAAGCTCCTTCGGGGGAAGAACCCTGATGGACACGAGGTGGAGGAGATCAGACTCGGAGACAACAGACATGTGATTACCTGCGAAAGGCAATTGGCTGTTGGGGTCGATAGGGGGAATTACCGCAGCGGATGAACTCGAGGCCTTTCTCTTGGGCGCCATCTCAAATCTATTGGCGAACAGAGCGAGAGCTGAATTGCAGAGAGGATTTGGAGGCAGAAAAACAAGAACTAGGGCACGGAAAGCAGAGGTGGCTGAAAGCGCTGTATAAGCGGGATATTCCCGAGCTGGATACCATTTCCAAAAGCACCCAGTCAGCACCAGGCGGTTACTTCTAAAACACTGGTGTGCCACGTCGTCACTCGACGGTTACCTCTAAAACCCCAACGTGCC
Source organism: Zea luxurians (assembly GCA_029449295.1). NCBI lineage: Eukaryota > Viridiplantae > Streptophyta > Magnoliopsida > Poales > Poaceae > Zea > Zea luxurians. Next base: position 72,060,039 of record JAOPSE010000016.1, on the reverse strand, counting down.
ACATCATCACTCGGCTATTATCCTCAAAAGTGGTCGACGCGGCCCGTTCTAACTCGGCTGTCACTTCTAAGACGCTGACGTTATCACCAATGGCTCGGCATTTGCCTCTAAAGCGCCGACAATGTCTTCATTCGCTTGGCAGCTATCTCTAAAGCGCCAACGACGTCTTCAGTCACTCGGCAGTTACCTCTTAAACGCCGACGCAGCCTTCAGTCATTCCGTCGCTGACACAGTTTCGTAATCACTCGGACGCTATTTTAAAAAGCGCAAATGGTGACAACAATAGCTCGGCCATCACAAAACGTCGGCGTGATGCCCGAGTTATTTAGTTACTATCCCAAAGGAGTCAACTTCGTAAATAAAGCAGACGGAGGAAGGACTCAAAAACTCGGCGTTGTTCATAATCGACAATTTAGTTGATTAAGAACTCAAAATCCGCACAGAAGGGACGAAACCGTTCTTCATTAAGGGAGTTTTCATACTTACAAATCAATTCATTATGAGTTGATCACTTCCCTACTGCTACTACTACTACTACTACAACTACTACTACTACACTATACTACTTTGCATTACTAATACTACTACATTATTTTACTATACTACTTCTAATCTATACTAATATTTAATAACCAGTGGCATTTAGCCACCTGCCTTGTTGCCGCCCCTGCTGCCGCCGCTGCTGCCCCTGCCGCCGCTGTTGCCGCCCCTGCCGCTGTTGCTGCCCCTGCCACTGCTGCCGCCCCCGCCGCCGTAGTCACCGTCGTCGTCGCCGCCACCGCCTCCGTCGTCGTCGTCATCGTCGTCACCCTCGCCACCGTCGCTGCCGTCCTCCTCGTCCGAGGAGTCCTCCGACTCATCTGAGCCCGCGAGCCCGGAGCGCTCGACGGCCCGGATGTAAGTCCAGACCTCCGCCGCAAGCCCCTGGGAGTCATCTGAATCATTAGACGACTCACGCAGGGGGATGGGAGCTGGAGACCCCTCGGATTCAGAGGAGAACTCCTCCTCTGAATATTCCGAGTCACCAAAGTCCTCGGACGGAGGAGTTGGCTCGCGGTTGCGTTTCTTGCCCATGATGGAAATGCAGGTAGAAGAAGGAAGCAAGCAGTAGATAACAGCAATAGATGTGAAAAAACCAGAGAGGCAAAGGCACTATTTATAGGAAGAGAAGGCAACCGCTCACCTCCAACCGCGGTCACTGAACAGTCGCAAAGCATTAAATACACACTCCAACCCGTCTGAAGACGCGCGGCTGACGCCGTTTCACGCAATGCAACACCCATTGGGACTCCAGTCAACAGCACAGAAGATATGATTACACCCACCGTCACATCACATTACTACTCAGAAGCAGCCGGTTAAAACACTCAGCGTACCAAGCCGTCTCTTACCCACACCCATTGGGGGGACGCCCAGGAATTATCAGTATATTTTTCAAAAAACTGTCACATCCGTGCAGGGCGCGCAATGAACACCCCAAGACAAAAATGAGATATCAGTAAGGATCAGAGGAAAGCCAAATATAGCCGGTGAAGTACAAAATCTGACTGATGGAAACGACGTAAATACTAGCCAGGGAACGTCCATCAAACGTCCAATCAGTCACAGAGCAAATAAATTGCACCACTTAGCAAGATATGGGCAGATCACGAACTCGGCTGCAAAAGACAAATTACATGCTGACCTCGGATGCATAATATTGATGACATAATGCTGACCTCTGAAGCATAATATGGATGACATAATGCCGACTTCTAAGGCATCCAAGAAACAAAAAAGAGAGAAAGTATGACTCTCGGTAAAAGGACATGAGGTAAAGACCTTTGAGATGATTGTTTTCAAAAATCCACTCAAAGCTCGGGGGCTACACCCATTGGGTGCACCTTCGGTGCACCCCATGGATCACCGCTTCAAGCCAAGATAGTGCCGATTTCTAAGGCATAAGACAAGATTAAAAGACAAGGCTGGCCCTCAACCAGAGCACGAGAAGAAAATAAAAACAAATTCTGATGAAGACCTTCGAGTAGATTATCTTCTAAAATCTACTCGAAGCTCGGGGGCTACACGCATTAGGTGCACCTCCGGTGCACCCATTGAAATTCAAGGTCCTACGAAATGAGAAGCCGACCTCTGAGGCACAAGTATGAGGCAAAATTACAGACTTCGAGTGAAGCAAAGCAAAAGAATACAGTAAGAAATCATCTTCACCAGATTACCCGAGAAGCGTTTCTTGTCGTAAGCAAAACCTGCAAGTTGAGCCTAGGATCTTTGGGCCGATTATCTCAAAATCAACCCAAAGATCGGGGGCTTGTGGGGACAGATATCCCCCGGGTCCACTAGCAGGGTAAAAGACCTCACGAAGGGCCCATAGGCCCAATAAGTCGTATGGTCATTCCTTCATGGGCCTGGGGGAGGGGACAATCAGCAAAGCAAATCAACGTAAAGCCGGGTCGACGCAAGTCCAGATGGCCTCACAACGTTGAGCGAAGAAATTACAACAGAAGATCCGACTTTCCCGCGCTGGAGCACCATGCAGTAGAACCAGGCGAGGATAGGTCGGCTGAATCATAGGAAGGTAGACTCAAACAGTTCACTATCCTTTAGGTGCACGTTGTTATCATATCCGCATGTATCGCCCCACGGCCGAATATATAAGGCCCAGGGGGCACCCCTTCAGAACGATCGAACACACTATCCAGCCATCTACCTACACTCTCCACATCCTCGCTCTAGAGAATCACCTTGTAACCCATCACACAAAGCATCTTCGCCAGGACATAGGGTGTTACGCATCTCTAAGCGGCCCGAACCTGTAAACATTGTCTCTTGTCTCTCGTGTATCTGGCACGAACCATTTTGCTACAGTCGGCGACACCACCCAACTCCTAAAAACACCTCGAGGGGAAACCCCGGGTGTGCGGTCGGACCCAAAACACCGACACGGACCATCCGCAGTCCTGACCAGAGAGGGTCCGAAGTTGCACATGTCCCTATGTCCATGTGCAGACTGTCCGACCAGGGTCGGCAGACGATCTGCAAGTGCCAAATTGGATTTGGGCAGGGACCGCGTGTTTTTGGGCGTTTGAACTATGGATCGTCTGAGGCTAGTGGAATTGAGGTATTGAGTGATTTCTTGTCCACTTGGCTCAAAGACCAAGCCGTGTTTTGATAGAGGAGCAAGTGAGAGCTTGAAGTCCACCTCAATGTGAATTAGGGGTAATCGGCAAATCACCGATACCATGGGATAAAAATCGGTTTCATTCTCTTCACTCCTTACTTATTACTTTGAAAGTAGTTAGTAATTTGTTGATTATCTCTCATTTCTAGCATTTCCATAATTGTTCATCATAGTTTGCTTACTTGTCATAGCTAGAGAATTAATATCTCTTGTCGTATTGATTATATTTCTCTAGTGTTTTTGATTTTAGTTAAAACCGTCTATTCACCCCCTCTAGCTGGTGTCGTAGATCCTACAAACGGTCGCCTGGTGATCTAATTGGCATGTTTCCTTTTCCAGCATGGCACCAGATAGTCTAGTGCTCCACCTTACAACTGCCACATTGGATAGTCATTAGCGACTGGCGTCCGCCCGAAGAGAGAGTCATTGGAGAAGATGTCTGGTGCACCAAACAGTGTACTGTTCACTGTCCGATGAATTTATAAATAAAATTCCTGAGAGCGGCGTCTTCGGTCGTACGCATCACCGGACATACTCAACGGATAGTTCGGTGGGTCCCAAACTAGCCCTTCTTTTGACTCTTCTTGAGAGGTTCCCTAGCACTTAGACAAATATAGTTAGCATCTAAAACAATTGACTAAGTGTAGGAACCATACCTTTTTCAGTTCATTTCAAAAGGATTTGCAATATGTATAAACTCAAGTCCAAAAAGTGTTTTCTCTACAAAATATGTTAGAGCCCAAATACAAGTACTAGAAACATTGTAATGGACCTATGCAACACATTTGGAAGTGCAAACTACACATTATACCATTTTACATCAAGTTGCACATTTGGCTCCATGTTTGTGCTCTTTTGGACTTGGTATCTTCAATTTTCCATGTTAGATGAATGCTCTTATCAAAATAGTTAGTTCAAAATGGTGTGTTGGGCACTTAATCACCAAAACAACTAGAAATGGCCCAAGGGCACATTTCCCTTTCAATTTGCCCCCTTTTGGTGATTTATGCCAACACACCTAAAACAACTAAAAAATACTAACTTAACCAGATATGAGACATCAAGATTCAAATTGAAGTCCATACTACAAACCAATTGAATAAGTATAGGATTTGGCATATTTGGATCATTTTGCCACCACTTGGTTTGTTTCTGCAAACAAGTCCATTCTTCTAAATTCTATGTCAAAACACTCTAGTTTTGCAAATCAAACCATTTTTAGAGACTAGTTTTGTTCAAATACCAAACTCCCCCATCTTCTCACAAGAAAGATTTCTCCCCCATAAGAGAATAGTTTTGCAATCAGAGGGCTCCTCTTTGCTGCGAAGAGGGCTGTGATAAAAAAGACAAGTTCAAAACACAAAACTTTTTGAAATTCACAAGTGGTGGTTGATCCAATTGCTTTGGCCTTAATCCCCCCTTTGGCATTAAGCACAAAAATAGATAAACTAGCGACCTTAAACCTCATTGCCTCATCAAAAATAGCAAATTAAGATCGAAAGGCAATGAAGCACCAAGGGAAACTTAGAACAAAGTACAATGATAACGTTATGCAATGGAAGCCTCTTTATTTGTCCAAGTCCACCTTTTCCCTTTTAATCCACCTTTGAGACTACATCAAGACAACTCAGGCAAACATATTAGTCTCAAATGGTCAAGTTGTAGCATATCCTCCCCCTAAATGTATGCATCAATGCACAAGGACTTATGAGGTCCAGGGATGATACTCTATAACTTGAGCACCAAGATAAGCAATAAAGTACAATTAAGCTTAAAGACATGATCAAAGGCATAAAGACATATGTATGCTATAAATCAATCCAAGTTCCGTGAATTTAAGACATTAAGCTCACCACGCAGCTCACAAAACCTTCATTCATCTAAAGGCTTGGTGATGATATTGGCTAGCTGGTGATTGGTGCTAACATGGAAAATATCAATATCTCCTCTTTGCTGGTGGTCTCTCAAAAAGTAATGACAGATGTCTATGTGCTTGGTGCGGCTATATTCAACAGGATTGTCCGCCAAACGGATCGCACTCTCATTATTACAAAGGAGTGGGACTTTGCTCACATTGTAGCCTAAGTCCTAGATGGTTTGCCTCATCCAAAGTAGTTGCATGCAATACTGGCCTGCGGCAATATACTCGGCCTCAACAGTGGATAGGGCAATGAAATTTTGTTTGTTTGAGCTCCAAGACACTAGGGACCTTCCCAGAAACTGACAAGTCACTGATGTGCTCTTCCTATCAACCTTGCAGCTGGCATAATCGGAGTCTAAGTGTCCAATTAAGTCAAAGATAGACCCCTTAGGATACAAGAGCCCGAAGTGAAGCGTATGAACTAATATTGAAGAATTCGCTTCATAGCCACAAGGTGACATTCCTTGGGGTCTGATTGAAATCTAGCACACATGCAAACAGAATTCATAATATCCAGTCTACTTGCACAAAGGTAAAGCAAGGAACCTATCATAGACCGATATACCTTTTGATCTACGAACCTACCTCCCGTGTTGAGCTCCAAGTGTCTGTTTGTTTTCATTGGTGTCTTGATGGGCTTTGCGTCCTTCATCCCAAACTTTTTGAGAAGATCTTGCGTATACTTCATTTGGGAGATGAAAATGTCTTCCTTGAGCTATTTTACTTGGAATCCTAGAAAGTATGTCAGCTCACCCATCATAGACACCTCAAACTTTTGCATCATCACCCTGCTAAACTCTTCACAAGACTTTTGGTTAGTAGAACCAAATATCATATCATCGACATATATTTGGCATATAAACAAATCACCATCACATGTCTTAGTGAAAAGAGTAGGATTAGCTTTCCCGAGCTTGAAAGTATTAGAAATAAGAAAATCTCTAAGGCATTCATACCATGCTCTTGGTGCTTGCTTAAGCCTATAAAGCGCCATAGAGAGCTTATACACATGGTCGGGATACCTGTCATCCTCGAAGCCAGGGGTTGCTCCACGTACACCTCCTTGATTAGTCCGTTGAGGAAGGCGCTCTTCACGTCCATCTGAATGAGCTTAAAGGAATGATGAGCAACATAGGCTAATAAAATTTGAATAGACTCTAGCCTAGCTACAGGAGCAAAAGTCTTCTCAAAATCCAAACCTACGACTTGGGCATAACCTTTTTTCCACAAGTATGGCCTTGGTTCTTTTCACCACCCCATACTCATCTTGCTTGTTGCAGAACACCCACTTGGCTCCCACAACATTTTGCTTTGGACATGGCACCAACCTCCAGACTTCATTTCTCCTGAAGTTGTTGAGCACTTCCTGCTTGGCTATCACCCAATCCGGATCCTGCAAGGCCTTCTATCCTAAAAGGCTCAATAGAAGAGACAAAGGAGTAGTGCTCACAAAATTAGCAATACGTGAACAAGTAGTTACTCCCTTGCTGATGTCACCTAGGATTTGGTCCACCGGATGATCCCTTTATATGGTGGCACGAATTGATGCTGGAGGTGCCTATGATACTTCTTCTTCCTCCTTGTCTTCTTGTTCATGCGCCCCCTTGATCCATGCCATCGTCTTGAGGTACTTGTTCCTCATCTTGACTTAGGGGTTGTGCCATCGTTGAGGAAGAAGGTTGATCTTGTTCCTTTTGTTGTTCCTGAGGTCGCTCATCACCTATCACCATAGTCCTCATTGCGATCGTCAGAACCTCCATTTCATCTATATCATCAAGATCAACTTTCTCCCTTAGAGAGCTATTAGTTTCATCAAATACACATCACAAGTGACTTCAACTAGTCAAGAGGATTTGTTGAAGATCGTATATGCCTTTGTATTTGAATCATAACCAAGTAAAACCCCTTCAACGACTTTGGGAGCAAACTTTGAATGTCTACCTCTCTTAACCAAAATGTAGCATTTGCTCCCAAATACACGAAAATAGGAAACATTGGGTTTGTTACCAGTTAGGAGCTTGTATGATGTCTTCTTGAGGATGCGATAAATATAGAGGCAGTTTATGGCATGGCAAGTCGTATTCACTGCTTCCGACCAAAACCGCTCCGGCGTCTTCTATTCTCCAGCATTGTCCTCGCCATATCGATGAACATCCTGTTCTTCTCTCCACTATTCCATTTTGTTGTGGAGTGTAGGGGCGAAGAACTCATGCTTGATGCCTTCCTCCTCAAGGTACTCCTCCACTTGTAGGTTCTTGAACTCAGAACCATTATTGCTCCTTTTCTTCTTCACCTTTAGTTCAAACTCATTTTGAGCCTGCTTTAGGAAACAATTAAGAGTTTTTTGGGTTTCAGATTTATCCTTCAAAAAGAATACCTAAGTGAAGCGGGAATAGTCATCAATAATAACGAGACCATACTTACTTCCCCCAAAAGCTAAGGTAAGCAACAGGTCCGAAGAGATGCATATGTAGCAGCTCCAGTGGCCTTGATGTTGTCATTATATTTTTGCTTGGATGACTTGTTCCCACCTGTTTCCCTACTTGACACGCTGCACAAGGTCCGTCTTTCTCAAAACAGACATCAGTTAGTCCTAACACATGTTCTCCCTTTAGAAGCTTACGAAAGTTCTTCATCCAACATGCGCTAGACGGTGATGCCACAACCAACCCATGTTAGTCTTAGCAAGTAAACATGCATCTAGATCAATCAAATAAAGCTTGTCGTCTGATATACCTTTAAATGCTAATGACCATCACTTCTTCTAAAGACAATTACATCAACATTTGTAAATAAACAATTATATCCCATATATCATAATTGGCCGACAGAAAGAAAATTGTAACCAAGCGTCTCTACCAACAAGACATTAGAAATCGAGTGCTTGGTAGTGATCACTATCTTACCTATCCCCTTTACCTTGCCATGGTTCCCATCTCAAAATATGATTGAGTCATGGGAATCCTTATTCTTGACGTAGGAAGTAAACATACATATTCTTCTCCCCTGTCATGTGGTTTGTGCATCCGCTATCGATAATACAACTTGAACCCCCGGATGCATAAACCTGCAAGGAATTTAGGCTTGGGTTTAGGTCCCCAACTTGTGTTGGGTCATGTGAGGTTAGTTTCATTAGATTTTGGAACCCAAATGCAAGGCTTACCCTTCTTGCCTTTGGGTCCCACATTGGATGCAACAATTCTATCATTCTTACAATAAAGCACATATGATGCATCAAAAGTACGAAATAGCATAGAAGGACCATGCGATGCATTCATATCCTTAGACACATGAGGAACAACATGAGATGCACGACACCTAGGTTTACTCCTATTATGAGCATATGAACCACTAGGTGAAGCAATCATAGTGCAAGGAACAAAAGCAGCATCATGACACATAGGTAAAATAGGATGATCATTACAAGCATCATGATGAACGTTTTTAGCATTCTTAACATGAGTATACATAAAAGCATGGTTCTTCTTGTCATGAAAAGAATGTGAGCTACTAGCCATAGGCGCCTTCCCCATATCCTTAGTGAAGTTGGGGTTTTTATGACTCTTTATGTCCTTGGTTCCCTTATGGAAACCAAGTCCATCCATAATGGAGGGATGTCTACCAATGGTGTAAGCATCCCTAGTGAACATAACTTTTTCTACCTCATTTTTGCAAGTTTTAAGTTGAACATTTAATTGAGCAATTTCATCATTCAACTTTGTAATAGTAGAAACATGGTCAATACAAGCATCAATACCATGATCATTACATCTAGTACAAATTGATACATGCTCCAAAGAAGAACTAGAAACATTCAACTTTTCTATTCTAGCATTTAAATCAACATTTAAGCTCTTAAGGCTAGAAATAGAAGCATGACATGAATATAAAGCAAAAGCAAGCATTTCATTCTTGTTAATTTCTAGAGCAAGGGATTTTTACTTCTACAACCTTATCATGTCCCTCATATAGCAAATCCTCTTTCTTTTCTAGTAATCTATCTTTTAATTCAAGGCATCAATTAATTCATTAATTTTATCTACCTTGGATCTATCTAACCCTTTAAAAAGATTGTTATAGTCTAAATCATCATCGGAATCCTCATTGCTAGAAGAAGTGTGCTTAGGAGTATCACATGTACGTTCCTTCTCCTTAGCCATGAGGTATGTTTGTTGCTCGTTGGGGAAGAGGGAAGACTTGTCGAAGGCAGAGGCGGCGAGTCCTTCGTCATCGAGGTTGGAGGATGAGCAATCCAAGTCCCATTCCTTGCTGATGTGTGCCTCACCCTTTTTCTTTCTATTGAACTTCTTCTCCTTCTTCCATTTATTGTCTTGGTCCTGGTCATTTTCATTATCGTGACATTGTGCAATAAAATGACCAGACTTACCACACTTGAAGCATGTACGATTTCCCCTTGATTTGCTCTTGTTGGGGTAGTCCTTGCGTCCTTTCAAAGCGGTCTTGAAGCGCTTGATCACAAACGCCATTTCATCCTCATTTAGACTAGCCGCTTCAATTTGCGCCACCTTGTCGGGGAGCACATCCTTGTTGGTCGTCCCTTTGAGAGCAACGGGTTGCGGCTCATAGTGTTGAGGAAGAGGTCCGTTGGCGATGTCATCGACGTACTTCGCCTCCTTCCATCATGTGTCCACTCACAAATTTTTGAAGAATTTCTTCGAGCGACATTTTGGTGTACCTAGGGGTGGTAATGGATCACGATCCAAATGCCTCTTCATAAAAAGTTAGGGCCCTTAAATAATTTTAGTTCAAAAATGAATAGGAATAGGGCCTGATCCTAATCCGATTTGATCCTTAAAGTTTGTAGTGTAAAATCTAGAGCCCATCACTACCCTAGGTGTACCTAGGGTTCTCACGAATAAGGTTTACAAGATTAGGATCAATGATGTTAAATGACCTTAGCATTAGTCGCACGACATCATGATCTGTCCTTCTTGTACTTTCGTAGCTTCGAATCTTGTTCACAAGGGCCTTGAGCCTATTGTACGTTTCAGTTGGCTCTTCCCCTCACTTCATGGCAAACCTCCCCAGCTCGCCTTCCAACAATTCCATCTTAGTGATCATGGTGATGTCGTTGCCTGAGAGATCTTGCAGGTGTCCCATATTTCCTTGGTGTTGTCTAAACCACAAACTTTGTTGTATTCATCCCTACACAAGGAAGCTAAAAGCAAAGTAGTGGCTTAGATATTTTTGTGAATCATTTCTTGCATGTGAATAGCATTGTAATTCTCTTCATCACTATCTACACATTGCATTCCTTTTTCAACTATGCCCCAAATGCTAGGATGAAGAGAGAATAAACTATTGCGCATTTTATGAATCCACCAAGAATAATCTTCCCCATCAAAATGAGGAGGCTTGACAAGAGGAATAGATAGTAAATGAGCATTCGAATTGTAAGGTAAGCAAGAATAATTAAAAGAGGTCTTATAATAGTTCTGCTTGACCGTCTTTTTGATGGAGGAGGAGCCATCATTGTCCTTTTGCGAGGAAGAGGAGGAGTAGCTGTCATAGTACATTGTCTTCTTGATGCACTTTCTCCTCTTGCCTTCCTTATTCTTGCCGGACCCAGAGTCAACGGTCTCTCCTCGGGTGTGTTGCCGGAGGGGTTGTCCTTCTCCTTCTCCTCGGTCACCTTCGCCTTCCCTTTAGGATCCATCTCTTCGGGGCGGTTAGTCTCTTGATGAAGGGAATAGCTCCGATACCAATTGAGAGCACCTAGAGTGGGGTGAATAGGTGATCTTGCAAAATATCACTTAAAAGCACAAACTTGGTCTACAATACAAGTTAGAGTAAATTAAACCAAAACTGGAAGTAGAGAAAGAGAGATAAGTTGCTTTCACTTGATTGCTTTATCAAGATATGAATTAAACTTTGAGCAATATCACAAGTGAGAAGATGAAACTAAGAAGATATAAAAATTGCAATAATGTAAATGGCATAAGAGCAACGACAATTTTTATCCAGTGGTTCGGTCAAGCGTAATATGCTTGCCTACTTCACGTTGTGGCATCCCAATGTATGAGGGTTGCACTTAACCTCTCTCAAGTGGTCCAAAGATCAAACTTGAGTACCATGATTCTTCCTTATAACTCGAAATCTCATTTGTGCGGAATCTCCACAAGTTGGAGTCTCTCACGCCTTACACAAGATGATCACTATCCAAAATCAGAGTAAGGGAGGGAGTAACAACACACACACACACACACACAAGTACACAACGCAGCAACAACATGTACGAAAGCAAAGACAAGAGCGCAACAATAAAATGACAGTAATAGCTCAAAAATGAGCTTAAATCTCTCTCAAATCACTGAACGGCATGGTCGCGGAGTCTCAGAGTTGTAGTATGCACTTGTGATGCTTGGGGTACAAGGAGAGGGCGTCTAGGGGTTCCTTTTATAGCCCCAAGAGGCCTTGGAGTCATTGCCTTCTCCATAAGGAAGTTGGAAAACTTCCTTATCTGCGGGCTGGTGCACCACTAGACGGTCAGGCCAGCAATGGTCGCCCGATGTTCTGATTGCCCGGTTTCCTTTTCCGGCATGGAACCACACAGTCCGGTGTACCATCGGACAACTGCCACATCAGCTAGCCATTGGCGGATGGCACCCACCCGCGATGAGAACCATTAAATAAGATGTCCGGTGCACCGAATAGTGCATGGTTCACTGTCTGGTAAAATTTATAAATAAAATTCCCTAGAGCAACATCTTCAGTCGTACGCATCACCGGACATACTCACCGGACAGTCTGGTGGGTCCTAGACTTACGCAAGTTTGGCTCTTTTGAACCAACCTTCTCTAACTTCCTTTTGGGATAATAACTTGGGGTTATTGCTAAAACTTGGCTTCTATTAATAATAAATACCTGATGAACTAAAAGCAACTGCTTTGAGCTTCACCCCACATACATCTAGTCCACTTTAGCCAAACGGGACATTTGTTCAGTGTGTTGATGTGTACTCACCCTTGCTTAAACATCGAACATCAGGTTATTCCCATTGCAACCCCTGCTCAGAAGAAGATGAAGGTCATGTGGAGGGATTTTAGGAGTTTCAGGACTTCAATGAGTTCTAGAGTAGATTAGCGGCAAACCCTAGTCAGCTGCCTATGAAGACCTTATCTTTACTATGTTTCGCTTTAGCACTTTGATTACCATTTAAGTTAATGACTAAGTGGATGTCTCTAACATTGTGATGTAATAAAGTACTTGTTGGTCCCTGTTCTCGAATGCTTCGGCTCGAGAGAAGGTGAAAATGCGGGGCAAGAGTGATACAAGTCAACGTGAACAGTATGGGGGTACTGTTCATCTATTTATAGGCATGGGACATAGCCCGGACAAAATTACATCCATGTCCCTAATAACTAGTTATAAATACAATACAAATTATCAGGGGCTATACAGTCTTTTCCTCTTTAAGTCGGTAACGTCCTTCGTCTTTAGCACATCACCATGCCGAAGCTCCTTCAATCGTAGCTTCGGCTTACATCTTCATGTCACACCTGCTAGTGTATCATCCTGCCGAAGGTGTTTTTGCTTAAAGGACCTTCGGTGGAGAAGAAGGCCCCCAACAGTAGCCCCTTCGTGGTGCTAGATCGTTTTTCGTAACGAGCTCGATCCGCGAAAAACATGAAGGCTTTGGAATGCCGAAGGTCCGAAAAACACCTTCCCTAAGCTTATTGCCGAGAAACGATTATAATATTCTAGGCGCTGGACGGTCCACCGTTCAGCGAGTGCGAGCGGCCTGGCGGTTCACCTTCTCCCTGTAGCACTATATAAACAGATGGGTTGGTGAGGAGTTACCATAACATTCATTGCCATTGCACTGTTGTGCTATTAAAAAATTTAACCATAGACGAAGCTTTCTACATTGCGCTCTTCGAGAGAACGCTTCATCATTTGAGATTAGCTCAAAAAAATGAAAACGAAATGGCCAAAGTGCGATCAACTACTAGAGTGTCTCGCTAGGGGGACGAGGCCGAAGTAACTGAGTTGGCACCAATATCAGAGGTGATGAGGCAATGGGGTCTTGTTGTATCAGAAGAGCCTGTTGCCAAAGGTACTCTGACTGCTGAAGCTGAGGGAATCACAATTGAAGAGGGAAGTGGTAATGAAGACGAAGAAGATTACAACATCTTGATCCCAGAAAAACCTAGTCACCTTGACTTTGGTAGATCTACTGTGACGACAGATGATATGGTTATAATGAAAAAATTGGGTTACTTTGGAGAAGCCGAGAGTAGGCTTGTTCGCTTTGCTGGTGAGGAAGTGATTCCAGAGCCGAAGGATGATGAGGTTGTTGTGTTTAAAAGCTTCTTCAGGGCGGGGCTTCGGTTCCCTCTTTATGATATAATAGGAGAGGTTTTAAAGCATTTTGAAATATACCTCCATCAATTGACACCCAATGCAATTGTTAGACTAAGTTTCTACATCTAGGCCCTCCAAAGCCAAGGGATGAGTCCTAATGCCGAAGCTTTCTGTCGAGTGCATGAGCTTCATTACCAGACGAAGGCCAGGGAAGATGGTCTTCATGAGAATTTTGGTTGTTACAACTTTGCGTATCGAAAGGATACGAAGGCACCAGTTCTCAGCTACCGTACCAAGTGGCCAACTGGTTGGAAGAGTGAGTGGTTTTATATGAAGGCCGACAAGAAAAAGAGAGAGAAGCTAATGACTATGGTGATGAGTCCCCTAACTTTGAGTTTAGGAATGACAAGGCCCTTGTGCTATATGTAGCTTGGCTCTCCATGCCAGGTAGCTGAAGTTGAATTTAGAGTTATGGCGGCCGAAATCAGCACTAGAGATCTAGTGCAAGAATTTTTGGCAAACAGGGTATTCCCGACCTCTAGTGGCTGGGGGATGCCCAAGAAGAAGGATGGGGGTAAAAAGCACGAACTTGTTTGGCTCCCCTACCAGTTCAAGTTTGAGAAAGAGTTCAAGAAGCCATGCCAAGAGTGGCTAGAAATGATTGAAACTATGAGCAACGAAATCCTTGGTAATTATACCAAGAAGGAGGACCAACTAATGACTGCTGCCTTCGGCACCCGGCCAAAACGAAGGTTGAATCACGTGATGGACACACTAGATTTTGAATATCCGGACTATGAAAGACTTGATAAGGGTGCCGAAGGTTTGAAGAGGAAGATAATTGTTAGTATCTTAAACAGACAGGCTGCCAGAATGGTTAAAGAGGATGAGAAGATTTTAAAGAAGAAAAATCTGTTCCTAAGCTGAAGGCGATAGTCCCAAAAAAGAGGAAGCCTGAGAGGAAGCCTAAAGTAGCCGAGCCGAAGGTAACTGAGGCAAGAGAAGAAACTCCTTCAACGCCTCCTGCTACTGAAATAGAAGAAATTATAAAGGTAATGACTGAATCCTTACCCATCAAGCTGTTAAGTCCTCTAGGACTAGAACTGACAAAACTTTTACAGAAAAAGGATCAACCCTCAGCCATAAAGGAGAAGACTGAAGGTCAGAAGAGATGAAGAATTGTTAATGTTATGCAAGCTATTGAGTGGACACCACCTCTGGCCTCAGCGTCCAGAATAGTGCCTGTTGGAAGTGCCGAGGCTGAGACCACTGCCGAAGCTGAAACTGCTGCTGAAGCTGAAACTGCTGCCGAAGCTGCCAATATTGTGAGTATAATGTCAGGAATTGATAAACTCCTTTCGGATATGGCTGCAGAAGAGACGGCTGCAACTGTAGAGAAGGTTATGGCCGGATTGCCTGATAAAGGAAAAGAGGTTGCTGATGCTGCTTCAGAAGAAAAAGATTTTGACCTTTGGCACCTAGTGGATCAAGAATTGTCCGAGGCTGAGAAAAAGGAGCTAAAGGAATATGGAGTATCCTGTGGCTACCAGCCAGGATCCATGCTTTTCGATGGAATTGACGAAGAAGCTTTAGGATGTATTCACGATCGTGCCTGGGCAAAAATAATCGACACTCTGTCCAAGAGTGTCGGTTTTCCAAAGCTAGAATCTGATATAAGCGGCTACCGACGACAGCTTGTTTTACTCCCATTTCAAAGTAAAATCTTTTTGCCTAAATTCTATGTTAGCTTTGTGATGGATTGAAATATTCTAAAGTTGACTTAATTTTTTTAGAGCATGCTGCTATGCAAAGCATTAAGAATGCAATAAGACCTCGAAGATAAGAAAAATGAGATCATAATTGAGGGCTTGGAAAGCAAGATTAAAGATTACGAAGCTTCTCTTGAAAAGAAGGACTTCTTACTTCAAGCAACAGAAGGCTCCCTTGTGGAGATTCAAGCTAAAAATGCTAGGTTAAACGAAGAGCTTCTCCAAATTCATGCAACCTTAAAAGAAAAATCAGAGTGCTTCGAACAAGAGAAGAAGTAATTGCAAGCAAAATATAAAGCCGAAGCTGATAAAAACACGAAGCTACAGGAATCTCTGAGGGACCTTCGGAACAAATGCTTGGAATTTGCCGGCCGCTGCGTGCAACGGTTAAAAGGAGTCTTCAGCTCAGTTGGGGCCAGTTCTAAAGAAATTGCCCCTTTGGCTAAAGATATATCAGATACCTTCAAGCATATTGAAAATGAAGTTGATGCACTCGATGAAGTAATAACTGGGCATGGTGACTTATGTGCTCTATTAGCTTCTCGCGGCACGGCTGCTGCATTCTTGAAGGCCGGATGCACGCATGCAAAAATAGTAAATAAGCCAAACTTCAGCCTGTCACCATCAGACTTGATTAATATTCCTGTTGTTTGCCTTGATTTTTATAATCACTTTTACCTTACACCATTGTTTGTCTGCAGGATGGCGGTGCCGAAGGTTAATAATCCAAAGCACATTCTGAAGGTTGCTGGGATGAAGCTTCCTTTTATGCTTTCCTGTATAGAACTTAGGGTATATTTGTATTATTTTTGCAAAAAATTGTAATCGAGAGTTGAACTCAGTACTGTATATATTTGTCCATACCTTGTAATATGATTTTACCTTTCCATCCATGTTCGAATTGCTTTGCTGTGGACGAAATCCATGTGACTTTTGAGCCGAAGGTGAAAAACACCTTCCCTTCTTTTCCTACACAACGAAGCATTTCCTTGCATAAAATGCCTGTATTCATATTTGACATGAAGCTTCTTCGTGCTCAATGAAGTATTTTGCCACCGAAGCCGGACTTTGTTGTGACAGAACCTCCCAAGTCATTAGGCCCACCTACAGTTGTCCTTGTCCAACAGACCTCAGACAACCCTGTAGGTGCCCCTGAATCACTTGACAAGTTCGGTATTTGTATTCCTTACCTTTCCCAAGAGCGTTTCACCCGTCACGCAGACATTACAATACATTGGAGGTACAAAAATGCGGAAGCGATTATAATAACTTAGTTTATTTAAAACAGGAAAGAGTAATATTATTACAGACCAGAGTTAAAATATAGGAGTGCTTGAAGTATTATTATTACATCACTGGGAGGCAAAAACGCCTCCCGATAAACACTAAACAAAAGTTTTTAACGGATGACCCTTCCTCCCGAAGCTTCACTCCTGGTTTTCCTCTTTGGGCACCACCTTTGAACAAAAGCAGCAAAAGTTTGCCGCTTCCTCACCTAAAACAACATGGGACAAAGCCCTGAGTACGAAGTGTACTTTCGCAAGACTTACCCGTCAAAATAAAAGACTCTCAAGGATATGCTGGTCTTTGGGAGTCAAGGTATGGCTTATCAATGATCAAAGACTCTGTTTGCATAAATGCTTACTATTAGTGGATCCTTAAAACTCCAGTTTTATTAGTCAGGTTAAGTAAAGTTACCTGTATCTAGGGTTCTTTCTACCCTAATTCAATCACTTGACCTATACTAGCCAATTTTCTTTTCAACCCTTCTTATTCACTGGAATGCTACGTGTAAGTCAGTGTCCAAGTCTTCATGTCCGCGAAGTTATGGCGATCCGAATCGATTATACTCAGCTAAGGATCTCCAATCACACGACATATGTAGCACTTAACCCTTGCATATGTCAACTCGCCACCAGGGTACTTAAGACCAGATCAGGTTCATGCCAACCAAGAGTACAGATACACCACCGTCCAGCCTCTTGCCACGGAGGGTACACACTACTCTCGCCATCTCTCCACTCCCATTGCGTGTTATCTTATTCTGGTATTAGTCTGCCCGAGGCAAAGCTTACCCATGATGAGGCATGTGACCAGTTAAAGGGTCCTCGGTCAGCAGGCCTACATCGACATGGTCCTTAATCGACTCAGACGGAGACACTACACCGAGACTCTCTTCTCGTGCAAGTCACCCGCCCGATCTCAGCTTTATCATTTCAAACCCAAAGTTTGGTACCTGGCAGAGGTACATCTTTTCCGATGTTGAACCCATCATGGCCATGATGGATCCACCATCAAATTTTGTTTTTGAAAACATCCCACCCACTTTGAAGCATCATCTTTTGTGAAAACAAAACATTTTGTTTTTCTAGAGCAAAGCTAAACATAAGAAAAACCTTTTTGTAAATCAGGGATTAAGGAGAAGTAATCAAACCCAAGGAAGGAAATGCAGCAACTGGTTTAGCACACAACTCCTATCACCTAATGCATCAAGCAAGTGAGAAAGATTTTAAAATAACAAAAGGGTGGCAAATGCACCGGGGCTTGCCTTGTGTGATAAGTGAATCAGGTTCTACTCCACAGATATCAAAGTAAAAGCAGTTTCCTGCCTAAGGTTCTTCAGGTGGTGGTGGTGGTGAAGTCCTCGCTTCTTTGACTTCTACTTCCTCCTCGTTCTCCAAATATAGCCATATATATAATGAATGCTCATGTAATGCTCATAAAGATGCAAAGATAATAAAAGTTTATTATCTAATGTCTTGAATATAACTTTCCTTCACGGATCTCCGGGAAACTAGGGTTTTCGGAGTCTATAGTCAAGTTCATAGAGCAGGGGGCTAGGGTTTAGGGTTCTAAGTATCAAACATGGTCCAAATCATACCAAACTTTACCCAAGGCTTCTAAATATTATTTGAAGTTTACCTAAAAAGTTTGGTGAATTTAGGAATTATTAATTATTCCCTAAAATTCCAGAAGTATGGATTTTGGCTATTTTAAATGTCCCAAAATTCCCTATTGGAACTAAAAATCATGAAACTATTTTTATTAAATACTATATAAAATTTAGGAGTCTAGCAAAATTGGTCTGGTATTTTTAGCATTTTTCTACAGTTTTCTAGAAATTCTTTAACTCTGGCAGAAAAAGAAAAGGAAAAGCAGTGAATAGTGTTGGGCTGAATTCAGCCCAACCGGTCTACAGTAGGGGAGAATCCACGCGCGCCCGCGCCCGCGGATCGGTTTTACACCGAAGCCCTCCAGGGTTTGAATATATAAACAAGAATCCTGCGCACTATTTAACTAGGTCACTGACATTTGCGAATAAGCCCTTGCACTTTTATCTCTTCACAGCTCGTAGTCCACGACGGCGAACAGCGCTGGGCCGAGCTCCGGCGAGCCTACACCGGCCGATTCGCGCAACGACCGGTGCTCCCATGCGCCAGACACAAAATTGGACCCCGCTTAATCATTTCCCCTCACTCAATTTTACCAATAAGGCTCTAACACGCTCTGTCCAC
This sequence comes from Zea luxurians, assembly GCA_029449295.1. NCBI lineage: Eukaryota > Viridiplantae > Streptophyta > Magnoliopsida > Poales > Poaceae > Zea > Zea luxurians. The sequence goes on along the minus strand of JAOPSE010000016.1, from coordinate 72,041,331 downwards.
GGTGACAGCGGGCATGACGGACATTCAAACGTGTTCCCGGTGATCTAGGACTTCCTAGCTTAATCGGATGGGTCAGTGTAACACCCGGATTTTAGGGGTCCAAAACCCGGGCGTAAACATAATCACCAGGTGTGCTGGGACCAAGTCTCACACATATGATGAATAGTGGCACAGGATCGAATGTCACAACTTTATATATAACAGAAGTTCTATACAAAATAAATAATTACATTATAAGGAGACAACGGTCCAGCAACCCAAAGTTGACTGGGAGACGACGACCTAGACCTCTCACGAACACATCACAGCATCCTCCAAGCGCCTCATCCTGCGGTACCTGATCTTGACCTGTGGGGTGTGTGAGACAGCAAGAGTGAGCTCACATACGTTCATCGCTCAACAAGTTGTGGGGAAATAATGTGCATGAACTCGCCAAAAGGTGGGAGCTCACGTGAAGTGTAAGGCTTACCAAAGAAGAGGGTTAGAGCTGAGCATTGCTTTTAAAGTTGGTCAAAATTTTATTAGCAGTTGCTAAGTATAAGTGAATACCAACCCAATTAAATAGTAGAGCAAAAGTAACAACCTCACCTGCGATGCAATGCATATGACAAATTGAATTTAGTTCCATAAATTAATCATGTGAGTGTCCGAGCTGCTCATGACCGTGAGCACGGCTAGTATACCAGTTTTACACTCTGCAGAGGTTGCGCATCTTTACCCACAAGTCATGTTACCCATCTGCCAAGAGACGGCCAATCCCATACACCTCTACCGAGGAGGCGAGGCAGGGTAACACTACGAGGCCTTTACAAAGTTCCACTAGCTTCAGAAAACCCGCTACAGTTTATAGGAAGTTCCAGTGCAGGAATCCCTTGCAGGACCGCCATCGCAGCAAAATCCTCCCGAGGGCCTCCCTACACTGACCACTCCCCTACTGCCCTTGCCCCTTTCGGGTAAGGTAGTCTTCCACTAGCTTTCCTAATTAATCAGCCAAGGGCGTCCCATTCCACCCTTGTGGTAGCACTGTTTTCCCGGGTGGTTCTCCATGTTCCAATTAACATAATGATCTTAACATGAACCATAAATAACAACTGATAACAAAAAGTATAATCATGAATAGTGTAATCTTCATACCCAAAACCACATATAGCACTAGCAAGTACTACCCAGAAAGTTCAGTGGTAAACAAGGTATAAAGATAGACAAACTAGGGTAACCTATTGGGTCCCATCAAAATTAACCTATGCAGATCATTATGATTAATTAGAACATGAGTAGGTGAAAAGAAGTGATCAAGGGCACAACTTGCCTGGGCCTTGAGAATCCAGGTACCAGGATGATCTTCAGGTGACTCGTGACCTTGCTCTAGTCGTAGCAATACAAACAAACATTGTATAGGCAAAATTAACATTACACCAAACATAAGTACAAACTGAATAATAATAATCTACGCGTTGCTACGAGATCGTAGGAACAAGAATCACTAAATTTGGAGTTATAGTTATTTAGTTATGAATTTCTGAAGTTATTAAGCACCTAGAACAGATTAATTCAAATGAACAATTTCACTTCAAGTTTCATGGCTAAAAAGTGTTACTAGTTGATAGGAAATATTATAACAAAATTATTGCAACTGGAATGACTCAATTTGGAGTTAAAATGAATTAAATATGAATTATACAAGTTTTAAGATTTATTTTTATACTAAAAATCAATTTTTAATATTAATAATCTTATTTCTCTGTTATCTGGACTGCGCGTCAAATAAAAAGAAACTCAGGGGCCACAGCGTAAGTTTCCCCTGACTCAACGAACAGTGAGCGAGGACGGCGGGTTGTTTTCTGCAAAGTCCAGGGGCTCTTTAGAAAAACGACCAGGGCCGAAGGGGTATCGGAGAGATCTAACCGTTGGATCGCAAGCCGAGCGCCCAGATTAGATTACCTATTAAACGAACCGGTACGCAGCGGCCACCATTGGATTGAGGATCCACGGACTTAAAGCCATCCACGCAATCAGCAAATCTGAACCGCCCGTATTCTATCACACGGCCTGGATGTTATAAGGCGAAGGGGTACCCATGTTTTAATCCCAGCCGCACACCTGAAATCAACGGCTCGTATTTGGTTACCCCTAGATCTAATCGCTACCGTTGCGCAAAGGATCAATGGTCACGGATTGTCTTCATCCTCAGGTCACCGGCGACAGCGGCGCCGCCCAGTCACAGCCGCGCAGCTCGCCGAAAAACTATGGATCTACAGTCCTAGTGCTCCCCACACGCCAAGACATAGCCTAAAGCGAAGCCGTTATGAAGACGAATCTGGTAGCAGGAGGTTTTACCCGAGTCGCTGACGAGGTAGAGTCGTCCACGCCGATGTGCGGTACTGTGCTCCTGCCGCCGCTCCGACGAGCAATTCACCTCACGACGCAGGCGGTAGGTCCCGACCGCGGGCACGGACGACTCCCACGGAGGCTTGCGAGCATCAAAGACCCCACCCCGAGGTCAGACCCCTCGGTGTTGATGGTTTCCACCGGTGGCGCAAAAGGGGAGGTCACACGGTGGCGTCCAGCGACGGTGCACGTCGATTCACAACTAGATGGGGTGGATGTATGAAGGATTAGCGGGTGCCAGGTATATAAACCTGTGAGAACTTTGCAACGGCCCGAGAAAGGAGGAAACAAGCTCGGATCTCCGTCCCGGGAGCTTCGGCATTCAGTTGGGAGAGGATAGCTTCGGGAGGGATAGATCTGACATGATGGCCCCACACGGCAGAGGCGCCAACCCGTGCTAGTCGCTGACCACAGGGCCCACACGTCAGTGAGCGACGAGAGTCCCATTGCGCGCGGGGAACGCTGTCGTGCGGCAGGGGGTGGATTGGGCCGCGCGGGAAGGATTCGGCCCAGCCGAGTGCACCGGTTAGGTGGGCCAGAATTTGGTTCTGCGGCCCAGGTAAGCTTTTGTTCTCTTTTTCTTTTTATTTTCTTTCTATTTCAAATTCAAATTTTCAAATCAATTCCAAGTTTATGTTTCCAAACTTTGTGGCAAGTTTATTCTCAGTTTATATATTCAATTTGAACTTACCAATATAGGATCTATTCATTTATGAATTTATCTTGTATTTTATAATATTTTCATATCTCTTCTCTTTTCCTAATTTCCAAAACCCTAATTTCAAATCTAGGGTTTAATCAAGCTTCAAATAATTATTACGTTATTATTTTTATCCTCATGGTTTTATTTAATGCACAACACATAAAACTCCCACATGAGAGCCAAATATGGTCTTATTTATTATTTTATTCACTTAAGCCAATGCTTTTAAATAGGGAGATGAGTCTTCAAATGTTATGAGAATTCTAAAGGGAGAGAAAAAGAAAAATTCTAATGCAAGATCTTTGGAAATTTTTACTATATTCTCAAAATGATATTTAGGGTGTTACAAATCCTACCCCCCTTAAAAATAATCTCGTCCTCGAGATTTGTAAGAAAAGGGATGTATACTCATATTGTTCTCGGAACATATGCACAAACAAAAGAAATCTCAGCATGAGGTATAATTCTTTAACAAAACATAGGGTCAATAGACCTTATTGTTTCTTCTAAATTAATATCATATCATCTACTAACTAAAGTAACATCTAGATCTTACAAATCATCATAATTTATATCTATATAGCTTGGTGGAGCTGGTGGTGGTGGTGGAGGTTGTTGTTGTTGTTGTCTCTCCAACCGTGCTTGCCTTATTTCTTGGCGGGCCTGACGTATTTCCTCGCGTTGTTGTCTTATTTGATTCTGCATCTCGGTCACCAGGTCTGTTAACTGTTGTATTACCAGTCTTTGGGTAGCAACCACTTGATCGATTTCAACAGGTGGAGGATTTGGAGGATTCATTTTCTGTTTGTTGTTACGTGATAATCTTTCCTTTCCTGGTATTGACCATGAAAGTTAGAAATATATGGTAATAGTTTTGCAAAGGAAATTATTCAATAAGCGGAATGAATAAGCTAGTAGCTGGTTATAATCTAAAGATTCTTTGGTAGGACTTAATCTTTGTTTTATGTCCAGATTGGGGTAACCAATCATATAAGGTGAATATCCAAGGGTAAGATAGAATCTGTCAAGATGAGAGATATATAAGATGTAGTTTAAAAGTTTGTTTGTTGTTAGGTGGGAATAAAAAGGTTATACCATTCATCATGGCTCTATGGGTTGGGTTAGCTCATGGTTGAGTTGATCCAATGTGCTAAGTTAGGTTAATACATGGCTAGTGGGGTCTAATCTCTTCTACTAGTGTCATTAATCTGTTTAAGTGGATCACATTAAGTTAGATAACATTAGATCACACTAGATCAGGTCACATTAGGCAAGATAAGATCAAGATTAGATTGGATATGACTAGGTTAGACTAGTTTAGGTTAGATAGGTCCTACAGGGTAGATATGTTAGGATGTTTTGAGATTAGTTAGATATGTTATGATAAGATAGAATCTCTTCAAGATAAGATGAATTTATTAAGGTAAGAAGAACCTTTTAAGATGAGGTGGATCTAGTAAGATATGAGGGAATCTTATAAGATACGATGAATCTATTAAGATATGGGAGAGTCTTTTAAGATTAGAGGGATCTCTATGAGATAGATACATTTTAATGGAGGATAATCTAAGTGGCTTAGTTTTCTTATGAATTCTATTTATGCCCATACGTATATGCAGATGTAATTGTGGATATTACTCCACAACTCATCACACTCAATCAAAGATCCAATCAGGCAAGTATCATAAGAACAAACATTCAAGTGCATAGATAACCATAAAAATAGTTTTGTTTTTGTTCCTGAGAGTAGGTCTCCTATTCCTAAAGGTCACTTTAGGCACAGGATTTCAATGTATGAAATCCACATTTGTCTTTAGAAGGATAGGGTAAGAATGATCAGAGTGAAGCGGAAATAGATGAGAAAAGATTAAGACAAGTTTAGAAAAGAACCAGAGTAGCAAAGGTAAGTAGGTAAGGGTTGTTCAGTTCTATCTAGGTTTCATCCTACAGTCAACATTCCTCTGATACCACTTCTGTAACACCCGGATTTTAGGGGTCCAAAACCCGGGCGTAAACATAATCACCAGGTGTGCTGGGACCAAGTCTCACACATATGATGAATAGTGGCACAGGATCGAATGTCACAACTTTATATATAACAGAAGTTCTATACAAAATAAATAATTACATTATAAGGAGACAACGGTCCAGCAACCCAAAGTTGACTGGGAGACGACGACCTAGACCTCTCACGAACACATCACAGCATCCTCCAAGCGCCTCATCCTGCGGTACCTGATCTTGACCTGTGGGGTGTGTGAGACAGCAAGAGTGAGCTCACATACGTTCATCGCTCAACAAGTTGTGGGGAAATAATGTGCATGAACTCGCCAAAAGGTGGGAGCTCACGTGAAGTGTAAGGCTTACCAAAGAAGAGGGTTAGAGCTGAGCATTGCTTTTAAAGTTGGTCAAAATTTTATTAGCAGTTGCTAAGTATAAGTGAATACCAACCCAATTAAATAGTAGAGCAAAAGTAACAACCTCACCTGCGATGCAATGCATATGACAAATTGAATTTAGTTCCATAAATTAATCATGTGAGTGTCCGAGCTGCTCATGACCGTGAGCACGGCTAGTATACCAGTTTTACACTCTGCAGAGGTTGCGCATCTTTACCCACAAGTCATGTTACCCATCTGCCAAGAGACGGCCAATCCCATACACCTCTACCGAGGAGGCGAGGCAGGGTAACACTACGAGGCCTTTACAAAGTTCCACTAGCTTCAGAAAACCCGCTACAGTTTATAGGAAGTTCCAGTGCAGGAATCCCTTGCAGGACCGCCATCGCAGCAAAATCCTCCCGAGGGCCTCCCTACACTGACCACTCCCCTACTGCCCTTGCCCCTTTCGGGTAAGGTAGTCTTCCACTAGCTTTCCTAATTAATCAGCCAAGGGCGTCCCATTCCACCCTTGTGGTAGCACTGTTTTCCCGGGTGGTTCTCCATGTTCCAATTAACATAATGATCTTAACATGAACCATAAATAACAACTGATAACAAAAAGTATAATCATGAATAGTGTAATCTTCATACCCAAAACCACATATAGCACTAGCAAGTACTACCCAGAAAGTTCAGTGGTAAACAAGGTATAAAGATAGACAAACTAGGGTAACCTATTGGGTCCCATCAAAATTAACCTATGCAGATCATTATGATTAATTAGAACATGAGTAGGTGAAAAGAAGTGATCAAGGGCACAACTTGCCTGGGCCTTGAGAATCCAGGTACCAGGATGATCTTCAGGTGACTCGTGACCTTGCTCTAGTCGTAGCAATACAAACAAACATTGTATAGGCAAAATTAACATTACACCAAACATAAGTACAAACTGAATAATAATAATCTACGCGTTGCTACGAGATCGTAGGAACAAGAATCACTAAATTTGGAGTTATAGTTATTTAGTTATGAATTTCTGAAGTTATTAAGCACCTAGAACAGATTAATTCAAATGAACAATTTCACTTCAAGTTTCATGGCTAAAAAGTGTTACTAGTTGATAGGAAATATTATAACAAAATTATTGCAACTGGAATGACTCAATTTGGAGTTAAAATGAATTAAATATGAATTATACAAGTTTTAAGATTTATTTTTATACTAAAAATCAATTTTTAATATTAATAATCTTATTTCTCTGTTATCTGGACTGCGCGTCAAATAAAAAGAAACTCAGGGGCCACAGCGTAAGTTTCCCCTGACTCAACGAACAGTGAGCGAGGACGGCGGGTTGTTTTCTGCAAAGTCCAGGGGCTCTTTAGAAAAACGACCAGGGCCGAAGGGGTATCGGAGAGATCTAACCGTTGGATCGCAAGCCGAGCGCCCAGATTAGATTACCTATTAAACGAACCGGTACGCAGCGGCCACCATTGGATTGAGGATCCACGGACTTAAAGCCATCCACGCAATCAGCAAATCTGAACCGCCCGTATTCTATCACACGGCCTGGATGTTATAAGGCGAAGGGGTACCCATGTTTTAATCCCAGCCGCACACCTGAAATCAACGGCTCGTATTTGGTTACCCCTAGATCTAATCGCTACCGTTGCGCAAAGGATCAATGGTCACGGATTGTCTTCATCCTCAGGTCACCGGCGACAGCGGCGCCGCCCAGTCACAGCCGCGCAGCTCGCCGAAAAACTATGGATCTACAGTCCTAGTGCTCCCCACACGCCAAGACATAGCCTAAAGCGAAGCCGTTATGAAGACGAATCTGGTAGCAGGAGGTTTTACCCGAGTCGCTGACGAGGTAGAGTCGTCCACGCCGATGTGCGGTACTGTGCTCCTGCCGCCGCTCCGACGAGCAATTCACCTCACGACGCAGGCGGTAGGTCCCGACCGCGGGCACGGACGACTCCCACGGAGGCTTGCGAGCATCAAAGACCCCACCCCGAGGTCAGACCCCTCGGTGTTGATGGTTTCCACCGGTGGCGCAAAAGGGGAGGTCACACGGTGGCGTCCAGCGACGGTGCACGTCGATTCACAACTAGATGGGGTGGATGTATGAAGGATTAGCGGGTGCCAGGTATATAAACCTGTGAGAACTTTGCAACGGCCCGAGAAAGGAGGAAACAAGCTCGGATCTCCGTCCCGGGAGCTTCGGCATTCAGTTGGGAGAGGATAGCTTCGGGAGGGATAGATCTGACATGATGGCCCCACACGGCAGAGGCGCCAACCCGTGCTAGTCGCTGACCACAGGGCCCACACGTCAGTGAGCGACGAGAGTCCCATTGCGCGCGGGGAACGCTGTCGTGCGGCAGGGGGTGGATTGGGCCGCGCGGGAAGGATTCGGCCCAGCCGAGTGCACCGGTTAGGTGGGCCAGAATTTGGTTCTGCGGCCCAGGTAAGCTTTTGTTCTCTTTTTCTTTTTATTTTCTTTCTATTTCAAATTCAAATTTTCAAATCAATTCCAAGTTTATGTTTCCAAACTTTGTGGCAAGTTTATTCTCAGTTTATATATTCAATTTGAACTTACCAATATAGGATCTATTCATTTATGAATTTATCTTGTATTTTATAATATTTTCATATCTCTTCTCTTTTCCTAATTTCCAAAACCCTAATTTCAAATCTAGGGTTTAATCAAGCTTCAAATAATTATTACGTTATTATTTTTATCCTCATGGTTTTATTTAATGCACAACACATAAAACTCCCACATGAGAGCCAAATATGGTCTTATTTATTATTTTATTCACTTAAGCCAATGCTTTTAAATAGGGAGATGAGTCTTCAAATGTTATGAGAATTCTAAAGGGAGAGAAAAAGAAAAATTCTAATGCAAGATCTTTGGAAATTTTTACTATATTCTCAAAATGATATTTAGGGTGTTACAGTCAGCAAGTATCAGGAGAAAGCAAGGGTGCTGAAACAAGAGGGCAATGATCATGAACGGACCTGAGACGAACTAGCCACAGCGAGGTCACACCGCTCGGTGTTCTTGGGTGATTTGGGGGAAATCCCAAATTGTGGAGTTCTAGTGGATGATTCGAGGCACGGGTTGCTTCACTGGTTGCACAATTACTTAGCGGAGTAGGCGGGGTTGGCAATTTATAGCAGGCTTGAGCAGCGGCCAGTGAATTTGAGAAAGACGCGCGGCGGTCGGAGAAGAAGAAGGTTACTGGCGCGCGCGATTGGTGGCAATTACCGTGGCAAGCTTCTTGGCGACCACCGGACGAGCTAACGTGAGTCACAGCGGTGAGGTTAATGTGCCAAGGCACGTGGCGCAAGGCTACGAAGCGGCTATCTCCGGCGAACCCATCCAAATCGACCGTGGTCTGCTCGGGTACGGTGGCCTGAGTAAAATAGTGGTTGGAGTGTATCTACGGCGTGATATTTACTTACTCCCGGTGCTATCCAACTGACCAAGCACGAATCATCATGGCGATGGCACGAATCCGCACGCGGCATCGTCGGCGGCGAGGGGATCAGAACCTGATCCAATCTGTTACTGTACCATGGGATTGTTCTTCAGTCAGCTTGACAGACCAAGTTTGGGGCGAATTTCCTCCTGATTTTACATGGCAACAAGACCATTGTTCTGTAGCAAAGTTGTAGCCTAATGATCCAGCTACAAACTTACTATAGCAATCATAGCCAAACACTGACTGGATTATGGTTGAATCTGAGTCCAAAGATTGCCCAATCATACTGTCAGCCTGAATTCAGACCTAAGGCAGTCTGACACCTCGACTTTGGGCACATTTTTCTCCAAATTTTTCATGAGACCATGGTTTAATCCCTATAGCAAAGTTGTTGTCCCTTAGTAGCTCTACAAACTTGTTGTGTTGACCCTAGGCAAATTCTCAATATTTTTGGATCACAGAGTCCCAAAGTCAGCTCTATTTGCAATTGGAGCACAAATGTGGCTTTTTGCAAATAAGCCCAAAACTTAGGGTTTCTTTTGCAAATCTCCAAATATGTGAACCATATGACCTAAGATACCTTATTTCCATGATTTTTGCACTTAGGTCCAAAATGGGCACACTTTTACAGATAACCCCCTAGGGTTTCATCCCAGGGTTTTCCAGGGGTCTATTTAGGGCTTTTGGTGCTTCTAGGGTTGGGATGTTACTTAAGTCCATCCATGATGATATTTTATGATCAATTCAACTAAGTTTTGAAGTTTTCTCTTAGTTAAGCTTTGCTTATTCTTCTGAGCCCCATTTAGGGTTAAGTACTCTACTTTAGGGTTTCACCCATGAAATGCCACATCAATACAACTTGTTTGAAATTTTTGCCTAGTGAATGCACTCTAGGTGTGACAAACACATGATATGCCAATGCTTATGATGTTATGCTCAAATTTTAGTGGCAGTAACACCAGGGGTGTTACATCCTTCCCCCCATAAAAGAATCTCGTTCCGAGATTAGAAGTCCTAGAGCAAGTAATGGAAAAGGAAACGTGTCATACTTTTATTTCATTATTTTTGGTACAAAGTAGGGGTGGTATGGGGTTCATTCCTCTATTACAACAAATGTACACATCTTAAAATTTACACGAAGCTAAAAAGTTTGGGAAATTCTTATCTAAAAAGTCTTGAGTTTCCCAAGTAGCTTCATCTTCTGTATGTTGGTTCCACTGTATCTTGTAAAACTTGAGAGTTCTCCTTCGGGTAATTCTGTCCTTTTGATCCAAGACTTGAATAGGATGTTCGGAGTATGTCAAGTTTGGTTCTAAGGCAACATCCGTTACTTCAATGGTTCGATCTAGAACCCAAAGACACTTCTTTAATTGTGACACGTGAAACACGTTGTGTACAGCAGACAAGGTTTCGGGTAACTAGAGTCGGTATGACACTGGTCCACATTGTTCAAGAATAGGGAAAGGACCAATGTACCAGGGTGCAAGTTTCCCTTTTACCCCGAAACGTGATATACCCTTCACTGGTGAGACTTTGAGGTAGACACAATCCCCAACTAGAAAGTACAAGAGTTTTCGTCGCTTGTCTGCATAACTCTTCTGATGAGCTTGAGCTTCTTTCAAATTATGAATTATTCATTGAACTTTCTCTTCTGTCTCCTTTACCATATCAGGCCTGAAGAAACTTCTTTCACCTAGTTCAGACCAGTTTAATGGAGTACGACACCATCGTCCATACAAGGCTTCAAAGGGTGCCATTTTAATGCTCTCTTGATAGCTATTTGTTGGGGCCTTCATCCTCCGAAGGTCCTCAAAAATGAGATCTAACAAAAAACTTCCAAGTGTTTATAAAAGCATGATCGCTGTAACTTCCAAGTGTTTATAAAAGCATATGAACAGGTACCTTCGGACTCGGACTAAAAGCATGATCGTTGTAACACCCCAGGTGCTTATATTCCGCTCGACAACGAGTATGAATTTAAGCACGTAATATCAGTGGATAAAACAGATACTAAATTTTAATTCTCTTCGCCTATCGCGATTTTTATATCGCGTCTATTTCATTTGTCGCGAGTGCGACATCGCTTTTATTTTTATCTGTCCGGGCTCTTCCTAAATTTTCGTGATGTTCGGAACATCGTTGTTCTAAAAATCGATGCGTTCGGTGATTATTTAAAATTCATCGCTCGCTCGGATATGAATTCGGAAGCCTGACTCACCCGGATGATTTTTATCCCGAGCAAATTAGCTTGAACTCGACGACTAAAATGTTCGGGGTAAAATAATTTGAATCGCGCGAAATCGTGCGCGAGGTTATGATCCAATTTTCCCCTTCAGCACGCTGTTTGGCGACGAAATCACATATGCATTTGTGGATCTGGTTTTGGCTAATTTCGGTCGAATCACGCAGAGCAGATTAAAATACCGAAGCCGAACTCGTTTCAATCTGGTCCGGTTACATCGTGGCCGGAATAGTCACAAAAATTATCTAAACAAGATTTGGACAGAATCATCTCTGTTGTTATTCCTCTGATTTTTCGTTTCGTGATTCAGCAAAATAGAGTGTGTCGACCCCTGGTTTATCGCTAAAAATCGGAATTCAAAAGTATCTACGATTTTTTTAAAAGAAAAGAAATTAAAAAACAACTTCTACCGTAGCCTTATCCCCTGCGCTTTCCTATCTTCTTCCTCCTCCAAGCTTCTGCAATTCCCAGCGCGTGCCGCTCAAGACCCGTGGAAAAATCCCGCGCGCTCCTATCCTCAGGCGCCGCTCAAGCCACCGCCTTGGTCATTTTATAAGCCCGTATCTTTTTCCCTGCTTTGCTTTGCCTGCTCCATGGCGCACGCCTAGCCAAGTTTCTCGGCTGTGCGCACGCGCTTCCCTGCTCCAGCTCGGATTTGGTTCCTTCTCTGCGTGTTGTCCCCATGCCGCGACTCCACCGTGGGGCAGCTCCAGTCGCGCGCCCAGATGCCTGCGCGCTCTGCTCCTCTTCCTCCAGCTCGCCGAGCTTTGTCCTCTCCCCATGGTCGCCGCTTCTTCTCTGCTTGCCGCGCCCTGAAGCTTCCCATGGCCGGCGTTCGGCTTCTGGCTCACTGCACGCCGGCTGCTAGTTCTCTCCCATGCGCCTAGCCGGATCTCCTCCACCGCACCCTTCTTTTTCTCCCTCCTCTCTGCTCGCTCTCTCTCTCCCGACGCCTATCTTCCTCCAGCTCGATCCCTCTGCGCGTAGCTCCCAGCCGAGCGTATCTCCCAGCCGAGCTCCTCTGAGCGCCCAACCGTGTTCTTCAGCCGGTTGCTGCTCCCTGGCAGAGCTCGCTCCCTGTTCGCCGCGCGCTCTAGAATCCTCCCTGCGCCGCACCGTTGAGCTCCTTGCTCGGTGTCTAGAGTCCAGCTCTCCAGTGCCGCCCTTCCCTGTGCCATTCTACAAGCCGGGCACAGCCGCGTCTCTCTGCCTCCCTCTACTTCTCTATCTCTCTGCTTACTGCTTCCCCTGGAGTCTCCCCGCCGCGCGCCCTGTTCTTCTGCACGCAGGCCGCAAGCTCCCTGTGTACCACGCCTGCTCCCTCTGTCTGTTCCTAGCCACGGAGCTCATGTGCGCGCGAGTTCTTTGGCGGATGCGCGCTGGCCGTGCTCCACTTCGCCCATCGCGGCGCTCCAGCTCTAGCTCGCGGCGCGCCCTCTCGGCTCGCTCGACTTTAATTCCCAACCGCGTCGGCGATCTCGTCGTTCGCCATCATTCGTCATCATGTCGTTCGTCGTCGTGCCTCGCTGCCCATCGTGAAGTCCCCTACGTCTCGCCCGCGATTTTGCCGCGCGTCCCTGCTTGCCGTCTGTCCATGCGTCGTGCGTTGAGCAACGAAACAAAAATCCGTGCACGTCGGGCTTGCGCGCCGAAGCTTTTTCTAGCTCGCCGCAACGCCCGATGTCCTGCCCGCTTTGCTCACCCGCGTCGGCTACTCGCTGGTGCTCCAACTCATCAGATGTTGTTATCCTATTCACGTCCGCACGCGACCGTGGTCGTGTTCGTCGAGTTCGCCAACACTTTGTTGCCGATTCGACTGTCGTCGCTAGTGATAGCTTCGTGTGTCGTCGAGCTGTTGATTTTCCTTGTCCAGTGTTTGCGTGGCCTTGCCAAAATCGTGTTGCCATCTCCCGCTCGCTTGCCCTTGTCCCCTGCACGTGCTTGTCACGCTAGTCAACCCCATCTCGATCCTCGTCGTTGATACTGTGCTTGCTGGTGACCGAAGCTCGCGTCGCCCTCTCCCTCATTGGATTCGTGTCCTCACATGAGCTCGCTCTAAACTGCTCGATCACACCTCGCCAGCTCGCTCCATACTCAATCTCGTCGTCGTTCCGCGCGTCACCAAGAAACCCCAAGAATCGGGTGAAGACAAAGCCAACAATGTGGTATTCACCTTGTGCTCGACGAAAGTTCGAACAAGTCGTCATCCTCGTCTACGCCAAGCCCCAAGCAGTGAAGACACTCTGGTGCTGGCCACGCGTCACCAGTTCGACAAAAAGGAATTCTACGGGTATTCGGTCAAGAATGGAAGCTGTGTGCATCACTCGCCAGACGTGTGTGATCGAAGACGTCAACCGGAATCCGTAGTCATGCTTGCGACTATCGCGTCGAATTAGTCAGGGTAAGTTGATTCGTATTCCCGTTAACTAGGTCTATAAATAGAGTAAATAGAATTATTGGTCTCAATAAATGTTATTAATTTAGCATGCGTATATTGTGATGATCGATTTAGATAAATCGGTAAATCAGGTAATTAAGATACATAGTTTAAAGAGTTAATAAAAAGCTAGGAATAAAAATAGATTTTCTAGTGTAATATGTCAATTTTGTTAATGGATATAGTCGATGCCCTGCTGTGGTATCCATGGTGCTTAATGCTTGGTTTTAAAATGTTTCATCCTTTTTAGTGTAGATTATCTATATTATACTCGTGCTCATACATGTGCATCGTGCATCTCATGAGGTGCGATAAATAATCGCGTGATGCGGAAGACGATCCCAAGTCGACCCCAAGCGCGGGCTACTCCGCATGGTGATGTTGAAGAACGAACCCGCCTGATCAAGTGCTAGGACAAGGATGATCGTCAAGTGGACATCACCTAACAACACTAACCTAGTGTTATTCAGGCAAGCCCCGGTGCATTCGCCACCTCCTTGATGTTTTAAAATCTTTATCACCTTGTTTGCTGCATTAGGTGATAGGAGTTGTGTGCTAAACCGTTGATGCATTTCCTTCCTTGAAAATTGATCACCCTTCCTTGATTACCTGTTTTATTAAAAGAATTTTATGATGCTTAGCCTTGCTTTAGCATACAAAAATGTTTTGTTTTAAAACAAAGGTGATGCTTCAATGGGTGGGAATGTTTTCAAAAATAAAACTTGATGGTGGATCTGTCAAAGGCCTTGATGGGTTCAACATCGGAAAAGATGTACCTCTGCCAGGTACCAGACTTTGGGTTGAAATTAATAAAGCTGAGACTGGGCGATTGACTTGCACAGGAAAGGAGTCTCGGTGTAGTGTCTCCGTCTGAGTCGATTAAGGACCGTCTCGATGTAGGCTTGCTGATCGAGGACCCTTTAACTGGTCACATGCCTCATCATGGGTAAGCTTTGCCTCGGGCAGACTAATACCAGAATAAGATACCACGCAATGGGAGTGGAGAGATGGCGAGAGTAGCGTGTACCCTCCGTGGCAAGAGGCTGGACGGTGGTGTATCTGTGCTCTCGGTTGGCGTGAACCTGATCTGGTCTTAAGAACCCCAGTGGCGAGTTGACATATGCAAGGGTTAAGTGCTACATATGTCATGTGATTAGAGATCCTCAGCTGAGTATAATTGATTTGGATCGTCGTACCTTCGTGGTTATGAAGACTTGGTCACTGCCCTACACGTAGCAATCCAGTGAACTAAATGGATGATGAAAAAACGGCTAGTATAGGCCAAGTGCTTGAACTAGGGTAGAAAGAACTCTAGATGCAGGTAATTTTACTTAACCTGACAAGTAAAAATGGATTTTTAAGGATCCACTCATAGTAAGCTTTTCTGCAAACAGAGTCTTTGATTCTTGATAAGCCATTCCTTGAATCCTTTTAGAGCCAGCATACCCTTGAGTGTATTTTCTTTAGTCGGGTAAGTCTTGCTGAGTAATTCCATACTCAGGGTTTTATTCCCTGCTGTTTTTCAGGTTCTAACCTTGTGCTGCTGTGATGGTGTTAAGTGCCGGTGGGCTCGGCCTTCTTATAAGTCTAAGTAACTCCCTTATACTTCTTGTTGAGGATGGTCACTTGAGCTAGCATCTATTTCAAACTTATACTTTTATAATCACTCCGATAAAATAATGTAAAATTTTTGTAACCTGTAAAATTTTGGTAATAAGATTTCCGCTGCAAAAATATTGATGTGTGTGATTTGTGTTACTTAATCCCGCGGTTCTAGTTGTAAGTGGTTTATCTGATGTCCTTGGGGCAATCGGACAGATCCTATTAAGTTATCTGGTGCACATGCATAGCCGTCTGAGGTCTTTGGGACAAGGACAGGTGCATGTGGGCCCAATAACTTGGAGGTTCTGCCACAATCGCGACGAAGGTTGGAGTTGCTCCGAAGCTACGCACGAGGGAGCTTCGGCTAAAGGGCGGAGAAAGGAACCGACTTAAAGGGGAAAAGGCTATCTAGTCCTCATAGAGTTGACTATTAGTTAACAATGAATGTAAAGGGCATGAATGTAATTTCTTACAGGCTACATCCTGTGCCTATAAATAGATGAACAGTTCCCCCGTACTGTTCACGCTGACTTGCATTCGCTCGTGTGTCACGCTTGGACTTTTACCTTCTGTCAAGCCAAAGGTACAAATGTAATTCAATATTGTTCCTGTTTATCTATGTTAATAAAAAGAAGATATATTAATGATGTTATATGATTATTCATGTTGTATTACATATTTCATATGCTTCTTCTTTCATCAATATACACTACGATGATGAAGGTATGTCCTTCATGACCTTCGTCTGAAGATCAATATATCCTAAAGGAAATAATGATTCGAAGGACGAAGGACATTAACATTTAACATTTTGTGTTGCCTTGTTCTTAATTCATAGCACTTGAGAATAAGTCTCCAACATTGGCGCCCACCTCCGGTGAACTTTTTCGACCACCTTCGGCAAGTACTGACCTGCGTCATGCCGCCGAAGAAAGCTTCAGCGCTAGGGGCTGCTGCATTGCAACTGCTGGATCCAAACCAGGAGACTCTCTCTCTCTTCGAGAGGCTCGAAGCCAGAAAAGGAAAGCCACCAGTCCAACACTCCAAGAGGAGGAGTTGGACCAAGAGACCAGGGATATGGAGATCATTCATCAGCAAGTACAAAGAAAGAAGGAGAAGATGGCGCGACTGGCTGACCTTCAAAGGCAGATCGACGAAGCTACTAAAGAAGTGCGCCATCTCGCTCAAGACGAACAAAACCAAAGGCCCCAGCACAGGGAGCTTCATCAGGAAGGCTTATTCAATGAAGATGGATGGTATGATGATTTTCACCATGATACCTTTACTTTTGATGATGCTTCTCCCTTGGCAGTAGAACTGCAGGCTACTCCATGGCCCCCATCATACAAGCCACCTCAGCTTCCCATGTATGATGGGCATTCAGATCCAAAGCAGTTTCTCATGAGCTACGAAGCAACTATATCTTCGTATGGAGGCAATACCGCAGACATGGCGAAGTCCTTCGTCATGGCAGTCCGGAATGTAGCTCAAACATGGTATTCTTCTCTTCGACCAGGGACAATCACATCATGGTAGAAGCTTAAGGACATGCTGCTCACCAGTTTCCAAGGCTTTCAAACGAAGCTGGTCACAGCTCAGGCTCTATTCCAATGCACACAAGACCATGAAGAGTACCTTCAGGCATATGTACGAAGGTTCTTGCGATTAAGGGCACAAGCGCCTACAGTGCCCAATGAGATTGTTATTGAGGCCATGATCAAAGGTCTTCGCCCAGGACCTACCGCACAATATTTCACCGGGAAGCCCCCACAAACTCTAGAAAAGCTGCTTCAAAAGATGGACGAATACATTCGGGCTGATAATGACTTCCGCCAAAGAAGGGAGGAAGCTTATAGATTCTCTGAAATGACCAGGGGCTTCAGAGGAAGAATCCACCCGAGGCATGTCAGGTCAATTCATAACTCCACTCAGAATGATGACAAAGGAAGTCAGCTGCAGAGGCCACAGTATACCTCACAATCTTTGGGGCAGCAACAAGGCTCTTTTCGGACGCCAGCTCCAAGAGGCAGAGGTGCTAGGGGCTTCGGAGGAAGATATGGGGATCAGCCCAAGAAGATATATTGCTTATTTTGTGGTGAAGACAAGGGCCATACTACAAGAATGTGCCAAATCACTATCCAAAAGCAGAGGGAGATTGCAGAAGCCGAAGCTCGGCAGAATCAACCGAAGTAGGTCTTGCACACTGCTTCGTGCCATTCACCCTACATACCAAAATATGTGGGTAATCACTCTGCAGCTTCTGTTGCTTCGGCTAGTCAGCCACAGGCTTCTTGGCCATAGCTTCCACCTCCGCCACCACTACAACCTATCTATTCACGGGGTCAGCAGCCAGAAGGGAGCCAGCACACCCAGCAGCAGAGGGTTTTCAGGGAGGAATCCGATGCTCGCACAGTCGACAGTACTGTGCCGGAGTCAAAGCACATCTATTGAGAGATATCCTACTTTATGAAGCACTTTTTTATTCTATGCTACTTTGATTTTTAATAAAGGACAAGTAATGCAAATCTAGTTTTAATTCTTTGTAGTAGTTTCGCTTCTATTAAAATAAAATAAATCTTCTTCACAGATTTACGAAGCTCGAAAATTGCCAAAGCTTAAAAAGTCATTTCTAAGGGAGCGCAGCATAAGTCTTGCCGAAGCCACAAAAAGTCATTCCCAAAGGAGCACAGTGTAAGTTTTTTGCTCAAAAGTCATTCCTAAGGGAATGCAGAGCCAAATACCGCCGAAATATAAGGCGAAGCGCGAAAAGCCAACGCGAAAAATACCGCCGAAATACAAGGCGAAGCGCGAAAAGTCAACGCGAAAAATACCGCCAAAATAGAAGGCGAAGAAGTTCAAAAGTCATTCCTAAGGGGATGCAGAACTTACACCGAAAAATGTGAAGCCAAAAAGTAAATGGCAAAGAGATTCTAATCGTTTCTAAGGGGACACAGAGATGGTGTGTTCCAGTGTGGGTGTGTGGGTGCGTATCTTCGGCATTAGCATCATCCTTTGCATCATATCATTATATCATCCCGCATAACATCACATCATATATCATATTGCACCAATGACACGAATTGAATACGAAGTCAATCTTCGGAGATGGCTTTATAAAAAATGAAAGCGTGCTAAGGCACAAAGTTGAGAAATACAGCTCCGTCGTGTTCTAATGCCAAAGAAGGGATCCTCTACTTACGAAGCAAGGATATTTTTTTCCCGAAGCATGAATTTTCTTCTTTACGAAGCATGAAAAGAAGGGAAGGTGTTTTTTCACCGAAGGCTCAAAAAGCGGTATGTATATAAAGTTTCATGCCTCGCAAAGAACTGAATTACAAAAAATTACATATTAGATTCAAAAACATACACATCAAGTATCGCAGTCTTGATACAGCAAAGTTACATTGATCATCTAAAAATGTTTTTACAAACAAGTACTAGTCCTTTTTCAGGACCTTCTCCGCAACTTCATTTAGCAACTTGTTAACAACTTCGTCAACAATAGATACGGCTACATTGATGATATCTATTGCTTCTTTCGTTTCCGGGTCAGCCAGGGGGTCGAATGGTTTTGGTGGAGGAGATAGTTCAGCTACAATAAAAAAATTAATTAATCAGTTCGAAGTCACGAAAACAAATGACGAAGCTAGATACCGCGAAATAATACCTATGCGCCTCTCGCGCTTTGCAGCTTCTTCAGCTTGCTTAGCTTGAATTTGGGCCTCATGCATGTCTTTCTCGCTTTTCTTCATTATTTTGTGAGCCATTTCGCATTCGCCATTGGCCCAGATGTCAGTATAGAATTTTCCGCCCATTAAGCTTGCTTCGGCTGAGGGATCCTTCGTAACATCCACAGAGAAGGCAGCTTCGGCTTGAGCCAGGGTTTTGACATGTTCGCAACCAGCCTTCTCCAAGATAGTTGAAATTCCCCTCGCACCTGAAAATGCGCAGACATCCCTGCGATCACTCAAAATTTCTTCAAAAGCTCCGGCCTCTCCGCTTATCCATTCTATAACATCTTCAGGGTCGCCTCGAATAAAGTTATCTTCATTTGAATAGGCGCCCACGTTGGCGAAGCTAGCCTTTATTTTCTCCACGCAGCCCAGGGATTTTTCGAAGCATCTTTCTTTGGACGCGCGGAGTTCTTCGACTATTTTTTCTAGATAATTTCTCCAATATCCACTAATATCTCGGTTGGCCTCTACGAGACCACACTTCTCTTTGCTTTCGGCCAGCTGTTTTCGAAGGTCTTCAATCTCATTCTTTTGAATTTCAGCTTGAGCCCTGAAACTAGCTTCGTCTTCTTTTACTTTGTCCACTAATAAAAGTAGAATCTTGTCTTTTTCTGCGGCTTCGTTCCTAAGTCTGATAACCTCTATTCGAAGGTTGTTGAGAGCTATAGTGCAGCTCTCGTCTTCAGCATTCTTTTGCGCCCTTAGGGCATTGCTAAGTATCAATCCCTGCAAGAAAGGTTAAAAGGATTAACAAAAGAAAAAAATATTCCATTCCAGAATCTATAAGTTTCAAAATTTGCAACTTCGATACCTTCAGACTGTTGTACGCAAGACTGTCTGCCAGATCGTCCTTTGTCATGGCATAGAGGCCAGCTTCAAGCTTCGGGAAACCCATACTTCTGGCCATCTCCCGGCAGACAGATAATTTTTTGTTGTCTGGGAGGCAGTACAGGAAATCATTTTCGTCCGTGCCATTAAACACTAAGGCCCCTTTCGGATACTTCAGTTCTCGGGCATAGTGTTTAGCCTCAAAAACTTCTTCAGATAATCTCTTTCCCAAAGCATGTTGAATAATATAATCAAGATCTTCGGAGAGTGCTTCGGGGACAAAGGATTCGGCCTCTTTGGCCGCACTCTTCTCAAAAGCTATATTAATATCTGGAGTTATTCCTTCGGCTTTCTGCTCGGTGGCGGCCAGCTTCGTCTCAGCAGGCACCATGGGCTCTGCCCCAGCTTCAGCCTGGGTTAATGTAGTCTCGACTTCTATTCGCTCAGTATCAGACTTGGAATGCGTTGCGATAGTTTCAGCAACCTTCTCTGCGGGAGCAGGGCCTATACAATCGATCGTTTCCAAAACATCTATTACATTTACCATCCTCCTCCTCTTAGGAGTCACGACAGAACTCTTTTGTGCCTTCAGCGATGTGGCTTCTGTCGAAGGACTTAAAATCCCTGGCATCTTTTTCACCTCTTCAGTTGTTGACCTGTCAGCCTTTTCTTTGTCAACCTTCATTTCAACTTGTTTAACCGAGGGTGCCTTCGGCATTATAGCCGGTTATTCAGCCTTCTGTGCTGCAGCAGATCCTCTTGATTCAGCAGCCGAAGAGGCCTCCACCCCAAACTCAGGCACCACGGCCGATTCAATGTAACGTGGCCGATGGGTAAATACCTTCATCTTTTTGGCCGCATCCTTCGACGCAGGATCAGCCGAGGCGGTTTGGGCAGCAGCTTTCCTCTTCTTCCCTTGACCCCGCACTGGGTAGTGGTAGTCGGGGTAGACGAAGCCAATGGCGTCAAAAACTCTGTTTATTCTCTTTTTTCCCCGACCTCTGAAGGCTGTAGACAGCGCATTATCTTCTGCCTTGGAGTATGATCCAAGTAGTTCATCACTTGTAACTTCGATGCATTTCAACCAATCATCGTTTGGTTCATCGAATTTATCCCCATATCTGAATGTATATTTCAGCCGGACCAGTTCACCTTCGCTAGATTTGGAAATAGTTTCTTTTGGCATTTACCAGTTCTCTGCAAGCGGCCATACTCTGAATGCTATATGTTCTTGAATTAAATCTCTGGTACCAATGAAGAAGCAGACAGTACCAAACGCCTTTTGACACGCTTCGGCGGCTTCATCAATTTCAACCTTTGGCCTTCGGAGGTCGAAGCGGGACCATATGGGGCGCATGATAACACCTTTAATGTCCTCCCTCGCTGACAAGTCATTTTTTTACATAAAACCATTCTTCCATCCAATTTCCGGGCCATCTCTTCCAAAATGTCGGCGCAGGGTGACTGGCATTGGGACGGGCGATAAACCCATAACAACCGAAGTTGTTATGATACTGTTCTTTCCCCATGGCCTTTGTCTCATACAAAAGTTCGTGCATGCTACAGAAGCACTTCGTACTTGGTTCTATCCCTTGGCTTCTTGCTGCCCAGACGAAGATTCCCATCCTCAATATAGCTTCGGGGGTTAGCTGGTGAAGAAAAACTTGGTAGGTCTTCAATACTTCAACTACAAACTTACTCAGTGAAAACCGAAGCCCAGCTTTGAAGAAGTTTCGGAAAATCACAACTTCGTTTTCCTCAGGGGCCAGGACGTTGTTGTCTCCGCTAGCCCTCACAATAGTCATATCTCGAAAGTACCTTCCCCTCATGTTTTCAAGGTAACTTTGCTTAATGGAAGATTTTCCGAAAATTGTATGGCTTGGTCTCCAGGGTCAATCCTCAAAATCTTCACCACCACTTTCTGCATCATAACTGTCACTGTCACCAGTATCCTCAAACAGGCCCTCCAATATCTCCTTAGTAATCTTTTCTATATTTGTTTTTGCCAATGACTCGATAAATCCAGCAATGTATGGATTCACAGCCTTCTTCTCCTCAAAAAGCTTCTCCTCTTCAGCAAGCTTCGTCTCAGCGGCAACCTTCTTGTCCTGAGACATTCTTTCCTTCAGAGATGATGAAAATGTGTCTTTCAAACTGAAGCTTAAAAAGCTTTGAAAAACTAGCAAGTGTTAGTGGGCAATAGCTATGAAATTGAGAAAATAAAGCAGATGGCACAGGCAGCGTACCAAATAAGGTTGGTGCGAGCTCTTATTTATACGCTCAACGTGCTCTAAACCAAGGGGCCCCGCCTGTCATTGAATATTGAAAGGGAAGGTGTTTTTTTGGACCTTCGGCTTAAGGCCTTCGTCCATATCGCAGTCTGAATTCGTTATCTTAAACAAATTAATACTGCGAGGGGCTACTGTTGGGGGCCTTCATCCTCCGAAGGTCCCCAAAAACGAGATCTAACAAAAACCTTCCAAGTGTAGCATATGAATAGGTACCTTCGGACTCGGGCTAAAAGCATGATCGCGACGAAGGTTGGAGTTGCTTCGAAGCTACGCACGAAGGAGCTTCGGCTAAATGGTGGAGAAAGGAACCGACTTAAAGGGGAAAAGGCTATCTAGTCCTCATAGAGTTGACTATTAGTTAACAATGAATGTAAAGGGCATGAATGTAATTTCTCACAGGCTGCGTCCTGTGCCTATAAATAGATGAATAGTTCCCCCGTACTGTTCACGCTGACTTGCATTCGCTCGTGTGTCACGCTTGGACTTTTACTTTCTGTCAAGCCGAAGGTACAAATGTAATTCAATATTGTTCCTGTTTATCTATGTTAATAAAAAGAAGATATATTAATGATGTCATATGATTATTCATGTTGTCTTACATATTTCATATGCTTCTTCTCTCATCAATATACACTACGATGATGAAGGTATGTCCTTCATGACCTTCGTCTAAAGATCATTATATCCTAAAGGAAATAATGATTCAAAGGATGAAGGACATTAACATTTAACATTTTGTGTTGCCTTGTTCTTAATTCATAGCACTTGAGAACAAGTCTCCAACACTATTATTGTACGAGAACTCTGCTAATGGTAAACAATCATCCCATTTCTGTGGGAATTCCAAAACACATGCTCGCAACATATCTTCAAGTATCTAATTTACCCTCCCAGTCTGCCCACTGGTTTGGGGATGGTAGGCCGAACTGTGAAGCAACTTGGTACCCAGGGATTTATGAAGTGCTTCCCAAAACTTGGCTACAAATTGCGGTCCACAATCCGACATTATAGTCTTTGGAACCCCATGCAGACTAAGAATACGAGTAATGTATAATTGGGCATAGACAGCAACCGGTTGATCTGTCTTGACTGGTAGAAAATGGGCTATCTTGGTAAGTCGATTAACTATAACCCAAATAGAATCATATCCTTTTGCTGTCCTGGGAAATCCCACAATAAAGTCCATGCTAATATCTTCCCATTTCCATGTTGGTATAGGTAAAGATTGCAACGGGCCAACAGTCTTCATATGTATGGCCTTGACACGTCTACAAGTGTCACATCTTGCCACATAGCGTGCAATTTCAATCTTCATCTTCGTCCACCAATAATGCTGTTTTAGATCATGATACATCTTAGTGCTTCCAGGATGAATAGACTAGCGACTAAGATGTGCTTCATCTAGAATTTGCTGGCGGATCTCATCATTTTTAGGCACAACTATGCGGTTGTTAAACCATACAACACCTTGATTATCTTTTCTGAAGCAGTTGACTTTATCGGCCTCCATTTTCTCATGAATGTGTTTCATACCCACATCATTTCTTTGTGCGTCAATTATTCTTTGCAGGAGGACTGACTCAAGCTTCAAGTGATTTAAAGTTCCATGCTGAATTATTCCCAGGTTCAACTTCTCCATTTCTTGGCATAACGTAATGTCAGAAGTCTTCATCGTCAGACAATGGCAGGAAGCCTTGCGACTTAACGCATCTGCCACTACATTAGCCTTGCTTGGGTGATAATGAATCTCTAGTTCATAATCCTTAATAAGCTCAAGCCATCTTCTCTGCCTCATATTCAGCTCTGATTGGGTGAAGATATACTTCAAGCTTTTATGATCTATATAAATATGACAGATATTCCCCAGCAGATAATGACGCCATATTTTTAGGGCATGAACCACAGCGGCTAATTCTAGGTCATGAGTTGGATAATGCTCTTCATGCCAGCGCAACTGCCTTGAAGCGTAGGCTATCACTCGGCCCTCTTGCATTAGAACACAGCCGAGACCACTGCCTGATGCGTCACAATACACATCAAAGGGCTTTTCAATGTTCGGTTGAGCCAATACCGGAGCAGTGGTCAATAATACTTTCAGCTTCTCAAAGGCTTCATTACATTTTAAAGACCAATTAAATTTGGTATCATTCTTCAATAAACTTGTGATTGGTTTCACAAGCTTAGAAAAATCTGGAATGAATCAGCGGTAATAACCAGCCAGTCCAAGGAAACTTTGGACTTGATGTACAGTGGTTGGGGGTTTCCACTCCAAAATATCCTTGACTTTGCTGGGATCCACCGCAATCCCCTTGGCAGATAATACATGCCCTAGAAATTGGATCTCCTCCAGCCAAAACACGCACTTACTGAACTTAGCATATAATTGGTGTTCCCTTAAGCGCGTCAATACGATCCACAAATGCCAAGCATGCTCCTCTTCATTCTTAGAATATATCAAGATATCATCAATGAATACCACCACGAATTTATCCAACTCGGGCATGAATACCGAGTTCATAAGATATGTGAAGTGGGCAGGAGCATTTGTTAGTCCGAAAGACAACCAAATATTCAAATAATCCATACCGCGTAGTGAATGCGGTCTTTGGTATATCTTTGGGCCGGATACGGATCTGATGATAGCCTGACCTAAGGTCAATTTTGGAGAATACCCTTGCTCAAGTTAATTGATCAAATAAAATGTCAATCCGGGGAATAGGGTACTTATTCTTGATTGTGACCTCATTAAGGGGCCTATAATCCATGCACATCCGAAGTGTTTGATCCTTTTTCTTGACAAAGATGGCTGGACAACCCCATGGTGATGAGCTTGGCTAGATGAATCCCTTCTCTAGTAGATCTTGTAATTGGGTCTTGAGCTCTGCCAATTCATTCGGAGGCATTCGGTACGACCTTCTAGAAATAGGAGCCGTACTAGGCTTCAACTCAATCATAAATTCTACATCCCTTTCTGGAGGTAATCCGGGCAAATCTTCCAGAAAGATGTCCAGGAATTCACATACTACCGGAATATCTTGGATCTCTGGTATGACGACTTCATATACTTTGCCAAATGGTTTAGCTATAGTGGCTACGGGAATGGACAAGAGAACCTCTTCCTGACCATAGCTCAACCTGATGGTTCTCAGATCAGTGTTGAGGATAGCTTTGTGTTGGGCTAACCAATTCATGCCCAAAATTACATCTATATCTTGGCCTTTTAGAACAATCATATTTGTAGGAAAGTCCCGTTCAGCCAATGTTATAGGCACATGGAAAGCCACTTCTTAATGAATATTTGTCCCCCAGGCAAATGAATTATAAACACTTCCCTTGATTCATTGTATGGAATGCAATGTTGCTCCACAAACTTCTTGCTTATGAATGTATGTGAAGCGCCATAATCAAAAAGAATAACTGCAGGGTGATTGGTCACGAGAAACGTACCCATCATAACCGGTTCTCCTTCCGATGTCGTGGCCACTTGCGTATAATAAATCCGCCCAGTTTTCTTCATATTTTTGCCCATGGTATTGTTCGCTGCATTTCCCTTGCCTTGAGCGAAACTCCCTGAACTCTGCTGATTATTTGATCTATTCTGCTTCAGGTATGGACAGTCCTTGATAAAATGTCCGGACTTTCCACAGTTAAAGCAGCCTGTTGAACAGCCTGGGAGAGCGGGGAAACGAGTACCAGGGGCACTCGGCTGATTTGTTGAGGTGGGGGCAATAGCAGGACGGATGAAAACTGGTTGCTTGAAAGGGTAGGAGGGTGGACGGGGTGAAGAACGATTCTGATTAAAAGGTCGGATCACCAACCTTTGTCTCTTCTTAGGCCCCTGATTGGGCCTGTCACCTCCATAGCCCTTCGATTTTCCTAGCCTGCATATTTGGCTTCGACTGCCAGTGCCGTGCTGATAGCCCTGCTATAAGTGAGGTCGAGGCAGGTGGCCATTTTCCGCTGCAGCCGATCACTGAGGCCCCTCATAAAACAATTCTTCTTCTTTAGATTAGTGTTGACTTGATCGATGGCATACTGGGACAAGTGGTTGAATTTGTTGAGATACTGAGTGACAATATCTCCACCTTGTTTGAGCTTCATAAATTCTTCTTGTTTCATATGGAGCACCCCTTCAGGAATATAGTGCTCCCGGAAAGCTAGTTTAAATTCGTCCCAAGTAACTTGATGGCCAGCCGGCTGAATAGCCACATAATTTCCCCACCAGGTACTGGCAGGGCCTCGCAACTGCTGCGCCGCAAATAAGGGCTTTTGAGTCTCCGTACATCGGAGAAGCCCAAACTTCTGTTCGATAACCCAGATCCACTCATCCGCTTCAAGAGGATCTTCAGCCTTGACAAATAATGGGGGACGTGTCTCTGAGAAGTCCAAATATGAAGTTTCGTGGGGTCCTTGCGGATAGGCTCGCCCGCCTTGCTATTGCATTTGATGTCCCGCCATTTCCCGCAGAAAGCGGGTGTTGTCGGTCGTGGCATTAACTAAGGCACGATGGCCTCAGCTAATGTTGGAGGTACTGGGGGCGGGTTAGGAGTTGCTTCCCTCCCACGGGAGGTTCCTGCACCATCCTGCGCACGAGTCTTGGACAGCATCTGAGGCAAAGAACATTTGGAAATATAATATGCCAAAGCAAACCATCCATTTTACATTACTAAAAAGGGTAATGATACAGACTCGAATTTACAACAGGATTACATTACCTATTATACATTAACACTATGTCTATACTACACTACTCTAGCTTCTTATCACTTTTGGTAGCTTCACTGTCGGGCGTAGGAGACCATTCATCAACCAGCTTCATAGAGGGAGGAGGCCTGAAAAGGTCCAGTTCACCACCAAGTGCTTCTCCCGCTACTCCAGAAGGTCCGTCTCCCATTCCGACAGGATCCACAGGTATATTAGGGTGCAGCTATGAATACAATACATAAACCTCCTCATGTAGTGTATTATAGTACACCTGCAAGTTGTCCACGGCTGTGCTAAGCTCCTCCACGCGGGCTCGAGCTTTGGCTTCCTTGGCCCAAGCAAGTGAACGTGAGTTAACAGCCCAATCAAGCGCTAAATCTCGTTCAGCAAGTTGGTCTTGCAAGTGTCGGATGTCAGTCCTCAACTCGTTTATTCGCTGACCATCCTCGACCTACTTCGTTCCTGTGACGGAGCTCCGTTCAAAGCCGTTCTACCTGAGCTTTCAGATCTCCGAAGGGATTATTGCTACCACTACTACTATCCTCATGCCTTGGGGCTAGTTGATGGCGAGGTGCGCCAATTGGTCCGGTAGACTTGCGCGCAGTTTTCTGTGTGCGCGGCGGCATATCTCCATGAGGGGAAAATCTTATTAGTATAGTTCTTAGTATGATGCATGCATAATTACAGAATCAACCTTAGTTGATTCACAACCTTCTATACATTGCACTCTACTATCTGGTCTTTAAGTACAGAAGGTAGTTAGATAAGAAGGAAAGAAATTTTCTAGATAAGTCTTTGAAAATTCTCTTTTGAAAATGTCTTATAACATCTGCAGAGATGGGCTTCGCTCCGATACCAGCTGTGACAGAACTTCCCAAGTCATTAGGCCCACCTACAGTTGTCCTTGTCTAACGGACCTCAGACAACCCTGCAGGTGCCCCTGAATCACTTGACAAGTTCGGTATCTGTATTCCTTACCTTTCCCAAGAGCGTTTCACCCGTCACGCAGACATTACAATACATCAGAGGTACGAAAATGCGGAAGCAGTTACAATAACTTACTTTATTTAAAACAGGAAAGAGTAATATTATTACAGACCAGAGTTAAATATAGGAGTGCTTGAAGTATTATTATTACATCACTGGGAGGCAAAAACCCCTCGTGATAAACACTAAACAAAAGTTTTTAACGGAGGACCCTTCCTCCCAAAGCTTCACTCCTGGTTTTCCTCTTTGGGCACCACCTTTGAACAAAAGCAGCAAAAGTTTGCCGCTTCCTCACCTAAAACAACATGGGACAAAGCTCTGAGTACGAAGTGTACTTTCGCAAGACTTACCCGTCAAAATAAAAGACTCTCAAGGATATGCTGGTCTTTGGGAGTCAAGATATGGCTTATCAATGATCAAAGACTTTGTTTGCATAAATGCTTACTAATAGTGGATCCTTAAAACTCCAGTTTTATTAGTCAGGTTAAGTAAAGTTACCTGTATCTAGGGTTCTTTATACCCTAATTCAATCACTTGACCTATACTAGCCAATTTTCTTTTCAACCCTTCTTATTCACTGGAATGCTACATGTAAGTCAGTGACCAAGTCTTCATGTCCGCGAAGTTACGGCGATCCGAATCGATTATACTCAGCTGAGGATCTCCAATCACACGACAAATGTAGCACTTAACCCTTTCATATGTCAACTTGCCACCGGGGTTCTTAAGACCAGATTAGGTTCACGCCAACCGAGAGTACAGATACACCACCGTCCAGCCTCTTGCCACAGAGGGTACACGCTACTTTCGCCATCTCTCCACTCCCATTGTGTGTTATCTTATTCTGGTATTAGTCTGCCCGAGGCAAAGCTTACCCACGATGAGGCATGTGACCAGTTAAAGGGTCCTCGGTCAGCAGGCCTACATCGACAAGGTCCTTAATCGACTCAGACGGAGACACTACACCGAGACTCTCTTCTCGTGCAAGTCACCCGCCCAGTCTCAGCTTTATCATTTCAAACCCAAAGTTTGGTACCTGGCAGAGGTACATCTTTTCCGATGTTGAACCCATCATGGCCATGATGGATCCACCATCAAATTTTGTTTTTGCAAACATCCCACCCACTTTGAAGCATCATCTTTTGTGAAAACAAAACATTTTGTTTTTCTAGAGCAAAGCTAAGCATAAGAAAAACCTTTTTGTAAATCAGGGATTAAGGAGAAGTAATCAAATCCAAGGAAGGAAATGCAGCAACTGGTTTAGCACACAACTCCTATCACCTAATGCATCAAGCAAGTGAGACAGATTTTAAAATAACAAGGGGGTGGCAAATGCACTGTGGCTTGCCTTGTGTGATAGGTGAATCAGGCTTTGCTCCACAGATATCAAAGTAAAAGCAGTTTCCTGCCTGAGGTTCTTCAGGTGGTGGTGGTGGTGAAGTCCTCGCTTCTTTGACTTCTACTTCCTCCTCGTTCTCTAAATATAGCCATATATATAATGAATGCTCATGTAATGCTCATGAAGATGCAAAGATAATAAAAGTTTATTATCTAATGTCTTGAATATAACTTTCCTTCACGGATCTCCGGGAAACTAGGGTTTTCGGAGTCTATAGTGAAGTTCATAGAGCAGGGGGATAGGGTTTTGGGTTCTAAGTATCAAACATGGTCCAAATCATACCAAACATTACCCAAGGCTTCTAAATATTATTTAAAGTTTACCTAAAAAGTTTGGTGAATTTAGGAATTATTAATTATTCCCTAAAACTCCAGAAGTATGGATTTTGGCTATTTTAAATGTCCCAAAATTCCCTATTGGAACTAAAAATCATGAAACTATTTTTATTAAATACTATATAAAATTTAGGAGTCTAGCAAAATTGGTCTGGTATTTTAGCATTTTTCTACAGTTTTCTAGAAATTCTTTAACTCTGGCAGAAAAAGAAAAGGAAAAGCAATGAATAGTGTTGGGCTGAATTCAGCCCAACCGGTCTACTGTAGGGGAGAATCCACGCGCGCCCGCGCCCGCGGAGCGGTTTTATACCGAAGCCCTCCGAGGTTTGAATATCTAAACAAGAATCCTGTGCACTATTTAACTGGGTCACTGACATTTGCGAATAAGCCCTTGCACTTCTATCTCTTCACAGCTCGTAGTCCACGACGGCGAATGGCGCCGGGTCGAGCTCTGGCGAGCCTACACCGGCCGATTCCCGCAACGACCGGTGCTCTCGTGCGCCAGACACCAAATTGGGCCCCTCTTAATCATTTCCCCTCACTCAATTTTACCAATAAGGCTCTAACACGCTCTATCCACGGTGACAGCGAGCATGACGGACATTCAAACGCGTTCCCGGTGATCTAGGACTTCCTAGCTTAATCGGATGGGTCAACGAGTATCAAGAGCAAGCAAGGGTGCTGAAACAAGAGGGCAATGGGCATGAATGGACATGAGACGAGCTAGCCACGGCGAGGTCACACCGCTCGGTGTTCTTGGGTGATTTGGGGGAAATCTCAAATTGGGGAGTTCTAGTTGATGATTCGAGGCACGGGTTGCTTCACTGGTTGCACAATTACTTAGTGAAGCAGGCGGGGTCGGCAATTTATAGCAGGCTTTAGCGGCGGCCAGTGAATTTGAGAAAGACGAGCGACGGCCGGAGAAGAAGAAGGTTACTGGCGCGCGCGATTGGTGGCAATTACCGTGGCAAGCTCCCCGACAACCACCGGATGAGCTAACGTCAGTCACGGCGGTGAGGTTAATGTGCCAAGGCATGTGGCGCAAGGCTGCGAAGCGGCTATCTCCGGCGAACCCATCCAAATCGACCGTGGTCTGCTCGGGTACGGTGGCCTGAGTAAAATAGTGGTCGGAGTGTATCTACGGCGTGATATTTACTTACTCCCGATGCTATCCAACTGATCCGAGCGCGAATCATCACGGCGATGGCACGAATCCGCGCGCGGCATCGTCGGCGGCGAGGGGATCAGAACCTGATCCAATCTGTTACTGTACCATGGGATTGTTCTTCAGTCAGCCTGACAGACCAAGTTTGGGGCGAATTTCCTCCTGATTTTACATGGCAACAAGACCATTGTTCTATAGCAAAGTTGTAGCCTAATGATCCAGCTACAAACTTACTATAGCAATCATAGCCAAACACTGAATAGATTATGGTCGAATCCGAGTCCAAAGATTGCCCAATCATACTGTCAGCCTGAATTCAGACCTAAGGCAGTCTGACAGCTCGACTTTGGGCACATTTTTCTCCAAATTTTTCATGTGACCATGGTTTAATCCCTATAGCAAAGTTGTTCTCCCTTAGTAGCTCTACAAACTTGATTCGTTGACCCTAGGCAAATTCTCAATATTTTTGGATCTACAGAGCCCCAAGTCAGCTCTATTTCACTGGTTTCAGACATAGCCATTGGAGCACAAATGTGGCTTTTTGCAAATAAGCCCAAAATTTAGGGTTTCATTTGCAAATCTCTAAATATGTGAACCATATGACCTAATATACCTTATTTCCATGATTTTTGCACTTAGGTCCAAAATGGGCACACTTTTACAGATAACCCCCTAGGGTTTCATCCTGGGGTTTTCCAGGGGTCTATTTAGGGCTTTTGGTGCTTCTAGGGTTGGGATGTTACTTAAGTCCATCCATGATGATATTTTATGATCATTTCAACTAAGTTTTGAAGTTTTCTCTTAGTTAAGCTTTGCTTATTCTTCTGAGCCCCATTTAGGGTTAAGTATTCTACTCTAGGGTTTCACCCATGAAATGCCACATCAATACAACTTGTTTGAAATTTTTGCCTAGTGAATGCACTCTAGGTGTGACAAACACATGATATGCCAATGCTTATGATGTTATGCTCAAATTTTAGTGGCAGTAACACTAGGGGTGTTACATTTGTGTTTATATTATCGTTCGTGCTTCATGTCATGATGATGATGATCCTACGAATGTCTAATGAATGTCTGTATGAATGCAATGAATGATGTGATGTAATATGCAAATGTATGACCCAAACGCACACGAAGCCATACCCAGACTCTGCATCCCCTTAGGAACGACTTTGGAGTCTCTTCACCTTCTATTTCGGTGGCATTTAAGCTCTGCATTCCCTTAGCAATGACTTTGGAGCTTCTTCACCTTCTATTTAGGTGGCATTTAAGCTTTGCATCCCCATAGGAATGACTTTGGAGCTTCTTCACCTTGTATTTCGGTGATATTTGGCTCTGCATTCCCTTAGGAACGACTTTTGAGCTTCGAGACTTACTTTGCGCCCCCTTAGGAACGACTTTTGCAGCTTCAGAACTTACTCTGTGCTCCCTTAGGAACGACTTTTGTAGCTTCGTCATCCTTGGAGTGATTATAGCTCTGCATCCCCTTAGGGACGTCTTTTGAGCTTTTCACTGTTCTCTTTTGCACTCGATGGTGCCGATTCTGATATTACATGTTACATTTTTGGGGGATTTTGGCCCTTGTATTGCATAGGGCTAAATAAGAATGAGAATAACAAACTATGGCCCCGTTAAAAACCTTTCTTCCCTCCTGAGGGCTAGTTTGGGAGCCTCAAAACCAGAGGGGATTCAAGGGACTAAAACCCCCTTCTTATTTAAAATTGAATAAGAAGGGGATTTCAGCCCCTCCAATCCTCTCCGGGTTTTAGACTTCCAAACTAGCCCTGAAAGGAAAAGGGTGCCATAGGAAAAATAAAAAAGATTACATCAATTACACATAATATCGCCGAAGCTCATCCGCATTCCAAGATCTGGGTATGTCGTTGTCGTCCATATCCTTCAATCTGTAAGAACCGGGTCTTGATGAAGATACTACCAGAAAAGGACCTTCCCATTTCAGTTGTAGCTTGCCCACTGTGTCTGGGTTGGCTATCCTCCGAAGCACGAAATGGCCTGGCTTGATATTTTTCAATCGAACTTTCCTATCACGCCATTTTATTGTTTCGGCCTGATACTTATTGATGTGCTCTATGGCCTGAAGTCTGATCCCTTCTATAGTGTCTTTTGTTATTTGAGAATCAGTTTCGTCCTCCGTTGAAGCTATGGTTCTTATTGATCCTATTCTTGCTTCTTCTGGTGTTATTGCTTCGTCACCGAATAAGAGCTTGAAGGGGGTAAAACCTGTTGATCTTGAGACAGTAGTGTTGTGGCTCCACACCACTTTGATCAACTCATCTGGCCACTTTCCTCTAGGCTGATTGAAGATTAACTTCATTATTCTTGTCATTATAATTCCATTTGCTCTCTCTACTAACCCATTTGATTCTAGATGCCCTACTGATGCAAAATGTATTCTTGTACCAATTCGGTCACAAAAGTCCTTGAACGTTTTAGCATCGAATTGAGTTCCATTGTCGACTATAATAGCCTTTGGCACACCGACACGACAAACAATATTTTGCTAGAAAAACTTCTGGACTGTGGCCGAAGTTATGGTATCTAGAGGTTTAGCTTCAATCCACTTCGAGAAATATTCCACCGCTACCACAACAAATTTTAAATTTCCTTGTGCTGGTGGAAGCGGGCCTAGCAAATCGAGGCCACATCTTTGCAATGGCCAAGTAGGTTGGATTAATTGTGTTAAAGACGAAGATTGTTTCTGGTCTCTGGCGCACTTCTAACAATTTTCACATTTTTGGACCAAGTCCGCTGCATCCGAAGCTGCCTTCGGCCAATAAAAACCTTGTCTAAAGACTTTTCCCAGTAGAGGCCTGGATCCGATGTGGGCTCCACACAGTCCTGCATGTATTTCCTTCATTAATTCCTGTCCTTCATTCTTGGAGAGGTATTTAAGTAATGGGGAACAAACTCAATGCTTGTATAACTCCCCCTCAATTATTACATACGGTCTTGTTCTTGCCTCCATTCTCTTATTGTAAGCTTCGTCATCTGAAAGGCAGTTACCTTGGAGGAAGGATATTATTTTGGTCCTCCAATCTTCACTATGTACAAGTGATATTGTGAGCACTGCTCTCTCCATGAGTTCGACTGAGGGCGCTTTTATTGTTTCAAAAAATACTTCCGAAGGCAAAGGGAGCCCATGTGCCGCTGACTTAGCTAGCAAATCCGCATGCTCATTTTCCCCCTTGGGATATTTTTTATAGAAAATCCTTCAAAGGAAGCTTCCAATCTTCGGACTGCATCCAAATATTTTTCAAGCTTCGGATCCCTTGCCTTGCTACTTTTATCCATGTGGCCCGAAATAACTTGTGAATCAGTTTTTAGGATTGCCCTTCTTATTCCTATTCTCTTTAGTTTCTGAAGCTCTAAAAGAAGAGCTTTGTACTCAGCAATGTTATTTGTGCAACTAAAGTCTAACTTTATTGCATAGCATGTTCTGACTTTAGAGGGTGCTACTAGAACAGCAGCTGCTCCTGCACCGAAGGTTCCACAAGATCCGTCACAAAATATCGTCCAAGCTTCGGCATCTTTTGTTGCTTCTTTTCCCTGAGCCCCTGGCGTCCAATCAGCAATGAAATCTGCTAACACCTGAGATTGAATTGAGGATCTGTGTACATAATCAATGGTAAATTCATTAAGTTCTGCGGCCCATTTTCTGATCCTTCCTGTAGCTTCTCTGTTCCTCATTATGTCTTTCAGGGGTTGTGATGAAGGCACTATTATATGATATGCTTGAAAGTAATGCTGAAGCTTCCTGGAGGCCATCGATACAGCATACAATACCTTCTCCAATTCTGTGTAATTTTTCTTTGATAAGCTGAGTACTTCGGAGACGAAATATACCGGTGCTTGTCTTTTTACTTGGCCATCTTGCTTTTCCTGTATAAGTGCCACACTGACCACAGCATGGGAAGCAGCCACATACAGAAGTAGTGGAGTTCCTAATAAAGCTGGAGTTAGAGTTGTCAAATCTATCAGATATTGTTTTAACTCTTCGAAGGCTTTTTGTTGAGCTGGACCCCACTAAAAGACTTCGGCTGACTTCAGTATTTCAAAGAATGGTAAATTTCTCTCTGCTGATCTTGATATAAATCTATTCAATGATGCCAGCCTTCCTGCCAACTGTTGAGCCCCCTTCTTTGAATTTGGTGGTTCTATCCGAAGGATAGCTTTGATCTTGCTTGGATTAGCTTCGATACCCTTTGTTGATACCAGGCAGCCAAGAAACTTGCCCTTATTCACTCCGAAAACACATTTTTTTGGGTTCAACTTGAGACCAGCTTGTCTGAAGTTGGCAAACGTCTCTTGCAAATCAGTAACATGATTTTCTTGCTTTGTGTTTTTTACTATGATATCATCAACATAATGAGAGCACCTAGAGGGGGGGGTGAATAGGTGATCCTGTAAAAACTTAAAACTTAAGCCACAAAAACTTGTTAAGTGTTAGCACAATGATTTCCAGGTGGCTAAGAGAAGTCTCAACAAAACACAATACCACAAGAGATCAAGCACAAAGGTGACACAGTGGTTTATCCCGTGGTTCGGCCAAGACCAACGCTTGCCTACTCCACGTTGTGGCGTCCCAACGGACGAGGGTTGCAATCAACCCCTCTCAAGCGGTCCAAAGACCCACTTGAATACCACGGTGTTTTGTTTTGCCTTTCACTATCCCGTTTGCAAGGAATCTCCACAAATTGGAGTCTCTTGCCCTTACAAGTATATGATCACAAATGAAACACAGAGTAAGGGAGGGAAGCAACACACACAAATCCACAGCGAAACGCGCACACACACGACCAAGAATCGAGCTCGAGTGACTATCTCAAAGTTCTCACTAGAACGGAGCTCGAATTACTTAGAATCACAAATGAAAGCGCAAAGACTGAGTGTGGATGATCAAGAATGCTCAAAGGTTGCTTGTGTGTCTCCTCCATGCGCCTAGGGGCCCCTTTTATAGCCCCAAGGCAGCTAGGAGCCGTTGAGAGCAAATCCGGAAGGCCATCCTTGCCTTCTGTCGTCGGGGGCACCGGACAGTCCGGTGCACACCGGACACTGTCCGGTGCCCGATTTGTTTCCATAACTGGCGCTTCCGACCGTTGCCGACCGTTGTAGATCTGGGAGCCGTTGGCGCACCGGACATGTCCGGTGCACACCGGACAGTCCGGTGCCGTCTTTCGACCGTTGGCTCCGCCACGTGTCCCGCGCAGATTGCGCGGCCGACCGTTGGCCCGGCCGACCGTTGGCTCACCGGACAGTCCGGTGCACACCGGTCAGTCCGGTGAATTTTAGCCGTACGCCGTCGGCGAATTCCCAAGAGCGGCCAGTTCGAGCCGAGTCAGCCTGGCGCACCGGACACTGTCCGGTGCACACCGGACAGTCCGGTGCTCCAGACCGAACTGACTCTCGGCTGTACACAACCAAGTCTTTTTCTCTTCTTCTTCTTTCTGTTTCTAACACTTAGACAAGTATATTAGTACACAAAACCAATGCACTAAGGCTTAGAAACATACCTTTACTTCATGATTTGCACTTTGTTCATCCATGGACATAAACTCACAATTAAGCACATGTGTTGGGCACTAAATCACCAAAATACTTAGAAATGGCCCAAGGGCACATTTCCCTTTCAATCTCCCCCTTTTTGGTGATTTATGCCAACACAACATAAAGCAAGTAGAACAAGTACAAAATCAAATCAAATAAGAACTCAAAATTGTTTTGATTCATTTTTTGACATATATGGATCACTCTATGCCACCACTTGGTTTGTTTTTGCAAATCAAACTCAAATCTCTACCTCTAAGTCAAACACACATGTTAAAGCATAAAGAGAGTCATTTCAAAAGAGATTGATCAAGGATTTCAAAAACTCCCCCTTTTTCCCATAATTACTACTTCTCCCCACAGGAAGCCAACTTTGATAAGAGAGACAACAAAAAGAGTTTTGACAAACCAAAAGCTCTACTCTACTCTTTTCAAAATCTCTCAAGTGGTAGCTGATCCATTTATCGCTTTGGCCTTTATTTTCTCCCCCTTTGGCATCAAGCACCAAAACGGGATCAATCTTGGCCCTTTAACCCCATTGCCTCACCAAAATCTTCAATTTAGAGCAAATGGCAATAAGAGTTCATGAGATGGACTTGGAATAAGTTACCCTCTCATCGGAGTGCAGTGGAAGTCTTGCATGATCCAAGTCCACCTTTTCCCTTTCAATTCTCCTTTGAGACTAAATCAAACAAACTCAAGCATATGGTTAGTCTCAAGGGATCAAGTTGTAACACATCTCCCCCTAAACATGTGCATCACTTTGCAACGGACTTGTGAGGTCCAGGGAGTGTTTGTACAACTTGAGCACCATAATAAGCAACAAAATGCAGAATGAACATGATCAAAGGCATAAGCACATGTATGCTACAATTCAATCCAAGTTCCGAGAATCTAAGACATTTAGCTCACTACGCAGCCTGCAAAAGGTCTTCTCATCTAAAGGCTTGGTAAAGATATCGGCTAGCTGGTTCTCGGTGCTAACATAAAACACTTCGATATCTCCCTTTTGCTGGTGGTCTCTCAAAAAGTGATGCCGGATGTCAATGTGCTTTGTGCGGCTGTGCTCAACAGGATTTTCCGCTATTCGGATAGCACTCTCATTATCACATAGGAGTGGGACTTTGCTCAGATTGTAGCCAAAGTCCCGGAGGGTTTGCCTCATCCAAAGTAGTTGCGCGCAACACTGTCCTGCGGCAACATACTCGGCCTCAGCGGTGGATAGGGCAACGGAGGTTTGTTTCTTAGAGATACCAGGATAGTTAGCGATAAAATGACCAAGCTTACCGCATTTGAAGCATGAGCGCTTCCCCTTTGTCTTGGTCTTGCTTGGCTGCCCCTTGCGACCATTTAGCGCCGTCTTGAATCTCTTGATGATGAGAGCCATCTCTTCATCATTGAGTCCGGCCGCCTCAATCTGTGCCACCTTGCTAGGTAGCGCCTCCTTGCTTCGTGTTGCCTTGAGAGCAAGAGGTTGCGGCTCGTTGATCGGACCATTCAAGGCGTCGTCCACATACCTCGCCTCCTTGATCATCATTCGCCCGCTAACGAATTTCCCAAGAACTTCTTCGGGCGACATCTTGGTGTACCTGGGATTTTCACGTATATTGTTCACCAAATGAGGATCAAGAACGGTAAATGACCTGAGCATTAGGCGGACGACGTCGTGGTCCGTCCATCGTGTGCTTCCGTAGCTCCTTATCTTGTTGATAAGGGTCTTGAGCCGGTTGTATGTTTGCGTCGGCTCCTCGCCCCTTATCATTGCGAACCGTCCAAGCTCACCCTCCACCAACTCCATCTTGGTGAGCAAGGTGACGTCGTTACCCTCATGAGAAATCTTGAGGGTGTCCCAGATTTGCTTGGCGTTATCCAAGCCGCTCACTTTATGGTATTCATCCCTGCAAAAGGAAGCTAGAAGAACAGTAGTAGCTTGTGCATTCTTATGAATTTGTTCATTAATGAACATGGGACTATCCGAACTATCAAAGTGCATTCCACTCTCTACAATCTCCCATATACTAGGATGGAGAGAGAATAGGTGACTACGCATTTTGTGGCTCCAAAATCCGTAGTCCTCTCCATCAAAGTGTGGGGGCTTGCCGAGTGGAATGGAGAGCAAATGTGAATGTGAACTTTGCGGAATACGAGAGTAATCAAAAGAAAAGTTCGAATTAACCGGTTTCCTTCTCTCGTAGTCGTTGTGGTCTTCGTCCTTTTGGGAAGAAGTAGACTCATCGCTGTCGTAGTAGACGATCTCCTTGATGCGCCTTGTCTTCTTCTTCTTCCCTTCCTTCCGTCTATGACCCGAGCCGGAGTCGGTAGGCTTGTCGTCCTTCGGCTCGTTGACGAAGGATTCCTTCTCTTTGTCGTTGATCACGATACCCTTCCCCTTAGGATCCATCTCTTCGGGCGGTTAGTCCCTTTGTGAAGAGAACGGCTCCGATACCAATTGCAAAAGTTCATTTATTATCATAGCTCCATGATATTAAGAATAAGCATCTATTATCACCAGATATTATAGATCATGAGCAATCTAAAAATATGCACTTACTCACGACTTGAGATACCAATTTCTTGACTTACAGAGGTACCCAAGTCCTGATTGCTCCATTTCTTGCTTATCTTCTCTTTTCCACCTAGAGACCATACAAGATTGCTCAAGAAACCGTTAGTCTCAAAAGACACAAGTTATGTGTGCTCCCCCTCAAGTTGTGCATCAAGTATTTGAATGACTTGCACTTGGCACATTCTACCTTCCTTAGAACTAGAGGGGATCACAACATACCTTGGTCAAGGCATACTCTACCACTTTCATCACACAAAGATGCCATTTTGAATATCAAATGAAAAGCCACTTAACACCAATTGAAGGCTAAATGAAAGGTTGACTAAATACAACAATGCATGCCTCAGTGGCACCTGAGCCAATTGAATACTCACAGGAAGTATAACATTTACACGCAACTTAGACATGCTTCATACTTAACTATCATTGCATCACATATACTAATTGAAAAACACATTATCATGTCTAAACACATCATAGTTAAAAAGGTTCTTTAGGTACACCAAAAGAAACAACATTTTAAGGCATAAGTCTCTTAAGCCACGATACTACCAATGAAATGCAAGAACACAGCTATGATCACTATCAATGGAACTTCAAGATATTCAATAAAATTGCACAGTTCCATTTTCCATACCTTTGCCTTTATGAGAGCACTTGTTATCACCAATTCAGGGCTCCTTTTGCTCATGCACCTCATAGCTCAAAAGGGCACGACATGGATTTGAAATTCACACAGTACCAAACTAGGGTAATCATGTGAACATGGACTAAACAAAATGTCATAATTGCACATAGCATGACTTACAAAAAGTTACAGGTTTATCCATATACACCAAGAGAGTTAATCGTTGTGGATATAACAAATGAAAGAGCTACCCATGAATGATTCAAAAGATATATCCTATATAGCACCAGTCATGATTAAGCAAACATCATTATGATTCATTTAACACAGGCAATCATAAAGCATAACTACTCCAAAGACAGGTAGCACAACAAGCCAACTTAAGAACAATACTAAATCATGTACTTAAAATACACGGGTACCATCCTTTGGAGAGCAAGTTGTAGATTCTCATCAAAGTCCTTTACTTGATTCACCAATAATGATTCAGGACCTATACACCTTGTTTCACTTGAGATGAACATGGGATTAGTGTTTCACAATAATTCAACCTTGGGTCAATAAACACCAAAACAATTAACAGCTTAAGCATAGAGTTTTAGATAACCGTCTTAAGCTCTCCCATGGTCTCCAGTCCATCTCAAGGCACCTGCATGGTCTAGTTAGCATAGTTTGGTACCCATCTCGGGATGGGTCCATAATGATCATCCAAATGTGCCTTTGGTACCCAAATTGCCTTTGTGCTAGTTCTAGGTGATCTCGTTATAGATCTAGCACAAGTGTATGATTTGGGTCTCCTACGCGAATAAGATTGACATAACTTCACTTGCTTAGGAATCTTACCTTTATAACATACCTTGGATAGATGACCCTGCTCACCACACTTGTAGCAAAAGTGTCGCTCAATCTGACATGACGCTTGCTGTTTGTCATTTTCCTTGGTGAGGGCCACCTTGGAGGATGCACATCCTTGATTCTTCATGACCGGACATGAAGTGATCGTGTGGTCCTGATTGTTGCATCCAAAACAACTCCTTGTCCCTTCATTCTTGTCTTTGTACGGACAAGACGCGATGAGGTGGCCTAACTTCTTGCACTTGAAACACTTCCTTTTTCCTTTTCCCTTTTTGTACTTGAATGACATGGAGAGAAGGTCAGTGCAAACAACATGATTAATTGAATCTTTACCTTTTTCCAAGCTCATGTTGATTTCTTCATCTTTAGGAACATTTTTCTTATTGAGCTTGTGTAACACCCGGATTTTAGGGGTCCAAAACCCGGGGTTAACATAAACACCAGGTATGCTGGGACCAAGTCTCAAACATATGATGTATAGTGGCACAGGATCGAATGTCACATCTTTATACATAACAGGAGTTCTATACAAAATAAATAATTACATTATAAGGAGACAACGGTCCAGCAACCCAAAGTTGACTGGGAGACGACGGCCTAGACCACTCACGAACACATCGCAGCATCCTCCATGAGCATCATCCTGCAGTACCTGGTCTTGACCTGTGGTGTATGTGAGACAGCAAGAGTGAGCTCACATACGTTCATCGCTCAACAAGTTGTGGGGAATAATGTGCATGAACTCGCCAAAGGTGGGAGCTCACGTGAAGTGTAAGGCTTACCAAAAAGGATAGTTAGAGCTGAGCATTGCTTTTAATGTTGGTCAAAATTTTATTAGCAATTACTAAGTATAAGTAAATACCAACCCAATTAAGTAGTAGAACAGAAGTAATAACAACATCACCTGCAATGCAATGCATATGACAAATTGAATTTAGTTCCATAAATTAATCATGTGAGTGTCCGAGCTGCTCATGACCGTGAGCACGGCTAGTATACCAGTTTTACACTCTGCAGAGGTTGCACATCTTTACCCACAAGTCGTGTATCCCATGTCGCCAGGGTTTGCAAGGCCCTTAGACACTTCCGAGGTGAATGGCTAGGGATCCACTACGAGGCCTTTACAAAGTTCCACTAGCTTCCGAAAACCCGCTACAGTTTATAGGAAGATCCAGTACAGGAATCCCTTGCAGGACCGCCATCGCAGCAAAATCCTCCCGAGGGCCTCCCTACACTGACCTCTCCCCTACTGCCCTTGCCCCTTTCGGGTAAGGTAGTCTTCCACTAGCTTTCCTAATTAATCAGCCAAGGGCGTCCCATTCCACCCTCGTGGTAGCACTGTTTTCCCGGGTGGTTCTCCATGTTCCAATTAACATAATGATCTCATCATGAACAATAAATAACAACTGATAACAAAAGTATGATCATGAATAGTGTATCTCCATACCCAAAACCACATATAGCACTAGCAAGTACTACCCAGAAAGTTCAGTGGTAAACAAGGTATAAAGATAGACAACTAGGGTAACCTATTGGGTCCCATCAAAATTAACCTATGCAGATCATTATGATTAATTAGAACATGAGTAGGTGAAAAGAAGTGATCAAGGGCACAACTTGCCTGGGCCTTGAGATTCC
Organism: Zea luxurians; assembly: GCA_029449295.1. Lineage (NCBI taxonomy): Eukaryota > Viridiplantae > Streptophyta > Magnoliopsida > Poales > Poaceae > Zea > Zea luxurians. The sequence goes on along the minus strand of JAOPSE010000016.1, from coordinate 71,999,398 downwards.
AGGTACCAGGATGATCTTCAGGTGACACGTGACCTCACTGCTAGTCGTAGCATTACAAACAAACATGGTATAGGCAAAATTAACATTACACCAAACATAAGAACAAAATACACATTATTAATATACATATTAAAATAAGATCATAGGAACAGGAATCATTAATTTTGGAGTTATAGATTTTTAGTTATGAATTTTCAAAGGTTTTATGTGTTTAAAATGGATTAAGTGAGAGATTAAATTTCTAATTATTTTTATGACAAAACAGAGGTTCTAGGTGGTAGAGAATAAAATTACAAAATTTTAGAAAGTGGAATGGATTAATTTGGACTAAAAATGGATTTTCTATGATTTAAACAAGTTCTAGCATTTATTTATCTATTAAAAATCCATTAATAAATTATTTTCTCTGTTTTATAATACTTCTGGACTGGGCCTCATTTACTGAAAAGTGCAGGGGTCTCTGCGCAAATAAACCTAAGACTCAGAAAACTATTCCCTGGACGGCGGGTTCTATTTCAATTAAAAGCAGGGGCTTATGTGCAAAACATAACAGCCGAAAGGGTATGGTTAACTCTCAGCCATTCGATTGTGCCGCAAGGGTTCAGATTAGAATTCCGCGTTCCCGAACCGGTACAAAATAGAGGCCACCGGATCCAGATCGGACGGTTCGGATTTTATGAGATCAGAACTGTATTCAGCCGAACGATCAAGAATCAACGGTCAAGATCTTCGGCCGAAGGGGATACTAGAGATTTAATCACGCACGCACGGCCGGATCCGTCCGATCACGATCTAAGGGTTCCTATTAGTTCTATCCGAAGCGAAGCGCGACAACAAATCCGGGCCATCTAGAAGAGATCCAACGGTACCCGAGCCTTCTTCCTCCCGGCTGGCCAGACAGGGGCCGCGCGAATCCTACCCGCGGCGGCAACTTCGCCGGCGCAAGACGAACCAGTGCCATGGTGTCCAACCGAGGAATTGAACTAGCGCAATACCAAGAGGAGGAGATGACGAACACAATGGATGGATTCATACCGGTCGATGCGCAGTAGAGCTGGCTGCCCACGGGGCATGCGGATCCGCGGCGGAGTTTCCCCCACGGCGAGAAATTCCAGAGCCCCGAGCCACCAATCCAGCCAAGGAATCCCGAGGAGACCCTGCGCACGAGCCGCGCTTCCTGGCGAACCTGCCCGACCACCCAGGGATGGCCGAACGACAGCGCTCGCGCGGAGCGGACGCGGCGGTCCCTGGCCCAACGGTGGTGGCATCGAAGATTACGTCGACGGCGAGGCCGAGCAAGTGTAGAGACGACGGGGATGACCCGAGCGGTGGCCACGGGCGGACATGGACCAATACGAAGGGCGCCGCGAGCACAACCGCGGAGGACGTCTTCACCACAGCGGACCATCGATTTGGCAACGGAAGGCAAGGACGCGGCGATCCTCGGTTTGCAGCAGCCTGGCGGCGATTGGGACCTAAACGTCAAGCGGCTAGGCACGAGGGAAAATGCGTCAGAGAGCAAGTGCTTAAATAGCCGAGCGAGGAAGGGAGGCGGGAGCGGACCGTACCGACCACCGCAGTTCTCCCAGGAAGCTCGACATTCTGTTACAAGGGAGGAGATGGGGCTGACAACTGGGACCCACACGTAAGTGAGGTGCCCACAGGGACAAAGCTGGGCTGGCGCGGTGGGATTGAATGACTTGGGCCGACAGAGGAGGATGGGGAAGTGGGCCGGCCGAGGAGAATTTGGCCCATCATGTAGGTTTTCTTTTTATATTTCCCCCTTTTCTGTTTTATTTCTTTTGATTTCTTTTCAAATTCAAATTTCCTTTCAAATTTAAATCTGACACTATGGCAAACTTGTCTTCAAATTACCTTGCACATTTAAAGTACCAACTCCGAAAATATAATTCTAGGTATATTTTATGTAATTCTCTTATTCCTCTATTTCTTTCCTTACTTCTTTTTTTTTCTAATTTTATTTCCAAATCCTATAATTGAGTTTGAATTAACTCCCTAATCCTCATCATTAATGTGCCCTTAGTAATATTATCAGTATTATTAAATATACAAGAAATCGAAGATCCCACATGAGACATGATTTATTTTAGTGGTCTTACTCATTTGTTTTTCTCATATGTGATTATTACCATGTGATGATGAGTACGAGGAAATACATAGGTTGAGTTGTACTCTTTTATTTTTATTTATTTATTATTATTTTTTTCTACAAATTGGGTGTTACAAATCCTACCCCCCTTAAAAGAATCTTGTCGTCGAGATTTGTAAGAAAGGAGATACAACATGTTAGGCTTGTTGTCTATGTTATTATTTGGTTTTAGTACCAAAAGATTTTTTTTTCCAGACTATATCTAAGTATCAGGTGATTAGGAAGGCATGTGTATATATGTATGGCCACATAATTGTGTAGGATACAAGATGGTAGGTTGGGGCAAGAATAGTTTGGGGATAAGAAGGTTCATGATAAGGAAAGCTTTTTATCGCAAATGATGGGTCTTGTCTCATTCGGAGATTTGGTCTGCCTCACTTCTTGCCTTGTTGACGTTGATCTTTTCCTTTCTTTCGGTCTTGATGTCTCCAACTAGGTTTTAGGGTCATGTAGATATATGTGGGTAGGATAAGCCACATGAGGTAGTTCAAGATCTGGTTTGATGTTTAGGTTGGAATGGATGGATTATGCAATCCTTTAAGACTCTATTGATTGGGTAAGTTATGTAACTTGTTATATAGATCGAGTTGTTGTGTATGGCCAAGTTGATATAAGTCTCCAAATTAGGCTTTAAGTGATTTAGGAGTATGGCCTTATCCTTCCTATCAGCATTAAGTAACTCACACTAGATTAGACCATATTAAATTAGGTATGATCTAGATTAGACTAGTTTAAGTTAGATAGATTTATCAGGGTAGGATATATCTTGTTAGGATATGTTAGAATCTTTTGAAATAGGATGGGGTATATGGTGTAGGTAGGTCAGAAGTTCTATTAGGTTAACACAGAGGGATTATGCATCTATTGGATGGGTAGGGTAGTTGCATATGTATATGGTCAAGTTAATCTAGGGCATCAATTTAGCTTAAATCATTTTTATAGGAGTGAGGTCTAATCCATTTCACTAGTACTAACTAATTTATTGAATAACTCACTTTAGATTGGATCATATTAGATTAGATGGGATCTAGATTGGTATCACCAGATTAGTCTAGACAGTACCTAATTACTTTGAATTAGATCATGGTTGATATTTTAGACTGGGATAAATATGCTAGTTAAGGTAGGATGAATTCATAAGGATAAGGTAGAATCTTTTGAGGTAAATTAGATCTATTAGGATAACAAAATCTTTTCAAGATAAGATAAATTTATTAAGGCAAGAGAGTATCTTGTAAGATAAGATGAATCTATTAGGATAAGATAGATTCCTTTAGGTTAAGAGGGATCTATTAAAGTTAAGAAAGAATCTTTTAAGGTAAGAGGGATCCATTAAAATAGATACACTTTGATGGAGGATAATCTAAGTTGTTTAGTTATCTTATGAATTCTATTCATGCCTATATGTATTTGCAGATGTAATTGTGGGCATCACTCCACAACCCATCACACTCAATCAAAAATCCAAATCAGACAAATATCATAAGAACAAACATTCAAGTGCATAGATAACCATAAAAATAGTTTTTTTTCCTGAGAGTAGGTCTCCTATTCCTAGAGGTCACTTTAGGCACAGGATTTCAAAGTGTGAAATCCACGTTTGTCTTTAGAAGTGAAAAGGTAAGAATAATCAGAGTAAAGCGGAAATAGGTGAGAAAAGATTAAGATAAGTTTAGAAAAGAATCAGAGTAGCAAAGGTAAGTAGAGAATGGTTGTCCAGTTCTATCTAGGTTTCGTCCTACAGTCAACATTCCTCTGATACCACTTCTGTAACACCCGGATTTTAGGGGTCCAAAACCCGGGGTTAACATAAACACCAGGTATGCTGGGACCAAGTCTCAAACATATGATGTATAGTGGCACAGGATCGAATGTCACATCTTTATACATAACAGGAGTTCTATACAAAATAAATAATTACATTATAAGGAGACAACGGTCCAGCAACCCAAAGTTGACTGGGAGACGACGGCCTAGACCACTCACGAACACATCGCAGCATCCTCCATGAGCATCATCCTGCAGTACCTGGTCTTGACCTGTGGTGTATGTGAGACAGCAAGAGTGAGCTCACATACGTTCATCGCTCAACAAGTTGTGGGGAATAATGTGCATGAACTCGCCAAAGGTGGGAGCTCACGTGAAGTGTAAGGCTTACCAAAAAGGATAGTTAGAGCTGAGCATTGCTTTTAATGTTGGTCAAAATTTTATTAGCAATTACTAAGTATAAGTAAATACCAACCCAATTAAGTAGTAGAACAGAAGTAATAACAACATCACCTGCAATGCAATGCATATGACAAATTGAATTTAGTTCCATAAATTAATCATGTGAGTGTCCGAGCTGCTCATGACCGTGAGCACGGCTAGTATACCAGTTTTACACTCTGCAGAGGTTGCGCATCTTTACCCACAAGTCGTGTATCCCATGTCGCCAGGGTTTGCAAGGCCCTTAGACACTTCCGAGGTGAATGGCTAGGGATCCACTACGAGGCCTTTACAAAGTTCCACTAGCTTCCGAAAACCCGCTACAGTTTATAGGAAGATCCAGTACAGGAATCCCTTGCAGGACCGCCATCGCAGCAAAATCCTCCCGAGAGCCTCCCTACACTGACCTCTCCCCTACTGCCCTTGCCCCTTTCGGGTAAGGTAGTCTTCCACTAGCTTTCCTAATTAATCAGCCAAGGGCGTCCCATTCCACCCTCGTGGTAGCACTGTTTTCCCGGGTGGTTCTCCATGTTCCAATTAACATAATGATCTCATCATGAACAATAAATAACAACTGATAACAAAAGTATGATCATGAATAGTGTATCTCCATACCCAAAACCACATATAGCACTAGCAAGTACTACCCAGAAAGTTCAGTGGTAAACAAGGTATAAAGATAGACAACTAGGGTAACCTATTGGGTCCCATCAAAATTAACCTATGCAGATCATTATGATTAATTAGAACATGAGTAGGTGAAAAGAAGTGATCAAGGGCACAACTTGCCTGGGCCTTGAGATTCCAGGTACCAGGATGATCTTCAGGTGACACGTGACCTCACTGCTAGTCGTAGCATTACAAACAAACATGGTATAGGCAAAATTAACATTACACCAAACATAAGAACAAAATACACATTATTAATATACATATTAAAATAAGATCATAGGAACAGGAATCATTAATTTTGGAGTTATAGATTTTTAGTTATGAATTTTCAAAGGTTTTATGTGTTTAAAATGGATTAAGTGAGAGATTAAATTTCTAATTATTTTTATGACAAAACAGAGGTTCTAGGTGGTAGAGAATAAAATTACAAAATTTTAGAAAGTGGAATGGATTAATTTGGACTAAAAATGGATTTTCTATGATTTAAACAAGTTCTAGCATTTATTTATCTATTAAAAATCCATTAATAAATTATTTTCTCTGTTTTATAATACTTCTGGACTGGGCCTCATTTACTGAAAAGTGCAGGGGTCTCTGCGCAAATAAACCTAAGACTCAGAAAACTATTCCCTGGACGGCGGGTTCTATTTCAATTAAAAGCAGGGGCTTATGTGCAAAACATAACAGCCGAAAGGGTATGGTTAACTCTCAGCCATTCGATTGTGCCGCAAGGGTTCAGATTAGAATTCCGCGTTCCCGAACCGGTACAAAATAGAGGCCACCGGATCCAGATCGGACGGTTCGGATTTTATGAGATCAGAACTGTATTCAGCCGAACGATCAAGAATCAACGGTCAAGATCTTCGGCCGAAGGGGATACTAGAGATTTAATCACGCACGCACGGCCGGATCCGTCCGATCACGATCTAAGGGTTCCTATTAGTTCTATCCGAAGCGAAGCGCGACAACAAATCCGGGCCATCTAGAAGAGATCCAACGGTACCCGAGCCTTCTTCCTCCCGGCTGGCCAGACAGGGGCCGCGCGAATCCTACCCGCGGCGGCAACTTCGCCGGCGCAAGACGAACCAGTGCCATGGTGTCCAACCGAGGAATTGAACTAGCGCAATACCAAGAGGAGGAGATGACGAACACAATGGATGGATTCATACCGGTCGATGCGCAGTAGAGCTGGCTGCCCACGGGGCATGCGGATCCGCGGCGGAGTTTCCCCCACGGCGAGAAATTCCAGAGCCCCGAGCCACCAATCCAGCCAAGGAATCCCGAGGAGACCCTGCGCACGAGCCGCGCTTCCTGGCGAACCTGCCCGACCACCCAGGGATGGCCGAACGACAGCGCTCGCGCGGAGCGGACGCGGCGGTCCCTGGCCCAACGGTGGTGGCATCGAAGATTACGTCGACGGCGAGGCCGAGCAAGTGTAGAGACGACGGGGATGACCCGAGCGGTGGCCACGGGCGGACATGGACCAATACGAAGGGCGCCGCGAGCACAACCGCGGAGGACGTCTTCACCACAGCGGACCATCGATTTGGCAACGGAAGGCAAGGACGCGGCGATCCTCGGTTTGCAGCAGCCTGGCGGCGATTGGGACCTAAACGTCAAGCGGCTAGGCACGAGGGAAAATGCGTCAGAGAGCAAGTGCTTAAATAGCCGAGCGAGGAAGGGAGGCGGGAGCGGACCGTACCGACCACCGCAGTTCTCCCAGGAAGCTCGGCATTCTGTTACAAGGGAGGAGATGGGGCTGACAACTGGGACCCACACGTAAGTGAGGTGCCCACAGGGACAAAGCTGGGCTGGCGCGGTGGGATTGAATGACTTGGGCCGACAGAGGAGGATGGGGAAGTGGGCCGGCCGAGGAGAATTTGGCCCATCATGTAGGTTTTCTTTTTATATTTCCCCCTTTTCTGTTTTATTTCTTTTGATTTCTTTTCAAATTCAAATTTCCTTTCAAATTTAAATCTGACACTATGGCAAACTTGTCTTCAAATTACCTTGCACATTTAAAGTACCAACTCCGAAAATATAATTCTAGGTATATTTTATGTAATTCTCTTATTCCTCTATTTCTTTCCTTACTTCTTTTTTTTCTAATTTTATTTCCAAATCCTATAATTGAGTTTGAATTAACTCCCTAATCCTCATCATTAATGTGCCCTTAGTAATATTATCAGTATTATTAAATATACAAGAAATCGAAGATCCCACATGAGACATGATTTATTTTAGTGGTCTTACTCATTTGTTTTTCTCATATGTGATTATTACCATGTGATGATGAGTACGAGGAAATACATAGGTTGAGTTGTACTCTTTTATTTTTATTTATTTATTATTATTTTTTTCTACAAATTGGGTGTTGCAGCTTGACACTTGCTGTAGTTTTTCCTTTCTCAAGCTTCTTCACCACGCGCCCGTGGATATCTTGAGAGAGTTGAGCAATGTGTCTTCTCCTCAGTTGTCTTTGCTTCTTGTTCCCACACAATTTCTTTTGTGACCCTAAAACTTGTTGCTCAATCAATGATTGGCTTTCTTTTGAGCAACAGGGGTTAGCACATGGTGATATACAATTCAAATGCGCATACGTGCGAGAATGAGGTTCCCATGAATTTAAGTTTGCAATTATAACCTCATGAGCAACATTAAGCATGATATGGTCATCAACTAATTTATTATGAGAATATGACAACATATCATACTTTTTACCTAGAGCACGTTTTTCTAAGTCCATTGTTTCTACTTGACTCTTAAGCATAGAATTTTCCGTATTGAGTTGAGCAATATTAGATAATGCATCATGACTATTTCTTTGCTCAATTAAAACATATTCATACCTTTGGACCAAATCATCATGAGAGCGTTTTAGCTTCTCATGTTCTTTGGTCATCTTCTCCAGGCTGTTGTCGGCTTTGATGAGGGACTCCTCTAGCCTGAGAAGCGTCTCGCCTTGTTCCTTGTTCCTTCTCAACAGCTTAACCAAGAGTGCCTTGTCCTCTTTGTTGAGATGGATGTAGAAACGGCGAATCTCCTCTTCTTCCACATCATCGGTCTCATTTTCCCTGTCATTAATGTCAGTGGAAGCCAAATAGGAAAATGTACCTTGAGGTGATGAAGATTCATCCTCGCTATCATCCTCATATTCCTCCTCATCATGGCTTTTGTCTCCACCGTCATTGTTAGCAATAAAACACTTATTATTAGTGGAGACCAAACCTGTCGACGAGGTGGATTCATCGTTGGGTGCCCATCGTTCTTGATCTTCTCCCTTTGAAAGGTTAGCATCACAAGCAATATAGGGAGTACAATTTGCCACACAATATTTTACTTTAATTCTATTCCATAAATCATGAGCATCAACAAATAAATCATTATCACTACTCATGATGGCAAAATAAGCACCTCTAGAAAGAGAATCAACTAAGATGTTGCAAGCACGATGATTGAGAGATAAACATCTTAGTTCATCATTAGAGGGATTTTTACTAATATCAGATGGAAAAATACTTCTACTAAAGATCTGTCTCAAATCAGGATCAACACTCATGAAAGCATTATAAATAGAGACAGACCAAGATTTGTAATTAGAGCCATTGCCTAAAAGAAGTTCTACAGTTACCTCTTGTGACGACATCGTTATCTCCGGACGGCTAAGCCCACACTGGAGAGGCCTAGCTCCGATACCAATTGAGAGCACCTAGAGGGGGGGGTGAATAGGTGATCCTGTAAAAACTTAAAACTTAAGCCACAAAAACTTGTTAAGTGTTAGCACAATGATTTCCAGGTGGCTAAGAGAAGTCTCAACAAAACACAATACCACAAGAGATCAAGCACAAAGGTGACACAGTGGTTTATCCCGTGGTTCGGCCAAGACCAACGCTTGCCTACTCCACGTTGTGGCGTCCCAACGGACGAGGGTTGCAATCAACCCCTCTCAAGCGGTCCAAAGACCCACTTGAATACCACGGTGTTTTGTTTTGCCTTTCACTATCCCGTTTGCAAGGAATCTCCACAAATTGGAGTCTCTTGCCCTTACAAGTATATGATCACAAATGAAACACAGAGTAAGGGAGGGAAGCAACACACACAAATCCACAGCGAAACGCGCACACACGACCAAGAATCGAGCTCGAGTGACTATCTCAAAGTTCTCACTAGAACGGAGCTCGAATTACTTAGAATCACAAATGAAAGCGCAAAGACTGAGTGTGGATGATCAAGAATGCTCAAAGGTTGCTTGTGTGTCTCCTCCATGCGCCTAGGGGCCCCTTTTATAGCCCCAAGGCAGCTAGGAGCCGTTGAGAGCAAATCCGGAAGGCCATCCTTGCCTTCTGTCGTCGGGGGCACCGGACAGTCCGGTGCCCGATTTGTTTCCATAACTGGCGCTTTCGACCGTTGCCGACCGTTGTAGATCTGGGAGCCGTTGGCGCACCGGACATGTCCGGTGCACACCGGACAGTCCGGTGCCGTCTTCCGACCGTTGGCTCCGCCACGTGTCCCGCGCAGATTGCGCGGCCGACCGTTGGCTCACCGGACAGTCCGGTGCACACCGGTCAGTCCGGTGAATTTTAGCCGTACGCCGTCGGCGAATTCCCGAGAGCGGCCAGTTCGAGCCGAGTCAGCCTGGCGCACCGGACACTGTCCGGTGCACACCGGACAGTCCGGTGCTCCAGACCGAACTGACTCTCGGCTGTACACAGCCAAGTCTTTTTCTCTTCTTCTTCTTTCTGTTTCTAACACTTAGACAAGTATATTAGTACACAAAACCAATGCACTAAGGCTTAGAAACATACCTTTACTTCATGATTTGCACTTTGTTCATCCATGGACATAAACTCACAATTAAGCACATGTGTTGGGCACTAAATCACCAAAATACTTAGAAATGGCCCAAGGGCACATTTCCCTTTCACATAAGTCAGCACATTCCTGCCTATTTGAGAGTGGAGAACCTTGGCAGTCATTCTGCTGAAGCTTGCTCCAGCATTTTTGAGCCCCTCGGGCATCCGAAGGTAGCAATAGGTACCACTAGGAGTTATGAAGCTTGTCTTTGGCTCATCCTCTTTCTTCATCCAAATTTGATGATAGCCCGAGTAGCAGTCCAATAGGCTCATAAGTTCTGACGAAGCTGCTGCATCTACAAGGGAGTCTATTCTTGGTAAAGGGAACTCATCCTTCGGACATGCCTTGTTGAGGTCTGTGAAATCAATGCACATTCTCCATTTCCCATTAGCTTTCTTCACCATAACGGTGTTAGCCAGCCACTCTGGATATGTTACTTCTCTGATAACACCAGCACTGAGAAGTCTCTTTACTTCATTTCGTGCACCTTCGGCTTTATCATCAGACATTTTCTGAAGCCTCTGCTTTCTTGGTCTGAAAGATGGGTACACATTGAGTGAATGCTCGATGACGTCTCTATTGACACCACAGAGATCATTACTGTCCAAGCGAAGACATCTTTGTTGTTGAACAAGAACCTTAGCAGAGTATTTTCCTGTTCACTAGATAGCTGAGATCCGAGTAGTACCTTTTGGTCTGCTATGTCTTCACACAAGAGCATAGGCTTCGGCTGATCTACTAAAGCAGCCTTCTCCCTTTTGTGCTTATACTGCTGATAAGCTTCAGCTTCATCTATATTATGGATAGCTTTTGAATCCATCCAGCTCCCTTCAGCCCTCCTGGCAGCTTCTTGACTCCCGTGAACAGAAATGGGCCCTTGTTCTGAAGGTATCTTCATACATAAATATGCTGGATGAAGTATTGCTTCGAAGACATTAAGAGTCCCTCGACCAATGATTGCATTGTATGGATACTCCATATCAACTATGTCAAAGACAACCTGTTCAGTTCTTGTGTTATGGACGTAGCCGAAGGTCACTGACATTGTTATCTTGCCAAGTGCCACAATCTGCCTTCCTCCAAAGCCATAAAGAGGGTTTGTTGCATCATGTATCTTGTCTTCTAGCTCTTGCATTTGCCTAAAAGCCTTTGCAAAGATAATGTCCGCCGCGCTGCCTGTGTCAACCAGAACATTGCGGACTAGAAATCCCTTGATGACACAAGATATAACCATGGCATCATTGTGAGGATAATCTTTGAGCTAAAGATCTTCCTGGGAGAAGGTAATTGGAATGTGAGACCACTTGGATTTGATGAAGGGTCCTTGCACCCCAACATGCTGGACTCTTCTTTGTGCTTCCTTCTTTTGCTTCTTGTTGGCTGGTTCTGAGCTTGAACCACCTGTGATTGGGAGCACCAACTTTGTGGCTAAAGGTGCTACAGCTTGGTTGTTGTACGAAGCCATCGTCACAACTGTGGAAGTAAGTTCACCGGAGGTGGGCGCCAATGTTGGTCCCTATTCTTGAATGCTTCGGCTCGGCAGAAGGTGAAAATGCGGGAGTGACGCAAGAGTGATTACAAGTCAGCGTGAACAGTACAGGGGTACTGTTCATCTATTTATAGACGCGGGACACAGCCCGAACAAAATTACATCCATGTCCCTAATAACTAGTTATAAATACGATACAAATTATCAGGGGCTATATAGTCCTTTCCTCTTTAAGTCAGTAACGTCCTTCGTCTTTAGCACGTCACAATGCCAAAGCTCCTTCAATCGTAGCTTCGGCTTACATCTTCATGTCACACCTGCTAGTGTATCGTCTTGCCGAAGGTGTTTTTGCTTAAAGGACCTTCTGTGGAGAAGAAGGCCCCCAACAGTACTACTTCTTTATGCTATTATTCGAGCACTGTGCGATGATGTTCAGTTATATAAACGTTGTGCATGTAAATTTCTGATCCTGGCACGTACATGGTTCGCATTTGGTTTGCCTTTCAAAATCGGGTGTGACAAGGATAAGTACTCTTGCCTGATTTAATCTAATCATGGACCGTCCGGTCAATCTCGTAGACCGTTCGAGGCGCGGACTGTCCGGGACACATGGCCAGACCGTCTGGCCGTGCCCAGGTGCCAAATATGGTGCTCAACAGGAAGTAAAGTGTTTTTATAGTCTCTAGGGAATACCACAATTTTTAATGATACCATAGTGTTTTATGCTAAAAAGTGTTTGGTTGCATTTTTGGATACTATGTTTTCAAAACCATGATATTCTATAATTAAGTGTAAGTAAATACCAAACTTTAATAATAATAAAGAAAAGTAATAGTAAAATAATCCCAAATGCGATGCAAATGTCAAATTAAATTTAAGTTCCATAATTAATCATGTGAGGGTCTGAGCCGCTCATGACCGTGAGCACGGCTAGTATACTAGTTTTACACTCTGCAGAGGTTGCGCATCTTTACCCACAAGTCATGTTACCCATCTGCCAAGAGAAGGCCAATCCCATACACCTCTACCGAGGAGGCGAGGCAAGGTAACACTACGAGGCCTTTACAAAGTTCCACTAGCTTCAGAAATACCGCCATCGCAGCAAAATCAACCCAAGGACCTCCCTACACTGACCACTCCCCTACTGCCCTTGCCCCTTTCGGGTAAGGAAGACCTCCACTAGCTTTCCTAGTTAATCAGCCAAGGGCGTCCCATTAAACCCTTGTGGTAGCACTGTTTTCCCGGGTGGTCGCTCCATGTTCCCATTAATTTAATGATCTTAACATGAACAGTAATAATAACAAGATAATAATAGAATAATCATGAATAGTGTATCTTCATACCCAAATCCACATAAAGCAATAGCAGGTACTACCCAAAAAATATTTCAGGGGTGAACAAGGTATAAAGACAAACCAAAACTGGGGTAACCTAAAGGATCCCATCAAAATTAACCTATGCAGATCATTATAATTAATAAGAACATGGCTAGGAAAAAGTAAAAGATCAAGGGCACAACTTGCCTTCAATGAGCTCCTGCTCAGCTACTTCTACTTGCTGAACCTCAGAATCCACAGTGGCTTGCTCGTCTACTCGCATCAACACAATACATACATAGTATAGCAAAAATTAACATTGCACCAAACATGTGAACAAAATACACCGTAATAATCTAGACATTAAAATAAGATCACAGGAACTGGAATCATTAAATTTGGAGTTATAGATTTCAAGTTACGAATTTCCTAAGGTTTAATGTGCTTGAAATGGAATTACATGAGAAATAATTTTCTTTCTGTTTTCATGACAAAACAGAGACACTAAATGTTAGACAATAATATTACAAAATTTTAGAAATTGGAATGGTTCAATTTGGAGCTAAAATAAATTTTCTATGCATTTTACAAGTTCTAACACTTATTTATACATTAAAAATCAATTTATGTGATTATTTTCCTATTTCCATTACTCTCTGGATTGGGCGCTAAAATCTAAAAAGTGCAGGGGCCCAGACGCTAAATATGCCGAGACACAGACCACTGTGCTACGCACTGCGGGTTGATTCTTGTAAACCCTAGGGGTTCTTTAGCAAGATTGACTCGGCTGAAGGGCTACGGGCGATTCTCGGCCGTTGGATCACCAGCCGAGGGCTCAGATGAGATCTGGAGTGCGCCGAAGCGGTATGCTCGGCTGACTGTTGGATCAAAGATCTACGGTAAGGATTTAATTAGTGCGAGATCTAAACCTGTCCGCGCGATGAAGATCCAACGGTGTGGATCAATCCGAGTGAAGGGAAAACGCAGCGCCTCATCTCAGCCGTTCACTACGAAACCAACGACGCGCAACCGTCTCCGCCCCTGGTTCTCGAGCGTGGCGGCGCACACCCTCCACGGCGGCCAACGCCGGCGAACCATACGATCAGGCGGACCGGTGCCCCCCAAGCACAACCGAAGGTACCAACAAGAACATAACTACACAAGGAATGCACCAGAGGCTTTATTACCGTGTATTGAGTAGTGTGGAGTTTCCCCGACCAGAAATGGCGGCCGCGAGATAGAGGATGCGCGGAGACGAGAAATCCTCGGCCAATGCTTGCAAATCCCGCCCGGCGCAACCACGGATACGTTGTAGGCGACCCCGCAAGACTTCACGGACCAACACCGAGGGTTCCCCGCCAACGAAAACGCACCACCGTGCACGGCAGCTTCACCTTCCGCGCTGGAGTTTGCACGGTCAAATTGGAGAGCACGAGTGGATGGTTCGAGGTCGCTGGTGGTTGAGAGGATAGCGGAGGGGGTTTGGCTTCGATGTTATAGGGCGTCCGCGAGGTAATTGGAGCTGGTGACGCGAATTGCGTGCGGTTCGGTTGCAACCGAATGACGCGAGGAAGGGGGAGACGAGTCCGACACCGGAGCCCCACACGCCAGCGTCGCAACGCAGCATCCGCGCGCGAATGAGCACGAGTCTGGCTAGTGGGTCCCGCGCGCCAGTGAAACGGTGGAAGCAGCACGGGCGCGACACAGGAAAAAAGGAGTGGGCCGTGGGGGAAGAGAAGAAAAGAGGAGATGGGCCGAAAACGAAGTCGGGGCCCAGTTAGGTTAGTTTTGTTTTATTCTTTTCTTTTCCATTTCTTTTTCTCCATTTTCAAATCCAATTTGAATTCAAGTTTAAATTCAAACTTTATGGCTCATCATTTACACTATGTTTGTACAGTTAAAAGTAATAAGCTTAAGGATATTTATATTTTTATATTTTTATATCATTCCTCTTCTTCTTATTTTCAAAACCCTATTTTCAAATTTAAGGCTTAATCAAACTTCAAATAATTATTGCCTCATTATTTTATTTAATGCACAAACATATAAAACTCCAACAAATGCACTTTCTTTTATTTTAGTATCATTGGTTTAATTTAATCATCCTTGGTTTTATGTATGCTCTTTTCATGATGCAATTAAGGCACATAAAATGAGGAGCTCTCTCTCTATTATTCTTTGTATACAACTTTAAGTATTACAAATCCTACCCCCCTTAAAAATAATCTCGTCCTCGAGATTTACGAAGATCTAGGGAAAAGGTGAGGAAAATCTATACGAAGCTCTTCTTCTCTTTCCCAAGTTGCTTCATCTTCACCGTGGTGGCTCCATTGCACTTTGCACATCTTTATAACCTTATTCCTCGTGACACGAGTCTGTGTATCCAGAATCTTGATGGGGTATTCAGCATAAGTCAGATCCTCTTGAGCACTAAGGTCCTCCATTGGTAACTGCTCTTCAGGTACCGTGAGACATTTCTTTAGCTGAGATACATGAAAGACATCATGAACATCCGCGAGATGATTCGGTAACTCCAATTGGTATGCCACCTCTCCCACTCATTTTAAGATTAAGAAGGGTCCAATAAAACGAGGGGACAACTTTCCTTTGACTTTGAATCTCCTCATACCTCTGAGTGGTGACACCTTCAAATAGACATAATCACCCTCTTTAAACTCTAGCTGCCTTCTCCGGGTATCAGCATAACTTTTCTGTCTTGACTGTGCAGTTCTCAGATTCTCCCTTATTTGCTGGACTTGCTCCTCTGCTTATTGTATAATCTCAGGCCCAAACAACTGCCTTTCACCAGTTTGATCCCAATACAGTGGAGTCTTGCACTTTCTGCCATATAAAGCCTCAAACAGTGACATCTTCAAACTGGCCTGATAGCTATTATTGTAAGAGAACTCTGCATACGGTAGACTCTTATCCCAACTGCCACCATGCTTAAGGGCACAAGCTCTTAACATATCTTCTAGCACTTGGTTAGTCCTCTCAGTCTGCCCATCAGTCTGGGGATGGTAAGTTGAACTAAAATTCAATCTTGTATCCAAGGACTCGTGCAACTTCTTCCAATATCGAGAAGTAAACTGTGATCCCCGGTCCGACACAATCTTCTTTGGCACACCATGTAAGCAGACAATCCGTGCCATGTACAATTCTGCCAACTTGGCTCCTGAATACGTGGTCTTCACTGGAATAAAGTGGGCTACTTTAGTTAGCCTGTCTGCAATCACCCATATAGAATCATATCCAGTAGACGTGCGAAGTAATCCAACAATGAAGTCCATGCTAATCTCTTCCCATTTCCACTCAGGTATCTTCAGTGGATGCAGTAGTTCGGCTGGCCTCTGGTGTTCAGCCTTAACTCTTTGACACACATCGCACATAGCCACATGTGCAGCCACATCTCTCTTTAGTCCATACCACCAATACTTTTGCTTCAAATCCCGATACATCTTAGTACTCCCAGGATGAATAGAATAAACTGAATCATGTGCCTCCTTCAATATGGTTTCCCGAAGACTATCGATATCAGGAACACAAATCCGATCCTTGAACCATATCGTGCCTTGCTCATCCTCTGTGAATTCTGGGCCTCTACCCTCTGTTATCAAATCCTTGATCTCCTGAATCTTAGCATCACCAATCTGACCTTTACGAATTTCTTGCTCCAAGGTAGGTTCTAATTCAATGGTAACTCCTTCCGTATGTGTAACAATCCCCAGGTTGAGCCTCTCAAAATCTTTTGCTAGTTCATCGGATAGCTGGACAACGAAAGCGGAGTGAACATGCTCCTTCCAACTCAAGGCATCTGCAACCAAATTTGCCTTTCCTGGGTGGTAATGAATCTCCAAGTCATAATCCTTAATAAGCTCCAACCAACGGTGTTGCCTAAGGTTGAGATCCTTCTGAGTGAATATATACTTCAAACTCTTATGATCCGTGTATACTTGGCACTTAGTTCCCATAATGTAGTGTCTCCAAATCTTAAGTGCATGCACAACGGCTGCCAGCTCTAAATCATGAGTGGGGTAGTTCAATTCATGTTTCCACAACTGACGAGATGCATAGGCAATCACATGTCCTTCTTGCATGAGCACACATCCCAATCCTTGGCCACATGCATCACAATAAATATCAAATCCTTTCTGTAGATCTGGCATAATCAATACTGGTGGTGACATCAATCTCTCCTTAAATTGATCAAAGCTTTCTTGGCACTTCTCATCCCACTTAAATTCTCTTCCTTTCTCCAAAAGCGAGGTCATAGGCTTGGCAATTTTAGAGAACCCTTCAATAAATCTCCGATAATATCCTGCGAGTCCCAAGAAACTCCGTATCTCAGTAACTGTAGTGGGCACTCTCCACTCCATTATCTCCTTCACTTTAGCAGGATCCACTGCTATTCCTCCATTAGAAATAATATGACCAAGGAATGGCACCTTGTCAATCCAAAACTCGCACTTGCTGAACTTGGCATAGAGTTGATTATCTCGTAGCTTCTATAGCACCAACCTTAGATGTTGTTCATGATCACTTTCATTCTTAGAATAGATAAGAATATCGTCGATGAACACCACGACGAATCTGTCCAAATACTCTATAAACACCTTATTCATCAAGCTGGTGCATTGGTTAATCCAAATGACATAATAGTAAACTCATATAATCCATATCGGGTTGAGAAAGCCGTCTTAGGAATATCTGATGGTCTAATCTTCATCTGATCGTATCCCGATCGGAGATCAATCTTCGAGAATACCTGGCTCCTCTCATCTGATCAAACAAATCCTCAATACGGGGTAATGGATATTTGTTCTTCACCGTGACATCATTAAGTGATCTATAGTCCACACACATCCGTTGCGATCCATCCTTCTTCTATACAAATAACACCGGTGCTCCCCAAGGTGAGGAACTCGGATGAATGTACCCTGCTTCCTGTAACTCATTTAACTGCTTCTTAAGCTCCTTTAGTTCTTCTACAACCATCCTGTATGGTCGTTTAGAAATAGGGGCAGTTCCAGGTAAAAAAATCAATAACAAACTCAACTTCCCTATCTGGTGGCATCCCTGGTAACTCCTCTGGAAAGACATCCAGAAAATCTCTAACCACCCGGATGTTATCACCAACAAACTCCTCAGGTATAAAGAACATTGCACGCTTGGATGAGGTGGTTACTGCAATATTAACTTGAAATGTTTCTCCTTTAGGACTAGTGAGCTCTATAGTACCCCTACCACATGCTATAATGGCCTTTGCCTTTCTTAACCATGACATACCAAGGATCAGATCTATACTGCTGGCCTCTAATATTATAGCAGTAGCTCCAAATTCTCTTCCCATAATTGATAATGTCAATCTACGTGTCATTTGATTTGCCTCAATAGGCCCTTTAGGTGTGATTACTATCATTGGTTTTCTCATATTTAGCAGGGGTATCTCATTGGTGTTGGCATATCGAGCAGACATGAATGAATGTGTAGCACCAGAATCAAATAGTATTGTTGCAGGAATTGCATTAATGTAAAACATACCGAGTACGATGTCAGTACCATCAGGAGTATCATCAACGCTGACTTGATTCACCCTGGCTATAGAATATCCCTTGCCAGGAGTCTCTTGCTTGTTCTTAGCTGGTGTACCAGAATTTCCCATAGGAAAAGCATTAGCATAGTGCCTAATCTGACTGCACTTGAAGCATGTAGGGCCAGTCTTCTATCCTGCAGGTCTCGTCGGGGTGCCAGTGGGAGTAGCCTGACGAGTAGGAGGTGTCCGTGGAGACCCCTGTGGAGCGTACTGAACTGGGCGTGGTCCTCCTGGTCGAGTCGGTGTACCCTGTGGCGAAACATAGCGGGGACGAACACTGCTGCTACCCTGTCCCTATGAGATAGCCTTCCTCTTCAAATCACCCAGTTGAACACGCTTGTGTTCAATAGCAAGAGCCTTATCCAGTAGCCTCTGAAATGATGGAAAGGTGTGTGCAACCAGTGCATACTGCAAGGGTCCATTAAGTCCTTCAATAAAGTGCTCCTGCTTCCTCTCATCCTCAGCAACTTCCTCCGGAGCATATCTCGACAGCTGAATGAATTTTTCTCTATACTCGCTGACTGACATGTTGCCTTGCTTCAATGACAAAAACTCCTTCTTCTTGATCTTTATCATACTAGCTGGAATATGGTAGTTCCTAAACTGTGTACTGAACTATGCCCAAGTAATAGTATCAGCAGCATCATGGGCAGCAGTATAAGAATCTCACCAGTCAGCAGCAGGACCTGTCAGACGACCTGAGGCATAAAGAACTTTCTCCCGGTCTGAGCATTGGGCGATGTTGAGCATCTTCTCAATTGACTTCAACCAATCATCTGCATCAAGTGGATCTGGCGAACTGGCGAAGGTCGGTGGCTTATGACTCATAAATTCCCGGTGCTTATCACGAGGTGGAACTGGTGGTGGTGGTGGAGGCAATGGTACTTGTTGCTGTTGTTGCTGTTGCTGAAATTGCTGCTGCAGCTGTTGTTGCGCCCTTCTCTCCTAGCGTATCTCTTCTCTCTCCTGGCGCAACTCTTGACGTATCGCTTCTCTTTCCTGACGCATCTCCTGGCGTTCTTGCTACATCTGGGCACGCATATCAGCCATAGTGTCCGCCATTTGCTGCATCACCCTCATCTGAGCTGCGATCAGTGGGTCAACTCCGCCTAGTGGAGGATTAGGAGGATTCATCTCTACTGGCTGTGGCTAAGGTTGTCTATATATCCTTCGAGTGTGTTGATTAGGAGGCAAATCAATTCCACCACCCCTCCTGGTATTGACCATCTGAGTTAGATACATATGGTAAGAGAGAGTAGAAGACAAGGCAGTAATTACGGGTCATGTTACTTTGGGGGATTTATTAGCTAAGCAGATTAATGTTTTACCTACCATAGCTAATTCATTACCTTATGGTGGAACATACTAAGATGTCCATATATAATATTTCAATCAATCAAAGAAGCAAATCAGACATTTATCATCAGAACAATCAAACAACATTTTTAAATATAGAAAATAGTTTTGATTTGGTCTTAGGCCTCCTATCTCTTAAAATGTCATAGGGGTAGGGATTCCAAGGTGTGAAATCTGTCTTGTCTTGGAGTAGAAAAGGTAAGAATGATCAGAGTAGAACAGTAGAAGGTGAGACAAGATCAAGATAAGTATAGAAAGAATCAGAGTAAGGTAAGTGTAGAATGAATCAGAGTAAGATAAGTAGGTAAGGGTTTTATCCATTTCTATCTAGGATTCGTCCTACAGTCAACATTTCCTCTGATACCACTTCTGTAACACCCGGATTTAAGGGACAAAGCCGGGTGCATCTCATACATGCGCCAAGAAGACAACATATATAATAACAGAGTGTATAGAGATAAATGTCACGATACATCAGAGTATTTATTACAAAGCGGAAGACTTATTACAAAATAAAAGAATAAATATAAAACGAACTAAGGATCGTTGGCGACAATGTCAACTGAGAAACGCCACCTAGATCAGATCAAACTCCTCGCCTTGTGGCTCCTCCTGAACCACCTGTTCTTCTCCTGTGGGGGTGTGAGACAGCAAGAGTGAGCTCACATACGTTCATAGCTCAACAAGTCGTGGGGAATAATGTGGCATGAACTCACCAAAGATGGGAGTTCATGAAGTGTAAGGCTGATCAATGAAATATGGGCTGAAGCTAAGCATTGCTTTTATAAGTTGGTCAAAATTTTATTAGCAATTACTAAGTGTAAGTAAATACCAAACTTTAATAATAATAAAAAAAAGTAATAGTAAAATAATCCCAAATGCGATGCAAATGTCAAATTAAATTTAAGTTCCATAATTAATCATGTGAGGGTCTGAGCCGCTCATGACCGTGAGCACGGCTAGTATACTAGTTTTACACTCTGCAGAGGTTGCGCATCTTTACCCATAAGTCATGTTACCCATCTGCCAAGAGAAGGCCAATCCCATACACCTCTACCGAGGAGGCGAGGCAGGGTAACACTACGAGGCCTTTACAAAGTTCCACTAGCTTCAGAAATCCCGCTACAGTTTATAGGAAGCTCCAGTGCAGGAATCCCTCGCCTGACCGCCATCGCAGCAAAATCAACCCAAGGACCTCCCTACACTGACCACTCCCCTACTGCCCTTGCCCCTTTCGGGTAAGGAAGACCTCCACTAGCTTTCCTAGTTAATCAGCCAAGGACGTCCCATTAAACCCTTGTGGTAGCACTGTTTTCCCGGGTGGTCGCTCCATGTTCCCATTAATTTAATGATCTTAACATGAACAGTAATAATAACAAGATAATAATAGAATAATCATGAATAGTGTATCTTCATACCCAAATCCACATAAAGCAATAGCAGGTACTACCCAAAAAATATTTCACGGGTGAACAAGGTATAAAGATAACCAAAACTGGGGTAACCTAAAGGATCCCATCAAAATTAACCTATGCAGGTCATTATAATTAATAAGAACATGGCTGGGAAAAAGTAAATGATCAAGGGCACAACTTGCCTTCAATGAGCTCCTGCTCAGCTACTTCTACTTGCTGAACCTCAGAATCCACAGTGGCTTGCTCGTCTACTCGCATCAACACAATACATACATAGTATAGCAAAAATTAACATTGCACCAAACATGTGAACAAAATACACAGTAATAATCTAGACATTAAAATAAGATCATAGGAACTGGAATCATTAAATTTGGAGTAATAGATTTCAAGTTACGAATTTTCTAAGGTTTAATGTGCTTGAAATGGAATTACATGAGAAATAATTTTCTTTCTGTTTTCATGACAAAACAGAGACACTAAATGTTAGACAATAATATTACAAAATTTTAGAAATTGGAATGGTTCAATTTGGAGCTAAAATGAATTTTCTATGCATTTTACAAGTTCTAACACTTATTTATACATTAAAAATCAATTTATGTGATTATTTTCCTATTTCCATTACTCTCTAGATTGGGCGCTAAAATCTGAAAAGTGCAGGGGCCCTGGCGCTAAATATGCCAAGACATAGACCACTGTGCTACGGATTGCAGGTTGATTCTTGTAAACCCTAGGGGTTCTTTAGCAAGATTGACTTGACTGAAGGGCTACGGGCGATTCTCGGCCGTTGGATCACCAGCCGAGGGCTTAGATCAGATCTGGAGTGCACCGAAGCAGTACGCTCGGCTGACTATTGGATCAAAGATCTACGGTAAGGATTTAATTAGTGCGAGATCTAAACCTGTCCGCGCGATGAAGATCCAACGGTGTGGATCAATCCGAGCGAAGGGAAAACGCAGCGCCTCATCTCAGCCGTTCACTACGAAACCAACGACGCGCAACCGTCTCCTCTCCTGGTTCCCGAGCGCAGCGGCGCACACCCTCCGTGGCAGCCAACGCCGGCGAACCATACGATCAGGCGGACCGGTGCCCCCCAAGCACAACCGAAGGTACCAACAAGAACATAACTGCACAAGGAATGCACCAGAGGCTTTATTACCGTGTATTGAGTAGTGTGGAGTTTCCCCGACTAGAAATGGCGGCCGCGAGATAGAGGATGCGCGGAGACGAGAAATCCCCGGCCAATGCTTGCAAATCCCGCCCAGCGCAACCACGGAAACGTTGTAGGCGACCCCGCAAGACTTCACGGACCAACATCGAGGGTTCCCCGCCAACGAAAACGCACCACCGTGCGTGGCGGCTTCACCTTCCGCGCTGGAGTTTGCACGATCAAATTGGAGAGCACGAGTGGATGGTTCGAGGTCGCTGGTGGTTGAGAGGAGAGCAGAGGGGGTTTGGCTTCGATGTTATAGGGCGTCCGCGAGGTAAGTGGAGCTGGTGACGCGAATTGCGCGCGGTTCGGTTGCAACCGAACGACGCGAGGAAGGGGGAGACGAGTCCGACACCGGAGCCCCACACGCTAGCGTCGCAACGCAACATCCGCGCGCGAATGAGCATGGGTCCGGCTAGTGGGTCCCACGCGCCATTGAAACGGTGGAAGCAGCGCGGGCGCGACACGGGAAAAAAAGGAGTGGGCCTTTTGGGAAGAGAAGAAAAGAGGAGATGGGCCAAAAACGAAGTCGGGGCCCAGTTAGGTTAGTTTTGTTTTATTCTTTTCTTTTCCATTTCTTTTTCTCCATTTTCAAATCCAATTTGAATTCAAGTTTAAATTCAAACTTTATGGCTCATCATTTACACTATGTTTGTACAGTTAAAAGTAATAAGCTTAAGGATATTTATTTTTTTATATTTTTATATCATTCCTCTTCTTCTTATTTTCAAAACCCTATTTTCAAATTTAAGGTTTAACCAAACTTCAAATAATTATTGCCTCATTATTTTATTTAATGCACAAACATATAAAACTCCAACAAATGCACTTTCTTTTATTTTAGTATCATTGGTTTAATTTAATCATCCTTGGTTTTATGTATGCTCTTTTCATGATGCAATTAAGGCACATAAAATGAGGAGCTCTCTCTCTCTATTGTTCTTTGTATACAACTTTAAGTATTACACAAGGTCTGGGGAATGCCGAATCTATGAATAATATGCTCAGTTATGAACTCAATTACCTCCTTGTGTGTCATGTTCTTCAGAACAACGACTTCAGTCCATTTGGTAAAGTAGTCAGTGGCAACTAACATGAACCGATGCCCCTTTGATGATGAAGGATAAATTTCTCCAATAAAGTCTAATCCCCGTCCTCTGAAAGGCCAAGGCTTGATGATGGGATGTAATTCGGCTGCAGGGACTAACTGTAGGTCGCCGAATTTTTGACACACTTGGCATCCTTTGTAGTACTTGAAACAATCAGCTATCATGTTAGGCCAATAAAAACCAGACCTTCGCAACAACCACTTCATCTTTGGAGCCGATTGATGGGTACCACAAATTCCTTCATGTACTTCAGCCATGGCTAATATAGCATCATCTGGGCCCAAGCACTTAAGCAGGACGTCATTGATTGTTCGGCGGTAGAGTTCATCACTCATCAAAACATACTTGAAAGTTGTACGCCGAATGTTCTTATCTGTCCTGATATTAGGATTTCATAAATAATTAGTTATGGGCGTCCTCCAATCACTTGCATCAGCTTCATTATCAGCCGAATTGATTAGGAGAACTTTCCTGGTAACCCCGGATGGTCCGGTGTCTTTACACGGACGGTCCGCGACCTGGGGAATTGGCCCTGCACCAGTTATCAGATTTTCAGTGTTTGGAAATCTCCCTCTCTTTATCCGATAACCTGATGCATCTTGTGCCAAATTGTAAGCTCTATGATTCTCAACTCTAGAGATATGTCGAATACTGAATTCGTCAAAAGAATGGATTATGCTCCAACATTTTTCAAGGTAACTATTTAGAGTACCATCAAAACATTGATATTCTTCTAACACTTATTGGACGACCAGCTGAGAATCACCAAATGCCTTCACATGTTTTACACCCATACAATTTAAAAGTTCCAAACCGAACAAAAGGGCCTCATATTCGGCTTGATTATTAGTGCAATAAGTTTTCAATCGGCTAGAGAAGTCGAAGGAGACATTACTTGGTGAAACAAGTACGATGCCAATTCCTTGCCCTTCATTGCAAACCGATCCATCAAAATATAAAGTCCAGGGAGTAATAGTGAGGTATGACATGTCTAGTTTATGAATATCATTAATCTGATGTTCTATAATAAAATCCGCTACGACTTGGCCTTTCATAGATTTCAATGGTTCATAGGCCAAGTCATATTCAATGAGTGCATAAGCCCACTTACCAATTCTACCACTCATAATTGGGTTATGCAACATGTATTTGATCACATCGGTTTGACCAGAAACAGTGCAATGACTAGACAGTAAATAACATCTACATTTGGTGCATGCATAAAACAAGCATAAGCATAACTTCTCAATAAAAGTGTACCTCGTTTCAGCATCCACCAACCTCTGACTTAGATATGTCACCACATGCTCCTTTCCTTCAGTTTCCTGTGTCAGAACAGCCTCGATGACCTTATATTCAGCTGCAATGTATAATCGGAATGGTACTCCTGCTTGTGGTGCTTTTAATACGGGAACCGAAGACAAGTATTTTTTAATGAGATCAAATGCATCCTGCTGCTCTGCCCCTCAAGTGAATTTGGCATCAGTCTTAAGCCGAAGGATAGGGGTGAAGGCATCAATCTTCCCGGCAGGTTAGAAATAAACCTTCGTAAATAATTCACCTTGCCGAGAAACTTCTACACTTCGACCTTACAGGTCGGAGGTCCCACATTCCGAATAGACTTGATTCGGTCAGGGTCTATCTCTATACCATGTTCATGGATGACAAATCCTAAAAACTTACCAGCCGACACTCCAAAAGCACATTTACGTGGGTTCAATTTCAAACCATACCGACGCATTTTATCAAAGGCTTTGCGCAAATCAGCTACATGAGAACTAAACTCAGCCGATTTGACTACAATATCATCAACGTAGACTTCCACAATGTTTCCCAACAATTCATGGAAGATCAAATTCATAGCCCTCTGATAAGTAGCACCAGCATTTTTTAGACCAAATGTCATGACAACCCATTCAAATAAACCAATGAAGCCTGGACATATAAAGACTGTTTTAGACGCATCTTCTTCGGCCATAAAAATCTGATTATATCCGGCATTACCATCAAGAAAGCTAATAATTCTATTTCCTGATGCATTATTGATTAATGTGTCGGTTATGGGCATGAGATACTCATCTTTAGGAGTTGCTCTATTTAAATTACGAAAATCAATGCATACTCTAAGCTTACATGACTCCTTCTCCATCGGCACAATATTGGAGACCCACTCTGCGTATCTGCAAGGTCTAATAAAATTAGCTTCTAGCAGTCGGTGGATTTCGTCCTTGATTCGTGGGAGAAGATCTGGACGAAATGTTCTAGCTCTCTGCTTGAAAGGTCTGAAACTGGACTTAATGGGCAGCCGATGCTCTATGATCTCTCGGCTTAACCCCGGCATCTCAATATAATTCCAAGCAAAGCAATCCGAATATTATTTCAATAGACCGATCATTTCACTTCTAGAATCGGTCTCTAGGGTCTTGTTTATAAAAGTCGGCCTTGGAGTTTTACCATATCCTATGTCAATCTCCTCCAAAGGATCGGCCGATGCGAACCCCTGTCCTAGTTTATCGAGATCTCTGAATTCCTCTATCATGTCCCCCATAGAGGAATCAGATGATCTTTGTGTGATGGCGGACTCTCTGATCTCAGGGGTCGGATCATCTGTAATATTGTCTTTACGTTGTGGTAGATGTTCGGTCTTGAAGTCCGAACAGTTTTGTGAAAGACCAGACCATCCGGCCTTAGAAGCCGAACTGCCCGTGACCAAGGACTCATGAATTTTGTGTGTACTCGTCATTTAAACTTTATTTAGGATTTAGTCGATTCTCCATCGGTTCTAGCATTACAGGAATGAAACCCTTCTTATCTATACTTATGAATTGGTAATCGGAAAAATCTACTCCTGTGAGACATGTAGCAGTCTCAGAAGTCTAGAGTACAGGGGCATCGGCCACAGCGATGCAGGCCGATACATCAGCATGTACTTGTTCTATATCATCGCCTACCCATTGTATTAACATTTGATGTAATGTAGAAGGTATACATTGGTTGGCATGAATCCAATCTCTACCTAGGATTAGACTGTAATTTCCTTCTACATCAGCGACGAAGAATGCAGCAACAAGGGTCTTAGTCCCGATGGTTAATTCAACGGACGTGACTCCCCTGGCTTTGATCGAACTATCAGTTCCAACATCGCTGAGGGTCATGTTGGTCTTGACAAGTTCGTCATCTTGTTTACCTAATTTTCTGTACAATGAATAAGGCATTAGATTTACAGCCGCCCCTCCATCTACCAACATTTTAGCAATTGGTATCCCATCAATGTGACCACGCACGAAGAGCGGCTTTAAATGATTTACCGATTCCTTTGGTTTAGTAAAGGCGGCTTCTTTAGGACCAAAATCAAACTGGGCAAAAACAGGTTCATCGTCGCCGACAATAGTACAATCGGCGGAAAATATAATAACATTTATATCCATACCTAGGCGTTCTGGAGAAGCTTCGTAGTCGACCAGATCTTCTCCTAGTAGGTCATCCTCCTCCATTGATGTCGGTACGTCGTCGGAGGCGTTCTGGTGTGGTGCGGACGGTCCGCGCCTTTTGTAGCTGGTTCAGCCTTTTTAGCTGGGTTGTCTACCATACCTGCAGGGTGCTGTACAAGTGTTGTTTTATTTTCTATTTTTGTGGTCGTTTGCTTTTGCTCAACGGCCTTTGGTCTCCATTTCTTTTGCGGTGGCGGGTATTGTGGATGTGTATCATTGAATATCTTTTCCGCCTCCTTTTCCTGGTTCTCTTTTGCCCTTAGGCGTTGTAATTTTCACTTTTGGGACCGTGTCAATCCCGCTAGGCACCATCGAGGCATGGAGTATTTTGGATCGGCTATTTTGATGGTAGTTGTATCTTCTTTTTTGGTTGTGTTGGCCCATTCACCAAAAATCATCGGCCCTTCATTATCTTCCTGTACGATGACATCTGCAGTACCTATTTTAATGATATCCTTTTTTGTTGTTCTTTCGGCCACTGCAGGTATATGCCCCCCTGCCGGATTGGTCGGCCTTTGAGGCCGAGTATTCCAGCAATCTTGTTGGGCATGTGTCTGGTGACCAGATTGAGCGACGCTCAATCGATCTTGTACTGGAGGTGCCAACCTGTTGAATACAGATGTTTGGGGTGCCCCCAAGCGGGGTACTGTGGCATCCCAAATGGATATGGTGGCATGCCCCACATTTGATTTGGGACATATGGTGGAGGTAAATATGTGTATGGATATGGCATAGGTGGATAAGGAGGTGGAGGTGTCCATGTAGGTATGTTAGGTCTTAATTGTACAGTATGACCTTTCATTTCTTCTGATTGGTGGGGTGGTCCAATCGGTCTTACCTAACATTGCTCACGAATGGGCGAGCGAGGTCGCTTTGCTGGCCGGTCACTGGGGCCGGCCTTCTATTTCACATATTTGGACAGTAATTGATCGAAAGTCGGACCGGATTTGACTAGCCGACCAGCTGCTTTAAATGTATTTGTTTTCCACGTACCTATTTCTGGTCATCGTGGTTTGAAGGTACGGGGTTGTTGCGGGTTCTGAGTATAGCCGGACCGTCCGCTGGGAGTCTTCAGACCGTCCGGAGAAGCTTCGAACCTTCCGCGTCTGGGTGGCGGACCATCCGTAATGCGCAGCACGGGTTCCCGCGCCTGTCTCCCTATCTGTGCTTGCCCCCAGTGCCAGAGGCTGTGATAGTCACCTTCAGGGTCTCCCCTCCATCAGGAGTCTTTTCTGCCACTACCTTCCTGCAAGAAATTTTATTTCTTTCATCGGCCTCTCGCGTGTTGCCGATGATGACTCCTTTGCCTTTTTCCTTATCAGCTGTGCTGGGCCGAACTAGGACCTTTTTGCCCTCGAAATCGATCATGTTCATTGGAAAAGGCTCCATGTCTATCTGCATTTCCTGAAATTTTAATCGTCCTTCGTTAATGGCCGATTGAATCTGTCGACGGAATACATTACAATCATTAGTGGCATGAGAAAATGAGTTATGCCACTTGCAGTACGCATGACGCTTTAGTTCGCCAGCAGATGGAACAGTATGATTTATTTTAATGTTGCCATTTTTGAGTAATTCATCAAATATTTTATCACATTTACCAACATTAAATGTAAACTTAACTTCCTCTTGCCGTTTCTTTTGAACCGGCTGCAAGGAAGAACAAGCCGAAGATTTGGCCTGCTTTGGCCAAACCATTTCAGCAGCATATACTTCTGTTGATTCGTCGTCCGAGCTACTTTGATCGCACTCTACTATATGGACATTGTGATGAATGGTTTTGGCAGTCCCTTTGCTTCGGCTTTCACAAGCCAAAGCTCTCTGGTGTAATTGTGCGAGCGTAAAAAATTGGATGCCTTCTAATCTTTCTTTTAAATAATATCACAGACCATTAAAGGCTAATCCTGCTAGTTGTTTTTCTGCTAAATGAATTTGGAAGCATCGGTTTCTTGTATCCCGGAATCTCCGGATGTAATCATTAACCGATTCATGTCGCAAAGCCACTAAGTCTACTAAATCTAACTCTAGTCACCGGAGAAAAAGTGATCATGGAATTTTTGTTCTAAATCCCCCCATGACAAAATAGAATTAGGAGGTAAAGTGGCGTACCATACGAACGCGGTTCCTGTTAAAGATAATGAAAATAAACGCACGCGGAATGCTTCTGTGTCGGCCAATTCTCCTAATTGTGCTAGGAACTGGCCTGTGTTCGCGCGTGTTTTTTCCTTGGTCACCCGAAAATTTTGAGAATTCGGGTATCCTGGTTCCCTGTGGGTACGGGTGGTGATCAAATTAGCTGTCATAAGGTTTCCGATATGATTGCCCTCCAGGGACCATGCTTACTCCAAGCTTATCTGAAAGCTCTCTTGTGGGTTTTGGTTTTTGGATGACAACCCAATTAAAGGACTAACAAGTGTGTTAAGTGTTGAACAGGTGCTAAATGCAAAGCTAACAGGGTTCAACACAAGTAAACAGGTGTGAGATGGTCCAAAGACTGGATTATCTATAGATAATGGACATCACAAGTAAGATGGACATTGCTTAAGTGAGACTCGGTGTGCGTAACTCAGAGACAACCGATCAAGCCAAGGATGGAGGCAAGAAGAGCTTCGAGGTACCAAGTGCACGGGAGAAGGTCAAGGAGACCAGGAACCCAAAGCCAGGGGTGAAGAAGAAGACTTGCAAAGTCAAGGTTGATCGAGTTAAGAAGAGTTATGGTGCATCAAGGATCACTACATAAGGACATGACTTACAACCAATGAGGTAACATCTACAATTATGTGGTGTAAGTCATAAGGCTCAAGACCAAGCTCAAGAGGGAACAAGGTCACTAGAAGGAGAACAAATGTCAAAATCAGAACCGGAAGCAGCCCAAAAGAGCTAAGTGCACCTTGACCTTTAGTTTGGGTTGTTCCTATGTTTGGAAATATTCTATGTGACCTTTGCAGGATGTTGGAGCTTAGAAATGACAATCTAGATCAAGTCAAGCTGACTTAATGATTTATGAGTCCAACATCAATCTCAGTTATGCCAAATGCTAAAGAAGCAAAAATCAAAGAGAAGGTTTGTTTCTAGACTTAGTACATTGGTTTTTGTGTACTAACATATTTGTCCAAGTGTTAGAAACAGAAAGAAGAAGAAAAGAGAAAATACAAAGGAAAAAAGACTTGGCTGGAACAGCCAAGACTCTGCGCAGTCTGGGTACACCGGACTATCCGGTGGTGCACCGGACAGTGTCCGGTGCGCCAGGCTGGCGTCTGGTCAACTGGTCGCTCTCGGGAATTCGTCGACGGCGTACGGCTAAAATTCACCGGACTATCCGGTGGTGCACCGGACTGTCCGGTGAGCCAACGGTCGACCGAGCCAACGGTCGGCCATGCAATCCGCGCGTGACGTGTGGCCGAGCCAACGGTCTGATGGGGGCACCGGACTGTCCGGTGTGCACCGGACAGTGTCCGGTGCGCCAACGGCTCCAAGTCTGCAACGGTCGACTGTGCTAATTTTGGAAGGAGATCCGCACCGGACAGTGAACAGTTGATGTCCGGTGGTGCACCGGACTGTCCGGTGTGCCACCCAACAGAAAGCAAGTATTGCCTTCCAAATGGGATTCCAACGGCTCCTAGGCCCCTTGGGCCTATAAAAGGGACTCCTAGGCGCCTCCAACATCGCAACAAGTGCAGCAAATGATAGTATACATCACTCTGATCAATTCTCACTCTCCCTCTTGTGTGTATCTCTCTAGTTTGTGTAGAAGGCAAAGCTATAAGCCTTTAGAGAGTGGAGAAGTGCTGCTAAGAGCAAGGTCTTGAGCATATTGTTACTCTGCCGGAGTGCTGCCAAGAAGATTGTAAGCAGCCGCAGTTTCGTTGTAACCAACTCAACATAGTGGAAGGCTCTATCTATCATACTCACAGATCTGAGCAAATGGAGGAAGCAGTTGAAATAGACTCCAAGCCCAGGTGTGGCTAACTCCAACAAGGACTAGGCAAGCATTTCAGGCTTGGCCGAACCTCGGGATAAATCCCTGTGTCTGTGTGCTTCGCTCTGTATTGTGCGCTGTCTCCTTGTCGTATCTACTCTTCATATCTGCACTTCAATACTTATCTGTGGTACAAGTTATATTTGAAGTGCAGGACATTCTGAGACAGGATCTTCTATTCTGCTGCAACCTACTCGAAGGGTCTTTCATTCCACTGCGATACAGCCTTCGAGTAGAGTAAGAGTTTAAGTTTTAAAGTAATTATTTTTATTCGCCTATTCACCCCCCTCTAGGCGACATCCAGGTCCTGTTCCCGGACAAAGGGAACTTTCAATTGGTATCAGAGCTAGGCCTCTCCAGTGTGGGCTTAGCCGTCCGGAGATGATGATGTCGTCACAAGAGGTAACTGTAGAACTTCTTAATTCTGATGGCTCTAACTATGCATCCTGGTCTTTTCATTTATATAAAACTTTTAGGAGTTTAGGTCCTGAAGTAGAGCAAATATTTGATGCTAGTGTTTTGCCCATTAACATTGATATGAAAAATCCATCTGAGCATGATCTAAGATGTCTGCGTCAAAATTATCAAGCCTATGACATCCTAGTCAATTCCCTTAGGAAGGATGTTTATTTTGCTGTCATAGGTAGTAATAGTAATGTTCTTGTCGATGCTCATGATCTATGGACTAGAATTAAAATAAAATATTCTAAGTCAAATTGTACTACTTCTACTCCCTATGTTGTTTGTGGTACTAACCTTTCAAAGGAAGAAGAAAAACGATGGCAACCAAACGATGAATCCACCTCACCGACAGGTTTGTCTTCCACTAGTTATACATGTCTTGTTGCTAACAATGATGGTGGAGACGAAAGCAATGATGAGGAGGAATATGAGGAGGATAGCGAAGATGAGTCCTCATCACCACAAGGTACATTTTCCTGTATTGCGTCCACTGATAATAATGATAGGGAAAATGAGACAGATGATGTGAAAGAAGAGGAGATTCGCCGTTTCTACACCCATCTCAACAAAGAAGACAAAGCGCTCTTGATTAAGCTGTTGAGAAGGAACAAGGAACAAGGCGAGACGCTTCTCAGGCTAGAGGAGACCCTCATCAAAACCAACGACAGCCTGGAGAAGATGACCAAAGAACATGAGGAGCTAAAGTACTCTCATGAGAATTTGGTCCAACGGTATGAATCTGTTTTAATTGAGCAAAGAAATAATCATGATGTATTATCTAATGTTGCTCAACTTAAAACTGAAAATTCTATGCTTAGGAGTCAAGTAGAAATGATAAATTTAGAAAAACTTGCTCTAGGTGAAAAGTATGATATGTTGTCATATTCTCATAGTAAACTAGTTGATGACCATATCATGCTTGATGTTGCTCATGAGGTTGTACTTACAAACCTAAATTCATGTGAACCTCATTCTTGCACAAGTACACATTTGGATAATATATCACCATGTGCTAACCCCTGTCGCTCAAAAGGAAGCGAATGTTTGAATGAGCAACAAGATTTGGGACAAAAAGGAAATTGCTTGGAAACAAGAAACAAAGACAATTAAGGAGAAGACGCCTTGCTCGACTTCCTCAAGATATCTACAAACACGTGGTGAAGAAGCTTGAGGAAGGAGAAACCGCAGCAAAGGTCAAGCTCCATAAGAAGGATGTTCCTAAAGCAAAAAATGAAGAAATCAACATGAACTTGGAAAAAGGTAAAGATTCAATTAGTCATGTTGTTTGCACTAATAATCTCTCTATGTCATCCAAAAGCAAAAAGAGAAAAGGAAAAAGGAGGTGCTTCAAGTGCAAGGAGTTAGGTCACCTCATTGCTTATTGTCCATACAAAGACAAGGGTGAAAGGATGAGGAGATGTTTTGGATGCAATGAAAAGGACCACATGATCACTTCATGTCTGGTCATAAAGAATCAAGGACGTGCACCCTCTAAGATGACCCTCACCAAGGAAAATGATAAAAAGCTAGCGCATGTCGGGTTGAGCGACATTTCTGCTACATGTGTGGTGAGTATGGTCACCCAGCTAAGGTATGTAAAAAAGGTAAGGTTCCTAAGCAAGTAAATTTGTCTCAATCTTATTCGCTTAGGAGACCCAAATCATACACTTGTGCTAGATCAATTATGAGATCACCTAGAACTAGCACAAAGGCTATTTGGGTACCAAAGGCACTTTTAGTTGAACATCATGGACCCATCCCAAGATGGGTACCAAACTGTGCCAACTAGAACATGCAGGTACCTCGAGATGGACTAGAGACCCTGGGAGAACTTAAGATGATTAATTCAAACTCTATGCTTAAGTTGTCAATTTTATTATCTATTTATTGACCCAAGGTTGATTTATTGTGCAATACTAATCCCATGTTCATCTTGAGTAAAATAAGTTGTAGAGGTCTTTGATCATTATTGGTGAATCAAGCAAAGGACCTTGATGGGAATATGCAACGTGCTCTCCAAAGGACGGTACCCGTGTATTTTAAGTACATTATTGCAAATCAGTATTGCGTTGAAGTTTGATTGTTGTATCTGTCCTCAGAGTAGTTATGCTTTTGAGATTGCTTGTGTTGAATACTTTTTGATCATTGATTCATGATTTCAAAGATCACATTGATGTCTGCTTAATCATGATTGTGTGTTCTATATGTTATATCTTTTGAATCATTCAATAGGTAGCTTTTCAATCGATATATTCACTATGATTAACTCTTTTTGTGTTAATGGATAAACCTGTATCCTTTTGTAAGACATGCTATTGTCTTTAATGACTAACCTATGTGCAAGCATGACATCTTGTTTAGTCCATGATCATATAATTACCCAATTTTGGTACTGTGTGTATACCAAATCCATGTTGTGCCACTAATGCACCTTCTTGAGTTATGAGGTGCATGAGCAAAAGGAGCACTCAATTGGTGACAACAGGTGCTCTCACTCTACACAACCTAAAAGAATGGATCTCATGGTATTCAGGTAAAAGGGAAAGGTATGGATAATGGAACTATGCAATTTCATTAAAAATCTTGAAGTTTCATTGATTGTTGATTACAACTATGTTCTTCCCTTTGAATAGATAGTATCTTGGCTTAGGTCCTCTATACTTTAAAATGTTGTTTCTCTTGGTGTACCTAAGAAAATTCTTCTCAATAATGGTGTGCTTAGACAATTGAGCTTTATATGCATGATCTTGTCGCTTTCAATAATGGTGTGCTTAGACATTGAGCTTTATATGCATGATCTTGTCGTTTTCAATTGGTATATGTGGTGCAATGATCATCATGTGTGAAGCATGCCTAGGCTGCTTGTAAAATGTTATACTCCTTGAGGCATGCATTGTTGTATTAAGTCAACTATTCAATTGGTATCTCTTTGTGATAAAATTGATAAAGTATGCCTTGACCAAGATATGTTGTGATCCCCTCTAGTTCTGAGGAAGCTAGAATGTGCAAAGTGCAAGTCATTCAAATACTTGATGCACAACTTTAGGGGGAGCACACATAACTTGTGTCTTTTGAGACTAATTGTTTCTTGAGTGATCTTGTATAGTCTCAAGGTGGAAAAGGGGAGATGAGCAGGAAATGAAGCAATTAGGACTTGGGTATCTCCATAAGTCAAGTATTTGGTATCTTAAGTTGTGAGTACTTGCATATTTATAGATTGCTCATGCTCTATAATTGTTGGTGATACTAGATACTAGATGCTCATTTTTAAATATCATGGAACTATGATAGTAATGATCTTTCAATTGATAACCTTGGAAGTATGCTTAGATTGATATCTCTTGGTTATCACTAGAATAGAAGCTTCATCTTGTGCCACAATATTATAACTTGCTCTAAGCTTGGTGTCTTAGCAACTAGAAAAGGTTAGGATAAAGGATCAGGCACAAATGTGGAGGAGCTCCATAGAGATTAATCTTTCAAGATGGAAAGTACACCACAACATGGTAAAGGTACAAAAGGAAGTATTGATCTTTTGCGTATATGTATCTTAGTTTTCCTCCAATACTTGTGGTGCATATGTTTAATGAGTAAGGGGAGTATTGTTAGTGTGTTTTACCTGCTTAATACCCTGCTGTCCCTTGACATCATCCTATGCTTTTGCTCAAATATGGTTTTGGTGTTTGATGTCAAAGGGGGAGAATTTTATGCATTAAAGCTTAGGTTTCCTTGAGTTCCTTTTGATCTTAAGGAAGGATGCGTAGTTTGTTAGTACGAGTTCCTTTGATCTTAAGGAAGGATGTGCTAGTTTGTGCTATTGATAATTCTTATCATATGATTCTGTGTGTTGCATGGTGATGATGCAAAACTAGTGCTTCCGTTGACATGAATCAATTGGCATCTATTCTGTAATTGGTATTCATGTAGTTCTGGTGCTTTAAAATTGTTTTAATTTGGTATCTTAATGTGAAAAGTGGTAGGTTGATATTTCTATGGTATAAATATTCAATTGGTGTTTAACTCTGATTCTGTGCATCTATGTGTCATACGCATCATGGTTTAATTAGTGACACAATGCATCCCACATGTGCTAAGGTATAGTAATGCTTCGAATTAGCCTAAGTATGTGCAATTTGGCATATAAGGCCAAATTTAAGATTTTGGTGTAAGCACATATTTAGGGGGAGCATTCTATAAACTTAGAATTCAAAATTTGTGCTTTAAATCTTATTCTTATGTAAGCTTTAATTGTGTTGCCATCAATCACCAAAAAGGGGGAGATTGAAAGCTCTCTTGTGGGTTTTGGTGTTTGGATGACAACCCAATTAAAGGACTAACAAGTGTGTTAAGTGTTGAACAGGTGCTAAATGCAAAGCTAACAGGGTTCAACACAAGTAAACAGGTGTGATGGTCCAAAGACTGGATTATCTATAGATAATGGACATCACAAGTAAGATGGACATTGCTTAAGTGAGACTCGGTGTGCGTAACTCAGAGACAACCGATCAAGCCAAGGATGGAGGCAAGAAGAGCTTTGAGGTACCGAGTGCACGGGAGAAGGTCAAGGAGACCAGGAACCCAAAGCCAGGGGTGAAGAAGAAGACTTGCAAAGTCAAGGTTGATCGAGTTAAGAAGAGTTATGGTGCATCAAGGATCACTACATAAGGACATGACTTACAACCAATGAGGTAACATCTACAATTATGTGGTGTAAGTCATAAGGCTCAAGACCAAGCTTAAGAGGGAACAAGGTCACTAGAAGGAGAACAAATGTCAAAATCAGAACCGGAAGCAGCCCAAAAGAGCTAAGTGCACCTTGACCTTTAGTTTGGGTTGTTCCTATGTTTGGAAATATTCTATGTGACCTTTGCAGGATGTTGGAGCTTAGAAATGACAATCTAGATCAAGTCAAGCTGACTTAATGATTTATGAGTCCAACATCAATCTCAGTTATGTCAAATGCTAAAGAAGCGAAAATCAAAGAGAAGGTTTGTTTCTAGACTTAGTACATTGGTTTTTGTGTACTAACATATTTGTCCAAGTGTTAGAAACAGAAAGAAGAAGAAAAGAAGAGAAAATACAAAGGAAAAAGACTTGGCTGGAACAGCCAAGACTCTGCGCAGTCTGGGTACACCGGACTGTCCGGTGGTGCACCGGACAGTGTCCGGTGTGCCAGGCTGGCGTCTGGTCAACTGGTCGCTCTCGGGAATTCGTCGACGGCGTACGGCTAAAATTCACCGGACTGTCCGGTGGTGCACCGGACTGTCCGGTGAGCCAACGGTCGACCGAGCCAACGGTCAGCCGCGCAATCCGCGCGTGACGCGTGGCCGAGCCAACGGTCTAATGGGGGCACCGGACTATGTCCGGTGTGCACCGGACAGTGTCCGGTGCGCCAACGGCTCCAAGTCTGCAACGGTCGACTGCGCCAATTTTGGAAGGAGATCCGCACCAGACAGTGAACAGTTGATGTCCGGTGGTGCACCGGACTGTCCGGTGCGCCACCCGACAGAAAGCAAGTATTGCCTTCCAAATGGGATTCCAACGGCTCCTAGGCTCCTTGGCCTATAAAAGGGACTCCTAGGCGCCTCTAACATCGCAACAAGTGCAGCGCATGATAGTATACATCACTCTGATCAATTCTCACTCTCCCTCTTGTGTGTATCTCTCTAGTTTGTGTAGAAGGCAAAGCTATAAGCCTTTAGAGAGTGGAGAAGTGCTGCTAAGAGCAAGGTCTTAAGCATATCGTTACTCTGCCGGAGTGCTGCCAAGAAGATTGTAAGCAGCCGCGGTTTCGTTGTAACCAACTCAACATAGTGGAAGGCTCTATCTATCATACTGACAGATCTGAGCAAACGGAGGAAGGAGTTGAAATAGACTCCAAGCCCAGGTGTGGCTAACTCCAACGAGGACTAGGCAAGCATTTCAGGCTTGGTCGAACCTCGGGATAAATCCATGCGTCTGTGTGCTTCGCTCTGTATTGTGTGATGTCTCCCTGTCGTATCTACTCTTCATATCTGCACTTCAATACTTATCTGTGGTACAAGTTATATTTGAAGTGCAGGACATTCTGAGACAGGATCTTCTATTCCGCTGCAACCTACTCGAAGGGTCTTTCATTCCACTGCGATCCAGCCTTCGAGTAGAGTAAGAGTTTAAGTTTTAAAGTAATTATTTTTATTCGCCTAATCACCCCCCCCCCTCTAGGCGACATCTAGATCTTGTTCCCGAACAAAGGGAACTTTCATTATCTCGGAACGCCCCAGCTATTTCCTCCCTCATTATATCAATGGCAGTCGGTGCGAGACCACCGGCTCTCTGGTCAAACATAGGTGGGGTTGGCTGGATATTGGCATGTTGCCTTCCCCCCCCCATTGGTTTGAGCTATGTGGTGCATTGCCATTTTCCCTATATAGCTCATAAGATTGATTGTTCCTTTTCGGCCTTCTAGGCGGGACCGGAAAGCTTTCATGGGCTCTGGATTTTGTATTAATGGGTTGATGCATTGTATAGTGTGATGGGAAGTGTTGCTAGGACGGGTGAGGATTTAGGTAACAATCCTCCTCAAAAAAGCCATGCGCGGACTGTCCGAACATTGGCCCGGACCGTCCGTCGTTGTATGCTAACCGTTTGACTTGGTAGTTTAGATTCTGTGCCATATGTCATGGCTCGGGTGCATGTCTGGGTAACTCATTAAAAATGGGCCCGACCGTGACTAGCCCGAACGGTCTGCGCTCATGTGCGGACGGTCCGGGCATGTGCAGATCGGCTGATTTACTGCCGATTTGCGGTTGCTCAGGGTATGTGTCCATCGGCATCCCATAAAGGGGTTGTGACTGGTCGTGATAACCTATAGCCGATGTATTACACGTGTTACCCCCTAATTTAACCTCGTGCGAAGGAAAATTTGCGATATTAGATTTATCAAATACACGTACTAGTCTCCTATAATCGTTTTGCATACCCCCTATGATATTTTGCATTTGTTCACGCTGTTCATCTATATAATTCCTAAGAGATTGTAGCTCGTTTGTATTACTTACATTGGGGATATCTGGTGTGGGTCGGAGCAAAGCTGCATCCGTCGCCCGTTGTCGGACGACCTTGTTGTTCTTGTCCACTTTGAAGTTGGCCAAGAACTTTGCTTTTGCCTCCTGGATCATCCGCTCCTTGTGCTCCTCGAACTGAAGTTGTTCGTCGGCCGGCAAGGTTTCCCAAGTCGGCTCTATAATGTTGCTGGGGGAGACTTCAGAACTATCCCTTGAACCGACCATTGAGGGCCGATTTGATGGGTCTAGATGTGTTGTCCCCAGCGGAGTCGCCAAAAAGTGTATTGATACCTTTTTCGGGCGCCAATCACTCAACAAGAACCGGCGTCGGTACTCTCTGGTCAGGCGCGGACGGTCCGCAGCTAAGGGCCGGACAGTCCGCGACCTAGCGCAGGGCTAGGGTTTCCTGCCTGACGGCCAGACGGTCCGCGCCTGATGGTCGGACGGTCCGCGCGTGCGCAGGGGCGGCGGAAGATCGTCGGCGACGCCTGGATCTCGCTGCCGAGAGGGACCCAATCAGGGAGTAGAGATCTTAGGTGGTGTCTAGGCTCGGGTAGACCGACCTAGACTCCTCTAATCGACGTAGAGTCGAAGAGAAGCAGAGGATTTGGGGATTGG
Source organism: Zea luxurians (assembly GCA_029449295.1). NCBI lineage: Eukaryota > Viridiplantae > Streptophyta > Magnoliopsida > Poales > Poaceae > Zea > Zea luxurians. The sequence continues at coordinate 71,960,407 of JAOPSE010000016.1, read as the reverse complement.
AAGACTAAACCTAAACTAGACTAGAACTACTCCTAGGATAAAATGTAAATTGTATTGATTGAAAGTTCGATTGATTGATTGATTAAATCAGCCGTATTCCTATGCTTTTATAGAGGAGAAGGGCTGGACCTGTTTCCAACAAAATTCCGAGCTTATCCCGAGATTTTCGCCAATAAACATAGTAAGAAACTCGGAACCCTAATCTGTTCTGCGCTTGTGCGGACCGTCTGGCCCATAGGCGCGGACCGTCCGACCTCAGGGCCGGACCATCCGTGCTCTCAATTTAGTGCTCAACAGGTAGATAAAGCTTCTCCAACTCTCAATCACTGCCAGACATTATAGCAGGTTTAGCAGCCAAAGCTTTGCTAGCACCAAGTTATATAATAACAACTTTCATCTGAATCTGCCGTATGGGAAGACTGATTTTTCCCATCAGTTTTCTCAATGTCAAATTTGGAAGACACTGTAAAAGATAAATTGCAGGATAATAGCAGATGAAATAAAACACGCTGTAAATAATCTGGTATGCTTCTAGGTTTAATTAGCAGAGGAACCTAGTAAAAAATAGTTAGCAGGAGGAATCCAATCATACAGTGACTTCTTGGGTAAAATCGATCGCAGAAAAAAAGATATTCGGTAAGATTAATTTCTCTTCGATCCATGCGTTGATTCTAATCTACTGACCTAGTATAAAATTGCATGCGCGCGGCAGCGCAAAGACTGGCATGCAGACGGCAGAAGGCGGGCGCAGTCGGCGGTGCAAGCGCGTAGAGCAGAGCAGCAGCGCAGGCACGAATTTGTTTCGACCTAGTCTATTCCTCTCAATTTGGCTCTGTATACAGTATACCACTTGTTAGAGTTAGGATGTTAAATAGACACGAGATTTGTGTGAAAAACTCTTCCAATATAAAAGAAAAAACTATTGAAGACAAATCTATCTGATGATAGAGAGTATAAGTACAGGAGTATCTATGTTTATAGATATGTGAAATTTTTTTAGGCACATCTAACGTTTACGTGTTTACCGGCTTGTGTTCGTGGAACACAAAAAAAAGAAAGGAATCGTGCAAACCATACATATTACTACGTACTAGGCTGAACATAACATACATGGCAATAATTAATCGTGTTACATTGCTACAGATAGATTAATAATGTTAAATACTTAGCAAGAAGTCAAAAACAGAGGAGAGGCAGGATAGGCAACCAGTGGATCCACGAAAAGACGAGTCTCCATCTCCCTTCCGCGCACGCCAACCACACGACTCATTCCACCCACTCAAAGCTAATAAATTGCATCAAGCGCGCCGTAATTGACCGACCAGAAAAGAAACCTGAGCAATAGCTTATGTATGTATACGCCTAAAATAAACGCATGTCTGCTACGGCTGTAATCCGATAAAATACCATAGAAACACAGCCACAACATAATTATAGCCACAGCAAGCCACAACGATGGATTTGTCTTTACCAATTTGGTCTGAAACAACCCCTTGGGTTACATGTCACCAACAGGGGCGATTCCAGGGAGGGGCAGAGGGAGGCAACGTCCCCCCTAATCCTCCCCAAATTCCATAGGAGCTACTACTTTTTTAAGTTAATCGCCATGTAAATAATATAAAATACCTCTTAACAGCCCCCCTCAATCTGATTTATCACCCTCAAATTCAAATTCTGGCTTCGCCCCTGGTCACCAATACATTGATTGGTACTATCAGATCACTAACAACAACATCTAGCAAAGCCAACCAAGAAGAAAAATGGAAACACAATCTCTCTATATATACTGTATGCATGTACTCACCATGAATCCAGGATGATGATATGACATATCAAGCAAGCATGAAGAACAGAGAGTAGGCAGAGCCAAAACCATGGAGTATATATGTATATACTTTGAGGATCAGGACCACCCGTAGACGAGGTTTAGGTAGCGGTCCTTGATCCACTTGAAGCTCTTGCGGAAGGAGCCCTTCACCTTGCCCTCCACGCCGTACGCCTTGTACGCCGCCACCCGGCGCTTGCGCTCCATGTCCGGGTCCGCCAGCGCCAGCCACCGCCGCTTCGACTTGCTCCGCTTCATCTCTTCCCCGGCCCCCGCCCCGCCGTACTCGTACTGGTACGCGTAGGACGACGTCCCCATCCCGCTGCCGCCGGCGCTGTAGGAGTAGGACCGGAAGTCCGGCCGCGCGCCGCCACCGCCACCGTAGTACGGCTCGATCTGCATGCGCCCGCCCGCGTACGACTTGGATCGGTCCATGGCTGCCAGGCAGGATATGGGCGGTCGAGGCAGAGGAGGGAAAGAGAGGACCTGATGACGGCTGGGTTGTTGGGACGAAGCAGAGTAGAAATGGAGGTGGAGGCTGCGCGCGGTGGTTGCGAATATGTGCTCCACTCGATTTGATTGGATGGAGTGAAATGGAAGGCGGAGTCGAATCCTGCTGTCGTGTGTATCCAATTCCAAGCGCGCTGTTTTGTCAACTGTCTCGTGTTCAAATATTGCCAGTTGACGTGAGATTTTTTTTTTCTCCTCAAATAATCCTAGATCTTTTCCCTCCTCCGATGAGTTCTACTCAGAAAAAAATACAATTCTAAACGTAGTGTTGTGTTTTAATATTTTAAAATTAACCAATTACTATATATAAAAGTATTAATATTTGTAAGATCAAATTAATACCATTAGATTAAAATTAATTTAAAATCATAAATATGAATACTTTTTATTATACACTTTCATCAAATGGGAACCACGGTACCTGATATATAATCTATAGTTTTATTTTCTACAGTACCGAGGGAAGTATCTTATCTTAGAAGAAAAAATGCGACATGTTTTCAAATAATGTAGAGGCGCCGGCTGTACAAGTGTTGTTGATGTGCTGACTTGATTTAATTTGATTTGAAGCGGGGCAAGGCAAATTGTTGCCGTGGCAGACTGGCAGCAGCAGTGGTACACATGTGCTGCTGACGCATTAGACCGTCTCCGGCAGTTTATCCAAAGTTTACACAAAAATATTGTTTTGCACTATTCTGAACTGTAGATTGTATTGTTCGCATAGTGGAGTTTAAATATGGGTATGGAGATGGGTAATCTGTTGGAGATAGCCTTGGACTGATTGATTTGTTCGTGGTCAGCTCGCTGACGCGGATAGTATTATGAAGCGTGATATGGTTAGGTTGCAAGGAGGACTTATTTTTTTAGCTTTTTAAATATTTATATTTAGTTCTCTACATATTTTAATTTTGTTTTGATCATAGATTCAACGTTATGGATCACAACATCGAGGTATCATCGATGTATCACGTCTTGACGTCATGACTCACGACCTCAAGTTGTTTGGTGTGGCATCGATCGTAACGGTAACCTTGCGCTAACTTAGCACCAAACTCAACACCACAACTTCATCTAGTTCTTTCTTTAGTTTTTCTCTCACACACATTCTCTCTTTTGTGAGCGTCTTTGTGTCTGCTTGTCGGTGGCTCGTCTACCCACTATCACCTTGTCGTCCCTGTGCCTTTCCATCGTGGGCGACATCCCCCATCTTGCAACACCACCTCCCAGCCAGGTCGCTTGCCCACCCACCTCCCTGCATGTCATCCTCTATGTAGGCGACACCCTCATCACCACAGCGGGCCACCTTTGTGTTGCCACATGGTTGTCCTATGCCTCCCTGCTTCAGTCGATCGTCCATCTCCTTGCCGTGCCGCCACTCGCCTATCAGCCTCCTTGTCGTGTCTGCCCACCCACCTCCACATTGCGGCCGCCCGTGATGAACACATAGGTGAAGAAGTTTACAAACTCAATAATCAACGAGCACATGACCTTGTAGCTCTCCCTCCCAATTTTTTTCTAGTGAGATTTCTAGCCTAACAGTCCCTAGTTCACCTTTATGCTAGCCCCTAGTATACTCTAAAGTTAGATGAGATGATGTGGAATCTGTCGAATATCTCATTATGTTGCTCTACTACTCTTTTTATAGACCAAGGGAAGAGATAGAATTACATATCGATCATACCATGGACCCCGATCAGCTGTGGTCAAATAACATCAATCTTATCATGGTCATGGAGTCATACACACTGCCATACCTTCCATTGTGCCACAATATCGAGGATGTCCTACTGCAACAGTAGACATACCTATTATAGAGGCTAGTAAGTCATGTTGTATCAACGACTACTTAAGTCCACACTATTGGTATGATGTACCTGGTAACTCATGAAAAACATGTACTCAACGACTACTTAAGTCCACACTCTAAAGTCATGTTACATACCTATTATAGTGCGCTCAAACATGGCTATAGGGTTGATGGCATGTATCGAATAGTAGTTGTTGAGTACGGTTGTTGCTTATGTCGTGGCACTAATGTGCTTATCAAGCTGTAACATTTCACATCAAAGATGTTGGGAATAGATCTTGAACATGGCATCGTGTCTTCAAAGGTCATCCTACCCTTGGGGTAGTGGTCGGCTATATTCTCTTGACTTACAAGTGCTCCCATACTTAGTTGATTTAGGAACCGCTTGACCTCTCGGGAAGCCCTAAGCCCAAAGGGGCCCTCGATACCTGGCCATTTGAATAAAAAAAGCTAGAGACCTTAGAAATCTAAGGGCCCATAGAGGAAACTAGGTGACCAAAAGCTCAATGTAGATGTGTCTTATTATCAATAGTGCCCTAGGGCCTCGAGGGCCCTAGGTTTTAAGTCATTCTTATGGATGCCATTGATAAAAAGAACTCTTGCATCAAGGGAGTGAAGATCAAACCCCTAGGATGGTGGGCCCCTACCTTAGCTATAGCCATGGTAGGTCCTCACGGCATGGGGCCCTAGGATCGTGGGCCAGGCAATATCCAAGTTGCATGACAATTTCATTCATTGGGTACTTGAAAGTGTTTTGGCATCATCAAAAGGTGTGGCCTTCCATGGGTGCTGATAGACGCCCCCATGTTTGCCACTAGATTTGAGGCTTCTAGGTGGGGCCATATTTCTTGCAAGATGTCTGATAAAATAGGTTCATTGTGTGCTTTACACTTACTACACATCTCATCAATGAGGGGCACCTACAGGTGATGCGATAACTAGGTTCTAGAGGCAGACAAGAGTGCAAGGGGAAGATGAACTAGGCTAGGAAAAGCTACCCAACATAGTAAATTGAATTCATACCATGGTAATAGTCACATTCTGTGTCTACTCCCCTCTAATGAGGCATGCAGTGCCTCGAGACCAATCACAACATTTAGCAAATAGATTTTATAACCATTGTTTCTTCAAAGAAATTAACCTTAAGTTTTGTAGATTCCAAGTGAAGCATGTTTCTCTAGTACGCATAACAGAATTGCCATGTCACATATGATGGGAATCTCATGTGCACTAATTGTAGTGGCTCATCACTTATCCCATATGCATCTGTCATGTCACATGACTTGCTTATCATGTGGGTTGTGAGACGCTTTGGTTCTATTTTAGGTATAGGAAGAAAGGAACTAAGTCCATCTCTAGGAGGCCATGTAAACGGTCGTGCAAAGTACTGCTTTGCACTGTGATTGCACTATTCACGGAGTGAAGTTTGAAATAGGGAGTGAGATAAGTAGTGGGATAGGGAGTCTGCTGGAGATAGTCTAAGGGCTTTAAGTATGGACATTTAGTTTTACCTTTTTCTATTTCCTCATGCATCCCATAACCTTTTTTCCTTGCCTTCTTTTAGTCATATTCTTCCTCCTACCATATCTTTATCTACGCATAACACCAAAACGGGCAACTTCCAAGAGGCAGCTAACTTCCAACGGGCTCCAAGAAAAACAGCCAGAAGTTAGTAACTTCCAACAGCTATAGAAGCCTCTCGAAAGTTATTATTAACCTTCGACTGGTATCCAGACCTCTTAGAAGTTACTAAAATCTTGTGACGGCACAACTAGCCTTTCGGAAGTTAGGTCGCATAACCTAACGACGCACGGACGGGGCTAGTTTAATGACCTAACTTCCGACCGCTCAGACTAACTTATGACAGTTTGGACAACTTTTAACCATTCTTGCCTGACTTCCGATGGTTTCAGCTCTCGGAAGTTACTGAGTTTCCTATAGTTATGCTAGTAACCTTCCTTAGCCATTCGACCGCCATGGTTGTAATCTCTGTCCTTGATTAGTTACCTCATGAATGAGTGCTGAACTAGGAGGGCTTATAGAAGTTACACGAACTCCTTGGATGGGTTGTGCCAACTCCTTATAGCAATGTCTGACAAGTGATGACTCATACATAGACTCCTAGGGAGGATAATGGTGAATATATGGCTTTCTATTCTTATGTGATGGTGGGGTTGAACTTCCCAGTATCATGATTCTTTCTTTACATAGACTCTAGGTCAGACATCTCACAACCAACATTGTCCGCACCCTCTCGACCTTAAGATACCTATACAAAGCATTTGTGGGGATGAGGATGTGTGTATATCTTTTCCATCATTTCTTCATTCTCTATGCTTTGAGTGATCGAAATTTGTTTGGGAAAGTCTACTTCTAGTTCTACTATAGGCCCCACTATAGGACTTTGTACATGGTCACCAACTTCTCTAAGAAGTGGAAACATTGACAGACTTCATGGATGTACATCATAGTCCAATCAAACAAGTGCTTAAAGATGCCTACTAGGAGCTAGTGGTGGACGAGGTCTAATGGGAGGACCTTCTAGAGTTGGATGAGGATTGACAGACAATCCTAAGAGGATAATGGAGCATGCCAACACATGACTCTCAACCATGTTGCTACTAGTGCACTTCTTCTAGCACCTGACCTCAACTAGTGCAATTTTTGCCTTGTTTGAAGACAATGTCACATTTGAGTGTGTGGTACAAACCATTCCCTTTTGCAACATGTTGGGGCTAGGGCTCCTGACTGGCTGGCCCCTATTTATAGAGGGCCATAGAGCATGTGGGGCCCTGGTTGAGGCCCTCATCGAGGACAGGAGGCCTTGAGACATGATGCTCTGAGGAAGCAGAAAGAAGTAGGCCTCGAGGATGCCGACCCTAGCAACTTTAGAAGGAAGAGGGCATCTTGCACCGATAACTCGTCTTCCCCGAAGAAGCACCAACATGTGGATCGAGAAGCCCCATTTGTTGTAAACTAGCATGGAGTGGACAATAGGCCTCAATAAATATTTTTGCAGTCTTCTTTTTTAATAGACTTCTTTGATATCTCTAGGTCTATAGCAATGACAAGCACAACACTAAGTGCCCCATGGATAGGGTGATTCTAGCGCCATTCTAGATGGCGCTAGCACAACCATTACTTGGCCCATGATGTGGCACCTCATGGCGTGAACATTTTCTATGATGACATGCCTAGTGCAAAAGCAACCCCAATAGTGGTAGAGGCACTAGGGCCCTTGGAACATGTCAAAGCCAGGGTGACCCCTTTATTGGAAGAGGATCTAATCTCAAAATAAACTAGGGTGCCATCCCCAGAAGTGGTGGATGTGCTATCCCTAGAAGTGGCGAATGAACCTGTCTAGCAAGTAGTGGAGACAATGATGCTAGGGGCTATGGAGATATAGTGTTTCCTCCATCTATTGTTCCATCAATGCAACCTAGGGGTGATGCTCCTCAACCATCTTCTATTCCTGGCATGAGGGAGGAGAACCTGGGTCAAAGGACTATCAAAGCATCTTCAATGTTAATTGGTACCCAAAACTCACCTTCTCAGAGGAAGTAAGACCCATTTGTGTTTCCTACGGTCGAGATATCATTAGGACCTAGGCTTAGAGAATGTCAATGTCGACCAGATCCTAAGGCACACCCACAAGAAGTGGGGCCTCTTAGATAACCATAGTGACCACTAAGGGGTTGCCTTTGCCTCGAGACATCACCCTCTTTCGAGCTCAAATGGTCTCTAAGGGGGTCTAAGCTTAAGTACCCACCTAGTGGATATGACTCAACGAAGAGTTTGAGGTCTTAGACTAGAGGTGGTCCTGCTTAAAGGGCGACAACCTAGAGGCCCAGCTAGGTGCAACCGTTGATACCCTCCAGAAGCGAAAAATGGAAGAGGTCGTCTAGAAGGCAGAAGAAAAGAAGCCTTAGCTTCCAACACATAAACATCTTAGGCCCAAGAAGAAGCTAAGGAAGTCCGGGACATGTTTTGACAAGGACAGGAGAAGGAAGGGCTCTAGATTAATGGGCACTGACATACATATTCTCCTCACCTATACAAAATTGTTTTAGTTCTTCAATTAAAGGGTACATGCAGATGTTTAGGTTTGGCCCTAGATGCTCGAGGCTTAGAGTGACAATGCAAGAAACATATATTGCTCTTTCATGGCCAACTCAGGTAGTAGATTGTACGACATGATAAACACCAGCCAACAATAGTATGGGTTGTGTTTGTACTATAAGGTGTGAAACCATTAGTCTACAGGACAAGAAGAACAGTTCTACGATTGTAGAAAATTATGGATCAAAGTTGTCCAATGGATTTCAAGCATCACCATCAGCCAAATGCACCATTATATTGTCATCATTTTGATTATCGTGTCTACCTTCCTTAAGCCACTTCATATGCATAGTCGTTTCCTTATAGAGGTACTATTATTTAAGCCTAGGAGTGATAGGCATATACAACAACTGCTTGGTTGCAACTTTGGTTTCCATCGACTCTCCCTCATTATTTACCACCTTGATATATCTAGACTTGTCATAATGCCTACAATGCTTCAACTCTTCATCATCTTTCTAGAATAGCATATAATTGTTTAGACATGCATCAATTTTCACATATTTCAATCCAAGTCCAGCCAACAACTTTTTCAAAAAATACAGATTCTTTGGTAGCTTATCATTAGGAGGGACGACCTTGTCCATTAGCCTAATAAAGTCATTGAAACATTATGCTTTGACTTTATCTCCATAACCATAAGCTTCGTTACTATCAGCAGCACAATCATATCGGTATGGTCATGTAGTTTCTAACTTGAGGCTTCATGGAGACAATAGAACTCCTGCACTTCTTGTGGTGGCTCCCTCTGTCCTTTCGAGTCAAAATCCAACTTCGTACCAAGGTCGTTCAACGCCTCATGCATCATGGCATCATCATTCTATTAGTTCATCTCTAGGTCAAGTTATGCTGACTCTCCATGTGCAGGCCACACTAGGTAGTTGGGCATAAACCCATGGTAGTGAAGATGTCACTCAATTGTCTCCTTCATACGATATTTCTCATTCTCACACTTACTACATGGACACTTCATGCCTTGTTCATTTGCCATCGTTAATGTGTGGTTCAAATTTTTTCAATGCCTGTTAGCGATTCTATCGAGTGTGCCCCATCCTTTCTCCACCCCTCGTAGATAGTTAGCCATTTCTAAGGCTAATCAACAAACCATGTGAAATATTATCAATGAGTGTAGCTTAGGTGACATGGAATCAATTAGGAAATATATGTCTTAAACCCATCCAAGAATAGAGGTTGTTACATGCATTTCTTGACTTGCAATACATTCCAAACGAAATTTCGGCAACATAAGCCTACATGCCCGACTGTGGTGCGATGGAGAACAACAGAGTTATGCCATCGAAACCTCATTCAGATCGTAGTGCAAGTCATGAATCACATGCAACATCCTCTATTATCAGTCTGTCAAAAAACGTGGATAATTCTGAAACCATGTATATCATGAATCAACATGAGATGCACGGTTTCCAAATAGGTGACTCCTAGGGTTTGCTACGAGTTAGCGCTTAAACCTAAACTTTACAAAAATAGATAACTAATGCGAATGATATGAAATGAAACAACATTTAACATGTGCATGTTGATACTTATAAATGAAAATTATATGATATGCAAATATAATTAGAGGCATTAATATAATAATATCTAATTGCAATTATGAACGATATGAATGACATGGATCATGGTTATAAAATCTAATTTACTATACTTATAGACGAGAACAATAAGATTCATGATTATTAAATACAATTATCTTTAATTGCAATTAGCCAACTATTATTATAAAATATAGCAAAATATAGTTAAGATAAACACATGTGTTTAAAGAATTTTGTCAGTTCTAAATGTGATTGATAAAATTATCTATAACCTATTGTTGGCCCATAAAATAACCTACTCACAACCAACGAAATCTCTATTCCTATTAAGAGGCTAAGGAAGGTGTTTACATGGGCGAGGTCGTGCCCCTTCCCTTGTCCTCGGTGCCCCCGTCATTTGTACGTCGTCTTCTCCACGCGACACAGCATGACACATGAGCCTTAGCATCCATCCCACGCGTGATGCTCGCCCACGCCTCTCGCCTTCACCTCCACCGGACAGCCCTTGCCCTTCGCCTCGCCTTAGCCACCACACGCTCCTGACTCATTTCCCTCTCCCCACTCCTGCCTCCTCAAGGAGTGATCCACCGACACTAGCTTCTCCTAGGACAAACCGCACCCTCAAGTGGAGCTTCCACAACGTCCTCAGTCTCGTCTTTGTCATCGTCTACCAGAAGATACTCCATCTCCTCTACATCGACTACCTCCTCACCATCGTCCACATGGAGTTCTCCCAGATATGCGACCCCACCTATGATGATATTAGGGACATCTTCCACCAGCTCCACTGTGAGGCTGAGGCACGCGCCGAGGAGATGAAGAAGTCCAAGTAGGCCCTCTCAACCCCTCCACAACCAGCCCTCACTCAGAAGAACCTTGGTTACAAGGTGCTCTGGCAGTGATTCATCTCCTGAATTCAGGTTCATCACCCTCCTCCGCCTGCTGCCCTGCCTCGCCCCTCCCTTCCCTACCCACTTCATGTACACGATTGTCGACAACCTCATCTGTACCCACCCACCTCATACATCCCCTCCTTTCTTGTTCATTCTCTACTCTAGTGTCATCTAAAATTTTGGATTGTTCACGTTTTATTGTTGTTTCATAGATTTCCAGCAGACATGTGCAATCCTTGAAATGATCCACGTTGTCATCAATGAGATGAAATGTGGATGTCCTTTGATATTTCCTTACAGTAATGTTGTGATTGACGCTGTGAAATGAGAAGAAACTCATGTTGTTGTTGTTTTGGTTCAGGATTGGTGCCAACCACGCCACTTCTTGCTTTCTTGCAATGCGGATGGAGGATCCACTTCATCATGGCTGTTGTTTAGCAAATTCCCAAGGTGTGATGCTTGGATTGGATTAAAAGCTATCAGAGAGATTCCTCTTATGCACATATATAAAAGATTTTGCTTTTGGTAGGATTTATGTAATAGTGTTGTGTTTTGCTTCTTGGTGAGTTCAATCCTGACTGATAAGTTTCAGTTAACATTTTGCAACTGTAGGTTCAGAGCAGTCCATACGCATGTGTGACATTTATAGCTTGGAGCATATATGAAATGTGAGTTGTGACCAAAAGACCTTTCAGTCCATTTTCTTTCTGTATTGTGCTATTTTGTTCTCACTCTCACCAACAACTGCAAATAATGTCTAAGCTATATGGTGTGGTGTCCTTACTCCTGAGCTAGCAGTACACAATATAATTTGTCTAATCATCTTAAGGAAAAGATAAAAATGTCTTTGTTTGTGAATACTAATTTTTCTTGGAGAACCGCCAGTAGAAATCTTTATATATATATTATTAATTAAAATATATAGCTTAAATGGAAAGGGAACTCCGCCAACTTAAATGGAAAGGACATCATCACACGGTAAAGGTACAAAAGGAGGTATTGACTTTCTTATATTGAGAATTTGTACTTTGCTTTCCCTCCGATGGTGGTGTTGCATCTATTTAATATGTAAGGAGGAGCAATGTTAGCGTGTTGTATTTTCCCTACTTCATACCCTGCTGTCCCTTGACATCATCCTACATTCTTGTTTGTTTGAATTATGGTTTTGGTGTTTGATGTCAAAGGGGAAGAATTTGTGCATTAAAGCTTACCTCGACCTGAGAGGAAAGCTTATCTTAAGGGTGAAGATGTTTTGTGTGTTAAAGGGCTCAAAGCTCAACCTTGTGATGAGGATGAGCTCACCTTGGTTAAGGTGGGGTTCCCTTGAGTTCTTTTTTATCTTAAGGGGGATAATGCTTTAGTTTTGTTGATAATGCTTAGCATGTGCTTCTTGTTGTATTATATGGTGATAATGCATATTTGATGCTTCCGTTGCTAATCGATGCTTTAATGTTGACATCATCTTGTTTGATGAGTAGATCAATTGATATCTATGGTGCTTGATGTTTATCATGTGATAGATATTATTCTATTGATTATGTTCATGATGCTTTAAATTGGTATCTTTATGGTGAACAACGGTTAGGTTGATATCTTGTGTTGTATCTGCTTAATTGATGTCTATATGGTGCTTTACTCTGATTTGTGCATTTGTGTGTCATGTGCATCATGGTTTGATTCTTTACACAATGCACCCACGGATGCTAAGTTATAATGCTTCGCACTTAGACTAAGTATGTGCTATTTGGCATTTGAGGCCAAAGTTGAGATATTAATGTAAGCACATATTGAGGGCTCCAACATCGACCTCAAACAAGCCAAAAGGAGCATAACGGTGAACAAGGTTAAGTATGCAGGTTTGAGTGTTCAAATATGTTGCATCCACCTTCTACTACGCATATGGCACTTTGGTTTTGCTCTCTAACCATGTTTGTAGAAAGTGTCATTTGGAGCTCTGTTTGAGGTGAAACAGAAAAGCTGGGAGAAAATATAAAAAGATATAATCTTCTGGGACTTAGTCAATTGAATTATACTATAAATATGTTTGTATAAGTCATAGGAAGGTCCTCCCAAAAGTTGAAGATGAATGGAAAAGAAAGCGGAGGAAAGCACACAAGTGTGTTGCTGTCGGGGTAGCACCGGAAAGTCCGGTGCACCTCACCAGACAGTCCGGTGTGCACCGGACAATTTGGTGTCCTGGGCGACCAACTGTCCAGCCTCGGGTGTTTCGGCTAAAACTGATGGATAGTTCATGCCCATGCACGAGACAGTCTGGGCCTAGTCACAGGACAGTCTAATGGTCCTCGGAGGCAACGACTAGTTGACACGTCAGCAACGCCAATGGGAAGATTGGAGCACCGGACAGTCCGGAATCCCACAGAAACAGAAGGTGACAAATCACTGATTCGGTGACCGTTGGGCAGAGACACACCGGACAGTCCGGTGCCCCCGCAGAAGTGGCAGTTTTTCCCTAGATTGAGATCTTTGCAAGGAAAGGGGAAAGGGCTAGGGGCTCATTTGGGGCTATAAAATGACCCCTAGGCACTCTTTTGGAGAACACAAGTGCAACAAACAAGTCTATACATCAAGCAATCATATTCTCTCTCTCTCTCGTGTGTATCTCTCTAGTTTGTGTAGAGGCATAGTTATAAGCCTTTATAGAGAGGGGAAGTGCCGCTGAGAGCAAGAGCAAGATCTTGAACGTTGTTACTCTGCTAGAGTGCTGTCGAGAAGACTGTAAGCAGCTACGACATCATTGTAACCAACAAGTTACATAGTGGAGGGCTCTTTGTCTCATTAATAGAACTAAGCAAACAGAGGAAGTAGTTGAAATAGACTCCAAGCCAAGGTGTGGCTAACTCCAACAAGGACTAGGCAAGCATTTCAGGCTTGGCCAAACCTCAGTATAAATCCCTGTTTCTATGTGCTTTGCTCTATGTTGTGTGATGTCTCTTTGTCGTTATTATTTTTATACTTGCACTTCAATACTTATCTGTGGTATAAGCTATCTTTGAAGTGTAGGGTATTTTGAGATAGGAACTTTATTTCCACTGCGATCTACTCGAAGTTTCTTTTATTCCACTATGATCCAGTCTTCGAGTAGAGTAAGAATTTCTAGTTTTAAGTTATAATTGTTATTCGCCTATTCACCTCCCTTTAGGCGACATCCAGGTTCTATTCCTAGGCAAAAGAAACTTTCAGCCTCCCTTACCAGAAATAGACAAGAGGTGCCTTTTGATTTTATTAGTTTTGGTCAGCTAGTGGCTCAAGTGGGGGTTCAATCATAACCTACCTCAAGCTATGGAAGAAAATGTTTAGAATGAAGACAATGTTGGGTTGGATGAATGACCTATAGAAGCACCACCTGCTCCAGGTCATCAACAAGAAGGCCAATGGGACTAGCCAGAACAAGAAGAACAATTCAGCTTTCATTTCTTAGGCTTGGAGGATCTACACTCATCTGACAGGAGTTAGAAATCTGGGCCAAGGAATAGATGTTATAATGCCATGCCCCCTCAACCTGGTAGTGGAAAAAGGAGCTATGGAACCAGAATTGACATAGTTTGATGAGCAAAATCTAGACATACTTGCAGTCTTGGCATTGGAGGTCATTCCCCCAATCATCAACTTGGGGCCAAATGAAGTTGATGAGCATGAAGCTCTGGGGGACCATCAACCTCTTCACGCAGCAGGCTAAGAATTTATGCATGATCATCTAAACATGGGTTTCATGCAAAGGTTTGATACCTTCATGTTGGACTCGGCCCTGGAAGTGCATATGGCAAGAAAAAGGCTTTGCATGTGGACCTCACATTTTGCTAGGTCTGAAACTGACAGAATGGTTTTAGTGACAAAAGGCTAGGCATCTTTCTTTATGGATCTTGTTCTGAAGCCTGGGTTCTTTAAATGGGCAACAAAGTTCCTGACATCAAAAGTTGCCAAAACCTTTTTGGAACCAGGTTCAGAAATAGTCCCTTTGCTCCTCCCCAAAAAATGTCAGCTTTTATCTATACCAGAGGAACAAGAGGGGGAGGAACCTCCTGTTAAGAAAAACCAAAAAGAAAACAACACTTGTAGATATTGAAGTAAGGAGGAGTCTCAGGCTCAAGGAAAAATCGACTAGTTTCAAACACTACATAAATCTAAGAGGGTGTTGTATCAGTTGCAGCGATAATGTCCTCCCACCATCTCTCCAAAAAGTGATCAAGAAATTGGGAGAGGAGTTTTGCAAAGTCATGCCAGATTCCCTTGCTACAGGTACCTCAGATGCTACGAAGAAGTCGGGTCGGTCCATCTAGAAGCCAACCAAAACTAGTAGGGGTGGGCACATTTTTACCAGAAACCGAAAACCGAACCGAACCGTACCGAACCGAAATTTCAGTTTTTTTGGTAGTTCGATTCGGTTTCGGTTTTTGTATCTCAAAAGTTCGGTTTTCGGTATCGTAATCGGTTTTCACCGTATACCAAACCGAAATACCAAAAAACCGAATTACCTAACTTTATCAATTCTAAAATTTGGCTATTCGATTATGTGAACTAAATGTGTGAAACAATTAAATTGTTGTTCACTTATTTATATGTGATGTATGATGTATCTCTAAATATTTATACATATTTAATTTTGACTTTTTTAAAATTATGTGTAATCTATCATATAAATTTTTTGTATGTGTTGTCTTGAGTATAAGTTTGGTATGCGGTTTTTACCAAAAAACCAAAGTA
The DNA here is from genome assembly GCA_029449295.1 of Zea luxurians. Lineage (NCBI taxonomy): Eukaryota > Viridiplantae > Streptophyta > Magnoliopsida > Poales > Poaceae > Zea > Zea luxurians. The sequence continues at coordinate 71,944,975 of JAOPSE010000016.1, read as the reverse complement.
AAAAACCGAAACCGAACTTCTCGGTTTTTCATTTTCAAGAAAACCGATCGGTTTCTAATGTCTAGAAAACCGGAGTTTTTCAAAACCGAAAAACCGAATCGAAGTTTCAAAAAAAACCGAATGCCCAGCCCTAAAAACTAGAAAGGAAGGGGATGACAAGTGAGACAAGGGTGCTGCTCAAGGCGAAGACAAAAGCGACATGGGACCTAAGTGCCCAGGTGATGTGTAGAGCCATGTGTTCTCATTATCGTTATGTTGATGTTGTTTTGGGAATGACTTCTTTTAGGAACTCTTATGAACTCTATGTTAATGTCTTTAAGTTGTAATTTTGGTTTGCTGGAGTGGAAGCTTTTGGGCTTGTGCACTTTTCTTTATAGGGTCATGTGGGGTCCTAGAACCTTTAAGAATGTTGCAACTGTTTATAATTGCAATGTTGCACGAAACTAGGGATTCTCCTTTCTATTATTGTTGTTTATCCACTATTAGCTCAAGTATGGGACATTCTTTGGCTTGTGTTGTGCACATGTCAACATAGTTGAACATATGTTACTTTTATGGCATCTACACAAAGGCAACATAACAGAGATTGGAAGATCCTCTGTCACAATATCAGAGGGATCAACAGGACTTAAAATGGAATTCATTGTGTAATAAAATCAAAGAATCCAATTGTGATATAATTTGCTTGCAAGAAACGGAGAGAGAGTATTTTGATAAAGCTTATCTTAGAAAATTTTGTCCAAGACAATATGAAAAATTCCATTTCCATCGATCGTGTCCTCTAGCGGTACAATCGTTATCTGGCATGGAACAAGATTTTCTGGTGAAATGGTCTTTAAGAATGAATATGCACAAATAGTTAAGTTTCACTCTCATTTAACAAATGAGTCCAGGAAGCTCACCAGTATCTATGCTCCCTATACAACAAGTGGGAAAATGGCATTTTTACAATGGTTTTCCAATCACCCGTTACCCTAGGACATGCCCTGTATTATTCTAGGAGAGTTTAATTTAATTCGTAGGCCTGAGAATCGGGCAAGCTTTCACTTGGACTAATAAGCAACAACAACCTCTGCTTGAGAAATTAGAATGGTGTTTTGTGACCCAGGAATGGTCGGTGCAATTCCTAGGTACCCATTCCCATACTCTCACTTGTGATGTATCTGACCATGAACCCTGGATTGTGGCAATACAGACTAAAGTTCCAAGGCCTCATGTTTGTTGTTTTGAAAATTATTGGCTTCACCATGAAGAGTTTTCTTCAATCTTCCAAAATTCTTAGCACCAACCAGTTCATCAACTAGATCCAGCAAAAAGCTCATGGGTAAACTCAAAAGAACAAGGAAAGCACTCAAAGACTGGGAAAAGGGTCTACGGAATCTCAACAGCACAATTGAGAATAAGTTGATCATCCAACCTTTTGATTTTGTTGAAGAACGAATGACCTAATGACTTAGGAATGGAACTTTAGAAACTTTCTCCCACAATGAGTGTAATCGCAGCTTGAACAACAAAAGGCGTATTAGAAACAAAGAGACAATATTAAATGGGCCACTTGTGGTGACACTGGAACCAAATTCTTCCATGCCAACGCTATTGTGAAGCTCAGGCAAAACAGAACTGCGACATTACGCAACCCCTCATGCCGTGAAATTTTCAGTCATGAATAAAATCAAGAAATATGTATGAAACTTTCAAGGAAAGGTTGGGAACTTCTAATTATACATAAATGGTGTTGGTCACTTGTTCTCAAATGTTGTGAATCAAGAACAAGGCAACACAATTGTTAAAGATTAAGGACCTTCGTACTTCGAAGCATTATCTCCTTTCGAATATAATGATCTCCAGACGAAGGTCATTTTTGGGAATAAGAATCCATAGAGATAATATATGTTATCCATTCATCCATTCATTCATATATCTATTTCATTTCATAGTGTACATATACACGAACATTAACATAATTTATATTACATTAATACATTCGGCTTGTTTGAAGGTGTTGACGCGAGAGCAATTACAATCCAGCGTGACCAGTACAGGGGTACTGTTCACCTATTTATAGGCACGAGACACAGCCCGAGTAAAAATACATTTATGACCTTTAACATATACTCATAATCGTAACATAAATCATCAGGGATTAGCTAGTCTTTTCCTCTTCGACTCGGCATCATGTTTGACCTTCGTTGCCACCTTAAGTCGAAGTTGTCGCTCTTCAGTTGTAGCTCCGGCATTCGTCGTTGTCGCTTTCAAACAATGTCTTCGTCTCGAGGACCTTCGGTGGAGAAGAGGACCCCCATCACGAAGCTTTTCTGATGACAAAGCTCCTATAATATTCAGTAGTACGCTAGAGACAAATGGTTAGTCGTGTTTTTAAGGATCTTTAGAAGAGGAAGGCCCCCAACAAATGGCTTTTGACTTAATCACACTTCTTCAAGCCCAGAAGACCTATCGTGTCTCAAAGTTCCTTTCTTCAAGGAGGAGATCAACTCTATTGTCGCATCCTTGCCATCTAGAAACTCCCCTAGGTCGGATGGTTTCACTACTGATTTCATGAGAAAGTGCTGGCCAATTATATCATCAGAGTTTTAGGATCTCTGCCGAAGTTTCTATGATGGGACAATCTGTATGCAAAGTATTAATGGGTCCTACATTACACTACTGTCCAAAAAGAATTCTCCTATAACTCTCAACGACTACAAGCCCATTTTGTTACTAAACTCAAGTGTTAAGCTGTTAACTAAACTGCTAGCAAACAGGCTCCAGGGGGTGATCGAGCTCACTAACCAGTATGGTTTTATCAAGGATAGATCAATCAGGATTGTCTATTTGTCTGACGTGGTTGTTTAAATACCTTCACCTTTGTAAGGACTCGAAAAAGGAAATGGTCATCCTGAAGCTAGACTTTGAGAAAGATTGTGATAAAATCGAACACAAGGTCATTTACAACATCCTAGAACATAAAGGCTTCGAGCCATAGTGGCTCAAGTGGATGGAAATGATTATGAAATCTGGCACATTTGTGGTGCTTATGAATGGAGTGCCTGTGAAACCATTCCAGTTCAAGAGAGGGGTTATACAAGGTGACCCCCTCTCCCCACTCCTTTTTGTGCTGGCTATGGATCTCCTTCAACCAATAATCAACAGTGTGAAAGATTTGGAAATTCTTATACTTCCAATTTAACAAAGATGTGGACAAGATTTTCCTATCATTCAATACGCAAATGACACTATACTGGTTTTGGAAGCATGAAAAAAACAAGTATTTTTCCTAAAAATAATCTTAAATTCCTTCGCGGAATCTACAAGTCTGTGTGTCAACTACCAGAAGTCCAACATTTACCCCATCAACGTGCCAGCTCAGGGAATGAAGATTTTGGCTAGAACATTTCAATGTCAAATTGGGACCTTGCCTTTCACCTACCTAGGACTGCCCATGGGTCTTACTAGAATCCATGGAGGGCTTCCTGCCTCTTGTCCAAAAGATTGAAAATGGTTGTCCTCCACCACCTTGTTTCTATCGTAGGCATGCAGATTGCAAATGGTCAACTCGGTGTTCTCGTCACTGCCCACCTATTACATGTGTGCTCTTAGACTCCCCAAGTCTATTATCAACCAGATAGATAAATACAGGAAACACTATTTATTGAGGGGGCTGACAACAACACAAAAAAACCACCCTAGGTTGCTTGGTCCTTCACATGTAAACCAAAAAACCTAAGGAGGCCTAGATATCCTTCAACTTTCAACTCACAATGAAACTTTATTGATGAAAAACTTGAATAAATTCTTCAACGGGCTCGACTTATCCTAGGTGAATCTGATCTGGAATAACCACTACAAATCCAGGAAGGTCCCTTCTAATAAAAAAATAGGATCCTTCTGATTTAAAGATGTGATGAAGAATCTGAATACTTTCAAAGGGATTTCAAAAGTAACCATACAAGATGGTCGCACTGTTCGAATGTGGTATGATGAGTGGAATAATAAAACACATTTCACAGAGTATCCAGAGCTATTCTCCTATATCATGAACAAGAACACTACAATCATGCAAGTGAAGGAGATCACGCAACATCAGGACATGTTCCACCTGCCTATGTCTATACAAGCCTTCTCACAATTCCAGCTCTTCACTACCATGCTCCAAGCTCAATAAACATTAGAATGTTGTGACACTTGGACATACAAGTGGGGCACCCCCCCCAATATTCATTGTACATAGCATACAAGCATATGACAATGGTTCCCCCACACCTCCGATGTTCGCTTTATTATGGAGGTCCAAGTGTCAACTGAAGCATAAACTTTTCTTTTGGTTGTTCTTGCATGACCGACTGAATACCAAAGCAATGCTTAAAAGGAGGGACATGGAATTGGAATCATACACATGTGAGAAATGCATCTTGCAGAAGGAGGATATGATAGCTCACATCTTCATCAGGTGTAATTTTGCGAGGAGATGCTGACAAACAATTGGATTAACACCGCCACACACCTCGAACCTACACATCGTGATCTAGTCCACCATGCGGCAACATGCAAATGCCTCGACGTAAAAACAGTGGTGGTCATGTTGTGCTGCATCTAGAAGTGTAGAAATGGCTGGATTTTTTTAGAACAACCCACCAATGACCCACAATTGTTTGGCGATGTTTAGGAAAGAGATGCTTCTTATCTGTTTTAGAATGAAGCGTGTGGTAGTAGACGCCGTCAGGCTCTGGGTTCAAACTTGTAAATCCCCTATATAAACTGGCGCAAAGTTGTACAAAGCAAATATTTTTCTATTGAATAAAGTATTGCAGGACCCTGCAATAAGTTTTGAATGAAAATTGAATAGAAAGGGATTTAATACCCTCAATCTCCTCTGGTCCCTGTGCAACCGAACAAGATCTCAGGAGGATTCAAGTGTGTAAGTGTTAGAGAGGTGCAGGGACGGAGGTAGCGATGAGCGGTATGAGGCATGAACCCTCCTAGCGCTCTGGAGCCCATGAAGCCCCATTGAGGCCCCCTGAAACTTATAATGTTACAGTATAATGTAGAAGGGGCTCATATAATGTAGTTGTTTAGTTCAGTTCCTCCTAATTTTTTTTCTTGTCTCCATTCCTAGCGAGGTGCATGATATAGATTTGTTAATTATTCTATTCATCTTAAGGTTTCTGTTTGCACCGATTTGGTACTAAACACTAGAATGAACTACCTGGCGATGCTCTCTGCAGGAGCGTGGACGGCCTACGGCTCGAGGCCAAACGGTCCATGATCTCGCTACAGGAGCGGCTTCCGGACGATCCATGTCTGCGGCCTGAATGGTCTGCGATGGCGTAAGGTCTTCTTCGTAGAAACCTAGATCTCGCCTCCCAAGAGGGACCCGTAGGGAGAAGAATCATAGGTTTGTCTTAGGGTCGACAGATCACCTAACACGCCTCTAGACAACGTCGATCCGAAGAGAGGTGAAGAAATAGGTCGAGAAAAACTAATACTAAGGCTAAATTAAGGCTAGATTACTACTACTCCTAATGAATGGCAAATAAGGTAAATATGACAAATAGGTTTGATTGGGTCGATTGTGGGGTCGTCAATCAGCCATACCTTTTGTTTATATAAGAGAAGTTCTAGACCCGTTACAAGTCGGTTCCCAAACAAATCCCGTAAAATTTACTAACAAATCCCATAAAAAATGAGAAACCGTAGCTGGTTCTGTTCCCGTGCGGAGTGCGGGCATGACGGCCGTCCGGCGCATGTACCGTATGGTAGCATTTTTAGTGGTCGATAGTTTTTCTACTTAATGTCTCCTGCCGTGTTCAGTCTGGATTGGTTTCAATTTTCCTAAGGTGAGGTTGCCCGTGGCGGTGAATGCATGTATCAGTGCCTATGAATCTATGATGATTTGTAAAGAACTAATTCAAAGATAGATCTTTTGTCGAAGGTTTTTATATGAGTGGATCTTGAAAAACGATATATCGAGACAAAGAAATTTTGTTTTGGTTCAAGACTAGCATAAAAACAATATTACAATCGATGGCTATAAACAAGATATAGCATATTTCGCTGTAAACCTACTCCCTAATTCTTGCTTTGAAGAACTAAAAATTCGAGGAAGAAGTAGGTAAAGGGAAATCAAGAATTCAGATGCAGATGGATATATAGGATCTATTCATCTCACGAAAAGAAGGATCGGGCAGGTCTGCCGTCGTTGGCTCACCGTTTTGGATCTAGCTAGCTAGACGCATGCAAGGATTGGTAGGTCTGCATGCGCCGGCGCTTCCAACGCCGGCGAAGGAGTTGCTCCTGGTAACCGGCACCGACCGCGGTTGCCTGGGCCGATAGCTCTTCCACTTCTTGACCGTCGCGCCATCGACGCCGTCGTCGTCCTCCTCGCTGCTGCTCGGGACGCGGCACCGCTCCCCGAGGATGATCGTCTTGGTCCACAGAGTGCCTTCCTCTCCGACCTCGCCACCGCGGTGGCACCCCACGAAGACGTCGTCCTCCGCGGCGGCGGCGCCCTCCCCCGGTCCGCCGCGGCGCATCGACCGTATCCTGCCAACCCGCTCGGCAAACCGGGTGTGCTTCGCCGACGACAGGCTCCGGCGCGGCGGGAACGGGTCCGGCGGCAGGAACGCGGGTGGGATGGGCCCGTGCGTCCCGACGTCGATCACCGTGACTGGGCCGACGTCAGCCCCGCGGGCCATGGCGGTGTCGCTCGGCGTCGGGGACACCTTGGCTGGTGTGGTTGCGGCCGTGCCAACGCTGCCGGCGCCGTTGGTCTCCCTGGAAGGCACACTGCAGAGGTGGTTGGACGACCCGCAGCGGTGGTTGGACGACGCGGAACGCGAGCCGCCGCGCCGGCGCGACGATGGCGACGAGGGCTTCCAGGAGTGCATTGTGCATAGCGCGAGGCAGACGGCGACGACGGCCGTGATCCACGCGGCGTGGAGGATCGCCGGGGAGGAGGAGGCCATGATGATGATCGGCCTGTGCTTGGACGTAGAGGTAGGCACCATTCTTGCCATTGGAACGTGGTAGCAGTGGAAGAGGCTTGATCGATCTGCAAGGCGATCAGCCTACCCGTATCACCACTGTTAATAACTGCTGTTGATCTGTAGCACTAGTGGTAGTGCAGACTCTGTCTGATGGGCATTGCATTGGGCATGGCTCAGCTGAGAAAATGGAATGGATAGTGGGGGCACTGGACTGGGTGCGGTACGTGCATAGAATGGAGAGTGGAGGGAGTTGATCCGTGAAAGGTGGCGCGCGAGTGGGCATGGTTCAGCTCTCAGGTGGTAAAACGGAAGAGACGTGATGGAAACCGAAGCATGCAGTGCACACCCCATGCTATATCTGACAACTTTTTCTTGAGGTTACACATAACGACGCTCACACCACACACACTCATCTTCCTTAGCGTTGATAAGAGCATCCCAAGTGACTAGCCAAATAACTCGTCAAACTAAATTTTAGCTACTTAATAACAAAATAACTCTATAAGAGCAACTCCAAGAGATTAGCTAAAAAGATTAGCCAAATTTACTAATTTAGCTACTCTCTAAAATAGATTTAAGAGAAAAAGTGTAGGCTAATCCAACAGACTCAGTAAACCTACGGACAGAATAGAGAGTAAAGCACACTATCTAAAAATGGAGAGCAAAGATGGAGAAATAGAGAGCCACTAAATTTGTCGGGAACCATAATTAGGGGTACCCCCAAGGCTCCTAATCTCAGCTGGTAACCTCCATCAGCACAAAGCTGCAAAGGCCTGATGGGCGCAATTCCGGTCAAGGCTCCGTCCACTCAAGGGACACGATCTCGCCTCACCCGAGCCCAGCCTCGAGCAGGAACGGTAGACCAAGGCAGATTCGCGCCTCGCCCGAGGGTCTCCTCAAGCAACGGACGCACCTTCGACTCGCCCGAGGCCCAGTTCGGGCAGGCTTCGCGGAGAAGCAACCTTGGCCAGATCGCCTCGCCAGCCGACCGGATCGCAGGAGCATTTAATGCAAGGATCACCTGACACCTTATCCTGACGCGCGCTTTCCAGTCGACAAGGTCGAAGTGACCGCAGTCACTTCGCCCCTCCACTGACTGACCTGACAGGAAAACAGCGCCGCCTGCGCTGCTCCGACTGCTGTGCCATCCGCAAGGGTGAGGCTGACAGTAGCCAAGTCCAGCCTCGGGCGCCATAGGAATCTCCGCCTCGCCCGACCCCAGGGCTCGGACTCAACCTCGACTCCGGAAGACGGTCTCTGCCTCGCCCGACCCCAGGGCTCGGGCTCAACCTCGACTCGGAAGACGGTCTCCGCCTCGCCCGACCCCAGGGCTCGGACTCAACCTCGACTCCAGAAGACGGTCTCCGCCTCGCCCGACCCCAGGGCTCGGACTCGACCTCGCCTCGGGCGCCATAGGAATCTCCGCCTCGCCTGACCCCCAGGCTCGGACTCAACCTCGACCTCCGGACGACGGTCTCCGCCTCGCCCGACCCCCGGGCTCGGACTCAGCCTCGACCTCAGAGGAGTCACCACCTCGCTCGGGCCGACCACGCCACAAGGGGGACCATCATTACCCTACCCCTAGCTAGCCCAGGCTACGGGGAACAAGACCGGCGTCCCATCTGGCTCGCCCCGGTAAAACAAGTAATGATGGCGCCCCGCGTGCTCCATGACGACGACGGTTCTTAGCCCCCTACGGAAGCAAGGATACGTCAGCAAGGATCCGACAGCCCCGACAGCTGTGCTTCTACAGGGCTCAAGCGCTCCTCCGACGGCCACGACGCCATATGAACAGGGCTCCAACACCTCTCCGACAGCCACGTCGGCATGTACATAGGGCTCTGGCTCCTCTCTGCTAGACACGTTAGCACACTGCTACATCCCCCGTTGTACACCTGGACCCTCCCCTTACGTCTATAAAAGGAAGGTCCAGGGCCCTCACACAAAAGGGTGGCCGCGCGGGAGAACGGGCTGACGTGCAGTCTCACGCCCCCTCTCTCTCTCTCTCCCTCGCGAACGCTTGTAACCCCCTACTGCAAGCGCATCCGCCCTGGGCGCAGGACAACACGAGGCCACGGTTTCCCCTCGCTGGTTTTTCCCCCTTGTGCTCCGTCTCGCGTCGACCCATCTGGGCTGGGACACGCAGCGACAATTTACTCGTCGGTCCAGGGACCCCCCCCGGGGTTGAAACGCCGACAGTTGGCGCGCCAGGTAGGGGCCTGCTGCGTGTTGACGAACATCTTCCCGTCAAGCTCCAGATGGGGAGTTTCCAGCAACCTCTCCAACCCGGGACGAAGCTCCATTTCGGGAGTCTCGAGTTCATGTCCCTCGACGGCAGCTACGACATGATACTCCTTCCTCCGCCGCGCGACAATGACATTGGCGGCCGTCACCCCGCCCAGCGGCGGCGGAATCGACGACGTCTTCCCCGCGTGGCGGAAAAAACAGCATCCGGGTCTGTCCCGTCACCTTCCTCGTCGACGGGGGAGGAGGCGGGGCAATCACGGCCAAGCAGGAGGCGGCACCTCGTCGGCTGTCGAGCGAGTCGACGACGCTGGCGCCCCAGCAGGGGACACGCCAGGCGTTGACCTCGCGTCTGAGACGAAGATGAGCGTTGTTTCCCCGCAACACGCCAACTCCAAGCAGACGGGCGATGCCAGCACGCTCGCGAAGGACTTGCTGAGCGTTAGCCTCGTACCTGAGATAACGGCGCAGTCCGTCCCCGACGCGACTTCGTCACCGTCCGTCGATCAAGAGGTACCATCTGTTTCCCATCCTGTGCCTTTTAGATTCAGCTTCGACCCACCAAGCAACCCCGCTTCGGTGGACGCTTTCATAAAGGCATATCCAAACCTTCCGGGGTACCATATGTGGTCAACCTGGGACAGATTGACGGCCGTCTCGACCTACGGGCCCCCAGGTTCTGAGGAAGATGACGAGCCCGACTCTGGTTGGGATTTCTCCGAGCTCGATAACCCCAGTGCCATGCGGGACTTCATGACCGCATGTGACTACTGCCTCTCCGATTGCTCCGATGATAGCCACAGCCTCCGCGACGAGGACTGTGGCCCAAGTCGCGAATGTTTCCACGTCGATCTAGAGGGTCTCGACGAAGGCAACCACCTTGGTATGCCGGAGGACGGTGATCCCTCTAGGCCTGCGCCTCGCGTTGACATCCTTCGGGAGCTAGCTGTGGTCCCAATCCCTGCGGGGGGTCAGGACACACAACTCGAGCAAATCCGCGAGATGCAGGCCAGGCTCGACGAGGAAGCAGGACAACTTGTGCAGCTCCAGCAGAACATCGGGCAGGAGCGGGCAGGCCGAGCACCGGCCGGAGAAGCGCGTCATCTGGCCCAGGACGTCCAGCACCGCATCGCCGACAATGCCAGGGCAAGGCTGCCCCCGGCTTCCAGTGGGGTCGGCCAGAACCTGGCTGCAGCAGCAATACTACTCCGAGCGATGCCAGAACCATCCACCACCGAGGGACGACGTATCCAGGGAGAACTCAAGAACCTCCTGGAGGATGCTGCGGTCTGACGGGTCGAAAGCTCTGCCTCCCTAAGGCAGGGATACCCCCGGAGCATCGCGCCGCGACTTCCCGATTCGTGCGGGAAGCCTCGGTCCACGCTGGGCGCACGCGGGACACAGCGCCTGCGGCCCCGGGCTGCCTCGGCAACGAGCACCATCGCCGCGACCGTCGAGCCCACCTCGACGAGAGGGTGCGCTGAGGCTACCACCCCAGGTGTGGGGGACGCTACGACAGCGAGGAGGATCGGAGCCCTTCGCCCGAACCACCCGGTCTGCAAGCTTTCAGCCGGGCCATACAACGGGCGCCGTTCCCGACTCGGTTCCGGGCCCCGACTACCATCACCAAGTACTCGGGGGAGACGAGGCCGGAACTGTGGCTCGCGAACTACCGGCTGGCCTGCCAGCTGGGTGGAACGGACGATGACAACCTCATCATCTGCAACCTCCCCCTGTTCCTCTCCGACGGCACCCGAGCCTGGCTGGAGCATCTGCCTCCTGCGCAGATCTCCAACTGGGACGACCTGGTCAAAGCCTTCGTCAGCAACTTCCAGGGCACATACGTGCGCCCTGGGAACTCCTGGGATCTCCGAAGCTGCCGCCAGCAACCGGGAGAATCCCTGCGGGATTACATCCGGCGATTCTCAAAGCAGCGCACCGAGCTGCCCAACATCACCGACTCAGATGTCATCGGCGCGTTCCTCGCCGGCACCACTTGTCGCGACCTGGTGAGCAAGCTGGGTCACAAGACTCCCACCAGGGCGAGCGAGCTGATGGACATCGCCACCAAGTTTGCCTCCAGCCAGGAGGCGGTCGAGGCCATCATCCGGAGGGACAAGCAGCCTCAGGGGCGCCAGCCGGACGACGTCCCCAAGGCGTCCGCTCAGCGCGGCGTGAGGAAGAAGGGCAAGAAAAAGTCGCAAACGAAACGCGACGCAGCCGCCGCAGACCTTGTCGCCGCCGCCGAGCACAAGAACCCTCGGAAGCCTCCCGGAGGCGCCAACTTGTTCGACAAGATGCTCAAGGAGTCGTGCCCCTATCATCAGGGTCCCGTAAAGCACACCCTTGAGGACTGCGTCATGCTTCGGCGCTACTTCCACAAGGCCGGGCCATCGGCGGAAGATGGCAGAGCCCCTGACAACGACAAGAAGGAAGCCCGCAAGGCAGAGGAGTTCCCCGAGGTCCGTGACTGCTTCATGATCTACGGTGGGCAAGTGGCGAACGCCTCGGCTCGGCACCGCAAGGAAGAGCACCGAGAGGTCTGCTCGGTGAAGGTGGCGGCGCCAGTCTACCTAGACTGGTTCGACAAGCCCATCACCTTCGACCAAGGCGACCACCCCGACCGCGTCCCGAGCCCGGGGAAGTACCCGCTCGTTGTTGATCCCATCATCGGCAACGTCAGGCTTACCAAGGTCCTCATGGACGGAGGCAGCAGCCTCAACATCATCTACGTCGAGACCCTCGGGCTCTTGCAGATCGATCTGTCCTCGATCCGGGCCGATGCGGCGCCCTTTCATGGGATCATTCCCGGGAAGCGCGTCTAGCCCCTTGGACAACTCGATCTACCCGTCTGCTTCAGGACTCCCTCCAACTTCTGAAAGGAAACCTTCACGTTCGAGGTGGTCGGGTTCCGAGGAACCTACCACGCAGTGCTGGGGAGACCATGCTACGCCAAGTTCATGCTCGTCCCCAACTACACCTACCTCAAGTTCAAGATGCCGGGCCCCAACAGGGTCATCACCGTCGGCCCCACATACCGACACGCGTACGAATGCGACGTGGAGTGCGTGGAGTACGCCGAGGCCCTCGCCGAATCCGAGGCCCTCATCGCCGACATGGAGAGCCTCCCCAAGGAGGTTCCAGATGCGAAGCGCCACGCCGGCAACTTCGAACCAGCAGAGGCGGTTAAGTCCGTCCCTCTCGACCTCAGCAACGACGCCTCCAAGCAGATCCGGATCGGCTCCGAGCTCGACCCCAAATAGGAAGCAGTGCTCGTCAACTTTCTCCGCACAAACACCGAGGTTTTTGTGTGGAGTCCCTCAGACATGCCTGGCATACCGAGGGATGTCGCCGAGCACTCACTGGATATCCGAGCTGGAGCCCGACCCGTGAAGCAGCCTCTGCGCCGATTCGACGAAGAAAAGCGCAGAGCCATAGGCGAGGAGATCCACAAGCTGATGGCTGCAGGGTTCATCAAAGAGGTATTCCATCCCGAATGGCTAGCCAACCCTGTGCTTGTGAAAAAGAAAGGTGGGAAATTGCGGATGTGTGTAGACTACACTGGTCTAAACAAAGCATGTCCGAAGGTTCCCTACCCTCTGCCTCGCGTCGATCAAATCGTGGATTCCACTGCTGGGTGCGAAACCGTGTCGTTCCTCGATGCCTATTCAGGGTATCACCAAATCAGGATGAAGGAGTCCGACCAGCTCGCGACTTCTTTCATCACACCTTTTGGCATGTACTGCTACATTACTATGCCATTTGGTTTGAGGAATATGGATGCGACATACCAAAGGTGCATGAACCACGTGTTCGGGGAGCACATTGGTCGAACGGTCGAGGCTTACGTCGATGACATCGTAGTCAAGACGAGGAAAGCCTCCGACCACCTCTCCGACCTTGAAACGACATTCAAGTGTCTCAAAGCGAAAGGCGTAAAAACTCAATCCCGAGAAGTGTGTCTTCGGAGTCCCCCGAGGCATGCTCCTAGGGTTCATCGTCTCCGAGCGGGGCATCGAGGCCAACCCGGAGAAAATCGCGGCCATCACCAACATGGGGCCCATCAAGGACTTGAAAGGAGTACAGAGGGTCATGGGATGCCTTGCGGCTCTAAGCCGCTTCATCTCGCGCCTCGGCGAAAGAGGCCTGCCCCTGTATCGCCTCTTAAGGAAGACCGAGCGCTTCACTTGGACCCCCGAGGCCGAAGAAGCCCTCGAGAACTTGAAGGCGCTTCTTACAAGCGCGCCCATCCTGGTGCCCCCCGCTGCCGAAGAAGCCCTCTTAATCTACGTCGCTGCTACCACTCAGGTGATCAGCGTCGCGATCATGGTCGAGAGATGAGAAGAAGGGCACGCATTGCCCGTCCAGAGGCCGGTCTACTTCATCAGTGAGGTACTGTCCGAGACCAAAATTTGCTACCCGCAAATTCAGAAGCTGCTGTACGCGGTAATTCTGACACGGCGAAAGTTGCGACACTACTTCGAGTCTCATCCGGTGACTGTGGTGTCATCCTTCCCCCTGGGGGAGATCATCCAGTGCCGAGAGGCCTCGGGTAGGATTGCAAAGTGGGCGGTGGAGATCATGGGCGAGACGATCTTGTTCGCCCCTCGGAAGGCCATAAAGTCCCAAGTCTTGGCGGACTTTGTGGTTGAATGGGTCGACACCCAGCTTCCAATAGCTCCGATCCAACCGGAACTCTGGACCATGTTTTTCGACGGGTCGCTGATGAAAACAGGAGCGGGCGCGGGCCTGCTCTTCATCTCACCCCTCGGGAAGCACCTCCGCTATGTGCTGCGCCTCCATTTCCCGGCGTCCAACAATGTGGCCGAGTATGAGGCTCTGGTCAACGGGTTGCGCATCGCCATCGAGCTAGGGGTCCAGCGCCTCAACGCTCGTGGCGACTCGCAGCTTGTCATCGATCAAGTCATGAAGAACTCCCACTGTCGCGACCCGAAGATGGAAGCCTACTGCAACGAGGTTCGGCGCCTGGAGGACAAGTTCTACGGGCTCGAGCTCAACCACATCGCTCGACGATACAACGAGACTGCAGACGAGCTGGCTAAGATAGCCTCGGGGTGAACAACAGTTCCTCCAGACGTCTTCTCCTGAGACCTACATCAACCCTCCGTCAAGACCGACGACACGCCTGAGCCCGAGAAGGCCTCGGCTTTGCCCGAGGTGCCCTCGGCTCAGCCCGAGGCGCCCTCAGCTCAGCCTGAGGCAGCCTCGGCCCCGCCCGAGGCACCCTCAGCCCCCGAGGGTGAGGCACTGCGCGTCGAGGAAGAGCGGAATGGGGTCACGCCTAATCGAAACTGGCAGACCCCATACCTGCAATATCTCCACCGAGGAGAGCTACCCCTCGACAGAGTCGAAGCTCGGCGACTGGCGCGGCGCGCCAAGTCGTTCGTCTTGCTGGGTGACAAAAAGGAGCTCTACCACCGCAGCCCCTCAGGCATCCTCCAGCGATGCATATCCATCGCCGAAGGTCAGGAGTTATTGCAAGAAATACACTCGGGGGCTTGCAGTCACCATGCAGCACCTCGAGCCCTCGTGGGAAACGCCTTCCGATAGGGTTTCTACTGGCCAACCGCGGTGGCCGACGCCACTAGGATTGTACGCACCTGCCAAGGGTGTCAATTCTATGCAAGGCAGATGCACCTGCCCGCTCAAGCCTTGCAAACGATACCCATCACCTGGCTGTTTGTTGTGTGGGGTCTAGACCTTATCGGTCCCTTGCAGAAGGCACCCGGGGGCTTCACGCACCTGCTGGTTGCCATCGACAAATTCTCCAAGTGGGTCGAGGTCCGACCCCTAAACAACATCAGGTCCGAACAGGCGGTGGCGTTCTTCACCAACATCATCCATCGCTTCGGGGTCCCGAACTCCATCATCACCGACAACGGCACCCAGTTCACTAGAAGAAAGTTCCTGGACTTCTGTGAGGACCACCACATCCGGGTGGACTGGGCCATCGTAGCTCACCCCATGACAGATGGGCAGGTAGAGCGTGCCAACGGTATGATTTTACAGGGGCTCAAGCCGAGGATCTACAACGATCTCAACAAGTTCGGCAGGCGGTGGATGAAAGAACTCCCCTCGGTGGTCTGGAGTCTGAGGATGATGCCAAGCCGAGCCACGGGCTTCACGCCATTTTTTCTAGTCTATGGGGCCGAGTCTATCTTGCCCATAGACTTAGAATACGGCTCCCCGAGGACGAGGGCATACGACGCCCGAAGCAACCAGACAAACCGAGAAGACTCACTTGACCAGCTAGAAGAGGCTCGGGACATGGCCTTGCTACACTCGGCGCGGTATCATCAGTCCCTGTGACACTACCACGCCTGAGGGGTTCGGTCCCGAGACCTCCAGGTGGGCGACTTGGTGCTTCAGCTACGACAAGACGCCCGAGGGCGCCACAAGCTCATGCCTCCTTGGGAAGGGCCGTTCATCATCGCCAAAATTCTGAAGCCCGGAACATACAAGCTGGCCAACAGTCAAGGCGAGGTCTACAGCAACGCTTGGAACATCCGACAGCTACGTCGCTTCTACCCTTAAGATGTTTTCAAGTCATTGATGTACCTGCTTTACATACATAAGCAAAGTCTAACCTTTAAGGAAGGGTCAGCCTTGCCTCGGCAAAGCCCGACCCTCCCTCGGGGGCTAGAAGGGGGGAACCCCCTCTGCATCAAAATTTTCCTCAGAAAAAAGTCTTCCGCCAAAACGACTTTCGTGTCTCCCGGCTATGTCAGTAACAGAACCCCGAGAAACGAATAAGAGTGAATGTAAGCGGCAAGGCCAACCGAGCCGAGGGACTCCTACGCCTCCGGGATACGGATACCTCACTCGTCACCTACCGCGAAAAATAACTCTTACTTGGGTAAGCGATCTTGCTACTGACGAACAAGTCCGGGTACGCGAAACAGGAAGAAAAGGACACAGCTTTATATCACGGCGACAAGGTGTTCAGGCCTCGGCGGCCGCGAAAGACACAAACGTGTTCAAAACAAACTGCTCCGGCAGAATCAAGCATCGCCTGGGGGGGAGCGGCACCCTCGGCTTCATCTCCGACCTTAGCGCCGTCTCCACCCTCGGCAAGATCCGCCCCGGCCTCGGACGGCGGCGCAGGCGGAAGGGTCTCCACCTCGAAGGTGGACGCCAGCACCGCGCTCGGGCCCGCGGTGGCCGCGTCAAGCCTCTAAACTTCGACCAGGGCAGCTTCGTCTTCATCGGGAAGGCAATACCCCTCGCTGACCCGCTCCAGATCCACATCATAGTGGGAAGCGAGCACGGCGAAGGCCTGCCTAACGCTGTGATGCAGCGCCTCGTGGACTCTGCCGCGCGCGTGGTCGCCCAAGGCCTGCAGGCGACTCTGAGGGGAGCTTCCCGAGGGGACGTCGTCAAGGCCAAAGATCTGGCAAAAGGCCGAAATAGCCTCGGACATGGCCGCGCGGTCGGCCTCCTTCTGCTCAGCCGCCTGGGCAAGTGCCTTGGCGGACTCGCTGAGGGCAAACTCGAGCTCTGCAAATAGCCAAAGCAGAAGTCTTCAAACGCAAGTTGAAGAGTGAAGCTAAATCAAAATCTCAAAACAGCCAAGACATACCTTCCGCCTGGATACGCTGCTCCGAGGCTGCAGCTTGGGCGGACTGAGCAGACCCGATGGCCACGGCCAGGTCCGCCGCAAGGGCTCCAGCCCGAGCGGACGCCTCGGCTAGCTGGCCTCCAAGGGCCTCAGCCCGGCTTTCAGCCTCGGCGGCCAGCCCCGAGATTGATCCCGCTCACCGATGACCTGGCCATGCTCCAACTGCCACCGCTGCGCCTCTGCACGTGCCGCCGCTACCTCTGCCCCCAGCTCGTCACGGAGCAAACGAAGGTCCGCCGCCTCGGCGCTCCGTTGGGAGAGGTGCTCGGTAGCCTCGGTAAGCGCGGTCCTCAGAAACCACAGCGAACCCCAGACGTCGGCCTCGCGGTGAATGAACGATGACTTGGCGGCGCTCAGATCCGTCAGATCCTGAGGAAGGGAAGCGGGGCATCACGAAGAATGCCTTGATCACATGAAAGGTATGCCTGAAATCCTTACCTGGAGGATCCTGGGAACATCCCTAGAAAGGACCTCCAGGGTCGACCGAAGCGACCCCGCCGTTGCCTCGGCACACTCACGAAGCTTGTCCCAAGACCGCTCCTCTCGCTCATCGTCAAGAACGAAGAGGGGTTTCGAAGCACCACGGGCCCAGAACCGGAGCGGCTGACGCCGCTCGCTAGGACTGTGCTACGCGAGGACGAGGTCGCCGCTCCGTAGGACGGACCGCGGTCCTGCGCCCCCCTTCTCCAAGGCATCGACACCCCCTGCAGTCGGCGCATAGGGAACCTCCTCGGCTAAGGGGACAGGTTTCTGATCGCCGGCTTCGAGTAGCGGCGCCTCGGCCATCTCAGCATCAGCGGCGACGGGTGGCTCCACAGCCAGAGCAGCAACAACCTCGGCAAAAGCCGGTGCCAGCACCGGCAACACGACTGGTGGGCTCAATGCCGCGGCCGTGCCAGCAGTCTCCCTCGACTCGACGGCCGCCTCGACCGGGGGGGGTCAGCCTCGGGAGCTCACCCCACGGCAACTTGTGCCGCCTGAACCCCCTGCTCAGGGGCACCTTGTGCAGAGGCCAGCCGGCTGGCGAGGCCCGGTGCGGCACCAGCTGCAGAAGCTGGCGTCGTCTTAAGGGCCTTCCGGGGAGCCAGACCGGTCGAACCGTGCCTCCGTTTGCTGGGAAGAAAGGGAAGAGCAGGATCAGGACACACGAAGAAGGCGCCAGGACAGAAGTATCCTCAGATACTTACCCACTCCAGGCCACGACCAATCGTGCCTGCGGGGAGGCCCCTCGAGCCTCGGTCCCCGCGGGCACCACCAAGGTTTGCCCCGCTTCCGGCTTCGGCACCATCCCTGCCTCGGGCGCCCGGGGTGCCAAAGGGATGGTCTGCCCAGGCGCGGACACGGCGACCCGAGGATCGGCCTCCTCTGCTGCCGGCATGGGCAACGACTCTAGGGGAATAGGCGGGACGACCTGACTCCCCGGGGTCACCTCAGCTACCTTGGCCAGGGGGTCAAGTACCCCCTCGGCCTGCCCCTATTCTTCGGGTCAGGACCCTGATGCCCCGACCCCGGATACTAACAGCACCGGCCCACTCGGGGGCTGGCTCGACGCCCCCTTGCCCAACCTCAGATCCGGGCTGAGGCCAAGGCGGGCGGCCATGTCATCGTCTTCATCATCATCGTCGTCGTCGTCGTCATCGTCAGGCGTCTCCGATGACGGATCCCTCGGGAGCCCGTCCCTCTCCTACCGACGACGATGCTTCTCCAAAGCGTCCCGAGCCCGCGTCCGCTCGCGGGCTCGAGCCTTCTTCGCGTCCTTCTTCTCCTTCTTCTTATCCGCAGCAACCCTCCGCATGGCTCGGTCCACCGCGTCCTCCGGGACCGGTGGCAGGGAAGGCTTGTGAGACCCCAGCTCCTGAAGATGAACGAAAAGCCTCAACTGTGAGAACCAAGGGCAATCAGACACAAGAAAGAAGAAGGAGCGGACACTCACCAGGGACATGCACCCGCGCTCGGGACGCATCGGGAGCTGGATAAGGGCGTCGGCGTCTAGCCTCCCTACCGTGCCGGCTACCCGCCTATGGAGGTCATCAGCGGGGAGGGGGACCGAGGACATCTGCGAACTCTCCAAGTCGACCCCCGGCGTCATCTCCGAAAGCAGCAGCCGTCGCTCCGTCAAGGGGAGCACCCTCCGGTGATGGATGGCGGCAACCACCCCCGCGGCGGTGAGCCCTCCCTCACGCAGCTTCTCCAAGGCCTCCAGAAGGGGCTGGAGATTCTTTTGCCTCTCGCACGGGGCCCCATAGCGCCAATTGCTGTCGGCGGCGGTCACCCCTCGTTGACAAAACAACGGGAGCCTCCCATCGTCATTCCGGAGGTAAAACCACTGGCGCTGCCACCCCTTGTTCGAAGACACAAGGATGGCGGGGATGTACTGCTGCGCACGCGCCTGCCTTAACTGAAGGATGCAGCCACCGGCCTGCACCGCCATGCAGACTCTCTTCTCCCCGGTCGCCGAGGCAAAAGGCTCCATGGAGAAGAGATGGGTGCACAGATCCCAGTGGGGGTCAATCCCCAAAAATCCTTCGCAAATCGCCGCGAAGATGGCCGCTTGCGCGATGGAGTTGGGGCTAAGCTTGTGCAACTCCACCCCATAGTGATGCAGGAGCGCCCGCATAAAACGGCTTGCTGGCACACCAAACCCCCGCTCATGGAAGGAGACGAAACTCAGCACATACCCCGGAGGCGGGTTCGGGTCGGCCCCGCTCGGAGGGACCATCCACTCCGGCCGCAGGACATCAGAGAGGGGGCGGAGCAAGCCATCGGCAACAAGGGCCTCTAGGTCGTCCACCGTGACAGTGGAGAAAGGCCATGGGTCACGCGGCGGAACGATGGTTACCCGGTCGGCCATCACCAAGCGAAGGAGGTGGCGGCGGGGCAGACAAGGTGCGAGGTTTTCTTTCTCTGGCTATTCCCTCAGGTTGTGGAAACCTAAGCAGAGGCGAGCAGCAGAGCAAAGAACCACCACTAGACCCTCCTCCGAATATATAAAGGCCCGGGCAAGACCCGTTCAACACTCCGCCCGAACCCGCCGCGAAATCCAAAACTCGAAGGCAAAACGCCCGTTCCTCGAATGGCTCGTGCATGCGCAACGGCTGCCCCGCGAACCACTCGTCCCATCGCATTAACTATGCGGCAGGACAGGCGAC
The DNA here is from genome assembly GCA_029449295.1 of Zea luxurians. NCBI lineage: Eukaryota > Viridiplantae > Streptophyta > Magnoliopsida > Poales > Poaceae > Zea > Zea luxurians. Next base: position 71,924,960 of record JAOPSE010000016.1, on the reverse strand, counting down.
ACCTTTGGCAGGCGAAGCGAGCGACGCTTCACCTCCGCCATAATGACCGCGTCAAAAAAGGTGCGCCACATCGTTCAATTTTGTATCCTTTTCCTCTTCCCCTTTCTCTCTCTTGCTTCAGGGACTGGGAAAGGGGGATACTCCGAAAGGGATCCTTCTCCGCGAAGGAAGTGGGCCCCGAGCCCCCTACTGATCAGAGGTTCGAAGGCTAGCCCCTCGGAAGGGTTCGACAGCCGCCTCAAAGCACTCGGGCTCCGCGCCCACTACTGGTCAAAGGTTCGAAGGCTGGCCCCTCGGAAGGGTTCGACAGCCGCCTCGGGCCACTCGGGCTCCGCGCCCACTACTGATCAGGGGTTCGTAGGCTGGCCCCCGATGGGTTCGACAGTCGCCCCAGAGCATGCAGAGTGAGGGATGACTCTAGGTACGATCGATACATAACCAAGGCTCGGGCTACGCTCCCAAGGTACCCTAGGACATTTCCGAGACCAGCAGGAACGATTCTGTAACGGAATCCCATCAAAGGGAGGCATCGAGCCCTCGGACCCTATCGAACGGGACCGGGTCCAGCAAATCACCTGCAGGTACTTTTGGAGCACGCCTCTGGGCCACTAGCCGACCCTTATTGAATGGGGCACGAGCGTCCACTTGGATCACCCGTTAGCAACTCACTGGAGACACCATGTTCGGCGCCCTCCAAGGGCAACATGGCGCTTCCCCCCCTCCTCCTTGCGGAAAGGCGACGCAGGGGTGTATGAAAAAAGCCGAGTCTGCCCTTGACCGTCCTCTCACCCTATGCAGAGGCTCGGGGGCTGCTCTCGCAAACCCGGCTCCGGCCGAACCGTTGACAGCGTCAACATACTAGCCCGAGAACTCAGAACCTGACTATGCACCCGGGCAACGACCAGTTCGCATGAGGGAACAACCAGACCGGCCGAGCCATCACGAAAGGCATTAAGACCTCGAAGGAGTCAAACCACTCCTTCGAGGCCTCGGGGTCTACACCCGACGGGTGCGCTCGCGCGCACCCACCGGAACAAAATGCAACCGAGAAAGGCCGGTCCCCTTGCAAAAAAGTGCGACAAAGCCTCCAAGCGAGTAACCACACTCCCTTTGACGCTCAGGGGCTACTGTCGGGGACCATAATTAGGGGTACCCCCAAGGCTCCTAATCTCAGCTGGTAACCCCCATCAGCACAAAGCTGCAAAGGCCTGATGGGCGCAATTCCGGTCAAGGCTCCATCCACTCAAGGGACACGATCTCGCCTCACCCGAGCCCAGCCTCGAGCAGGAACGGTAGACCAAGGCAGATTCGCGCCTCGCCCAAGGGTCTCCTCAAGCAACGGACGCACCTTCGACTCGCCCAAGGCCCAGTTCGTGCAGGCTTCGCAGAGAAGCAACCTTGGCCAGATCGCCTCGCCAGCCGACCGGATCGCTGGAGCATTTAATGCAAGGATCACCTGACACCTTATCCTGACGCGCGCTTTCCAGTCGACAAGGTCGAAGTGACCGCAGTCACTTCGCCCCTCCACTGACTGACCTGACAGGAAAACAGCGCCGCCTGTGCTGCTCCGACTGTTGTGCCACCCGCCAGGGTGAGGCTGACAGCAGCCAAGTCCAGCCTCGGGCGCCATAGGAATCTCCGCCTCGCCCGACCCCCAGGCTTGGACTCAACCTCGACCTCCGGACGACGGTCTCCGCCTCGCCCGACCCCCGGGCTCGGACTCAGCCTCGACCTCAGAGGAGTCACCACCTTGCTTGGGCCGACCACGCCACAAGGGGGACCATCATTACCCTACCCCTAGCTAGCCTAGGCTATGGGGAACAAGACCGGCGTCCCATCTGGCTCGCCCCGGTAAAACAAGTAATGATGGCGCCCCCCGTGCTCCATGACGACGGCGGTTCTTAGCCCCCTACGGAAGCAAGGATACGTCAGCAAGGATCCGACAGCCCCGACAGCTGTGCTTCTACAGGGCTCAAGCGCTCCTTCGACGGCCACGACGCCACATGAACAGGGCTCCAACACCTCTGCGACAGCCACGTCGGCATGTATATAGGGCTCTGGCTCCTCTCTGCTAGACACGTTAGCACACTGCTACACCCCCTGTTGTACACCTGGACCCTCCCCTTACGTCTATAAAAGGAAGGTCCAGGGCCCTCGCACAAAAGGGTGGCCGCGCGGGAGAACGGGCTGACGCGCAGTCTCACGCCCCCCCTCTCTCTCTCCCTCGCGAACGCTTGTAACCCCCTACTGCAAGCACATCCGCCCTAGGTGCAGGACAACACGAGGCCGCGGTTTCCCCTCGCTGGTTTTTCCCCCTTGTGCTCCGTCTCGCGTTGACCCATCTGGGCTGGGACATGCAGCGACAATTTACTCGTCGGTCCAGGGACCCCCCGGGGTCGAAACGCCGACAAAATTTGAAGAGTCATTTACAGAGTCTATTGGATACAATTTTCTTTTAATATTAGCTAAATTTATCTTTACAAAACCATATACATAGTCTCTTGGAGTTGCTCTAACGAACTAGCTATCCAACTCGTCAAGCTATCTGGCTCTCTAAATTAGTTTCCTTACTAGCCAAACTAACTTGCCTATTGAATAGTGTTGGATTGAGATGGTAAATATAGAGTTTAATTTTTATGAAGAAATAAATAGATAGTTAAATCTCTACTACTCTATAATCCTGCACTACACTACAGGAACAAAGTTCATTTTCGGCGGTCAGGAGCCGCCTTATTTTCAGCGACTCCTGACCGCCAAAAAAATTAAGTCGAAAATAGCTACTAATTTTCGGCGGCCAGCGCTCACCCGCCGAAAATAACCTATTTTCAACGACCGGCGTACAAGCCGTCGAAAATAGCGACCACCGAAAATTTGCTAGGCTTATTTTCGGTGGTCCACATATGGCCGCCGAAAATAAGTAATTTCAGAGAAAAAATATAAAAGAAATGTAAAACAACAACAACTTCAACAACAATATAATCACAATAATATGACAGAAATAGTAATTCTAGAATGATACACATTTAACACAAAATATCACAGTTCTTCATAAATACATCACAGTTCACAAAAATACCTTACAAGTCCATTACAATCTAATAAAACTCACAATTCCACCACAAATAGGGGTCATTTGACTTGTAACCACACATAGTCCATTACAATATAACACAAACTCACAATTTACCACAAGAGTCAAATCATCACATATAGGGGTCGTTTGAGTTGTGATCACTACCTCCAGAAGCGAACAAGTCATTCACGAAGTCGTTTATCTGGTTTGAAGTCTAAAGAAATAAGAAGACATTAATAACTACAGTGTTTACATGACCACTATTCAAACGAATTGTTTGTCAAACTAACCTCTCATGTAGTACCTCCCTCCCCTCCATAAGCTCCTCATGGTACTGGTATCACCGGTGGTAGCGTGTTGTGGCCCATAACCCTGGATCCATATAAAATCAAGTTTAGTTAAGATTTGAAAGGTTAAATACAAACGACAAGTCTAAACTAAATTGAAGCACCTGAGGTGGAGGTGCCGGAGCATGTAATCCTCACTGAGGTATCATCGGCTAAAATTGAGGGAAAACGAATGGTTGCTGTTGTGCCTGCTCTAGAAACCAAAACTGTTGCAAATATAATATATTAGTTATAGGACAAATATACGATCGTGTTAAGGATAAATAAGACACTCATGTTCATTGCTTGTTGCGCATGTGCATTGTAAGCAGCCATGTACTCTGATTGTTGTTTGAGGAATGTCGTTTGTTGTTGTAGTAGATCTTCATGAAACCTATCTTGCTGCTCCCTCATAGTGTCCTTTATGCTCAAGCATTGACTACGGCTTCTACCACAACCTACCTGCGACGAAGAGCCGCCACGAGACCGCAACTTCGTCAAATCGATCACACCGGTAAACATAGAATATCTTGAAAAACATCAAAATAAGCTATTCGATCATAGTTTCAATATTATTGAAAAAAATTCACAAGTTCATGCCATCCATGGTCCTTTTCTACAATAGAATGCACAACTTCAACGTCGATGGTAGGCGCTCCTCGCCAATCATAGTCTTCTACATACTTCCTAACCATATACTGCCCGTAAGTCTCCTGCAATACAATATGAAGGTTCAGCACACATGTAATGTATAGCTATATGGCAAGAAAACATTAATCCTAACAAAAACTAACCATACACTCAATGGTCGCTTGGCTATATAGATCATCGGAGATTTCACTATTTTTCGCTCTATGGCCTCGCCTATAAACATCGATTGGGCTCGAGACAATTCCAATTTGAGCCTCCTGCAAATATATGAGTTTAAACCGATTCCATTTCTGAGTAAAATAGTGTCGGGGACCATAATTAGGGGTACCCTCAAGACGCCTAATTCTCAGCTGGTAACCCCCATCAGCATAAAGCTGCAGAGGCCTGATGGGTGCGATTAAGTCAGGGATCAGTCCATACGAGCAACTCGATCACGCCTCGCCCGAGCCTAGCCTCGGGCAAGGGCAGCCGACCTTGAGGTGTTTCTGTCTCGCCCGAGGCCCCCTTTTTACGGCAGATGCATCTCCGGCTCGCCCGAGGCCTTGCCTTCGTTAAGAAGCAACCCTGACTAAATCGCCGCACCGACCGACCGAGTCACAGGGGCATTTAACGCAAAGGTAGCCTGGCACCTTTATCCTGACACGCTCCCTCTGGCAGAGCCGAAGTGACCGCCGTCACTTCGCCGCTCCACTGACCGGTCTGACAAAAGGACAGCGCCGCCTGCGCCGTCCCGACTGCGGTGCCACTTGACAAGAGTGAGACTGACAGGCAGCCAGGACTTGCCAAAGGCGCCATAGGAAGCTCCGCCCGACCCAGGGCTCGGACTCGGGCTAAGGCCCCGGAAGACGGCGAACTCCGCTCCGCCCGACCCAGGGCTCGGACTCGGGCTAAGGCCCTAGAAGACGGCGAACTCCGCTCCGCCCGACCCAGGGCTCGGACTCGGGCTAAGGCCCCGGAAGACGGCGAACTCCGCTCCGCCCGACCCAGGGCTCGGACTCGGGCTAAGGCCCCGGAAGACGGCGAACTCCGCTCCGCCCGACCCAGGGCTCGGACTCGGGCTAAGGCCCCGGAAGACGACGAACTCTGCCTCGCCCGACCACAGGGGTCGGACTCCGCTCTGGCCTCTGCCGAACGACCTCCGCCTCGCCCGAGCCAGGAGCTCGGACTCGGCCTCGGCCATGCAGGACAGACTCGACCTCGGCTTCGGAGGAGCCTCCATGTCGCCCGACCTAGGGCACAAGTCCGCCACGTCAACAGGAAGCGCCATCATCACCCTACCCCGAGCCGACTCGGGCCGCAGAGAACGGGACCGACGTCCCATCTGGCTAGCTCCGCCAGATAGGCAATGATGGCGCCCCGCTAGACCCATGACGACGGCGGCTCTCAGCTCTCTTACGGAAGCAGGGGGACGTCAGCAAGGGCCCAACCACTCCGATAGCTGTCCCTCCGCCAAGCTCCATTGCTTCTCCGACAGCCACGACGCCACACCAGCTGGGTGCCAAGATCTCTCCGGCTGCCACCTTGGCATGTACTTAGGGCACTAGCTCTCCCCCGCTAGACACGTAGCACCTTGCTACACCCCCATTTGTACACCTGGATCCTCTCCTTACGCCTATAAAAGGAAGGACCAGGGCCTTCTTAGAGGACGTTGGCCCCGCGGGAACGAGGGCAGGGGCAGGCGCTCTCTTGGGGCCGCTCGCTCCCCTCACCCGCGTGGACGCTTGTAACCCCCTACTGCAAGCGCACCCGACCTGGGCGCGGGACGAACACGAAGGCCACGGGATCTCCACCTCCCTCTCGACTCGGCTCCGGCCGCCTCGCTCTTCCCCCCTTCGCGCTCGCCCACGCGCTCGACCCATCTGGGCTGGGGCACGCGGCACACTCACTCGTCGGCTTAGGGACCCCCCGGTCTCGAGACGCCGACAGTTGGCGCGCCAGGTAGGGGCCTGCTGCGTGTTGACGAGCAGTTTCCCGTCAAGCTCCAGATGGGCAGCCTCCAACGACCTCTCCAACCCGGGACGGTGATCCGTTTCGGGAGCCTCGAGTTCATGTCTTTCGACGGCGGCTACGACATGATACTCCTTCCACCGCCGTGCGACGGCGACAATGGTGGCCGACAGCCCGCCCGCCGGCGGCGGAATCGACGACGTCTTCCCCGCGTGGGGGAAGAACGACCTTCAAGCTCGCCCCATCCTCTCCCTCGCCATCGGAGGAGGAGGCGGGGCAACCAGGGCCGAGAGGGAGGCTGCGCTCCGTCGGCTGTCGAGCGAATCGACATCCCCAGCGCCCCAACGGAGGACGCGTCGGGCGTCACCCTCGCGTTTGAGGCGAAGGCGAGCGCCGTCCCCTCGCAACACGCCAACCCCGAGCAAGTGGACGACGCCAGCACGCTCACGGAGGGCCTACAGGACGTCGCCCTCGTACCCAAGACGACGGCGCGGTCAGCCCCTGATGTGACTTCATCGCTCCTCGTCGACCAAAAGGTACCGACCGATTCCCATCCTTCGTTATTTCGACTCGACCTCAACCCGCCTAGCGACCTCGCTCTGGCGGGCGCTCACGTTGAGGTGAGTGCAACTTCTCTTGGGTTTCGTGTGCGGTCGCCTTGGGACCGATTGACGGGCGTCTCGACCTACGGGCCCTCTGGGTCCGAGGAAGATGACGACCCCAGCATCTGCTGGGATTTCTCCGGATCTGGCAACCCCAGTGCCATGCGGGACTTCATGACCGCATGCAACTACTGCCTCTCCGACTGTTCCGACGGCAGCCGCAGCCTTCACGACAAGGACTGCGGCCCGAGCCGCGAATGTTTCCACGTCGAGCTGGGGGATCCCTCCGGAGGCAACCGTCTCGGCATGCCGGAGGATGATGATCTCCCTAGGCCAGTGCCTCGCGCCGACATCCCGCGGGAGCTAGCTGTGGTCCCCGTTCCGGCGGGGGGTCACGACCCACAGCTCGAGCAAGTCCACGGGGCGCAGGCTGGGCTCGACGAGGGGGCAGGAGCGCTCGAGTTGATCCGCCGGGACGTCGGGCAGGTATGGGCGGGCCAGCCCCCGGCCGGAGAAATACGTCACCTGCCCCAGGGTCTCCAGCACCGCATCGCCAACGATGCCAGGGACAGGCCGCTACCCGCACCCAGCGGGACCGGTCAGGACCTGGCAGCCGCAGCGATGCTCCTCCGCGCGATGCCGGAGTCATCAACCACCGAGGGTCGGCGAATCCAGGGAGAGCTCAAGCATCTCCTGGAAGGCGCTGCGGCCCGGCGGGCCGAGAGCTCTGCCTCCCGAAGGCAGGGGTACCCCTCGGAACCTCGTGCCGCGACTTCCCGACTCATGCGGGAAGCCTCGGTCTACACCGGGCGCACGCGCAACACCGCGCCTGCGGCCTCGGGCCACCTCGGCGACGAGCGCCCTCATCGCGACCGTCGGGCCCGCCTCGACGAAAGGGTGCGCTGAGGCTACCACCCCAGGCGTGGGGGACGCTACGACAGCGGGGAGGATCGGAGTCCCTCGCCCGAACCACCCGGAACGCAGGTCTTCAGCCGGGCCATCCGGCGGGCGCCGTTCCCGGCCCGATTCCGACCCCCGACGACTATCACAAAGTACTCGGGGGAAACAAGACCGGAATTGTGGCTCGCGGACTACCGCCTTGCCTGTCAACTGGGTGGAACGGACGACGACAACCTCATCATCCGCAACCTCCCCCTGTTCCTCTCTGACACTGCTCGCGCTTGGTTGGAGCACCTGCCTCCGGGGCAGATTTCCAACTGGGAGGATTTGGTCCAAGCTTTCGCCGGCAACTTCCAGGGCACGTACGTGCGCCCCGGGAATTCCTGGGACCTCCGAAGCTGCCGGCAACAGCCGGGAGAGTCTCTTCGGGACTACATCCGGCGATTCTCGAAGCAACGCACCGAGCTGCCCAACATCACCGACTCCGATGTCATCGGCGCGTTCCTTGCCGGCACCACCTGTCATGACCTGGTGAGTAAGTTGGGTCGCAAGACCCCCACTAGGGCGAGCGAGCTGATGGACATCGCCACCAAGTTCGCCTCTGGCCAGGAGGCGGTCGAGGCCATCTTCCGAAAGGACAAGCAGCCCCAGGGCCGCCCGTCGGAAGATGCTCCCGAGGCGTCTACTCCGCTCGGCGCCAAGAAGAAAGGCAGGAGGAAGTCGCAAGCGAAACGCGACGCCGCCGACGCGGACCTTGTCGCCGCCACCGAGTACAAGAACCCTCGGAAGCCCCCCGGAGGTGCCAACCTCTTCGACAAGATGCTCAAGGAGGCGTGCCCTTACCATCAGGGGCCCGTCAAGCACACCCTCGAGGAGTGCGTCATGCTTCGGCGCCACTTCCACAAGGCCGGGCCACCCGCAGAGGGTGGCAGGGCCCGCGACGACGACAAAAAGGAAGATCGCCAAGCAGGAGAGTTCCCCGAGGTCCGCGACTGCTTCATGATCTACGGAGGGCATGCGGCGAATGCCTCGGCTCGGCATCGTAAGCAAGAGCGTCGGGAGGTCTGCTCGGTAAAGGTGGCGGCGCCAGTCTACCTAGACTGGTCCGACAAGCCCATCACCTTCGACCAAGATGACCACCCCGACCACGTGCCGAGCCCGGGGAAGTACCCGCTCGTCGTCGATCCCATCATCAGCGACGTCAGGCTCACCAAGGTCCTGATGGATGGGGGCAGCTGCCTCAATATCATCTACGCCGAGACCCTCAGGCTCCTGCGCGTCGATCTGTCCTCCGTCCGAGCAGGCGCTGCGCCTTTCCACGGGATCATTCCTGGGAAGCGCGTCCAGCCCCTCGGACGGCTCGACCTTCCTGTCTGCTTCGGAACACCCTCCAACTTCCGAAGGGAGACTTTGACGTTCGAGGTATTCCATCCCGAATGGCTTGCCAACCCTGTGCTTGTGAGGAAGAAAGGGGGGAAATGGCGGATGTGTGTAGACTACACTGGTCTCAACAAGGCATGTCCGAAGGTTCCCTACCCTCTACCTCGCATCGATCAAATCGTGGATTCCACTGCTGGGTGCGAAACCCTGTCTTTCCTCGATGCCTACTCAGGGTATCATCAAATCAAGATGAAAGAGTCCGACCAGCTCGCGACTTCTTTCATCACGCCCTTCGGCATGTACTGCTATGTCACCATGCCGTTCGGTTTGAGGAACGCGGGTGCAACGTACCAGCGGTGCATGAACCATGTGTTCGGCGAACACATTGGTCGCACGGTTGAGGCCTACGTCGATGACATCGTAGTCAAGACAAGGAAAGCCTCCGACCTTCTCTCCGACCTTGAAGTGACATTCCGATGTCTCAAGGCAAAGGGCGTCAAGCTCAATCCCGAGAAGTGTGTCTTCGGGGTGCCCCGAGGCATGCTCCTGGGATTCATCGTCTCCAAACGGGGCATCGAAGCCAACCCGGAGAAGATCGCGGCCATCACCAGCATGGGGCCCATCAAGGACTTAAAAGGCGTACAGAGGGTCATGGGATGTCTCGCGGCCTTGAGCCGTTTCATCTCGCGCCTCGGCGAAAGAGGCCTGCCTCTGTACCGTCTCTTAAGGAAGGCCGAGTGCTTCACTTGGACCCCCGAGGCCGAGGAAGCCCTCGGGAACCTGAAGACGCTCCTCACCCAGGCGCCCGTCTTGGTACCCCCAGCTGATGGAGAAGCCCTCTTGGTCTACGTCGCCGCTACCACTCAGGTGGTTAGCGCCGCGATCGTGGTCGAAAGGCAAGAAGAGGGGCATGCATTGCCCATTCAGAGGCCAGTTTACTTCGTCAGCGAGGTGCTGTCCGAAACCAAGATCCGCTACCCACAAGTTCAGAAGCTGCTGTATGCAGTGATCCTGACGAGGCGAAAGTTGCGACATTACTTCGAGTCTCATCCGGTAACTGTGGTGTCATCCTTCCCCCTGGGGGAGATCATCCGGTGCCGAGAGGCCTCGGGACGGATCGCAAAGTGGGCAGTGGAAATCATGGGCGAGACAATCTCGTTCGCCCCTCGGAAGGCCATCAAGTCCCAGGTACTGGCTGACTTCGTAGCCGAATGGATTGACACACAGTTGCCGACGGCTCCGATCCAACCGGAGCTCTGGACCATGTTTTTCGACGGGTCGCTGATGAAGACGGGGGCCGGCGCGGGCCTGCTCTTCGTCTCGCCCCTCGGGAAACACCTGCGCTACGTGCTGCGCCTCCATTTCCCGGCGTCCAACAATGTGGCTGAGTACGAAGCTCTGATCAACGGATTGCGAATCGCCATCGAGCTAGGGGTCCGACGCCTCGACGCTCGCGGCGACTCGCAGCTCGACATCGACCAGGTCATGAAGAACTCCCACTGCCGCGACCCAAAGATGGAGGCCTACTGTGATGAGGTTAGACGCCTGGAAGACAAGTTCTACGGGCTCGAGCTTAACCACATCGCCCGGCGCTACAACGAGACTGCAGACGAGCTGGCAAAGATAGCCTCGGGGCGAATGACGGTTCCCCCGGACGTCTTCTCCCGAGATCTGTACCAACCCTCCATCAAGATCAGCGACACGCCCGAGCCCGAGGCGCCCTCGGCCCCGTCCGAAGCAACCTCGGCCCAGCCCGAGCCGTCCTCGGTCCCACCCGAGGAACCCTCGGCTCCCGAGGGCGAGGCGCTGCGCATCGAGGAGGAGCAGAGCGGGGTCACGCCTGATCAGGATTGGCAGGCCCCGTACCTGCAATATCTCCGCCAAGGAGAGCTACCCCTCGACCAGGCCGAAGCACGGCGGGTAGCGCGACGCGCCAAGTCGTTCGTCTTGCTGGGCGATAAGAAGGAGCTCTACCACCGTAGCCCCTCGGGCATCCTCCAGCGGTGCATCTCCATCGCCGAAGGTCAGGAACTCCTGCAAGAGATACACTCGGGGGCTTGCGGCCATCATGCAGCGCCTCGAGCCCTCGTCGGGAACGCTTTCCGGCAAGGCTTCTACTGGCCGACGGCGGTGGCTGACGCCACTAGAATTGTCCGCACCTGCGAAGGGTGTCAATTCTATGCGAAGCAGACCCACCTGCCCGCTCAGGCTCTGCAGACGATACCCATCACCTGGCCCTTCACTGTGTGGGGTCTGGACCTCGTCGGCCCTCTGCAGAAGGCGCCCGGGGGCTACACGCACCTGCTGGTCGCCGTCGACAAATTCTCCAAGTGGATCGAGGTCCGACCCCTGAACAGCATCAGGTCCGAGCAGGCGGTGACGTTCTTCACCAACATCATCCATCGCTTCGGGGTCCCAAACTCCATCATCACCGACAACGGCACCCAGTTCACCGGCAAAAAATTCTTGGATTTTTGCGAGGATCACAACATCCGGGTGGACTGGGCTGCCGTAGCTCATCCCATGTCGAATGGGCAAGTGGAGCGTGCCAATGGCATGATTCTACAAGGGCTCAAGCCTCGGATCTACAACGACCGCAACAAGTTCGGCAAGCGATGGATGAAGGAACTCCCCTCGGTGGTCTGGAGCCTGAGGACGACGCCGAGCCGAGCCACGGGTTTCACGCCGTTCTTCCTGGTCTACGGGGCCGAGGCCGTCTTGCCCACGGACCTGGAATACGGCTCCCCGAGGACGAGAGCCTACGACGATCAAAGCAACCAAGCTAGCCAAGAAGACTCGCTGGACCAGCTGGAAGAGGCTCGGGACAAGGCCTTACTACACTCGGCGCGGTATCAGCAGTCCCTGCGACGCTACCATGCCCGAGGGGTCCGACCCCGAGACCTCCAGGTGGGCGACCTGGTGCTTCGGCTGCGGCAAGACGCCCGAGGGAGGCACAAGCTCACGCCCCCCTGGGAGGGGCCATTCGTCATCGCCAAAGTTCTGAAGCCCGGAACGTACAAGCTGGCCAACAATCAAGGCGAGGTCTACGGCAACGCTTGGAACATCCAACAGCTACGTCGCTTCTACCCTTAAGATGTTTCCAAGTTGTTCACATACCTCGCACCCACGCAAAGTTTAGTCAACAAGGAAGGGTCGGCCTCGCCTCGGCAAAGCCTGACCCTCCCTCGGGGGCTAAAAGGGGGGAAACCCCCTCTGCGTCAAAACTTTCCTCGAAAAAAAAATCTCTTTTACCAGAATATCTTTTGTGCTTTTTGACTACTTTGAAAAGTGGGTCCTGGAAACGACGGAGTACACGTAAGCAGTCAAGGCTGACCGAGCCGAGGGATTCCTACGCCTCCGGGATACGGATACCTCACTCATCACCTTCTGCGATAAGTAACTCGCGTTCGGATAAAGTGGCTCCGCGGATCGAACAAGTCTTTACGTTCGGAAGCCTTTCTGCCGAAGCGATCCTTCGAGCCTTCTCGACCGAGTCGGTGACAGGGCCTCATGGACGGGTGAAAGTACGCGTAAGCGGCAAGGCCGACCGAGCCGAGGGACTCCCACGCCCCCGGGATACGGATACCTCACTCATCACCTTTCGCGAGAAGCAACTCTCGCTCGCACAAACATCCCTGTTACCGACAAAGAGTCCAGATACTCGAAACAAGAGGAAAAGAGACGCAGCTTTACAACACAGCAAGGGTGTGCGTTCTGGCCTCGACGGCCGCACAAGGCACACACTACAAGACAATCTGATCTTGCAGGTTCGGGTCTTGACGCTGGAAGGGGGCAGCGACACCCTCGGCATCGACGGCACCTTCGGCGAGGCCCGACCTAGCCTCGGACGGCGACGCGGTCCGAGGGTCTTCGCTTCGAGGGACGACGTCATCGCACGCCTGGGCAATCGCTGTCAGGGACTTCTCCGGGAATCCGTCCTGAGCAAGCGGCTCGGCCGGCCACCTCCGGGGCCTCGGCCAACCATCTTCCAAGGGCGCTGGCCCGGTCCGAAGCCTCGGCTGGTCAACTCCGGCGTCGATCCTGCCAACAGACAACCCGGCTAGGCTCCGGCCAACCAAGTTTCATTTTCGAGCCAACTCCGCCTCTGTTCATACTGATATCGCTACCCCTGGCCTCGGCTCGTCGAAGAGCGGCCGAGGGGTCTCTTTAACTAAGCTAGAGGAACCTCGGACAGCAAGGCTGACCGAGCCGAGGGACTCCTACGCCTCCGGGATACGGATACCTCACTTGTCACCTTGACACGGGGTGACTCATGCTTGGTGAAGCGGTTCAGATAGTCAACAGACGAGTCTTAGTGCTCGGAAATGAGGAAAAACACGGCTCCGTGCCGAAGTTACATACATGTTCAGGCCCCAAAAGCCGTAATGAACAGAAAATCCTGGCATTCGAAGTGCCATTACAAACGGAGCTCCGGTTCCCCCCGCAGGTACGAACAACCCCACTCGATAGGGGCGGGCCTGCGGGGTGGCGGAAGGACTTTCACCCCCCGAGGACGAGAGGCAGCCATTCAGGCCAGGAGACGGAGACCTAGGGCTACTGACGGAGTTGGCAATCTCATCGGTAGAGAAGCCACCTCCGTCCGCCGACGCCTCGGAGCGCACCGGCAGGTCTTCGCCCTTGCTGGGGCCGTCCAGGGCGTGGGCACTGCCCTCGTGGTGCGCGGCGCAATCGTCGTCCGGACGAAGGACGCGGCGCTGCGCCCTGACTATGTGACGACGACGCGCCCCTCCCAGCATGGCTGGAGGAAGTCTCCGTGAAGCTGGAGGATGCCGTTCTCCCCCAGGCGCCCGGGGAAGAAGAGGGCAACCGACCCACACAGAGGCAGCCCCCTGACTCGCCTCGTCCTCCATCTTGGCCTGGTGATGAAAGTCCTTGAGGCCGAGGAAGGGGCAGAGGCCGCAGCCCGGCTCGCTTTCCCCCACCATCAAGCCGGAGGCCACCATCTTGGGTGACCGCCGGTGGAGGGGTGCAGCCGGGCTGCGTGATGAAAATCCTTGAAGCCGAACGATGGCTGAAAGGTACCAACTCCCACGGAGTTGCGTTCCTCCAACGATGAGGCGAAAGGACGGCGGTTTCCCCCATCCAGGGGCTTGGAAGGTGGAAAAACACAGGGCATAAGGCAGGAAGAAGACGTGGTCGCCTTACGGAAGGGGTCGCCCTCCTTTTAAAGGCGACTCTCCCTGCTTGCGCCCCCAACCGTCACGGGCCGAGTCTTCTCCAACACGCTCCAAGGCACTCCCCTGCGGCGCGGGGGCTGGGTCCCGCATGTCATGCAGACCGGCTTCGAGCAGAAGAAGCCAAACCGCCGCGCGCGGCGCGCGCAACCGCCCAACGGTTACAAGTGACCCTCCACTTTTGCCCAGACCAACGGGCGAAAGGGGCAGGCAGCCATGCAGGCGGCATGCAACCGCGCCAAGTGGTGCGCCTCTCCGACTCCTGACATGCCAGCACGGAGGCCCAAGCCCACGCGTCGCGCGACCGGCGCGCCGGATGCTGCATGCAAGCAACTGTACCACTTGCGCCACCACCACACCTCCTCGATCGTGGAACCGATGCCGCGACCCGAGGCGACCCGGCGCGCGACCCAGCAGCACCAGCCTGACGCAGCGGTCAAACACGGTCAAAAGTGGGCCGGCAGTAATGACGATGGCAGGCACACGGGAGCAGCGGTCACGACGTCAGCCAAGCTCACGTCCCATCCGGAGGCAGCGAGAGAACCCCCTCTCACGGCGTGAAGACGACGCGCCCGTGACCCGTTCCTCGAACGGCTCGCACACGCGCAACGGTAGCCTCGCCAACTACTCGCCCCGTCGCATTAACTCCGCGGCTGGACAGGCGGCGCTTCTGGCAGGAGCAGCTGGCGACGCTTCGCCTTCGCCAAAACAACCACGCCAAAAAAGGTACGCCGCGTCGTTCAATTTCGTATCCTTTTTCCTTTTTCCTCTTTCTCTATCTCTTGCAACAGGGACCGGGAAAGGGGATACCCCTAAAGGGATCCTTCCCCATGAAGGAACTAGGCTCCGAGCCTCCTTACTGATCAGGGGTTCGAAGGCTGGCCCCCCGAAGGGTTCAACAGCCGCCTCAGATCGCGTGGGCCTGACACCCACTACTGGTCAGAGGTTCGAAGGTCGGACTCCCGAAAGGTTCCACGGCCGCCTCAGGCTACTCGGGCTCCGCGCCCATTACTGATCAGGGGTTCGAAGGCTGGCCCCCCGAAGGGTTCACAGTCGCCTCAGACACCGAGCGAGGGATGACCAGGGGTACGTTCGATACATAACCAAGGCTCGGGCTGCGCTCCCGAGGTACCATAGGACATTTCCGAGACCAGCGGGAACGATCCTGTAACGGAATCCCATCAGAGGGAGGCATCGAGCCCTCGGACCCCGTCGCCAGGGGACCGGGTCCGGCAGATCACCCGCAGGTACTTTTGGGCGTGCCTCCGGGCCCTTAGCCGACCCCCAACGAACGGGGCACGGACGTCCACTCGGATTACCCGCTTGCAGCTCACCGGAGACACCATGTTCGGTGCCCATCGAGGGTAACATGGCGCCCTCCCCCCTCCTCCTTGCGGAAAGGCGACGTAGGGGCGTATGTAAAAAAGCCGAGTCTGTCCCTGATCGTCCTCTCGCCGTGTGCGGAGGCTCGGGGGCTGCCCTCGCAAACCCGGCTCCGGCCAAACCGTTGACAGCGTCAACATACCAGCCCGAGAACTTGATCCCCGACAGTGCACCCGGGCTACGGCCAGTTCGCATGAGGGAACCACCAGACCAGTCGAAGCGTTACGCAAGGCATTAAGACCTCGAAGGAGTGAAACCACTCCTCCGAGGCCTCGGGGGCTACACCCGGCGGGTGCGCTCGCGCGCACCCACCGGAACAAAATGCAACCGAGAAAGGCTGGTCCCCTTGCAAAAAAGTGCGACGGAAGCCTCCAAGCGAGTGCCAACACTCCCTTCGAGGCTCGGGGGCTACTGTCGGGGACCATAATTAGGGGTACCCTCAAGACGCCTAATTCTCAGCTGGTAACCCCCATCAGCATAAAGCTGCAGAGGCCTGATGGGTGCGATTAAGTCAGGGATCAGTCCATACGAGCGACTCGATCACGCCTCGCCCGAGCCTAGCCTCGGGCAAGGGCAGCCGACCTTGAGGTGTTTCCGTCTCGCCTGAGGCCCCCTTTTTACGGCAGACGCATCTCCGGCTCGCCCGAGGCCTTGCCTTCGTTAAGAAGCAACCCTGACTAAATCGCCGCACCGACCGACCGAGTCACAGGGGCATTTAACGCAAAGGTAGCCTGGCACCTTTATCCTGACGCGCGCCCTCTGGCAGAGCCGAAGTGACCGCCGTCACTTCGCCGCTCCACTGACCGGTCTAACAAAAGGACAGCGCCGCCTGCGCCGTCCCGACTGCGGTGCCACTTGACAAGAGTGAGACTGACAGGCAGCCAGGACTTGCCAAAGGCGCCATAGGAAGCTCCACCCGACCCAGGGCTCGGACTCGGGCTAAGGCCCCGGAAGACGGCGAACTCCGCTCCGCCCGACCCAGGGCTCGGACTCGGGCTAAGGCCCCGGAAGACGGCGAACTCCGCTCCGCTCGACCCAGGGCTCGGACTCGGGCTAAGGCCCCGGAAGATGGCGAACTCCGCTCCGCCCGACCCAGGGCTCGGACTCGGGCTAAGGCCCCAGAAGACGGCGAACTCCGCTCCGCCCGACCCAGGGCTCGGACTCGGGCTAAGGCCCCGGAAGACGGCGAACTCCGCTCCGCCCGACCCAGGGCTCGGACTCAGGCTAAGGCCCCAGAAGACGACGAACTCCGCCTCGCCCGACCACAGGGGTCGGACTCCGCTCTGGCCTCTGCCGAACGACCTCCGCCTCGCCCGAGCCAGGAGCTCGGACTCGGCCTCGGCCATGCAGGACAGACTCGACCTCGGCTTCGGAGGAGCCTCCACGTCGCCCGACCTAGGGCACAAGTCCGCCACGTCAACAGGAAGCGCCATCATCACCCTACCCCGAGCCGACTCGGGCCGCAGAGAACGGGACCGACGTCCCATCTGGCTAGCTCCGCCAGATAGGCAATGATGGCACCCCGCTAGACCCATGACGACGGCGGCTCTCAGCTCTCTTACGGAAGCAGGGGGACGTCAGCAAGGGCCCAACCACTCCGACAGCTGTCCCTCCGCCAAGCTCCATTGCTTCTCCGACAGCCACGACGCCACACCAGCTGGGTGCCAAGATCTCTCCGGCTGCCACCTTGGCATGTACTTAGGGCACTAGCTCTCCCCCGCTAGACACGTAGCACCTTGCTACACCCCCATTTGTACACCTGGATCCTCTCCTTACGCCTATAAAAGGAAGGACCAGGGCCTTCTTAGAGGAGGTTGGCCCCGCGGGAACGAGGGCAGGGGCAGGCGCTCTCTTGGGGCCGCTCGCTCCCCTCACCCGCGTGGACGCTTGTAACCCCCTACTGCAAGCGCACCCGACCTGGGCGCGGGACGAACACGAAGGCCGCGGGATCTCCACCTCCCTCTCGACTCGGCTCCGGCCGCCTCGCTCTTCCCCCCTTCGCGCTCGCCCACGCGCTCGACCCATCTGGGATGGGGCACGCGGCACACTCACTCGTCGGCTTAGGGACCCCCCGGTCTCGAGACGCCGACAAATAGAATACTACATACTTGTCATTTGCTTCGCCCACCGAATGTGTCCATCAGCCCCATAGGTATGGTTGACTATGACCTCATCATCGTCCCTGTCCTACTGATGGCGCTGCCTATGTCGATTCCTGTTTGACTTCTTAATCCACTTTAGCGAAGCCCATATTTTACACAAAGCCTTGTAAGACCGTGGTCGGTGTTCCATCCATAGAAGAGTTACCTGCATCTAAGCGTTAGCACAAAATTACATTCACATTTGAATGAGCTACTAAATTAAATTTTTACCTCCATATACTGGTCCACAGTCAAGTAGACATCCGAATATTATCGAAAGTTGTTGATAGAAGAGTGGCCGTCGAAAGTCATGTGCAGTGATGTTGTGTCATATTGTGGTCGTTCACACTGTTGTCGTGCCCCCGCCTCCATAGGGATGAAAACGAATAGGAATTATACCATCACGTCCCGTACCGTATTCCTGTTTAGAACCGTCTGTTTTCTTTTTATCGGGAAAAATGTGAAAATGGTACGGGAACCGAGATAGGTATATCCGGGAACGGGATCGAAAACAGTTTGAGGTGTTTCCCGCCCGTATTTACGATATCCCATATTGTATCGGGAATTTTCCGTTTTATCCCGTTTTACATTTTGCTGGTCGTGTGCATGTATCAAATCCCATAAATTCTTGGCTCATTGGCTACTATCGTTTCCCATAGGGAGTTTAAAGTGCACGAATATATAGCCTATATGTGTACAGCATCTTTGCCTCTGCTCGGCTGGATGGCTACACCTATGCTTGAGGCCTTGAGCAGTTGAGCAGCTGCCTAGTACTCCAGTGCCTTGTCTCCTGTGTGTGCAGTCTGCAGTGTGCATGTGCTTCATGGAGGCATGGAGCTAGGGACCCTAACAAGTGAAGCTGCTATCCTGGACGTTGGACTACTGCTAACCTCGCGTTGGTCATGGGCGTACTATGCAGTGCGCTGTTTTTTTTTGTTCTGGCACCTATGTACTGTCACTGTTATGTGCATGTAGTTGTTCTGACTACTGTCCGGCTACCATCCGTTTTCAGTAAATATTCGTTTGTATTCGTTCGTTCTCGTATACCCATATATTATATGTAACCTTTTTCGCTACCACCTTTTTCACTTCTGTTCCCGTTTTTGATAGAAAAAATACTAACGGAAATGAGAGAGGTAGTTTTCCGCTGGTTCCCCTTCGTTTTCATCGCTAAGCCTCCATGATTCGCATCCACACAGCCAATGATGCTCGCATCCCGAACCTCGCACCCTCCATCCGTGCAATCCTCGCCTCGGCGTCCTGCTCGGTCCCGCATCTCGCCATCCCCGCCATCCTCACCCCCGAGCCCGTAATCCCCTCCATCCACGTGCAATCCTCAGCCCCGCGCCTCGCTCGGTCATGGAAGGTGTGCCTGCATCCCACAATCCCCACCATCCTCACCCCAAGCCCGCAATCCCCGTGACCCATGAAGCGCACGCACCGACCGGTCCTCGCCTCGTCTTGCCGTCGGCACCGTGTTGCGGATTGTGGCGTAGCAGGGCTGGTGGCGACGCCTACCAGGGCACGTCGGTGGTGACCAATATTGAAAACCCCAAGCTGGTGGTGAGCGTCCGCATCGTGGCGAGAGCATGCGAGGTGGCGAATCCAAGGCGGAGGTGCCTGCGCTTTGTGTGTCCTGATGGTCAAGTTCCTCCTGCTCCACAACCCCGGTGCTCAGCGATGAGTCTGCGATGCCCGAGTTTATATGCCCACGTCCTCTTCCCCTTCCCGTAGCCTTCCCCTTCCCATACCTCCTTATCTATGTTGCATGCCTGCATCGTGAGGGCCCCTGGCCTGGTTGATGCGGCAGGGGATGGCACCATCATGTAAGAGTGCGTTTGGTTGCAATGACAGGACGGGATGGACGATCCCTCGAATAAGTTTGTTTGGTTCAGGGTCAAGGATTAAGACAGAACTATTTATTCGGATGAAAATCCCAGTTGTCCCTAGTTGTCCCTCAAAATTGAAGGGACGAGAGAGGACACCAGGGGACGTCCCTGTCCTCGCTGTCCCACAACCAAACACACCCTAAGATAGTCATCCACCGACGCACCAGGGGTCCGCCTGGATTCGGATATTTATTCGGATGTCATTTTTTTGGTCTTCTTTCTTCGATTGTGAACAACTAACATATAGAATTTGATATGTAAATTTATATTCTTGTTTTTAGCATTGAGACTATTAATCTTCACAAAAATAAACATTAAATTCATTCTATATCTTTTTAAATAATTCATATAAAATTCGGATCTCTATCCGAATACGGATTCGGATGTTTTTTTCACCTTTTTTGTTGTATGGAGAAAATAATGTCCATAAAAAATTATACAAAAAATTATTTAAATACTTCATAATATTCTTAATAATATTGCCGAAAAATAACTTTAAATTATATGTATATCTATGTTAAAATATTAAATTTGTGATACAAGTCGGATGTTTTACGAACATCCCTAGTAGTGGGGCCTCGACGGAGGTGGCGTGGTGCCCAATGCGGTGGACTGGAGGACTATTGGTGCCTTCCTACTCGACACCAACCATAACGCCCGTGCACGCGCCAACGTTGCCGCTTGGATCTCTGATGCGGTGGTCCCACATATGGCTGGGGGCGATGCTTGCTTGTGGTTGCGCTCGCCGCCATTTTGATCTCCAGCATGGTGGTCGCCGCCTCATTACTTGGATCTCCGACGCGGTGGTCGCACATATGTCTACCGGGGGTGGGCGATGCTTGCTTGCCATTGTGCTTGTCGCCGCTTGGATCTCTAGCATGGTGGTCGCCGCCTCATCGTCGGGTGAGCAGGTACGTGAGGGGTGGGTCCGTGGATGGTCGCTCCTGTTTGACGCGAATTTTACTTGTGCGCACTTTTTGTGTGGAAATTATGATCCTTCGTTGATTCGGATTTGCTGGAGCTAGGGCAGTGATGCACGTTCATGTATAGTGTTGACACCTTTTCGGAGCGCCAAACAGTCAACAAGAACCGTGGCGGTGCTCTCTGGTCAGGCGCGGACGGTCCGCGGCACAGGGCCGGACGGTTCGCGACCTGGCGTAGGGCTAGGGTTCCCTGCCTGACGGCCGGATGGTCCGCGCGTGCGCAAGGGCGGCGGTGGATCGTCGGCGGCGCCTGGATCTCGCTCCTGGGAGGGACCCCGTCGGGGAGGAGAGATCCTACGGGTTGTCTAGGCTCGGGCAGGCCGACCTAGACTCCTCTAATCGACGTAGAGTCGAGGAGAGGCGGAGAATTTGGGGATCGAGAGGCTAAACTAGAACTAGACTAGAACTACTCCTAATTATACAGGAAATAAATGCGAAATAGAAGTTGTATTGACTCGATTGATTATTCCAAATCGGTCGTATACCTCTCTATTTATAGAGGAGGGGGACTGGACCCTTTACAAACTAATTTCCGAGCTTTTCCCGCGATTTTAGCTAACAACCGTAGCACAAAACTCGGAACCTTAATATGCTCTGCACACGTGCGGACCGTCCGGCCCCCAGGCGCGGAATGTCCGGACCGCGGACCGTCCGGCCTCAGGGCCGGACCGTCCGCAAGGCTCAATTTGGTTCCAAACATATGCCCCCTTGCCTTTTGGTGGAGCTGAGCGAACCAAAAGCAACTAACTCGATGTGATCACATCAGTTTTCTTAGGCATCTTGACACTTACTAGGATGATACGCAGTGGCCTTAGTCCCGATGGTTGACTCAACGGATTTGCCCCTTTAGCTTTAATCGAACTGTTAGTCCCAATACCGCCGAGCGCCATACTGGTCCTGACCAATTCGTCACCTTGATTTCCTAATTTTCTAAGTGTTCTGGCATAGCTTTGTAGTCGACCAGGTCTTCTCCTTGCAGGTCGTCTTCCTCCATGGGTGTTGGTACGTCGTTGCAGGTGTCATGGTGTATTGCGGATGAGTCGGCCTCAGGGGTCAGACGGTCCGCACCCTGTACGGTTGGTCCGGTCTTTATAGCCGGACTGTCTGCTATACCTGCAAAGAGCTGCACAGTTGTTGTTTTATTTTCTGTCTTTATGGCCGTTTGATTTTCCTCAATGGCCTTTGGTCTCCATCTCTTTTGTGGTGGCGGATACTGCGGATGTGTGTCATTGAATATTTTTTTCCGCCTCCTCCTGATTCTCCTTTGCTCTAAGGCGCTGTAATTTTCACTTTTGCGATCGTGTCAATCCCGATGGGCACCATCGGGGCATGGAGTATTTTGGATCGGCTATTTTATTGACAGTTGTACCTTCTTTTTTGTTTGTGTTGGCCGATTCGCCAAAAATCATCGGCCCTTCGTTATTTTGTTGTACGACGACATCTGTTGTTCCTATTTTAATGACGTCTCCCTTTTTTGTACTGTTGGAGGTTGTAGCTGTATGCCCCCCTACCGGATTAGTCAGCCTTTGGGGCCGAGTTGTTCGGCAATCTTGCTGGGCCTGTGCTCGTGGACCAAATTGAGGGGCTTTCAATCGGTCTTGTACTGGAGGTGTCAACCTATTGAATACAGATGTTTGGGGTGCCCCCCAAGCGGGGTACTGTGGCATCCCAAATGGGTATGGTGGCATGTCCCACATTTGATTTGGGACATATGGTGGAGGTATGTATGTGTATGGATATGGCATAGGTGGATATGGTGGTGGAGGTGTCCATGCAGGTATGTTAGGTCTTAATTGAACATTATGACCTCCTGTCCTTTCTGATTGGTGTGGTGGTCCAATCGGCCTAACCTGTCATCGCACCTGGGTGGGTAAGCGAGGTCCCTTTGGTGGCCGGTCGTTGGGGCCAGCCTTCTTTTCACATATTTAGACAATAATTGATCAAAGGTCGGGCTAGATTTTACCAACCGACCAGTTGCCTTGAACATGTTAGTTTTCCACGTACCTATTTCTGGTCGTCGTGGTTTGAAGGTACGTGGTCGCCGCGGCTCTTCAGCGTTGCCGGACCGTCCGCTGGAAGCTCCGGACCGTCCGGTGATGTTACGGACCGTTCGCGCCTGGACACCGGACCGTCCGTGATGCGTAGTATGGGTTCTCGCGCATATCCCCTTGTCTGTGCTTGCCCCCTAGTGCCGGAGTTTGTGATGGTTACTTTCAGTGTCTCTCCTCCATCAGGAGTCTTCTCAACCACCACTTTCCTGCAATAAATTTTGTGGTTTCCATCGGCCTCCCGTGAGTTGCCGATGACGACTTCTTTATCTTT
Source organism: Zea luxurians (assembly GCA_029449295.1). NCBI lineage: Eukaryota > Viridiplantae > Streptophyta > Magnoliopsida > Poales > Poaceae > Zea > Zea luxurians. The sequence goes on along the minus strand of JAOPSE010000016.1, from coordinate 71,902,168 downwards.
GCCCTTATCGGTTGTGCTAGGCCAAATTAGGACCCTTTTGCCCTTGAAGTCGATCATATTCATTGGAAAGGGCTCCGTGTCCTCCTGAAATTTCAATCGTCCTTCGTTAATGGCCGATTGGATTTGTCATCGGAACACATTACAATCATTAGTGGCATGGGAAAATGAGTTGTACCACTTGCAGTATGCGCGACGCTTTAGTTCGTCGGCAGGTGGAACGATATAATCAATTTTAATGTTACCATTTTTTAGTAATTCATCGAATATCTTATCACATTTGCCAACATTAAATGTAAACTTAATCTCCTCCTGCTATTTCTTTTGAACTGGCTGCAAGGAGGAGCAAGCCGAAGATTTGGCCTGCTCAGGCCAAACTATTTTGGCAGTGTAAATTTCCTTTGGTTCACCGTCCGAACTACTTTGATTGTGTTCTACTATATGGACATTATGATGAACCGTTTTGACTAGTTCTTTGCTTCGGCTTTCACAAGCCGAAGCTTTCTGATGTAATTGTGCTAGCGTAAAGAACTGGATGCCTTCTAATTTCTCTTTTAAATAATAGCGCAATCCATCAAAGGATATTCCTGCCAGTTGTTTATCTGTTAAATGAATCTGAAAGCATCGGTTTCTCGTATCCCGGAATCTCCGGATGTAATTACTAACCGATTCATCCTTTTCTTGTCGTAGGGCCACTAAGTCTACTAAATCTAGCTCATAATCGCCAGAGAAGAAATGTTTATGAAATTTTTGTTCTAAATCTCCCCATGACAAAATGGAATTAGGAGGGAGCATGGCATACCATGTGAATGCAGTCCCTATTAAAGATAATGAAAATAAACGTACACGGAATGCTTCGGTGTCGGCCAATTCTCCTAACTGTGCTAAGAACTGGTATATGTGCTCACGCGTGCTCTTTTCTTGGTCACCCGAAAACTTTACGAATTCGGGTATTCTGGTCCCCTGTGGGTATGGGAGCCGGTCAAACTGGCTATCATAAGGTCTTCGATATGACTGCCCCCCCGGGGACTATACTAACTCCGAGCTTATCTCGAAACGCCCCAGCTATTTCCTCCCTTACTATATCGATGGCAGCCAGTGGGAGACCATCGGCTCTTTGACCCAATATGGGTGAGTTTGTTTGGATGTTGGTATATTGTTTTCCTCCCCATTGGTTTGGGTTTTGCGGCGCGTTAATGCATGCCCTATGAGGTTCATAGGACTGGCCATTCCTTTCTGGCCTTCTAAGGGCCGGAAAGTACCCACTCTCATGGGTTTGATAGATTATATTATGGTGCTGGTGTGTCGTATGGTGAGATGGGGAGTCTAGCTAGGACGGATACTGAGTTGGATATCCATCCTCCTTAAAAAACTCTAAGCCGGACCGTCCGGTTAAATACGCGGACCGTTCGGCTCCGTGCGCGGACTATCCGGCCATGTGGCTGGACCATCCGACATTGTATTCGGACTGTCTGGCGCCATATGCAGATGGTCCGAATGGGTTATCTAGGGTTTGCACGGCATGTGGCGGCTTGGGTGTAGGTCTCGGTAATTCGCTTCTAAAAATGGGATCAGCCGCCGCTGGCCCGGACGGGCCGCGCTCACGTGCGGACGGTCCGGACATGTGCAGATCGGCAAATTTATCGCCGATGTGCGTGGGAGGCTGTCGTTGCCTAGGGTACATGTCCATCGGCATCCCATAAAGGGGTTGTGACTGGTCGTGACAACCTGTAGCCGATGAATTATGTGTGTATTCCCTCAATTCAACCTCGTGCGAAGGAAGATTTGCCATAGTAGACTTATCAAGCACACGCACTAGCCTTTTATGATCATTTTGTATATCCCCTACGGTACGTTGTAACTGTTCTCGCTGTTCGTCTATGTAAGCTCTAAGAGATTGGAGTTCGTTGGTGTTACTTACATTGGGGGTAATCGTAGTAGGTTGGAGCAAAGCCGGATCTGTCGCCCGTTGCCGAACGACTTTGTTGTTCCTGTCCACTTTGAAGTCGGCCAGGAACTTCACCTTTGCTTCTTGGATCAGCTGCTCCTGGCGCTCCTCGAACAGGAGCTGTTCTTCAGCCGGCAAGGTTTCCCATGTCGGTGTGATGATATTGCTGGTGGAAACTTCAGAGCTATCCTTTGAACCGGCCATTGAGGGCCGATTTGATATGTCTATATGTGTTGTCCCCAGCGGAGTCGCCAAAAAGTATATTGACGCCTTTTCGGAGCGCCAAACACTCAACAAGAACCGTGGTGGTGCTCTCTGGTCAGGCGCGGACGGTCCGCGGCACAGGGCCGGACGGTCCGCGACCTGGCGCAGGGCTAGGGTTCCCTGCCTGACGGCCGGACGGTCCGCGCCCTAGGGCCGGACGGTTCGTGTGTGCGCAAGGGCGGCGGTGGATCACCAGCGGTGCCTGGATCTCGCTCCCGGGAGGGACCCCGTCGGGGAGGAGAGATCCTACGGGTTGTCTAGGCTCGGGCAGGCCGACCTAGACTCCTCTAATCGACGTAGAGTCAAGGAGAGGCAGAGAATTTGGGGATCGAGAGGCTAAACTAGAACTAGACTAGAACTACTCCTAATTGTACAGGAAATAAATGCGAAATAGAAGTTGTATTGATTCGTTTGATTATTCCAAATCGGTCATATACCTCTCTATTTATAGAGGAGGGGGCTGGACCCTTTACAAACTAATTTCCGAGCTTTTCCCACAATTTTAGCTAACAACCGTAGCACAAAACTCGGAACCTTAATCTGCTCTGCATACGCGCGGACCGTCCGGCCCCCAGGCGCGGACTGTCCGGACCGCGGACCGTCCGGCCTCAGGGCCGGACCGTCCGCAAGGCTCAATTTGGTTCCAAACATATAGTGTGTGGAAGAGCAACATAAATCGTTTGTTTTTAGCCCATTTTGAATATTACCATACCTATAACAGCCATCTGATGTTGCTGACAATGCTGAGGCATTACCTGTTGTGCAAACGCCAAGATCAACTACTTTGGCTGAGGCGTCACCTGTGGCACAGACGCATAAGCAAGCCACTGATGCTAAAGGATTGGTGTCTGCACCAATGCTAGCCACTGCTGAAGCATTAGCTTCATCGCCAAAGCCAAAACCACCTTAGGGTAATGTTGAAGTTGCAGCTGTAATTTCTACCAGCAAGGGCAATGGTGTGGGTGCTGATAGTAGGGGTGATGGTAGGATGAAGAACAAGAGGGGGCCAAAAGTGGCAAGGGGAAGGAGGTTGTGGAGGAAGGAGGAAGTAAGGAAAGGGTAAGGGGAATAAGATCGTGAGATGACACGACATGAGGGTAAATTTTAGTTTCAGATGAATCTTGTAGTTGGTGATCTGTAATTTTTGTTGTTGCATATCCCCTATTTATTCTATCACCCCGGACATGTTGTTCAGATCAGTGATAAATGTCATTTACACAACGGGATAGATAGTTGTCGGTGCCCTGAAACTAGGGTACCCCTTACTACCATATAAAGACGCAGTGCCCACGCGGCTATCACTTAGTCGCGTGGTGAAAGTGTTGTGTGTGGGACCAGACCATGACTCGTCCCAGTCCCAGGCGGCTACTCCGGGTCCACAGCGGTGCCCGACTCCACCACATGGGCATGTCCGAAGCCGCCACATATCTAGAGAAGGTGATATACTCTAAAACATCAACAGTAAGTCCGGACCCCCACGAGAGAGCACCAGACCCCTAGATATGCAGTCCGGACCTCCAAGGTTGGTTCGGACCCCCACATGAGAGTGTCAGACCCCTGGATATGCAGTCCGGACCTCCAAGGTTGGTCTAGGACCTCCATGTGTGCAAGCTAGACCCCTGGAATGGGATCAGGACCCCTCCATATGGGGTCCGGGTCACCCACAATGGGGTCCCAGGGTCCCAGGATAGGACATACACGGGCCTTGAACAGGACCCAAGCGGGGGTCCAGTACCGACACGTGTCTAGACCTAGTCTGGTGCGGACCTGTCCGTGTACACTTCTGCTCCCCGCCCAGGCAGAGACCCGATGCTGCCACGTGGCCTACTGCACGTGATGTAAGCCGACGGGCGGAGCCTGACATAAGGCCTCCGGCTTACGTCGCCTCTGCATTTATTGAGGATAAGGCGTGTCGCCTGTCCATTCCACTAGTAGGCGGTGTGCCGCCTCCGCATTTATTGAGACCTGTCCATTCCGCTGACAGGCGATGACCCGTCCATTCCACTGGCAGTCGGTGACCTGTCCATTCCACAGGCGACGTGCCTGTCCATTCCACTCGCAGGTGACACGCCCATACTGCCGCGTGTACTACGCCCATCATTGCTCGCACGTACCAAGGAAGCAGCCGCTGCATATCAATACTATGCAGGTTGCAGACATCAGGGCGCCTGGAGATTGCTTAGGCGTCACCTGCATTAGTTACCCCTAGAATGTTTTCCTTCCATTATGCTCCTAGGCCCACATGTCGGGGCTCAGCATCCTTGTATGTGCCTCCCTTGAGCTATAAAAGGGAAGGCACACAACGTTACAAGGCAGACGCAACTTAGACTCTCAGACTCACACACAAGTTCTCTAGGCTCAAGCTCAAGTGCTCAGACACTCAATACACCACACAGTGGAGTAGGGTTTTACGCTCTAGCGGCCTAAACCACTCTAAACCCTCGTGTCCTCGCGTGTTCATCCACCAATCCACGTACAGGCAAACCGCTAAGGCCCCTCCTCATCTTAGGATTTAGGGCGGGTGCATTCCGCCACCCGGCCGGAGAATTTTCCTCTCCGACATTTGGCGCACCAGGTAGGGGCCTTGGCATTTAGTTTTCGCCTATTTTCCTGCTCGACACCATGGTCCAGATCGTCGAGCACCACGACTTCATTCCTGAGGACTTCCAGATGGAGGAAGAGGCTGCATCTTCCACGCCATGGGCCTCCAGCCGCCCTGCGCCTGGTGATGCTGCTGTGCGCTCTACGTGGCAGCACACTCCTGCGTAGACATCCAGAGCGTCAAGGGCTGCGCCTGGGGCCTTGTCTACAGCCAGGGAGTTCCTACGCCACCCTCCTAGCTCCACGGCCTCGCCGGGGGCCATGAAGTAGTGGCGTGACGATGTCAACCGTCTGCTCGGCATGGCGCATTCTGGCTCAGCCAGGCCCAGGCCTTGGTCATCCCGGTGCCAACATGAGGCGTCGGCATTGGTGCGCTCACCTTCAGTGAAGGCTGCACCGACTGAGGATCTGCAGGTGGAGCTCAACCGCAGGCGTGCGCGAGAAGACGCTCCAGCCTCTCTAGAGAGGCCTGATGACCTGCGGGCAGAACTCAACCGTATGCGTGCGGGCGAGGATGCCCGAGTCTCTCTGGAGAGGGCGTGTGAGCGCCGGCAGAACATCGAGGGTCACAACCTCAACCAAGACTTCACCGCGGTAGCGTCGCAAACTCCAAGGGGTGCTCGAATTCAGGCGGGTGTCCCATTGGCCGGCATAGGCTGCGCCGCCCTGGCAGATCATCTCCACGCGACGACTTGGCCATCCAAGTTCTGGCCACACTTGCCAGAAAAGTACGACGGTACGTCAAACCCGTCGGAATTCTTGCAGGTATACGTCACCGCTATTATGGTAGCAGGTGGAGACACTGCTGTAATGGCAACATACTTACATGTAGCCTTGTCTGGGCCAGCCCAGACCTAGCTCATGAACCTCGCCTCGGGATCGATCTACTCCTGGGAAGAGCTCTGTGCGCGGTTCACAGCGAACTTCACCAATGCTTATCAGCAGCATGGCGTGGAGGCTCACCTCCATGCAGTGAGGCAGGAACCCGGTGAAACTCTCCAGGCTTTCATCTCCCGCTTCACTAAGGTACGAGGGACTATACCTCGTATCTCCGATGCTTCCATCATCACCGCTTTTCGCCAGGGGGTACGTGATGAGAAGATGCTGGAGAAGTTGGCCACGCATGATGTGGAAACTGTCACCACGCTCTTCGCTCTGGCTGACAAGTGTGCCAGAGCTGCCAAGGGCCATGCATGGCACTCGGCACCACAGACTGGAGTTGCCTAGACGGTGGCTCGGGTGCCATCACCCAGGACGACAAAAAGAAAAAGAAGAAGAACCGCGACCACGAGAGGCCGCCACCTGCTGCTCTGGTCTTTGCAACTGCGACTGGGGGCCGGAATGAGCACAACAAGCACCCATGGCCACAGGGAGGCAGCAACGACTCATGTCCTATGCACCCCAACAGTTGCCCCAACGCCTCGGAGTGCCACGAGATCATCAAGCTCGCGAAGTGTTGGAGACTTGTTCTCAAAGGCTATGAATTAAGAACAAGGCAACACAGAAAGAAGTTAATGGTTAATGTCCTTCGTCCTCCGAAACGTTATTTCCTTTAGGATATAACGATTTTGGACGAAGGTTAAGAAGGACATACCTTCTTCATCATAGTTTATATCGATAAAAGGAAAAGCATGTGAAACATGAAAGAATACATGATTAACCATATAACATTGTTAATTGTCCCCATTATATAATTATGAAAGAATAAGAACAATATTGAATTACATTTGTACCTTCAATTTGGAAGGCCAAAGTACAAGGATGACGGAAAGCAAATGCCAAGTCCGCGTGAACAGTACGGGGGTACTGTTCATCTATTTATAGGCACAGGACACAGCCTGTGAAGAATTACAATCATGCCCCTCATAAAAATTTACAACATTGACTCGGACCTTTATGGACTAAAAGGTCATTCTATCTTTAAGTCGGTTTGTAATACCGAAGCTTCATGAAGAGGGACCTTCGGTCATCTTCTGCGGACAGCTTCAGCCGAAGCTGCTTCTTCCTACAAGACCTTCGGCGCGACGAAGCATAGTCCCAACAGTAGCCCCTTTCGCGGCGCTAGATCGTTTTTCGTAACGAGCTTGATCCGTGAAAAAAGTCTCTTAAGCTTCGGGAAGCCGAAGGTCCAAAAAACACCTTCCCTGAGCTCGTTGTCGAGAAACGATCCAGTTTCCGAGCGCGTGGCAGTCCCACCTTGCAGAGTTACTGTTTGGTTTCTGCGGTCCACCGCGCAGCGAGTGCAAGTGACTGTCCGCCTGGTGTAAAAATCCTGGCGTTTCGCCTTCTTACCTGCGACACTATATAAACAGACGGGTAGGTGTGAAGTTACCACAGCATTCATTGCTATTTGCACAGTTTTGCTGCCAAAATTTTTAACCACAGCCGAAGCTTGACTCTCGGAATCGAACGAAGGTCCAACTCGAAGTCTGCTTCGTGAGAAGGAAAGGCTTCGGGAGAAAAAAGTATTCAATTTCCACAAACTCAGAATTAAATGGCCAGAGTGCGATCTACTGCCAGGGTTGAGCGTGAAGGAGACGAAGCTGAAGGTTCGGAGACTGTTCCCATCTCCGAAGCAATGCAACGATCCGGACTGGTAACTTCGGAGGGAATCCCCACTGTTGAAGCAGAACAAGCAACTGCCGAAGCAGAAGATGAGAACATTGAAGAAACTGATCCCGAAGATGATTATCGCATTGCCATGCCAAGTAAGCCCAGCCACTTGGACTTCGGAAAGTCGACCATTTCGAAGGCTGATCTCTCCAAGATGGTTAAGTCAGGTTATTTCAGTGAAAGTCAGAAGAAGCTACTTCACTTCGGGGGAGAAGAAACTACCCCGAAGCCAGAGAAGGATGAGATAGTCATTTTCAAGAGCTTTCTAAAGGCTGGGTTGAGATTCCCCCTTCATGGGATTATTGCAGATGTATTGAAGAAGTTTGGTATCTACTTTCATCAGTTGACTCCTAACGCTATCGTTAGGCTTAGTGTTTATATCTGGGCCCTCCGAAGCCAGGCGGTGGAGCCGTTTGCCGACAGCTTTTGTCGAGTCCATGAACTGCATTACCAGACGAAGGCTAGAAAAGATGAGTTACATGATAACTTTGGTTGCTACAATTTTGCCTATCGGAAAACCACAAAGTTTCCTGTTATTAGCTACCGAAGCAAATGGCCGGCAGGCTGGAAGTCAGAGTGGTTTTATGTGAAAGTTGACGAAGACAAAGAGAAGTTGGTACAAAGCCCACTTGAATTGATCTTCGGAGAAACAAGACCGCGATGCCACATGACACTAGAAGGTCCCACCTGGGCTGCACTGGGTGAGTTTAAAATTATTTCAGAGCATATCAGTACCAGGGACCTGGTTCAAGAGTTCTTGGCCTTCAGGGTTTTCCCTACTTTAAAAGAATGGAAAATGCCGAAGCTGGAAGGGGAGAAGAAAGATGGGGAACTTGTCCGGCTTCCTTACCATTTCAAGTTCAAGAAATACTTTAAAAAACCTTGCCAAGAGTGGCTGGACACAGTTGAAGTAATGTGCAATGAAATACTTGGTAATTACTCCAAAAAAGAAGATCAACTAATGACTGCGGCCTTCGGCACCCGTCCGAAGCGAAGACTAAACCGAGTGTTTGATGCCCTGGGTTTTGAGTACCCTGACTATGAACAGCTAAATAAGGGTGCTGAGGGCCAAAAAAGGAAAAGGGTGGCCGAAACTTTGAACAAAGATGAGGAAGAACCACCAAAAAAGAAGAATATTCCAAAGAAGAGAAGAATATCATCTCCGAAGCGAAAATTATCCGATGAAGAGAGGACTCCTGCATCGCCCTCTACCACCGACGTGGAGGAAATCTTAAAGGTAATGACTGAAACCCTGCCCGTGAAGCTAAGTCCATTAGGGCCTCAACTGACGAAGCTTTTTCGAAAGGTGGAGGAGCCCGAAAAAACGAAGAAGATAACCAAAACAAAGAGACAAAGAATTATTGCAGTGACCGAAGTCATTGACAAGACGCCACCGAGGGCTTCAACTCGGAAAGCGCCAGCGGTTGAGGGCACAAGAAATGTCGAAATCGCACCTTCGGAGGTCGCGGCTACCGAAGCCGCTTCGGCCGAAGATTTGAACTTGGAAACTACAATTGAAGACATCGACAAAATACTGCTAGACATGGCCGCAGAAGAACCTACCACTGCTGCCGAAGAAACCATGGCCACAGTGCCTGGGAAGGGAAAGGAAATAGCCGAAGATACTTCAGAGGACGAAGCCTTCATATTTCAAAATTTAGTTGGGCAAGAACTGTCGAAGGCCGAAATAGAAGAGCTTAAAGAATATGCCAAATCTTGCGGATATAAGCCAGGAGCTCTTCTTTTCGGAGGTATTGACGATGAAAAATTAGGCTGCATCCGGGATCAAACTGGAGCTAAGGTCATCGGTACTCTATCAAAGAGTATCGGTTTTCCGAAGCTGGAAACGGATATCAGCCGCTACCGACGACAACATATCGTTGGTAGCTTATTTTATTCCAATTTCAAGGTAAACAACTTTTCTCTGACTTTTATTGTTTTTAATAATGAAAATGTTCCTAACGAAGGTTGTTTATGTGCAGAGCATGCTACTGAGCAAAGCTTTGAAGATGCAGCAAGATCTAGAGGATAAGAAACACGAAGCTATAATTGAAAATTTAGAGAGCAAAATAAAAGAGCAATCAGCTATTATTGAAAAGAAGGACTTCGAACTCCAAACAACTGAAGGCTTATTGGCAGAAACTGAAGCTAAAGTAACAGAATTGAATTCGAAGCTTCTCTGCCAATCAAAACAATTTGAACAAGAGAAGCAAGAGCTTAATTCAAAATTTGAGGCCGAAGTCCAAGAAAACTCAGACTTGAAAAAATCATTGACAAGCCTTCAAGACAAATGTTTGAAATTTAGTAACAACTGCATTCAACAATTAAAAAAGATCTTTTATTCAGTTGGAGCCAGCAGCGAAAAGTTCACCCCTTCAGCTGAAAATGTGCCAAGAACCTTCGAACATATTGAAGCTGAAATTGATGAGCTTGACGAAGTTATAGCCGGGCACGGTGACTTCTGTGCCTGGGTAGCTTCTCGGGGCACTGCTGCAGCGTTTCTGAAGGCCGGCTGTGATCATGGAAAAATCGTCAACAGGCCCAATTTCACACTATCTCCATCAATTCTAGACGATATTCCTGACCTCGCCCGAAGCATTTCAAACAGATTTATAAAAATGATATGGACAAAGGGCGGGCGAGAAAAGGCTGGAGATGAAGCTTGAAGTCATCTTGAACCAGTAAGAAATCATACCTTGTGCTTACCTTCTCCTTCACACTTGATTTTTACTCACAATACCTTGATTCATGTAGGATGACGAAGCTGAAAGTGATGCTTAAAAAATATGCCGCCGAAGCTGAAGCCCGGTGAAGATCAGTAGGAGTACACTGTAGAAAAAACTCAAGAGACTTTTATAATAACTTTTGTAAATACAGCTAAACTATTCTTAATGAACTTTGTTCATACCTTGTAATATATTCTTACCCTTCCATTGAGGCGCTTTGATGTGGACGAAATTAGTATTTTGAGCCAAAGGCGAAAAAAACACCTTCCCTTCTTTTCGTACACAACGAAGCATAAAAGACCGCTTCTTCTTTTTGCCGAAACCTTTCTTTTTTGTACACAACGAAGCATAAAAGACCGCTTCTTCTTTTTGCCGAAACCTTTCTTTTTTGTACACAACGAAGCATAAAAGACCGCTTCTTCTTTTTGTCGAAACAACCACTTATGCCATGATGATGATTATCCTATATATGCCTGAATGTTTATGAATGCAAATGCTATGATGTAATGTGATGTGCGAATGAATGTCAAACACATATCCGAAGCCATACCCTTAGCCATTATTTCCTTAGAAACAATCACACATCAGCTCTGCATTCCCTTAGGAACGACTTTGGAGCTTCTTCGCCTTTTACTTTCGGCGGAATCAGCGTTGACTTTTCGCTGTAAGCTCTGCATTCCCTTAGGAACGACTTTGGAGCTTCTTCGTCTTTTACTTTTGGCGGAATCAGCGTTGACTTTTCGCTGTAAGCTCTGCATTCCCTTAGGAACGACTTTGGAGCTTCTTCGCCTTTTCAGTTTTCGGCACTCGATGGTGCGTTCTCAGCTTTTACATTTACATTCCTTGGGGGATTTTACTCTTATAGAACTAAAAAGGAAATTACATATGATGGCCCCATCAAAAACCTTTCTCCCCCTTTAGAAAGGAAAAGGGTGCCATAAAAAAGAAAAGAAAAAACATAAAAAGTTACATCAAGTTATACATAATATCGCCGAAGCTCATCCGCGTTCCAAGATCTTGGAATGTCGTTGCCGTCCATGTCCTTCAATCTGTATGAACCAGGTCTTGACGAAGATACTACTAAGAAAGGTCCCTCCCATTTCAACTGTAACTTGCCCACTGTGTCTGGGTTGGCCACTCTCCGAAGCACCAAGTGTCCCGGCTCAATATTCTTTAGCCGAACTTTTCTATCTCGCCATTTGACTGTTTCGGCCTGGTATTTATTGATATTCTCCACAGCTTGAAGCCTGATCCCTTCTAAAGCATCTTTTTCCACAAAACAAGCATCTTCAGGGCCTGATTCTGTCGAAGCTACTACTCTTATTGATCCAGTTTTAGCTTCTTCCGGAGTTATTGCTTCGTCACCGAATAATAACTTGAATGGAGTAAAGCCTGTAGACCTTGATGTTGTTGTATTGTGGCTCCACACCACTTTGGTTAACTGATCTGGCCACTTTCCCCTGGGTTGATTGAAGATTAACTTCATTATTCCTGTCATTATAATGCCGTTGGCTCTTTCAACGAGCCCATTTGACTCCGGATGCCTGACTGATGCAAAATGGATCTTCGTACCAATTTGATCACAGAAAGTTCTGAAAGCTTCGGAGTCGAACTATGTTCCATTATCTACAGTGATGGCCTTCGGTACCCCGAAACGACAAACAATATTCTGCCAAAAAAAACTTTTGGACAGTGGCCGAAGTTATTGTGGCTAATGGCTTTGCCTCAATCCATTTAGAAAAATACTCCACAGCCACTATAACATATCTTAAATTCCCTTGAGCCGGTGGTAATGGACCTAACAAGTCAAGGCCCCACCTTTGCAATGGCCAGATGGGTTGTATCAGCTGTGTTAAAGACGAAGGTTGTTTTTGATCTCTTGCACATTTCTGACAACCTTCGCACTTTTGAATCAATTCCGCTGCATCCGAAGCTGCCTTCGGCCAATAAAACCCTTGACGGAAAACTTTTCCAAGTAACGGCCTAGATCCAATGTGAGATCCACACAGGCCTGCATGTATTTCTTTCATCAACTCTATACCTTCGGTTCTAGATAAACACTTGAGCAGCGGAGCGCAAACTCCATGCTTGTATAACTCCCCTTCTATCATGACATATGGACGAGCTCTTGCCTCTATCCTTCTGTTATAAGCTTTGTCATCTGAAAGGAACTTACCCTGAAGGTAAGAGATGATCTCAGTTCTCCAATCTTCGCTATAAACAGGAGATATGTTGAGGACTGCTCTTTCAAGGAGCTCCACTGAAGGTGCCTTTATTGTTTCGAAGAACACATCCGAAGGTAACGGCAGCCCCTGTGCTGCTGACTTAGCTAGCAAATCAGCATGCTCATTTTGTCCTCGAGGGATATTTTTGACAGAAAATCCTTCGAAGGAAGCTTCGATTCTTCGGACCGTGTCTAGATATTTTTCAAGCTTCGGATCTTTAACCTTGCAACTTTTGTCGATATGACCCGAAACAACCTGGGAATCAGTTTTAAGAATCGCCCTTCTGATTCCCATTGCCTTTAATTTCCGAAGGCCCAGGAGCATGGCTTCGTACTCAGTAATATTGTTTGTACAGCTGAAATCAAGTCTTGCCGCATAACAAGTTTTAACCTTGGATGGTGAGACCAACACAGCGGCTGCTCCTGCTCCGAAGGTTCCCCAAGAGCCATCACAAAACACTGTCCACACTTCAGCATCCTTATTTGTTTCTTCATCCTGAGCCCCTGGCGTCCAATCGGCAATGAAATCTGCCAACGCTTGAGACTGGATCGAGGATCTATGCACATAATCAATGCAAAATTCATTGAGCTCTGCAGCCCACTTTCCAATCCATCCAGTAGCTTCTCTATTTCTCATAATATCCTTCAACGGCTGCGAAGAAGGAACAACAATATTGTATGCTTGAAAATAATGCCGAAGCTTCCTGGATGCCATCAAAACGGCATATAGTACCTTCTCCAGTTCTGTATAGTTTTTCTTTGATACACTAAGGACTTCAGATACAAAATACACTGGAACCTGCCTTTTGACTTGGCCATCAAGCTTCTCCTGGACAAGTGCTGCACTTACTGCTGAGTGCGAAGCTGCCACATATAACAACAAAGGAACCCCTGGCGTTGGTGGAGTTAATGTTGTTAAATCTATCAAATATTGCTTCAGCTCTTCAAAGGCTTTTTGTTGACTTGGTCCCCATTGGAAGACTTCAGCTGACTTCAGCACTTCGAAGAATGGTAAATTTCTTTCTGCTGATCTGGATATGAATCAATTGAGAGATGCCAACCTCCCTGTCAACCTTTGAGCCCCCTTTCTTGTAGTTGGTGGCTCCATTCGAAGTATAGCTTCAATTTTACTTGGATTAGCTTCAATTCCCTTTGTTGAAACCAAGCATCCAAGAAATTTCCCCTTCTTTACTCCGAAGACACATTTTTCTGGATTCAGCTTTAAGCCAGCTTGTCTGAAACTGGCGAAGGTCTCCTGCAAATCAGCAATATGATTTTCCTGTTTTGTGCTTTTTACAATGATGTCATCAACATAAGTTAGCACATTTCTGCCTATCTGAGACTGGAGGACCTTCGCAGTCATTCTGCTGAAACTTCCTCCAGCGTTTTTGAGCCCCTCAGGCATCCGAAGGTAGCAATATGTGCCACTTGGGGTTATGAAGCTAGTCTTCGGCTCGTCTTCCTTCTTCATCCAGATTTGGTGATAGCCTGAGTAACAATCTAGCAGACTCATGAGCTCTGAAGAAGCTGCTGCATCAACTAAAGAATCTATCCTTGGCAATGGGAATTCGTCCTTCGGACAAGCCTTGTTGAGATCTGTGAAATCGATACACATTCTCCACTTGCCATTGGCCTTCTTTACCATAACAGTGTTAGCTAGCCATTCTGGATACTTTACTTCTCTGATAACTCCTGCACTGAGGAGTCTTTTTACTTCATTGCGAGCACCTTCGGCCTTATCATCAGACATTTTCCGAAGCCTCTGCTTTCGGGGTCTGAAGGATGGGTCAACATTGAGCGAGTGTTCAATAACATCCCTATTTACTCCGCAGAGGTCATTAGCTGACCATGCAAAAACATCTTTGTTGTTGAACAAAAACCTTATCAAGGTTTTCTCCTGGTCTTCGGATAATTGAGAGCCCAACAGCACCTTCTGCTCTGCTATGTCTTCACATAAGAGCATGAGCTTCGGCTGATCTGCTGAAGCTGCTTTCTCCCTTCTGAATTTGTACTGCTCACAAGCTTTAGCTCCATCTATGTTATGGATTGCTTTGGAGTCAGTCCAGCTTCCTTCGGCCCTTCTGGCAGCTTCCTGACTTCCATGAATAGCGATGGGTCCTTGATCCGAAGGTATCTTCATGCAAAGATAGGCAGGATGAAGAATTGCTTCGAAAGCATTGAGGGTGCCACGACCGATAATTGCATTGTAAGGGTATTCCATGTCAACAATGTCAAACACAACTTGCTCAGTTCTAGTATTGTTAACAAATCCGAAGGTTACTGGCATGGTAATCTTCCCGAGTGCTACAATCTGCCGTCCTCCGAAGCCACAAAGAGGGTGCGTAGCATCATGGATCTTGTCTTCGGGCTCTTGCATTTGTCTGAAGGCCTTAGCAAATATGATATCAGCTGCACTGCCTGTATCAACTAAGACATTGTGGACCAGAAATCCTTTGATCACACAAGAGATAACCATAGCATCATTGTGTGGATAATCCTTGAGTTGAAGGTCCTCTTGGGAGAAGGTAATAGGAATGTGAGACCATCTCAACTTGATGAAGGGTCCTTGCACCCCAACATGCTGTACCCTTCTCTGCGCTTCCTTCTTCTGCTTCTTGTTAGCTGGCTCTGAACATGAACCGCCTGTTATCGGGAACAGCAGCTTCGGAGCCGAAGCAGCTCCAACTTGATCGTTGAACGAAGCCATCAGCTCAAAAAAGTGGAAGTGAGTTCACCGGAGGTGGGCGCCAATGTTGGAGACTTGTTCTCAAAGGCTATGAATTAAGAACAAGGCAACACAGAAAGAAGTTAATGGTTAATGTCCTTCGTCCTCTGAAACGTTATTTCCTTTAGGATATAACGATTTTGGACGAAGGTTAAGAAGGACATACCTTCTTCATCACAGTTTATATCGATAAAAGGAAAAGCATGTGAAACATGAAAGAATACATGATTAACCATATAACATTGTTAATTGTCCCCATTATATAATTATGAAAGAATAAGAACAATATTGAATTACATTTGTACCTTCAATTTGGAAGGCCAAAGTACAAGGATGACGGAAAGCAAATGCCAAGTCCGCGTGAACAGTACGGGGGTACTGTTCATCTATTTATAGACACAGGACACAGCCTGTGAAGAATTACAATCATGTCCCTCATAAAAATTTACAACATTGACTCGGACCTTTATGGACTAAAAGGTCATTCTATCTTTAAGTCGGTTTGTAATACCGAAGCTTCATGAAGAGGGACCTTCGGTCATCTTCTGCGGACAGCTTCAGCCGAAGCTGCTTCTTCCTACAAGACCTTCGGCGTGACGAAGCATAGTCCCAACACGAAGCGAGTCAGCGAGCAGCGTGAGCAGACCTCCAAGGATGGCTCCCCACCTCGTTGCCGGCCTGGCAAGGAGAGGGTCGACGATGCTGATGTGGCCGTGGGAGAACGGGACCTCGGGTATCAGTCACCCGAGGGGGTCCTCAAGGACGTCTTCACTGGAGACTCCGACTCCAGTGGTGACAGCGACCGCCGCAAGAAGCTGTACGTTATGTACGGCGGGAGCTGGGAGCTCACCTCCCACAGGAACGTCAAGTCCCTACGCCGAGAGGTCCTGTCGGTGACCCCAGGGGTCCCGAAGGCTGCTCCACATCAGCGGTGGAGGAGCACCACTATCTACTTCGGGGCATCCGACTGCCCCGACAACATGGCAGGGGCTGGTATATTACCACTCATCACCGCCCCTGTCATCGCCAACATGCGGCTGCACCATGTGCTAATTGACGGCGGGGTAGGCCTCAACGTCATCAGCCACGCTGCATTTAAGCAGCTGCAGATCCCGGGGTCCCGGCTGGAACCCTCTCGTCCATTCTCCAGAGTGGGCGCTCAACCGGTGTATCCCCTTGGGAGCATCACGCTCCCAGTTACATTCGGGACAGAGGAAAACTTCTGCACCGAGAACGTCCAGTTCGACGTTGCGGAGGTTAACCTCCCCTTCAATGCCATCATTGGTAGGCCGGCCATGTACCGGTTCATGGCCATCACCCATTATGAGTATTTGGTCCTCAAGATGTCATCCCCTGCTGGGGTCCTCACCGTGCGGGGCAACCGCGCCACTGCGGTGATAGTTGTCGAGAAGCTGCACGCCCTAGCGGCAGAAGATGCCAAAGGTACAGCCGTCCGGAGCAGACGACGGACCCATAAAAACCATCCAGGTCAGCGCGAACTCCTCTCAGACCACCCGCATCACGGGCAATCTAGGGGAGAAATAGGAACTCGTGCTCGTCGCCTTCCTCCGGGCAAATGTCGACGTTTTCGCATGGGAACCATCGCAGATGCCTGGGATCCCCAGGGAGGTGATTGAGCACCATCTGAAGATCAACCCCGATGCCAAACCGGTGAGTTAGAAGCCTCAGAGACAGTCCGTTGAGCGATAGGACTTCATTCGCCAAGTGGTCCGGAAGCTGCTTGACGCTGGCTTCATCGAAGAGGTTCATCACCCAGTGTGGCTGGCCAACCCAGTCATCGTTCCAAAGGCAAACGGGAAGCTTCGGATGTGCATCATCTACACCAGCCTGAATAAGGCTTATCCCAAGGACCCGACCCAGTCATCGTTCCAAAGGCAAACGGGAAGCTTCGGATGTGCATCATCTACACCAGCCTGAATAAGGCTTATCCCAAGGACCCGTATCCACTTCCACGCATAGATCAAATCGTGGACTCTACCTCCGGGTGCGACCTCTTGTCCTTTCTAGATGCCTACTCTGGTTTCCATCAAATCTAGATGTCTAGGGAAGATAGGAAGCATACCGCTTTTGTAACAGTGGATGGGCTTTACTGCTATGTTGTAATGCCCTACGGTCTGAAGAACGCCTTGCCAACATTTGTACGGGTGATGAGTAAGACCTTCAGGGACCTGAGGAGGGATAGGGTATAGATATATGTCGATGACATCATGGTCAAGACTAGGAGGGGGTCGACTCTGGTGGAAGACCTGACCCTGGTCTTTGACAAGCTACGGGCGACGCGCACGAAGCTGAACCCGGACAAGTGTGTCTTTGGTGTCTCCGCTGGGAAGTTGCTGGGATTCCTGGTTTCACACCGGGGCATTGAAGCAAACCCGAAGAAGATTAGGGCGATTGAGGCGATGAGGCCTTTGACCCGAATCAAGGACGTCCAGAAGCTTATGGGGTCATTAGCCGCCCTTAGCCACTTCATTTCAAGGCTGGCTAAGAGGGCGCTACCCTTCTTCAAGCTCCTGTGAAAGTCCGGTCCATTCTCTTAGACCGAAGAGGCGGAACAAGCCTTTCAAGAGTTGAAGCAGCACCTTGTGTCCCTGCCGATACTGGTAGCTCTGGAGCCAGGGAAGTCACTGTACTTGTACATTGCTATGGCTACGGAGGCGGTGAGCATGGTGCTGGTCGTCGAAAGGACGGAGTAGCATTCCCAGGGGAGTCAGGAGGTTCCCCCAGGAGAAGGTGGTGGTCCGACCACCACGGAGCCTGAGGGCTCGGAACTAGCTACAGGGGTCCAGACCGTTCAGAGGCCGGTCTACTACGTCAACGAGGTCCTCCATGAAGCAAAGGCCAGGTATCTTGAGACACACAAGCTTATTTATGTTGTACTTGTTGCGTCCAGGAAGCTGCGCCACTATTTCCAGGCACACAGGGTCGTGGTGGTGACCTCTTTTCCGTTAAGGGCCATCCTCCATAACTCTAATGCCACAGGCAACATCGCCAAGTGGGCCGCGGAGCTCGCTGAGTTCCAGCTGGACTTCCAGCCTCGCCGTCAAGAGCCAGGTCCTGGCTGACTTCATTGTGGAGTGGACACCTCCCCCGAGCACTCCTAGGGGTCTAGATCCCGATTCGGACCCCACGCCTGCGGAGCCCAGGGGTCCGGTCTTCACCGAGCCCCACTGGATGCTCTTCTTCGACGGATCCACCCATCAGCAAGTTGGCGAGGCTGGGGTGGTCCTCATCGACCCAAGCGGAGATCTAGTGAAGTACATGGTGCACCTTGAGTTCAAGGCCACCAACAATATGGCGGAGTACAAAACATTGATCTTCGGCTTGTCGGCCACCCTATCCCTAGGGATCCACCAGCCCCTCGTGAAGGGGGACTCCCAGCTGGTCATCAAGCAAGTCCGTGGGGAATGTAGCTGCAACGAGCCCAGGCTCATAGCTTACCTCCTCCATGTAAGGAAGCTGGAAAAGGACTTCACGGCCCTGAAACTGCAACATGTTCCTCGGGCTGACAACTCGGCGGCAGATGAACTCTCCATGAGGGCATCAACTTGGGTACCCGTGCCCGAGGGTGTCTTCGAAAGGTGGCTGCTGAGACCCACCGCCCAGCCTGCCGAACTAGGCGAAGGGGGCGAGACTAGCACCTCGAAGCTAGCGGTCCCGGTGGCGTTACATCTACAGAACCCACCGAAGACTGTGTGTGCTATAGAGGGTCCTACCTACCCCTCAGTGCCACAGCCAGTATCTCAGAGTGGTCTCGATGCATGGATCTCCGAGATCCGGGACTACCTGAAGGAAAACATCCTTCCTAAAGATCATGTATCCGCAGAGCGCATAGTGCAGTTGGCTAAGCGATACGCGGTGGTGGAAGGGGATCTCTACCGCCATGGCGCCAACAGCATTCTCATGCGGTGCATTACCCAGGAGGAGGGTCGTGAGTTGCTCACGGAGATCCATGGAGGAGAGTGCGCAAGTCATTCCTCATCCCGCACGTTGGTCGGTAAGGCCTTCCGGCATGGCTTCTACTGGCCAACCGCCCTCCAAGATGCAGCTGAGATGGTAAAGTCCTGCAAGGTGTGTCAATTCCATGCAAAGCAGATACACACACCAGCTCAGGCTCTGCAGATGATTCCACCCGCCATTCACCGTATGGGGGGTGGATATCCTGGGACCATTCCCCAGGCTGTCGGCGGGTACCGTTTCCTGTTCGTCGCCATCGACAAGTTCACGAAGTGGCCAGAGGCCACCCCTGTGGTCAACATCACCTAGGGTGCTGCTGTTGCTTTCCTCAGGTCGATTGTCTATAGATTTGGGGTCCCAAGCCGTGTCATTATGGACAACGGAACCCAGTTTACAAGTCGGCTCTTCCAGGAGTATTGCGAGGGCATCGGCACCTAGCTCTGCTTTGCGTCTTTGGCTCATCCAAGGAGCAATGGCCAGGCGGAGAGGGAACGTAGAGATCCTAAGGGGGCTCAAGACATGAACCTATGACTGCTTGAAAAAGCATGGTGCAAATTGGGTCAGCAAACTTCCATCTGTGCTATGGGGGAACCGGACCACACCCAGCCGAGCTACCAGGGAGACCCCGTTCTTCCTGGTCTACGGGGCTGAAGCCTGCCTTCCCCTGGAAATCATTATGGGCTCCCCACTGGTCTAGGCTTTCAATGAGTCTATGCAAGAACAGCTATGGCGAGAGGACGTGGACTTCATTGACGAGCGCAGATGGCGAGCGGCGATCCAAAATGCATGGTACAACCAGGCGCTCAGGCGCTACCACCAACGGTTCGTGCATAGTAGGGAGCTCAGGGTTGGGGACCTGGTCCTAAGGCGAGTACTGAACCGAGAAGGGCTCCACAAACTCTCCCACAGCTGGAAAGGACCCTTCAAGGTGACGGAAATATGCTGACCGGGTGCGTCCGCCTTGCTACAACTGAAGGAGAGCCTCTTCCCAATCCCTGGAACATAGAGCATCTCCGTAAGTTTTTTCCATAAAAACAAACCTGGGGATTCAGTTTTCTTCCTTTGTAACTAGGTTGCACATATATGTACGTCAACCCGGTGAGGTCCGCCCTCATAAACCCGGTCTGTTGGCCTACACTCATGTATATCAAGTTATAAAGAAAAGATTCACCCCCAGATTTGTTTTTGTGATGGTTTCGTTCTGCTTCAATTTACGAACATTATTTTTTATCTAACCCACCCATACAGTTTCCACCCTTGCTGGTATAATGACGTCCGAATTGAATAGTCAGGCTTGCAGTTTAGGACCCCTCGGCAGGGGGGTTCGGTAGCCTAGGGGACAGTTCTAGAGAGCGGGTACTTGTCTCCTAGGGTGGTCCGGAGCCGTGTAGCCGCTTAGCTTGGTTCTGTACCCTAAGCCTTCACGCTCCACCACTCTGTGGTGGGTATCCTAGTATTTGGAACTATAGTCCTATGGGTCCGGCAACCTGGGGTCCGATTCTAAAGAATGGACACTTGTCTCCTGGGATGGTCTGGAGCTATATAGCCGCTTAGCCTGGTCCTGTACCCTAAGCCTACACGCTCCACCACTCTGCGATGGGTGTCCTAGTATTTGGAGCTGCGATCTAGGGGGGTCCGGACATACGGCTTGGCTTCCTAGGCTAAGTCCTACAGGTCCTGTTGCATGAGTCAAAGGATAGAAGATACCAGCTGGCGGGTCCTATGGGTGTGCTACTAAAACTTCCTAGTTGAAGCTATGTGCAGGTCTAGGTCCCAGTCGAGACTACCTCCTGGGGGCCGAGTTACCAATTCTTTCTTAGGTATACTGGTATCTAGCCTCGACACGTCAAGCCTACATTCCAGGGGGTCCAAGTACCAGGGAGAAGTTGGTAACGATGCACGCAGCAAGGACAAATAGCATACAAATAAGTGTTGTTTGATTGATAGTTCTCAAAAGTATCTTACAAAATCAAAAGCTATTACAAGCCGCACTCCAGCGAGACCCTTGCCTTGGTTCTATAGGTACAACTACTCATCATCAGCAGGATCCTGCTGGAAGCGTTCGGCCACCAGTTTCACGGCATCTTGTACGCCCTCCCGGGCGGCGTCTTCAGTGTCGGCCACCAAACCAGCAATCACCGGCTCCAAGGAGATGGCCGGGTCATAGCTCCAGAAGCATGTCAAGATGTACTCGATCACCGCCTGGCAGAGCCTGCCGCCTTCGGCCTCCAGGCGGGCGCCAAGAATCTGGTCCAGGCGTCGGAGGCGATCGGCGGCGGAGTCCAGCACCGGGAGCGCGTCGGAGATGGACGTCGGCAGCGCTGACACCGGGATGGGACTCATCCCTAGCGGCACCAATGTCGTGCTCGCCTCGCCGACCCATGCGGCGATGCGCTGGACCCCGCGCGATGCTCCGCCTGAAGGTCTTCAAGAGCCTTCCTAGTGGCCTCCACCACCTAGGGGCCCGGTGCTGCCTGCGCCGCCTGGAACTGCTGGATTCGCTCCTCCAGCTTCTTCTCCTTCTCCTTCGCCTCGAGCTCATGCTCGGCCAACAACTTGCCCAGCCTTTCGAGCATTTCCTCTTGGAAAGCGAGGTCTGTCTCCCGCCTGGCAAGATCCGCCGCCCGCCTGTCCAGGGACGCATCCTTCTCCTTGAGGTTCTCCTCGGCGAGGGCAATGTCGCTGGCCTTATCCTCCAGCTCTTGCTCCCATTTCTTGATCTTCTCTATGGCCTCCACCTGCTGGGTTCGCTGGGCCTCCAGGGCCTGGTCCAGGGCCTTCAACTTGGCCCGGAGCTCTGTCATAAGAGCCTCCCTCTGGTCTAGGGCCTCCTCCCTCTTGGCCAACCTCTTCTCCTTCCGGCTCGCCTCTAGCTCCCTGGCGTACACCTTTTGGAGGTCCTTTTTGTAGTCTTTGCGGTCCTGCGTGAGTTCGGACCGCTCAAAGGCAAACTGGTGGGGCACCGCCTTGGTGCGCTCCTCTAGCTAGGTGCGCCAGTCGCTGAGGCGCTGGTGCTTAGATTCCAGCGCCTCCCATTCCCACCGGATCGTTGCCTCGGTCTCATGAAGAGCCTGATGGGCACGAGACAGCACCCGAGGGAGGGGAACTAGAGCAGCTTCTGGCTCGGCGCCAGACCGGAGCCACCGCCCAAAAACCACCTCCGTCTCCTCCGGTGTGGGTGGCGAGATCAAGCTGGACACGCCCCCCGCGTCACCCTCCATGGCAGGGGCGGGCGCAGTCGGGACCTCCTCCACTGTTGTCGACGGTGTACTCGACGGCGTCGCCATCATTGAGGCTACAGTAGCCATCGGCGGCTCGCCGGCACCACTCCCAGCAGATGCCTGCTGCTGAGAGCCAGACCCGTGGGCGAGCATGGTATCTGGCGGAGGAGGCGTGACCTTGAGAGCAGAGGGGGAGGAAGCCCTGGCAAGCAAAGGATGGGTCAAGACCCGTCGGCATAATAACTACACTTGTGGAAAAAAGGGGCTACACTCACTTGGGGCCCTAGACCTTCCAGTGACCCTGGAAGCGGGAAGTCCGCTGCTGTTGTTGTTGCTGCTTCTATGGTTGTTGCTGCTACTGGTGCCCCTAGGGGAGATCACCCCCAGGTGGTGGTGGTGGCGGCGGGACCGACGGTGGTGGTGGTGGTGGCGGCGGCGGGCCTGATGGTGGTGGTGGCAAAGAACTGATGCGCCTCTGCGCCCTAGGCCTGGGAGCCGGTGTCCTTGGCCCCACCAGCAGTCCTCTGACGCTTCTAGGGGGTCCGAGACAAATGACCCATCGGTGCGGCGCAGTCGGTGTCGCCTCTCTTCCTCCGACCCCCCGGTGCCACCTAGGGCAGAGGAGCCGCTTGCAGGACCCTTGCCCTTCTCCAAGGGGATGGGGGCCGCACCGGCGGACTAGGGACCCCCAGCCGGTACATCGGGGATCTGGATCCCGCAGAGGGGGTCCCGACCGCCGGTCTGACGAACCACCACGCCGCTCTCATCGAGGGTCGGCAGCGTGGCTAGCACCGTCGTTCGCAGCCTTGGATCATCACAGAGCGCCGGGATGTCCTGGGGAGTATCAAGGATTCGAGGATAAAGGACTCACCAGTAATCCCCTTCACCAGGAGTTCCAGCTCCTCCCAGGACAGGTCAGTCCCTGGCCCACGCTGGATCCTGCCAATGTCATTTGAGCCGGTGAACTAGCAGCACAGACGCGGCCTCCTCTGTAGCGGCATGATGCAGCGCTTCAGGAAATCGCCGACCACGTGCATCGAGGTCAGGCCACCGGCTGCCAAGGCCTTGATCCTGTCCAACACGGGCAGGAACTCTGGCGCAAGGGATGGCTTGGCCCCTCCATTGCTTCCGGTCGAGTGTTGGTCCGTCGCTCGGCAGCGCGAGGCGGTCATTGGCCTCGGCGCTGACGATCACCCAGTCGGCACGCCAGTTTTCCCACCTCGCGCCGCTGAGGGAGGAGATGTAGGCGCCGGCCGAATCCGGCCTCGTCTGAAAGTAGTAAGCACCAAGATGGTCCTTGGCCTTCCCAGATTTGACTAGCACGAAGAAATGGCGGAAGAGGGAGGTACAGGGGGCCACCCCCACGAACATCTCGCAGAGGTGGATGAAGATGGCCAGCTGGAGGATGGAATGGGGTGTGAGGTGCTGAAGCTGGAGCCCGAACTCCTCCAACAGTAGCAGGAAGAAAGGCAAGATCGGCAGCGCCAGCCCGCAGGAGATGTAGGAGACGAACAAAACGAACTCCCCGGTGGCGAGCTCACCGAGGGGGACGGCGCCAGCGCGGACTCTTCCGGCGAGCCCCGGCGCGCTCCACCCAAGCAGGCCGCACACCAGGTTGAGTGCCGCCACAGTCTGGAAGCGGTCGGGATGGCCAAGCGAAGTCATGGTGGCGGCGGCTGCGTGGGTGTAGAGCAGGAGAACGCAAATGCAAGGGGGTGTAGAAAGCTCGAAGGCGAAAGGGCGCAGCGATTGGGAGAGAATGCGAAAGCGTAAATGATGCGCGCGGGGTGAATCCCTCTTCAAGGAAGACTCTCCCGCTCATGCCCCGAGACGCTGCAGGAAATCCCGTCCGACGCACACCTAGCGCCCAGGCGGTCCAGTCTCTGACACGGGGGCCCGGACCCATAAGTCATGCAGCTGGTGCGCCGGTCTCCGGGTGCGGAAGAAGCGAACCATCATGCGGGGAGCGAATCGCCGCGCACGATCGCGCACCGCCTCGGGGCCGCTGCGGAGAGATATTTATTAACCAAGGCGGCGGCAACGAGGCGCCCCGCGTGTGGCCCGATGGAATCGCCAGACGTGGGGTCGTGGGTCAGTCAGCCGCGGGGACAGATGTGACAGTTGACGTGACCGAAGGCAGACTGACAGCGCGTGCGTCACCAGATGTGCTGAATTAATGCGGCGCATCAGTAGGCGTGCTAAGATGGTGCCCCAATTACCGGTCGTGCCATGTTGAGGCGAAGTACAAGCTTTGGCCCCACATGCAGGCTCGCATCCTCCCCTAAGGTGGGTCCGGGGGCCACTGTCGGTACCCTGAAACTAGGGTACCCCTTACTACTGTATAAAGACGCAGTGCCCATCCGCCTATCACTTAGTCGCGTGGTGAAAGTGTTGTGTGTGGAACCAGACCATGACTCGCCCCAGTCCCGAGCGGCTACTCTAGGTCCACAGCGGCGCCCGACTCCACCATATGGGCGGGTCCGAAGCTGCCATGTGTCCAGAGAAGGTGATATACTCCAAAATATCAACAGTAAGTCCGGACCCCTACGGGAGAGCGCCAGACCCCTGGATATGCAGTCCGGACCTCCAAGGTTGGTTCGGACCCCCACGGGAGAGCGCCGAACCCCTGGATATGCAGTCCGGACCTCCAAGGTTGGTCTAGGACCTCCACGTGTGCAAGCCGGACCCCGGAATGGGATCCGGACCCCTCCGTATGGGGTCCGGGTCGCCCACAATGGGGTCCCAGGGTCCCAGGACAGGACATACATGGGCCTTGAACAAGACCCAGGCGGGGGTCCGGTACCGACACATGTCCAGACCTAGTCTGGTGCGGACCTGTCCGTGTACACTTCTGCTCCCCGCCCAGGCGGAGACCCGATGCTGCCACGTGGCCTACTACACGTGACGTAAGCCGACGGGCGGAGCCTGACGTAAGGCCTTCGGGTTACGTCGCCTCTGCATTTATTGAGGATAAGGTGTGCCGCCTATCCATTCCACTGGCAGGCGGTGTGCCGCCTTCGCATTTATTGAGACCTATCCATTCCGCTGACAGGCGGTGACCTATTCATTCCACTGGCAGGCGGCGACCTGTCCATTTCGCAGGTGGCGTGCCTGTCCATTCCACTGGCAGGCGGCACGCCCATAATGTCGCGTGCACTACGCCCATCATTGCTCGCACATACCAAGGAAGCAGCCGCTGCATATCAATACTATGCGGGTTGCGGACATCAGGGCACTTGGAGATTGCTCAGGCGTCACCTGCATTAGTTACCCCTAGAATGTTTTCCTTCCATTATGCTCTTGGGCCCACATGTCGGGGCTCAGCATCCTTGTATGTGCCTTCCTTGAGCTATAAAAGGGAAGGCACACAACGTTACAAGGCAGACGCAACTTAGAATCTCAGACTCACACACAAGTTCTCTAGGCTCAAGCTCAAGTGCTCAGACACTCAATACAACACGCAGTGGAGTAGGGTTTTACGCTCCGGCGGCCTGAACCACTCTAAACCCTCGTGTCCTTGCGTGTTCATCCACCAATCCACGTACAGGCAAACCGCTAAGGCCCCTCCTCATCTTAGGATTTAGGGCGGGTGCATTCCGCCATCCGGTCGGAGAATTTTCCTCTCCGACAATAGTTAAAAAAACAATCATTTTTCAAAATTGTGTTGATTGTAGTTGTGCTTATGTAGATTTCCCAAGAACTACTAACATGTTGTTCTTGTTTTGAACTTTTCTCCTCAGTTACTGACTTATAGTGTCTAGAAACTCTAAGCTTTCAACCTTTTTTTTATAAATTCCTTCAATCTGCCGTTTTTATATGTTACTATAATACCTTCACTTTTTCAAGTGTCCTACCGTGGCGACTAGATCTGCGTCCAGCCCATGCCCGGTGCCTTCGTCGTCAACTTCGGCCACATCCCGTGACTCACATTTCTCATGTTTTTGAATATTAGAAATATTGCAGTTACCCTTTCACTGACATGGTTGATGGACAGATTTACCTCATATAGTATTTTCGCGCAAAAAACATCTCCTGCTTATTGTTTGCATAGACAAGGGTGAAATGTATGGCAAATGTACATGAAGTCTCTTCATGTCCCATGAATATGTAGTTCTATTGTTTCCTTACACTAGCTGAGTGCCCGTGCGTTGCAACAGTAATATATAATACCAGTATACTACGATAACTTATATATAAAATGTGTGTTATATTGTTATGAGAAAATGTTTCATAATCAATTTGTGATCCTAGCCATACATAAATTTTGTTATTTTAATCTAGTTGTTTCACCACTACATTGCAACCATCAGTATCATGCAGACTTCGATATATGCCACGATTTGTATGGTCTCATCATTGGAGAGCACGTTCCACACATGCTGCAAGAAATTTCCTCGTACATCGTTAGTCATCAGACACGCACCACCATACGCTCTTGCTTAAACAAAAAGGTAAGTGTGTGTGTTTGCGAAGAGAATTAAAGGCAGGTCGGCACAAAAGCTACCCTGACGGTGGCGAGGATGACGAACTGGTCATTGTTGTCGATCCTCCTCTGCGTCACCTCCGATGCTAAGATGACGCCACAATCCTCGATATAGTAGTCGTCGAACGCGCGCGACATGACGAGTACCGATGACTCTTGGTTGGGCTGCCAAACGAAGTGCACCCCAGGCTCATCAGCGAGGTAGTACCCCTGGCCGTTGCACCACCAGATGCGCTACTCCACTACATACATCATGTTCGAGGACACTCATACAACGTCAGCAACGTCCATCGTCCCAGCGCAAAAGAATTCATGTCCGGTCAGTAGCGACTTACGTGGTAGGTTGGGCTTCAGGTGGACGATGAGCTAGACGACGTGATGGCGTCGTCGTCGGATGCGGTGTCCAGAACAACCCGAGAGTCGTCGATGTTGGCGACAACCATGAGGCCCCCTGCTTAACGATGGACAGCGCGGTGCAGCTGCTCTGGACCGCGTCCAAGTGGTGGCTTCGCGGGAGCTTGTCGTACACAGCGGCGCATGCGACCACGTAGGACTGCTTCTAGAGGTCGAACTAACAGTCGCCAAGCTTCTTCTCGTCATCGATGAGCGACGCCAACGTGAGTGCCTCCTGCTCATGGTGTTTGTTCAGGGTTTCAAGTAAGAAACATAGATTCATGCTTGGCGTTAGTTTATGAAAATGACTCACAAGTCTGATCTATGGAAAAAATATTACGAAGAAAAATGTCACGCATGCAAAAAAGGGAATTTAAGTATAATACTTTATTCAAACAAAAGAAATTGCATGCAAAGCTCTTTTTTAAATAATATTACCTCCATCCAAAAATCTAATTCAAGAATCTCGGTGATACTTATCTACTACTACACATTGTGCAAGGGTAGCAAGTGAGCTTGGTGAGAGATGTAGTAGATGTGTTTCCTGTCATAGATGTAGACATAAACATATATGTGGTGTAGTGGTAGCTACTCTTGGCCTTTGCTTGAGAGGTCACGGGTTCAAATCCTCTTGAGGACATGTGTGTTTTTTTTAATTTTAGCTAGACGTGGGCTGTGTGGGGGAATGAGAATGGGAATGAGCTTTGCGGGAGGAGGGAATGAGA
The DNA here is from genome assembly GCA_029449295.1 of Zea luxurians. Taxonomy (NCBI): domain Eukaryota; kingdom Viridiplantae; phylum Streptophyta; class Magnoliopsida; order Poales; family Poaceae; genus Zea; species Zea luxurians. Next base: position 71,874,273 of record JAOPSE010000016.1, on the reverse strand, counting down.
AAGAAAGAATAAAGAATGGGAACAGTTCCCTTTATAGTTGCTTTTCGTACCTGTGAAACACTCATTTTTAACTAACTTATATGTGATCCACTTTTGTATGGCATAATCTATAATATGTACTACCACTATGTTAGTTCTTGTTGTAGGAGTTGAGGGTTTCCTTTGCTATATCCTAGAATTCTAATATGTAGAACTCTTCAAATGTGGATCTGTGTGGGATCTAAAAGATATAGAACCAACTAATCTGATCATTGTACATCTACCCAAGATTCTTCTATCCCAGTCTTATTAACTTGAAAAACTTCACGGAAGATAGAAAAATTCAGAATTATGTTGCATGTACTCACAGTACAAAACATTTATGGTCAACGATATAAGGCATTCTAAATATACTTGAATGCTTGCTAAAATGGTGCTCATTTTGATGACAGGCCTTTCTAGACATTTTACTCAAATTATATTTTGATTCTTATAAGCACTTGTACAAACCAAAAACTTGCTTAGGACCAATAAATGGAACCATGTTTTTGATGGATGAACCAATATTATCGCAAAATGACCTAAAGTTGTGCTGAGAACAAAGTGTAATGGAAAACAACATTGTTCTGACATTTTAAACAATATATTTGGGTTTTTTTCTTAGGTATTGTATTGTTGTATTATGGTGTTTACTAAACTTGTATGCACGTGGAGTGGGCTAGACATTTTGCTGTCAGATAATTTTCATGCAATTACTCTTCATATCATAATTGCCATGTTCTTTTTACAAAATTTCAGGTTGGCCCTACCACTGCTCTTACTTTAAGGTTGAAGTGTCCTGGCCATCCTTCATTGATTCGAATTTTCTAGAGCTAGGGAAGTGATGCGCGTTCGTGTACAATGTGTGGAAGGGCTACATAAATCGTTTGTTTTTAGATCATTTTGAATATTACCGTACCTGTAACAGCCATCTGATGTTGCTGACAATGCTGAGGCATTACCTGTGGTGCAAACGCTAAGATCAACTACTTTTGCTTAGGCGTCACCTGTGGCACAGACGCATAAGTCAGCCCCTGATGCGGAAGGATTGGTGTTTGCACCAATGCCAGCCACTGCTGAAGCATTAGCTTCATCGCCAAAGCCAAAACCACCTTAGGGTAATGCTGAAGTTGGAGCTGTAATTTCTGCCAGCAAGGGCAATGGTGCGGGTGCTGATAATAGTAGGGGTGATGGCAGGATGAAGAACAAGAAAGAGGGGGCCAAGAGTTGCAAGGGGAAGGAGGTTGTGGAGGAAGAAGTAAGGGGAAGGGTATGGGTAAGGGGAATAAGGTCGTGAGACGACACGACAGGAGTGTAAATTTTAGTGATCTGTAATTTTTGTTGTTGCATATCCCCTATTTATTCTGTCACCCCAGACATGTTGTTCAGATCAGTGATAAATGTCATTTACACGACGGGATAGATAGTTCAAAAAAAACAAACAATCATTTTTCAAAGTTGTTATACAAAGTTATTTGTATGAGTATCCTATACAAGTATACTGAGATTTTCCAAATTGTTTAGTTAATGCCTGCTTATGTTGTGCCTTAGTATAAAGAATTGGTCAAAGAGTTTGTATTAGAGCTATCAGAGAAGTAAAATATGGCCTTGCTTTTCATATGTAATTGTCCTAGCATGATTCATAAATGTTGTTTGATATAGGACTGGCTAAGTCGCTCATGACAGTTTTGCAATGTGCAAGCTGCATCTTTGATCTGGTCCGTTTGATTTTCTTATCCATCATGTGAATGATAGCTATTGTTCGTATTTCAGGTGTCATGTACAAATACCCAAGTCTATCTCCTAAAAATGCCTAATAAGGAGGTCATGAGATGTATTGCTGTAATCAAGGTTTGGAATATGAAAATATGCGGTGCCTAACATGCATATGTCCAACCTTCACTAGAACCTTATGGTTTCCATCTGTTTGTGTGTGCAGAACCTGTGACCTGACATCCTTGTTGTGGTGCGGTTGTTGGAGGCCCTCGACAGAAGAAAGGGTGGTGGCATGACACTAGAAGGCCAGGCAGGTGGGTGCTGGTGTTTCTTCAGAATCTGTGGTCCTTAGAACCAACACTTTCCAGCAGCCCTTCTCTCCTTGCCTATACCATACTATTAAATTAGAGCCAGATCTAGGCCTTTGTTATGTTATTCATAGGATAGTGGGTAGCAATCTGTTACTAAACTACATTACACAATATAAAATAGTGAGTACAACTCTACCCTTCTTATTTAGTTGTGCTCTTCCTGCACACCTTTTTTAAGACATTTTTGTCTCTCGGTGGACAGAACCTTGCTTAGGGAAATATGTTTTCTTCACATGCATAGTTTCAGCACGATCGATCATGTTCATGTTGTGAACAACCTTTTTTGTTGGAATTCAAACTTCAAACATTTATGCAGAGCTTTCATCATATCCCTAGCTTTTGATGACCTACATGTATATTGTATTTCAGAACTGTATTCTGATCAAAACCTAATCCTAACTTGAGTAATATGGTGTCTTTGTAACAACAAATTGTTCTAGGATCATGCTGAGTTTGTTTATATGAATTGGTTGCTACATCAACGATTTTTTACTCATTGTAAACTACAATTTCATATGATTACGTGAATGGCATAGTGCCCGATAGGGCGCAACTTTATTCTAGTGCAATCCAAAGCATAGGCCGATCCAAAGCATAATTTTTTTGTCATGGCCTAAACATGGCTCGATTCGATGTAGTGTCGGTCGAGTCTGGCATAAACCAATGCATAGGTTTGTGTCTGGGTGGCACCTGAGGCAAGTAGGACCGGCGCAACACAACTCAGTTTTTTCACATGTGTGACAAAGGTCCATGGTTCCCCTATAGGCTCCTTTAGCTCTTCTTGTAGCTTCCTGACTACTGTGAACTGAAATTGGGTCTTGGGTTGATGGTACCTTCATGCACAGATATGCTGGGTGTAGAATGGCTTCGAAAGCATTCATAGTTCCTCTGCCGATGATTGTGTTGTATGGGTATTCCATATCAACTATGCCAAATGTGATATTCTGTTCTGGTATTGTTTACATGGTCGAAGGTTACTAACATACTTATTTTTCCAAGTGCCACTATTTAGTTTCCCCTAAGCCACAAAGGGATTCATGGCCTCTTGCAACCATTCATCAGGTTTTTGCATCTGCCGGAAAGCCTTTACAAAAATAATATCTACCACACTGCATGTGTCGATTGTATTATTAAACTTTTTCTAACAAAGGGAGATATATAAGAGAAAAGGTTGTAGCATATAGAGTTACGCTGGCGCCACTAATTGATGGGAGCGAGGCATCACGCGATAGACACTTCAGCCATTCAGACTGTCACATCCTAGCTTTTCCTTAGCAAATTCAGAGTTGTGATCAAGGGAGTTTTGAAAGACTATATTTAGCAGCTTACCCATCATTGTCTCCATATTCGAATTCCATTCTGTAAAAGTACAGTCTGTTAGAAATATAGGCATTTTCCATATCATTTTAATTCCATAAATTAACATTATGATGATGACATATAAAAGATGATTAATCATTGAAATCGTGATATTAAATATATCCATAACAATATGGATCATGATAACATAAAGCATATGAATCATATAAATATAATAAACATATAAAAGGTCAGAACAATTGAGAATAAACAGACAGCAACATAAACAGCATGACTGTAAAATTAAGACAAACAGATTTAACATATTACTAGTATGAACAGACATCAGACATGTCATGATATAATACGATAGAACAGATTGAATAAATTTATGGCTATATATGAAACAGCAGAGATGAACATATGAGACATATATAGTCTGCAGAACGTAAAATAGTAAGGAGATGAATTGATCATACCCTCCCATGTGCTCCGAGGATCTAGATCCTTGTCCAACTTCACTTGTCATGTCGTACGAGATGAAGATGCCAAGAACCATCGATGAAGACAACGACAGACTTGACAGACGTTACGTTGGGCAGTCGTGTAGACGCTCCCCAAAAACCTAATTGTCGATCCCCCGTGCAAGGTCTCGAACGGCAAGGGCTTTGGAGGCATCTGCCCTCTCGCTCCTCTGTGCGCGCAGAGTTACGAGATGGAAATACCCACTCTTGCTGTTGGACAGTGATTCTGAGATGGTTCTGTTCGCGTGTACCAAGTGACAGAGGTTCTCCCCTACTTATCCTCTCGCGGAAGGAAGCTGAAGGAGAAGGGTTGCATGTGGCATGCCAAGAGACGGGACGGGCAAGGGTCTCGCATGCGGCTGACGAAGAGATGGGCAACTGAAAGGTTTCACCCGGAGTTGAAACTCCCGCGATTAATGAGTGCTAAAAATTAACACAATCACACCACGCCCGCTCGCCGCCTGCCTGCCTGCCTCGCCATGCCATGCCATGCCACGCCCGGCCCGGCCGGCGGCGGCGGCGCGCGCGCGCGCGTGTGGCACGCCCTTGTCCATTTCTTGACTTCTCAAATTATGTGGAATAATTCCCACCATATAAGTCAAGCCAAAAGACCCTTGGACTTCCAATATGGTACTATTGGTATTCCCCACCATTACACACCATAGAGTTTATTCAATAAATGGGCCAAGCCCATAAAAGATCCAACAATCCCCACCAAACTCTAGGGTTTGTAATGATGAAGTATCAGAATCACAATCCTTTGATATACCAGTGTTTCGATGGAGACTGTTAAGTTGAACATCTATCTAGAATAAGAGTTTCACTCATTCACAACTGAACAATGGACTAAGCCTTGAATTGACAGTTTTGTGCGAAATGAGATTCGCTCAAATCCTTTGCTAATACTAGGCTACAAAAGGGTATTCCCGCTGTTTAGAAGCATATAAGTCACACTTCAGTGCCTTTCATGAGTATTTAGGGATTACCCAAATCCCATAGACTGTGACCAGCAGTCTGACTCATATAGGTGTACTCCTCAGAAGATGTTCTGTAGGACAACATCTCACCTTTATAAGACTCTTAGAATACATTAAGGTAAATACCATCCTGCCTTACAGATAGGAAAGACATGCATCAGAAATGAGTTAAAGAAGGGATCTTTCCTCACAATCTACTCCTAGCTTGTTTCTCCACTCTACTTCACGGGATCTCCGATCACATAGAGCAGGTTACCACTAGAGTAGATTTCACATGGGTCTCATACCCATTTCTCTCGATGCACTTTCTATCACATTGCGTGACAGACCCTTAGTGAATTGATCTGCCAGATTATTCGATGTGTGGACATAATCCACTGTAATAACTCAGAAGTTTTTCAGCTTTCTGACAGATTTTAATCTCCTCTTAACATGCCTTGTAGACTTCATGTTATTCCTAGAACTGTTAACCTTTGTAATCACCGTTTGGTTGTCACAGTTCATGGAAATAGCCGGTATCGGTTTTACAACTACCGGTAAATCCAACAGGAAATCACGAAGCCACTCGGCCTCAGCCCCAGCAATGTCTAATGCTGCAAGTTCTGCTTCCATTGTAGACTTCATTAAGATAGTCTGCTTGCAAGACTTTCAGGAAACAGCGCCACCTCCAAATAGAAACACATATCCGCTTGTGGCATAAAGCTCATCAGCATCAGAAATCCAGTTGGCATCACAATAGCCTTCCAGCACTTTTGGGTTTCCAGTATAATGAATACCATATGTCATAGTACCTTTCAAATACTGTAACACTCTCTCAAAAGCACGCCAGTGATCATCTCCTGGTTTCAACACAAACCGACTCAGCTTACTCACTGCATATGAGATGTCTGGCCTTGTTGCGCTTGCAAGGTACATGAGCGAGCCAATGATCTGGGAGTATGTCAATTGATCCCTTGCTATTCTCTGATTCTTTCTCAATAGCACGCTAGGGTCATAAGGTGTTGGAGCAGGATCACAGTCACTAAAACCAAAGCAACTCAATACCTTTTCCACATAATGAGATTGTAACAGAGTTACCCCACCATCACCTTCTCTCACAAGCTTGATGTTAAGAATGATATCAGCTTCTCCCAAATCTTTCATTTCGAAATTGCTCGATAGAAGACTTTTAACTTCCTCAATCATATTGAGATTTGATCCAAAGATCAAGATGTCATCAACATAAAGGCACAGCATAACAGACTCACCCCTGCCATACCGATAATATACACACATGTCAGATTCATTTACAGCAAAACCAGCGGCTGTAAGAGTATTATCAAACTTTTCATGCCATTGCTTAGGTGCTTGTTTTAGGCCATACAATGATTTTATCAACCTACACACCTTGTTCTCTTGACCATCCGCAATGAACCCTTCTGGCTGATCCATGTAGATCTCCTCATCCAACTCTCCATTTAGGAAAGCTGTCTTAACATCCATCTGATGAATGATAAGACCATAAGAGGATGCCACAGCTATTAATGTGCGAATTGTAGTCAATCGAGCCACTGGTGAGTAGGTATCAAAGAAATCTTCACCCTCTTTTTGGGTATATCCTTTGGCCACAAGCCTTGCCTTGTACCTCTCGATTATACCATCAGGCCTAAGCTTTTTCTTGAAAATTCATTTGCACCCTATAGGTTGACAACCATAAGGACGGTCAACGACCTCCCAAGTTCCATTAGACATAATGGATTCCATCTCACTCCTTACTGCTTCCTTCCATAAGTCGGCATCAGGAGAGGAATATGCCTCACTAATGGTAGTTGGTGTGTCTTCCACAAGGTACACTATAAAGTCATTACCAAAGGATTTTGCAACCCTCTGTCTCTTGCTCTTTCGAGTGACTATAGTGTCATCCTCCTCAGGGATGTGCACGTGAGAATCCTCAGCATGATCTATAGGAATAGACAGTTCGTGCTCATGGGGAATTATAGTCTCATGACTTGTATCACTAGGTGTATTCTTCATGGGAAACTCATTCTCAAAAAATGTTGCGTCTCTTGATTCCATGATAGTATCAACATACATATCAGGCACATCAGATTTTATAATTAAGAACCTATACCCAGTGCTGTGAAAAGAGTACCCAAGGAATACACAATCAACAGTTTTAGGCCCAAGTTTACGCTTTTTGTTGATTGACACATTCACTTTAGCCAAGCAACCCCAAGTGCGCAAATATGAGAGATTTAATCTTCTCTTTTCCCATTCCTCAAATGGAGTGATCTCTTTGTTCTTTGTTGGAACTCTATTCAGGACATGACATGCTGTCAAAATCGCCTCACCCCACCATGCCTTGGATAATCCCGCTGTACTCAACATGGCATTCACCAAATCTGTTAGAGTGCGGTTTTTCCTTTCAGCAATCCCATTGGATTGTGGTGAGAATGGCGGTGTCCTCTCATGAATAATACCATGTTCCACGCAGAACTCATCAAACACATTAGAGAAATATTCTCCACCTCGATCAGACCTTAACTGTTTTATTTTCCTCTCAAGTTGGTTCTCAACTTCAGCTTTATAGGCCTTAAAATAATTGAACGCTTCATCTTTTGTTTTTAAGAGACACTATACCACAACCTAGCAATAACGACTTACTTACAGTCGGTATAAACCGTTATAGCAACATACTATCAGTCGCTATAGAGTTATACCGACTAACACTTTCTGACGCTGTAAGTGGCGTCGGCATAAATGTATAGCGATAGACATATTTATACCGACGGACGGTTAGACGTTAAAAAGATATACCGACTAACATATTTATCCCGACGGACAGTCTGTTAGAACTTATACCGACACACTGTCTGATGCTATATACGTATTTTTACCGACTAACAATCAAACGCTACGGATATATGAGCCTAAAAAATATTACTAGCAATTTCCAATTATCATCAACATCAGGTAACAATTATACTGCATTCATACATAGCAATTGTACTGCATTCATACATAGCTCATGTTGACATAGCTCATGTTTTCATTCATGACAATAACAATTGTACTGCATTCATACATAAAGTTCACAAGTTTACTTTTGTTGTAATAAAGATCAAAATAAGCAGCAACAACACTAAGTTTGGCTTGTGAAAGCTCAGAGATACTAGCTAGTACAACCACATGTTGGTTTCATAATTTTAAGTTCACTTGCAAATATCTCTTTTGGAGAAAATACAAAACAAAATATGTAGCTGCATCCATCCAAAAGAACTTTATTTCTTGTAGTTGCATCCATCTAAAATATGTAGCTGCATCCATCCAAAATAAGTTCACTTGCAAATATTTCTTGTTGTAGCATCCATAGGCACCACCGCTATATGCTTGCTATTGTCATCTTGGAGTAAACAAGTGACTTACTACCTCTAGGACCTCCCTCCTGACAAAATTAAAACCCAATCATTAGTAGACTACATAGAAATCCATTCCAAAATAAAGAATATCTACTGAAATCAGCCATTAATCAGCCACATACCTACGTTAATGAAGTAAAGTATATCTACTGAAATCAGCCATTAATCAGCCACATACCTACGTTAATGAAGTAAAGTATATCTACTGAAATCAAGAATATATAACTAGTAGCAGCCATTAACTAGTAGCAGTATCATGGAGTATATCTACTGAAGTAAAGTATACCTACGTTAATGTAGCCATTAAGTCATCATGGAGTAAAGTATGGATTCCAATATTTTATACTCCCTCTGTTAATGAATATATAACTAGTAGCAGCCACATATCTACTAAAATCAAGAATATCTACTGAAATCAGCCACATAGCCAGAAGCAGTCATAACCAAGAATATCTACTGAAATTAGTGGTAGATACCACAAAATAGAATTGTGGTACAATGTCAATCATATATATATATATACCTGTAGCACTCTGGGATGATTTTGATGTCTTGCTCACCTTTAGCTATATAATCATAGAAACCATTAGTTAGAAAATATGCAATCACCATATATGAAAAAACAACAAAGAGATAGCTTATTACTCTCTTGTACGGCCATGCGATCGACATCCGATCAGCATCACCCATCTCCTCCAAATAACCATATGGGCGAGGTAGAAGGGCATCCCTTTTCAGCACAACATTCACAACAACCTCACAATATTGCTTTCCTAGAGCAACTCCTCCTAGCACTGAGCTTGGATTAGTTGAAATAATTGTTCCCTTAGCCACAGGATGATCTCACAATATGGCATATAAGATCACATCCTTTCCAATCTAAAGCAAACAATGAAATTATAAGAATATAATAAATGTACAGAACCACTAGCAAATGAGAATTAGAAACTTTGAAGGATGGATGAAAAAATTACAAGTTCAGCTATGCGTTGTTCTAGAGTAGCTTTCTCATGTTCAGCCTTTTTGCAGGCTAGGACTTCCATTTGGAGTCTTGTGGGTGTGTAACTTCTCAAGCCCGGGGTACCAATATCTTGGGGAGCTGGTCCTAGACCCAAAACTCGGACACGTCCTCTTGGCTCTTTCTCTCCACAAACAGCAGCAAAAGCATCACCTTCTTGAATTGTTCTTTCCTTCAACTCTAGATGGGCCTCAACATATTCTTTAAGTTTGTTCTACCCAAATTGAGTTGCAAAAGAGAAAGGTTCAGTACCTACCACTATAGGAAACAGTAGCAAATGTGATGCAAAAAAACACCTTACAATAAATGTCAAGTTCACAAAAACTTACAATAACTGGTTCAGCAAGTCTTGTTGGAACTCCATTCTTTCTTGTATGTGTTTTGATATAGAGTTCATCTCTTCGAGGAGGGCGGCCTAGTTCCTTAGACTGTAAATTGTTTTAATATTAACAATTGAAAATGAAAAATCATAATGTAAATTCAACAGTCAAATTGCTTCAATACCATTTCATGGCCAGAGCGAGCAAAGCTCTTGCTACCAGATGTATGAAGTACCCCAACCTTTGAACGACTAAATTTGGCTTTTTTTGTCTTTCCTTCACATTCAGGAGACACCCAATATTCAGAAAGAAACTTCCAATCCTCATCACTAACCCTTCCACTATGTTTGTTCTTCATGTCCTCTTCGGTTAAATTCTCATTAAAATACTGCGCCTTTAGGGTTGACTTAAAATCCTTCCATTTTCTTCCAGCAGTGGTTAAAAACCAGTTAAAGGCAGCATCATCTACATCGAAGATTTTCTGATTTTCCAACCAAAAAAAGATAATCACAACTTGGTCTAATGGTCAGAAACAAATTCAACCTAAGAAACGATAATAATGTACTTGGGCAAATACATTTAGGTCGGTCCAGACTTCATACTTCTTCTCACCATCCACTAGTCTCCAGTCAACACTACTAACTGACAACTTCTTTCTCACATGACACCCAATAGCACTAGAAAACTTCCTTGAATTGTTTCCAATAGGTTGACCAAATTCATTCAGTTCTATCTTAATTTTTGCCATCTCAGATCCCCTTGCAAATATGTCCTCCAATTTTGTAATACCCCTTCCTTTTCTCTTCTTTTGTGGACTATGAGATTCTATTAATTTAAACACATTAGTTGTACTATAGCAAGGTAAAAAAGTATATGCAACAACAGAATAATTACCATCATTGTCACACAGAAAATCTCCAATTGAATCACAACCAATATTTGCATCAATCTGCTCATTTGCATTCTCAGATAAATTTCTTTGTGTCCTTGGACGCAAATTATGACCTTCAGTTGCAGCACCACTGGTGTTGTGAGTTATCTACAAGAATGAAACATGGTGTAAGTACTTTTTCTTGAGAAATGGAAGAAAGATAAGTTGTGAAAAACACGTGACATATTTGCCCTACAATGTCTCCATGGATTACCAAGGGAAAAACAAGTTGGTTTTTAGCCTAACTGATCCAAAATTATGCACAGCACAAGGTGCTCCAATTAGAATTCATATTGAACCTTTATAATTGGGACTAGGCAAGCATATTAAAATTAGTAGCCCAGGTATGCCACGGGGCTGCACAATCTGTGGCCCGGGCGGCACCAGCCAGGAAGCCACGGCCTCTCGTGGGCAGCAAATTGGAGAGGCCAGATCCTGCTCGGGCGGGCAACCACAGAAGCAGCCACAAATTTCATGCCGTCCAAGTCAAAACATTCCAGCACAAATTGGAGCTGGTTTCCTGAATTTGTTCAGAACAGAACAGAATGTGTTCAGAACAGAACTGGATGGTCATATGTTTTTTTGTACAGCCACAAATTTCAGAACAGAATGATTGCTCTCATTCTATTTCAGAACAGAAATGGAAATCCCTTCTGTGTTCAGCCACAAATTTCAGAACAGAACAGAATGTGTTCAGAACAGAACAGAACAGAATGAGAACACAGTCCAGTCCTTCTAGCTGTATAATGAATTCGACCAATGTAAACTAAACATAGTCCAGTCCAGCCCAGATAATAATTCCAGCACTCCACCGATCAAAATGGCGTTGAGCCCTTGCCTGTATTTTTTTTCTGGTCCAAAAATAAGTCCTCCCCAGAACAAGTCGGCCCACAGGGCTGCATGGAGCTGAGCTCCGACACAGCAAATAAACTCATCTTCGTTCGCCGTCGTAACGCAGCACACTCTGCGACCCATCCCTCCACAGCACTCCACCGATCAGAGTCCATCTCCATCCATCCACTAGCTAGAACGAAAGCAAAGCAGCTAGATAGATCGAGCATATTTTTTTTTGCTGCAGGCACTACCCGCGCACTACTGCCATCCACACCATAGTCCATAGCAAATACAACATACATCAGCAGCGCATGTGTTTGCTTAGCCACGAATCCACACTCCTATCATCCTATGATTCAGCAACAATGGCTAGAGCACTTGCACTGCATAAACTACCTAGCAACGAATCCACTCCTATCAATCATGCAGCAACAACAGCTAGCACTTGCAATGCATAAACTATATACCTAGGAGTTTCTAAGAACAACTATATATATACACTCTATTCTCGAATGCAATATTTTCTTTTATTGCTAATAATTCCAGATAATAGCACGGCAGATAGTAGTGAAAATTTGAGTTCTAGCAGTGATAATAATTCCAGCACTCCCATTGATGAGGGTAATGTTCAAGAAATTATTGCAGGTAAGCTATAGTTGTTCTGGTAATTTGACAGTAATATATATCATGCATTTTTGTCATTGTACCCCAGATAATGGGTGATCCCTCTACTATTTTGTATATGTACATTTATTTTTAGATTGTTGTTTTTTCACTGAAACTCAATGCTACCCTGATAATCTTGTTATCTAGATAAACTGAACAGGAGAGGGAATCCTTTGCGCAGAAACTTAGTGAGGTTGTTTAAAACTAAGCTTGCTTTTAGTCTTAGTTGATGATTAAGTCTTATGCTGAAGTAGTGAAGCTGTTTATACCCTTTACCATATTTTGACTGTCTCAACTGAACAGGAGAGGGAATCCTTTAGCCTTAGACAACTTAAGGCCATTGGTGATCCGATTCTTTTCAGATAACTAACTGTTTATACCCTTTACCTTTAGTTCATATGGGTCAATGACTGAGATTGTTTTGTTTTCCCTTTACCCAGATTGAGTGAATTAAAAGCCCGACCAGCTGCCTGTGAAAATGCTCGATTGTATCTTGATGAGCTGCAAAAGGTATCAATAAGAGAACCTAATAACGATTTCACTGGGCCCAAAATTTGATCTCAACCTCACAGCCTGACAGAGTGACAGGGCAACTTCTAAGGCATATAGATCAACTAGTGGGGCATTTTATTGATTAGGAGAAAGATGGACAGCATTGATGCAACATTGCATCATGATTTAATAAATAAAACTTGGGATATAAAAATTAAATATATAAACTGGAGCATATAAAAAATACCTTTATCCTTTTCTTAGGTTGACCCTGGTGCTGCTGCATATCACTCAAAGTTGGGATATTAAGAGCATCTAGCCGTCTTTTGTTGCTTGCGATGGTTGCAAGTCGCTGCATCTCATACATGTTGACCATAGCTTCGTTATGCTTTCTTCTTTCGTTTGCCATTTTTTCTTCTACAGAGAATAAAGAAATTAGCAACTCCTTGAAAAGAAGTACTCAATACATACCAGCTACTTTGCAGAAATGAAGAAAAGAACTTACTTTGCAGATTTTGTTTTAGATGTTTTAGGATCAACTAGGTAACCATCTATGTCTCTTCTAACAGCAGGGACAATCCCATTAACAATATCAATAGTCACATTGCCATTTAGATCAACTAGTGGGGCAAAAAACTGATTATCATTATCTATGTGCTCGTTCTCCAAATTATCCAGGTCATACACATCTCTTGCTTTAGATTGAACAACAGCAGCCCACTCAATATCAATTGGATCAGGAACATAGTATACTTGGACTGCTTGTGATGCTAGAATGAAAGGCTCATCTGATAATTTTTCACCTGTATTGAACAAGTGCTTAAAATTGACAGATGTGATACCTAACTGGTCAGTTTTCACCCACTTGTTCTGCACACGGTTGTCAACCCAATCACATTTGAAAAGCATGACCGTACCTTTGTGGTTATAGTTTAGTTCAACAATTTCATTGATAATACCAAAATAGGTCTTATTTCCTATTATGACATTATCATTATTACCCCTGTCAAAGCTTGTTGACTCTGCAACTACAACAACCCCACTATTTTGAATAGCTCTACCCTCATCATAGGAGTGTGTGTGGAAATTGAATCCATTTATGGTATAGCTATTATACTTGTGTGCAACCATCATTGGTGCCTTGGCTAAAATTTTAATCTCGTCTGATGCTTCTTCACACGTTTCTTCCACCTGAATTTGAAATGCTACCGTTAAAGTATATGTGAATTCCATCTCAAATAAATCTATTAAGTTTATTTCTTACTTACATGCAACCTAAGCCACTCATGAAAGGATTGATGTTGTATGCGGTTGATATCTCGTTTATTTTGAAGACCATTTGAGGATAGATAGTGAGCATGCTTGCTGTAAAGGTCATTTTATCACTTCAACATGCAAAAGGTAGTGATCATGTGATGAGAAGATATATACTTATATAGATAACTTACTCCAAGTAAGGCCCTATATTGTAATAGTTGAACAAAACATATCTGTGGGCTTGTAGCCATGTCTTGTGGTCTAAAGTAACTATGCATTTTCCAGACAATCCACGACCAATTATATGGAAGAAAGGAGTTGTACTACAATCTTCATCATTAGCATCAAGATGGTTCAATTGAGACTCGCCATGTAAATAGCGAGCACAAAATGTAAGGCATTCAGTAAACATAGACCACTCCATGATTGATCCTTCACAATGACTTTTTGTATGAACAGAACCCTTCAATCTCATTAGATACCTATGCACATAAATAAAAGGATCATTGATAACATTATAGCATAGCGTACATGATTTTTATTCGCTATGCTACAATATGCATATGAAAGTACCTCTCTATCGGCCACATGCTTCGAAAATGGGCTGGACCTGCTATTTTTGCTTGAGCGGGAAGATGTACCATCAAGTGTACCATAATATCAAAAAAAGAAGGCAGGAATATAGTCTCAAGAAAGCTCAGAGTTTCAGCTATATCAGCCTCAAGACTTTTCATGTCACTTATTCGAATGACTGGTGCAGAAAGTTTCTTGAAAAAATTAGATATACGGATCACTCCAGCACTGACTATTGTAGGCAATATTTTTCTAACAGCAAGTGGCAGCAAGTGTTGTAGAATAATGTGGCACTCATGACTCTTAAGTCCAATTATTTTCCTCTCATTGACATGTACATTATGTCGTATATCAGCTGCATAACCATCAGGAAACTTCACCCCTTTTAGTACTTGGCAAAATAATTTCCTCTCGGCAGGACTCATTGAGTAAGGTGCTGGTGGTAAATAAAGTTGGTCTTCTACTTCAATAGGGTGAAGATCACTTCTAATACCTAGGGCCTGAAGGTCCAACCGAGAATTCAAGTTATCCTTTGATTTCCCATCTGTGCCCAGGAATGTATTAAGTAAGCTTTCACTCACATTTTTCCCTATGTGCATGATGTCAAAATTATGTCTCAACAATAAATCTTTCCAGTATGGTAGTTGAAACCAAATAGATCTCCTTTTGAGAATGACTAATGGTTCCCCTTTCTTGCGTCTCTTGTTTGCCGGTTTCTTTCTAGATGGATCCTTGCCAAAAGTTTGATTAAGATCTTTAGTGCACTCTAAAATTTGTTCTCCAGAAAGCGGAGTAGGTGCTGGCCTAAACTCAGTTTTACCAAATCTATCAATGTCAAACCTAAATGGATGGTCATCAAGCAAGAATCTACGATGATCCATATAGCAATTCTTGCTGCCATTACTAAGTCTAAGTGAACAAGTGTGGTAGTTGCAATCAGGACATGCTGCTTCACCAGATGTGACAGATCCAGATGTGTATCCTAGACCTGGGAAATCAGTAATAGTCCATAATAGTGCAGCTCGCAACTTGAAGAATTCACCCTTTGAAGCATCATAAGTTCTAGCTCCATTGACGAACATATCTAGCAGATCGTCAACAAGGGGTTGAAAATAGACATCCATGTCACTACCAGGTCCATTTCGACCAGGAATCAACAAAGAAAGGATGAAATTTGACTGCTTCATGCACATTGAAGGTGGAAAGTTGTACGGAATACAAATACCAGGCCAAACACTATAGCTAACATTCATGGACCTAAATGGATTAAAGCCATCAGTTGCAAATGCAAGGCGAATATTACGGCTATCTGCAGCAAACTCTGGATGTTTGTTGTCAAAGTCCTGCCATAGGGGTGAATCTGCTGGATGTCTAAGTAAACCATCTTTTTTTCGACCTTCATCATGCCATCGTGTTAGATTTGCTATTTTGGAGGTCAAAAATAACCTTTGGAGCATTTTCTTTATTGGGAAGTATCGAAGAACCTTCTTTGGAACCTTATACACATGTTTCCCATCTAGACTCTTCTTTATTGATTTCCATCGTGAAACCTTACATTTTGGACATGAATTCAGATCTAAATTCTCCTTCCAATAGAGAATGCAATCATTTTCGCATGAATGAATACTTATATACCCAATTCCTACGGTTTTCACCAATTTCTTAGCTTCATAAAAATTTTTCGGGAGTGCTGAACCCTCAGGGAGTGCATCATTAAGTAAATCAAGTAGTAAGTTAAAAGATCTGTTGGGGGCCTTCGTCCTCCGAAGGTCCTCAAAAACATGGTCTGACAATGTTTTCCAAGTGGATTATGTGAACAGGTATCTTCGGACTCAGAATTATGAACATGAAGTACGGTCAGGACGAAGCCTGAACCAGACGAAGGGGGATTAAAATGGAGGACGGGCTGATTACCAAGCTCCACGAAGGATGGTGCACAGCCGAAGCTGTGCGCAGGGAAGCTTCGTCGCGATAGCAGAGAGGGGAACCGACTTAAAGATGAAAGGACTACTTGGGCCTTGACAGATTTCTATAAGTCATTGGCAAATGTAATGGACATGAATGTAATTTTACGTGGGCTGCGTCTCGCGTCTATAAATAGATGAACAGTACTCCCGTACTGTTCACGCTGACTTGGCATTTGCTTTTGCGTCACGCTTGTACTTTTTACCTTCTCTCAGGACCGAAGGTATATTTGTAATTTGAAATCATTTCTATTTTTCCATGTTAATAAAATAGAAATGATTCTATGATGATGTCTATATAATATTTCATGCTTTATATGAATCCTTCGTCATTACTTATTATATTTACGAAGGTATGTCTCTTGTGACCTTCGTCCGAAACTCATTATTTCCCGAAGGGACATAATGTTTCGAAGGACGAAGGACTTTAATACTTAACACTTTTTATGTTGCCTTGTTCTTAACTCTTAGCATTTGAGAACAAGTCCTCAACATTGGCGCCCACCTCCGGTGAACTCACTTCCACTTCGAGTTTTTTGAACACCTTCGGAAGCTATAGACCTTCGCTATGGCGCCGAAGAAAGCTTCAGCGACTGGGGCTGCAGCACTGCAACCGCTGGACCCCAACCAGGAGACCGTCTCTCTTCGGGAGGCCCGAAGCCAGAAGAGGAAGGCCGTCAGCCCGACGCTTCAGGAGGATGAACTAGACCAAGAGATCAGGGATATGGAGATGCTTCATCAACAGGTGCAGAGGAAAAAGGAAAAGATGGCCAGGCTAGCTGAGCTGCAAAGGCAGATAGACGAAGCTTCTGAAGAAGTTCGTCATCTTACCCACGATGAGCAGAACCGAAGGCCTCAACAAAAAGACCTTCATCAGGAGGGCTTCTTCAACGAAGATGACTGGTATGACAATTTCCATCATGGAAATTTTGTTTTCGATGATGCCTCTCCTCTGTCCGCTGAGCTGCAGGCTACACCCTGGCCTCCGTCCTATAAGCCACCCCAGCTTCCCATGTTCGACGGCCACTCAGACCCGAAGCAGTTCTTGATGAGCTACGAAGCAACAGTGTCTTCGTATGGTGGCAATGCTGCAGTCATGGCAAAGTCTTTCGTTATGGCCGTCAGGAGTGTTGCTCAGACCTGGTATTCCTCCCTTTGACCAGGAACGATCACTTCATGGCAGAAGCTGAAGGATATGTTGTTAACCAGCTTTCAAGGATTTCAGACGAAGCCGGTCACTGCTCAAGCCTTGTTCCAGTGCACTCAGGATCATGAAGAATACCTTCAGGCATATGTCAGAAGGTTCTTGCGTTTGAGGGCGCAGGCACCAACGGTGCCCAATGAAATTGTCATCGAAGCCATGATCAAGGGGCTTCGCCCTGGACCAGCAGCTCAATACTTTGCTAGGAAGCCTCCTCAAACTCTGGAGAAGTTGCTCCAAAAGATGGACGAGTACATTCGTGCCGATAATGACTTTCGCCAAAGAAGGGAGGAGGCCTTCAGATTTTCTGAAATGACCAGGGGCTTCGGAGGAAGATTTTATCCGAGGCATGTCAGGTCCATCCACAACTCCACTCAAAATGATGATAAGGGGAGTCAGCAGAACAGACCGCAGAGCTCCTCACAGGCTTCGGGACAACAGCAAACTTTCTTCCGGCCACCAGCTCCAAGAGGCAGAGGCGCCAGGGGCTTCGGCGGAAGATTTGGGGATCAACCAAGGAGGGTATTTTGCTTATTCTGTGGTGAAAACAAGGGCCATACCACCAGGATGTGCCATGTCACCATCCAGAAACAAAAGGAGCTAGCAGAAGCTGCAGCGCAACAGGGCCAGCCGAAGCAGGTCATGCATACTGCTTCGTACCATCAGCCTTACATCCCGGAATACGTGGGCAACCACCCTGCAGTTTCCGTAGCTTCGGCGAGTCAACCTCAACCTTCATGGCAACAGCCCCCGCCTCCACCTCCGCTGCAACAAGGCCAACAGCCAGAAGGGAGCCAATATATTCCGCACCAAAGGGATCTCAGAGAACAATCTGAAGCTCGCACAGTCAATAGTACTGTGCCAGAGTCGAAGCACATTTATTGACAAATATCCTACTTTGATAACAGTCTTTTCCGTTTAGTTCTATTTTCTGTGTAATAAAAAACATTTCAGTTTCCATGTAATAGCTTCGTGGTTAATCATGAGGAAAACCTATCTTCTCCACAGGCTTAAGTCGCTGAAGCTTAAAAGTTTGCGGTAACAAGGAGGACCTTCGAATTATTAAGAATCTTTCGAAGCAACAAAAAGTCGTTCTAAGGAACGCAGAGTAAGTTGCTGAAGTTACAAAAAGCCGTTCCAAAGGGAGCACAGTGTAAGTTTTTTGCTCCAAAGACGTTCCTAAGGGAATGCAGAGCATACAGCGAAAAGTCAACGCTGATACCGCCTAAAGTAAAAGGCAAAGAAGCTCCAAAGACGTTCCGAAGGGAATGCAGAGCTTACAGCGAAAAGTCAACGCTGATACCGCCTAAGTAAAAGGCGAAGAAGCTCCAAAGACGTTCCTAAGGGAATGCAGAGCTTACAAATATATTGTGTGTATCTTCGGAACAAACGTTATTTGCATAACATAACATCATCACATCATTTTGCATAGCATAAGCATCATACATCATGTTGCATATGGCAAAAGAAGGGGACACAGTATCAACATTCGAAAGGACGCTTTGAGAAAGCGAAAATTGTGTAAAGTCACGAGGGAATACAATGTTAATCTTCGGAATACAGCTTCGGAGAATGTTTTTACGAAGCATGGATGAGCTTCATCAGAGTAATATCGAAATTGTACAGCTTCGAATAATGTTTTCACGAAGCATGGACGTGATTCATCAGAATAGTGTTAACGGAGAATGTCTTCTTCACGAAGCATGAAAAGAAGGGAAGGTGTTTTTTCGCCGAAGGCTCAAAATGGTATGTATGTATAATTTCATGCATCGTAAAGAATTGAATAATGAAAAGAGACTTGTATGTTACATTCAAATGTACAAAATATTACATAGATCACACTTCAAATGTTTTTTCTAATAACACCTAGTCTTCTCTTAATACTACTTCGGCAGCCTCATTTAGAAGTTGTTCAACAACTTTATCCATGATAGCTTCGGCCATTTGTTTAATCTCGTCATCCCCTTTTGTGTGAGGACCACCAGACGATCCAGCAGGTTCTGAGGGAAGAGAATATTTCTGCATTACTATTACAAACCACGAACAAAGTTTGAAATAAAAATTACAACACAATAAGAACGGCTAATTAATACCTATTTGCCCTTCGGGCTCTGTACTTTTTTCGGCAACTTCTGTTACTTTCCTAGCATCATGGATGCCTTTTTCACTCCTTTGAATGATTTCTTGCGCCATTTCTCGGCCGCCGTTGTCCCAGACATTAGTAAAGAATTTGCCACCAACCATGCTTGCTTCGGCCGAGGGGTCTTTGATATCTTCGGAGGATAAGGCAGCTTTGGACTGAGCTAAAAATTTTACATGCCCGCAACCCTTCTTCTCCAAGACAGTAGCAACTCCCCTGGCGCCCGAAAAAGCGCAGATGTCGCCGCGGCTACTCAGGATTTCCTCGAAGGCCTCTGCTTCGTGACTGATCCATTCCAGTGGACCTTCGGGATTGCCTCTTGAGAAATTCTCTTCACTGGAAAATGCGCCCACGCTGGCGAAGCTGGTTTTAATTTTCTTTACGCATTCCATGGATTTTTCGTAGCATTTTTTCTTGGAAGACCGAAGCTCTTCCACGGTTGCTTCCAAATGATCGGCCCATTGGTCGCTACATTCCCGTCTTGTTTCTTCAAGTATGCGTTCTTCTTTCGCCCGGGCCAGTTGCTTCTGAAGATCTTTAATCTCGCGTCTGTGAGCTTCGGCCTGAACCTTTGCAGCAGCTTCATCCTTTTTTATCTTGTCTACTAATGTAAGCAGAATTTTATCTTTTTCTAGAGCTTCGTTTCTCAGTTTAATAACTTCTGAACGTAAATTGTTGAACGCAATTTCGTAGCTTTCATCTTCGGCACTCTTTTGTGCTCTTAATGCGTTGCTTAGGATTAAACCCTATACGAAAAAGAATCCATATAAGGATAAAAGAATGAATTACGCAATAAAAATTTTCTCAAGCGTCTAATTCCCATACCTTCAAGCTATTGTACGCAAGACTGTCCGCGAGATCTTCCTTCGTCATAGCACATAATCCAGCTTCGAGCTTCGGGAAACCCATACTTCTAGCCATCTCCCGGCAGACAGATAATTCTTTGTTATCAGGGAGGCAGTATAGGAAGTCATCTTCATTTGTCCCATTGAATACTACTGCCCCTTCAGATACTTTAACTCTCTAGCATAATGATTCGCTTCATAAGTCTCTTCTTCAGATAATTTCTTCCCCGAAGCATGTCGCACGATGTAATCACATGTGCTGGAAGGAGCTTCGGGGGCGGCAGTGTCAATTTCTTCAACCAAAACTGGTTCTGATATTTTCTCGGATTGTTCCTTGGTGGGCTCTGAAGGCCCAGCTTCAGTTTCAGCTTGTTGGTTCGAAGCTTCAGTAGACGCTTCAGCAAGTTCAGTAGTCTTCTTTGGAGTTGTGCTTGAAGACTTAATTGTCTCCAAGACATCTAGTACATTCACCATTCTTTTTCTTTTTGGGGTCACCAATGGGCCCTTTTGGTTTTTTATTGTTTCGACATTTGCTGAAGGACTTAAGATTTCCGATGCTTTTGGCCCTTCAGCCTTCGGTTTTTCTACTTTTTCTGCCGAAGGCGCTTCAGTTTTCTCTTTTATCTTCGGCACTGGAGCTGGTTCTGTAGCTTCAGAGGCCAAAGAGACTTCACCAATAAACTCTGGCACTGTGGCCGGCTCAATAAAACGCGCTCGGTGGGTGAGCACCTTCATCTTTTTCCTTTGTGGTGCTGGCTCACTAGTAGCACTCGTGGTAGCTTCTGTCGCAGGAGAAGTATTTTTTCTTTTGCGACCCAATACCGGATAGTGATAGTCAGGGTAGACAAACCTGACTGCGTCAAATACTCGGTTGAGCCTTTTCTTCTTTCGGCCTCCGAAGGCTGCTGATAACGCAGTATTCTCGGCCTTCGAATATGCCCCAAGCAGTTCGTCACTTAATGTTTCAATGCTTTTCAACCAGTCATCATCAGGTTCAACAAACTTATCCGCATATTTGAATGTGTATTTCAGTCTGACCAGTCCGCCTTCGTCGGACTCTTTGATGGTCTCCTTCGGCATTTCCCACTTTCCAGCAAGTGGCCACACCCTGAAGGCAATATGCTCTTGGACCAAGTCCCTTGTCCCAATGAAAGAGCAGATTACGCCGAAGGCTCTTTGGCATTCCTCGGCTGCTTCATCCATTTCAACCTTCGGCCTTCGAAGTCCGAAGCGTTGCCAGATGGGGCGCATAATGATATTCTTGACATCTTCTTGCGCTGCTAAGTCATTCTTTACATAGAACCACTCTGTCATCCAGGCTCCGGGCCATCTTTTCCGAAAAGTTGGCACAGGGCGGCTTGACCCAGAGCGGGCACCGAAGCTGTAACACCCAAAGTTGTTGTGATATTGTTCTTTCCCCCAAGGCTTCGTCTCGTATAACAACTCATGAATATTGCAAAAGCTTTTAGCATTTGGTTCTAAACCTTGGCTTCTTGCAGCCCAGACAAACATCCCCATTCTTATGATAGCTTCGGGAGTAATTTGATGAAGGTAGACTTGAAATGTTTTCAGTACTTCAACAACAAAGTTGCTTAGGGGGAATCGAAGCCCAGCCTTGAGAAAGCTTCCGAAGATTACGACTTCATCTTCTTCGGGGGTGGGAGAAGTCTTTTCTCCAGCGTCAGCCCTCACAATAGATACATCTCGGAAATACCGCCCCTTCATATTATCAATATGACTCTGCTTAATAGTGGTTTTCCCGAAGACCGTGTGACTTGGCCACCATGGTCGATCTTCGGACTCTTCCCCACCACTTTCTACATCATAACTGTCGCTGTCACCAGTATCTTCGGACAAACCTTCAAGAATCTCCTTGGTGATTTTCTCCGTATTGGTCTCCGCCATCGCTATAAGGAACCCCAAGTTCTTCTCTTCGTCGAGACTCAGCTTCGTCTCAGCAGGGATCTTCTTACCTTCAGACATCTTCGGAAACGCTAAAAAACTGTTTTCAAAGCCGAAGCTTCAAGAACAAAAAGATCAGCAAATCTTAATGCACAAGAGCTAAAAATTTAGTGGGCCGAAGCAAATGGCAAGTGTGCGTATCAAATAAGTTTGCGGTATGATCTTATTTATACCCCCAGAGCATTGAAAATTGAAAGACCCCGCGTGTCAGTGAATGTTGCTATTCTAGCAAAGGGAAGGTGTTTTTTCGGACCTTCGGCTCAAGGCCTTCGTCCATATCGCAATCTGAATTTATCATTAACAAATTAATATTGCGAGGGGCTACTGTTGGGGGCCTTCGTCCTCCGAAGGTCCTCAAAAACATGGTCTGACAATGTTTTCCAAGTGGATTATGTGAACAGGTATCTTCGGACTCAGAATTATGAACATGAAGTACGGTCAGGACGAAGCCTGAACCAGACGAAGGGGGATTAAAATGGAGGACGGGCTGATTACCAAGCTCCACGAAGGATGGTGCACAGCCGAAGCTGTGCGCAGGGAAGCTTCGTCGCGATAGCAGAGAGGGGAACCGACTTAAAGATGAAAGGACTACTTGGGCCTTGACAGATTTCCATAAGTCATTGGCAAATG
This sequence comes from Zea luxurians, assembly GCA_029449295.1. Lineage (NCBI taxonomy): Eukaryota > Viridiplantae > Streptophyta > Magnoliopsida > Poales > Poaceae > Zea > Zea luxurians. The sequence continues at coordinate 71,851,137 of JAOPSE010000016.1, read as the reverse complement.
TAATGGACATGAATGTAATTTTACGTGGGCTGCGTCCCGCGTCTATAAATAGATGAACAGTACTCCCGTACTGTTCACTCTGACTTGGCATTTGCTTTTGCGTCACGCTTGTACTTTTTACCTTCTCTCAGGACCGAAGGTATATTTGTAATTTGAAATCATTTCTATTTTTCCATGTTAATAAAATAGAAATGATTCTATGATGATGTCTATATAATATTTCATGCTTTATATGAATCCTTCGTCATTACTTATTATATTTACGAAGGTATGTCTCTTGTGACCTTCGTCCGAAACTCATTATTTCCCGAAGGGACATAATGTTTCGAAGGACGAAGGACTTTAATACTTAACACTTTTTATGTTGCCTTGTTCTTAACTCTTAGCATTTGAGAACAAGTCCTCAACAAGATCTATCAGTCCATCCTCCGAGGAGTTTGATGTGGAGTAATGTAATTAGGAAACGTAGCTGCGTATATTTCTTGCAGTTTGGATATAACTCTTTGCTATTTTCTGCAACCAACTTTTGAATAGCAACTAGCTCCTCACAGGGGTCAACAAAAGAGCTTGTATCCTCAAAATCTCCTCTATCATCTAAACCAGTAGCTAAGTCTCTAAGCAAATCAGAAATGTCATCATCTTCATTAGGTTCCTCCATAACCTCATTGTAATCATAGTTTCCATGATTCACAACAGAGCTAGTCTCCCCATGCAAGTTCCATATCGTGTACCCTTTTAGAAACCCATCGCATATTAAGTGCTCACGTATTTCACTTGCCTCTTTCCAAAACGAGTTAACACACTTTCTACAAGGGCATAAAATCTTGTTCCCTACAGCCGAATTTCTAAATGCAAAAGCCAAGAAGCTGTTTACACCTTGTAAATATGTCTTGTCGTGCCTACATGCATCATCATTTTCATTCTTAGGTTAAATTCCATTTAAGCTATAGATATCACATTTATATTTGTGTTATAATGGATTTGTACCTAGCATCATCATTGATCCATGTCTTATCCACCATGGTTTAGGACTACTTCTTAAAAACTCAGTGACTGCAACATCAAAGTTATAGAAAAATATATTTCAGGTTATCAACTCACAATTAACTGCCTCCTTCTCCACTAATTTACATTTAAACACTGTAGCATAATTTAGAGTTGTATGTGTGGATTACTATTGAAGTTTTACATGAACTAAAAGGTTAGGAGACATAAAACTTACCTGGGATCGGACGACCGTACCGTAGGCCTGCTCGCGCACGCGCACAGCCGTGGCCGCGCCGGCCGGCGCTTCTCCGCCGGACTCGTAGCAGTGCGCGCGGTCGGCCTTGCTCCTCTGGAGTAGCAGTGGGGCACGTCAGCTTAGCAAAAAAACAAAGGAAGAAGCTAGCTAGCAGGGCGCGCGCACGTACGGTTGGAGAAGCTAGCTAGCAGGGCGCGCGCGGTTGGAGAAGCTAGCTAGCAGGGCGCGCGCGGTTGGAGGATGGCTGGTGGCCGACCGCAGGGCGCGCGGGCGATGGCTGGTGGCCGACCGGAGCAAACTCACGCGCGGCTGCGGGGACGGCTGGAATATTTGGGCGGCGGCGGTTGGTATTACGGGAAAGGAGAGATAGGGTTTTGGATGGCGGCAGCTGGTATTTGGGCCACCAATTTTGCGCGCCAGTACAGGACACACCGCGAAGCCGCAAATTGCACAGTGCTTTTTATGGCGACTGACAGTGCGATGCTATAGGTATGAATTGTCGACTGACAAAGCGATACTATTTACATACGAATATAACGACTAACACTCAGTTGGAATATAGACATATGCCGACTCACCATCTGTGGCAATGTATACTGACTAACAATTCGATGCTAATTCTCTATTTATAGCGACAGTCGTCAGACACTAATTTGGTGTTGTGGTATAGTGAGATACACATAACAAAATCTAGTGTAGTCATCTATAAACGTGAGAAAGTATCTTTTACCACCTTTGGTCAAAATTCCATTCATCTCGCACAGATCAGAATGAACAAGTTCTAGAGGTGCCAAATTCCTCTCCTCAGCAGCCTTGTGAGGCTTGCGGGGTTGTTTTGATTCAACACACACATGGCACTTAGACTTTTTGACCAGGTTAAATTTAGGAATTAGATTTATATTTGCTAACCGTATAAGACAGTCAAAGCTTGCATGACAAAAACGTGAATGTCATAAATCTGACTCATCAGAAAAAATAACAGAATTCACCAGTTTGTTACACACATCATGCACTGATAAGCGGAACAAACCTCCGCAGTCATATCCTTTACCAACAAAAATACCATGTTTTGACACAACACATTTATTTGACTCAAGAACAACTTTGTATCCATCTCGACATAGCATCGAAGCACTAACAAGATTCTTCTTGATAGAGGGCACATGCTGCACGCTCTTCAATGGCACCGTCTTTCCCGAAGTAAACTTCAGAATGACCGTACCAACACCAAGAACATGAGCACGCGACCCATTTCCCATTAACAAGGCGCCAGACCTCCCGACCTGGTAGGAAGAGAACATAGAGACATTAGCACACACATGAATGTTTGCACCACTATCCATCCACCACTCAGATGAATTACAAACTGAGAGAACAAATGGTAAAGAATTACCATACCCAGATGTTCCATCTCCAGTTTCAGTGGTTACAACATTAGCTGATTTCTTGTCCTGTGTGAACTTGCGATCAGGGCACTCTCTAGCCCAATGTTGATCACTGCCACAGACAAAGCATCCTCCCTTTCCCTTGTTGTTCTTCTTCTTTTTAAACTGTGCTGTTTGAACAGGTTTATTTGTATTCTCTTGTTTGTTCTGGTTTTTCTTATTGTTAAACTTGCGGAAGTTTCTCTTCTGCACCATATTAGTAGTAGAGATCTCAACACCTTTTCCATTGTCCTTTGTTCTAGCTCTTTCCTCAACATCAAGAGTACCAATGGGCTCTTCCACATTGAACTCTTGTCTCTTATGTTTGAGAGAGGTAGCAAAGTCCTTCCAAGAAGGTGGCAACTTGGCGATTATACCGCCAGCCACAAACTTGTCAGGCAAAGGACAAGGAAAAAGCTCGAGTTCCTTAGCTAGTGCCTGAAACTCATGAGCTTGTTCCACTACAGATCGGTTCTCAACCATCTTGTAGTCATACAGCTGCTCCATGAGATACAGCTCGCTACCAGCGTCAGTAACTCCAAACTTTCCAACAAGTGCATCCTATAGCTCTTTCCCTGTGGGAAGGATGATATAGCTTTTCTAGAATTTTGTATCAAGTGCGCTAATTACTGCTCCTCTAAAGAGGTTGTCATCAGCCTTAAACTTAGCCTCTTCCTGAAAGGGAAATGTGCCCTTGGGCCATTTCTAAGTATTTTGGTGATTTAGTGCCCAACACAGGTGCCTAATTGTAAAATTGTGGACAAAGTACAAATCAAGGATAAAGGTATGTTTCTAAGCCTTAGTACATTGGTTTTGTGTACTAATATACTTGTCTAAGTGTTAGAAACAGAAAGTAGAAGAAAAGAAGAGAGGAGAAAAAGACTTGGCTGTGTGCAGGCAAGACTCAGTTCGGTCTGGAGCACCGGACTGTCCGGTGTGCACCGGACAGTATCCGGTGCGCCAGGCTGGCTCGGAGCGAACTGGCCGCTCTCGGGAATTCGCCGACGGCGTACGGCTAAAATTCACCGGACTGTCCGGTGAGCCAACGGTCGGCGGGGCCAACGGTCGGCCGCGCGATCTGCGCGGGACACGTGGCCGAGCCAACGGTCGGAAGACGGCACCGGACTGTCCGGTGTGCACCGGACATGTCCGGTGCGCCAACGGCGCCAGATCTGCCAACGGTCTGCAACGGTCGGCTTCGCTGTTTAAGGAAACAAATCGGGCACCGGACAGTGTCCGGTGTGCACCGGACTGTCCGGTGCCCCCGACGACAGAAGGCAAGGATGGCCTTCCGGATTTGCTCTCAACGGCTCCTAGCTGCCTTGGGGCTATAAAAGGAGCCCCTAGGCGCATGGAGGAGAGACACAAGCAACCTTTGAGCATTCTTGATCATCCACACTCAGTCTTTGCGCATTTGTTTGTCATTCTAAGTGTTTCGAGCTCCGTTCTAGTGAGAACTTTGTGATACTCTTGTGAGCTCGATTCTTGGCCGTGTGTGTGCGCGTTTCGCTGTGGATTTGTGTGTGTTGCTTCCCTCCCTTACTCTGTGCTTCTTTGTGATCATATACTTGTAAGGGCAAGAGACTCCAATTTGTGGAGATTCCTTGCAAACGGGATAGTGAAAGGCAAAACAAAACACTGTGGTATTCAAGTGGGTCTTTGGACCGCTTGAGAGGGGTTGATTGCAACCCTCGTCCGTTGGGACGCCACAACGTGGAGTAGGCAAGCGTTGGTCTTGGCCGAACCACGGGATAAACCACTGTGTCACCTCTGTGCTTGATCTCTTGTGGTATTGTGTTTTGTTGAGACTTCTCTTTAGCCACTTGGCAATTATTGTGCTAACACTTAACAAGTTTTTGTGGCTTAAGTTTTAAGTTTTCACAGGATCACCTATTCACCCCCCCCCCCCTCTAGGTGCTCTCAATTGGTATCAGAGTCGTTCTCTTCACTAAGGGACTAACCGCCCGAAGAGATGGATCCTAAGGGGAAGGGTATCGTGATCAACGACAAAGAGAAGGAATCCTTCGTCAACGAGCCAAAGGACGATAAGCCTACCGACTCCGGCTCGGGCCACAGACGGAAGGAAGGGAAGAAGAAGAAGACAAGGCGCATCAAGGAGATCGTCTACTACGACAGCGATGAGTCTACTTCTTCCCAAAAGGACGACCACAGCGACTACGAGAGAAGGAAACCGGTTAATTCGAACTTTTCTTTTGACTACTCTCGTATTCCGCAAAGTTCAAATTCACATTTGCTCTCCATTCCACTCGGCAAGCCCCCACACTTTGATGGAGAGGACTACGGATTTTGGAGCCACAAAATGCGTAGTCACCTATTCTCTCTCCATCCTAGTATTTGGGAGATTGTAGAGAGTGGAATGCACTTTGATAGTTCGGATAGTCCCATGTTCATTAATGAACAAATTCATAAGAATGCACAAGCTACTACTGTTCTTCTAGCTTCCTTGTGCAGGGATGAATACCATAAAGTAAGCGGCTTGGATAACGCCAAGCAGATCTGGGACACCCTCAAGATTTCTCATGAGGGGAACGACGTCACCTTGCTCACCAAGATGGAGTTGGTGGAGGGAGAGCTCGGACGGTTCGCAATGATAAGAGGCGAGGAGCCAACGCAAACATATAATCGGCTCAAGACCCTTATCAACAAGATAAGGAGCTACGGGAGCACGCGATGGACGGACCACGACGTCGTCCGACTAATGCTAAGGTCATTTACCGTTCTTGATCCTCATTTGGTAAACAATATACGTGAAAATCCCAGGTACACCAAGATGTCGCCCGAAGAAGTTCTTGGGAAATTTGTTAGCGGGCGAATGATGATCAAGGAGGCGAGGTATGTGGACGACGCCTTGAATGGTCCGATCAACGAGCCGCAACCCCTTGCTCTCAAGGCAACACGAAGCAAGGAGGCGCTACCCAGCAAGGTGGCACAGATTGAGGCGGCCGGACTCAATGATGAAGAGATGGCTCTCATCATCAAAAGATTCAAGACGGTGCTTAAAGGTCACAAGGGACAACCAAGCAAGACCAAAGCCAAGGGGAAGCGCTCATGTTTCAAATGCGGTAAGCTTGGTCATTTTATCGCTAACTGTCCCGATAATGAAAGTGACCAGGAAAAGGGGAACAAAAGAGAGAAGAAGAAGCAATACAAGAAGGCAAAGGGCGAGGCACATCTAGAAAAGGAGTGGGACTCGGATTGCTCCTCCTCCGACTCCGACAATGAAGGACTCGCTGCCACCGCCTTCAACAAGTCTTCCCTCTTCCCCAACGAGCGTCTCACATGCCTTATGGCAAGGGAGAAGAAGGTGAGTACTCAAGACTCCACTTATGCTTCTTCTAGTGATAGTGAGACTAGTGATGATGATGACATAGATTATTCATGCTTGTTCAAGGGCTTAGATAGATCTAAGATAGATAAAATTAATGAGTTGATTGATGCTTTGAATGATAAAAATAGATTACTAGAAAAACAAGAGGATCTTTTATATGAGGAGCATGATAAATTTGTTAGTGCACAAAATTCTCTTGCTCTAGAAATTAAAAGAAATGAAGTGCTTTCTAGTGAATTATCTTCCTGTCATGAAACCATTACTACCTTAAGAAGTGTTAATAATGATTTAAGTGCCAAACTAGAAGTAGCTAATAAATCAAATTCCTGTGTTGAAAATGTTACAATTTGCACCAGGTGTAAGGATTTTGATGTTAATGCCTGTAGTGGACACTTAGTTTCAATTTCAAAACTAAATGATGAAGTGGCTAGTCTTAATGCCCAACTTAAGACTAGCAAGAGTGAAGTTGATAAAATAAAATTTGCAAGGGATGCCTACACGGTTGGTAGACACCCCTCAATTAAGGATGGTCTTGGCTTCAAGAAAGAGGCCAAGAACTTAACCAGCCATAAGGCTCCCATCTTCGTCAAGGAGAAGGGGAAGGCCCCTATGGCTAGTAGTGCTAAAAAGAACCATGCTTTCTTGTACCATGATAGGAGACATGCTAGAAATGCCTATAATGATTTTGATTCACATATTTATGATTCTCATGCCATGTTTGCTTCTAGTTCTTCCTATAAGCATGATAGAGATATGTGTAGGAGAAATGTTGTGCATATGCCTAGGAGAAATTTTGCTCATGTCCCTAGAAAAGTTGTGAACAAACCTTCTACCATTTATTATGCTTGCAATGCTCCCTTTGCTATTTGTAGAAAGGGTAAGAAGGTAATTGCTAGGAAGTTAGGGGCAAGATGCAAGGGAGATAAAACTTGCATTTGGGTCCCTAAGGATATTTGTGCTAACCTTGCAGGACCCAACATGAGTTGGGTACCTAAGACCCAAGCCTAAATTTGCCTTGCAGGTTTATGCATCCTGTGGCAGAACCACCCGAATTATTCCAGCTTAAGTGCCTAAGTCATGCCTCAAGGGCCGTGACACACTTAAATCGGAATAACCCGTCAGTCCTTCAGATCTAGTCTGATAGAGCCACTTAACCAGGATCAAATTCCACAATCTCACTCGAAGGTGAGTCACAGAAGAAATACAATAAAACAGGAAACCTCAAATTAAGTACTGGATTATTACATAAATCGGAGTTCTGGAGTAGCAATTAAAGTTCATTAAGTAAAGTGCAGCGGATAATCGATGTCGTCGGTAATGAGGAAATGGGCAAGGCCTAGCCCACTACTCCTCATGCTCCTCTCCTGCCGGAGCAACATCCCACTCGACCGTCCAACTCGGTGGCAGGGTGGTAGGCCAAGTCACACCATCAACCAGATCCTGCATGGTACCTGCAAAAATGGTGCCACAAGCAAGGCTGAGTATACTAATACTCAGCTAGACTTACCCGGTGTGAGGAGTCTACTCCTCTACCTCTAGACTATGCAGCTGTTTGGCTGAGGGGTTTGGTTTGCCAAAAGCACTAGCTGTTTCTAAAATCATCTTTTAGCTTATCAATTTCTACCATCATTAACTCAGCTAGATTTGCTCCTTCTAAGCATACATGGTAACAATCAATTAATTCAATCAACAAGTTATCTCATATAACCACATTTCACTTCTTACTCGATGCAGTACAAGGAATCAAGCAGTCTCATTAGCTGCGAGAAGCAGACGATTCGAATCGAGTTTTAAAACCTTGCAAGGTAAACCTAAACACACGGCATGTCAGGGCACTCCGACCCTACACATGACAACCGTCCCCATCGATTCCCCGTTCGCGTCCAGGCCTCACCGCCTTGGCATACAATGCTCCACTGACCCCGGCTGCCGCCGTGCAGTGACCGCACTTGTACCCACCATAGCTAGCATGGGAGACCCAGTCTCAGGCCGCATGAGGGATAAAGTCCGCGCCCGGCTTCACTCAGGTACTAAGTTTACCGATTACCATTTTTCCCGGCATGTGCTTAGTACGTTCAAAAGCTTGACTCAGGTATCCACACATTAATCCTTAATTCATTTTCCCGTCTCATGGACAAGGCATCCTCCCTGGATCCAAGTCCATAGACCAACATCTATCCCGTTATCAAGATGAATACAATCAATTCCTGACCTCGCGCGAGTGCTAGAAAAATCACTCGACTTCTACCGAGATCCTGATCAGCAAGCAACTACTCGGCCTAGCATACTAGTATTCATCTCAGAAAGGAGTCCTAAGTTCATGCATCTAGAGGTTTCAAGCAATTCCTACACTTAAGTGCACATTACAAACCTACAAGCATTAAGTGTAGTAAAGTAGCATATAATAGTAGGTTATGCATAAAACCGGGGCTTGCCTTCAACTGCTGGGGCTGCGGGGAGATCCTCAATAGCAGCCTCTGAAGCCTGCTCCTGGTCCTCCTCTTGGACAGGTCCTTGCTCGGGGATGAGCACGTACTCTCCGTCGGCTAGATTACAATCTAATGAATGCAATGCGTAAGATATATGCATGATATGATATGTGCTTTTAGAAATCATAACTTAAAAGGTGTATAATTTTTCTTGAGTTAAACAAAGTTAACTTTACTTATGCAAGACCCTTGGGTGGTATACTTGGTAATTTAAGTTAAACTTTAGCTAAGGCAAGTGGTAGGTTTTACTTTCAGGGGTTCCACTGGATTCTTTTAAGTCTTAGGGATAATGATAAGTACTCAAGTTAGACTTATTGAGGTGGGGTTTATTTCCTCTTTCCTTTTTCTTTATTCTCTTTAATGTTTTGGAGTAGGTTTGAACTACAAGTTGCCTTTATAAAATTCTAAAAATTCTGTAAAAATTACAGTGGCTTGCTACTGGTGTGTGTTTCTCTGTCTTAAAATTTGGGGATCAGAAAGTGAATAGTTTTCTCTGCACAAAATTATTAAGTTCTAGGGTAGAAGAGGTGCTTTGAACTACAACTAATATTTAACAGTGGGTAATTCTTCAGAACTTATTTTTGCTGGCTTTTAGGTGTTATAATATGACTTGATACAAACTTCTAGCCATTAATACCTTTTAATTATTTTTCTATGGTTTTCTCAAGTTTCTAGCCAAATGGGTGCTTTCTACTACCACTATATTTGAAAAATATCAAACAACAGAATCCTTACTTTTCCTAGTCATTGTTTTGTGCAAGAGCAATCATTCTGAAGTTTGGCATCTTTTTGCTTAAGGGAAGGGGGTGGGGTGCATTATTTGAATTAAATGGCCTTTCCCTTAAATCATTAGCAAATGGTATGAGTTTGCTTCTTTTTCATGGGTTTGCATTTTTCTCTGGTAGTTTACCTTATTAAGGACTTAGCTAATTTTTGGTTGCTCATTATCACAATATTTGAGGTTGTTCATGATTTAGTTAGAAAATGCCTTATTATCACCTTGGATTTATTTTCCTTACTCAAGAAGTTGGACTGAGGTGCTTTATATTTTTGCAGTGGGGCTCTGGTGGTTATAAGTTCACTGGATTTTTGTTAAGCATTTTGGTTATAGTTTTGCCTCTTTAATAATTGATTTCCAGCCTTATTTAGGCTGAATAATTCATTGTAATTTAACACTTGTCCAAATTAATAGTCTCTGTATTTTTCCAAGGTTCTCTGTTACATAAGTAAACTAGGAAAAATAATATTAATCACTGTTCATTAATTTCTAATACCTTTTTGATTTTCTCTAAGTTTTGGTCAAAACATCTTTAAATGAGAAACTACATCATAATTTCTAATGCTGGGGTTCCTACTATTTTTAAACAGTGTCTAAAGGAGGTTTGAATACCCACAAATTTTCTTAAGTCTAGTACAGAAGAAAAACTAATTTTCCTTGGTTAAATAAGGTTTAGGGGGTTTCTATTTTTAATTTTAAACTCTAAAATTTTGAACAGAAAGCATAGGGTTTACCATTTTTAAATGATAGATTGTAATATACAGAGGCTAGCAAAATTGGTTTGACATTTTTTGAGTAAGAATTCATCAAGTTATGAATTTTACAAGTTCTCTGGTTATTTAAAAGAATTTCAGAATCGATTTAAATGAAAACCTACTTTACACTGGGGTCCCTGGGTGTTTTCTAAGTTTTTCCTCGTGAATCAGTCCTCAGGTTACTATTCACCAGGGTCTCTGACATTGCAGAAAACCCCTCGGGTTTTTCACCTCCTAACCCGAGGTCCTTAGCTTAACTTAAACAGTAGCCGCGGCGGGGAAAAGGGCGGAGGGGCTTACCGGTGGCGAGACTGCTCCGGTGAAGTGGTCGAGGATGACGGGGAGGTCCTGGGGATCACAACGGTGTGCGGAACGCCGTCGGAGATGGCCGGAGTCGGTCGGTCCACGCGCGCAGGCGGGGATGCTCGTCGGCGGCGAAGAGACCGGCCTGGCCACGGCGAGATAGTTCAATCAAATGGGTCAGGGAGGTCCACGGGATGCCAGAGAAGACATGAGCGAGAGAAATTGGGTGGAGACTCACCGGATAACTCGGTCCACGCGCGCGGCGGAAGACCGAAGTCCGGCGAAGTCGATCACGGGCCTCCGGTGACGTCCGGCTGGGTCCGAGGGCTTGGCGAGCTTCACGGACTACTGGTGGAGCTGGCTGAAGCACTGGCTGGGCTTGAGGACGGCTGGGGCGGGCTGGCCACGGTGGCCGAAGCTTGGGCGGCAATGGCGGGCGGAAAACAAGCTCGCCGGAGCTAAGGGAAGCGGCTGGCCGAAGAGGGTGGGTGCGGGGTGAAGTGAGGCGCGCCTGGGGAGGCTTTATAGGCGCGGGCGGGCACGGCCGAGGGCGAGGACGCGCGGCGGATGCGACTGGTCGCCGGGGAGCGCGCGCGCGCGGGTTGGGCGAGCTCTGGCACGCCGGCCAGGGTCGAACACGTGGGAGCACGCGTTCTGCCCAAGTTCTGGCGCGTGTAGTCGCTCATCCGAGCCTGCTCTCGCCTTGGTCAATGCACAAAACCTCTTCCCCTCCCTACAAGCTACCATTCTTGTGTGGAGGTCATAGGATTTTGCCTACTGGTTGCAGAGATATGGAGCCAGGAAATCTGGTCTGTCTCCCTGCGCAAATCCGAGGCAAATCCAAGGTTTAGTCGTGTCTAGGGCTCGCGTCCCAATGCCATCTTCTGGCACACGACAGAGGGGTTAGTTAGGCACATTTTTGTCAATGGGGCCATTAGGATTCGAGTTAGGGATCAAGGTGAACATCCCTGATCTTTGGCTCAAGGTCTGATTTTCAGAAATCTGAAATTCAGAATTCTCATCAAGTCCACACATGGAAAGCTTGATTTGGGGTTTTATTTGAGCTATTTTGGTTAAGCTTTCTCAACCTTTCTTGTTGCCCATTAAATATACTTCAATTTTTATATTTGGCTCAACTCAAAATTTTAAACTTTTCACTCCCTTTTCCTCTCTTTTGAATTTTTGCTCATGGGGCTCATTCAGGGTTTTTAAACTAGGGTTGCACAATCTGATCTTTTAAGGGACTTATTTGTTTTGATCATGACACTTTAAGTATATACTTGGTGACTTCATTATTTCTTAAGTTATTTTGATGCTCATGCTTACTTTGGTTCACATAAAATGATGGCTCTTGGTTTGGCTTTTGAAAGAAAAACCCTGAGTGACACTGGGGTGTCACAGGCTTCCCCCCTTAAAGGAATCTCGTCCCGAGATTCGGGCCAGAGTCCTCCCGGGGTAAAGCGAAGGGTGAGGCTGATAGGAAAAGGGTGATGATTGCCATTATTAGGATAAACTGCTCTTCGAATGTCATTCTCTTTGCAACTTCAGAAGGAAGTCCTTTTAAGTTTTACTTTATAGTTACTTCATTCTGAATTAAGATCATCTTTTTGGAAACTAGATTCGAAAGGCAGGAGGAGGGGTTGGGGGTGATTACGTACCAGCTTCCTTAGGTAGGCAATCGGGAAAGTTGGATCTCAGGAATTCCTCGGTTTCCCAAGTAGCTTCCTCCTCTGAGTGATTACTCCACTGGACCTTGAACATCTTGATCGATTTAGCCCGGGTTGATCTTTCCTTGCAATCCAGAATCTTGGAGGGGTACTCTTGGTACGAGAGATCTGGCTCTATCTCCAATTCTGGCTCTGCTAAGATTTCAGTCGGCAATCGAACACACTTCTTCAGCTGAGACACATGGAAAACATTGTGAATGGCAGACATCTTTGAAGGTAACTTCAGCTTGTATGCCACGGGTCCACATGCTTCTATGATCTCATAAGGTCCAATGTAGCGAGGGGCTAGCTTGCCTTTGATCCCAAATCTCTGCATTCCCTTGGTGGGTGATACCTTGAGGTATACAAAACTTCCCACCCCGAACTGGAGAGGTTTCCTTCTTCTATCATGATAACTCTTCTGCCTGGCCTGAGCAGCTTCTAGATTCTTCCTGATTAGCTTGACCTTCCTTTCGGCTTCAGTCACTAAATCAGGTCCAAAAACTTCTCTTTCACCAGACTGAGACCAATTGAGTGGTGTCCTGCACCTTCTCCCATAGAGAGCTTCAAAAGGTGCCATCTTTAGGCTGGATTGATAACTATTGTTATAAGCAAACTCTGCCAGGGAGAGGTGCTTATCCCAGTTCTTGCCACAATCGATCGCACAAGCTCTCAGCATATCTTCCAGAATCTGGTTTACCCTTTCCGTCTGACCATCAGTCTGTGGGTGGTAAGCTGAACTCCTGATTAGCTTGGTTCCCAAAGACTTTTGCAATTGTTCCCAAAATCTGGCAACAAATTGGGCTCCTCGGTCAGAAACAATGGTCCGAGGTAATCCGTGCAAACACACGATCCGGTCAATATACAATTCTGCATATCTCTGAGCCTTATCAGTGGTGTGCACAGGAAGAAAATGTGCCACTTTCGTCAATCGGTCTACAATAACCCAAATTGAATCATGATGACGAGGGGTGTTGGGTAGACCCACAATGAAATCCATGCTGATGTCGTCCCACTTCCACGAAGGTACGGGTAGTGGTTGCAAAGCTCCAGCGGACTTCAAGTGGCTTGCCTTTACCCTCTGACAGGTGTCACATTCTGATACATACTGGGCTATTTCCCTCTTCATTCTGGTCCACCAGTACAAAGGCTTCAAATCATGGTACATCTTGGTGCTTCCCGGATGCATAGAGAATTTGGAGAGATGAGCTTCATCCAAAATTCTCCTCTTGAGATCCTGGTCTTTAGGAATTACCAATCTGTTTTTGAACCATAACACACCCTTCTCATCCTGGCAGAAACAATTATACTTCTCAACCTTCTGATGGAGATTCTTCTTGATAATCTGCACTCCCTTGTCACTGAGCTGGGCCATAATGATCTGGTCTTGCAAAGCTGGCTCAACAGAAATGTGAGACAAAGAACCAGAGGAAATCACTTCAATTTGCATCTTGCTCAACTCATCACACAAGGTGTTAATGCGAGAATCCATCAGAACACAGTTGCACTGCAACTTCCGACTCAAGGCGTCAGCTACCACATTAGCCTTTCCTGGGTGATAATGTACCTCCAGCTCATAATCCTTGATCAGCTCTAGCCATCTTCTCTGCCTCATGTTAAGATCAGCCTGAGTAAAAATGTACTTAAGGCTCTTATGATCAGTGAAGATGTTGCAGTGGGTTCCCATTAGATAGTGCCTCCACATCTTCAATGCATGAACCACTGCTGCTAACTCAAGGTCATGAGTGGGATAATTTTGCTCATGAGGCCTGAGGGCTCTTGAAGCATAAGCAATGACTCGGTCGTCTTGCATCAAGACACAACCTAGCCCGGTGCCCGAGGCATCACAATATACATCAAAAGGTTTGCTGCTGTCGGGTTGCACCAATACTGGTGCTGTGGTCAGATGCTGCCTTAATGCATGGAAGGCATCTTCGCACTTCTGACTCCACACAAATTTGACTTCTTTCTTTAGCAACTCAGTAATAGGCTTCGCAATTCGAGAGAAGTCCGGAATAAATCTTCGGTAATAACCAGCTAATCCCAGAAAACTCCGAATCTGACGAACAGTTGTTGGCGGCTTCCAGTTCATCACCTCTTGCACTTTATCAGGATCAACAGCTATTCCAGCCTGAGAGATAGTGTGACCCAAGAATTTGATTTCCTTTAGCCAAAAATCACACTTGGATAACTTGGCATAAAGGTGGTGCTCTCGCAGACGTTGAAGTACTACATGCAAATGCCCGGCATGTTCTTCTTCGTTCCTTGAGTACACCAGAATATCATCGATGAAAACCACCACGAACTTATCCAATTCCGGCATAAAAACAGAATTCATCAGATACATGAAATATGCTGGTGCATTTGTCAGCCCGAATGACATCACCAAGAATTCATATAGCCCATATCTGGTTGAGAATGCCGTCTTCGGAATATCACTTGCTCGTATTTTGATCTGATGGTAGCCAGAGCGAAGGTCTATCTTGGAAAACACCTTGGCTCCGACCAACTGGTCAAAGAGAACATCAATACGAGGCAAAGGATACTTGTTCTTGATAGTTACCGCATTAAGAGGGCGGTAATCTATACACAGCCTCAAGCTTTCATCCTTCTTCTTCACAAATAGTGCTGGACATCCCCAAGGCGAAGTGCTCGGGCGAATGAAACCCTTATCCAGCAACTCTTGCAATTGCTTCTTCAATTCTGCCAACTCAGCGGGCGGCATTCGGTAGGGCCTCTTGGAAATTGGGGCCGTTCTCGGTTGCAACTCGATGGCGAATTCAATATCCCGGTCCGGTGGCATTCCTGGCAATTCATCAGGAAAGACATCTGCATACTCACAGACCACTGGGATCTTCTTTAAAGGTAGCTCCGTCATAGAGAAAGCACATGACTGAGAAGAACCCTGACTAGGCAAAATCAAGGTGAAATTCCCGCAGAAAGGGGAATTAACTTCCACTGTACGACTGGCTACATCAAGCACAACTTGGTGCAAGGTCATCCAATTTGCCCCTAGAATAATGTCCACATTCTCCAATCCCAACACAAGAAGAGTGGTTTTGATAATGTGGCTTCCCAGTTGAATAGGCAC
Source organism: Zea luxurians (assembly GCA_029449295.1). Taxonomy (NCBI): domain Eukaryota; kingdom Viridiplantae; phylum Streptophyta; class Magnoliopsida; order Poales; family Poaceae; genus Zea; species Zea luxurians. The sequence goes on along the minus strand of JAOPSE010000016.1, from coordinate 71,835,999 downwards.
ACTTTGGTTTAATTGATTAGTTGCAATTTTACCCCCGGGTGTGACTATCATGAATGACCCCTTTGAGTGAGAGAATGGCAGTTTGCATTTAGCATTGAACTTTTGGCTAATGAAACTATGAGATGCACCAGAATCAAACAGAATTAAAGCAGGTTGATTATAAACTGAAAAGATACCAGTCATGATAGGAGCTCCTTCTGGCACTTCCTCAAGAGCAGTGAAGTTGAGCTTCCCTTGCCTGACTTGCACCTTCTGCTTTCTTCCCTTGTCTTGATTTGGTGCTGGCATCTGCCTCTGCTGGTTCCTGGGACAATTCTTGGCATAGTGGCCCACATTGCCACAAGTGAAACACTTGTTCCCATTGCCCTGGCGGAACTGCTGCTGCGGAGGCTGATTGTTCCTTGGGGCGGGAGCTGGGTAGCGGTTGGGTGTCGGCTGCTGCTGCTGCTGAGGTGGCCTGATCACCCATCTGCCTGCCTGCTGCTGGAAACCCCTGCTCTGATTGTGAGAAACAATCCGGAACCTCTGAGCTTGAGCGGATGGTGCTGCCATTGGTGCCTTTCTCTTCTTCTCTGCCCGGTGAGCAACAATGCAATCCTCCTGGGAGATGGCCATATTGACCAACTCATTGAAGCTATCAGCCCGGACAGTGTTGAGTCGTTCCCGCAGCTTGGTATTGAGAGCCCTGCGGAAGCGATCCCTCTTTTTCTCATCAGAATCAGCATGATATCCTGCATACTGGCATAAGTCATTGAAGGCTTGCACATACTGCAGTACCGTGCGGGTTCCTTGATTGAGGGCCAGAAACTCATTCAACTTCCGATCAAGAATGCCAACTGGAATGTGGTGTCCTCTGAAGGCAGTCTTGAATTCCTCCCAAGATACCTCACGATCATCAGGGAGCATAGCACGGAAGTGATCCCACCAAGTCCGAGCAGAACCGCGAAGCTGCTGCGCGGCGAAGCGGGTCTTGGTAGCATCAGGGCAGTCTCCCGTGAGGAGGGGAAACTTGGACTCGACGACGCGAAGCCATACGTCGGCGTCCAACGGATCCTCTGCCTTGGCGAATAAGGGCGGCTGCGTGCTCAGAAACTCCTGGTATGTTGCCATAGCCGGAGGTCGCTGAGGCTGGCCTCCACCATGCTGCTGGGGGTGGGGCTGCCGCTGCAAGAGCTGTCGCAGAATCTCATTCTGCTGGGCCATCAGCTCCTGCACTGTGGGGGCTGGAGGAGGTGGCGGGGGAACCTGCTCGTTCTGCCCGCGACGCTGCCTAGCTGCCATCTGAAAACAGAGATTGTCGCCATTGTTATCCCAACTCACAATTTCGAACGGCAAGATATCATTTCATATAGAAGAAATAGAATGCCATAATCATAATATCAGGTTCGAAATGAAGATAACATGGTGACAAGGATCCCACAGATTCCAAAAGTTTACAGGATTACATTAATCAGGGGAAAGTACCCACAAGCCTAGTCCAAAATATGATACTACTAAGCTCGCATAGGTTTCTATCCACCTAAAATGTCGAAGTGACTGCTTAACCCTGAGCGGTGGAAGCGACACTGGATGCGGGTGAAGGGGGCATCGCGGAGGTAGTCCCATTGGCACCAGGGGCTGGTCCTAGCTCCTCGGGAGCCTCTTCTCCCTCGCTTCCTGCTTCATTGGCCTCCATCTCCAGGTGGTGCATGTCCAAGTGGTCGTTTGCTTCCTCGAGTTCCCTCTGCACATCGTGAAGCTGGTTCTCCAAGACATCAATAGTGTTGTCTCGGATCTCCACTTGCTGCTCCAGGGTAGCGATACGCTGGTTCAGCCTCTCCACCTGCAGATCCTTTTCCACCAACTCTGTGGATAGGTCGACCACAAAATCTTCCCGACTGTCGAGAGTGAGCTTGGCAGTCCGAGCGGTGTTAGCGAGAAGTGTCATAGCATCGCTCTGAAGGGCCTGAAGGCGGTACAGCGCACTCATGCACTGAACGGTGACCCTCCCAACCAAGTCAGGATACATGGCCCACACATCCTTCACATGGCTCACGCGGTTACACCACATGGGATCATCCTTCCTCTCAGCAGGGAAGAGCCCCAAAGGGTGCATCACCATCTCCAGGGGATGGTAGCCACAGAAAGTCGTCAGAGCCTTCATGGCTGCTGCCTCAACGGTGTCGTCCGTCCTGAGTCCGATCGTCTCAGAGTCAAGAGAACGCCAACCCGACTGAAGGGGATGAGCCTCCAAAGTCAGCCAGACCCGACAACGAGGTACCCGATGCTCCTCATACAACTGCACCGTGTATAAAGGGGGCGTAGGGTAACCGGCGGAGTTAAGCACTTCCCACAAGATGGAGGGAAAGCCATCACGAGAAAGGAAGTCAGAACTGAAACGTGAGTCTCCTCCACTAGCGGGGGTGGGTGAATTCATCTGCGGAAGGGAATCAAAGATAAAGATTATGGTGGAAGGAAAAAGAAAAAGAGAGCCCGAATGGTTTTAAGGAAAAAAGGGGTTAGCTCAAATTTTAATTTCCTCTTTATGTTTTATAATGCATGCATGCTGGAAGAAACGTTGCCTCTCAAAAAGAAAATAGGGTGCCTTTTTAGGGCATCCAAAAATATAGGTATTGGCCCACGGGGCCTAATTAATTAGCCACCTATTTCCCTCTATGCCTAAGGCCTTTCGTCCTAGGTCTAGCGGTCTAGTCCTGACGATCTATTAGCATTTTCTAGGCAAGTTTTAGATTTTGAAAATTGGTATTCTTGGTTTATTGTTTTTCTCTGTGGTGGAATTTGCTCCGATGCCAGCTGTGGCAGAACCACCCGAATTATTCCAGCTTAAGTGCCTAAGTCATGCCTCAAGGGCCGTGACACACTTAAATCGGAATAACCCGTCAGTCCTTCAGATCTAGTCTGATAGAGCCACTTAACCAGGATCAAATTCCACAATCTCACTCGAAGGTGAGTCACAGAAGAAATACAATAAAACAGGAAACCTCAAATTAAGTACTGGATTATTACATAAATCGGAGTTCTGGAGTAGCAATTAAAGTTCATTAAGTAAAGTGCAGCGGATAATCGATGTCGTCGGTAATGAGGAAATGGGCAAGGCCTAGCCCACTACTCCTCATGCTCCTCTCCTGCCGGAGCAACATCCCACTCGACCGTCCAACCCGGTGGCAGGGTGGTAGGCCAAGTCACACCATCAACCAGATCCTGCATGGTACCTGCAAAAATGGTGCCACAAGCAAGGCTGAGTATACTAATACTCAGCTAGACTTACCCGGTGTGAGGAGTCTACTCCTCTACCTCTAGACTATGCAGCTGTTTGGCTGAGGGGTTTGGTTTGCCAAAAGCACTAGCTGTTTCTAAAATCATCTTTTAGCTTATCAATTTCTACCATCATTAACTCAGCTAGATTTGCTCCTTCTAAGCATACATGGTAACAATCAATTAATTCAATCAACAAGTTATCTCATATAACCACATTTCACTTCTTACTCGATGCAGTACAAGGAATCAAGCAGTCTCATTAGCTGCGAGAAGCAGACGATTCGAATCGAGTTTTAAAACCTTGCAAGGTAAACCTAAACACACGGCATGTCAGGGCACTCCGACCCTACACATGACAACCGTCCCCATCGATTCCCCGTTCGCGTCCAGGCCTCACCGCCTTGGCATACAATGCTCCACTGACCCCGGCTGCCGCCGTGCAGTGACCGCACTTGTACCCACCATAGCTAGCATGGGAGACCCAGTCTCAGGCCGCATGAGGGATAAAGTCCGCGCCCGGCTTCACTCAGGTACTAGGTTTACCGGTTACCATTTTTCCCGGCATGTGCTTAGTACGTTCAAAAGCTTGACTCAGGTATCCACACATTAATCCTTAATTCATTTTCCCGTCTCATGGACAAGGCATCCTCCCTGGATCCAAGTCCATAGACCAACATCTATCCCGTTATCAAGATGAATACAATCAATTCCTGACCTCGCGCGAGTGCTAGAAAAATCACTCGACTTCTACCGAGATCCTGATCAGCAAGCAACTACTCGGCCTAGCATACTAGTATTCATCTCAGAAAGGAGTCCTAAGTTCATGCATCTAGAGGTTTCAAGCAATTCCTACACTTAAGTGCACATTACAAACCTACAAGCATTAAGTGTAGTAAAGTAGCATATAATAGTAGGTTATGCATAAAACCGGGGCTTGCCTTCAACTGCTGGGGCTGCGGGGAGATCCTCAATAGCAGCCTCTGAAGCCTGCTCCTGGTCCTCCTCTTGGACAGGTCCTTGCTCGGGGATGAGCACGTACTCTCCGTCGGCTAGATTACAATCTAATGAATGCAATGCGTAAGATATATGCATGATATGATATGTGCTTTTAGAAATCATAACTTAAAAGGTGTATAATTTTTCTTGAGTTAAACAAAGTTAACTTTACTTATGCAAGACCCTTGGGTGGTATACTTGGTAATTTAAGTTAAACTTTAGCTAAGGCAAGTGGTAGGTTTTACTTTCAGGGGTTCCACTGGATTCTTTTAAGTCTTAGGGATAATGATAAGTACTCAAGTTAGACTTATTGAGGTGGGGTTTATTTCCTCTTTCCTTTTTCTTTATTCTCTTTAATGTTTTGGAGTAGGTTTGAACTATAAGTTGCCTTTATAAAATTCTAAAAATTCTGTAAAAATTACAGTGGCTTGCTACTGGTGTGTGTTTCTCTGTCTTAAAATTTGGGGATCAGAAAGTGAATAGTTTTCTCTGCACAAAATTATTAAGTTCTAGGGTAGAAGAGGTGCTTTGAACTACAACTAATATTTAACAGTGGGTAATTCTTCAGAACTTATTTTTGCTGGCTTTTAGGTGTTATAATATGACTTGATACAAACTTCTAGCCATTAATACCTTTTAATTATTTTTCTATGGTTTTCTCAAGTTTCTAGCCAAATGGGTGCTTTCTACTACCACTATATTTGAAAAATATCAAACAACAGAATCCTTACTTTTCCTAGTCATTGTTTTGTGCAAGAGCAATCATTCTGAAGTTTGGCATCTTTTTGCTTAAGGGAAGGGGGTGGGGTGCATTATTTGAATTAAATGGCCTTTCCCTTAAATCATTAGCAAATGGTATGAGTTTGCTTCTTTTTCATGGGTTTGCATTTTTCTCTGGTAGTTTACCTTATTAAGGACTTAGCTAATTTTTGGTTGCTCATTATCACAATATTTGAGGTTGTTCATGATTTAGTTAGAAAATGCCTTATTATCACCTTGGATTTATTTTCCTTACTCAAGAAGTTGGACTGAGGTGCTTTATATTTTTGCAGTGGGGCTCTAGTGGTTATAAGTTCACTGGATTTTTGTTAAGCATTTTGGTTATAGTTTTGCCTCTTTAATAATTGATTTCCAGCCTTATTTAGGCTGAATAATTCATTGTAATTTAACACTTGTCCAAATTAATAGTCTCTGTATTTTTCCAAGGTTCTCTGTTACATAAGTAAACTAGGAAAAATAATATTAATCACTGTTCATTAATTTCTAATACCTTTTTGATTTTCTCTAAGTTTTGGTCAAAACATCTTTAAATGAGAAACTACATCATAATTTCTAATGCTGGGGTTCCTACTATTTTTAAACAGTGTCTAAAGGAGGTTTGAATACCCACAAATTTTCTTAAGTCTAGTACAGAAGAAAAACTAATTTTCCTTGGTTAAATAAGGTTTAGGGGGTTTCTGTTTTTAATTTTAAACTCTAAAATTTTGAACAGAAAGCATAGGGTTTACCATTTTTAAATGATAGATTGTAATATACAGAGGCTAGCAAAATTGGTTTGACATTTTTTGAGTAAGAATTCATCAAGTTATGAATTTTACAAGTTCTCTGGTTATTTAAAAGAATTTCAGAATCGATTTAAATGAAAACCTACTTTACACTGGGGTCCCTGGGTGTTTTCTAAGTTTTTCCTCGCAAATCAGTCCTCAGGTTACTATTCACCAGGGTCTCTGACATTGCAGAAAACCCCTCGGGTTTTTCACCTCCTAACCCGAGGTCCTTAGCTTAACTTAAACAGTAGCCGCGGCGGGGAAAAGGGCGGAGGGGCTTACCGGCGGCGAGACTGCTCCGGTGAAGTGGTCGAGGATGACGGGGAGGTCCTGGGGATCACAACGGTGTGCGGAACGCCGTCGGAGATGGCCGGAGTCGGTCGGTCCACGCGCGCAGGCAGGGATGCTCGTCGGCGGCGAAGAGACCGGCCTGGCCACGGCGAGATAGTTCAATCAAATGGGTCAGGGAGGTCCACGGGATGCCAGAGAAGACATGAGCGAGAGGAATTGGGTGGAGACTCACCGGATAACTCGGTCCACGCGCGGCGGCGGAAGACCGAAGTCCGGCGAAGTCGATCACGGGCCTCCGGTGACGTTCGGCTGGGTCCGAGGGCTTGGCGAGCTTCACGGACTACTGGTGGAGCTGGCTGAAGCACTGGCTGGGCTTGAGGACGGCTGGGGCGGGCTGGCCACGGTGGCCGAAGCTTGGGCGGCAATGGCGGGCGGAAAACAAGCTCGCCGGAGCTAAGGGAAGCGGCTGGCCGAAGAGGGTGGGTGCGGGGTGAAGTGAGGCGCGCCTGGGGAGGCTTTATAGGCGCGGGCGGGCACGGCCGAGGGCGAGGACGCGCGGCGGATGCGACTGGTCGCCGGGGAGCGCGCGCGCGCGGGTTGGGCGAGCTCTGGCACGCCGGCCAGGGTCGAACACGTGGGAGCACGCGTTCTGCCCAAGTTCTGGCGCGTGTAGTCGCTCATCCGAGCCTGCTCTCGCCTTGGTCAATGCACAAAACCTCTTCCCCTCCCTACAAGCTACCATTCTTGTGTGGAGGTCATAGGATTTTGCCTACTGGTTGCAGAGATATGGAGCCAGGAAATCTGGTCTGTCTCCCTGCGCAAATCCGAGGCAAATCCAAGGTTTAGTCGTGTCTAGGGCTCGCGTCCCAATGCCATCTTCTGGCACACGACAGAGGGGTTAGTTAGGCACATTTTTGTCAATGGGGCCATTAGGATTCGAGTTAGGGATCAAGGTGAACATCCCTGATCTTTGGCTCAAGGTCTGATTTTCAGAAATCTGAAATTCAGAATTCTCATCAAGTCCACACATGGAAAGCTTGATTTGGGGTTTTATTTGAGCTATTTTGGTTAAGCTTTCTCAACCTTTCTTGTTGCCCATTAAATATACTTCAATTTTTATATTTGGCTCAACTCAAAATTTTAAACTTTTCACTCCCTTTTCCTCTCTTTTGAATTTTTGCTCATGGGGCTCATTCAGGGTTTTTAAACTAGGGTTGCACAATCTGATCTTTTAAGGGACTTATTTGTTTTGATCATGACACTTTAAGTATATACTTGGTGACTTCATTATTTCTTAAGTTATTTTGATGCTCATGCTTACTTTGGTTCACATAAAATGATGGCTCTTGGTTTGGCTTTTGAAAGAAAAACCCTGAGTGACACTGGGGTGTCACAGCCTTCCCCCCTTAAAGGAATCTCGTCCCGAGATTCGGGCCAGAGTCCTCCCGGGGTAAAGCGAAGGGTGAGGCTGATAGGAAAAGGGTGATGATTGCCATTATTAGGATAAACTGCTCTTCGAATGTCATTCTCTTTGCAACTTCAGAAGGAAGTCCTTTTAAGTTTTACTTTATAGTTACTTCATTCTGAATTAAGATCATCTTTTTGGAAACTAGATTCGAAAGGCAGGAGGAGGGGTTGGGGGTGATTACGTACCAGCTTCCTTAGGTAGGCAATCGGGAAAGTTGGATCTCAGGAATTCCTCGGTTTCCCAAGTAGCTTCCTCCTCTGAGTGATTACTCCACTGGACCTTGAACATCTTGATCGATTTAGCCCGGGTTGATCTTTCCTTGCAATCCAGAATCTTGGAGGGGTACTCTTGGTACGAGAGATCTGGCTCTATCTCCAATTCTGGCTCTGCTAAGATTTCAGTCGGCAATCGAACACACTTCTTCAGCTGAGACACATGGAAAACATTGTGAATGGCAGACATCTTTGAAGGTAACTTCAGCTTGTATGCCATGGGTCCACATGCTTCTATGATCTCATAAGGTCCAATGTAGCGAGGGGCTAGCTTGCCTTTGATCCCAAATCTCTGCATTCCCTTGGTGGGTGATACCTTGAGGTATACAAAACTTCCCACCCCGAACTGGAGAGGTTTCCTTCTTCTATCATGATAACTCTTCTGCCTGGCCTGAGCAGCTTCTAGATTCTTCCTGATTAGCTTGACCTTCCTTTCGGCTTCAGTCACTAAATCAGGTCCAAAAACTTCTCTTTCACCAGACTGAGACCAATTGAGTGGTGTCCTGCACCTTCTCCCATAGAGAGCTTCAAAAGGTGCCATCTTTAGGCTGGATTGATAACTATTGTTATAAGCAAACTCTGCCAGGGAGAGGTGCTTATCCCAGTTCTTGCCACAATCGATCGCACAAGCTCTCAGCATATCTTCCAGAATCTGGTTTACCCTTTCCGTCTGACCATCAGTCTGTGGGTGGTAAGCTGAACTCCTGATTAGCTTGGTTCCCAAAGACTTTTGCAATTGTTCCCAAAATCTGGCAACAAATTGGGCTCCTCGGTCAGAAACAATGGTCCGAGGTAATCCGTGCAAACACACGATCCGGTCAATATACAATTCTGCATATCTCTGAGCCTTATCAGTGGTGTGCACAGGAAGAAAATGTGCCACTTTCGTCAATCGGTCTACAATAACCCAAATTGAATCATGATGACGAGGGGTGTTGGGTAGACCCACAATGAAATCCATGCTGATGTCGTCCCACTTCCACGAAGGTACGGGTAGTGGTTGCAAAGCTCCAGCGGACTTCAAGTGGCTTGCCTTTACCCTCTGACAGGTGTCACATTCTGATACATACTGGGCTATTTCCCTCTTCATTCTGGTCCACCAGTACAAAGGCTTCAAATCATGGTACATCTTGGTGCTTCCCGGATGCATAGAGAATTTGGAGAGATGAGCTTCATCCAAAATTCTCCTCTTGAGATCCTGGTCTTTAGGAATTACCAATCTGTTTTTGAACCATAACACACCCTTCTCATCCTGGCAGAAACAATTATACTTCTCAACCTTCTGATGGAGATTCTTCTTGATAATCTGCACTCCCTTGTCACTGAGCTGGGCCATAATGATCTGGTCTTGCAAAGCTGGCTCAACAGAAATGTGAGACAAAGAACCAGAGGAAATCACTTCAATTTGCATCTTGCTCAACTCATCACACAAGGTGTTAATGCGAGAATCCATCAGAACACAATTGCACTGCAACTTCCGACTCAAGGCGTCAGCTACCACATTAGCCTTTCCTGGGTGATAATGTACCTCCAGGTCATAATCCTTGATCAGCTCTAGCCATCTTCTCTGCCTCATGTTAAGATCAGCCTGAGTAAAAATGTACTTAAGGCTCTTATGATCAGTGAAGATGTTGCAGTGGGTTCCCATTAGATAGTGCCTCCACATCTTCAATGCATGAACCACTGCTGCTAACTCAAGGTCATGAGTGGGATAATTTTGCTCATGAGGCCTGAGGGCTCTTGAAGCATAAGCAATGACTCGGTCGTCTTGCATCAAGACACAACCTAGCCCGGTGCCCGAGGCATCACAATATACATCAAAAGGTTTGCTGCTGTCGGGTTGCGCCAATACTGGTGCTGTGGTCAGATGCTGCCTTAATGCATGGAAGGCATCTTCGCACTTCTGACTCCACACAAATTTGACTTCTTTCTTTAGCAACTCAGTAATAGGCTTCGCAATTCGAGAGAAGTCCGGAATAAATCTTCGGTAATAACCAGCTAATCCCAGAAAACTCCGAATCTGACGAACAGTTGTTGGCGGCTTCCAGTTCATCACCTCTTGCACTTTATCAGGATCAACAGCTATTCCAGCCTGAGAGATAGTGTGACCCAAGAATTTGATTTCCTTTAGCCAAAAATCACACTTGGATAACTTGGCATAAAGGTGGTGCTCTCGCAGACGTTGAAGTACTACATGCAAATGCCCGGCATGTTCTTCTTCGTTCCTTGAGTACACCAGAATATCATCGATGAAAACCACCACGAACTTATCCAATTCTGGCATAAAAACAGAATTCATCAGATACATGAAATATGCTGGTGCATTTGTCAGCCCGAATGACATCACCAAGAATTCATATAGCCCATATCTGGTTGAGAATGCCGTCTTCGGAATATCACTTGCTCGTATTTTGATCTGATGGTAGCCAGAGCGAAGGTCTATCTTGGAAAACACCTTGGCTCCGACCAACTGGTCAAAGAGAACATCAATACGAGGCAAAGGATACTTGTTCTTGATAGTTACCGCATTAAGAGGGCGGTAATCTATACACAGCCTCAAGCTTTCATCCTTCTTCTTCACAAATAGTGCTGGACATCCCCAAGGCGAAGTGCTCGGGCGAATGAAACCCTTATCCAGCAACTCTTGCAATTGCTTCTTCAATTCTGCCAACTCAGCGGGCGGCATTCGGTAGGGCCTCTTGGAAATTGGGGCCGTTCCCGGTTGCAACTCGATGGCGAATTCAATATCCCGGTCCGGTGGCATTCCTGGCAATTCATCAGGAAAGACATCTGCATACTCACAGACCACTGGGATCTTCTTTAAAGGTAGCTCCGTCATAGAGAAAGCACATGACTGAGAAGAACCCTGACTAGGCAAAATCAAGGTGAAATTCCCGCAGAAAGGGGAATTAACTTCCACTGTACGACTGGCTACATCAAGCACAACTTGGTGCAAGGTCATCCAATTTGCCCCTAGAATAATGTCCACATTCTCCAATCCCAACACAAGAAGAGTGGTTTTGATAATGTGGCTTCCCAGTTGAATAGGCACACTTTGGTTTAATTGATTAGTTGCAATTTTACCCCCGGGTGTGACTATCATGAATGACCCCTTTGAGTGAGAGAATGGCAGTTTGCATTTAGCACTGAACTTTTGGCTAATGAAACTATGAGATGCACCAGAATCAAACAGAATTAAAGCAGGTTGATTATAAACTGAAAAGATACCAGTCATGATAGGAGCTCCTTCTGGCACTTCCTCAAGAGCAGTGAAGTTGAGCTTCCCTTGCCTGACTTGCACCTTCTGCTTTCTTCCCTTGTCTTGATTTGGTGCTGGCATCTGCCTCTGCTGGTTCCTGGGACAATTCTTGGCATAGTGGCCCACATTGCCACAAGTGAAACACTTGTTCCCATTGCCCTGGCGGAACTGCTGCTGCGGAGGCTGATTGTTCCTTGGGGCGGGAGCTGGGTAGCGGTTGGGTGTCGGCTGCTGCTGCTGCTGAGGTGGCCTGATCACCCATCTGCCTGCCTGCTGCTGGAAACCCCTGCTCTGATTGTGAGAAACAATCCGGAACCTCTGAGCTTGAGCGGATGGTGCTGCCATTGGTGCCTTTCTCTTCTTCTCTGCCCGGTGAGCAACAATGCAATCCTCCTGGGAGATGGCCATATTGACCAACTCATTGAAGCTATCAGCCCGGACAGTGTTGAGTCGTTCCCGCAGCTTGGTATTGAGACCCCTGCGGAAGCGATCCCTCTTTTTCTCATCAGAATCAGCATGATATCCTGCATACTGGCATAAGTCATTGAAGGCTTGCGCATACTGCAGTACCGTGCGGGTTCCTTGATTGAGGGCCAGAAACTCATTCAACTTCCGATCAAGAATGCCAGCTGGAATGTGGTGTCCTCTGAAGGCAGTCTTGAATTCCTCCCAAGATACCTCACGATCATCAGGGAGCATAGCACGGAAGTGATCCCACCAAGTCCGAGCAGAACCGCGAAGCTGCTGCGCGGCGAAGCGGGTCTTGGTAGCATCAGGGCAATCTCCCGTGAGGAGGGGAAACTTGGACTCGACGACGCGAAGCCATACGTCGGCGTCCAACGGATCCTCTGCCTTGGCGAATAAGGGCGGCTGCGTGCTCAGAAACTCCTGGTATGTTGCCATAGCCGGAGGTCGCTGAGGCTGGCCTCCACCATGCTGCTGGGGGTGGGGCTGCCGCTGCAAGAGCTGTCGCAGAATCTCATTCTGCTGGGCCATCAGCTCCTGCACTGTGGGGGCTGGAGGAGGTGGCGGGGGAACCTGCTCGTTCTGCCCGCGACGCTGCCTAGCTGCCATCTGAAAACAGAGATTGTCGCCATTGTTATCCCAACTCACAATTTCGAACGGCAAGATATCATTTCATATAGAAGAAATAGAATGCCATAATCATAATATCAGGTTCGAAATGAAGATAACATGGTGACAAGGATCCCACAGATTCCAAAAGTTTACAGGATTACATTAATCAGGGGAAAGTACCCACAAGCCTAGTCCAAAATATGATACTACTAAGCTCGCATAGGTTTCTATCCACCTAAAATGTCGAAGTGACTGCTTAACCCTGAGCGGTGGAAGCGACACTGGATGCGGGTGAAGGGGGCATCGCGGAGGTAGTCCCATTGGCACCAGGGGCTGGTCCTAGCTCCTCGGGAGCCTCTTCTCCCTCGCTTCCTGCTTCATTGGCCTCCATCTCCAGGTGGTGCATGTCCAAGTGGTCGTTTGCTTCCTCGAGTTCCCTCTGCACATCGTGAAGCTGGTTCTCCAAGACATCAATAGTGTTGTCTCGGATCTCCACTTGCTGCTCCAGGGTAGCGATACGCTGGTTCAGCCTCTCCACCTGCAGATCCTTTTCCACCAACTCTGTGGATAGGTCGACCACAAAATCTTCCCGACTGTCGAGAGTGAGCTTGGCAGTCCGAGCGGTGTTAGCGAGAAGTGTCATAGCATCGCTCTGAAGGGCCTGAAGGCGGTACAGCGCACTCATGCACTGAACGGTGACCCTCCCAACCAAGTCAGGATACATGGCCCACACATCCTTCACATGGCTCACGCGGTTACACCACATGGGATCATCCTTCCTCTCAGCAGGGAAGAGCCCCAAAGGGTGCATCACCATCTCCAGGGGATGGTAGCCACAGAAAGTCGTCAGAGCCTTCATGGCTGCTGCCTCAACGGTGTCGTCCGTCCTGAGTCCGATCGTCTCAGAGTCAAGAGAACGCCAACCCGGCTGAAGGGGATGAGCCTCCAAAGTCAGCCAGACCCGACAACGAGGTACCCGATGCTCCTCATACAACTGCACCGTGTATAAAGGGGGCGTAGGGTAACCGGCGGAGTTAAGCACTTCCCACAAGATGGAGGGAAAGCCATCACGAGAAAGGAAGTCAGAACTGAAACGTGAGTCTCCTCCACTAGCGGGGGTGGGTGAATTCATCTGCGGAAGGGAATCAAAGATAAAGATTATGGTGGAAGGAAAAAGAAAAAGAGAGCCCGAATGGTTTTAAGGAAAAAAGGGGTTAGCTCAAATTTTAATTTCCTCTTTATGTTTTATAATGCATGCATGCTGGAAGAAACGTTGCCTCTCAAAAAGAAAATAGGGTGCCTTTTTAGGGCATCCAAAAATATAGGTATTGGCCCACGGGGCCTAATTAATTAGCCACCTATTTCCCTCTATGCCTAAGGCCTTTCGTCCTAGGTCTAGCGGTCTAGTCCTGACGATCTATTAGCATTTTCTAGGCAAGTTTTAGATTTTGAAAATTGGTATTCTTGGTTTATTGTTTTTCTCTGTGGTGGAATTTGCTCCGATGCCAGCTGTGGCAGAACCACCCGAATTATTCCAGCTTAAGTGCCTAAGTCATGCCTCAAGGGCCGTGACACACTTAAATCGGAATAACCCGTCAGTCCTTCAGATCTAGTCTGATAGAGCCACTTAACCAGGATCAAATTCCACAATCTCACTCGAAGGTGAGTCACAGAAGAAATACAATAAAACAGGAAACCTCAAATTAAGTACTGGATTATTACATAAATCGGAGTTCTGGAGTAGCAATTAAAGTTCATTAAGTAAAGTGCAGCGGATAATCGATGTCGTCGGTAATGAGGAAATGGGCAAGGCCTAGCCCACTACTCCTCATGCTCCTCTCCTGCCGGAGCAACATCCCACTCGACCGTCCAACCCGGTGGCAGGGTGGTAGGCCAAGTCACACCATCAACCAGATCCTGCATGGTACCTGCAAAAATGGTGCCACAAGCAAGGCTGAGTATACTAATACTCAGCTAGACTTACCCGGTGTGAGGAGTCTACTCCTCTACCTCTAGACTATGCAGCTGTTTGGCTGAGGGGTTTGGTTTGCCAAAAGCACTAGCTGTTTCTAAAATCATCTTTTAGCTTATCAATTTCTACCATCATTAACTCAGCTAGATTTGCTCCTTCTAAGCATACATGGTAACAATCAATTAATTCAATCAACAAGTTATCTCATATAACCACATTTCACTTCTTACTCGATGCAGTACAAGGAATCAAGCAGTCTCATTAGCTGCGAGAAGCAGACGATTCGAATCGAGTTTTAAAACCTTGCAAGGTAAACCTAAACACACGGCATGTCAGGGCACTCCGACCCTACACATGACAACCGTCCCCATCGATTCCCCGTTCGCGTCCAGGCCTCACCGCCTTGGCATACAATGCTCCACTGACCCCGGCTGCCGCCGTGCAGTGACCGCACTTGTACCCACCATAGCTAGCATGGGAGACCCAGTCTCAGGCCGCATGAGGGATAAAGTCCGCGCCCGGCTTCACTCAGGTACTAGGTTTACCGGTTACCATTTTTCCCGGCATGTGCTTAGTACGTTCAAAAGCTTGACTCAGGTATCCACACATTAATCCTTAATTCATTTTCCCGTCTCATGGACAAGGCATCCTCCCTGGATCCAAGTCCATAGACCAACATCTATCCCGTTATCAAGATGAATACAATCAATTCCTGACCTCGCGCGAGTGCTAGAAAAATCACTCGACTTCTACCGAGATCCTGATCAGCAAGCAACTACTCGGCCTAGCATACTAGTATTCATCTCAGAAAGGAGTCCTAAGTTCATGCATCTAGAGGTTTCAAGCAATTCCTACACTTAAGTGCACATTACAAACCTACAAGCATTAAGTGTAGTAAAGTAGCATATAATAGTAGGTTATGCATAAAACCGGGGCTTGCCTTCAACTGCTGGGGCTGCGGGGAGATCCTCAATAGCAGCCTCTGAAGCCTGCTCCTGGTCCTCCTCTTGGACAGGTCCTTGCTCGGGGATGAGCACGTACTCTCCGTCGGCTAGATTACAATCTAATGAATGCAATGCGTAAGATATATGCATGATATGATATGTGCTTTTAGAAATCATAACTTAAAAGGTGTATAATTTTTCTTGAGTTAAACAAAGTTAACTTTACTTATGCAAGACCCTTGGGTGGTATACTTGGTAATTTAAGTTAAACTTTAGCTAAGGCAAGTGGTAGGTTTTACTTTCAGGGGTTCCACTGGATTCTTTTAAGTCTTAGGGATAATGATAAGTACTCAAGTTAGACTTATTGAGGTGGGGTTTATTTCCTCTTTCCTTTTTCTTTATTCTCTTTAATGTTTTGGAGTAGGTTTGAACTACAAGTTGCCTTTATAAAATTCTAAAAATTCTGTAAAAATTACAGTGGCTTGCTACTGGTGTGTGTTTCTCTGTCTTAAAATTTGGGGATCAGAAAGTGAATAGTTTTCTCTGCACAAAATTATTAAGTTCTAGGGTAGAAGAGGTGCTTTGAACTACAACTAATATTTAACAGTGGGTAATTCTTCAGAACTTATTTTTGCTGGCTTTTAGGTGTTATAATATGACTTGATACAAACTTCTAGCCATTAATACCTTTTAATTATTTTTCTATGGTTTTCTCAAGTTTCTAGCCAAATGGGTGCTTTCTACTACCACTATATTTGAAAAATATCAAACAACAGAATCCTTACTTTTCCTAGTCATTGTTTTGTGCAAGAGCAATCATTCTGAAGTTTGGCATCTTTTTGCTTAAGGGAAGGGGGTGGGGTGCATTATTTGAATTAAATGGCCTTTCCCTTAAATCATTAGCAAATGGTATGAGTTTGCTTCTTTTTCATGGGTTTGCATTTTTCTCTGGTAGTTTACCTTATTAAGGACTTAGCTAATTTTTGGTTGCTCATTATCACAATATTTGAGGTTGTTCATGATTTAGTTAGAAAATGCCTTATTATCACCTTGGATTTATTTTCCTTACTCAAGAAGTTGGACTGAGGTGCTTTATATTTTTGCAGTGGGGCTCTGGTGGTTATAAGTTCACTGGATTTTTGTTAAGCATTTTGGTTATAGTTTTGCCTCTTTAATAATTGATTTCCAGCCTTATTTAGGCTGAATAATTCATTGTAATTTAACACTTGTCCAAATTAATAGTCTCTGTATTTTTCCAAGGTTCTCTGTTACATAAGTAAACTAGGAAAAATAATATTAATCACTGTTCATTAATTTCTAATACCTTTTTGATTTTCTCTAAGTTTTGGTCAAAACATCTTTAAATGAGAAACTACATCATAATTTCTAATGCTGGGGTTCCTACTATTTTTAAACAGTGTCTAAAGGAGGTTTGAATACCCACAAATTTTCTTAAGTCTAGTACAGAAGAAAAACTAATTTTCCTTGGTTAAATAAGGTTTAGGGGGTTTCTGTTTTTAATTTTAAACTCTAAAATTTTGAACAGAAAGCATAGGGTTTACCATTTTTAAATGATAGATTGTAATATACAGAGGCTAGCAAAATTGGTTTGACATTTTTTGAGTAAGAATTCATCAAGTTATGAATTTTACAAGTTCTCTGGTTATTTAAAAGAATTTCAGAATCGATTTAAATGAAAACCTACTTTACACTGGGGTCCCTGGGTGTTTTCTAAGTTTTTCCTCGCGAATCAGTCCTCAGGTTACTATTCACCAGGGTCTCTGACATTGCAGAAAACCCCTCGGGTTTTTCACCTCCTAACCCGAGGTCCTTAGCTTAACTTAAACAGTAGCCGCGGCGGGGAAAAGGGCGGAGGGGCTTACCGGCGGCGAGACTGCTCCGGTGAAGTGGTCGAGGATGACAGGGAGGTCCTGGGGATCACAACGGTGTGCGGAACGCCGTCGGAGATGGCCGGAGTCGGTCGGTCCACGCGCGCAGGCGGGGATGCTCGTCGGCGGCGAAGAGACCGGCCTGGCCACGGCGAGATAGTTCAATCAAATGGGTCAGGGAGGTCCACGGGATGCCAGAGAAGACATGAGCGAGAGGAATTGGGTGGAGACTCACCGGATAACTCGGTCCACGCGCGGCGGCGGAAGACCGAAGTCCGGCGAAGTCGATCACGGGCCTCCGGTGACGTCCGGCTGGGTCCGAGGGCTTGGCGAGCTTCACGGACTACTGGTGGAGCTGGCTGAAGCACTGGCTGGGCTTGAGGACGGCTGGGGCGGGCTGGCCACGGTGGCCGAAGCTTGGGCGGCAATGGCGGGCGGAAAACAAGCTCGCCGGAGCTAAGGGAAGCGGCTGGCCGAAGAGGGTGGGTGCGGGGTGAAGTGAGGCGCGCCTGGGGAGGCTTTATAGGCGCGGGCGGGCACGGCCGAGGGCGAGGACGCGCGGCGGATGCGACTGGTCGCCGGGGAGCGCGCGCGCGCGGGTTGGGCGAGCTCTGGCACGCCGGCCAGGGTCGAACACGTGGGAGCACGCGTTCTGCCCAAGTTCTGGCGCGTGTAGTCGCTCATCCGAGCCTGCTCTCGCCTTGGTCAATGCACAAAACCTCTTCCCCTCCCTACAAGCTACCATTCTTGTGTGGAGGTCATAGGATTTTGCCTACTGGTTGCAGAGATATGGAGCCAGGAAATCTGGTCTGTCTCCCTGCGCAAATCCGAGGCAAATCCAAGGTTTAGTCGTGTCTAGGGCTCGCGTCCCAATGCCATCTTCTGGCACACGACAGAGGGGTTAGTTAGGCACATTTTTGTCAATGGGGCCATTAGGATTCGAGTTAGGGATCAAGGTGAACATCCCTGATCTTTGGCTCAAGGTCTGATTTTCAGAAATCTGAAATTCAGAATTCTCATCAAGTCCACACATGGAAAGCTTGATTTTGGGTTTTATTTGAGCTATTTTGGTTAAGCTTTCTGAACCTTTCTTGTTGCCCATTAAATATACTTCAATTTTTATATTTGGCTCAACTCAAAATTTTAAACTTTTCACTCCCTTTTCCTCTCTTTTGAATTTTTGCTCATGGGGCTCATTCAGGGTTTTTAAACTAGGGTTGCACAATCTGATCTTTTAAGGGACTTATTTGTTTTGATCATGACACTTTAAGTATATACTTGGTGACTTCATTATTTCTTAAGTTATTTTGATGCTCATGCTTACTTTGGTTCACATAAAATGATGGCTCTTGGTTTGGCTTTTGAAAGAAAAACCCTGAGTGACACTGGGGTGTCACAGCCACTTCTTACTCGATGCAGTACAAGGAATCAAGCAGTCTCATTAGCTGCGAGAAGCAGACGATTCGAATCGAGTTTTAAAACCTTGCAAGGTAAACCTAAACACACGGCATGTCAGGGCACTCCGACCCTACACATGACAACCGTCCCCATCGATTCCCCGTTCGCGTCCAGGCCTCACCGCCTTGGCATACAATGCTCCACTGACCCCGGCTGCCGCCGTGCAGTGACCGCACTTGTACCCACCATAGCTAGCATGGGAGACCCAGTCTCAGGCCGCATGAGGGATAAAGTCCGCGCCCGGCTTCACTCAGGTACTAAGTTTACCGGTTACCATTTTTCCCGGCATGTGCTTAGTACGTTCAAAAGCTTGACTCAGGTATCCACACATTAATCCTTAATTCATTTTCCCGTCTCATGGACAAGGCATCCTCCCTGGATCCAAGTCCATAGACCAACATCTATCCCGTTATCAAGATGAATACAATCAATTCCTGACCTCGCGCGAGTGCTAGAAAAATCACTCGACTTCTACCGAGATCCTGATCAGCAAGCAACTACTCGGCCTAGCATACTAGTATTCATCTCAGAAAGGAGTCCTAAGTTCATGCATCTAGAGGTTTCAAGCAATTCCTACACTTAAGTGCACATTACAAACCTACAAGCATTAAGTGTAGTAAAGTAGCATATAATAGTAGGTTATGCATAAAACCGGGGCTTGCCTTCAACTGCTAGGGCTGCGGGGAGATCCTCAATAGCAGCCTCTGAAGCCTGCTCCTGGTCCTCCTCTTGGACAGGTCCTTGCTCGGGGATGAGCACGTACTCTCCGTCGGCTAGATTACAATCTAATGAATGCAATGCGTAAGATATATGCATGATATGATATGTGCTTTTAGAAATCATAACTTAAAAGGTGTATAATTTTTCTTGAGTTAAACAAAGTTAACTTTACTTATGCAAGACCCTTGGGTGGTATACTTGGTAATTTAAGTTAAACTTTAGCTAAGGCAAGTGGTAGGTTTTACTTTCAGGGGTTCCACTGGATTCTTTTAAGTCTTAGGGATAATGATAAGTACTCAAGTTAGACTTATTGAGGTGGGGTTTATTTCCTCTTTCCTTTTTCTTTATTCTCTTTAATGTTTTGGAGTAGGTTTGAACTACAAGTTGCCTTTATAAAATTCTAAAAATTCTGTAAAAATTACAGTGGCTTGCTACTGGTGTGTGTTTCTCTGTCTTAAAATTTGGGGATCAGAAAGTGAATAGTTTTCTCTGCACAAAATTATTAAGTTCTAGGGTAGAAGAGGTGCTTTGAACTACAACTAATATTTAACAGTGGGTAATTCTTCAGAACTTATTTTTGCTGGCTTTTAGGTGTTATAATATGACTTGATACAAACTTCTAGCCATTAATACCTTTTAATTAATTTTCTATGGTTTTCTCAAGTTTCTAGCCAAATGGGTGCTTTCTACTACCACTATATTTGAAAAATATCAAACAACAGAATCCTTACTTTTCCTAGTCATTGTTTTGTGCAAGAGCAATCATTCTGAAGTTTGGCATCTTTTTGCTTAAGGGAAGGGGGTGGGGTGCATTATTTGAATTAAATGGCCTTTCCCTTAAATCATTAGCAAATGGTATGAGTTTGCTTCTTTTTCATGGGTTTGCATTTTTCTCTGGTAGTTTACCTTATTAAGGACTTAGCTAATTTTTGGTTGCTCATTATCACAATATTTGAGGTTGTTCATGATTTAGTTAGAAAATGCCTTATTATCACCTTGGATTTATTTTCCTTACTCAAGAAGTTGGATTGAGGTGCTTTATATTTTTGCAGTGGGGCTCTGGTGGTTATAAGTTCACTGGATTTTTGTTAAGCATTTTGGTTATAGTTTTGCCTCTTTAATAATTGATTTCCAGCCTTATTTAGGCTGAATAATTCATTGTAATTTAACACTTGTCCAAATTAATAGTCTCTGTATTTTTCCAAGGTTCTCTGTTACATAAGTAAACTAGGAAAAATAATATTAATCACTGTTCATTAATTTCTAATACCTTTTTGATTTTCTCTAAGTTTTGGTCAAAACATCTTTAAATGAGAAACTACATCATAATTTCTAATGCTGGGGTTCCTACTATTTTTAAACAGTGTCTAAAGGAGGTTTGAATACCCACAAATTTTCTTAAGTCTAGTACAGAAGAAAAACTAATTTTCCTTGGTTAAATAAGGTTTAGGGGGTTTCTGTTTTTAATTTTAAACTCTAAAATTTTGAACAGAAAGCATAGGGTTTACCATTTTTAAATGATAGATTGTAATATACAGAGGCTAGCAAAATTGGTTTGACATTTTTTGAGTAAGAATTCATCAAGTTATGAATTTTACAAGTTCTCTGGTTATTTAAAAGAATTTTAGAATCGATTTAAATGAAAACCTACTTTACACTGGGGTCCCTGGGTGTTTTCTAAGTTTTTCCTCGCGAATCAGTCCTCAGGTTACTATTCACCAGGGTCTCTGACATTGCAGAAAACCCCTCGGGTTTTTCACCTCCTAACCCGAGGTCCTTAGCTTAACTTAAACAGTAGCCGCGGCGGGGAAAAGGGCGGAGGGGCTTACCGGCGGCGAGACTGCTCCGGTGAAGTGGTCGAGGATGACGGGGAGGTCCTGGGGATCACAACGGTGTGCGGAACGCCGTCGGAGATGGCCGGAGTCGGTCGGTCCACGCGCGCAGGCGGGGATGCTCGTCGGCGGCGAAGAGACCGGCCTGGCCACGGCGAGATAGTTCAATCAAATGGGTCAGGGAGGTCCACGGGATGCCAGAGAAGACATGAGCGAGAGAAATTGGGTGGAGACTCACCGGATAACTCGGTCCACGCGCGGCGGCGGAAGACCGAAGTCCGGCGAAGTCGATCACGGGCCTCCGGTGACGTCCGGCTGGGTCCGAGGGCTTGGCGAGCTTCACGGACTACTGGTGGAGCTGGCTGAAGCACTGGCTGGGCTTGAGGACGGCTGGGGCGGGCTGGCCACGGTGGCCGAAGCTTGGGCGGCAATGGCGGGCGGAAAACAAGCTCGCCGGAGCTAAGGGAAGCGGCTGGCCGAAGAGGGTGGGTGCGGGGTGAAGTGAGGCGCGCCTGGGGAGGCTTTATAGGCGCGGGCGGGCACGGCCGAGGGCGAGGACGCGCGGCGGATGCGACTGGTCGCCGGGGAGCGCGCGCGCGCGGGTTGGGCGAGCTCTGGCACGCCGGCCAGGGTCGAACACGTGGGAGCACGCGTTCTGCCCAAGTTCTGGCGCGTGTAGTCGCTCATCCGAGCCTGCTCTCGCCTTGGTCAATGCACAAAACCTCTTCCCCTCCCTACAAGCTACCATTCTTGTGTGGAGGTCATAGGATTTTGCCTACTGGTTGCAGAGATATGGAGCCAGGAAATCTGGTCTGTCTCCCTGCGCAAATCCGAGGCAAATCCAAGGTTTAGTCGTGTCTAGGGCTCGCGTCCCAATGCCATCTTCTGGCACACGACAGAGGGGTTAGTTAGGCACATTTTTGTCAATGGGGCCATTAGGATTCGAGTTAGGGATCAAGGTGAACATCCCTGATCTTTGGCTCAAGGTCTGATTTTCAGAAATCTGAAATTCAGAATTCTCATCAAGTCCACACATGGAAAGCTTGATTTGGGGTTTTATTTGAGCTATTTTGGTTAAGCTTTCTCAACCTTTCTTGTTGCCCATTAAATATACTTCAATTTTTATATTTGGCTCAACTCAAAATTTTAAACTTTTCACTCCCTTTTCCTCTCTTTTGAATTTTTGCTCATGGGGCTCATTCAGGGTTTTTAAACTAGGGTTGCACAATCTGATCTTTTAAGGGACTTATTTGTTTTGATCATGACACTTTAAGTATATACTTGGTGACTTCATTATTTCTTAAGTTATTTTGATGCTCATGCTTACTTTGGTTCACATAAAATGATGGCTCTTGGTTTGGCTTTTGAAAGAAAAACCCTGAGTGACACTGGGGTGTCACAGCCACTTCTTACTCGATGCAGTACAAGGAATCAAGCAGTCTCATTAGCTGCGAGAAGCAGACGATTCGAATCGAGTTTTAAAACCTTGCAAGGTAAACCTAAACACACGGCATGTCAGGGCACTCCGACCCTACACATGACAACCGTCCCCATCGATTCCCCGTTCGCGTCCAGGCCTCACCGCCTTGGCATACAATGCTCCACTGACCCCGGCTGCCGCCGTGCAGTGACCGCACTTGTACCCACCATAGCTAGCATGGGAGACCCAGTCTCAGGCCGCATGAGGGATAAAGTCCGCGCCCGGCTTCACTCAGGTACTAAGTTTACCGGCTACCATTTTTCCCGGCATGTGCTTAGTACGTTCAAAAGCTTGACTCAGGTATCCACACATTAATCCTTAATTCATTTTCCCGTCTCATGGACAAGGCATCCTCCCTGGATCCAAGTCCATAGACCAACATCTATCCCGTTATCAAGATGAATACAATCAATTCCTGACCTCGCGCGAGTGCTAGAAAAATCACTCGACTTCTACCGAGATCCTGATCAGCAAGCAACTACTCGGCCTAGCATACTAGTATTCATCTCAGAAAGGAGTCCTAAGTTCATGCATCTAGAGGTTTCAAGCAATTCCTACACTTAAGTGCACATTACAAACCTACAAGCATTAAGTGTAGTAAAGTAGCATATAATAGTAGGTTATGCATAAAACCGGGGCTTGCCTTCAACTGCTGGGGCTGCGGGGAGATCCTCAATAGCAGCCTCTGAAGCCTGCTCCTGGTCCTCCTCTTGGACAGGTCCTTGCTCGGGGATGAGCACGTACTCTCCGTCGGCTAGATTACAATCTAATGAATGCAATGCGTAAGATATATGCATGATATGATATGTGCTTTTAGAAATCATAACTTAAAAGGTGTATAATTTTTCTTGAGTTAAACAAAGTTAACTTTACTTATGCAAGACCCTTGGGTGGTATACTTGGTAATTTAAGTTAAACTTTAGCTAAGGCAAGTGGTAGGTTTTACTTTCAGGGGTTCCACTGGATTCTTTTAAGTCTTAGGGATAATGATAAGTACTCAAGTTAGACTTATTGAGGTGGGGTTTATTTCCTCTTTCCTTTTTCTTTATTCTCTTTAATGTTTTGGAGTAGGTTTGAACTACAAGTTGCCTTTATAAAATTCTAAAAATTCTGTAAAAATTACAGTGGCTTGCTACTGGTGTGTGTTTCTCTGTCTTAAAATTTGGGGATCAGAAAGTGAATAGTTTTCTCTGCACAAAATTATTAAGTTCTAGGGTAGAAGAGGTGCTTTGAACTACAACTAATATTTAACAGTGGGTAATTCTTCAGAACTTATTTTTGCTGGCTTTTAGGTGTTATAATATGACTTGATACAAACTTCTAGCCATTAATACCTTTTAATTATTTTTCTATGGTTTTCTCAAGTTTCTAGCCAAATGGGTGCTTTCTACTACCACTATATTTGAAAAATATCAAACAACAGAATCCTTACTTTTCCTAGTCATTGTTTTGTGCAAGAGCAATCATTCTGAAGTTTGGCATCTTTTTGCTTAAGGGAAGGGGGTGGGGTGCATTATTTGAATTAAATGGCCTTTCCCTTAAATCATTAGCAAATGGTATGAGTTTGCTTCTTTTTCATGGGTTTGCATTTTTCTCTAGTAGTTTACCTTATTAAGGACTTAGCTAATTTTTGGTTGCTCATTATCACAATATTTGAGGTTGTTCATGATTTAGTTAGAAAATGCCTTATTATCACCTTGGATTTATTTTCCTTACTCAAGAAGTTGGACTGAGGTGCTTTATATTTTTGCAGTGGGGCTCTGGTGGTTATAAGTTCACTGGATTTTTGTTAAGCATTTTGGTTATAGTTTTGCCTCTTTAATAATTGATTTCCAGCCTTATTTAGGCTGAATAATTCATTGTAATTTAACACTTGTCCAAATTAATAGTCTCTGTATTTTTCCAAGGTTCTCTGTTACATAAGTAAACTAGGAAAAATAATATTAATCACTGTTCATTAATTTCTAATACCTTTTTGATTTTCTCTAAGTTTTGGTCAAAACATCTTTAAATGAGAAACTACATCATAATTTCTAATGCTGGGGTTCCTACTATTTTTAAACAGTGTCTAAAGGAGGTTTGAATACCCACAAATTTTCTTAAGTCTAGTACAGAAGAAAAACTAATTTTCCTTGGTTAAATAAGGTTTAGGGGGTTTCTGTTTTTAATTTTAAACTCTAAAATTTTGAACAGAAAGCATAGGGTTTACCATTTTTAAATGATAGATTGTAATATACAGAGGCTAGCAAAATTGGTTTGACATTTTTTGAGTAAGAATTCATCAAGTTATGAATTTTACAAGTTCTCTGGTTATTTAAAAGAATTTTAGAATCGATTTAAATGAAAACCTACTTTACACTGGGGTCCCTGGGTGTTTTCTAAGTTTTTCCTCGCGAATCAGTCCTCAGGTTACTATTCACCAGGGTCTCTGACATTGCAGAAAACCCCTCGGGTTTTTCACCTCCTAACCCGAGGTCCTTAGCTTAACTTAAACAGTAGCCGCGGCGGGGAAAAGGGCGGAGGGGCTTACCGGCGGCGAGACTGCTCCGGTGAAGTGGTCGAGGATGACGGGGAGGTCCTGGGGATCACAACGGTGTGCGGAACGCCGTCGGAGATGGCCGGAGTCGGTCGGTCCACGCGCGCAGGCGGGGATGCTCGTCGGCGGCGAAGAGACCGGCCTGGCCACGGCGAGATAGTTCAATCAAATGGGTCAGGGAGGTCCACGGGATGCCAGAGAAGACATGAGCGAGAGGAATTGGGTGGAGACTCACCGGATAACTCGGTCCACGCGCGGCGGCGGAAGACCGAAGTCCGGCGAAGTCGATCACGGGCCTCCGGTGACGTCCGGCTGGGTCCGAGGGCTTGGCGAGCTTCACGGACTACTGGTGGAGTTGGCTGAAGCACTGGCTGGGCTTGAGGACGGCTGGGGCGGGCTGGCCACGGTGGCCGAAGCTTGGGCGGCAATGGCGGGCGGAAAACAAGCTCGCCGGAGCTAAGGGAAGCGGCTGGCCGAAGAGGGTGGGTGCGGGGTGAAGTGAGGCGCGCCTGGGGAGGCTTTATAGGCGCGGGCGGGCACGGCCGAGGGCGAGGACGCGCGGCGGATGCGACTGGTCGCCGGGGAGCGCGCGCGCGGGTTGGGCGAGCTCTGGCACGCCGGCCAGGGTCGAACACGTGGGAGCACGCGTTCTGCCCAAGTTCTGGCGCGTGTAGTCGCTCATCCGAGCCTGCTCTCGCCTTGGTCAATGCACAAAACCTCTTCCCCTCCCTACAAGCTACCATTCTTGTGTGGAGGTCATAGGATTTTGCCTACTGGTTGCAGAGATATGGAGCCAGGAAATCTGGTCTGTCTCCCTGCGCAAATCCGAGGCAAATCCAAGGTTTAGTCGTGTCTAGGGCTCGCGTCCCAATGCCATCTTCTGGCACACGACAGAGGGGTTAGTTAGGCACATTTTTGTCAATGGGGCCATTAGGATTCGAGTTAGGGATCAAGGTGAACATCCCTGATCTTTGGCTCAAGGTCTGATTTTCAGAAATCTGAAATTCAGAATTCTCATCAAGTCCACACATGGAAAGCTTGATTTGGGGTTTTATTTGAGCTATTTTGGTTAAGCTTTCTCAACCTTTCTTGTTGCCCATTAAATATACTTCAATTTTTATATTTGGCTCAACTCAAAATTTTAAACTTTTCACTCCCTTTTCCTCTCTTTTGAATTTTTGCTCATGGGGCTCATTCAGGGTTTTTAAACTAGGGTTGCACAATCTGATCTTTTAAGGGACTTATTTGTTTTGATCATGACACTTTAAGTATATACTTGGTGACTTCATTATTTCTTAAGTTATTTTGATGCTCATGCTTACTTTGGTTCACATAAAATGATGGCTCTTGGTTTGGCTTTTGAAAGAAAAACCCTGAGTGACACTGGGGTGTCACACATCCGGGGGTTCAAGCTGGATTATCGACAGCGGATGCACAAACCATATGACGGGGGAGAAGAAGATGTTCACGTCCTACGTCAAAAATAAGGATTCCCAAGATTCAATTATATTCGGTGATGGGAATCAAGGCAAGGTAAAAGGGTTAGGTAAAATTGCAATTTCTAATGAGCACTCAATCTCAAATGTGTTTTTAGTTGAGTCTCTTGGTTACAATTTGCTATCTGTTAGTCAACTGTGCAATATGGGATATAATTGTTTATTTACAAATGTAGATGTGTCTGTCTTTAGAAGATGTGATGGTTCACTAGCTTTTAAGGGTGTACTAGACGGCAAACTTTACCTAGTTGATTTTGCAAAAGAAGAGGCCGGTCTAGATGCATGCTTAATGGCTAAGACTTGCATGGGCTGGCTGTGGCATCGCCGCTTAGCACATGTGGGGATGAAGAACCTCCACAAGCTTCTAAAGGGAGAACACGTGATAGGTCTAACAAATGTTTATTTCGAAAAAGATAGACCTTGTGCAGCTTGTCAGGCAGGTAAACAAGTGGGAGGAGCACATCACAGCAAGAATGTGATGACCACGTCAAGACCTCTGGAGCTGCTGCATATGGACCTCTTCGGACCCGTCGCCTATCTAAGCATAGGAGGAAGTAAGTATGGTCTAGTTATTGTTGATGACTTTTCCCGCTTCACTTGGGTGTTCTTTTTGCAGGATAAGTCTGAAACCCAAGGGACCCTCAAGCGCTTCCTCAGGAGAGCTCAAAATGAGTTTGAGCTCAAGGTGAAGAAGATAAGGAGCGACAACGGGTCCGAGTTCAAGAACCTTCAAGTGGAGGAGTTTCTTGAGGAGGAAGGGATCAAGCACGAGTTCTCCGCTCCCTACACACCACAGCAAAATGGTGTGGTAGAGAGGAAGAACAGGACGCTAATCGATATGGCGAGGACGATGCTTGGAGAGTTCAAGACCCCCGAGTGCTTTTGGTCGGAAGCTGTGAACACAGCTTGCCACGCCATCAACAGGGTCTATCTTCATCGACTCCTCAAGAAGACTTCGTATGAGCTACTAACCGGTAACAAACCCAATGTATCGTACTTTCGTGTATTTGGGAGCAAGTGTTACATTCTAGTGAAGAAGGGTAGAAATTCTAAGTTTGCTCCCAAAGCTGTAGAAGGGTTTTTATTAGGTTATGATTCAAATACAAAGGCGTATAGAGTCTTCAACAAATCATCGGGTTTGGTTGAAGTCTCTAGCGACGTTGTATTTGATGAGACTAATGGCTCTCCAAGAGAGCAAGTTGTTGATTGTGATGATGTAGATGAAGAAGATGTTCCAACGGCCGCTATACGAACCATGGCAATTGGAGACGTTCGGCCACAGGAACAAGATGAACGAGATCAACCTTCTTCCTCAACAACGGTGCATCCCCCAACTCAAGACGATGAACAGGTTCATCAACAGGAGGCGTGTGATCAAGGGGGAGCACAAGATGATCACGTGATGGAGGAAGAAGCGCAACCGGCACCTCCAACTCAAGTTCGAGCGATGATTCAAAGGGATCATCCCGTCGACCAAATTCTGGGTGACATTAGCAAGGGAGTAACTACTCGGTCTCGACTAGTTAATTTTTGTGAACATTACTCTTTTGTCTCCTCTATTGAGCCTTTCAGGGTAGAGGAGGCCTTGCTAGATCCGGATTGGGTGTTGGCCATGCAGGAGGAACTTAACAACTTCAAGCGCAATGAAGTTTGGACGCTGGTGCCTCGTCCCAAGCAAAATGTTGTGGGAACCAAGTGGGTGTTCCGCAACAAACAAGACGAGCACGGAGTGGTGACAAGGAACAAGGCTCGACTTGTGGCAAAAGGTTATGCCCAAGTCGCAGGTTTGGACTTTGAGGAGACTTTTGCTCCTGTGGCTAGGCTAGAGTCCATTCGTATCTTGCTAGCATATGCCGCTCACCATTCTTTCAGGTTGTACCAAATGGATGTGAAGAGCGCTTTCCTCAACGGGCCAATCAAGGAGGAGGTGTACGTGGAGCAACCCCCTGGCTTCGAGGATGAGCGGTACCCCGACCACGTGTGTAAGCTCTCTAAGGCGCTCTATGGACTTAAACAAGCCCCAAGAGCATGGTATGAATGCCTTAGAGATTTCTTAATTGCTAATGCTTTCAAGGTTGGGAAAGCCGATCCAACTCTTTTTACTAAGACTTGCGATGGTGATCTTTTTGTATGCCAAATTTATGTCGATGACATAATATTTGGTTCTACTAATCAAAAGTCTTGTGAAGAGTTTAGCAGGGTGATGACGCAGAAATTCGAGATGTCGATGATGGGCGAGTTGAACTACTTCCTTGGGTTCCAAGTGAAGCAACTCAAGGACGGCACCTTCATCTCCCAAACGAAATACACGCAAGATCTGCTAAAGAGGTTTGGGATGAAGGACGCCAAGCCCGCAAAGACGCCGATGGGAACCGACGGACACACCGACCTCAACAAAGGAGGTAAGTCCGTTGATCAAAAAGCATACCGGTCCATGATAGGTTCTTTGCTTTATTTATGTGCTAGTAGACCGGATATTATGCTTAGCGTATGCATGTGTGCTAGATTTCAATCCGATCCTAAGGAGTGTCACTTGGTGGCGGTGAAGCGAATTCTTAGATATTTAGTCGCTACGCCTTGCTTCGGGATCTGGTATCCAAAGGGGTCTAACTTTGACTTGATTGGGTACTCAGATTCCGACTATGCTGGATGTAAGGTCGATAGGAAGAGTACATCGGGGACGTGCCAATTCTTAGGAAGGTCCCTGGTGTCATGGAACTCTAAGAAACAAACCTCCGTTGCCCTATCCACCGCTGAGGCCGAGTATGTTGCCGCAGGACAGTGTTGCGCGCAACTACTTTGGATGAGGCAAACCCTCCGGGACTTTGGCTACAATCTGAGCAAAGTCCCACTCCTATGTGATAATGAGAGTGCTATCTGAATAGCGGAAAATCCTGTTGAGCACAGCCGCACAAAGCACATTGACATCCGGCATCACTTTTTGAGAGACCACCAGCAAAAGGGAGATATCGAAGTGTTTTATGTTAGCACCGAGAACCAGCTAGCCGATATCTTTACCAAGCCTTTAGATGAGAAGACCTTTTGCAGGCTGCGTAGTGAGCTAAATGTCTTAGATTCGCGGAACTTGGATTGAATTGTAGCATACATGTGCTTATGCCTTTGATCATGTTCATTCTGCATTTTGTTGCTTATTATGGTGCTCAAGTTGTACAAACACTCCCTGGACCTCACAAGTCCGTTGCAAAGTGATGCACATGTTTAGGGGGAGATGTGTTACAACTTGATCCCTTGAGACTAACCATATGCTTGGGTTTGTTTGATTTAGTCTCAAAGGAGAATTGAAAGGGAAAAGGTGGACTTGGATCAAGCAAGACTTCCACTGCACTCCGATGAGAGGGTAACTTATTCCAAGTCCATCTCATGAACTCTTATTGCCATTTGCTCTAAATTGAAGATTTTGGTGAGGCAATGGGGTTAAAGGGCCAAGATTGATCCCGTTTTGGTGCTTGATGCCAAAGGGGGAGAAAATAAAGGCCAAAGCGATAAATGGATCAGCTACCACTTGAGAGATTTTGAAAATAGTAGAGTAGAGCTTTTGGTTTGTCAAAACCCTTTTATTGTCTCTTTTGGCTTCTTGTGGGGAGAAGTAGTAATTATGGGAAAAAGGGGGAGTTTTTGAAATCAAAACCCTTTTATTATCTCTTTTGGCTTCTTGTGGGGAGAAGTAGTAATTATGGGAAAAAGGGGGAGTTTTTGAAATCTTTGATCAATCTCTTTTGGAATGACTCTCTTTATGCCTCAACATGTGTGTTTGACTTAGAGATAGAGATTTGAGTTTGATTTGCAAAAACAAACCAAGTGGTGGCAAAAGGTGATCCATATATGTCAAAATTGAACCAAAATAATTTGAGTTCTTATTTGAAGTGTTGTTGTACTTGTTCTACTTGCTTTATGTTGTGTTGGCATAAATCACCAAAAAGGGGGAGATTGAAAGGGAAATGTGTCCTTGGGCCATTTCTAAGTATTTTGGTGATTTAGTGCCCAACACAGGTGCCTAATTGTAAAATTGTGGACAAAGTACAAATCAAGGATAAAGGTATGTTTCTAAGCCTTAGTACATTGGTTTTGTGTACTAATATACTTGTCTAAGTGTTAGAAACAGAAAGTAGAAGAAAAGAAGAGAGGAGAAAAAGACTTGGCTGTGTGCAGGCAAGACTCAGTTCGGTCTGGAGCACCGGACTGTCCGGTGTGCACCGGACAGTGTCCGGTGCGCCAGGCTGGCTCGGAGCGAACTGGCCGCTCTCGGGAATTCGCCGACGACGTACGGCTAAAATTCACCGGACTGTCCGGTGTGCACCGGACTGTCCGGTGAGCCAACGGTCGGCGGGGCCAACGGTCGGCCGCGCGATCTGCGCGGGACACGTGGCCGAGCCAACGGTCGGAAGACGGCACCGGACTGTCCGGTGTGCACCGGACATGTCCGGTGCGCCAACGGCGCCAGATCTGCCAACGGTCTGCAACGGTCGGCTTCGCTGTTTAAGGAAACAAATCGGGCACCGGACAGTGTCCGGTGTGCACCGGACTGTCCGGTGCCCCCGACGACAGAAGGCAAGGATGGCCTTCCGGATTTGCTCTCAACGGCTCCTAGCTGCCTTGGGGCTATAAAAGGAGCCCCTAGGCGCATGGAGGAGAGACACAAGCAACCTTTGAGCATTCTTGATCATCCACACTCAGTCTTTGCGCATTTGTTTGTCATTCTAAGTGTTTCGAGCTCCGTTCTAGTGAGAACTTTGTGATACTCTTGTGAGCTCGATTCTTGGCCGTGTGTGTGCGCGTTTCGCTGTGGATTTGTGTGTGTTGCTTCCCTCCCTTACTCTGTGCTTCTTTGTGATCATATACTTGTAAGGGCAAGAGACTCCAATTTGTGGAGATTCCTTGCAAACGGGATAGTGAAAGGCAAAACAAAACACTGTGGTATTCAAGTGGGTCTTTGGACCGCTTGAGAGGGGTTGATTGCAACCCTCGTCCGTTGGGACGCCACAACGTGGAGTAGGCAAGCGTTGGTCTTGGCCGAACCACGGGATAAACCACTGTGTCACCTCTGTGCTTGATCTCTTGTGGTATTGTGTTTTGTTGAGACTTCTCTTTAGCCACTTGGCAATTATTGTGCTAACACTTAACAAGTTTTTGTGGCTTAAGTTTTAAGTTTTCACAGGATCACCTATTCACCCCCCCCCCTCTAGGTGCTCTCACTTCCTCAGGAGGTAAGTTGGCATGCTTGCCCTCAACGACATGATAACAAGACATTGCAATTAGCCACAATTCCATCTTAGCTTTCCAAATCAAGAAGTTTTTACCATCAAAAGGAGAAAAATGCCTAACATTAGGTTTTTGGAATGTTAGAAATATAGGCATTTTCTGTATCATTTTAATTCCATAAATTAACATTATGATGATGACATATAAAAGATGATTAATCATTGAGATCGTGATATTAAATATATCCATAACAATATAGATCATGAGAACATAAAGCATATGAATCATATAAATATAATAAGCATATAAACAGTCAGAACAATTGAGAATAAACAGACAACAACATAAACAACATGACTGTAAAATTAAGACAAACATATTTAACATATTACTAGTATGAACAGACATCAGACATGTCATGATATAATACGACAGAACAGATTGAATAAATTTATGGCTATATATGAAACAACAGAGATGAACATATGAGACATATATAGTCTGCAGAACGTAAAACAGTAAGGAGATGAATCGATCATACCCTCCCATGCGCTCCGAGGATCTAGATCCTTGTCCAACTTCACTTGTTATGTCGTACGAGATGAAGATGCCAAGAACCAGCGATGAAGACAACGACAGACGTGACAGACGTTACGTTGGACAGTCGCGTAGACGCTCCCCAAAAACCTAATTGCCGATCCCCCGTGCAAGGTCTCGAACAGCAAGGGCTTCGGAGGCACCTGCCCTCTCGCTCCTTTATGCGCGTAGAGTTACGAGATGGAAATACCCACTCTTGCTGCTGGACAGTGATTCTGAGATGGTTCTGTTCGTGTGTACCAAGTGACAGAGGTTCTCCCCTACTTATCCTCTCGCGGAAGGAAGCTGAAGGAGAAGGGTTGCATGCGGCACGCCAAGAGACGGGACAGGCAAGGGTCTCGCATGCGGCTGACGAAGAGACGGACAACTGAAAGGTTTAACTCGGAGTTGAAACTCCCGCGGTTAATGAGTGCTAAAAATTAACACAACCACACCACGCCCGCTCGCCGCCTGCCTGCCTCGCCTGGCCCGAGGCCGGCCCGTCCGGCGGCGGCGGCGCGCGCGGGGCACGCCCTTGTACATTTCTTGACTTCTCAAATTAAGTGAAATAATTCCCACCATATAAGTCAAGTCAAAAGACCCTTGGACTTCTAATATGATACTATTGGTATTCCCCACTATTACACACCATAGAGTTTATTAAATAAATGAGTCAAGCCCATAAAAGATCCAACACAGTCTACATACAAAATAGTATTTTGGATAACCATGTAAGTAAACTGTTGAACACGGCCTCAACCTTACAAGATTGGAGCTAGCTCATTAAAGCATCTCCAACAATGACTCAAACTAGTGCCTTAAATTGAAATATGGGGCTCTACACAGGAAAAACCACTCCAACAGTGCCTCATTTCATAAAATTTTGTCAAAAAACTATAGGGCTCCATCTCAAGTGTCTCAAATATAATACAACGTAGTGGGCTATCTTATAATCTAGATTTGGGGCTTTAATGTTGGAGCGGGGTATTTTATTGATGCCCTAAATTCTATAAAATATACTTATTTTTAAATTATAGTGCATTTTTATAGGTCACGTTGTTGAAGATGCTCTTACCGTTCTAACCTTTAGATGGCACGAAGAGTCTTTCTGCCATAAGCTAAATCTAACCTGCCAAATCATCACAAAAGATTTCCAATCAAACACAGGATATCTCTTTCCAGGAAAAAAAATCAAGCACACGATATGGCTAACATTCCTCTCAGCTAGAACCAACCAAGTGTACTGTAACGAATATGACATGATCACTGATTGGCCACATTGTTGCCCTCGATTCCCCTCCATTGCTTTGTTTGGCTTTATCCACTGATGGACCATTCAGACGGTATTACCCCACTGTCCTGGCATCGATCTCCTCTAGGCCCACCGTTGGCCGGCGCCGGTCGCGCGTTCACATGTTCACTTTCTAGCTAATAAATACAAACGGCATAACAGTGGTGTTTAATGTAGAGGCTTTAAGGTATTTAAATGAGTTATTTATAAAAAATCGTGGAGCCATCGCTCCGTGAAGAGGCGTTTCTGGCTCGTAACATAATTAGCAATAGACGTGTCTCACTTCTCACTGTATGAATTCGTGGTCTGTTTTATCAATCTGATATTATAAAAGTACATTTACTTCTGTATTTATTAATAAATTATATTTATAGACACTCCATTTATAATAGAGTCTCTTAGTTGTCTTTTGTGATTAGAGAACCATTTTAGTGTTTCTCTGCTATACATGCCCTAACTGTGAGTTTTGAATAGTCCTCTGCTTTATCTTTTAGCTTTGACTAGAGTGTTCACAACGACACCATTTATAATCGATTTATCGTTTGGATGGCTACCGATTCTAGAAATCTGGATTATCTACTATGAAAGGGATTCTGAGATTTTAGGGGCATGTTCGTTTTTCACGGATTGAAGGCCTGGAACGGTTCCTGGCCGGATTATTTCTCTAATTTATGTAAGTTTTGATAAGTTGGAATAAATCCTGATCTAATCCTGGACAAACGAACGGACCCTACGGCTTTTGTATCTTACTTTCTCCTCTTTTGGATAGTGTAGATGATTATTTTGTTATCAGAATTCTAAAAATCATTGACCTACTGTTTAACTTCGATGTGATGTAGTGTAGGGGTAGTTTGATTTTGAGTCCATGAAATTTGCTGCTTCTTTGTATGAGCTCGACATTCTCTTTCAAGAGTTCCTTGTCCCCAAACTTAGGCCCCCTCTGGATCATTGGAAATTTTCCTGTATTTTTTCTGCCAAAATGAATTAATTCCGGTGGAAGTCCAGCACAATCCCTGTGATTCTGTCGAACCTTTGTTATGCAGGCCCCTTTTCCACTTGAAATACAGGAAAGCAAGGGTTTGCAGAGACTTGAGTGGAGCAATTAGTGTCACATGTCGCTTTCATCCCATGACCATGAAGATTATATATTATACTATTCGCAACCTTGTCGTTATCGAGAAAGAGGATACAAAACTCTTTTCTTGTTCACCTTTCTGCAAAATTGGGAACCATACGGCGTCAGGCTAAGATCATCAGCTTTTCTATCTGTTGACGCCTTTTCGGAGCGCCAAACACTCAATAAGAACCGTGGCGGTGTCCTCTGCACAGGGACGGACGGTCCGCGCGCAGGGGCCGGACGGTCCGCGGCCTGGTGCGAGGCGCGGTGGTGCTCTCTGCGCAAGGGCGGACTGTCCGCGGCCTGGGGCCGGACGGTCCGCGGCCTGATGCGCGGCTAGGGCTCCTGCCTGACGGCCGGACGGTCCGCGCCCTGGGGCCGGACGGTCCGCGCGTACGCAGGGACGGCGGAAGATCGCCGACGGCGCCTGGATCTCGCTCCCGGGAGGGACCCCGTCGGGGAGTAGAGATCCTAGGTTGTGTCTAGGCTCGGGCCGGCCGACCTAGACTCCTCTAATCGACGTAGAGCCGAGGAGAGGCGGAGAATTTGGGGATTGGAAAACTAAACCTAAACTAGACTAGAACTACTCCTAAGACAAAATGCGAAATAGAAATTGTATTGATTCGATTGTTGATGATTACAAATCGGCCGTAGACCTCTCTATTTATAGAGGAGGGGGGCTGGACCCTTTACAAACTAATTTCCGAGCTTATCCCCTGATTTTAGCTAACAACCATAGCACAAAACTCGGAACCCTAATCTGTTCTGCGCACGCGCGGACCGTCCGGCCCACAGGCGCGGACTGTCCGGACCGCGGACCGTCCGGCCTCAGGGCCGGACCGTCCGCGCACTCACTTTTGGTTCGAACATATGCCCCCCTGCCTTTTGGTGGAGCTGGGCGAACCAAAAGCAACTAACTCGATGTGATCACATCGGTTTTCTTAGGCATCTTGCCACATACTAGGATGGTACTGTTTGAGGAAACGCCCATTCAACGCCTTAGGTAAATCCTTGCCTTGTAATGTTTGTAGTAAATAAGCGTTACCAGACATCACCTGCTTCACTTTATAAGGACCCTCCCAGCTTGGCGACCATTTCCCGAACTTTCGGTCTTTATTCCTTAGAGGTAGAATGGTCTTCCACACCAAGTCTCCTACTTGGAATGATTTTGCTTTGACCTTCTTGTTGTAGGCCCTGGCTACCATGATCTTGTCCTTTTCTATTGCTCCCAAAGCTATCATCCTCTTGTCGGTCACCTCATCAATATTATCCATCATTGAATTATAATAATCAGTAACAGTTAGGTCATTTTGTCTGGCAAACCTGACAGCATTCAAACTTATTTCCACAGGTAACACTGCTTCCTGCCCATAGACAAGCTCAAAAGGAGACACTTTAGTAGCACTATGTTTAGATATTCTATGAGCCCATAAAGCTTCGGACAAAATCTTATGCCAATGTTTAGGATTATCAGATATCTTCTTTTTTATCAAGTTGATCAATGTCCTATTACTAGACTCGGCCTGCCCATTGGCCTGAGCGTAGTATGGAGATGAATTGAGCAACTTAATTCTATATAATTCAGCAAATTCACGTACCTCCTTTGACATAAAAGAAGTCCCTTGATCAGTAGTCAAGGTCTGAGGAATGCCGAATCTATGAATAATATGCTCAGTTATGAACTCAATTACCTCCTTGTGTGTCATGTTCTTCAGAGCAACGGCTTCAGTCCATTTGGTAAAGTAATCAGTGGCAACTAACACGAACCGATGCCCCTTTGATGATGAAGGATGAATTTCTCCAATAAAGTCTAATCCCCATCCTCTGAACGGCCAAGGCTTGATGATAGGATGTAATTCGGCTGCAGGGACCAACTGTAGGTCGCCGAATTTTTGGCACACTTGGCAACCCTTGTAGTACTTAAAACAATCAGCTATCATATTAGGCCAATAAAAACCAGACCTTCGCAACAACCACTTCATCTTTGGAGCTGATTGATGGGTACCACAAATTCCTTCATGCACTTCGGCCATAGCTAATATAGCATCATCTGGGCCCAAGCACTTAAGTAGGACGTCATTGACTGTTCGACGGTAAAGTTCATCACTCATCAAAACATACTTGAAAGCTGTTCGCCGAATGTTCTTATCTGTCCTGATATTGGGATTCCGTAAATAATTAAGTATAGGTGTCCTCCAATCACTTGCATCGGCTTCATTGTCAGCCGAATTAATGAAAAGAACACTTCTGGTAACCCCGGACGGTCCGGCGTCATCGCGCGGACGGTCCGCGACCTGGGAATTTGGCTTTGCACTGGTTATCAGATTTTCAGTTTTGTGAAACTTCCCTCTCTTTATCCGATAACCTGATGCATCTTGTGCCAAACCATTAGCTCTATGATTCTCAACTCTAGAGATATGCCGAATACTGAATTCGTCAAAAGAATGAATTATGCTCCAACATTTCTCAAGATAACTATTTAGAGTACCATCAAGACATTGATATTCTTCTAACACTTGTTGGACAACCAGCTGAGAATCACCAAATACCTTCACATGTTTTACTCCCATACCATTTAAAAGTTCTAGGCCGAATAAGAGAGCCTCATATTCAGCTTGATTATTAGTGCAATAAGTTTCCAATCGGCTAGAGAAGTCAAAGGAGACATTTCTTGGTGAAACAAGCACAATGCCAATTCCTTGCCCTTCATTGCAAACCGATCCATCAAAATATAGAGTCCAAGGAGTAATAGTGAGGTATGACATGTCTAGTTCATGAATATCACTAACCCGATGTTCTACAATAAAATCCGCTACGACTTGGCCTTTCATAGATTTCAATGGTTCATAGGCCAAGTCATATTCTATGAGTGCA
Source organism: Zea luxurians (assembly GCA_029449295.1). NCBI lineage: Eukaryota > Viridiplantae > Streptophyta > Magnoliopsida > Poales > Poaceae > Zea > Zea luxurians. Next base: position 71,798,426 of record JAOPSE010000016.1, on the reverse strand, counting down.
TAAGCTCACTTACCAATTCTACCACTCATAATTGGGTTATGCAACATGTATTTGATTACATCGGCTTGACCAGAAACAGTGCAATGACTAGACAGTAAATAACATCTACATTTGGTGCATGCATAAAACAAGCATAAGCATAATTTTTCAATAAAAGTGTACCTTGTTTCAGCATCCGCCAACCTTCGACTTAGGTATGTCACCACATGCTCCTTCCCCTCAGTGTCTTGTATCAGAACAGCCCCAATAACCTTGTCTTCAGCTGCAATGTATAATCTGAATGGTGCTCCTACTTGCGGTGCTTTTATCACGGGAGCCGAAGACAAGTATTTTTTAATGAGATCAAATGCTTCCTGCTGCTCTGCCCCCCAAGTGAATTCAGCATCATTCTTAAGTCGAAGGATCGGGGTGAAGGCATCAATCTTCCCGGCTAGGTTAGAAATAAACCTTCGTAAATAATTCACCTTGCCGAGAAACCTCTGCACTTCGACCTTACAAGTCGGAGGCCCCACATTCCGAATAGACTTGATTCGGTCAGGGTCTATTTCTATACCATGTTCATGGATGACAAATCCTAAAAACTTACCAGCCGACACTCCAAAAGCACATTTACGTGGGTTCATTTTTAAACCATACCGACGCATTTTATCAAAGGCTTTGCGCAAATCGGCTATATGAGAACTAAACTTAGCCGATTTGACTACAATATCATCAATGTAGACTTCCACAGTGTTTCCTAACAACTCATGGAAAATCAGATTCATAGCCCTCTGATAAGTAGCACCAGCATTTTTAAGACCGAATGTCATGACAACCCATTCAAATAAACCAATAAAGCCTGGACATATAAAGGCCGTTTTAGACGCATCTTCTTCGGCCATGAAAATCTGATTATATCCGGCATTACCATCAAGAAAGCTAATAATTCTATTTCCTGATGCATTATTGATTAATGTGTCGGCTATGGGCATGGGATATTCATCTTTAGGAGTTGCTTTATTTAAATTACGAAAATCAGAAAATCAATGCATACCCTAAGTTTACCTGACTCCTTCTTCTCCACCGGCACAATATTGGAGACCCACTCTGCGTATCTGCAAGGTCTAATAAAATTAGCTTCTAGCAGCCGGTGGATTTCGTCCTTGATTCGTGGGAGAAGATCTGGACGAAACGTTCTAGCTTTCTGCTTGAAAGGTCTGAAACCAGACTTAATGGGCAGCCGATGTTCGACAATCTCTCGGCTTAGTCCAGGCATTTCAGTGTAATTCCAAGCAAAACAATCTGAATATTCCTTCAATAGACCGATCATCTCATTTCTAGAATCGGTCTCCAGGGTCTTGTTTACAAAAGTCGGCCTTGGAGTTTTGCCATCTCCTATGTCAATCTCTTCCAAAGGATCGGCCGATGTAAACCCCTGTCCTAGTTTATCAAGATCTCTGAATTCTTCTATCATGTCCCCCACAGAGGAATCAGATGATCTTTGTGTGATGGCGGACTTTCCGGTCTCGGGGACCGGATCATCCGTAATACTTTTCGCTGTGGTAGATGTTCGGTCTTAGAGTCCGAACTGTTCTGTGATAGATCAGACCATCCGGCTTTGAGGGCCGAATTGTCCGTGATCAAAGACTCATGAACTTTGTGTGTATTCATCGTTTAAACTTTATTTAGGATTCAGCCGATTCTCCATCGGCTCTAGCATTACAGGAATGAAACCTTTCTTATCTATACTTATGAACTGATAATCAGAAAAATCTACCCCTGTGAGACATGTAGCAGTCTCATAAGTCCAGAGTACAGGGGCATCGGCCACAGCGATGCAGACCGATACATCAGCATGTACTTGTTCTACTTCATCGCCTACCCATTGTATTAGCATTTGATGTAATGTAGAAGGTACACATTGATTGGCATGAATCCAATCTCTGCCTAGAATTAAACTGTAATTCCCTTCTACATCAGCGACGAAGAATGCAGCAGCAAGGGTCTTAGTCCCGATGGTTAATTCAACGGACGTGACTCCCCTGGCTTTAATTTTCCTGTATTTTTTCTGCCAAAATGAATTAATTCCGGTGGAAGTCCAGCACAATCCCTGTGATTCTGTCGAACCTTTGTTATGCAGGCCCCTTTTCCACTTGAAATACAGGAAAGCAAGGGTTTGCAGAGACTTGAGTGGAGCAATTAGTGTCACATGTCGCTTTCATCCCATGACCATGAAGATTATATATTATACTATTCGCAACCTTGTCGTTATCGAGAAAGAGGATACAAAACTCTTTTCTTGTTCACCTTTCTGCAAAATTGGGAACCATACGGCGTCAGGCTAAGATCATCAGCTTTTCTATCTGTTGACGCCTTTTCGGAGCGCCAAACACTCAATAAGAACCGTGGCAGTGTCCTCTGCACAGGGGCGGACGGTTCGCGCGCAGGGGCCGGACGGTCCGCGGCCTGGTGCGAGGCGCGGTGGTGCTCTCTGCGCAAGGGCGGACTGTCCGCGGCCTGGGGCCGGACGGTCCGCGGCCTGATGCGCGGCTAGGGCTCCTGCCTGACGGCCGGACGGTCCGCGCCCTGGGGCCGGACGGTCCGCGCGTACGCAGGGACGGCGGAAGATCGCCGACGGCGCCTGGATCTCGCTCCCGGGAGGGACCCCGTCGGGGAGTAGAGATCCTAGGTTGTGTCTAGGCTCGGGCCGGCCGACCTAGACTCCTCTAATCGACGTAGAGCCGAGGAGAGGCGGAGAATTTGGGGATTGGAAAACTAAACCTAAACTAGACTAGAACTACTCCTAAGACAAAATGCGAAATAGAAATTGTATTGATTCGATTGTTGATGATTACAAATCGGCCGTAGACCTCTCTATTTATAGAGGAGGGGGGCTGGACCCTTTACAAACTAATTTCCGAGCTTATCCCCTGATTTTAGCTAACAACCATAGCACAAAACTCGGAACCCTAATCTGTTCTGCGCACGCGCGGACCGTCCGGCCCACAGGCGCGGACTGTCCGGACCGCGGACCGTCCGGCCTCAGGGCCGGACCGTCCGCGCACTCACTTTTGGTTCGAACACTATCTTTACTTTTATCTTAAACATTTCAAAATTTATTACTCAGTCCATAATACACAAACAATGTTTTATCTATCTATATTTGGTCTGATAACTTAATAGTCTCAGAACAAATAAAAACAATAGGATGGAGGGCTAAAGTAAACGTCTAATAGCAACTCCAACAACACTGCTAAAAGAACCCAGAAAAGTGATTTTAGGGATAAGCGAGTTTTTTCTGGTTGCAACAGCTCACCCAATTTTTCCCAATTTTTAGGCATCACACATTGTGGTCGTTGCCTACTGTATATTTGTGTGAGCTGAGATCTCCCCAGTTCCCTATCACGCGTCAGTCGACCTGTTGCCCGCGTCAAATTTTACCCTCGCGAGTATTTTTTTTCTAGCGTCAGCTTTGCTAGAGAAGTAGAGAGTGAGCCACGCTCAACTGTGCTGTTCCATGAGGCAACAATATATCAATACTGCAAATGTCTGGGACACTTTTGCTGCTCATAGCATACACACAGGCTATTTGAGGTAACCAAATTGAGGACAAAGAAAAGAAGGCTGTCACTTCACGGTTTTGATCCCAAACAATTCCAATTTCTCACGCCAACTGCAAAGATACGTGATTTATTTCAAATTTTTTTGAGATTAGTTATTAGCGATCTGATGTGTTTTTAGGTTTTTATTACAACAGTTCTAATAAAACATTTTGGGAACAAAATTTTTTTAGTGCTCGCTCGCTGAGTTATCCCCTAATCCGCCGGGCTACTAAAAACCCTACCTTCCTCATCCAGACACTCCCCTTGCCGCCGCCTCCTCTGCCCCTCTCGCGCCGCCATGGCCACCTCGCTCTCCACCCCGTCGCAGCTCCGCCCCTCACACTGCCGCGCCCGCCGCTACGGCCGCCTCCTCGGCCTCCACCCGCGCGTCTCCTGCGCGCGCTGCCCGGCTCCCCGCCGCGCCGCCGCCCTCTCCGTGCGCGCCAACGCCGCCTCGACTGATGGCGACGCTGCCGTCACGGTGCGCCGCTTCCCGGCCGCGCCGACCAAGGCTGGGCGGCTGGCGGGCGTCAAGAAGATCATGATCCTCGGCGCGGGGCCCATCGTCATCGGCCAGGCGTGCGAGTTCGACTACTCCGGCACGCAGGCGTGCAAAGCGCTTGCCGAGGAGGGCTACGAGGTGGTGCTCGTTAACTCCAACCCGGCAACCATCATGACCGACCCGGGACTTGCCCACCGCACCTACATCGGGCCCATGACGCCGCCGCTCGTCGAGCGCATCATCGACGCCGAGCGCCCCGACGCGCTGCTCCCCACCATGGGCGGCCAGACCGCGCTCAACCTCGCGGTCTCGCTCGCGGACTCGGGCGCGCTCGAACGCCTCGGGGTGCGCCTCATCGGGGCATCCCTCCCCGCCATCCGCGCCGCCGAGGACAGGCAGCTCTTCAAGCAGGCCATGGACCGCATCGGCCTCAAGACGCCGCCCTCCGGCATCGGCACCACGCTTGAGGAGTGCCTCGCCATCGCCGAGGACATCGGGGAGCTACCGCTCATTGTGCGCCCGGCCTTCACTCTCGGGGGCACGGGCGGTGGCATCGCCTACAACAAGGCCGAGTTTGAGGACATCTGCAGGGCCGGCCTCGCCGCGTCGCACACTCAGCAGGTGCTCGTGGAGAAGTCGCTCCTGGGCTGGAAGGAGTACGAGCTGGAGGTCATGCGCGACATGGCTGACAATGTCGTCATCATCTGCTCCATCGAGAACATCGATCCCATGGGAGTGCACACGGGGGACTCCATTACCGTGGCTCCTGCGCAGACACTCACTGACAAGGAGTACCAGAGGCTCAGGGACTACTCGGTGGCCATCATTAGGGAGATTGGTGTGGAGTGTGGTGGTTCCAATGTGCAATTTGCAGTCAATCCTGCTGATGGGGAGGTGATGGTCATCGAGATGAATCCCAGGGTGTCCAGGTCGTCTGCACTTGCCTCAAAGGCGACAGGGTTCCCCATAGCCAAGATGGCTGCGAAGCTCTCAGTAGGCTACACTCTAGATCAGATTCCCAATGATATTACCAAGAAGACTCCAGCTAGCTTCGAGCCTTCCATTGATTATGTGGTTACAAAGGTATTATTTCAATCTGTCTCTTAGCTTTCTTAATTGTGTGAATGAAGTTTTTCCTGCAAATATGCATCTGCAGTACATATTTAACTTCTCTATATTCCTTTTCTCGCTTGTTAGTTGTCAGCCATATACTGGTAATTGTTGTTTTTGCAAGTATAATAGCCTATCCTGTTCAATTTATGGTAATTGAACAGGATAAGTCTGTCCAATTGCCTATCCTGTTCATACGTTGTCTGACTGTTGTATATGTTGGTAGACTGAAACTGTGGTATACTGGTTTATGCTCTGGTATATAATATACGTATACTAGTTTATACAACAGTGGTTGTTTATATCATGTATAATTAAAGGCAAATGCAGTAGCATTTGTCCAGTTATAATTTGTTTTGCATGCTATTTTCCCACTTTTGCTTCATTCTCATCATGTTAAAGCAGAGCAACATTTTCTTCATGTATTTGTTAATAGAAGGGGCATAAGCATCACAATAAATAGTTTTTCTATTGTTATGAGCTTGTGTGAAGATTTGTATGTTGACTATTTCCTACCTTTCTCTCTTTAAAGTATACCTGAGACTTGTCACATTGTCTCTACCTGTGAATTTCTCTAGATCTCTTTGCTGTCTTCTTAGACACCATCATACATTATCTGCAGCACATTACTCTGCTATTCAGTTTCCACCTAGACATTTAAAGTTCGAATATGCTCTAGCACAATAAAATGATTTTTTAATCACTTACAATCCAGTCTAGACACATTCTTTGTTCTGTTACAAACCCATACTTATATCTTTGTGTTCTTTTATCATTTGGAATTTGCACTTGCACTTCTAGCAGAGCTAATTTGACATGCTTTTCTAATCCACCTGTCATTTACTATGCAGATACCACGTTTTGCTTTTGAGAAATTCCCTGGCTCTGAGCCAATATTAACCACACAGATGAAGTCTGTTGGTGAGGCGATGGCATTGGGGCGTACCTTCCAGGAATCCTTCCAGAAAGCTGTCCGCTCACTGGAGACTGGTTTTGCGGGATGGGGTTGTGGCCCTATCAAGGAACTTGATTGGGACTGGGAAAAGATAAAATATAGCTTGCGGGTACCTAATCCAGATCGTATCCATGCTATCTATGCAGCTTTCAAGAAAGGCATGAGGGTCGAAGATATCCATGAAATTAGCTTCATTGACAAATGGTTTCTTACAGAGCTCAAGGGGCTAGTGGATGTAGAGCAGTTCCTTTTATCAAGGAGCCTAGATCAGTTGTCAAAGGATGACTTTTACCAAGTGAAGAAGAGGGGGTTTAGCGACAAGCAGATTGCATTTGCAACTTCTTCATCAGAAAGTGATGTGAGATCAAGGCGTTTGACATTAGGCGTCACTCCGACATATAAACGTGTTGATACTTGCGCTGCTGAATTTGAAGCCAACACCCCCTACATGTACTCTTCCTATGAGTACGAATGTGAATCATCTCCAACCAATAGGAAGAAGGTGCTGATATTGGGTGGTGGGCCAAATCGCATAGGCCAGGGCATTGAGTTTGATTACTGTTGTTGCCATGCATCATTTGCACTTCGAGAGGTTTGTTTTTGCATCATTTATTTTCATCTTATTCCAGTATTTTTTTTCTTTTTCCTCAGTTCTGGGTTGTTTGTGACATTGTGAGTTTTCTTAGTCAACTGCATTCTATCGGATGACCTTATATAAATGTTTTCATACCTATTTACAGGCTGGATACGAGACTATTATGATGAACTCCAATCCTGAGACAGTCTCAACTGACTATGATACCAGTGATCGTTTGTACTTTGAGCCACTGACAGTTGAGGATGTATCAAATGTCCTTGATTTAGAGCGCCCAGATGGTATAATCGTGCAATTTGGAGGGCAAACTCCTCTAAAGCTTGCGCTACCTATTCAACAGTACATAGAGGAGAACAAAATGGTGTCTGCTTCAGGCACTGGGAATGTGAAGATATGGGGAACATCACCAGATTCCATTGATGCTTCTGAGGACAGAAAAAGATTTAATGCAATTCTCGAGGAGCTTCAAATTGAACAGCCAAAGGGAGGGATTGCAAGAAGTGAGTCTGATGCCTTGGCAATTGCCTTAGAAGTAGGTTACCCTGTTGTGGTCCGTCCATCATATGTTCTTGGTGGACGGGCAATGGAGATTGTGTACAACGACGAAAAACTGATCAAGTATCTCGCAACCGCGGTGCAAGTAGATCCAGAAAGGCCTGTTTTAGTGGACAAATATCTAATTGATGCAGTTGAAATTGATGTTGATGCATTGGCTGACACAGCTGGGAATGTTGTGATTGGTGGAATTATGGAGCATATCGAGCAGGCTGGTATACATTCAGGTGATTCAGCATGTTCTCTTCCTACTAGAACAGTCTCAGCCCAATGCCTGGAAGTTATCCGTTCATGGACTACAAAGCTCGCTAAGCGTCTGAATGTTTGTGGACTAATGAACTGTCAGTATGCTATATCTACTTCTGGTGATGTGTTCCTACTTGAGGCGAACCCTCGTGCTTCACGCACAGTCCCTTTTGTATCCAAGGCGATTGGCCATCCGCTAGCTAAATATGCATCATTGATCATGTCTGGTGTGACCTTGCCGGAGCTCGGGTTCACTAAAGAAGTGATTCCTAAGCATGTGTCTGTTAAGGAGGCTGTTCTTCCATTCGAGAAATTCCAAGGGTGCGACATTCTTCTTGGACCAGAGATGCGCAGCACTGGAGAGGTGATGGGCATCGACTATGAGTTCTCCGGTGCCTTTGCAAAAGCACAGATTGCCGCTGGGCAGAAGCTCCCCTTAAGTGGCACTGTGTTCCTTAGCCTGAACGATTTGACGAAACGGCATCTTGCTGAGATTGGGAGTGGATTCCGGGAGCTTGGCTTCAGCATCATTGCCACATCTGGAACAGCCAAAGTTCTCCAGCTCGAGGGCGTTCCAGTGGAGCCGGTGCTAAAAATACACGAGGGGCGACCGAATGCCAGGGATATGCTGAAGAATGGTCAGATACAGATCATGGTGATAACAAGCTCTGGTGATGCTCTTGACTCCAAAGACGGCCTCCAGCTTCGTAGGCTTGCCCTCGCCTACAAGGTGCCAATTATCACAACCGTCGACGGCGCACGTGCCTCCATAGATGCCATCAAGAGCTTGAAGGACAAGTCGATTGAGACCCTCGCCTTGCAAGATTACTTCCAGACTGCCGATGCTTCGGCAGATTTACAAGCAGCGGCACAGACCACCCCTTAGTGCTGTCTTCCTTTTCCATGTACTGTGATCCTAGCTCGAGCCAAAACCACATCCCATATATTCTATTTTGTTTACGGTTGCACCTGCAGCATGCATGGCGCAAGGACAGGCATCCAGATAGTATCGGGGACAGGCATAGCTAGACATAATTGGTATTGGGCCGGCGAATGTAGTTGTACTCTGTAATGTTAGTTAGGGTGATGAGCATCCACAATAAGGCTTCCCAACTGCGATTTTGATGACTATCATATTCTTTGTGGAGATTTACATTGTATCATTGTCGCATACGAAACTGTGCGACATACATGTACCGTGTGCATGTTATCAGATTCTTAGATGACCACACATTGGCACACCCGTCTCTCGTCTCGTGTTCTTTCACTGTGTGCTCTACAACTGTACAAACAAACGATTGTGTCAAGGATTATTAATGGGTAGCACTGTACAACGTTTAAGTGTTCTGTGCTGCGGGGCAGTGTCACATGATGTGTGCTAAAGTTATTATTCTATAAAGTTCTGACTTCGTTGTAGAGTACAGTATGAATTGATGAATGAGAATAAGTTTACATAACCCCTGATCTTAGAGTAGGGGTGAAAATGGACCGATAACTCCTGATCTGAGAGTAGGGGTGAAAATGGACGGAAACATATGAATAGTAGGCCATCCTGTATCCTATCCTAATGGATTTTAATCGGATACATGATCAGATACGAATAATTAGAAATCGGATACATTATTTATTCGTGGGACAAGTGTTATTTGATCGGATATCAAGATAATGTATGAATTGCTTATCATTCGCTATATTTTAGTTCGCATATAACCTTAAGTCCCCACATGAAAAAGATAAAGTGAAGTATCGATTACGTTGAAACTTGAATAAATAGAGTGATTTCACGTGTAACTCACACAATAAGTGGAAGTAAAATGGAATAAAAACTTACATCTTGTAAATTTTATGGTCCAAATGTTTTTTAGGACGATATGTGAATATATGTTATGTCTCCTTAAAATTCCATGAATTTCTAAAGCTATTTGTGTATTATTAATTTCTTTATGTAGAAATCATCAAAACACAATTAAATTCATAAATGATTCTTGTTTCGACCGAAAATTATAAATAAATTACCAAAACTAAGAAATTCTATAAATGAAGTATTGATTATGTTGAAGCTTGTATATTTAGAATGATTTCACGTGTAACTTATACATTAAGTGGAAGTGAAGGGAAAGAAACACTAGCATCTTGTGGATTTTATTATCTAAATATTTTTTATGGTTATACGCTTGGGGTGAGGAGAAAAGCTTGTGTCAAGTCAGGTTTGTCTCTCAGCTCGGACCATGGCAAAAACTAGGCCAAAACGTGTCAAACGGTTTTGGTTTGGTTTCAAACTTTACCAGGGTGTGTCTGGTGTATTTTGGCGCTACTTTGTCCATTTGACCATTTGGTTTTGAGTTTTGGAACTAGATGAACACGGTTGATCTTTAAAAAGGGCTAAAAAAGACTTGAGCATTTGGATCCCTTCATTTTACAGGAATTGGAATTCACTCAATAAAGTAACTTATTTAGTTTGGAATTTGACATTCCACCACTTTCCAAAGTTCAGATATAAGCCTATCTCAAATTCATAGCGTGGATGATGGGAAATGATTTTATGCATTAGTAGAATTTGTTTCTACTATGTAACTTACATGACACTCTTCGTCTTATTCCTCTATATTAAAAATATAGCACATGAATATCTCCGACATCTTGCTAATAATAGTATACAAATATATTTTGCATAAAACCGAATTAACTTAATTGATATATGCCAAAATTACTATTATTAGAATGGAATTCAATTCCAATGATCCAAACGGGGCATTAGAGAAAAAGCTGATTTCTCCCTTTAAGTTCTCTAGTTGAGTGATCAATTTGGGGCTGTTTTAGACTCTTTTTGGGAAACTTTCTTACTATCTTTGGTAGATATTTTGGTGATCTACAACTTGTATAATTAGCCCAACTCATGATAATGGTATCCTCATTGTCTCTTTACCTAATCTCTGCATTGCTTCAAGTGTTCCATGTGAATAGACTTAAGGTTTTTGTCGGTGTTTCGAAACCCGGTGTAACACCCAAATTCAGAAATTGGGATTGGTAGAAGAAATGTGAGCAAAGTACCCTTGATAAATAATTAGACTTTATAATTCACCATTTTAAGGTAAATGATCATGATAAAATAACGATAGTTAAAATAAATCCTAATAAAGAGTAGACATTGGAAAATGTTCCTATCAAAACAAAGGGAGAATTTGTTTTAATATACCTTCAATCCAACTACACACTCAAAATAATAATGTTGTGTATGTACTTCATGTTGAAAACCTAGCCTAAATAAAATAAATAAATAAATAAATAAAGTAACTGAGTAATAAATATTATGTAGAAATTGTGCATCATGTGGAGTTTTTCTTATGCATAAATTTGAAATTTAGAAATTAAACATGGTTTGAAATGGATTTGAAGAGAAAAGGGAAAAGAAATTAAAAAAAAGAGAGAAAGCAATTTTGGCGAGTGGGCCTCTATTCCCTCAATTCAGCCCAGCTCCCCTTTCATACCCGCCGGCCCAACTCGCTTCCTCTGCGCTCTTGCGTCCACGGCACCCTGGCCAGACCGCTCTCGCCTAGTGCCGCTGCCAGGTGGGGCCGCCTATGTCAGCTCCTTCCCCTCTGGCATAACAAACTCCGCGCGCGATCCCTGGTTCCGTCCGTAGCTACCGGGGTTCGTTGTGATTCGGCCGGGTTCCCCTCCCGCGTGATCACGAGCTATGGCTGCTATAAATTGGTGGCCGTGAACCCCTTGCCGCAAGAACTAGCAGCAAGTGCCCTGACCATCGATTGCACGGAACTTCACCATGTAGGAGAAACTCGCCGCCAGACTTAATCTCCATGGGCGGGCACCGGCTCGGCCTCGGCGACCAGTCCAGAGGGAGGAGGAGCGCGTAGGGTAGACGTGTGGTGGGAGCTTCGGGCTCGGGATCATGCGGTCCAATGGGAATTCGTCGCCGACGTTCAAGGTTGCCGCCGCTCGCTCCTCACTGTGGTCTAGGCACTGGGCTACATACATCTCGGTGAGCTACCCTTAGATCAATTCACCTTGATCTCCTTTACGCGTAGCGTTCATCTAATCTAAGTTTGGACATTGGAATCGTATCTCGGCTGCGCGCCGGCAATGGCTCCGCCGTAGGGTGCGGGCGGTGCCGCTGCGACCCAGTGGCTGGGGGTAGGAGGCCGTTGGGCCGTCCGATCTTAGCCAGCGGATAGGATTAGATCTGGGGGGGGGGGGTAAGCATCCTGCACCGTTGATGCCCGAATCGACGGCAGCTATTAGATGGGAGAGAACTTTTCGCGACGTCGAATCATGGCCGTTTGATGGAAATCATGTGGCCACGGTTTGCTATACCGGTTAACTATAAACTGGATCTAATCTGTGCCGCTGATTGAAGATCGGGCGGCTCAGGATGCTAGATACCCCTTCGTCATGTTCACTTTACTAAAGCGACCCTGAACTTTTATGAAATGAACCCGCAGTGCTGCGCAGGTGGACTCCGTGTCTTGGGAAATTTTGCAATTTAAACCCCGACCTTCTCTGCATTAACGCGCCCAGTCCAGACGACAGAGAAAACCAGATAATTAATATTAGAAATTGAATTTTAATACAAAAATAATTCTAGAAACTTGTATAAATCATATTTAATTCATTCTAACTCCAAATTAATTCGTTCCAGTTTCTATAATTTTGTATTAATATTGTCTACCAACAAGTAGCATTGTTTAGCCATGAAACTTGAGTTAAAATTGTTCATCAGGATTAATTTATTTCAAGCACTAAATAATTTCGAAAATCCATAACTTAATAACCGTAACTCCGAATTTAGTGGTTCTTGTTTCTACGATCTCGTTACGCAGCGTAGATTATTATTATTCAGTTTGTTATTATGTTTGGTGTGATGTTAATTTTGCCTATACTATGTTTGTTGTATTGCTACGACTAGCGTGAGGTCACAAGTCAGTTGAAGAGCAAGTTGGTACCTGGAATCTCAAGTCCCAGGCAAGTTGTGCCCTTGATCACTTCTTTTTACCCACTCATGTTCTAATTAATCATAATGATCTGCATAGGTTAAATTTTGATGGGACCTAATAGGTTACCCTAGTTTGTCTATCTTTATGCCTTGTTTACCACTAAACTTTCTGGGTAGTACTTGCTAGTGCTATATGTGGATTTGGGCATTGAGATACATATTATTCATACTTTTGTTATCAATTGTTATTTACTGTTCATGATAAGATCATTATGTTAATTGGAACATGGAGCGACCACCCGGGAAAACAGTGCTACCACAAGGGTTTAATGGGACGCCCTTGGCCGATTAATTAGGAAAGCTAGTGGAAGACTACCTTACCCGAAAGGGGCAAGGGCAGTAGGGGAGTGGTCAGTGTAGGGAGGCCCTCGGGAGGATTTTGCTGCGATGGCAGTCCTGCAAGGGATTCCTGCTAGGGAGGCCCTCGGGAGGATTTTGCTGCGATGGCGGTCCTGCAAGGGATTCCTGCATTGGAACTTCCTATAAACTGTAGCGGGTTTTCTGAAGCTAGTGGAACTTTGTAAAGGCCTCGTAGTGTTGCCCTGCCTCACCTCCTCGGTAGAGGTGTATGGGATTGGCCGTCTCTTGGCAGATGGGTAACACGACTTGTGGGTAAAGATGCGCAACCTCTGCAGAGTGTAAAACTGGTATACTAGTCGTGCTCACGGTCAAGAGCAGCTCGGACCCTCACATGATTAATTTATGGAACTAAATTCAATTTGTCATATGCATTGCATCGCAGGTGTTGTTATTACTTTTGTTCTACTACTTAATTGGGTTGGTATTTACTTATACTTAGTAAATGCTAATAAAATTTTGACCAACTTTAAAAGCAATGCTCAGCTCTAACCATCCTCTTTGGTAAGCCTTACACTTCACGTGAGCTCCCACCTTTGGCGAGTTCATGCACATTATTCCCCACAACTTGTTGAGCGATGAACGTATGTGAGCTCACTCTTGCTGTCTCACACCCCCCCACAGGTCAAGAACAGGTACCACAGGATGAAGCGCATGGAGGATGCTGTGATGTGTTCGTGAGAGATCTAGGCCGTCGTCTCCCAGTCAACTTTGGGTTGCTGGACCGTTGTCTCCTTATAATGTAATTATTTATTTATTTTATACAGAACTCCTATTATGTAGTAAAGATGTGACATTCGATCCTGTGCCACTATACATCATATGTGTGAGACTTGGTCCCAGCATACCTGGTGTTTATGTTCGCGCCCGGGTCTTGGTGCCCCTAAAACCCGGGTGTGACAGAAGTGGTATCAGAGGAATGTTGACTGTAGGACGAAACCTAGATAGAACCGGACAACCATTGTCTACTTATCTTTGCTACCCTTATTCTTTCTAAACTTCTCTTGATCTTTTCTCATCTAATTCCGCTTTACTCTGATTATTCTTACCTTTTCCTTCTAAAGACAAATGTGGATTTCACACTTTGAAATCTAGTACTAAAGTAACCTTTGGGAATAGGAGACCAAATCTTAGGAACAAAAACAAAACTATTTTTATAGGTATCTATGTACTTGAATGCTTGTTCTTATGGTACTTGTCTGATTTGGATCTTTGATTGAGTGTGATGAGTTGTGGATTAATGTCCGCAATTGCATCTACGTATACATATAGGCAAAAAAAATCATAAAATAACTAGATAGACTAGATTACCCCTCATTAAAGTATCTAGCCTAACAATATCCATCTCATCTTAAAATATTCGTATTCTACACCCATAGATCCATCATATCTCAAAAGATTCTACCTTATCTTTATGGATTCATCATGCCCTAATTAGCACATTTATCCCACATTAGTGTAACAACCATAATCTAATCTAATGTGGTCTACTCAAACATATTAGTGATACTTGTAGAAGAGATTGGACCCTACTAGCTATGTGTTAACTTAAACTAGTACATTAGACCAACTCAACCACGAGTAGAAGATCTAACCTAACCAATAGAGTTATGATGAAATGCATTATCTGTCTATCCCCACCTAACATCAAACAAGATTTTGATCTACATCATGTGGTTTACCTCATCCATATCTATCTTAACCATATTTCCCAACCCTGATAATATACACTAACCTCGAAACAATGAGACCAAGACCGGAGGAGAAAAGATCAACATCGACAAGGAAGGGTATAACAGTCAAAGTGAATCTCGAGATGAATCAGGACTTAAACATTTTTGGATAAAATCTTTTCCTTGCCATAATATTTCTTACCCCAACTTGTTCAGTTTATATCTCACATAAATAGCAGCTGGATACCCATGCTCTCCTACTCACACAATATGGACAAAAAATGTGAGACTCTGAATTTTTGAACCAAATAGAAAGTAAAGGCTCAAATCATAAACCAATTCTTTTATGTCCCTTTTCTTACAAATCTCGAGGACGAGATTTCTGTTAAGGGGGGTAGGATTTGTAACACCCAAATTCAGAAATTGGGATTGGTAGAAGAAATGTGAGCAAAGTACCCTTGATAAATAATTAGACTTTATAATTCACCATTTTAAGGTAAATGATCATGATAAAATAACGATAGTTAAAATAAATCCTAATAAAGAGTAGACATTGGAAAATGTTCCTATCAAAACAAAGGGAGAATTTGTTTTAATATACCTTCAATCCAACTACACACTCAAAATAATAATGTTGTGTGTGTACTTCATGTTGAAAACCTAGCCTAAATAAAATAAATAAATAAATAAATAAAGTAACTGAGTAATAAATATTATGTAGAAATTGTGCATCATGTGGAGTTTTTCTTATGCATAAATTTGAAATTTAGAAATTAAACATGGTTTGAAATGGATTTGAAGAGAAAAGGGAAAAGAAATTAAAAAAAAAGAGAGAAAGCAATTTTGGCGAGTGGGCCTCTATTCCCTCAATTCAGCCCAGCTCCCCTTTCATACCCGCCGGCCCAACTCGCTTCCTCTGCGCTCTTGCGTCCACGGCACCCTGGCCAGACCGCTCTCGCCTAGTGCCGCTGCCAGGTGGGGCCGCCTATGTCAGCTCCTTCCCCTCTGGCATAACAAACTCCGCGCGCGATCCCTGGTTCCGTCTGTAGCTACCGGGGTTCGTTGTGATTCGGCCGGGTTCCCCTCCCGCGTGATCACGAGCTATGGCTGCTATAAATTGGTGGCCGTGAACCCCTTGCCGCAAGAACTAGCAGCAAGTGCCCTGACCATCGATTGCACGGAACTTCACCATGTAGGAGAAACTCGCCGCCAGACTTAATCTCCATGGGCGGGCACCGGCTCGGCCTCGGCGACCAGTCCAGAGGGAGGAGGAGCGCGTAGGGTAGACGTGTGGTGGGAGCTTCGGGCTCAGGATCATGCGGTCCAATGGGAATTCGTCGCCGACGTTCAAGGTTGCCGCCGCTCGCTCCTCACCGTGGTCTAGGCACTGGGCTACATACATCTCGGTGAGCTACCCTTAGATCAATTCACCTTGATCTCCTTTACGCGTAGCGTTCATCTAATCTAAGTTTGGACATTGGAATCGTATCTCGGCTGCGCGCCGGCAATGGCTCCGCCGTAGGGTGCGGGCGGTGCCGCTGCGACCCAGTGGCTGGGGGTAGGAGGCCGTTGGGCCGTCCGATCTTAGCCAGCGGATAGGATTAGATCTGGGGGGGTAAGCATCCTGCACCGTTGATGCCCGAATCGACGGCAGCTATTAGATGGGAGAGAACTTTTCGCGACGTCGAATCATGGCCGTTTGATGGAAATCATGTGGCCACGGTTTGCTATACCGGTTAACTATAAACTGGATCTAATCTGTGCCGCTGATTGAAGATCGGGCGGCTCAGGATGCTAGATACCCCTTCGTCATGTTCACTTTACTAAAGCGACCCTGAACTTTTATGAAATGAACCTGCAGTGCTGCGCAGGTGGACTCCGTGTCTTGGGAAATTTTGCAATTTAAACCCCGACCTTCTCTGCATTAACGCGCCCAGTCCAGACGACAGAGAAAACCAGATAATTAATATTAGAAATTGAATTTTAATACAAAAATAATTCTAGAAACTTGTATAAATCATATTTAATTCATTCTAACTCCAAATTAATTCGTTCCAGTTTCTATAATTTTGTATTAATATTGTCTACCAACAAGTAGCATTGTTTAGCCATGAAACTTGAGTTAAAATTGTTCATCAGGATTAATTTATTCCAAGCACTAAATAATTTCGAAAATCCATAACTTAATAACCGTAACTCCGAATTTAGTGGTTCTTGTTTCTACGATCTCGTTACGCAGCGTAGATTATTATTATTCAGTTTGTTATTATGTTTGTTGTGATGTTAATTTTGCCTATACTATGTTTGTTGTATTGCTACGACTAGCGTGAGGTCACAAGTCAGTTGAAGAGCAAGTTGGTACCTGGAATCTCAAGTCCCAGGCAAGTTGTGCCCTTGATCACTTCTTTTTACCCACTCATGTTCTAATTAATCATAATGATCTGCATAGGTTAAATTTTGATGGGACCTAATAGGTTACCCTAGTTTGTCTATCTTTATGCCTTGTTTACCACTAAACTTTCTGGGTAGTACTTGCTAGTGCTATATGTGGATTTGGGCATTGAGATGCATATTATTCATACTTTTGTTATCAATTGTTATTTACTGTTCATGATAAGATCATTATGTTAATTGGAACATGGAGCGACCACCCGGGAAAATAGTGCTACCACAAGGGTTTAATGGGACGCCCTTGGCCGATTAATTAGGAAAGCTAGTGGAAGACTACCTTACCCGAAAGGGGCAAGGGCAGTAGGGGAGTGGTCAGTGTAGGGAGGCCCTCGGGAGGATTTTGCTGCGATGGCAGTCCTGCAAGGGATTCCTGCTAGGGAGGCCCTCGGGAGGATTTTGCTGCGATGGCGGTCCTGCAAGGGATTCCTGCATTGGAACTTCCTATAAACTGTAGCAGGTTTTCTGAAGCTAGTGGAACTTTGTAAAGGCCTCGTAGTGTTGCCCTGCCTCACCTCCTCGGTAGAGGTGTATGGGATTGGCCGTCTCTTGGCAGATGGGTAACACGACTTGTGGGTAAAGATGCGCAACTTCTGTAGAGTGTAAAACTGGTATACTAGCCGTGCTCACGGTCAAGAGCAGCTCGGACCCTCACATGATTAATTTATGGAACTAAATTCAATTTGTCATATGCATTGCATCGCAGGTGTTGTTATTACTTTTGTTCTACTACTTAATTGGGTTGGTATTTACTTATACTTAGTAAATGCTAATAAAATTTTGACCAACTTTAAAAGCAATGCTCAGCTCTAACCATCCTCTTTGGTAAGCCTTACACTTCACGTGAGCTCCCACCTTTGGCGAGTTCATGCACATTATTCCCCACAACTTGTTGAGCGATGAACGTATGTGAGCTCACTCTTGCTGTCTCACACCCCCCCCTCACAGGTCAAGAACAGGTACCACAGGATGAAGCGCATGGAGGATGCTGTGATGTGTTCGTGCGAGATCTAGGCCGTCGTCTCCCAGTCAACTTTGGGTTGCTGGACCGTTGTCTCCTTATAATGTAATTATTTATTTATTTTATACAGAACTCCTATTATGTAGTAAAGATGTGACATTCGATCCTGTGCCACTATACATCATATGTGTGAGACTTGGTCCCAGCATACCTGGTGTTTATGTTCGCGCCCGGGTCTTGGTGCCCCTAAAACCTGGGTGTGACACCCGGGGGGTCCCTGGACCGACGAGTGAATTGTCGCCGCGTGCCCCAGCCCAGATGGGTCGACGCAAGGCGGAACGCGAAGGGGGGAAAGGAAGCAGCCGGAGAGAGGCGAACGTGAGAGAGTGGATCCCGCGGCCTTCGTGTTAGCCCCGCGCCTGAGTCGGGTGCGCTTGCAGTAGGGGGATACAACCGTCCACGCAGGAGTGGGAGCGAGCGGCCTTGAGCGAGCGCCGTCCCGTCCTTCTCCGCGCGGGCCAACCCTCTGTAAGAGGGCCCTGGTCCTTCCTTTTATAGGCGTAAGGAGAGGATCCAGGTGTACAATGGGGGGTGTAGCAGAGTGCTACGTGTCTAGCGGAGGAGAGCTAGCGCCCTAAGTACATGCCATCGTGGCAGCCGGAGGGGTTTTGGCACCCGGTTTGTGTGGTGTCGTGGCCGTCGGAGGAGTGCTGGAGCCTAGCGAGAGGGCAGCTGTCGGGGCTGTCGAGTCCTTGCTGACGTCCTCTTGCTTCCGTAAGGGGGCCGAGAGCCGCCGTCGTCACAGAGCGTGCGGGGCGCCATCATTGCCTATCTGGCGGAGCAAGCCAGATGGGACGCCGGTCTTGTTCCCCGTAGCCTGAGTCAGCTCGGGGTAGGGTAATGATGGCGCCTCCTGTCGACGTGGTCGGTCCGCGCCCTAGGTTGGGCGATGTGGAGGCTCCTCCGAGGTCGAGGTCGAGTCTGTCTCTCGTGGCCGTGGTCGAGTCCGAGCCCCTGGGTCGGGCGAGGCGGAGACCGTCGGCTAAGGCCAGAGCTGAGTCCGAGCCCCGGGGGTCGGGCGAAGCGGAGTCCGTCGTCTCCTGGGGCTGAGCCTATGTCCGAGCCCTGGGGTCAGGCGAGGCGGAGTTCGTCGTCTTCCGGGGCTGAGCTCGAGTCCGAGCCCTAGGTCGGGCGGAGCGGAGTTCGCTGTCTTCTGGGGCTGAGCCCGAGTCCGAGCCCTGGGTCGGGCGGAGCGGAGTTCGCCGTCTTCCGGGGCTGAGCCCATGTCCGAGCCCTGGGTCGGGCGGAGCGGAGTTCGCCGTCTTCCGGGGCTGAGCCCGAGTCCGAGCCCTGGGTCGAGCGGAGCGGAGTTCGCCGTCTTCCGGGGCTGAGCCCGAGTCCAAGCCCTGGGTCGGGCGGAGCGGAGTTCGCCGTCTTCCGGGGCTGAGCCCGAGTCCGAGCCCTAGGGTCGGGCGAGGCGGAGTTTCCTATGACGCCCGAGGCCGGCCTGGGCTGCTGTCAGCCTCACTCTGTCGGGTGGCTCAACAGTCGGAGCGGCGCAGGCGACACTGTCCTTTTGTCAGACCGATCAGTAGAGCGGCGAAGTGACTGCGGTCACTTCGGCTCTGTCGACTGGAGGGCGCGCGTCAGGATAAAGGTGTCAGGCCACCTTTGCATTAAATGCCCCTGCAATTTGGTCGGTCGGCGTGGCGATGTGGCCAAGGTTGCTTCTCGGTGAAGACTGGGCTCGGGCGAGCCGATAGTGTGCCCATTGCTGGAGGGGGGGTCCTCGGGCGAGACGTAGGTTCTCCGGGGTCGGCTTCCCTTGCCCGAGGCTAGGCTCGGGCGAGGCACGATCGTGTCCCTTGAATGGACCGATCCTTGACTTAATCGCACCCATCAGGCCTTAGCAGCTTTGTGCTGATGGGGGTTACCAGCTGAGATTTAGGGGTCTTGAGGGTACCCCTAATTATGGTCCTCGACAGTAGCCCCCGAGTCTCCAAGGGAGTACTAATACTCGCTTGGAGGCTTTTGCCGCACTTTTTTGCAAGGGGACCAGCCTTTTTCGGTTGCATTCTGTTCCGGTGGGTGCGCGCGAGCGCACCCGCCGGGTGTAGCCCCCGAGGCCTCGGAGGAGTAGTTTTACTCCTTCGAGGTCTTAGTGCGCTTCGCAACTCTTTGGCTGGTCTAGTTCTTCCCTCATGCGAGCTGGCCGTAGCCCGAGTGCACGGTCAGGTCCCAAGTTCTCGGGCTGGTATGTTGACGCCGTCAACGGTTTGGCCGGAGCCGGGTTTGCGAGAGCAGCCCTCGAGCCTCTGCACAGGGCGAGAGGACGGTCAGGGACAAACTCGACTTTTTTACATACGCCCCTGCATCGCCTTTCCGCAAGGAGGAGGGGGGAAAGCGCCATGTTGCCCTCGGGTGGCGTCGAACATGGTGTCTCCGGTGAGCTGCTGGCGGGTAATCCGAGCGGATGTCCGTGCCCCATTTGATAGGGGTCGACTAGAAGCCCAGAGGCGCGCCCAAAAGTACCTGTGGGTGATCTGCCGGACCCGGTCCCCTGGCGACGGGGTCTGAGGGCTTGATGCCTCCCTCTGATGGGATTCCGTTACAAGATCGTTCCCGCTGGTCTCGGAAATGTCCTAGGGTACCTCGGGAGCGTAGCCCGAGCCTTGGTTATGTATCGAACGTACCCATGGTCATCCCTTGCTCTGTGTCTGAGGCGACTGTGAACCCTTCGAGGGCCAGCCTACGAACCCCTGATCAGTAGTGGGCGCGGAGCTCGAGTGGCCTGAGGCGGCCGTTGAACCCTTCGAAGGGCCGGCCATCGAACCTCTGACCAGTAGTGGGTGTGGAGCCCACGTGCTCTGAGGCGGCTGTTGAACCCCTCCAAGGGGCCAGCCTTTGAACCTCTGATCAGTAGGGAGGCTCGGAGCCTGTTTCCTTCACGGAGAAGGGTCCTTTTCGGGGTATCCCCCTTTCCCGGTCCCTGTTGTAAGAGAGATAAAGAGGAAAAGGAAAAGGATGCGAAGTCGAACGACGTGGCGTACCTTTTTCGACGCGGTCATTACGGCGAAGGCGAAGCATCGCTTGCTCCTCCCGCCTGAGGCGCCGCCTATCCCGCCGCGGAGTTAATGTGACGGGGCGAGTGGTTCGCGAGGCGGTCGCTGCGTGTGTGCGAGCCGTTCGAGGAACGGCCGTCTCGCCTTGGGTTTTTGAATCCCGCGACGGGTCCGGGCGGAACGTTGAACGGGTCTTGCCTTGGTCTTTATATATCGGGGGAGGGTCTGGCGACGGTCCTTTGCTCCGCTTCTTGCCCCCTTCTTAGGTTTTCGCAACCCAAAAGGTTTAGCCGGAGAAAAGGAAACCGCCCACCCAGTCCTTTCCGCCGCCACCCCTTTTGCTCGGCGATGGCCGACCGGGTGACCATCATCTCGCCGCGCGATCCATGGCCCTTCTCTACAGTCACTGCGGAGGACCTGGAAGATCTTGTTGCCAAGGGTTTACTTCACCCTCTCTCTGATGAGAGGCAGCCGGAGTGGATCCCTCCCGCGAGCGGAACCGCCCCGTCCCCACCACCGGGGTACGTCGTGAGCTTCGTCTCCTTCCACGAGCGGGGGTTCGGTGTGCCGGCGAGCCGCTTTATGCGGGCGATCCTGTACAACTATGAGGTGGAGTTGCACAACCTTAGTCCCAACTCCATTTCGCAGGCCACCATCTTCGCAGCGTTGTGCGAAGGATACTTGGGAATCGCCCCCCACTGGGACTTGTGGACTCATCTCTTCTCCGTGGAGCTTTTCGCTTCGCCGACGGGAGAGAGAAGGGTCCGCGCGGCAGTGCGGGCCGGCGGTTGCATTCTCCAGCTGAGGCAGTCGCGGGCGTCGCTGTACATCCCCGCCATCCTCGCGTCCTCGAACAAAGGGTGGCAGCGCCGGTGGTTCTACCTCCGGAATGACGGCGAAATGCTTCCACCGTTTTCTCAACGGGTGATCACCGCCGCTGCCGATACCTGGCGCTACGGGACCCCGCACGACAGGCAGAAAAACCTCGAGCCCTTTCTCAAGGCCCTAGAGGCGTTGCGGAAAGGAGGACTTACTGCCGCGGGAGTGATTGCTGCCATTCACCGTCGTAGGGTGCTTCCCTTGGCGGAGCGGCGGTTGCCGCTTTGGGAGATGACACCAGAGGCTGACTTGGAGGGCTCGCGGATGTCCTCGGATCCTCTTCCCATCGACGTTCTCCA
Source organism: Zea luxurians (assembly GCA_029449295.1). Lineage (NCBI taxonomy): Eukaryota > Viridiplantae > Streptophyta > Magnoliopsida > Poales > Poaceae > Zea > Zea luxurians. The sequence continues at coordinate 71,776,192 of JAOPSE010000016.1, read as the reverse complement.
CGGGCGGGTGGCCGTCGTGTTGGGAAAACCGGATGCCAGTGCCTTCTCTCAGCCCTTGATGTGCCCCGACCACGGGTGTGTGACCCTGGTGAGTATCCGCTCCTTCCTTCTCCTTGCGTCAGGTTGCCTTTGGTCCTTACGGTCGGGATTTCCGTTTGCCTCCAGGAGGTAGGGTGGCATAAGCCTTCCCGGCCACGGGTCCCGGAGGACGCGGTGGACCGAGCAGCGCGGCAGGTTGCCGCGGAGGAGAAGAAGAAGAAGGATGCGGAGAAAGCCCGGGCCCACGAGCGGACGCGGGCCCGAGACGCCTTGGAGAAGCTCCATCGTCGGCAGGAGAGGGAGGGGCTCCCGAGGGAGCCGTCGCCGGAGACGCCTGACGACGACGACGACGATGAAGATGATGACGAGGACGACGACATGGCTGCCCGCCTCGGCCTTAGCCCGGGTTTGAGGCTAGGCCAGGAGTCGTCAAGCCAGCCCCCGAGCGGCCTGGCACCGTCAGTTCCCGGAGTCGGGACGCCGAGGTCCCGGCCCAACGAGCGGGGGCAGATCGAGGGGGTACTTGACCCCTCGGCCGAGGAAGTCGAGGTGACCCTGGGGAGTCAGGCCGATGCGTCTATTTCTCGGGAGCCGTCGGCCACGCCGTCAGCGCAGGAGGGTGACCCTCAGGTCGCCGTGGCAACGGCCGGGCAGTCCGTCTCCCGGGCGTCCAAGGTGCCCAAGGCGAGGGTGATGCCGAAGCTGGCGGCGAGGCGGACCTCGGTGGTGTCTTCGAGGGTCGAGATCCGGGAGACCTCCCCTCAGGCGCGGTTGGTCATGGCCCGGAGCGGGTAAATATCTTGGAGCGTCTTCGTCTTGGCTTCTCATTCGTATGTCCCGACCGCGACTTTCCCTTCCTCAGCAAGCGAAGCCACGGCCTGACCGATCTGGCTCCCCGGAAGGCCCTTAAGACAGCGTCGGCTTCCGCAGCCAGCGTCGTGCCGGGCCTCGCTGTTCAGCCGGCCTTTTCGCAAGGCGCTCCACAGCGGGGGGCTCTGGCGGCACCAGCCATCGTGGAGCGAGTTCCCGAGGCCGGCTCTTCCGCCGAGGCGGCCATCGTGCTGGAGGAGGCGGCTGGCACAGACGTAGCCCCGGGCCCACCGAACATGCCGCTGGTGCCGGCACCTACTGCTGCTGAAGCCGCTACCGTCCCCGTCGGGGAGCGACCCGTTGCTGCCGACGCTGAGATGGCCGAGGCGTCGGCGCTCGGTGCCTCAGAGGAGGGGAGGGGGCGTGGAAGCGCGATCCGTCCCACTGAGCGGCGACCTTGTCGCTGCGCGGCGGAGCTCCGAGGAGCGGCCCCAGTTGCTCCGGTTCCGAACCCGTGGGGCTTCGGATCCCTTCTTCGTTCTCGACGACGAGCGGGAGGAGCAGTCTTGGGACAAGCTCCGCAAGTGCGCCGAAGCAACGGTGGGGTCGCTCCGGTCATCGCTGGAGGTCTTCTGCAGGGACATCCCCGAAATCCTCCAGGTAATGGTTTCAAGCGTACCTTTTTGTGACCAAGGCGTCTCTTATGACGCCCCGCTTCCTTCCCTTAGGATCTGATGGATCTGAGCGCCGCCAAGTCGTCGTTCATCCGCCACGAGGTCGATATCTGGGGCTCGCTGCGATCCCTGAGGACCTCGCTTGCCGGGGCTACTGCGCGCCTCTCCCGGCAGGGCGCCGAAGTGGCGGACCTTCGGTCGCTCTGCGCCGATCTGAGCGCAGAGGCGGCAGCGGTACGCGCAGAGATGCAGCGACGACAGTCGGAGTTCGACCAGGTCGTCGATGAGCGAGACCAATCCCGGGGTCGGGCTGCCGAGGCCGAAAGCCAGGCTGGAGCCCTTGCAGCGGACCTAGCCGTAACCCAGGCCGCAGCTTCGGAGCAGCGTGCCCGAGTCGGAGGTATGTCCTGGCCATTTTCGGTTTTCGTTTCAGCTTGTTTCCTCCGCTTGTGTTTGAGGCCTTGCGTTCTGGCTATTCGTAGAGCTTGAGTCCGCCCTTGATGAGTCCACCAGGGCGCTTGTCGGGGCGGCCGAGCAAAGGGAGGCCGACCACGTGGCCATGTCCGAGGCCATCTCGAACTTCTGTCGGGTCTTTGGCTTCGGCGACATCCCCTCAGGAAGCTCCCCTCAAAGTCGCCTGCAGGCCTTGGGCGATCATGTGCGTGGCAGACTCCGCGAGGCGCTACACCATGGCGTCAGGCGGGCCTTCGCCGTGCTCGCTTCCCACTACGTCGTGGACCTGGAGCGGGTCAGCGAGGGGTATTGCCTTCCTGACGAAGATGAAGCTGCCCTGGCAGAAATCCAGAGGCTCGACGCGGCCGCCGCGGGTCCGAGCGCAGTGCTGGCGACCACCTTTGAGGCAGAGATCCTCCCGCCTGCGCCGTCGTCCGAAGCCGAGGTGGACTTTGTCGAGGGTGGGGACGAAGCCGAAGGCGCGGCTCCTTCCCCGTGCGACGCCTAACTCTGTCGGAGCAGTTTCTGTTGGATGCACGTGTGTCTTTTTGCGGTCGCTGAGGCCTGAACACTTTGTTACCGTTGCATAAAGTCGTGCCCCTTTTCCTTCCATTTTGCGTGTCCGGCCCCGTCCGTCAGTAGCAGGATGGCTTCCCCAAGTAGGAGTCACTTTTCGTGGTGGGTGACGAGTGAGGTATCCGTAACCCAGAGGCGTAGGAGTCCCTTGGCTCAGTGTAACACCCAAATTCTGAATTTGGGATTGGTAGAAGAAATCTAAGCAAAGTATCATAATGCTTTGGAAATTGGGAAATAAGAAAAATGATGAGAAAAGGGATTTTTCTTTTAAAGAGAACATTATACATCCCATGAAATAAATAACAAGGAGAATAAAGCTTAAATTAGTAAAATTAAAATAGTATGGTTTATATTCACCTTTGGGTTTCAATTGATACATTTGAAAAATCTGAAAACTAAAATAGAAGTATAAATTTGAATTTGGAATAGAAAATAGAAAATAAAAGAGAAGGGAAGAACTAAGAAAAATACTACATAAAATAAAATAAAAATCAGAATAAACATCCTTCACACTTATATTATTAAATTATACCTTTCAAACTGAGGACAAGTTATTCACAAAGTTTGAATTTAAACTTGAACTCAAATTGGATTTGAAAATGGAGAAAAGAAAATACAAAATAAAAAGAAAAAGAAGAAAAGCTTACCTGGGCCGGAATCCTACAAGTTGGCCCACTTCCACTTTTCACCGCGCGGCCCAACTCCTCCCGCAGGCGCGCTCACGCGCGTTCGCAGTCACTGTCAACGCGGGACCCGCCTGCCAGCCTCTCCTTCCGCGCGTGCGCTCACTGGCTCTGTGGGCCCCGCGCACCAGACCCCATCGCGCCCGCGTTCCACTGATGGGTGGTCCCGGTTCGTCAGGATCTTCCTCCTCACAACAACTCCCGCTCGACGCGCTGAGAACCCCGAGCTCCGCCGCCCGAATGCCTACCGAACTCGCCGCGGAATCCGCGATTCGATCCTCTAACCAACCGGCCGAGATCCTCGTTGCCTGCCTGCCCCTATTTAAGCACCGGTCGAGGCGTTGCCCTCACTCCAAGTCGACCGTGAGCTCCCATTGCCGCCGCGGTGAAGGAACTCAGTTCGCCGCGAGCTAAGTGCCTCCCGCCGTCGATTTACCCTCCGTTGAGCGTGCGGGTTCGCCCCGTGATCCTTTGAAGCCGTCGCAAGGACCACCCGGGATTATCTTCGTCCCTGGGGCATTGAATCGCTCGTCGACGTCGTACCGGATCGAGGAACCGCGCCTTCACGTCGTCGGGATCTTCCTCGCGGCAATAGACCGGTATGAAGCCACCTCGATTTCCGCCTACCTCTTCTTGACGTGTAGAACCTAGCCGGTGGGGAAGCCGACCGGTCTAATCACGGCAATTGCTCACCGGAGTCTATGCGCCGCCGCGTATCCGCCCTACTCCGTGGCCAGGGCGGTAGCGTTAGTCAAACATCAAATTGGGGGCTCTATCGGGTTCGCACTACCTTTGGCTTAGTGTGGCTCGGTTGGATTGGAAACTCGGGCGAATTTGCGGCCGATTGCGTGGCGCTCCGGCGAGCGGGACGCCGAGGGAACGGGCGCCGTCGCGCTCGGCATCCAGGGTAGAAGAAGGCTTATGCGCCGTCGATATCCCAGTGAACGGCCTAGATTAGAACACCAGCGTACCCCTTCGATGGATTGATCTGGGCCGCTGGATCGGACCGAACGGTACCGATTGGTTTGCGCCTCATTAAATCTGGACCATTGTAATCGGATCAGAGGGAGTAGATTAGATCGCGCCTAATAAAATCCATGACGTTGATGTTGGATCGGGCGGTCCACGTTGCGTATCCGTTCGATTGATGTAGATTTAATCGTAGCCACTGGTTTATGATCGGGCGGTCAGAAACGCTTGATACCCCTTCGGCCAGGCGCTTTTTCATAAGAGACCCTCTGTTTATTTGAAAACAACCCGCCATCCTCGGTAACAGTAAGCTGTGTCTGGGAATTTTATTCCCGAACCCCCTGCACTTCTGTTTAATTGAGGCCCAGTCCAGAACTCGTTTAAATTGAATAAATAAAATAGAAAATAGATTTTTAATATGAAAATAATTGCTAGAACTTAGATAATTCATAGAAAATTCATTTTAGCTCCAAATTGAACCATTCCAATTCCTAAAATTTTGTAATAATATTCTCTATCATTTAGAATCACTGTTTTGACATGAACTCTGTTAGGAAATTAATTTATCATCTAATCCTATTATAATCACCTTAAATCTTAGGAAATTCATAACTTGAATTCTATAACTCAAAAATTAATGATTCCTGTTCCTATGATCTTATTTTAATATGTATATTAATGATGTGTATTTTGTTCTTATGTTTGGTGTAATGTTAATTTTGCCTATACCATGTTTGTTTGAATTGCTACGACTAGCAGTGAGGTCACGAATCATCTGAAGATCATCCTGGTACCTGGAATCTCAAGGCCCAGGCAAGTTGTGCCCTTGATCACTTCTTTTTACCCACTCATGTTCTGATTAATCATAATGATCTGCATAAGTTAATTTTGATGGGACCCAATAGGTTACCCTAGTTTATCTATCTTTATACCTTGTTTACCACTGAACTTTTTGGGTAGTATGTAACGCCCCGAATTTTTGCAGTTGAATTTTTTCTTTTCTTTACTCGCCAAAATTCGGGCGTTACCTTTTCTTTTTCTTTTTCCCTCGCTAAACCTTGACCTTTTCCAAAGTTTTAGCGGGATTCGGTTTGGATTTCCCGTGTAAGAAAAACTCTAAAGATACTTTGTGTTGTCTGATGCACCATGCCGAACCTTGCATTTTTTTGATTGTTTGAAAGTGCAAACGCATTCATCTAAAAGATCGGATTTCGAAAACAGGGAAATAATCTTTTCTTTTTCTTTCTCTCTCTTTCTCTCTCCTCTTTTTCTCTCTCTCCCGCGCCGTGGGCCAGCTCGGCCGGCCCAGCCGCCCCTGGCGCCCCCCTCTTGGGCCTTGGCAAGGCCCAGCCGCCCCCCCATCTCCCCTTTTTCCCCTAACCCTCTCCCTCTCCCTCTCATTTTCCCTCTCTCTCTCCCACCGCCGCCCTACTCCCTGCCCTAGGCCGCCGCCGCCGCCCCTTGCTCGGCCGCCGCCCCTCGCCGTCGGCCACCCCCGCCGGTGAGCCCCCTCCCCCTCCTCCCTCCTCCCTCCTTCCCCCTCCCCTCCTCTTTCCCCCGTCCGGCCATGGCCCTGGCCGCGCCGGCCCTGGCCGCGCCGCCCGGCCAGCCCCAGCCCCAGCCCCAGCCGGCCACGGCCGCCTCCGGCCGCGCCCAGCCAGCCCCCCGGCCAGCCCCCCCCCCGGCCGCGCGCCCCCCGCCCGCCTGGCCCCTGGCCGCCAGCTCGGCCGGCCTTGGCCGCCAGCTCGGCCGGCCCCGGCCCCCAGCTCGGCCGCCCCGGCCCCCAGCTCAGCCGCCCTCCCCCGCGCGCCCGCCCAGCTCGGCCGCCCAGCCTAGGGCCGGTTCAACCGCCCTAGGGCCGGTTCAACCGCCCCCCCCCCTCTGTTTTTTTATTTATTTTTTTATTTTATTTTATTTACTTTCTGTGATCATAATTACTTTATTTTAGGTAGACTGATCATTGTTCATGCTATGGAAAATAGGAAGTTTAATTTAAAATTCCGTTATGCTATTGATTCACGTAGTTAATTGTTTATCCCGTGCAATGTTGATCAACTAAAAATGATTAGGTTTCCATTAGTATATATATATATAACAGAATTCTTTTGTTAAGAACCAATTGTAACTGATCATTAGTGCATAAACTTTAACCCCCCCTGCGAGACCCTTTCCCCGTTTCTTTCTAACCTTAATGAATGCGATATCGAATGTCATACTTGATGCATATTCGCTTTACTTGTTTCCTTGTATGGTGTACTGTTCTTTTGTATTAAATATGTGGATGTATGTATGTTTGCGCTCGCATAGAGAACGATCCGGTCGAAGAGCCCGAGGAATTCGCAGGAGAAGCCCCTGAGCAGCAGTCGGTTGGTGGAGGCAAGTGTCCTTTGACCTATCTTTGTCCTATTCATTCTTTAATTCACCTCCCGCATTACACATTTATACCTAAGGATTTACTAGCTTTTGTTATCCATGTCCTTGTTTACCTATTTGGGTCGGATTATTACTGCTTAGTCTGATGCTATTGCTCAACTCTAATCAATGAACATGATGTGATTATCTATGATACGCTGTTTTCCCCTTCTTATTTATGATCATACTTGTGGCATTTAAGGGGACTCGAGCGGTTTCTCGAGTGCCTCTCCGTAAGGACCTGTTCAATGGATGACCGCCCGGGAAAACAGTGCAACCATGAGGGTGGAATGGGACGCCCTTAGCTGAATAATTAGAGGAACCGGGGTGTAGTTCGCTTAGCCGTTGTGCCGTCAATGGGGCTCGGTGTATGCGGCTCGCTCTGCCAAGGTTGATTTGTCCCTTGGGGAGGAGTGCGGTACATTTAGGAAACCTAACGGGTGGCTACAGCCCCGGGGAATCTTTGTAAAGGCTACGTAGTGAGACCCTGCCTATTCACCTTGGTAGTGTTTAAGGGTTTGATCAGCCCGAGGCAAGTGGGAATCACGGCTTGTGGGTAAAGTGCGCAACCTCTGCAGAGTGTTATGAAACTGATATATCAGCCGTGCTCACGGTTATGAGCGGCCAAGGGAGCTCCAGAGATTAGTGATACTTGATCAGAGATATTTTGGTACAGGTGGCAATGAGATTGATGGTTCTGATTATGATTATGGTATTGGTAAGTGGTATTCTTTCCGTTTGGAAAGGATACATTGGGCTAATAACTTGGGTTAATGTTAAAACCTGGCTTTCTACTAGTAAGTAATAACCTGACCAATTAAAAGCAACTGCTTGACTTATCCCCACATAAAGCTAGTCCACTACAGCCAAACGGGATGCTTGCTGAGTATGTTGATGTGTACTCACCCTTGCTCTACACACCAAACCCCCCCCCCAGGTTGTCAGCATTGCAACCACTGCTCAGGAGAAGATGAAGCTGTGGAAGGAGACTTCCAGGAGTTCCAAGACTACGACGAGTTCTAGGCGTGGGTTAGCGGCAACCCCCAGTCGGCTGCCTGTGAAGGCCGCGTTATCTACGTTTCTTTTCCGCACTTTGATTTATTGTAAGAACTATATGGACGTCTCAGACGTATGATGTAATCGACTATTATTTCCCTTTTAATACTATTTTGAGCACTGTGTGATGATGTCCATGTTATGTAACTGCTGTGTACGTGAATAACTGATCCTAGCACGTACATGGTTCGCATTCGGTTTGCCTTCTAAAAACCGGGTGTGACATAGTACTTGCTAGTGCTTTATGTGGTTTTGGGTATGAAGGTATATTATTCATGATCACACTTTTATTATATGTTTATTGTTACTGTTCATGATAAGATCATTATGTTAATTGGAACATGGAGCGACCACCCGGGAAAACAGTGCTACCACAAGGGAGGAATGGGACCCCTTGGCTGATTAATTAGGAAAGCTAGTGGAAGACTACCTTACCCGAAAGGGGCAAGGGCAGTAGGGGAGTGGTCAGTGTAGGGAGGCCCTCGGGAGGATTTTGCTGCGATGGCGGTCCTGCAAGGGATTCCTGCATTGGAACTTCCTATAAACTGTAGCGGGTTTTCGGAAGCTAGTGGAACTTTGTAAAGGCCTCGTAGTGGATCCCTAGCCATTCACCTCGGTAGTGTCTAAGTGAAAGGGAAATGTGCCCTTGGGCCATTTCTAAGTATTTTGGTGATTTAGTGTCCAACACAGGTGCCTAATTGTAAAATGGAACAAGGTACAAATCATGGAGTAAAGGTATGTTTCTAATCCTTAGTACATTGGTTTTGTGAACTAATATACTTGTCTAAGTGTTAGAAACAGAAAGAAGAAGAAACGAGAAGGGGAGAGAAAGACTTGGCCATGTGCAGCCAAGACCTTGCTCGGTCTGGAGCACCGGACTGTCCGGTGTGCACCGGACAGTGTCCGGTGCGCCAGGCCGACTCCGCGCGAACTGGCCGCTCTCGGGAATTCGCCGACGGCGTACGGCTAAAATTCACCGGACTGTCCGGTGTGCACCGGACTGTCCGGTGAGCCAACGTCGGCAAGGGCCAACGGTCGGCCGCGCAATCCGCGCGGGACACGTGGCCAGAGCCAACGGTCGGAAGACGGCACCGGACTGTCCGGTGTGCACCGGACTGTCCGGTGCGCCAACGGCTCGCAGATCTTCAACGGGCTGCAACGGTCGGCAGCGCCTGAAAAGGAAACAAATCGGGCACCGGACAGTGTCCGGTGTGCACCGGACTGTCCGGTGCCCCCGACGACAGAAGGCAAGGATGGCCTTCCAGATTTGTTCTCAACGGCTCCTAGCTGCCTTGGGGCTATAAAAGGGACCCCTAGGCGCATGGAGGAGGAAACCAAGCATTCCTACAACACTTCTAAGCACCAAGACATCGATCTCACGCATTCGTTTCATTGTGATAGCATATAGAGCTCTTGTGGAGTTGTGAACTCTTTGTGTTGCGTTGCGAGCTCTTGTTGCGACTTGTGTGCGTGTTGTTGCTCTGATTTCCGAGTCTTGTGTGCGTTGCTCATTCCCACCTTACTCCGTACTTCTTTGTGAATCTTAAGTGTAAGGGCGAGAGGCTCCAAGTTGTGGAGATTCCTCGCAAACGGGATATTGAGGAGAAAAGCATAACACTGTGGTATTCAAGTTGATCATTGGATCACTTGAGAGGAGTTGAGTGCAACTCTCGTCCGTTGGGACGCCACAACGTGGAGTAGGCAAGTTTTGTACTTGGCCGAACCACGGGATAAATCACCGTGTCATCTCTGTGTTGAACTTCTTGTGATTATCATCTTCGCTCTAGCCACTTGGCATTAACTGTGCTAACACTTAATCAAAGTTTTGTGGCTTAAGTTTTTGAAGTTTACAGGATCACCTATTCACCCCCCCCCCTCTAGGTGCTCTCAATTGGTATCAGAGCCGTTCTATTCACAAAGGGACTAACCGCCCGAATAGATGGATCCTAAGGGGAAGGGTATAGTGATCAACGACAAAGAGAAGGAATCCTTCGTCAACGAGCCAAAGGACGATAAGCCTACCGACTCCGGCTCGGGCCAAAGACGAAAGGAGGGGAAGAAGAAGAAGACCAGGCGCATCAAGGAGATCATCTACTACGACAGCGACGAGTCTACTTCTTCCCAAAAGGACGAGGACCACAACGACTACGAGAGGAGAAAACCGGTTAATTCGAACTTTTCTTTTGATTACTCTCGTATTCCGCAAAGTTCACATTCACATTTGCTCTCCATTCCACTCGGCAAGCCCCCACACTTTGATGGAGAGGACTACGGATTTTGGAGCCACAAAATGCGTAGTCACCTATTCTCTCTCCATCCTAGTATATGGGAGATTGTAGAGAGTGGAATGCATTTTGATAGTTCGGATAGTCCCATGTTCATTAATGAACAAATTCATAAAAATGCACAAGCTACTACTGTTCTTCTAGCTTCCTTGTGCAGGGATGAATACCATAAGGTGAGCGGCTTGGACAACGCCAAGCAAATCTGGGACACCCTCAAGATTTCTCATGAGGGGAACGACGTCACCCTACTCACCAAGATGGAGTTGGTGGAGGGCGAGCTTGGACGGTTCGCGATGATAAGGGGCGAGGAGCCAACGCAAACGTACAACCGGCTCAAGACCCTTATCAACAAGATAAGAAGCTACGGGAGCACGCGATGGACGGACCACGACGTCGTCCGCCTAATGCTCAGGTCCTTTACCGTACTTGATCCTCATCTCGTGAACAATATTCGTGAGAATCCCAGGTACACGATGATGACGCCCGAGGAAGTGCTTGGAAAATTCGTAAGCGGGCGGATGATGATCAAGGAGGCAAGATACGTCGACGAAGCGTTGAACGGTCCGATCAACGAGCCGCAACCCCTTGCTCTCAAGGCAACACGAAGCAAGGAGGCGCTACCTAGCAAGGTGGCACAGATTGAGGCGGCTGGCCTTAATGATGAAGAGATGGCTCTCATCATTAAAAGATTCAAGACGGTGCTTAAAGGTCACAAGGGACAACCAAGCAAGACCAAAGCCAAGGGGAAGCGCTCATGCTTCAAATGCGGTAAGCTTGGTCATTTCATTGCTAACTGTCCCGATAATGAAAGTGACCAGGAAAAGGGGAACAAAAGAGAGAAGAAGAAGCAATACAAGAAGGCAAAGGGCGAGGCGCATCTAGGAAAGGAGTGGGACTCGGATTGCTCCTCCTCCGACTCCGACAACGAAGGACTCGCCGCCACTGCCTTCAACAAATCGGCTCTCTTCCCCAACGAGCGTCTCACTTACCTTATGGCAAGGGAGAAGAAGGTGAGTACTCAAGACTCCACTTATGCTTCTTCTAGTGATAGTGAGTCTAGTGATGATGATGACATAGATTATTCATGCTTGTTTAAGGGCTTAGATAGATCTAAGATAGATAAAATCAATGAATTGATTGATGCATTGAATGAAAAGGATAGGCTTCTAGAAAAACAGGAGGATTTATTGTATGATGAACATGATAAATTTGTAGAGGCACAAAAATCATATGCTTTAGAAGTGAAAAGAAATGAAGTGCTTTCTAGTGAATTATCCTCTTGTCATGAAACCATTGCTACTTTACGAAATGTTAATAATGATTTAAGTGCTAAACTAGAAGTAACAAATAAATCTAAGTCTTGTGTTGAAAATGTTACAATTTGCACTAGGTGTAAAGATTTTGATGTTAACACTTGTAGCAAACACTTAGTTTCAATTTCAAAACTAAAAGATGAAGTGGCTAGTCTTAATGCCCAACTTAAGACTAGCAAGAGTGAAGTTGAAAAGATAAAATTTGCAAGGGATGCCTATACAATTGGAAGACATCCCTCAATTAAGGATGGGCTTGGCTTCAAGAGGGAAGCCAAGAACTTAACAAGCCATAAGGCTCCCATCTTCGTCAAGGAGAAGGGGAAGGCCCCTATGGCTAGTAATGCTAAAAAGAACCATGCTTTTATGTATTATGATAGGAGAAATGCTAGAAATGCTTATAATGATTTTGATTCACATGTTTATGATTCTCGTGCTATGTTTGCTTCTAGTTCTTCTTATAAGCATGATAGGGATATGCCTAGGAGAAAAATTGCTCATGTGCCTAGAAAGAATGTTATTCATGCTCCTAGGAAAGTAGTGAATGAACCTTCTACCATTTATTATGCTTGTAATGCTCCCTTTGCTATTTGTAGAAAGGGTAAGAAGGTAATTGCTAGGAAGTTAGGGGCAAGATGCAAGGGAGATAAAACTTGCATCTGGGTCCCTAAGAATATTTGTGCTAACCTTGCAGGACCCAACATGAGTTGGGTACCTAAGACCCAAGCCTAAATTTGCCTTGCAGGTTTATGCATCCGGGGGTTCAAGCTGGATTATCGACAGCGGATGCACAAACCATATGAAGGGGGAGAAGAAGATGTTCACCTCCTACGTCAAGAATAAGGATTCCCAAGATTCAATTATATTCGGTGATGGGAATCAAGGCAAGGTAAAAGGGTTAGGTAAAATTGCAATTTCTAATGAGCATTCTATATCAAATGTATTCTTAGTGGAGAGTCTTGGATATAATTTGCTATCTGTTAGTCAATTATGTCAAATGGGATATAATTGTTTATTTACAAATGTAGATGTGTCTGTCTTTAGAAGATGTGATGGTTCACTAGCTTTTAAGGGTGTACTAGACGGCAAGCTTTACTTAGTAGATTTTGCAAAAGAAGAGGCCGGTCTAGATGCATGCTTAATGGCTAAGACTTGCATGGGCTGGCTGTGGCATCGCCGCTTAGCACATGTGGGGATGAAGAATCTCCACAAGCTTCTAAAGGGAGAACACGTGATAGGTCTAACCAATGTTTATTTCGAAAAAGATAGACCTTGTGCAGCTTGTCAGGCAGGTAAACAAGTTGGAGGAGCACATCACAGCAAGAATGTGATGACCACGTCAAGACCCCTGGAGCTGCTGCATATGGACCTCTTCGGACCCGTCGCCTATCTAAGCATAGGAGGAAGTAAGTATGGTTTAGTTATTGTTGATGATTTTTCCCGCTTCACTTGGGTATTCTTTTTGCAGGATAAGTCTGAAACTCAAGGGACCCTCAAGCGCTTCCTCAGGAGAGCTCAAAATGAGTTTGAGCTCAAGGTGAAGAAGATAAGGAGCGACAACGGGTCCGAGTTCAAGAACCTTCAAGTGGAGGAGTTTCTTGAGGAGGAAGGGATCAAGCACGAGTTCTCCGCTCCCTACACACCACAGCAAAATGGTGTGGTAGAGAGGAAGAACAGGACGCTAATCGACATGGCGAGGACGATGCTTGGAGAGTTCAAGACCCCCGAGTGCTTTTGGTCGGAAGCTGTGAACACGGCTTGCCACGCCATCAACCGGGTCTACCTACATCGCCTCCTCAAGAAGACGTCATATGAGCTACTAACCGGTAACAAACCCAATGTATCGTACTTTCGTGTATTTGGGAGCAAGTGCTACATTCTAGTGAAGAAGGGTAGAAATTCTAAGTTTGCTCCCAAAGCTGTAGAAGGGTTTTTATTAGGTTATGATTCAAATACAAAGGCGTATAGAGTCTTCAACAAATCATCGGGTTTGGTTGAAGTCTCTAGCGACGTTGTATTTGATGAGACTAATGGCTCTCCAAGAGAGCAAGTTGTTGATTGTGATGATGTAGATGAAGAAGATGTTCCGACGGCCGCTATACGAACCATGGCGATTGGAGACGTTCGGCCACAGGAACAAGATGGACGAGATCAACCTTCTTCCTCAACAACGGTGCAACCCCCAACTCAAGACGATGAACAGGTTCATCAAAAGGAGGCGTGTGATCAAGGGGGAGCACAAGATGATCATGTGATGGAGGAAGAAGCGCAACCGGCACCTCCAACCCAAGTTCGAGCGATGATTCAAAGGGATCATCCCGTCGACCAAATTCTGGGTGACATTAGCAAGGGAGTAACTACTCGGTCTCGACTAGTTAATTTTTGTGAACATTACTCGTTTGTATCCTCTATTGAGCCTTTCAGGGTAGAGGAGGCCTTGCTAGATCCGGATTGGGTGTTGGCCATGCAGGAGGAACTTAACAACTTCAAGCGCAATGAAGTTTGGACGCTGGTGCCTCGTCCCAAGCAAAATGTTGTGGGAACCAAGTGGGTGTTCCGCAACAAACAGGACGAGCACGGAGTGGTGACAAGGAACAAGGCTCGACTTGTGGCAAAAGGTTATGCCCAAGTCGCAGGTTTGGACTTTGAGGAGACTTTTGCTCCTGTGGCTAGGCTAGAGTCCATTCGTATCTTGCTAGCATATGCTGCTCACCATTCTTTCAGGTTGTACCAAATGGATGTGAAGAGCGCGTTCCTCAACGGGCCAATAAAGGAGGAGGTGTACGTGGAGCAACCCCCTGGCTTCGAGGATGAACGGTACCCCGACCACGTGTGTAAGCTCTCTAAGGCGCTCTATGGACTTAAACAAGCCCCAAGAGCATGGTATGAATGCCTTAGAGATTTCTTAATTGCTAATGCTTTCAAGGTTGGGAAAGCCGATCCAACTCTTTTCACTAAGACATGTGATGGTGATTTGTTTGTATGCCAAATTTATGTCGATGACATAATATTTGGTTCTACTAATCAAAAGTCTTGTGAAGAGTTTAGCAGGGTGATGACGCAGAAATTCGAGATGTCAATGATGGGCGAGTTGAACTACTTCCTTGGGTTCCAAGTGAAGCAACTCAAGGACGGCACCTTCATCTCCCAAACAAAGTACACGCAAGATCTGCTGAAGCGGTTTGGGATGAAGGACGCCAAGCCCGCAAAGACTCCGATGGGAACCGACGGACACACCGACCTCAACAAAGGAGGTAAGTCCGTTGATCAAAAAGCATACCGGTCAATGATAGGGTCTTTACTTTATTTATGTGCTAGTAGACCGGATATTATGCTTAGCGTATGCATGTGTGCTAGATTTCAATCCGATCCTAAGGAATGTCACTTGGTGGCGGTGAAGCGAATTCTTAGATATTTAGTCGCTACGCCTTGCTTCGGGATCTGGTATCCAAAGGGGTCTAACTTTGACTTGATTGGGTACTCAGATTCCGACTATGCTGGATGTAAGGTCGATAGGAAGAGTACATCGGGGACGTGCCAATTCTTAGGAAGGTCCCTGGTGTCATGGAACTCTAAGAAACAAACCTCTGTTGCCCTATCCACCGCTGAGGCCGAGTACGTTGCCGCAGGACAGTGTTGCGCGCAACTACTTTGGATGAGGCAAACCCTCAGGGACTTTGGCTACAATCTGAGCAAAGTCCCACTCCTATGTGATAATGAGAGTGCTATCCGAATAGCGGAAAATCCTGTTGAGCACAGCCGCACAAAGCACATTGACATCCGGCATCACTTTCTGAGAGACCACCAGCAAAAGGGAGATATCGAAGTGTTTTATGTTAGCACCGAGAACCAGCTAGCCGATATCTTTACCAAGCCTTTAGATGAGAAGACCTTTTGCAGGCTGCGTAGTGAGCTAAATGTCTTAGATTCGCGGAACTTGGATTGAATTGTAGCATACTGTATTCATGCTTTTGATCATGTTCCCTTCTGCATATTGTTGCTTATTATGGTGCTCAAGTTGTACAAACACTCCCTGGACCTCACAAGTCCGTTGCAAAGTGGTGCACATGTTTAGGGGGAGATGTGTTACAACTTGACCCTTTGAGACTAACCATATGTTGAGTTTGTCTGATTTAGTCTCAAAGGAGAATTGAAAGGGAAAAGGTGGACTTGGACCATGCAAGACTTCCACTGCACTCCGATGAGGGGTAACTTACTCCAAGTCCATCTCATTAACTCTTATTGCCATTTGCTCTTAAGTGAAGATTTTGGTGAGGCAATGGGGTTAAAGGGCCAAGATTGATCCCGTTTTGGTGCTTGATGCCAAAGGGGGAGAAAATAAAGGCCAAAGCAATAAATGGATCAGCTACCACTTGAGAGATTTTGAAAATAGTAGAATAGAGTTTTTGGTATGTCAAAATTCTTAAGTTGTCTCTCTTGTCAAAAGTTGGCTTCTTGTGGGGAGAAGTATTGATTACGGGAAAAAGGGGGAGTTTTTGAAATCCTTGATCAATCTCTTTTTGAATGACTCTCTTTATGCTTAAACATGTGTGTTTAACTTAGAGATAGAGATTTGTGTTTGATTTGCAAAAACAAACCAAGTGGTGGCAAAGGATGATCCATATATGCCAAAATTGATTCAAAATAAATTTGAGTTATTATTTGAAGTGTTTTTGTACTTGTTCAACTTGCTTTATGTTGTGTTGGCATAAATCACCAAAAAGGGGGAGATTGAAAGGGAAATGTGCCCTTGGGCCATTTCTAAGTATTTTGGTGATTTAGTGTCCAACACAGGTGCCTAATTGTAAAATGGAACAAGGTACAAATCATGGAGTAAAGGTATGTTTCTAATCCTTAGTACATTGGTTTTGTGAACTAATATACTTGTCTAAGTGTTAGAAACAGAAAGAAGAAGAAACGAGAAGGGGAGAGAAAGACTTGGCCATGTGCAGCCAAGACTTTGCTCGGTCTGGAGCACCGGACTGTCCGGTGTGCACCGGACAGTGTCCGGTGCGCCAGGCCGACTCCGCGCGAACTGGCCGCTCTCGGGAATTCGCCGACGGCGTACGGCTAAAATTCACCGGACTGTCCGGTGTGCACCGGACTGTCCGGTGAGCCAACGTCGGCAAGGGCCAACGGTCGGCCGCGCAATCCGCGCGGGACACGTGGCCAGAGCCAACGGTCGGAAGACGGCACCGGACTGTCCGGTGTGCACCGGACTGTCCGGTGCGCCAACGGCTCGCAGATCTTCAACGGGCTGCAACGGTCGGCAGCGCCTGAAAAGGAAACAAATCGGGCACCGGACAGTGTCCGGTGTGCACCGGACTGTCCGGTGCCCCCGACGACAGAAGGCAAGGATGGCCTTCCAGATTTGTTCTCAACGGCTCCTAGCTGCCTTGGGGCTATAAAAGGGACCCCTAGGCGCATGGAGGAGGAAACCAAGCATTCCTACAACACTTCTAAGCACCAAGACATCGATCTCACGCATTCGTTTCATTGTGATAGCATATAGAGCTCTTGTGGAGTTGTGAACTCTTTGTGTTGCGTTGCGAGCTCTTGTTGCGACTTGTGTGCGTGTTGTTGCTCTGATTTCCGAGTCTTGTGTGCGTTGCTCATTCCCACCTTACTCCGTACTTCTTTGTGAATCTTAAGTGTAAGGGCGAGAGGCTCCAAGTTGTGGAGATTCCTCGCAAACGGGATATTGAGGAGAAAAGCATAACACTGTGGTATTCAAGTTGATCATTGGATCACTTGAGAGGAGTTGAGTGCAACTCTCATCCGTTGGGACGCCACAACGTGGAGTAGGCAAGTTTTGTACTTGGCCGAACCACGGGATAAATCACCGTGTCATCTCTGTGTTGAACTTCTTGTGATTATCATCTTCGCTCTAGCCACTTGGCATTAACTGTGCTAACACTTAATCAAAGTTTTGTGGCTTAAGTTTTTGAAGTTTACAGGATCACCTATTCACCCCCCCTCTAGGTGCTCTCACTAAGGGCCTTGCAAACCCTGGCGACATGGGATACACGACTTGTGGGTAAAGATGCGCAACCTCTGCAGAGTGTAAAACTGGTATACTAGCCGTGCTCACGGTCATGAGCGGCTCGGACCCTCACATGATTAATCTATGGAACTTAAATTCAATTTGTCATATGCATTGCATCGCAGGTGGTGTTGTTACTTCTGTTCTACTAATTAATTGGGTTGGTATTTACTTACACTTAGTAACTGCTAATAAAATTTTGACCAACTTTAAAAGCAATGCTCAGCTCTAACCATCTTCTTTGGTAAGCCTTACACTTCACGTGAGCTCCCACCTTTGGCGAGTTCATGCACATTATTCCCCACAACTTGTTGAGCGATGAACGTATGTGAGCTCACTCTTGCTGTCTCACACCCCCCACAGGTCAAGAACAGGTACCGCAGGATGAGGCGCTTGGAGGATGCTGTGACGAGTTCGTGAGAGGTCTAGGTCGTCGTCTCCCAGTCAACTTTGGGTTGCTGGACCGTTGTCTCCTTATAATGTAATTATTTATTTTGTATAGAACTCCTGTTATATATAAAGATGTGACATTCGATCCTGAGCCATGATTCATCATATGTGTGAGACTTGGTCCCAGCACACCTGGTGATTATGTTCGCGCCCGGGTTTTGGACCCCTAAAATCCGGGTGTGACAGAAGTGGTATCAGAGGAATGTTGACTGTAGGACGAAACCTAGATAGAACTGGACAACCATTATCTACTTACCTTTACTACTCTGATTCTTTCTAAACTTCTCTTAATCTTTTCTTATCTATTTCCGCTTTACTCTGATTATTCTTACGTTTTCTTTCTAAAGACAAATGTGGATTTCACACTTTGAAATCCTGTGCCTAAAGTGACCTTTAGAAATAGGAGACCTACTCTTAGGAACAAAAAAAAACTATTTTTATGGTTATCTATGCACTTGAATGTTTGTTCTTATGATATTTGTCTGATTTGGATTTTTGATTGAGTGTGATGGGTTGTGGAGTGATGCCCACAATTACATCTGCATATACGTATAGGCATAAATAGAATTCATAAGAAAACTAAGCAACTTAGATTATCCTCCATTAAAAAAATCTATCTCATCTTGACATATTCTATCTTACCTTTGGACATTCACCTCGTACAACTAATTACCCTAGTCTTGACATAGAATATCTGGCCCAGCCCTACCAAAGAAGTTTCAGTACATCACCAACCATTAGCTTATTCATTCTGTTTACTAAATGATTCCCTTGCAAAGCTATCTTACCATATGCTTCTAACTTAGATGGTCAATACCAGGCGGGGTGGTGGAATTGATTTACCTGCTAATCAACAACCCCAACCACAGCCAGCAGAGATGAATCCTCCTAATCCTCCACCAGGCGGAGTCGATCCACTAATGGCAGCTCAAATGAGGATGATGCAGCAAATGGCTGACACTATGGCAGATATGCGCACCCAAATGCAGCAAGAACGCCAAGAAATGCACCAGGAAAGAGAGGATGCACGTCGGGAAATGCGCCAAGAACGGGAAGAGATACGCCAGGAGAGAAGGGTACAACAACAGCAGCTGCAGCAACAACTTCAACAACAGCAGCAACAACAACAAGTGCCTTTGCCTCCACCTCCACCACCAGTTCCACCCCGGGACAAGCACCGGGAATTCATGAGCCACAAACCACCAACCTTCTCCAACTCCGCAGATCCGCTGCAAGCAGATGACTGGTTAAAGTCCATAGAGAAGATGCTCAACATAGCTCAGTGCTCGGATAGAGAGAAAGTACTCTATGCATCAGGTCGTCTTGCTGGTCCCGCTGCGGATTGGTGGGATGCGTACTGTGCAGCTCATGCTGCTGCCGATACAATTACCTGGGAAGAATTCTCCACACAATTCAGAAATTACCATATTCCTGCTGGACTCATGAAGATTAAGAGGAAGGAGTTTCTCTCCCTCAAGCAAGGAAGTATGTCCGTGAGTGAATACAGGGACAAATTCATCCAGTTATCTCGATATGCTCCTAGAGATGTAGAGGATGATGAGCAAAAGCAGGAGCTTTTTCTGGACGGTTTGATTGGACCCCTGCAATATCAGCTGGTATCACACACATTCCCATCCTTCCAAAGGCTATTGGACAAAGCTATTGCTGTAGAGAACAAGAGGAGTATATTTGGAGAGAAAAGAAAGGCTGTCAACCAAGGGCAGGCTGGAAGTAGTTCCCGTCCTCGCTATACTACCACTCCAAGTACACCAGCTAGTGGCAGTTCTGGACAACAAACTCATCAGGCACCAACTGCTCCTCCAAAAGCAAGCACTCCAGTAGGACCCGTTGCTCCTAACACAACCGCCATCAGGACATGCTTCAAGTGTGGACAACCGGGACACTACGCCAACTACTGTCCCAACAGAGCTGCCTATACTACACCGGCTCCGATGAAGCAAGGACAAGCCTCGGCAGGAAAGAGTCAGCCCCTATCTATCAACCGGGGATATGCCCATCATGCAGAAATAGAAGCTGAACCCGGTGAACTTGAAATTCAAGAAGAAGAGCCAGTTGAAGATGAAGTAGTTGGTGAAGAAGTCAACGAGCAACAAGAATAAAGAAATAAACATAGATAT
The DNA here is from genome assembly GCA_029449295.1 of Zea luxurians. Taxonomy (NCBI): domain Eukaryota; kingdom Viridiplantae; phylum Streptophyta; class Magnoliopsida; order Poales; family Poaceae; genus Zea; species Zea luxurians. The sequence continues at coordinate 71,756,294 of JAOPSE010000016.1, read as the reverse complement.
AGATACATATATATATATATATTTTTACTCTTTGTAAGACCTAAATATTAGTTTAGCTATTAGTTAGTATTTTACTATTCTAATGATAATAATAAGGTCTATTAACCCTATGTTTTGTTAAGGAATTATGCATCATGCCGAGATCTCTTTGTTTGTGCATATGTTCCGAGAACAATATGAGCATACATCCCTTTTCCTACAAATCTCGAGGACGAGATTATTTTTAAGGGGGGTAGGATTTGTAACACCCAAATTCTGAATTTGGGATTGGTAGAAGAAATCTGAGCAAAGTATCATAATGCTTTGGAAATTGGGAAATAAGAAAAATGATGAGAAAAGGGATTTTTCTTTTAAAGAGAACATTATACATCCCATGAAATAAATAACAAGGAGAATAAAGCTTAAATTAGTAAAATTAAAATAGTATGGTTTATATTCACCTTTGGGTTTCAATTGATACATTTGAAAAATCTGAAAACTAAAATAGAAGTATAAATTTGAATTTGGAATAGAAAATAGAAAATAAAAGAGAAGGGAAGAACTAAGAAAAATACTACATAAAATAAAATAAAAATCAGAATAAACATCCTTCACACTTATATTATTAAATTATACCTTTCAAACTGAGGACAAGTTATTCACAAAGTTTGAATTTAAACTTGAACTCAAATTGGATTTGAAAATGGAGAAAAGAAAATACAAAATAAAAAGAAAAAGAAGAAAAGCTTACCTGGGCCGGAATCCTACAAGTTGGCCCACTTCCACTTTTCACCGCGCGGCCCAACTCCTCCCGCAGGTGCGCTCACGCGCGTTCGCAGTCACTGTCAACGCGGGACCCGCCTGCCAGCCTCTCCTTCCGCGCGTGCGCTCACTGGCTCTGTGGGCCCCGCGCACCAGACCCCGTCGCGCCCGCGTTCCACTGATGGGTGGTCCCGGTTCGTCAGGATCTTCCTCCTCACAACAACTCCCGCTCGACGCGCTGAGAACCCCGAGCTCCGCCGCCCGAATGCCTACCGAACTCGCCGCGGAATCCGCGATTCGATCCTCTAACCAACCGGCCGAGATCCTCGTTGCCTGCCTGCCCCTATTTAAGCACCGGTCGAGGCGTTGCCCTCACTCCAAGTCGACCGTGAGCTCCCATTGCCGCCGCGGTGAAGGAACTCAGTTCGCCGCGAGCTAAGTGCCTCCCGCCGTCGATTTACCCTCCGTTGAGCGTGCGGGTTCGCCCCGTGATCCTTTGAAGCCGTCGCAAGGACCACCCGGGATTATCTTCGTCCCTGGGGCATTGAATCGCTCGTCGACGTCGTACCGGATCGAGGAACCGCGCCTTCACGTCGTCGGGATCTTCCTCGCGGCAATAGACCGGTATGAAGCCACCTCGATTTCCGCCTACCTCTTCTTGACGTGTAGAACCTAGCCGGTGGGGAAGCCGACCGGTCTAATCACGGCAATTGCTCACCGGAGTCTATGCGCCGCCGCGTATCCGCCCTACTCCGTGGCCAGGGCGGTAGCGTTAGTCAAACATCAAATTGGGGGCTCTATCGGGTTCGCACTACCTTTGGCTTAGTGTGGCTCGGTTGGATTGGAAACTCGGGCGAATTTGCGGCCGATTGCGTGGCGCTCCGGCGAGCGGGACGCCGAGGGAGCGGGCGCCGTCGCGCTCGGCATCCAGGGTAGAAGAAGGCTTATGCGCCGTCGATATCCCAGTGAACGGCCTAGATTAGAACACCAGCGTACCCCTTCGATGGATTGATCTGGGCCGCTGGATCGGACCGAACGGTACCGATTGGTTTGCGCCTCATTAAATCTGGACCATTGTAATCGGATCAGAGGGAGTAGATTAGATCGCGCCTAATAAAATCCATGACGTTGATGTTGGATCGGGCGGTCCACGTTGCGTATCCGTTCGATTGATGTAGATTTAATCGTAGCCACTGGTTTATGATCGGGCGGTCAGAAACGCTTGATACCCCTTCGGCCAGGCGCTTTTTCATAAGAGACCCTCTGTTTATTTGAAAACAACCCGCCATCCTCGGTAACAGTAAGCTGTGTCTGGGAATTTTATCCCCGAACCCCCTGCATTTCTGTTTAATTGAGGCCCAGTCCAGAACTCGTTTAAATTGAATAAATAAAATAGAAAATAGATTTTTAATATGAAAATAATTGCTAGAACTTAGATAATTCATAGAAAATTCATTTTAGCTCCAAATTGAACCATTCCAATTCCTAAAATTTTGTAATAATATTCTCTATCATTTAGAATCACTGTTTTGACATGAACTCTGTTAGGAAATTAATTTATCATCTAATCCTATTATAATCACCTTAAATCTTAGGAAATTCATAACTTGAATTCTATAACTCAAAAATTAATGATTCCTGTTCCTATGATCTTATTTTAATATGTATATTAATGATGTGTATTTTGTTCTTATGTTTGGTGTAATGTTAATTTTGCCTATACCATGTTTGTTTGAATTGCTACGACTAGCAGTGAGGTCACGAATCATCTGAAGATCATCCTGGTACCTGGAATCTCAAGGCCCAGGCAAGTTGTGCCCTTGATCACTTCTTTTTACCCACTCATGTTCTGATTAATCATAATGATCTGCATAAGTTAATTTTGATGGGACCCAATAGGTTACCCTAGTTTGTCTATCTTTATACCTTGTTTACCACTGAACTTTTTGGGTAGTACTTGCTAGTGCTTTATGTGGTTTTGGGTATGAAGGTATATTATTCATGATCACACTTTTATTATATGTTTATTGTTACTGTTCATGATAAGATCATTATGTTAATTGGAACATGGAGCGACCACCCGGGAAAACAGTGCTACCACAAGGGAGGAATGGGACCCCTTGGCTGATTAATTAGGAAAGCTAGTGGAAGACTACCTTACCCGAAAGGGGCAAGGGCAGTAGGGGAGTGGTCAGTGTAGGGAGGCCCTCGGGAGGATTTTGCTGCGATGGCGGTCCTGCAAGGGATTCCTGCATTGGAACTTCCTATAAACTGTAGCGGGTTTTCGGAAGCTAGTGGAACTTTGTAAAGGCCTCGTAGTGGATCCCTAGCCATTCACCTCGGTAGTGTCTAAGGGCCTTGCAAACCCTGGCGACATGGGACACACGACTTGTGGGTAAAGATGCGCAACCTCTGCAGAGTGTAAAACTGGTATACTAGCCGTGCTCACGGTCATGAGCGGCTCGGACCCTCACATGATTAATCTATGGAACTTAAATTCAATTTGTCATATGCATTGCATCGCAGGTGGTGTTGTTACTTCTGTTCTACTAATTAATTGGGTTGGTATTTACTTACACTTAGTAACTGCTAATAAAATTTTGACCAACTTTAAAAGCAATGCTCAGCTCTAACCATCTTCTTTGGTAAGCCTTACACTTCACGTGAGCTCCCACCTTTGGCGAGTTCATGCACATTATTCCCCACAACTTGTTGAGCGATGAACGTATGTGAGCTCACTCTTGCTGTCTCACACCCCCCCACAGGTCAAGAACAGGTACCGCATGATGAGGCGCTTGGAGGATGCTGTGACGAGTTCGTGAGAGGTCTAGGTCGTCGTCTCCCAGTCAACTTTGGGTTGCTGGACCGTTGTCTCCTTATAATGTAATTATTTATTTTGTATAGAACTCCTGTTATATATAAAGATGTGACATTCGATCCTGAGCCATGATTCATCATATGTGTGAGACTTGGTCCCAGCACACCTGGTGATTATGTTCGCGCCCGGGTTTTGGACCCCTAAAATCCGGGTGTGACACTCAGTCAGCCTTGCCACTTACATGCACCCACGTTCACTCCTTGGGGTCCTACTTTTGACATAGCCAGGGGAACGCAAAAGCCTTTTTGATTGAAAATTTTGACGCAGAGGGGGTTCCCCCCTTTTAGCCCCCGAGGGAGGGTCGGGCTCTGCCGAGGCAAGGCCGACCCTTCCTTGATGACTAAACCCTCGCCTTGACTGTCGGCCAGTTTGTTTGTTCCGGGCTTCAGAACTTTGGCGATGACGAGCGGCCCTTCCCAGGGGTGCGTGTAGCCCCCGGGTGTCTTCTGCGAGGGGTGGGTCTGCCTTGCGTAGAACTGACACCCTTCGCGGGTGTGGACAATTCGGGTGGCGTCGGCCACCGCCGTCGGTCATTAGAGACCTTGTTGGAAGGCGTCTCCAACAAGGGCTCGGGGTGCTGCGCGATGGTCGCAAGCCCCCGAGCGTATCTCTTGCAAGAGCTGCTGGCCTTTGGCGATGGAAATGCATCGCTGGAGGATGCCTGAGGGGCTGCGGTGGTAGAGCTCCTTCCCGTCTCCCAGTAAGACGAAAGACTTGGCGCGCCGCGCCAACCGCCGAGCTTCGGCTTGGTCGAGGGGCAGCTCTCCTCGGTGGAGATATTGCAGGTACGGGGTCTGCCAGCTTTGATTAGGCGTGACCTCGCTCGGTTCCCCCTCGACGCGCAGTGCCTCACCCTCAGGGGCCGAGGGTACCTCGGGCTGAGCCGAGGGTACCTCAGACTGGGCCAAGGGTGCCTCGGGCGGAGCCGAAGGTGCCTTGGGTGGAGCCGAAGGTGCCTCGGGCTCGGGCGTGTCCTCGGTCTTGACGGAGGGTTGATGCAGGTCTCGGGAGAATACGTCCGGGGGAACTGTTGTTCGTCCCGAGGCTATTTTAGCCAGCTCGTCCGCAGTCTCGTTGTAGCGTCGGGCGATGTGGTTGAGCTCGAGCCCGTATAACTTGTCTTCCAGGCGCCGAACCTCATCGCAGTAGGCTTCCATCTTCGGGTCGCGGCAGTGGGAGTTCTTCATGACTTGGTCGATGACGAGCTGCGAGTCACCGCGAGCGTCGAGGCGTCGGACCCCTAGCTCGATGGCGATTCGCAACCCGTTTACCAGAGCCTCGTACTCAGCCACGTTGTTGGACGCCGGGAAGTGGAGGCGTAGCACGTAGCGTAGGTGCTTCCCGAGGGGCGAGACGAAGAGGAGGCCTGTGCCGGCCCCTGTCTTCATCAGCGACCCATCGAAAAACATGGTCCAGAGCTCCGGTTGGATCGGAGCCGTCGGGAGCTGGGTGTCGGCCCATTCAGCCACGAAGTCCGCCAAGACCTGGGACTTGATGGCCTTCCGAGGGGCGAACGAGATCGTCTCGCCCATTATCTCCACCGCCCACTTCGTAATCCTACCCGCGGCCTCTCGGGACTGGATGATCTCTCCCAGGGGGAAGGATGACACCACAGTCATCGGATGAGACTCGAAGTAGTGTCGCAACTTCTGTCGTGTCAGGATCACCGCGTACAGCAGCTTCTGGATTTGTGGGTAGCGGATCTTGGTCTCGGACAGTACCTCGCTGATGAAGTAGACTGGCCTCTGGACGGGCAGTGCATGCCCTTCTTCTCGTCTCTCAACCACGATCGCGGCGCTAACCACCTGGGTGGTTGCGGCGACGTAGATCAAGAGGGCTTCTCCGGCAGCGGGGGGTACCAAGATGGGCGCGTTCGTGAGGAGCGCCTTCAGGTTCCCGAGGGCTTCCTCGGCCTCGGGAGTCCAAGCGAAGCACTCAGCTTTCCTTAAGAGGCGGTACAGAGGCAGACCTCTTTCGCCGAGGCGGGAGATGAAGCGACTCAGAGCCGCGAGACATCCCATGACCCTCTGTACGCCTTTTAGGTCCTTGATTGGCCCCATGCTGGTGATGGCTGCAATCTTCTCTGGGTTGGCTTCGATGCCTCGCTCGGAGACGATGAACCCCAAGAGCATGCCTCGGGGGACCCTGAAGACACACTTTTCGGGATTAAGCTTCACGCCTTTCGCCTTGAGACATCGGAATGTCGCTTCAAGGTCGGAAAGAAGGTCGGAGGCCTTCCTCGTCTTGACTACGATGTCATCGACGTAGGCCTCGACCGTTCGGCCGATGTGTTCGCCAAACACGTGGTTCATGCATCGCTGGTACGTTGCCCCCGCATTCCTCAAACCAAACGGCATTGTAACATAGCAGTACATGCCGAAGGGTGTGATGAACGAAGTCGCGAGCTGGTCGGACTCCTTCATCCTGATCTGGTGATACCCCGAGTAGGCATCAAGGAAAGACAGGGTTTCACACCCAGCAATGGAATCCACAATCTGATCGATGCGAGGCAGAGGGTAGGGAACCTTCAGACATGCTTTGTTTAGACCGGTGTAGTCTACACACATCCGCCATTTCCCCCCTTTCTTTCTCACTAGCACAGGGTTGGCAAGCCATTCGGGATGGAATACCTCTTTGATGAACCCTGCCGCCAGTAGCTTGTGGATCTCCTCGCCTATGGCTCTGCGCTTTTCTTCGTCGAATCGGCGTAGAGGTTGCTTCACGGGTCGGGCCCCGGCTCGAATATCTAGAGAGTGCTCGGCGACTTCCCTCGGTATGCTGGGCATGTCCGAGGGACTCCACGCGAAAACGTCGGCGTTTGCGCGGAGAAAGTCGACGAGCACTGCCTCTTATTTGGGGTCGAGCTCGGAGCCGATCCGGATCTGCTTGGAGGCATCGTTGCAGGGGTGGAGAGGGACGGACTTGACCGTCTCCGCTGGTTCGAAGTTGCCGGCGTGGCGCTTCACGTCGGGCGCCTCCCTAGAGAGGCTCTTCAGGTCAGCGATGAGGGCCTCGGATTCGGCGAGGGCCTCGGCGTACTCCACACACTCCACATCGCATTCGTATGCGTGTCGGTACGTGGGCCCGATGGTGATGACCCCGTTGGGGCCCGGCATCTTGAGCTTGAGGTAGGTGTAGTTGGGGACGGCCATGAACTTGGCGTAGCATGGCCTCCCCAGCACTGCGTGGTAGGTCCCTCGAAACCCGACCACTTCGAACGTGAGGGTCTCCTTTCGAAAGTTGGAGGGCGTCCCGAAGCAGACGGGTAGGTCGAGTTGTCCGAGGGGTTGAACGCGCTTCCCGGGGACGATCCCGTGGAAAGGCGCAGCGCCCGTCTGGACCGAGGACAGATCGATCCGCAGGAGCCCGAGGGTCTCGGCGTAGATGATGTTGAGGCTGCTGCCTCCGTCCATGAGGACCTTGGTGAGCCTGACGTTGCCGATGATGGGGTCGACAACGAGTGGGTATCTCCCCGGGCTCAGCACGTAGTCCGGATGGTCGGCCCAGTCGAAGGTGATAGGCTTGTCGGACCAGTCTAGGTAGACTGGCGCCGCCACCTTTACCGAGCAGACCTCCCGACGCTCTTGCTTGCGGTGCCGAGCCGAGGCATTTGCCACTTGCCCGCCATAGATCATGAAGCTGTCGCGGACCTCGGGGAACCCTCCCGCCTTGTGATCTTCCTCCTTTGCGTCGTCGAGGGCCTTGCCACCCTCCGCGGGTGGTCCGGCCTTGTGGAAGTGTCGTCGAAGCATGGCACACTCCTCAAGGGTGTGCTTGACGGGCCCCTGATGATAGGGGCACGGCTCCTTGAGCATCTTGTCGAAGAGGTTGGCACCTCCGAGAGGTTTCCGAGGGTTCTTGTGCTCGGCGGCGGCAACAAGGTCCGTGTCGGCGGCGTCGCGTTTCGCTTGCGACTTCTTCTTGCCCTTCTTCTTGGCGCCGCGCTGAGTTGACGCCTCGGGATCATCTTCCGGTGGGCAGCCCTGGGGCTGCTTGTCCTTCCGGAAAATGGCCTCAACCGCCTCCTAGCTAGAGGCGAACTTGGTGGCGATGTCCATCAGCTCGCTCGCCCTGGTGGGGGTCTTGCGACCCAGCTTGCTCACCAGGTCGTGGCAGGTGGTGCCGGCGAGGAACGCGCTGATGACATCTGAATCGGTGACGTTGGGCAGCTCTGTGCGCTGCTTCGAGAATCGCCGGATGTAGTCCCGGAGAGACTCTCCCGGCTGCTGGAGGCAGCTTCGGAGATCCCAGGAGTTCCCAGGGCGCACGTACGTGCCCTGGAAATTGCCGGCGAAGGCTTGGACCAGGTCGTCCCAGTTGGAGATCTGCCCCGGGGTAGGTGCTCTAGCCAGGCTCGAGCGGTGTCGGAGAGGAACAGGGGGAGGTTGCGGATGATGAGGTTGTCATCGTCCGTTCCACCCAGTTGGCAGGCCAGCCGATAGTCCACGAGCCACAGTTCCGGTCTCGTCTCCCCGAGTACTTTGTGATAGTAGTCGGGGTTCGGAACCGGGTCGGGAACGGTGCCCATCGTATGGCGTGGCTGAAAGCCTGCGGACCGGGTGGTTCGGGCGAAGGACTCCGATCCTCCCCGCTGTCGTAGTGTCCCCCACGCCTGGGGTGGTAGCCTCGGCGTGCCCTCTCGTCGAGGTGGGCCCGACGGCTGTGATGATGGCGCTCGTTGCCGAGGCGACCCGGGGCCACAGGCGCTATGTCGCGTGTGCGCTCGGAGTGGACCGAGGCTTCCCGCATGAATCAGGAAGTCGTGGCGCGATGTTCCGAGGGGAAACCCTGCCTTCGGGAGGCAGAGCTTTCGGCCCGTCGGACCGCGGCGTCCTCCAGGAGATTCTTGAGCTCTCCCTGGATACATCGCCCTTCCATGGTTGATGGCTCTGGCATCGCGCGGAGGAGTATCGCCGCTGCAGCCAGGTTCTAGCTGAAAGGGAAATGTGCCCTTGGGCCATTTCTAAGTATTTTGGTGATTTAGTGCCCAACACAGGTGCCTAATTGTAAAATGGTGGACAAAGTACAAATCAAGGATAAAGGTATGTTTCTAAGCCTTAGTACATTGGTTTTGAATACTAATATACTTGTCTAAGTGTTAGAAACAGAAAGTAGAAGAAAAGAAGAGAGGAGAAAAAGACTTGGCTGTGTACAGCCAAGACTCAGTTCGGTCTGGAGCACCGGACTGTCCGGTGTGCACCGGACAGTGTCCGGTGCGCCAGGCTGACTCGGCGCGAACTGGCTGCTCTCGGGAATTCGCCGACGGCGTACGGCTAAAATTCACCGGACTGTCCGGTGTGCACCGGACTGTCCGGTGAGCCAACGGTCGGCGGTGCCAACGGTCGGCCGTGCGATCTGCGCGGGACACGTGGCCGAGCCAACGGTCGGAAGACGGCACCGGACTGTCCGGTGTGCACCGGACATGTCCGGTGCGCCAACGGCTCCCAGATCTACAACGGTCGGCAACGGTCGGAAGCGCCAGTTATGGAAACAAATCGGGCACCGGACAGTGTCCGGTGTGCACCGGACTGTCCGGTGCCCCCGACGACAGAAGGCAAGGATGGCCTTCCGGATTTGCTCTCAACGGCTCCTAGCTGCCTTGGGGCTATAAAAGGAGCCCCTAGGCGCATGGAGGAGACACACAAGCAACCTTTGAGCATTCTTGATCATCCACACTCAGTCTTTGCGCATTTGTTTGTCATTCTAAGTGTTTCGAGCTCCGTTCTAGTGAGAACTTTGTGATACTCTTGTGAGCTCGATTCTTGGCCGTGTGTGTGCGCGTTTCGCTGTGGATTTGTGTGTGTTGCTTCCCTCCCTTACTCTGTGTTTCTTTGTGATCATATACTTGTAAGGGCAAGAGACTCCAATTTGTGGAGATTCCTTGCAAACGGGATAGTGAAAGGAAAAACAAAACACCATGGTATTCAAGTGGGTCTTTGGACCGCTTGAGAGGGGTTGATTGCAACCCTCGTCCGTTGGGACGCCACAACGTGGAGTAGGCAAGCGTTGGTCTTGGCCGAACCACGGGATAAACCACTGTGTCACCTCTGTGCTTGATCTCTTGTGGTATTGTGTTTTGTTGAGACTTCTCTTTAGCCACTTGGCAACTATTGTGCTAACACTTAACAAGTTTTTGTGGCTTAAGTTTTAAGTTTTCACACACAGGATCACCTATTCACCCCCCCTCTAGGTGCTCTCAATTGGTATCGGAGCCGTTCTCTTCACAAAGGGACTAACCGCCCGAAGAGATGGATCCTAAGGGGAAGGGTATCGTGATCAACGACAAAGAGAAGGAATCCTTCGTCAACGAGCCGAAGGACGACAAGCCTACCGACTCCGGCTCGGGTCATAGACGGAAGGAAGGGAAGAAGAAGAAGACAAGGCGCATCAAGGAGATCGTCTACTACGACAGCGATGAGTCTACTTCTTCCCAAAAGGACGACGACCACAACGACTACGAGAGAAGGAAACCGGTTAATTCGAACTTTTCTTTTGACTACTCTCGTATTCCGCAAAGTTCAAATTCACATTTGCTCTCCATTCCACTCGGCAAGCCCCCACACTTTGATGGAGAGGACTACGGATTTTGGAGCCACAAAATGCGTAGTCATCTATTCTCTCTCCATCCTAGTATATGGGAGATTGTAGAGAGTGGAATGCACTTTGATAGTTCGGATAGTCCCATGTTCATTAATGAACAAATTCATAAGAATGCACAAGCTACTACTGTTCTTCTAGCTTCCTTGTGCAGGGATGAATACCATAAAGTAAGCGGCTTGGATAACGCCAAGCAGATCTGGGACACCCTCAAGATTTCTCATGAGGGAAACGACGTCACCTTGCTCACCAAGATGGAGTTGGTGGAGGGAGAGCTTGGACGGTTCGCAATGATAAGGGGCGAGGAGCCGACGCAAACATACAACCGGCTCAAGACTCTTATCAACAAGATAAGGAGCTACGGAAGCACGCGATGGACGGATCATGACGTCGTCCGCCTAATGCTCAGGTCATTTACCGTTCTTGATCCTCATTTGGTAAACAATATACGTGAAAATCCCAGGTACACCAAGATGTCGCCCGAAGAAGTTCTTGGGAAATTCATTAGCGGGCGAATGATGATCAAGGAGGCAAGGTATGTGGACGACGCCTTGAATGGTCCGATCAACGAGCCGCAACCCCTTGCTCTCAAGGCAACACGAAGCAAGGAGGCGCTACCTAGCAAGGTGGCACAGATTGAGGCGGCCGGACTCAATGATGAAGAGATGGCTCTCATCATCAAGAGATTCAAGACGGCGCTAAATGGTCGCAAGGGGCAGCCAAGCAAGACCAAGACAAAGGGGAAGCGCTCATGCTTCAAATGCGGTAAGCTTGGTCATTTTATCGCTAACTGTCCCGATAATGAAAGTGACCAGGAAAAGGGGAACAAAAGAGAGAAGAAGAAGCAATACAAGAAGGCAAAGGGTGAGGCACATCTAGGAAAGGAGTGGGACTCGGATTGCTCCTCCTCCGACTCCGACAATGAAGGACTCGCTGCCACTGCCTTCAACAAGTCTTCCCTCTTCCCCAACGAGCGTCTCACATGCCTTATGGCAAGGGAGAAGAAGGTGAGTACTCAAGACTCCACTTATGCTTCTTCTAGTGATAATGAGTCTAGTGATGATGATGACATAGATTATTCATGCTTGTTCAAGGGCTTAGATAGATCTAAGATAGATAAAATCAATGAATTGATTGATGCATTGAATGAAAAGGATAGGCTTTTAGAAAAGCAGGAGGATTTATTGTATGATGAACATGATAAATTTGTAGAGGCACAAAAATCATATGCTTTAGAAGTGAAAAGAAATGAAATGCTTTCTTATGAACTATCTACTTGTCATGAAACCATTTCTACTTTACAAGGTGTTAACAATGATTTAAATGCTAAGTTAGAAGTAGCAAATAAATCTAATTCTTGTGTAGAACATGTTATGATTTGCACTAGGTGTAAGGATTTCGATGTTGATGCCTGTAGTGAACACCTAGTTTTAATTTCCAAATTAAATGAGGAATTGGCTAGTCTTAATGCCCAACTTAAGACTAGCAAGAGTGAAGTTGATAAAATAAAATTTGCAAGGGATGCCTACACGGTTGGTAGACACCCCTCAATTAAGGATGGTCTTGGCTTCAAGAGAGAGGCCAATAACTTAACAAGCCATAAGGCTCCCATCTTCGTCAAGGAGAAAGGGAAGGCCCCTATGGCTAGTAATGCTAAAAAGAACCATGCTTTTATGTATAATGATAGGAGACATGCTAGAAATACTTATAATGATTTTGATTCACATGTTTATGATTCTCATGCCATGTTTGCTTCTAGTTCTTCCTATAAGCATGATAGAAATATGTGTAGGAGAAATATTGTGCATATGCCTAGGAGAAATTTTACTCATGTTCCTAGAAAAGTTGTGAACAAACCTTCTACCATTTATTATGCTTGTAATGCTCCCTTTGCTATTTGTAGAAAGGGTAAGAAGGTAATTGCTAGGAAGTTAGGGGCAAGATGCAAGGGAGATAAAACTTGCATTTGGGTCCCTAAGGATATTTGTGCTAACCTTGCAGGACCCAACATGAGTTGGGTACCTAAGACCCAAGCCTAAATTTGCCTTGCAGGTTTATGCATCCGGGGGTTCAAGCTGGATTATCGACAGCGGATGCACAAACCATATGACGGGGGAGAAGAAGATGTTCACCTCCTACGTCAAAAATAAGGATTCCCAAGATTCAATTATATTCGGTGATGGGAATCAAGGCAAGGTAAAAGGGTTAGGTAAAATTGCAATTTCTAATGAGCACTCAATATTAAATGTATTTTTAGTTGAGTCTCTTGGTTACAATTTGCTATCTGTTAGTCAACTGTGCAATATGGGATATAATTGTTTATTTACAAATGTAGATGTGTCTGTCTTTAGAAGATGTGATGGTTCACTGGCTTTTAAGGGTGTACTAGACGGTAAGCTTTACTTAGTTGATTTTGCAAAAGAAGAGGCCGGTCTAGATGCATGCTTAATGGCTAAGACTTGCATGGGCTGGCTGTGGCATCGCCGCTTAGCACATGTGGGGATGAAGAACCTCCACAAGCTTCTAAAGGGAGAACACGTGATAGGTCTAACAAATGTTTATTTCGAAAAAGATAGACCTTGTGCAGCTTGTCAGGCAGGTAAACAAGTGGGAGGAGCACATCACAGCAAGAATGTGATGACCACGTCAAGACCTCTGGAGCTGCTGCATATGGACCTCTTCGGACCCGTCGCCTATCTAAGCATAGGAGGAAGTAAGTATGGTCTAGTTATTGTTGATGACTTTTCCCGCTTCACTTGGGTGTTCTTTTTGCAGGATAAGTCTGAAACCCAAGGGACCCTCAAGCGCTTCCTCAGGAGAGCTCAAAATGAGTTTGAGCTCAAGGTGAAGAAGATAAGGAGCGACAACGGGTCCGAGTTCAAGAACCTTCAAGTGGAGGAGTTTCTTGAGGAGGAAGGAATCAAGCACGAGTTCTCCGCTCCCTACACACCACAGCAAAATGGTGTGGTAGAGAGGAAGAACAGGACGCTAATCGATATGGCGAGGACGATGCTTGGAGAGTTCAGGACCCCCGAGTGCTTTTGGTCGGAAGCCGTGAACACGGCTTGCCACGCCATCAACAGGGTCTACCTTCACCGCCTCCTCAAGAAGACGTCATATGAGCTACTAACCGGTAACAAACCCAATGTATCTTACTTTCGTGTTTTTGGGAGCAAGTGCTACATTCTAGTGAAGAAGGGTAGAAATTCTAAGTTTGCTCCCAAAGCTGTAGAAGGGTTTTTATTAGGTTATGATTCAAATACAAAGGCGTATAGAGTCTTCAACAAATCATCGGGTTTGGTTGAAGTCTCTAGCGACGTTGTATTTGATGAGACTAATGGCTCTCCAAGAGAGCAAGTTGTTGATTGTGATGATGTAGATGAAGAAGATGTTCCAACGGCCGCTATACGAACCATGGCGATTGGAGACGTTCGGCCACAGGAACAAGATGAACGAGGTCAACCTTCTTCCTCAACAACGGTGCATCCCCCAACTCAAGACGATGAACAGGTTCATCAAAAGGAGGCGTGTGATCAAGGGGGAGCACAAGATGATCATGTGATTGAGGAAGAAGCGCAACCGGCACCTCCAACCCAAGTTCGAGCGATGATTCAAAGGGATCATCCCGTCGACCAAATTCTGGGTGACATTAGCAAGGGAGTAACTACTCGGTCTCGACTAGTTAATTTTTGTGAACATTACTCTTTTGTCTCCTCTATTGAGCCTTTCAGGGTAGAGGAGGCCTTGCTAGATCCGGATTGGGTGTTGGCCATGCAGGAGGAACTTAACAACTTCAAGCGCAATGAAGTTTGGACGCTGGTGCCTCGTCCCAAGCAAAATGTTGTGGGAACCAAGTGGGTTTTCCGCAACAAACAGGACGAGCACGGGGTGGTGACGAGGAACAAGGCTCGACTTGTGGCAAAAGGTTATGCCCAAGTCGCAGGTTTGGACTTTGAGGAGACTTTTGCTCCTGTGGCTAGGCTAGAATCAATTCGTATCTTGCTAGCATATGCCGCTCACCATTCTTTCAGGTTGTACCAAATGGATGTGAAGAGCGCTTTCCTCAACGGGCCAATAAAGGAGGAGGTGTACGTGGAGCAACCCCCTGGCTTCGAGGATGAACGGTACCTCGACCACGTGTGTAAGCTCTCTAAGGCGCTCTATGGACTTAAACAAGCCCCAAGAGCATGGTATGAATGCCTTAGAGATTTCTTAATTGCTAATGCTTTCAAGGTTGGGAAAGCCGATCCAACTCTTTTCACTAAGACTTGTGATGGTGATTTGTTTGTGTGCCAAATTTATGTCGATGACATAATATTTGGTTCTACTAATCAAAAGTCTTGTGAAGAGTTTAGCAGGGTGATGACGCAGAAATTCGAGATGTCGATGATGGGCGAGTTGAACTACTTCCTTGGGTTCCAAGTGAAGCAACTCAAGGACGGCACCTTCATCTCCCAAACGAAGTACACGCAAGATCTGCTAAAGCGGTTTGGGATGAAGGACGCCAAGCCCGCAAAGACGCCGATGGGAACCGACGGACACACCGACCTCAACAAAGGAGGTAAGTCCGTTGATCAAAAAGCATACCGGTCAATGATAGGGTCTTTACTTTACTTATGTGCTAGTAGACCGGATATTATGCTTAGCGTATGCATGTGTGCTAGATTTCAATCCGATCCTAAGGAGTGTCACTTGGTGGCGGTGAAGCGAATTCTTAGATATTTAGTCGCTACGCCTTGCTTCGGGATCTGGTATCCAAAGGGGTCTAACTTTGACTTGATTGGGTACTCAGATTCCGACTATGCTGGATGTAAGGTCGATAGGAAGAGTACATCGGGGACGTGCCAATTCTTAGGAAGGTCCCTGGTGTCATGGAACTCTAAGAAACAAACCTCCGTTGCCCTATCCACCGCTGAGGCCGAGTATGTTGCCGCAGGGCAGTGTTGCGCGCAACTACTTTGGATGAGGCAAACCCTCCGGGACTTTGGCTACAATCTGAGCAAAGTCCCACTCCTATGTGACAATGAGAGTGCTATCCGAATAGCGGAAAATCCTGTTGAGCACAGCCGCACAAAGCACATTGACATCCGGCATCACTTTTTGAGAGACCACCAACAAAAGGGAGATATCGAAGTGTTTTATGTTAGCACCGAGAACCAGCTAGCCGATATCTTTACCAAGCCTTTAGATGAGAAGACCTTTTGCAGGCTGCGTAGTGAGCTAAATGTCTTAGATTCGCGGAACTTGGATTGAATTGTAGCATACATGTGCTTATGCCTTTGATCATGTTCATTCTGCATTTTGTTGCTTATTATGGTGCTCAAGTTGTACAAACACTCCCTGGACCTCACAAGTCCGTTGCAAAGTGATGCACATGTTTAGGGGGAGATGTGTTACAACTTGACCCTTTGAGACTAACCATATGCTTGAGTTTGCTTGATTTAGTCTCGAAGGAAAATTGAAAGGGAAAAGGTGGACTTGGATCATGCAAGACTTCCACTGCACTCCGATGAGAGGGTAACTTATTCCAAGTCCATCTCATGAACTCTTATTGCCATTTGCTCTAAATTGAAGATTTTGGTGAGGCAATGGGGTTAAAGGGCCAAGATTGATCCCGTTTTGGTGCTTGATGCCAAAGGGGGAGAAAATAAAGGCCAAAGCGATAAATGGATCAGCTACCACTTGAGAAATTTGAAAATAGTAGAGTAGAGTTTTTGGTTTGTCAAAACTCTTTTATTGTCTCTTTTGGCTTCTTGTGGGGAGAAGTAGTAATTATGGGAAAAAGGGGGAGTTTTTGACATCTTTGATCAATCTCTCTTGAAATGACTCTCTTTTTGCTTCAACATGTGTGTTTGACTTAGAGATAGAGATTTGAGTTTGATTTGCAAAAACAAACCAAGTGGTGGCATAGAGTGATCCATATATGTCAAAATTAAACCAAAACAATTTGAGTTCTTATTTGAAGTGTTGTTGTACTTGTTCTACTTGCTTTATGTTGTGTTGGCATAAATCACCAAAAAGGGGGAGATTGAAAGGGAAATGTGCCCTTGGGCCATTTCTAAGTATTTTGGTGATTTAGTGCCCAACACAGGTGCCTAATTGTAAAATGGTGGACAAAGTACAAATCAAGGATAAAGGTATGTTTCTAAGCCTTAGTACATTGGTTTTGAATACTAATATACTTGTCTAAGTGTTAGAAACAGAAAGTAGAAGAAAAGAAGAGAGGAGAAAAAGACTTGGCTGTGTACAGCCAAGACTCAGTTCGGTCTGGAGCACCGGACTGTCCGGTGTGCACCGGACAGTGTCCGGTGCGCCAGGCTGACTCGGCGCGAACTGGCTGCTCTCGGGAATTCGCCGACGGCGTACGGGTAAAATTCACCGGACTGTCCGGTGTGCACCGGACTGTCCGGTGAGCCAACGGTCGGCGGTGCCAACGGTCGGCCGCGCGATCTGCGCGGGACACGTGGCCGAGCCAACGGTCGGAAGATGGCACCGGACTGTCCGGTGTGCACCGGACATGTCCGGTGCGCCAACGGCTCCCAGATCTACAACGGTCGGCAACGGTCGGAAGCGCCAGTTATGGAAACAAATCGGGCACCGGACAGTGTCCGGTGTGCACCGGACTGTCCGGTGCCCCCGACGACAGAAGGCAAGGATGGCCTTCCGAATTTGCTCTCAACGGCTCCTAGCTGCCTTGGGGCTATAAAAGGAGCCCCTAGGCGCATGGAGGAGACACACAAGCAACCTTTGAGCATTCTTGATCATCCACACTCAGTCTTTGCGCATTTGTTTGTCATTCTAAGTGTTTCGAGCTCCGTTCTAGTGAGAACTTTGTGATACTCTTGTGAGCTCGATTCTTGGCCGTGTGTGTGCGCGTTTCGCTGTGGATTTGTGTGTGTTGCTTCCCTCCCTTACTCTGTGTTTCTTTGTGATCATATACTTGTAAGGGCAAGAGACTCCAATTTGTGGAGATTCCTTGCAAACGGGATAGTGAAAGGAAAAACAAAACACCGTGGTATTCAAGTGGATCTTTGGACCGCTTGAGAGGGGTTGATTGCAACCCTCGTCCGTTGGGACGCCACAACGTGGAGTAGGCAAGCGTTGGTCTTGGCCGAACCACGGGATAAACCACTGTGTCACCTCTGTGCTTGATCTCTTGTGGTATTGTGTTTTGTTGAGACTTCTCTTTAGCCACTTGGCAACTATTGTGCTAACACTTAACAAGTTTTTGTGGCTTAAGTTTTAAGTTTTCACAGGATCACCTATTCACCCCCCCCCCCCCTCTAGGTGCTCTCACTAGCCGACTCCGCTGGAATCCGGCGGCAGCCTCACCCTAACGTCGTCGGCGATGCGGTGCTGGATGTCCTGGGGGAGATGACGCGCTTCTTCGGCCGGGGGTTGGACCGCCCATTCCTGCCCGATGTCCCGGCGGATCGGCACAAGCGTTCCTGCTCCCTCGTCGAGCCTGGCCTGCCTCTCGCGGATTTGCTCGAGCTGTGGGTCAGGACCCCCCGCCGGGACGGGGACCACAGCTAGCTCCCGAAGGATGTCAACGCGAGGCACGGGCCTAGGGGATCACCGTTTTCCGGCATACCAAGATGGTTGCCTTCGCCGGGACCCCCTAGATTGACGTGGAAACATTCACGACTTGGGCCGCGGTCCTCGTTGTCGAGGCCGCGGCTGCCGTCGGAACAGTCAGAAAGGCAGTAGTCACATGCGGTCATGAAGTCCTGCACGGCACTGGGGTTGCCAAGTCCGGAGAAATCCCAATAGAGGTCGGGCTCGCCATCTTCCTCGGACCCCGAGGACTCGTAGGTCGAGTCGGCCGTCAGTCGGTCCCAGGGTGACCGCACACGATACCCCAGAGGGTTTGGACTCGCCTCTATGAAAGTGCTCACTGAAGTGGAGTCGCTTGGTGGGTCGAGGCCGAATCCAAAAGACACGAGATGGGAATCGGTCGGTACCTTTCGGTCGACGGTCGGTGACGAGGTCGCGTCTGGGACTGACTGCACCGTTGTCTCGGGTACGAGGGTGACGCCCAGCAAGTCCTTCGCGAGCGTGCTGGCGTTGTGCGTTTGCTTGAGATTGGCGTGTTGCGGGGAGGCGGCGCTCGTCTTCGTCTCAGACGCGAGATCGATGCCCGACGCGCCCTCCGTTGGGGCGCCGGTGCCATCGACTCGCTCGACAGCCAACGAGGTGCTGCTTCCCGCTTGGCCTTGGTTGCCCCGCCTCCTCCTCCGTCGGCGGGGGAGGGGACGGGACAAGCCCGAATGTCGTCCTTCCACCACGTGGGGAAGGCGTCATCGATTTCCCCGCCGGCGAGCGGGTTGTCGACCGCCATTGTCGCTGTCGCACGGTGGGGGAAGGAGTATCATGTCGTAGCTGCCGTCGAGGGACATGAACTCAAGATTCCCGAAACGGAGCACCGTCCCGGGCTGGAAAGGTTGCTGGAGACTGCCCATCTGGAGCTTGACGGGAAGCTGTTCGTCAACATGCAGCAGGCCCCTACCTGGCGCGCCAACTATCAGTGTTTCGAAACCCGGGGGGTCCCTGGACCGATGAGTGAATTGTCACCGCGTGCCCCAGCCCAGATGGGTCGACGCAAGGCGGAGCGCGAAGGGGGGAAAGGAAGCAGCCGGAGAGAGGCGAACGTGAGAGAGTGGATCTCGCGGCCTTCGTGTTAGCCCCGCGCCTGAGTCGGGTGCGCTTGCAGTAGGGGGATACAAGCGTCCACGCGGGAGTGGGAGCGAGCGGCCTTGAGCGAGCGCCGTCCCGTCCTTCTCCGCGCGGGCCAACCCTCTGTAAGAGGGCCCTGGTCCTTCCTTTTATAGGCGTAAGGAGAGGATCCAGGTGTACAATGGGGGGTGTAGCAGAGTGCTACGTGTCTAGCGGAGGAGAGCTAGCGCCCTAAGTACATGCCATCGTGGCAGCCGGAGGGGTTTTGGCACCCGGTTCGTGTGGTGTCGTGGCCGTCGGAGGAGTGCTGGAGCCTAGCGAGAGGGCAGATGTCGGGGATGTCGAGTCCTTGCTGATGTCCTCTTGCTTCCGTAAGGGGGCCGAGAGCCGCCGTCGTCACAGAGCGTGCGGGGCGCCATCATTGCCTATGTGGCGGAGCGAGCCGGATGGGACGCCGGTCTTGTTCCCCGTAGCCTGAGTCAGCTCGGGGTAGGGTAATGATGGTGCCTCCAGTCGACGTGGTTGGTCCGCGCCCTAGGTTGGGCGATGTGGAGGCTCCTCCGAGGTCGAGGTCGAGTCTGTCTCCCGTGGCCGTGGTCGAGTCCGAGCCCCTGGGTCGGGCGAGGCAGAGACCGTCGGCTGAGGCCAGAGCTGAGTCCGAGCCCCGGGGGTCAGGCGAAGCGGAGTCCGTCGTCTCCTGGGGCTGAGCCTATGTCCGAGCCCTGGGGTCGGGCGAGGCGAAGTTCGTCGTCTTCCGGGGCTGAGCCCGAGTCCGAGCCCTGGGTCGGGCGGAGCGGAGTTCGCCGTCTTCCGGGGCTGAGCCCGAGTCTGAGCCCTGGGTCGGGCGGAGCGGAGTTCGCCGTCTTCCGGGGCTGAGCCCATGTTCGAGCCCTGGGTCGGGCGGAGCGGAGTTCGCCGTCTTCTGGGGCTGAGCCCGAGTCCGAGCCCTGGGTCGGGCGGAGCGGAGTTCACCGTCTTCCGGGGCTGAGCCCAAGTCCGAGCCCTAGGGTCGGCCGTCGGGCGAGGCGGAGTTTCCTATGACGCCCGAGGCCGGCCTGGGCTGCTGTCAGCCTCACTCTGTCGGGTGGCTCAGCAGTCGGAGCGGCGCAGGCGGCACTGTCCTTTTGTCAGATCGGTTAGTAGAGCGGCAAAGTGACTGCGGTCACTTCGGCTCTGTCGACTGGAGGGCGCGCGTCAGGATAAAGGTGTCAGGCCACCTTTGCATTAAATGCCCCTGCGATTTGGTCGGTCGGCGTGGCGATGTGGCCAAGGTTGCTTCTCGGTAAAGACTGGGCCTCGGGCGAGCCGATAGTGTGCCCGTTGCTAGAGGGGTGTCCTCGAGCGAGACGTAGGTTCTCCGGGGTCGGCTTCCCTTGCCCGAGGCTAGGCTCGGGCGAGGCACGATCGTGTCCCTTGAATGGACCGATCCTTGACTTAATCGCACCCATCAGGCCTTAGCAGCTTTGTGCTGATGGGTGTTACCAGCTGAGATTTAGGGGTCTTGAGGGTACCCCTAATTATGGTCCCCGACAGTTTTAGAAACTTTTCTCCCTGTTATATGCATCATAAGGTTAAGGTAGGAATTTTAAGATAATAAATACTTACTTAGAATTTGGTTGCTAAGTTTTGGTTATCTTGGGCTCAACTAAACCATATGTGATAACAGGTCAAGGGTATGGGTGCAGAGTACAAACCCTGAGTAACACCTGGGGTGTTACAGTAACCTCTCCATAAATTGTGCATACAAGTTTTGAATACTTGTAGGAGACATGCACTTTTACTTTTGAGATCGAGTATTGGGAAATTATCTATAATCCTAAGTTGGCACATATAATTCAAAATGACACCAATTGAAGGATATTACTCTAAGAACAACCAATAGTATCATCTATTTAGGAATTTTAATTAAGTTATGTGTCGTGCTTTACTAAACATTTTAAACCATGTAGGTTTGCTAACAAAGATATGAATTTAAGCAAATCAATCCTACCATGTGATATACCTAACTTGTATACAATTCAATCGAAATTAAGTACCAATTGAAAAGATAAAAGCATGAAATATATCAATTGAAAAATTCTAGAATTGAAAGCAAAACTAGACATGAATGGTAAACTAGATACAAGAAAATAGATACACATATGTAAAAGCAGGAATATCAATAAATATAGTTACCTTAGTCATGGGTGGGGAATTTGGGTCCAAAGTATTCACAAACCCATATGAAAATAAACTTGATCTGATATGATGTATCTCATGTCATACATTTCAACTTTGACAAGTCTCCAAATTCCCTAAAGTTCTTCGAACTTCTTACTTCCCTCTCAGGACTCAAACTTTCTTGGTGCTTTTCATGGTTGAAATAATATCCTTAGGAACCCAAATTTGTTTGGCCTCTGTCCTTTTTGGCTTGCTTGTTGGCCTTGATGGCTATCACTTTTTTGTTCTTCTTCTTGATTAAGTATGGTGTAGCCGCCTTTTTGTCCACCTTGTTGGTGTAAGTGTTGGAGATCTTGCTTGTTGGCTTCTTCTTATTATCTCTCTCGGTCTTCAGCTTGCATTGGTAAGACTTGTGCCCTTCTTTATGACACAACCAACAAACCACAGTTTCACCCTCATCAGACTTGTGCACTCCCATAATGGTGTTATCCTGATGACGTTGGATTTATTTGGCTTTGTCTTTCTTATCATATAAAGCCTTACCAAGGCAAGCCACTTCTTGCTTTAATAATTTATTCTCCATAGCGATCTCATCAGAATAGGATTCTACAATAACATTCTTAATAAGAACTTGATTGCATGGGATAAAATTAACATCAATTAAGTCTAAGCAGGAAGTAGAAGCATCCTTTTTAATAATATTAGGAATTTCAACTAAAGATGCTCCTATGGTGCTATTGAAGCTTTCTAGTTTAGTAGTTAGCTCATTATTATGTATGCTAAGAATTTCCATTTTTTCTAGCAAGTTTTCAATAGCATCTTGAGAACTAGCTAATTTAGCCTTAAGTTTTTTATTCTTCTTAACAAGGTTATCATTGGTAGTTGAGGATGGAGATTTAGACACTAATTGCTCAATTTTAGTTGTTACCTCACAATTCAAATTTGCAAAGGTTTTAAACTTTTTAGCAAACTTTTAGTCATTTTGGGAGCTAAGAAACTTAAATTTTAGCACTTTTAATTGAGCTTTTTGTTTAGTGCATACATCCTCAAACAATTTAACAACATGCGCAAGGTCATTTAAAGAGGGCTTATCATCATTGCTATCACTATCACTATCATCACTAGAGGATGGAATACTTGTTTTATCTCTTGCCATAAGTCATTTATGTGATGAAGAGCGATGGTCGTGGCTCCTTAGAGGTTCATATTCACTTGGAGAATCATCCCAAGTTCTGATAGTGGTGAGTGCCTTGCCTTTGCTCCTTCTTTTCTTGGATTCGATCATATTTGGGCAATTATCTTGAAAGTGTCCCTTCTCCCCACATATGAAGCATCATCTCTTTCTTTGTTTTTCCTATAAATGTTAAAGAGAAGATCCTCTACCTGCAGGGGCACACCCATTAGATTAATCTTACGAATCATCCTCATTATCTTTCCGACACGTCAGACCGTTTCTTCGTCTTCGAAGGATAATATAGAGGGCTGATCATCATCATCATCATCATCATCATCATTATCATCTAGCTCTTCTTTTTCATATTCCTCTTCTTCACTTGAGTAATTTGAGCTTTTCACCTTCTTCTTATCTTTCATCATTTTATGCTTATCACAAGTGAAAGCATAAGGCTTTGAAGAAGTTGGTTCTTCTTGACCCATTTTCAAATGCCACAATCTTTTCGATCAAAAGTGTCGGCTCTATTAGCAGTTAAGCTAAAACGTTCTAAATAAACCAAATTAGGCTTTGATACCAATTGAAAGGAACAAGTACACCTAAATGGGAGGTGAATTAGGACTTCTATTTCTCGCGCCAATCTTGGCCACAAATAATTCTCCTAAACAAAACCTAAGCAAATAACTGAGCAATAATGTGCAATATATGTTTTGTTTAAGTGTTGCTATCTCTATTGCAAAGGATGAAAAAGATTGCAACTTAAGTAATCAATATAAATGTGGAAGCTTAAAGACAAAGGTAAAGAAATCAAACTCATGTCTGACTAATTCTTGTTGGTGCCCTTACGTAAATGGAAGTACAAGGCAAAGCACCCGGACAGATAACTCCGTAGAGAGTTGCGGCTTTCTCTCAGACGCTCCTGTCGTCTTTAATATCGAGCTTCCAATTAGCGTCTTCAATATCGAGCTTCCAATTAAAACGTCGTCTTCAATATCGAGCTTCCAATTAAAACGTCGTCTTCAATATCGAGCTTCCAATTAAAACGTCGTAAGCCTTGTTCGCTCTAATACACGGTGATGATCATCTAATACCTTGTTCGCTCTAATACACGGTGATGATCACACTATAAACATGGTTGGTGTAAGCCTCGTTCGCTCTAATACACGTTGATAATCTCACCATAAACGCGGTTGGTATAGTGTCTGTGAGAATGTAACTCCACTTAATATAATGTCGCGGGCTTGAATAGGCCCCGGGGCCTCTCTCTAAAAAAAATTAAACGAACAATGAAAAAAAAGCTTCACGCAATTCACAACGGTCACATCGAAAAGAAAACTCCTACAGAAAAGGAGAACATCTCAACTTATGCATGTCCAATCCCAAGACAACCATGGGCACGCATGATCTCTCACCCCATATCGTTCAGACTTCAGCCTAAAACTAAAGATGTCACAACTCACAACTAGGGCAGAGCTAAAAAAACCTCCAACACGAAGAACACCCAGAAAAAAAAAACAAAGGTTGCATTTGCAAACAGTAAAATCTATTGTTACATCCAGCTTCGATTTCCTCACTCCTGGATTTTCTCCTCAGATGTGTGCTTGGTGGTGGTTACCCAATGTACGTACCATCGGCCGGCGCCCCTTGTGTCCAGCTCCCCTGTTCGATGGGCTTCATGCCCAGTTTCTTCTGCTGCTTCCGTTCTACTTGTCGAGGCATCACCTCCAAGATGAAGCTGCCACCGTTCCATGTCGAGGCGCACACCTTGAGTATCAGGAACACCACGTGCATCCGGTAGGACAGGAATATAGGGACCGTCAGGGCCATTGTTGCCACTGTGAACAGCGCCTGGAGCAGTATGTACATGACCTGCCGGTTCCGGTCACCCAGCAGTCCGCTCAGCCTCCACCAGATGTTGTTTGCTTTCTGTGCTTTCTTTGAGAGCTCTCTGACAAACAGTTCATAAGATAAACATTGAGTTTTATGTTTTTTCATCGGAACATTTGGTTCTATGATGGGATCAAGGATATTCGGGATTCGGGAATACCAACAGTTACTCGAACCAGTAGGAAACAAGGACTCATGAACCCAGGAAATGCAAGTGGGCAAAATGCAAAACAGAAGGCACACACCGCATGACAAGAGTTTTTGTATACAAATTCAGAATCTAACTCAACCATCCAAAGTACATTAATGTAAATGAGACAGTCATTACTGCAAGGAACTATATTTTTTATCCTTGTTGGTTGGGAGCCAGCAAGCAACTCGGAGAAGGCCTCAACACTACCCTTGATGCTTGAGGGCAGCGTAAGCATTGTTACGACTTTGTATCCAGTAATACCAGTCTCCATATGTGATTATGTGATGTCAAGGCCAGGGATCTCAGGAACTCAGTCACCGGGTTCATCTATGTCTCCCTCCCTGGTTTAATGCCTTTTCCGTGTTTATTCTAATTACCTAGCGTACGTAAATTTGTGGTGTGTGTACATGTGCATAGTGTTTGGATGGTTCCCTTTGTATCCTTTCCCTTCTTTAAATGATGATACACGACTCTCTCGCGTGTTTGAGAAAAAAAGAAATACAGCTGCACCTTTGATTAACTAGATTAATTAGTTCTAATATCATTATTCATTGGTGACAAAGTGATAAATGCAGTAAGTGTGTCAGGGGCAAACACAAGCCCATCCTTCCTCCTCTTCTATTTCAACCCTCCCCCTCCCCCTCCCCCCCTGGCTATTCAGTTCATTTCTTTCAGTACAAAGCAAGACGGCATGTGAAAATACAGATGCATAGCAAGCAAAACAAAGAAATCCAATACGTATAGTGCATGGTAAACCTTAATAAAATGCAAACATGTACCTGTAGGATGTCATGACTTCAGGGTCCCTTAACAACCTCTGCCGGCGCAGGACATTAACTATGAGGAAATACATAAGTTGCCACAGGGTGTAAGCAGCTAGTGGAACAAAAAAAAGCCATGTCCACATATATGATTTGTCCTCCACATATGGCCATGTGACTCTAGCATCTCTTCCTTCCGGGTGCATGGCAGCAAATGTTTGTGGATCCCACCACCGGATAGTGAATAGAACAATCCCTGCAGAAACACTCAATCAGTCTGAAGCTGAACCAAAATTCACAAACAAAATGTAATTGCTACAGAACAGAACTACATAATCCTAGTATACCAATGACCTATAGGAAATTTGATAAGGCATATACAAAACCAAACTTCAGGATGAGCCCTTCTGTAGTTCAACTGAATCTTTAAGGGCCCAATTGCACATTTTTGTTGAATTCCTCAGTGTTGTTTCCTGTTGGGCCTAGGCCTTGCATCCAGCCCATTATGGTGCTACCTGTTGGGCCTAGGCCTTGTATCCAGCCCATTATGGTCCTACTATATGTATCTACACACATATTCTGGTTAATACTATTCTATTCTCCTTCAATACTCAGATTAAGTGCCAATAACTTTGTGTTACTCATTGTTTCATGTTTTGGCATCACCATTCCATTTGTAGTTTCTTTGGAACTTTCAGAGATAAAGAAAGAAGAAGTTCAGCCAGACAAAAATGGGATGTGCCGGTTAAAGAAAGATGAGCGAGAACACTACTTATAATTCAAATAATGTAAAGTCCCAATAGATTACTCAAATGTCAGTAAACTGAAATGGTTACATAGTTTCACTATATCAAAATGATGTTTTACATGAAAAAGTAAAATTGTGTATGTATTGAATCCAGATATTCATGTCTGAGATCACTTACCAGGTAAGAGATGTATCAGGACACTAACAAGTTTGTCAAATGAACCAAAAACTAAGCTGCAACGCCACACAATTAATGCCCAAGCAAGTGGACCCTGTGAGGATTTAAAATGATTAAGCACATCCAGGACAGGCTCTGGAAATCAACAGGAATATTTTTCATACCTCTGCAAACGAGAAGCAAACCATGAAAAGTTTTTCATCTTTCGGATAGAAGAGAATCATTACAAGGAGAAATGTGTTGGCATAGTAGCAGAAGTCCTGCAGAAAAAAAAAATAAACCTCAAGGAAACACACAAGATGATGGCTTTAGAAATGGAGAAAATCCCATCAAAAGAACACAAGGCGGCTTTCTAGCAAACTAATATTCCTGACAACATTCAAAATGTAAAATGAAACAGACCTAAAATATTGACCAAGATATAATGTAGTATTAGAGTTGTACTAGTATTCCAGTATTGTAAAACTCTATCTCAAACATGTAGGCATACTATTTATCAGGTGAATCAGGTAAAAGGCTATTCCCGGCACACTAAAAAAAAATATCATCAACATTACACATTGTTAGAATAGAGTGGCTCCTTTTTAATTTTTTATAAAGGATAAATACATGAGATATGTGACAATAGGTTTGTTAAGTGATGATATTTGCTCTGTCCGTGGTGGGAAAAAATGTGCTAATAGGTTTACCACTTACACACAATTGCAACTGCAAGATGTTGGCGCAATGTCATAAAACAGCCCATCGTCCACTCATCATACTAGTATGTGCTATCTAAAACTATTTATCCTTTCAACAAAGCTTTCTATTGGAGGATTTGTGGTGTGGATAACAAATAAATTTAGAGTAAAGTAGGACACTGAAACAAACAATGTTAAGTTATGATTTATGATGTAAAAATATGCGGAAGCACATTTCGGGCAATTGACACATCTCCGGGACATAAAAAATGTGAGACAGTAATGGACTCACCAGGAGATAGTAATGCCATTTCTTGTAGCGGTAGTAAATCCAGCGGAGCGGAACGAATATGACATAGAACAAGCAGTACACATATGGCACATCCTGTGGTCCTGCAAGCAACGCCATAGCATTGAGAAGTGGAACCAACAAGAATCTTATGATGTACAGTATGCGACACCCAACCAAATAGATCAATGATGCAGTAGCTTACTGGCACCCAAGAGATAGCAAAATCCCCCAAATCCAAGAACACCCAGCAAGTGTGTGACCTGATGAACATTTAAAACCAGCAGCACCATATGAGAACATTCCCTAAACCCAATCCAGCGAATCCAATTATTGCCACAATCTCTGCAGCACAGTGCGAACAATAAATGTGCAGGTACTTATTAAATCACACAATGACCTCCACAAAAGAAAGGGAGCACGGGAGCGGCAAGATTTGTGGACGTCAACTGCACAAGAAAGGCAGTAATAAAGAGATTAAACGGAGGCAGGGTCGGGGAAATGACCTTAAAGATGAAGCGCTCGTGCTGCTCGGCCTTGGTGGCGATCTTGACGGCCTGCTTGGACAAAATCGCCTTTGCCTGATCCCTCTGCGCCGGACAAGATCAGCACTCATAAGTTTAGCCAGAAGCAAATCCGAGAAAGAAAGAAAAAAAAAGAAAATTAAACGACAGTGCAGCAGCGGCCCGGCGACGAACCCTCCGGCGGACGTCGGCTGCACCATTGGCGACCAGCGGCGCGCCCGGCACCGCCGCGTCGTCCTCCACCTCCGACGCCATCCCTTCCCAACAAGGCAAGAACTTTCGAGACGCGACCTTTGTTCTCCCTCCTATACGCGAAACAATTGCTATATGAAATTTTCTCCCTTTCCTTTCCTTTGCTCCCATTGATTTATAATGTCCTTTATATAATCATCACACGCATCCTTCGAGCTTAACTGCCTTTTTAATCTGAACCCATGACCCATCCAATATTCTACGTCTTTCTCCCGTGAAGTGTGAACTCAGCCAGAGCTGCAGCTGCGTGGCGTTTTGGGCTCCCCGACCACGTCATCCGTCAACAACTGGTGGAAGGCGACGACAGAACACGTGTGCCGTCGCCGTTGCGGGACTGTGGCCTTCTCCTTTTTTTTTTCTATGTGTGAGAAGGGCTTGTGGTGTGGCCATGTGTGCACCCAGGGCTGACGGAGACGCATTTTCGTGATTTGTTTGCAGGGAGCCGGATAAAAAACATTTCGTTTTCTTCTTTTTTTCGTCTCTCTGGTTCATTCGAGCTTTACTCGATCGCTCGGTTCGTCTTCTTTTGATTTCTGGAAAAATGTTCCATCTTTAAAGACAAATTTGTTAGAGTAGGGGATAAGAGCAGGAAGAACAGAGAAGAAGAGAGGTGGGAGGAGTAGCGCCGCCGGCGAGAACGCGGCCGCTGCGTGTGTTTTTCCTTTCTGTTCTACATGTCTCGTACAGACTTCCGACTACTTATTTCCTGGGTTCAACCCATACACGCGACACTGCGCAGCCCATTACACGGCCCACTCCGGACCGGACACTCTCACATTCTTGCGCCTCATAGGTGTCTCTCGCTGGTTGCCGTCTTTGTGCTCCAAGGTCGCCGGCTGAACCTGCGCTTGCACTTGCTTGCTTCCCTTCTCTTGTAGTGTGTTGCTGACATTCCCCACTGCTTAAAATACGGCTTGCCCCCAAGCCGTTGATAGTGTAGACAATAATAGTGTAGACAAGTATGAAGGGCTGGTGGTAAAGTACCAAATTTCCAGAGTGTAAGACCAGATTTTAGATTCTCGTTCAACCATAAATGGTATGTATCCCTGATGTTTGTCTTCCTCCAAACTGCCAGATCAAATATATTCGTACCATATGCCCAATCACATTCATCAGGGTCAAGTCTCTGAGCTATCATGGGATGTGAGAAGTTGAAATATGTCCTGAAACGCTTACACATCACCCAGTGATCTTCCCTTCTGCATGTTTCCACAGCTTCATTTACTTTCCCTTCAAGATTGATAGCCCAAAGGGAAGACAAGTAACGCTGAACAACAATGTCATCATCGAGGAAGACCACCTTGTTGAGGTTGGGAAAAAGCTCAGGCAAATAAATGCGAAGATGGTTCAGCAGGGATATGTATTTGGGGCTTCGAGCCTGCAACTTTGAAGCAATAATACTAGGATTGTCACTTGCACTAGAAACTGTTCCATGATCTCCATGATAGTGATTTCTGACTCCTCGGTGGTTTTCTATAGCCTCTAGTACTAAGACATTTTCTCTTGTCAGCCAGTCAAACTGGTGAACACCTTTTACTTCGACTATTGCAGGAGAAATGGAATTAAGAGCAATCCACGAATGCATCCGAGAATGTGTTTTCGTATCAGAAAGCAAAAATAATAGTTCTGGTGGCAGTAACCCGTTCCGTGCATGGGCATTTGAGTATTCATCAGTAAGGCGCAGAGACAAGCAATGGATTCCTTTGGAAATAGCAGTTGCAGCATAATGTTTATACATCAGTAAAGTAGCACCATCTTCACCATTATCTGAACTCGAGAATTCAGCTGCAAACTCCAAAAATTCAGAGGCATAATCATACTTGCCCCCTTTTTGCATCTTCTCAGCCATATTCCTCGAACTAACAGCCAACCACTTCAGTCCCTGCGGCTCTCCAATTTCCTTTCCCAGAAAAACGTCCCAACCAAGCTTCAGGTGTCGAATATAAAATGGGGTCACCAAAAATAGTGGCTGCCAAATACCATTGAACCAGGCACAGTCTCTGCAGTTGTAATGCATGCCGCTACACACATCATAAGGCAGCCAGAATGTCCAAACAGGTGGTGGCCAAGGCGGAAGCCGAACTTTAACACCATCAACCTGAAGACACAACTCAATGAGCAAGACATAGGTGCATCTCTCATCGGCCACAATCAGAGTCCTCTCGAACTGGTTGGTCTCCTTGTTGTTGATCCTAAAGTAGGTCGAGATTTCCATGGGGCAGACTGTGTCCTTGGGAACGAAGCAAAAAGACCCGTCGCTGAACACCGCTGAATTGAGGGCGGCATAGTAGTTGTCGCCTGGCAGTACGATGCTGCCCAGGTAGTGCCTGACAAGGTCTGGGTACTCACATATGGACTTGGGGATGGAGCAGAAGATGACACCCTTGGCCATCAGCGCATCGTGGTGGGTGATGGTGATGGAGGCGGAGTCGATGACAGCGTCGATGGCGACGTCGGAGAGGTGCTTCTGCTCGGTGAGCGGGATGAAGGTCTTGAGCAGCTTCGGATCGACCTCGTCGAGGCTATTGAGCTTGGGCTTGGCGTTGGATGTGGAGTAGTAGCAGACGGACTGCAGGTCCACGAGCGTGTACTCGTCGCTCCAGGTGGCCTCGACCATGGCGAGCATGCTGGTGGTGGCATCGCGGTTGGGGACCATCGTCGAACACGTGCTGGGCGAGGTGTGGAAAAACTCATCCTCTTCCTCGGTCTCCACCAACTGCGGGATAAAGGAAGCTGGAGATGGAGCCGTGTCGATGTAGGGGCCAAGCGGAGGCTTGTCCTCGGGTGGAAGCATGAAGTAGTCGTGTGCGAGGTACGCCATGTCGGCCATCGTCGCGGCATCCACGTTGTGGTCCACCACCCAGTCCTCGCACGCCACGGTCACGCGCGTGCGGATCTCGACCCTTCGCGCGCTGGCGAACTCCAGCGAGTCCTTGGTGTTGCTGACCACAGCCACGGCCTGCTTGATGTCGAACTCGGAGGTGGGGAAGCGGAACTCCATGGTCCGGTCGGTGTCGAGCTCGTCGCCGAAGCAGTGGTCGGCATCGTCGGAGAAGAGAGCCTGAGTGGTAGCGCTGTCGACAGGTTCCTCGTCGAAGAGAGGCCATGCATCAAAGACCGGTTCGTCGTCGTCGTAGGATGGAGAACGCGACCGCGCACAGGGGCTTGCGGCGTACGCCGCGCCCACCGAAGAGCTGAACACGTCGTCAACGTATTGTAGCGCTGTGGTGGAGGAAGTTGTGGTGCCCTCGAACGAGTCAAACAGCGAGGCGAAGGAGGAGGCAGGAGTCTGCTCGCCACCACGGCCCGCCAGCGCCTCAGTCAAGCGATTCTCCATCAACGCCATTGCATCGAGCAGCTTGCGGACGGTAGGATCTGGATGATCCATCATGGACGATCGGGGTGCCATGGCACAACAGAGAGGGATTCAGGACAACCTAATCTGATACCAAATGTTAGAGTAGGGGATAGGAGCAGGAAGAACAGAGAAGAAGAGAGGTGGGAGGAGTAGCGCCGCCGGCGAGAACGCGGCCGCTGCGTGTGTTTTTCCTTTCTGTTCAAGTCTACATGTCTCGTACAGACTTCCGGCTACTTATTTCCTGGGTTCAGCCCATACACGCGACACTGCGCAGCCCATTACACGGCCCACTCCGGACACTCTCACATTCTTGCGCCTCATAGGTGTCTCTCGCTGGTTGCCGTCTTTGTGCTCCAAGGTCGCCGGCTGAACCTGCGCTTGCACTTGCTTGCTTCCCTTCTCTTGTAGTGTGTTGCTGACAAAATTGTTCAAGGAAAATTTGTTTTTTATTACTTTCCACTGCAGTCATGGTAAAAAAGACAACTATTCCAAAATGAAATACGAAGTTACCGTGGGAATTTTCGGTCTTTGCCTTTGGAAATGATGGTAGAGACTATTGGGAGGAGGCCGATCGCGACCTCGACCATATAACAAAAGCTTAATCTTTCTTTTATGTTGGCTAACTATATAGGTCTATAAGCGAAGCCTTCAGTCCAACTGTCGATCATAGCAAAAAAATAACAACAACAACAAAGGCCTCGATGCAATAATAGTGTTGTAAATCAGTGGTAATGATACGAGACAAAATGACAGTCCACTTTATTGCAGGGAACATCCTGATATATATACATGTGTAGGGGTGCAATGTCAATGGGTATATCCCTTGGCAGGCACCGCTTGATTGATCATAGAAAATGTTACAATTTTCTTAACACTCCCCCTTGATCAATCCAACATCATTTGATCATCTGCAATATGTCTTTCAATATATCATCTCCTAAAAAATCCTGTGGGAAAAATAAGGAGTACACAATGTCTTTTGGATAATGAGAATAATCTTACTTAAACTCCAAAAGAAAATATGCTTGTAATCATCATGCATAAAAACCCCTGTGGGAAAAATCAATGATGAAGCATATAGCTTAGTTGATATTACCTCATTAAAAACTTTGGATGAGAAAACCTCAATAAGGCAAAACCCATACAAAGAAAAGAGTGTAATATGATGGTACAAAACAGGTCGAATATCACGGAGAATTACTCCCCCTGATCTTGCAAGCACTTAAATCTTCTCATACCAATCACCTCAACACATTTCTGAAAACGTTGAGTATGGTAGAGATTTTGTGAATAGATCAGCAAGATTATCACAAGACTTTGTTTGCAAGATGTTAATATTTCCATTTTCCTATTTCCATCTGAACAACGTAAGCTTAATTATCCTTATGGATAATGGTCGGTGGTTCAATTGAACCACAACACGACATTGTTCTCCAATGGACCTCTAGCGCAAAGAACAGTAATATGTCTATAGTCATCATCTCAAAAACCCTCGTGGGAAAATAAATGATGAGACATATAACTCAGGCTAATATTTCTCCAAGATAATCTAGTCAGAAAATCTGAGAAATTAACATATCAGCCGAGTCTCCTTAAAAACCCAGTGGAAAAAATAAGGAGAGTAGTTATACTCTATTGTTGACTCATTTGAACTCTAAGGAGATAAACTCATCACCTAGTTCAAATACAACAATAACTATGCCATAATATATCATCCTCGAAAACCTCTACAGGAAAAATAGATGATACGACATAGACCTTGTGTTGATGTTGTCTCGTTAAAAACTTTGAATGAGAAACCCAATCAGGGAAAACTCATGCGAAGAAAAGAGTACAACATGATGTGTAAACAAGTTCTTCTGATCAAGAGAAAACTCCCCCTGATCTTTACGAATCACTAAGTCATCTCATACCTGCTCTCAAACACATTAAAAATGTGGAGTAAGGTAGAGACTTAGTTCGTAACTTGTTTTTTCATCTAAACAACACAAAGTAATATTATCTCCATAGATAATAAGGTCAATGATATAAAATCATGACCACCACATAGCCTCAGTATGTAGTATATCATTCTGTGTGTAAGTGACCATTAATCTCTGTTGATCGACATATATCAAACAGTAGGTCCAACTTACCAGAAGTATGTCATTGATCTTGTACCTGGGGATCTTCTATAGATATCCAAGATCAATATATCCAAACATAAGGAGATCATGAGTATACTTGGAGATCATAACTCGATCTCATGTGCTGTTAGCTAGCAAATCTTTGCAAAGCAATATCCGGCCGGATGTTCTTGTAAGATACAATAGCACATCTCATGATCGGAAAGAATCAAATAACAACGATTCTCTCATATTGAATTTCTTCAATATATGTTGGATATAGACAATTTTTGTATCCAAGATACTCAAGATAGTTTACTTTGAATTGAAAATCTCTTTCAATTCATATCTTCTATCTCGAACTCTGTCAATAAGTAATGTATGTTTAGAAATATGTTGCACATATTTACGCTAAACATACCATTCTTTGTGTATCCCTTCGGAAGGAAGGATTCACTAGGTCGAATGTACCATATTTGACCTGAATGCTCTAAGTCACAAAGACTTTCCAAGCATTGCAAATTTGTGATTGGTTATTATGTATTTGGAATCCTTAAAGACTCCATAAATACCATAATCTAGTGACCACATATGCATATGTTGTCACTACATCTATCAACTGCACAGATAGATGATTTACTGCCCTTTGTGTTGTATCGGAATTTTACTACTCACGGTTGAAGAGAATTTATAGCATTAAAATAATGCTTGGGTTTGCGTATAAACCTAGTTGCTACTAGCCATGCTTTCTCACCACCTCATTGTTTCCAAGTCCATGAAAACAAACTTGTATCCACAGTAAGATACCTTGAAGTGAAAATAAGTTAACACTTCTTTCCAGTGAGCAAGGCTATCTTTGCAACATTATATCACTCAACAAGATCCATTTTGAGCATACTCGTGCTCTGCTATGGCCATAGTCTTTTGGATCACTTGGAGCGCATATACAATTGTTGAGATGTATGTGTCGACACTTGTAGCTTTTAAATAACACAATTCTCTAGTTGACATAAAGTCATTTTTTATGTACCCTTATGATTCCTCGTGAAATCCCAAAACGAGAATCAAGGGCTTCCGATAACCTAGCCTCATCAGTGTGCACTGAGCTAGGTTGTGAATGTCTTCCATTCACAGGATAATCAATATCCTTTAGGTGTCCACCAACACTAAGTTGGTTACCAACGAATAGATGGTATGCATTTACTATCTCAGAAGGTCTAGCCTTTAGCTGCTTGCAAGCATCTTAATCCCAATTTATGTCCATACTTCTCCCCCACTTATTTACAACATCATTGTAATAGGGAGTTAAGTGGTTTTTCATGTAACCACTCTTTCTGGCACTTCCTCATAGGATTAATTTGAGTGACACCTCGTAGTAAATGCACATGACAGTCAATTTGCAACTTCTTGCAAATCATTCGAACCCAAAGGTTCAGTTTTAGTACGTGATCCTGAGCTTGAATGCTTACTGCATTCATTATAATTTCCTGGCATTCATTTTGGTACTCGAAATCTCCCCCTAATGCCTGGAAAAGCTCATGATTCAAGCAAGCGTACGGGCCGTGAATAGATTCTCATGAAGAGATTCTAAAACTTAATGATCGACGGAGAATGAATTCTCACATAGATCCCCAGCTTTCTGTGTGCCCATACATGTACGCTGCGGTGGTGAGATTGGGAACATACCCAATTTACGCATGGGAAATCTTTCACGGATTCCCACGTACTAAAAACCATAGGGGAACTTGTACATGCAGTTAATCACAAGTTAGGGGCGTGCAAAAGCTTCCTGACTCCAACCATAACCAATTGGAAATGACAATTCATTACTGATGGTCATTAATGATCTGAAATTTTTGAATCTATCACAGATTCATCATATCCTTTATGGATATCATTCCGAATACCAAGACAAACAATCATCATTGTAGGCACATTTGGTAAATTCAGTAGTGTGGAGGCTAATGTGCTCAAGCTTGAGACATTATTACTTAATGGTCATGTGTTGTCCGAAGGACACACTTCAGGTCATCATATAGATGCACCAAATAACCATATAAAGCCTTCAATGTCCATACCATCTATGTAATGGACCACACTCGTTCCTTTGAAACAATTCAAAGAACTTAACCAATTCAGATTAGATTTTAAGATAAGAGAGACTTAAAATCTCATTCCCAATGATACTCATCAAGTATCCATCTTATGGGAAAAACATGACCAACAGAATTGTCCATAACTTTTCATTTCATCCCAATAATGGAATTACCAATTCAGTCTTACCCAGCCTGGTAAGTATCATCACATGAAAAGTTATAACATATGCAACACTTTGTATGGGAGGATGTATGTAGAATACAGTCCATAAGAAATGTTTCTGAGAAACATATGCAATATCCATCACTATCACCTTGTGTTTCCACATGATAGTAATTTTATGGATATCTCTATAATTTGGTAAGATAAAATAGGATATATCAACACATCCTTGATACTTCCATTACCAAAAGGGGACTAGATATTAACATATCATGATATCGCGCGAAGCGATTGTCAAAATATTATTTCCTCTTTTCAAAGGAATATGAGAATATTTTGTTTCCCCACTTATAGAGTTTGTGGCTCAATTCTCCACATTGCATGTTTCTTCCTCAATTGGAAGAATCTCTGTACAAGTTTGCACAACTCAAATCAATGAGTCTTCAACTCCCTTGATGAGTTGGTTCAACTCTAATCGATGAGTTTGTTCAACTCAAATCACATGAGTGATCAACTCCAATCGATGAGTTTGTTTAACTCAAATTCATATGAGTTTTTACACTCAAATCACATGAGTGTGTTCAACTCACACCGCATGAGTTGAACCTATCACAACATCAATTATGAGATTATACCAAATCTCATGCATCATTTAAATATTACTCAAAAGCAAATCATCTAACAAAGTGGTCTTCTCTTAGAAAAAGAAGTGTTGTTACATGATTAGTCCAAATCATGATTTACACAACTAACCACTGTTATCATGTCAGATGGAAGATTGAAGTACACTTCATATCTTAGCTTTCATGAGTAGTATGCATCTATTGGGATTTATATACAAGATTAGATGCTTAGACATACAACACTATAACATATATAGTGTAATGACAAAAGAGTTTGTCATACTCATTGCCCTTCCCTTATTAATGTGCTTATATAATTGCTTTCAAGCAAAATATATGAATACAAAGTGTTAGTCTACAACATAATGTAGACACATACTCATAAGTCCACATGTCTTATGATTTTCTTTGCTATTCATTTTGGGCTTGTGCATCAAGCCACAAAAGCATATAAGTTCTTTTCATAAGAACCATAAGAGAAAGAGAGCATCACACTTCCTCCAAAGTGAAGAAGTGAATCCCCATATTATGCAAAAATGATCTTTATATCCAATGAACATTGAGGATAATTAAGCCCATTAGACGAGTACATCAAACTCTATTAAATAATTATCCTCCAAATGGCATAACCATTTTATCTTGCCGCAAAATATATCATATATTTATATGCTGGAGAAATTCTGGTATCACATAAAGTGTACCAACAGATTTTTGAAAAATTGGTGGACACAACGTAGATAATCTCCATGTCATGAAACAATGGAGTAGATCTCCCAGTAGTGGGCAAAACTTTTGCTGCCTGAAAGCATGGTCTCTGGGCTGATATATTCAAGGAATATACCGCAGCCAATGCTTAGGACTCCACTACCCTGTGCTTGACCAAAATTTCAAAAATAAAATGGTAATCACCATAAAGGTGAATAACCAACATTACATCTCCAACATATCTACTTGGGAGAACACATAGGTAATCATCATGATCATACGATGTAGACCTCTTACTGATGGGCAAATAACATTTTGTTGTCTAAAAGCTTGGTCTCTGGGCAAATAAATTCCAAGAACTTATTGCAGCCAAAGCCTAGATCTCCATCATGTGTTTAATAATCCCCAAGTTAAATATATGGATCATATTTTGCAAGAATTCACCATTTAATTAAGTAGTACTTAATTAAAAGAATTCTTTTAG
Organism: Zea luxurians; assembly: GCA_029449295.1. NCBI lineage: Eukaryota > Viridiplantae > Streptophyta > Magnoliopsida > Poales > Poaceae > Zea > Zea luxurians. The sequence continues at coordinate 71,719,025 of JAOPSE010000016.1, read as the reverse complement.
TTGTCATCATGACTGCAGCGTCTAGCCTGGCTCCATAGCCCGCGACGCCTGCGTGGTCCGTAAACTTTTTTTGGGTTAGCACGTATAGGTAATCATCTCGAAAGATGTAGACCTCATAGTGATAGGCATTTCAAATGCGGCCAAAAACACAGTCTCTAGGCTACTAAACTCAATAAAGAATTTAGCGCAGCCAGTGCTTAGGACTCCATCACCTTATGCTTGTCCAAAAAAATGCAACCTTGTTTTGCATGAGGACCGTTAAGTTTTGACTTAATTCTGTGCTATGTTTCCAATGCAAACATAAAAGAATGCAAAACCAAAGCACTTAGATATATATGAATTATAAATAAAAAATAAATATAATTCAGTACCAAGTCTGTATTTTTTATAATAAAACAGATACAGGGTAATCTCCAAAAATTTGGAGTAGACAAGGTATCATATCCATTATTTTTTTTATGAACACGTGTAGGTAATCACCATGTTAGTACATAGTGTAGACCTCGCAGTGACAGACGAAATTAATCGCTGCATTAGGCACGGTCTCTAGGCAGAATTATTCATGAGAATAAAATACAGCCAATGCCTATGACTCTATCACGTTATGTTCATATTTAAAAATAATGGGTGATATGCTTTCCAAAATAATATCAAGATATGCATTTACCTTGTAATGTATAGACTTGCCCTCACAAGAAGCAGGCCAACTGCAAATGCAACGCATGCCATTGTAATGAATCTTGCATTTCCTAATATCAGCGGTGAGATGAGCACCAAATGGAGTATCCTCCTAGAGTGTGATATCTCTGCAGAACAGGAACGGGCAGGCATGAGGATGCGCTCCCACCAGAGCAGCACTTGCGCCAGGCCGCGCTAGATGGGATCGGGACTGCGTTGCGCCGTGCTCGAGGTCCGGCCCTCGCCGGAGCCAAGGTCCTGCCCTCGCTGGTTATGCAGTGCGCCCGCGCCACGGCCGCTCCTGGCCGGTGACGCGCTGCAGCCGCACCGGCGCCTGGTGGCTGGCCGAAGAAGCACCCGCGCTTGGCCATGGCTGGCCCGCGCCACCAGGGAGTCCGCGCCCGCCCGCACTACGTCGCCACTCGCCGTCCCCGCTGCACATCGTGCCTCCGGTGGGGGACCGCTCAGTTTGCAGGGAAGACTCGACGCTCGCTTCACTGGAAAAACATCTCGCTCGGTGCAGATTGGCAACCGCTCAGTGGAGATTGGCAATCGCCTAGTGGAGAGGAAAAGTGCTGATAACGTGTTGTAAATCAGTGGTAATGATACGAGATAAAATGACAGTCCACTTTATTGCAGGGAACATCCTGATATATATACATGTGTAGGGGTGCAATGTCAATGGGTATGTCCCTTGGTAGGCACCGCTTGATTGATCATAGAAAATGTTACAATTTTCTTAACAAATAGCAACCAAGATCCTTAACCGCCACGACGCCTCAGAGCCTTCGCCTCCACACATCCGTACAGGCGCAGCGAAGAGATCCACATCGCGGAGACTCCAAAAGTGGTGGAAGTTACAACTCAATCTGTTATGTCGTCGGCCCACCAGATGGCACATCGGCAGACCCACCTATCAGCGTAGTCAGCTGGTGCGTTATCTAGTGTATGCCGACCACGGCACGCGTCGTGTTGTAATTATCCCGTTACATGGAATATTTCCCTTGATATAGTTGCTAGACGGAGGTAGGACCGAACTTTGGACTACCTACCCTAGATGGGACTATAAATACTCGTTCTGTAGTGGGTGGGACATTGAGAAACAGAATGAGATTTCCTAGCATAAATTTTCTCAATCTTATGCTCAGAATAGTTTTCAAGATATAAAATGTAGCCTTCCCTATCTTGAACCATGGAATCCTTGCCCTTTACAAAGTTAGAAAGCTTGTTTCTAGGGGCATTAAGTTTGATATTGCTTTGGCTCTTAGATTGGAAGCCAATGTCATCCTTAATGACATGGCGTCTCCCATTATAACACATATTACGAGCAAATTTAAATTTTTCATTCTCTAACTCATGCTCGGCAATTTTAGCATTTAATTTAGCTATGCGATCATTTTGTTCTTTAATCATAGCAAGGTTATCATTCATAGCATCAACATTAACATCTCTACATCTAGTACAAATGGTAACATGATCAATAGTACATGTAGAGGGTTTGCAAGCATTCAATTCTTCAATCTTAGCAATGAAACTAACATTTTAGTTCTAAGACAAGAAATTGAATCATTGCAAATATTAAGCTTTTTAGACAAGTTTTCACATTTTTTAACTTCAAAAGCATAAGCATCATTTAGCTTAACAAACTTTTTATTTTCCTTAACAAGCAAGTTCTCTTGGCATTCCAAGATCTCATCCTTCTCGTTAATGGTTTTTATCAATTCATTAATTTTCTTCTTTTGATCCATGGTAAGGTTTGCAAAAAGAGAAGTTAAATCATCATCATTTTCACTAGAGCTACCCTCATCATCGGAAGTAATGTATTTTTGGGTATCTCTAGAATATACCTTCTTCTTTTTGTTGTCCTTAGCCATGAGACATTTGTGGCCGACGTTAGGGAAGAGAAGGTCTTTGTTGACGGCGATGTTGGCGGCGTCCTCATCGGAGGAGTCGGTGGAGCTTTCATCGGAGTCTCATTCCCGCCCCATTGTAGGATCTAGGACACCAGCTAGAGGGGGTGAATAGACGATTTTAACTAAAATAAAATATACTAGACAAATTTATTCAAATCGACAAGAGATATAAATATTACTAGCCTTGATGAGACAACAAAATGTAATGAGCAATTTAAGCTAATGCCACAAAGATAAACAATATACAAGTTACCAACTACTTGTAAGTAATGTATGAAGGTTGAGAAAGATATATTTCGTGGTATCTGTAATTTGCCGTTCACCCCTAATCCACGTTGAGGTGGAATTCAAGCTCTCACTTGCTCCTCTACCAAGACACGACTTGATCTTTGAGCCAAGTGGACAAGAACTCACTCAATACCTCGATTTTCACTAGCATCGCCTTTGCCGCTTCGGCGAGGTGGGCGCGAACCCCTCACAATCAATCCCGCGGCTCCTCCACAATCTTCACGGAGAGCTTGACGAAGACAACACTTGAGCCGTCTAGGAGGCGGCAACCTTCAAGAGTAACAAGTCGATGATGCTTGCCCGGTGTACCACCTAGTGCCTCAAAAGATCACAACGAATGCAAATGCACTAGAGCGTCTCAATCACTCACTAGAATGCGATCTCAATCAACTAGTGTGAGTGTTTGAGTGGGAGGATCACAAATGAGTTCAATGTGTGCTAGGAATGGCCAAGAGAGCCCTCACACACGAGCTCCACTTCTATTTATAGCCCTCAACACATACATAGCCGTTATGTGCAACTAGCACAGTTTCTGCGTACACGCGGATGGTCCGCACCCTATGGTCGGACGATCCGCCGTACCAGTAACGACTATATCGACCGTTTGAAACCTGTCAGAGCTGTCAGAAAAGTCAAGATCGGATGGTCCGCCCACCGGGGCCTGACGGTCCGGAACCTAACAACTTGGAATAACAGAGCGCTTGGTCAGTCAAAGTAATTCGAGCGGATTGTTCGCCATTCATGGCTGGATGGTCCGCACATGGACCACTTACCGTCTGGCTAAAAACTCTAGACGGTCCATAGTACAAAGTCTCAAAAACACACCATCCCTGCCCAAGCTCAATTCAACTTATGTGGACGGTCCGGCCTCCTGGCCCGGACGGTCCGCCAAAGGGAGACAGAGACAGACGACCAGCTGACCTCTCTGGCAGAGTTGCGGACGGTCCGGCCATCTAGCCTAGACGGTCCGCCGTCCACAGAGAAAAAATATTTTGCGCTAGTTCAAAAGAATTCTAATTTTGAAATCCGTAGCGCTGTTAGTGAAAGTCGCCTAGAGGGGGAGTGAATAGGCGAAACCTGAAATTTATAACTTTAAACACACTACAAGCCGGGGGTTAGCGTTAGAATTAAATTCAAGTCCGAAAGAGAGGGAAAACAAATCAACTAAGAAATAAGGCGAGTGAACATGGTGATTTGTTTTACCGAGGTTCGGTTCCAAAGAACCTAGTCCCCATTGAGGAGGTCACAAAGACCGGGTCTATTTCAACCCTTTCCCCCCTCAAACGGTCACTTGGACCGAGTGAGCCTTCTTCTTTAATCTCACGGGTCACTAAGACCCCGCAAGGACCACCACACGCTTGGTGTCTCTTGCTTCGCTTACAAAGCACTTGAGAATAAGAATGAGAGAAGAAGAAAGGCAATCCAAGCGACAAAAATATCTCTCTCTCTCACAAGCCACTAAGTGTTTGGAATGAATTTGGGACTTGGAGGGGATTTGATCTTTTGTATTGTGTCTTGGAATGAGTACTAGAGCTCTTGTATTGAATGTAATCTTCAGAAAACTTGGATGCCAAAGGTTGTGGTGGTTGGAGGGTGTTTATAGCCCCCCAACCACTTTGGTAGCTGTTGGGGAGGTTGCTGGCGACGGGCGCACTGGACAGTCCAGTGCGCCACCGGACAGGCACTGTTCCCTGTCCGGTGCGCCACCACGTCACCCAACCGTTAGGGTTCGGAGCGGAGTTGACCGTTGGAGCTTTGTCCTCTTGCGGCACCGGACAGTCCGGTGCCCTCCGACTCCGTGGCTCTGACTTCTGCCGCGGCACTGTAGCTCATTGTTCCTGCTGTCAGAGTCGACTATTGGCGCAGATAGCCATTGCTCCGCTGGCTCACCGGACAGTCCGGTTGCACACCGGACAGTCCGGTGAATTATAGCGGAGCGTGCCTGTCGGGGACCATAATTAGGGGTGCCCTCAAGATGCCTAATTCTCAGCTGGTAACCCCCATCAGCATAAAGCTGCAGAGGCCTGATGGGTTTGATTAAGTCAGGGATCAGTCCATACGAGCGACTCGATCACGCCACGCCCGAGCCTAGCCTCGGGCAAGGGCAGCCGACCCTGAGGTGTTTCCGTCTCGCCCGAGGCCCCCTTTTTTACGGCAGACGCATCTCCGGCTCGCCCGAGGCCTTGCCTTCGTTAAGAAGCAACCCTGACTAAATCACCGCGCCGACCGACCAAGTCACTGGGGCATTTAACGCAAAGAGTGAGACTGACGGGCGGCCAGGCTTTGCCAAAGGCGCCATAGGAAGCTCCGCCCGACCCAGGGCTCGGACTCGGGCTAAGGCCCCGGAAGACGGCGAACTCCGCTCCGCCCGACCCAGGGCTCGGACTCGGGCTAAGGCCCCGGAAGACGGCGAACTCCGCTCCGCCCGACCCAGGGCTCGGACTCGGGCTAAGGCCCCGGAAGACGGCGAACTCCGCTCCGCCCGACCCAGGGCTCGGACTCGGGCTAAGGCCCCGGAAGACGGCGAACTCCGCTCCGCCCGACCCAGGGCTCGGACTCGGGCTAAGGCCCCGGAAGACGACGAACTCCGCTCCGCCCGACCCAGGGCTCGGACTCGGGCTAAGGCCCCGGAAGACGACGAACTCCGCTTCGCCCGACCCAGGGCTCGGACTCCGCCCTGGCCTCTGCCGAACGACCTCCGCCTCGCCCGACCCAGGAGCTCGGGCTCGACCTCGGCCATGGAAGACAGACTCGACCTCGGCCTCGGAGGAGCCTCCACGTCGCCCGACCTAGGGCACAAGTCCGCCACGTCAACAGGAAGCGCCATCATCACCCTGCCCTGAGCCGACTTGGGTCGCAGAGAACAAGACCGACGTCCCATCTGGCTAGCTCCGCCAGATAGGCAATGATGGCGCCCCGCTAGACCCATGACGACGGCGGCTCTCGGCTCCCTTACGGAAGCAGGGAGACGTCAGCAAGAGCCCAACTGTTCCAACAGCTGTCCCTCCACCAGGCTCCGTTACTCCTCCGACAGCCACGACACCACACCAGCTGGGTGCCAAGTTCTCTCCGGCTGCCACATTGGCATGTACCCAGGGCGCTAGCTCTCCCCCGCTAGACACGTAGCACTCTGCTGCATCCCCATTGTACACCTGGATCCTCTCCTTGCGCCTATAAAAGGAAGGACCAGGGCCTTCTTAGAGAAGGTTGGCCTCGCGGGAACGAGGGCAGGGGCAGGCGCTCTCTTGGGGCCGCTCGCTCCCCTCACCCGCGCGGACGCTTGTAACCCCCTACTGCAAGCGCACCCGACCTGGGCGCGGGACGAACACGAAGGCCGCGGGATCTCCGCCTCCCTCACGACCCGGCTCCGGCCACCTCGCTCTCCCCCCTTCGCGCTCGCCCACGCGCTCGACCCATCTGGGCTGGGGCACGCGGCACACTCACTCGTCGGCTCGGGGACCCCCCGGTCTCGAAACGCCGACAGTTGGCGCGCCAGGTAGGGGCCTGCTGCGTGTTGACGAGCAGTTTCCCGTCAAGCTCCAGATGGGCAGTCTCCAACGACCTCTTCAACCCGGGACGGTGCTCCGTTTCGGGAGCCTCGAGTTCATGTCTTTCGACGGCAGCTACGACATGATACTCCTTCCACCGCCGCGCGACGGCGACAATGGTGGCCGACAGCCCGCTCGCCGGCGGCGGAATCGACGACGTCTTTCCCGCGTGGGGGAAGAACGACGTTCGAGCTTGCCCCATCCTCTCCCTCGCCATCGGAGGAGGAGGCGGGGCAACCAGGGCCGAGCGGGAGGCTGCGCTCAGTCGGCTGTCGAGCAAATCGACATCCCCAGCGCCCCAACGGAGGACGCGTCGGGCGTCACCCTCGCGTTTGAGGCGAAGGCGAGCGTCGTCCCCCCGCAACACGCCAACCCCGAGCAAGTGGACGACGCCAGCGCGCTCACGGAGGGCCTGCAGGACGTCGCCCTCGTACCCAGGACGACGACGCGATCAGCCCCCGATGTGACTTCGTCGCTCCTCGTCGACCAAAAGGTACCGGTTGCTTCCCATCCTTTGTCATTTCGACTCGACCTCAACCCGCCTAGTGACCTCGCTCTGGCGGGCACTCACGTTGAGGCGAGTGCAACCCCTTTCGGGTTTCGTGTGCAGTCGCCTTGGGACTAATTGACGGGCGTCTCGACCTACGGGCCCTCTGGGTCCGAGGAAGACGACGACCCCAGCATCTGCTGGGATTTCTCTGGAACTGGCAACCCCAGTGCCATGCGGGACTTCATGACCGCATGCAACTACTGCCTCTCCGACTGTTCCGACGGCAGCCGCAGCCTTGACGACAAGGACTGCGGCCCGAGCCGCGAATGTTTCCACATCGAGCTAGGGGATCCCTCCGGAGGCGGCTGTCTCGGCACGCCGGAGGATGGTGATCTCCCTAGGCCAGCGCCTCGTGCCGACATCCCGCGGGAGCTAGCTGTGGTCCCCGTTCCGGCGGGGGGTCACGACCCACAGCTCGAGCAAGTCCGCGGGGCGCAGGCCAGGCTCGATGAGGGGGCAGGAGCGCTCGAGGCAATCCGCTGGGACGTCGGGCAGGTATGGGCGGGCCAGCCCCCGGCCGGAGAAATACGTCACCTGCCCCAGGGTCTCCAGCACCGCATCGCCAACGATGCCAGGGACAGGCCGCCACCCGCATCCGGCGGAACCGGTCAGGACCTGGCAGTCGCAGCGATGCTCCTCCGCGCGATGCCGGAGTCATCAACCACCGAGGGTCGGCGAATCCAGGGAGAGCTCAAGCATCTCCTGGAAGGCGCTGCGGCCCGGCGGGCCGAGAGCTCTGCCTCCCGAAGGCAGGGGTACCCCTCAGAACCTCGTGCCGCGACTTCCCGACTCATGCGGGAAGCCTCGGTCTACACCGGGCGCACGCGCAACACCGCGCCTGCGGCCCCGGGCCACCTCGGCGACGAGCACCCTCATCGCGACCGTCGGGCCCGCCTCGACGGAAGGGTGCGCCGAGACTATCACCCCAGGCGTGGGGGACGCTACGACAGCGGGGAGGATCGGAGTCCCTCGCCCGAACCACCCGGTCCGTAGGTCTTCAGCCGGGCCATTCGGCGGGCGCCGTTTCCGACCCGATTCCGACCCCCGACTACTATCACAAAGTACTCGGGGGAAACGAGACCGGAATTGTGGCTCGCGGACTATCGCCTGGCCTGTCAACTGGGTGGAACGGACGACGACAACCTCATCATCCGCAACCTCCCCCTGTTCCTCTCCGACACTGCTCGCGCTTGGTTGGAGCACCTGCCTCCGGGGCAGATTTCCAACTGGGAGGATTTGGTCCAAGCTTTCGCCGGCAACTTCCAGGGCACGTACGTGCGCCCCGGGAATTCCTGGGACCTCCGAAGCTGCCGGCAACAGCCGGGAGAGTCTCTTCGGGACTACATCCGGCGATTCTCGAAGCAGCGCACCGAGCTGCCCAACATCACCGACTCCGATGTCATCGGCGCGTTCCTTGCCGGCACCACCTGCCGTGACCTGGTGAGCAAGTTGGGTCGCAAGACCCCCACCAGGGCGAGCGAGCTGATGGACATCGCCACCAAGTTTGCCTCTGGTCAGGAGGCGGTCGAGGCCATCTTCCGAAAGGACAAGCAGCCCCAGGGTCGCCCGTCGGAAGATGCTCCCGAGGCGTCTACTCCGCTCGGCGCCAAGAAGAAAGGCAGGAGGAAGTCGCAAGCGAGACGCGACGCCGCCAGCACGGACCTTGTCGCCGCCGCCGAATACAAGAACCCTCGGAAGCCCCTCGGAGGTGCCAACCTCTTCGACAAGATGCTCAAGGAGACGTGCCCTTACCATCAGGGGCCCGTCAAACACACTCTCAAGGAGTGCGTCATGCTTCGGCGCCACTTCCACAAGGCCGGGCCACCCGCAGAGGGTGGCAGGGCCCGCGACGACGACAAAAAGGAAGATCACCAAGCAGGAGAATTCCCCGAGGTCCGCGACTGCTTCATGATCTGCGGAGGGCATGCGGCGAATGCCTCGGCTCGGCATCGCAAGCGAGAGCGCCGGGAGGTCTGCTCGGTGAAGGTGGCGGCACCAGTCTACCTAGACTGGTCCGACAAGCCCATCACCTTTGACCAAGATGACCACCCCGACCACGTGCCGAGCCCGGGGAAGTACCCGCTCGTCGTCGATCCCGTCATCGGCGACGTCAGGCTCACCAAGGTCCTGATGGATGGGGCAGCTGCCTCAATATCATCTACACCGAGACCCTCAGGCTCCTGCGCGTCGATCTGTCATCTGTCCGAGCAGGCGCTGCGCCCTTCCACGGGATCATTCCTGGGAAGCGCGTCCAGCCCCTCGGACAGCTCGACCTTCCTGTCTGCTTCGGAACACCCTCCAACTTCCGAAGGGAGACTTTGACGTTCGAGGTGGTCGGGTTCCGAGGAACCTACCACGCAGTATTGGGAAGGCCATGCTACGCGAAGTTCATGGCCATCCCCAACTACACCTACCTGAAGCTCAAGATGTCGGGCCCCAATGGGGTCATCACCGTCGGCCCCACGTACAAACACGCGTTCGAATGCGATGTGGAGTGCGTGGAGTACGCCGAGGCCCTCGCCGAGTCCGAGGCCCTCATCGCCGACCTGGAAAGCCTCTCCCGAGAGGTGCCGGACGTGAAGCGACACGCCGGCAACTTCGAGCCAGCGGAGACGGTTAAGGCCGTCCCTCTCGACCCCAGTGGCGACACCTCTAAGCAGATCCGGATCGGTTCCGGGCTCGACCCCAAATAGGAAGCAGTGCTCGTCGACTTTCTCCGCGCAAACGCCGATGTCTTTGCGTGGAGTCCCTCGGACATGCCCGGCATACCGAGGGATGTCGCCGAGCACTCGCTGGATATTCGGGCCGGAGCCCGACCGGTCAGACAGCCTCTGCGCCGATTCGACGAGGAAAGGCGCAGGGTGATAGGCGAGGAGATCCACAAGCTGATGGCAGCAGGGTTCATCAAAGAGGTATTCCATCCCGAATGGCTTGCCAACCCTGTACTTGTGAGGAAGAAAGGGGGGAAATGGCGGATGTGTGTAGACTACACTGGTCTCAACAAAGCATGTCCGAAGGTCCCCTACCCTCTACCTCGCATCGATCAAATCGTGGACTCCACTACTGGGTGCGAAACCCTGTCTTTCCTCGATGCCTACTCAGGGTATCATCAAATCAAGATGAAAGAGTCCGACCAGCTCGCGACTTCTTTCATCACGCCCTTCGGCATGTACTGTTATGTCACCATGCCGTTCGGTTTGAGGAACACGGGTGCAACGTACCAGCGGTGCATGAACCATGTGTTCGGCGAACACATCGGTCGCACGGTCGAGGCCTACGTCGATGACATCGTAGTCAAGACAAGGAAAGCCTCCGACCTTCTCTCCGACCTTGAAGTGACATTCCGGTGTCTCAAGGCGAAGGGCGTCAAGCTCAATCCCGAGAAATGCGTCTTCGGGGTGCCCCGAGGCATGCTCCTGGGATTCATCGTCTCCGAGCGGGGCATCGAAGCCAACCCGGAGAAGATCGCAGCCATCACAAGCATGGGGCCCATCAAGGACTTAAAAGGCGTACAGAGGGTCATGGGATGTCTCGCGGCCTTGAGCCGTTTCATCTCGCGCCTCGGCGAAAGAGGCCTGCCCCTGTACCGTCTCTTAAGGAAGGCCGAGTGCTTCACTTGGACTCCCGAGGCCGAGGAAGCTCTCGGGAACCTGAAGGCGCTCCTCACCCAGGCGCCCGTCTTGGTACCCCCAGCTGATGGAGAAGCCCTCTTGGTCTACGTCGCCGCTACCACTCAGGTGGTCAGCGCCGCGATCGTGGTCGAAAGGCAGGAAGAGGGGCATGCTTTGCCCATTCAGAGGCCAGTTTACTTCGTCAGCGAGGTGCTGTCCGAGACCAAGATCCGCTACCCACAAGTCCAGAAGCTGCTGTATGCAGTGATCCTGATGAGGCGAAAGCTGCGACATTACTTCGAGTCTCATCCGGTGACTGTGGTGTCATCCTTCCCCCTGGGGGAGATCATCCAGTGCCGAGAGGCCTCGGGACGGATCGCAAAGTGGGCGGTGGAAATCATGGGCGAGACAATCTCGTTCGCCCCTCGGAAGGCCATCAAGTCCCAGGTACTGGCGGACTTCGTAGCCGAATGGGTCGACACCCAGTTGCCGACGGCTCCGATCCAACCGGAGCTCTGGACCATGTTTTTCGATGGGTCGCTGATGAAGACGGGAGCTGGCGCGGGCCTGCTCTTCGTCTCGCCCCTCGGGAAACACCTGTGCTACGTGCTCCGCCTCCATTTCCCGGCGTCCAACAATGTGGCTGAGTACGAGGCTCTGATCAACGGGTTGCGAATCGCCATCGAGCTAGGGGTCCGACGCCTCGACGCTCGCGGCGACTCGCAGCTCGTCATCGACCAAGTCATGAAGAACTCCCACTGCCGCGACCCGAAGATGGAGGCGTACTGTGATGAGGTTCGACGCCTGGAAGACAAGTTCTACGGGCTCGAGCTTAACCACATCGCCCGGCGCTACAACGAGACTGCGGACGAGCTGGCAAAGATAGCCTCGGGGCGAACGACGGTTCCCCCAGACGTCTTCTCCCGGGATCTGCACCAACCCTCCGTCAAGATCGGCGACACGCCCGAGCCCGAGGCGCCCTCGGCCCCGTCCGAGGTGACCTCGGCCCAGCCCGAGCCATCCTCGGTTCAGCCCGAGGAACCCTCGGCCCCCGAGGGCGAGGCACTGCGCGTCGAGGAGGAGCGGAGCGGGGTCACGCCAGATCAAGATTGGCAGACCCCGTACCTGCAATATCTCCGCCAAGGAGAACTGCCCCTCGACCGAGCCGAGGCTCGGCGGGTAGCGCGACGCGCCAATTCGTTTGTCTTGCTGGGCGATGAGAAGGAGCTCTACCACCGTAGCCCCTCGGGCATCCTCCAGCGATGCATCCCCATCGCCGAAGGTCAGAAACTCCTGCAGGAAATACACTCGGGGGCTTGCGGCCATCATGCAGCACCTCGAACCCTCGTCGGGAACGCTTTCCGGCAAGGCTTCTACTGGCCGACGGCGGTGGCTGACGCCACTAGAATTGTCCGCGCCTGCGAAGGGTGCCAATTCTATGCGAAGCAGACCCACCTGCCCGCTCAGGCTCTGCAGACGATACCCATCACCTGGCCCTTCGCTGTGTGGGGTCTGGACCTCGTCGGCCCTCTGCAGAAGGCGCCCGGGGGCTACACGCACCTGCTGGTCGCCGTCGACAAATTCTCCAAGTGGATCGAGGTCCGACCCCTGAACAGCATCAGGTCCGAGCAGGCGGTGGCGTTCTTCACCAACATCATCCATCGCTTCGGGGTCCCGAACTCCATCATCACCGACAACGGCACCCAGTTCACCGGCAAAAAATTCTTGGATTTTTGCGAAGATCACAACATCCGGGTAGACTGGGCCGCCGTGGCTCATCCCATGTCGAATGGGCAAGTAGAGCGCGCCAATGGCATGATTCTACAAGGGCTCAAGCCTCGGATTTACAATGACCTCAACAAGTTCGGCAAGCGATGGATGAAGGAACTCCCCTCGATGGTCTGGAGCCTGAGGACGACGCCGAGCCGAGCCACGGGTTTCACGTCGTTCTTCCTGGTCTACGGGGCCGAGGCCGTCTTGCCCACGGACCTGGAATACGGCTCCCCGAGGACGAGAGCCTACGACGATCAAAGCAACCAAGCTAGCCGAGAAGACTCGCTGGACCAGCTGGAAGAGGCTCGGGACAAGGCCTTACTACACTCGGCGCGGTATCAGCAGTCCCTGCGACGCTACCACGCCCGATGGGTCCGACCCCGAGACCTCCAGGTGGGCGACCTGGTGCTTCGGCTGCGGCAAGACGCCCGAGGGAGGCACAAGCTCACGCCCCCCTGGGAGGGGCCATTCGTCATCGCCAAAGTTCTGAAGCCCGGAACGTACAAGCTGGCCAACAGTCAAGGCGAGGTCTACGGCAACGCTTGGAACATCCAACAGCTACGTCGCTTCTACCCTTAAGATGTTTCCAAGTTGTTCATATACCTCGCACCCACGCAAAGTTTAGTCAACAAGGAAGGGTCGGCCTCGCCTCGGCAAAGCCCGACCCTCCCTCGGGGGCTAAAAGGGGGGAAACCCCCTCTGCGTCAAAATTTTCCTCGAAAAAAAAATCTCTTTTACCAGAATGTCTTTCGTGGTTTTTGACTACTTCGAAAAGTGGGTCCCGGAAACGACGGGGTACACGTAAGCAGTCAAGGCTGACCGAGCCGAGGGACTCCTATGCCTCCGGGATACGGATACCTCACTCATCACCTTCTACGATAAGTAACTCACGTTCGGATAAAGCGGCTCCACGGATTGAACAAGTCTTTACGTTCGGAAGCCCTTCTGCCAAAGCGATCTTTCGGGCCTTCTCGACCAAGTCGGTGACGGGGCCTCATGGACGGGTGAAAGTATGCGTAAGCGGCAAGGCCGACCGAGCCGAGGGACTCCCACGCCTCTGGGATACGGATACCTCACTCATCACCTTCCGCGAGAAGCAACTCTCGCTCGCACTAACATCCCTGTTACCGACAAAAAGTCAAGATACTCGAAACAAGAGGAAAAGAGACGCAGCTTTACAACGCAGCAAGGGTGTGTGTTCTGGCCTCGACGGCCGCACAAGGCCCACGCTACAAGACAATCTGATCCTGTAGGCTCGGGTCTTGACGCTGGAAGGGGGCGGCGACACCCTCGGCATCGACGGCACCTTCGGCGAGGCCCGACCTAGCCTCGGACGGCGACGCGGTCCGAGGGCCTCCGCTCCGAAGGACGACGTCATCACCACGCCCGGGCAATCGCTGTCAGGGACTTCTCCGGGAATCCGGCCCGAGCGGGCGGCTCGGTCGGCCACCTCCGGGGCCTCGGCCAACCACCTTCCGAGGGCACCAGCCCGGTCCGAAGCCTCGGCTGACCAACTCCGGCGTCGATCCTGCCAACGGACAACTCGGCTAGGCTCCGGCCAACCAGGTTTCATTTTCGAGCCAACTCCGCCTCTGCTCATGCTGATATCGCTACCCCCGGCCTCGGCTCGTCGAAGAGCGGCCGAGGGGTCTCTTTAACTAAGCTAGAGGAGCCTCGGACAACAGGGCCGACCGAGCCGAGGGACTCCTACGCCTCCGGGATACGGATACCTCACTCGTCACCTTGACACGGGGCGACTCATGCTTGGTGAAGCGGTTCAGATAATCAGCAGACTAGTCTTAGTGCTCGGAAATGAGGAAAAAATACGGCTCTGTGCCGACGTTACATACATGTTCAGGCCCCGAAAGCCGAAATGAACAAAAAACCTGGCATTCAAAGTGCCATTACAAACGGGACTCCGGTTCCCCCCCGATAGGGGCGGGCCTGCGGGGCGGCGGGAGGACTTTCACCCCCCGAGGACGAGAGGCAGCCATTCAGGCCAGGGGACGGAGACCCAGGGCTACTGACGGAGTTGGCAATCTCGTCGGTAGAGAAGCCACCTCCGTCCGCCGACGCCTCGGAGCACGCCGGCAGGTCTTTGCCCTTGCCAAGGCCGTCCAGGGCGTGGGCGCTGCCCTCGTGATGCGCGGCGTAATCGTCGTCCGGGCGGAGGACGCGGCGTTGCGCCCCGACTGTGTGACGACGACCCGCCTCTTCCGGCATGGCCGGAGGAAGTCTCCGTGAAGCTGGAGGATGCCGTTTTCCCCCAGATGCCTGGGAAAGAAGAGGGCAACCGACCCACACGGAGACAGCCCCCTGACTCGCCTCGTCCTCCATCTTGGCTTGGATGACGAAAATCCTTGAGGATGAGGGAGGGGCAGAGGCCGCAGCCCGGCTCGCCTTCCCCCACCATCAAGCCAGAGGTCACCCTCTTGGGTGACCGCCGGTGGAGGGGTGCAGCCGGGCTGCATGATGAAAATCCTTGAAGCCGAACGATGGCTGAAAGGTACCCACTCCCACGGAGTTGTGTCCTCCGACGATGAGGCGAGGAGACGGCGGTTTCCCCCATCCGAGGGCTTGAAAGGTGGAAAGACACGATGCATAAGGGAGGAAGAAGACATGGTCGCCTTACGAAAGGGGTCGCCCTCCTTTTAAAGGCGACTCTCCCTGCTTGCGCCCCCAACCGTCATGGGCTGAGTCTTCTCCAACACGCCTCCAAAGCCCTCCCCTGCGGCGCGGGGGCTGGGACCCACATGTCATGCAGACCGGCTCCGAGCAGAAGAAGCCGAACCGCCGCGCACGGCGCGTGCAACCACCCAGCGGTTACAAGTGACCCTCCACTTTTGCCCAGACCAACGGGCGAAAGGGGCGGGCAGCCATGCAGGCGGCATGCAACCGCGCCAAGTGGACACGCTTCTCCGACTCCTGACCTGCCAGCACGGAGGCCCAAGCCCACGCGTCGCGCGACCGGCGCGCCGGATGCTGCATGCAAGCAACTGTACCACTTGCGCCACCACCGCACCTCCTCGGTTGCGGAACCAATACCGTGACCCGAGACGACCCAGCGCGCGACCCAGCAGCGCCAGCCTGACGCAGCGGTCAAACGCGGTCAAAAGTGGGCCGGCAGTAATGACGGTGGCAGGCGCGCGGGAGCAGCGGTCACGCCGTCAGCCAAGCTCACGTCCCATCCGGAGGCAGCGAGAGAACCCCCTCTCACGGTGTGAAGACGACGCGCCCGTGACCCGTTCCTCGAACGGCTCGTGCACGCGCAACGGCAGCCTCGCCAACTACTCGCCCCGGCGCATTAACTCCGCGGCTCGACAGGCGGCGCTTCTGGCGGAAGCAGCTGGCGACGCTTCGCCTTCGCAAAAACGACCCACCAAAAAAGGTACGCCACGTCGTTCAATTTCGTATCTTTTTTCCCTTTTTCCTCTTTCTCTATCTCTTACAACAGGGACCGGGAAAGGGGATACCCCCAAAGGGATCCTTCCCCGTGAAGGAACTAGGCTCCGAGCCTCCTTACTGATCAGGGGTTCGAAGGCTGGCCCCCCGAAGGGTTCAACAGCCGCCTCAGATCGCGTGGGCCCGACACCCACTACTGGTCAGGGGTTCGAAGGTCGGCCTCCCGAAAGGTTCCACGACCGCCTCAGGCTACTCGGGCTCCGCGCCCATTACTGATCAGGGGTTCGAAGGCTGGCCCCCCGAAGGGTTCACAGTCGCCTCAGACACCGAGCGAGGGATGACCAGGGGTACGTTCGATACATAACCAAGGCTCGGGCTGCGCTCCCGAGGTACCCTAGGACATTTCCGAGACCAGCGGGAACGATCCTGTAACGGAATCCCATCGGAGGGAGGCAACGAGCCCTCGGACCCCGTCGCCAGGGGACCGGGTCCGGCAGATCACCCGCAGGTACTTTTGGGCGTGCCTCCGGGCCCCTAGCCGACCCCCAACGAACGGGGCACGGATGTCCACTCGGATTACCCGCTTGCAGCTCACCGGAGACACCATGTTCGGTGCCCATCGAGGGTAACATGGCGCTCTCCCCCCCTCCTCCTTGCAGAAAGGCGACGTAGGGGCATATGTAAAAAAGCCGAGTCTGTCCCTGATCGCCCTCTCGCCCTGTGCGGAGGCTCGGGGGCTGCTCTCGCAAACCCGGCTCCGGCCAAACCGTTGACAGCGTCAACATACCAGCCCGAGAACTTGGGCCCCGACAGTGCACCCGGGCTACGGCCTGTTCGCATGAGGGAACCGCCAGACCAGCTGAAGCATTACGCAAGGCATTAAGACCTCGAAGGAGTGAATCCACTCCTCCGAGGCCTCGGGGGCTACACCCGGCGGGTGCGCTCGCGCGCACCCACCGGAACAAAGTGCAACCGAGAAAGGCTGGTCCCCTTGCAAAAAAGTGCGACGAAAGCCTCCAAGCGAGTGCTAACACTCCCTTCGAGGCTCGGGGGCTACTGTCGGGGACCATAATTAGGGGTACCCTCAAGACGCCTAATTCTCAGCTGGTAACCCCCATCAGCATAAAGCTGCAGAGGCCTGATGGGTTTGATTAAGTCAGGGATCAGTCCATACGAGCGAATCGAACACGCCACGCCCGAGCCTAGCCTCGGGCAAGGGCAGCCGACCCTGAGGTGTTTCCGTCTCGCCCGAGGCCCCCTTTTTTACGGCAGACGCATCTCCGGCTCGCCCGAGGCCTTGCCTTCGTTAAGAAGCAACCCTGACTAAATCACCGCGCCGACCGACCAAGTCACTGGGGCATTTAACGCAAAGAGTGAGACTGACGGGCGGCCAGGCTTTGCCAAAGGCGCCATAGGAAGCTCCGCCCGACCCAGGGCTCGGACTCGGGCTAAGGCCCCGGAAGACGGCGAACTCCGCTCCGCCCGACCCAGGGCTCGGACTCGGGCTAAGGCCCCGGAAGACGGCGAACTCCGCTCCGCCCGACCCAGGGCTCGGACTCGGGCTAAGGCCCCGGAAGACGGCGAACTCCGCTCCGCCCGACCCAGGGCTCGGACTCGGGCTAAGGCCCCGGAAGACGGCGAACTCCGCTCCGCCCGACCCAGGGCTCGGACTCGGGCTAAGGCCTCGGAAGACGGCGAACTCCGCTCCGCCCGACCCAGGGCTCGGACTCGGGCTAAGGCCCCGGAAGACGGCGAACTCCGCTCCGCCCGACCCAGGGCTCGGACTCGGGCTAAGGCCCCGGAAGACGACGAACTCCGCTTCGCCCGACCCAGGGCTCGGACTCTGCCCTGGCCTCTGCCGAACGACCTCCGCCTCGCCCGACCCAGGAGCTCGGGCTCGCCCTCGGCCATGGAAGACAGACTCGACCTCGGCCTCGGAGGAGCCTCCACGTCGCCCGACCTAGGGCACAAGTCCGCCACGTCAACAGGAAGCGCCATCATCACCCTGCCCCGAGCCGACTTGGGTCGCAGAGAACAAGACCGACGTCCCATCTGGCTAGCTCCGCCAGATAGGCAATGATGGCGCCCCGCTAGACCCATGACGACGGCGGCTCTCGGCTCCCTTACGGAAGCAGGGAGACGTCAGCAAGAGCCCAACTGTTCCAACAGCTGTCCCTCCACCAGGCTCCGTTACTCCTCCGACAGCCACGACACCACACCAGCTGGGTGCCAAGTTCTCTCCGGCTGCCACATTGGCATGTACCCAGGGCGCTAGCTCTCCCCCGCTAGACACGTAGCACTCTGCTGCATCCCCATTGTACACCTGGATCCTCTCCTTGCGCCTATAAAAGGAAGGACCAGGGCCTTCTTAGAGAAGGTTGGCCTCGCGGGAACGAGGGCAGGGGCAGGCGCTCTCTTGGGGCCGCTCGCTCCCCTCACCCGCGCGGACGCTTGTAACCCCCTACTGCAAGCGCACCCGACCTGGGCGCGGGACGAACACGAAGGCCGCGGGATCTCCGCCTCCCTCACGACCCGGCTCCGGCCACCTCGCTCTCCCCCCTTCGCGCTCGCCCACGCGCTCGACCCATCTGGGCTGGGGCACGCGACACACTCACTCGTCGGCTCGGGGACCCCCCGATCTCGAAACGCCGACAGCGCCTCTATTTTCCCGAGAGTGGCTGGTTTGAAGTGTACGGCCCTGGTGCACCGGACAGTCCGGTGCGCCATTCTTCAGCACACTCAAGTCCTTTTGCTCTGTTTCAATTTAGTCCCTAACTTGATTCTTTTATTGGTTTGTGTTGAACCTTATGCACCTGTAAAACATGTATTCTTGACAAACTAGTTAGTCCATGTGTTTGCGTTGGTCAACCACCGAAATTAATTATAGGAAATGGTTAACCCAAATTCCCTTTTAGTTAGTCCTCATGCACATGTTACCATTTATGCTCTACGAGGCACTAAGTTTTACACCATTCAAGTTCATTGACCCCTCTTAATAGTATGATTGTCTATCCTATTAATCCGATCAATTTCTTCTCTAAACACTCGCTGACCGGCAAAAACAAAAACCTATGTTTTACCTTTGCCTTCACTTGATCCACAATCAATGGTTATGAGTCCCCAAAGACTTTTACTGTATCCCGTGGTTCAGTCCTGCATTCTTATCACTCCAATAACTGTTAGTCCATAACTAGTTGTCATTAATTACTAAAACACTACTTAGGGGCCTAGATGATTCACACCCATGTGCGCCTCGCCACCCTTCTTCTTGTTGTAATACCTTTTTCGTCTCCATCTTCTTCTTCCCTTTCTTGTCGTCGTCCCTGTCACTATCACTTGTATATGAATATTTAGCAATAAAATGATCGGACTTACCACACCTGTAGCAAACCCTCTTGAAGTGGGGTTTGTAGTCCTTCCCCTTCCTTTGCTTAAGGATTTGTCAGAAGCTCTTGATGATAAGAGTCACCTCCTCGTTGTCGACCTTGGAGGCATCAATTGGAAGCCTACTTGTTGGTGTAGAGTGTAGATTCTTTCTTCTTTTCTTTCATTGCCTTGAATGCAATGGGTTGCACCTCGGGTGTGGAGGTGGCGCCTTGCTCCAAGTTGACAATGTGTTTGAAGTCTTTGATCATTAGTTCAAAGCCCACAAACTTGCCAATCACTTCCTCGGAAGACATCTATTTATATCTAGGATCTCTACAAATTAATTGAACTTGAGTGGGGTTACAAAAGACAAAATATCTTAAAATAACCTTGACCATTTCATGGTCATCCCACTTGGTGCTCCCGAGGTTGCAGACTTGGTTCACCATCGTTTTGAGCTGGTTGTACATTGCTTGTGGCTCTTCTCTCTTATTGAGGACAAATCGACCAAGTTCTCCCTCGATCGTTTCGCGCTTGGTGATCTTTGTCACTTCATCTCCTTCGTGTGCCATCTTGAGGATGTCCCAAATTTCTTTGGCACTCTTCAACCCTTGCACCTTGTTGTACTCCTCTCGACACAAGGAAGCGAGGAGTATAGAGGTGGCTTGGGAGTTGAAGTGCCTTATTTGGGCGGTCTCATCGGAATCATAATCATCGTCACCCACTTGTGGTACCTGCACTCTATACTCAATAATGTCCCATATGCTTTCGTGGAGTGAGGCTAGATGGTGCCTTATTTTATCACTCCACATACAATAATCTTCACCATCAAAATATGGTGGCTTACCTAGAGGAATTGAAAGTAGAGGAGCATGTTTATAAATACGAGGATAGCGAAGGGGAATCTTACTATACTTCTTACGCTTTTGGTGCTTAGAAGCTGTAGACTCGGCATCAGAGGTTGAGGGTGAGGAAGAATCGGTCTCGTAGTAGACCACCTTCTTCATTTTCTTTTTCTTCTTGTCACCCTTCTTATGTGACTTGTTGGAGCCGACAGATTCCTCATTGTGCTCCTTGTGCTTGTCGCCGGCCTCCTTTGATGGAGTCCTTTCTTCAATCTTCTTTCCCGAAGATCCGGGCTTTTCTCCGGTGACCATCTCCCTTTTGGCGTGTTCTCCCAACATCACTTCAAGTTGTTAGACTCTAATGAAGTACCAGGCTCTGATACCAATTAAAAGTCATATATAGGGGATGAATAGGTGAAACTAGAAAATTATAAACTTTGAACACGCACTTTACCTGTAGCACCCAAAATCCTGATTTTGGGTTTAGTATAAGAAGTCAAAGTAAAGTGCCCCTAATGGATAATTATACTTTGGAATTCACCCTTTCTAAAATAAATGGTAAAAATTTAAGCAATGAGAGTAATATATATAATAAAAGAGTTACAATTTATTATCCCCTTCAAAAATAATATATAAAATATTCTCTTTTAAGTTAAAATCACCTTTTAATGAATGTTACGCATTATAGATTTTTCCTAAGAGTATTTCTTATTTATGACTTGTATGTTGAGAGAGAGCATTTTGCTAAAAGAAAGGATAATAAATAAATAACTAAAATTATACTCTTGCATTCATGTTGGAGTTTATTTGTGCATCTAAAAGTAAAAATCTTGGAATTCCAAACTTGTGTTGGATTTGAATTTAAAATAGAAATAAAAAAAAGGGGATGACACTTCTCTCAGCCGTTTGGGCTGAATTCCTTTTTTGGCCCAACTTCCACGTCCGCGCCAGCCCGGTCCGTGCTCTGCTCCTGCCTCTCCAGAAAGCCTCTGCCGGTGGGGCCCATGGATCAGCCTCATCCCTTTCCCTCTACTGCAGACTTGCCCGATGACATGTGGGGCCTGCGCGCTAGGGTCTTTCTCCTGCTCGGACTTCCTTCATCGCCTAACAAACCCCGAACACTGCTCAATTCCGCCAAGATCGGGTTCGCTGCGATCCTATGAACAAACCAGACTTCAGGGTATAAGTAGGAAGCAATCACGACTCAACCCTTGGCCATCTTGCCATAGCCTGCGTTGGCGTCTACTCCTCCACCAGGCTAGGAAATTCAGTGGAAGGGAGAGAGAAATTGGGAAGAGAGAGAAGTCAGGGAGAAGACCGCCATTCGGACCACTGTGTCGGCTTCACAATCGCCGGTAAGAAGTCATCGATCGGTGTACTGTGTCCTCTGTACTGGGTGCCCTTCGGGATGGTACGGGGAGGTGGATGGTCGTCGCACCGGCAGGAACGCCGCTGCGGCATGTGTGTCTCCTTCAGCTCGCGGTCGACAAGAGAGAGGAGGGCGGAAGGTAGAAGAAGGTCGGGCGTTGGCCGTGGATCGGCAACCAAGCACGGAGGATTAGAGCTGACCGCTGCGGTTGGAGCTTGGGTGCCTCGGATCTGCACCGCTATGGCTGGGGCATGGCGCCGTCGCCCAGCTCGGGGAAGGGAAGGAAGAAAGCCGTGGCTGCCGCGTCGAAGCCGGGCGAGAAGAAGAACAGGGAGAGAGAGAAAACTCGATGGCGCCGTTGGAGAAAACCCGTGGGGCCGTCGTGAGTCGCTCGCCGGGGTGCGCGCGGATTTCGCCGCCAGATGGGAGGAGCCGCCGCACGGACCAAGGGCGCCGCCGTGTGTGCTACGAAGAGAGAAAGGTTAGGGGAGAAGGAGAGCGCGTGCGCCGTTGGATCAAAGACCAGTGGTGAGGATTAGATATGGGATGTGACTATTGGCCCCTTTTATCCGTGCCGTTGCTTCGGGATCTTGGGGCTGGGGGTGTTCAGGATTTCATCACGCCCGGATTGTCGGATTGTGATCCAATGGTGATCATGGCGTATCACTTCGGTGTGGGCACAATTTAATCCGAGCCCTCCATCCAGGATCACACGGTCAGAATTCATTAATACCTCTTCGCTGTGGCTATTTTACAGTGGAGCCCCTCAAGATATTATAAACTAACCCGCCATCCCTCCACTAGTGGATGACTTAGCAGTTGGGCCCCTGGCTTTTGCAGTTTAGTCCTGAAAACTATTTAAGGAATAAAAATTAAAATATAAAAATGTATAGAAATTTAGATAATTCATAATAAATCCATTTAAACTCCGAATTGACCCGTTCCAGTTGCGATAGCTTCGTATAAATATTCACTACGCATTAATAGCCTTGGTTATACCATATATCAAACTTTTATAATTAGATATTTAATTAACCTATGTTGAGTAGATTAACCCCTCTAAATCAAAGTTAATAGGTTTACCATTATAGTTTGGCTAAAATATGATCCCTAATTATTTTATAATTTAACTTAAAGTTGAATTAATTATTTATTTAGATTATTTTCTCACATGATCTATTAAATCAACATAAGGTCTAGTTTTAACGGCTTAAATTGCGTGGGTCTTCTGAAAACCACACCTTTTCAACCATGACCCCGAATTTAGCAGTTCTCGTTCCCACGATCTCGTAGCAACGCGTAAATTATTATTATTCAGTTCATTCTTATGTTTGGTGTAATGTTAATTTTTGCCTATACAATGTTTGTCTGTATTGCTACGTTTAGCGTGAGGTCACGAGTCACCTGAAGATCATCCTGGTACCTGGAATCTCAAGGCCCAGGCAAGTTGTGCCCTTGATCACTTCTTTTTACCCACTCATGTTCTAATTAATCATAATGATCTGCATAGGTTAATTTTGATGGGACCCAATAGGTTACCCTAGTTTGTCTATCTTTATACCT
Source organism: Zea luxurians (assembly GCA_029449295.1). Classification (NCBI taxonomy): domain Eukaryota; kingdom Viridiplantae; phylum Streptophyta; class Magnoliopsida; order Poales; family Poaceae; genus Zea; species Zea luxurians. Next base: position 71,696,119 of record JAOPSE010000016.1, on the reverse strand, counting down.
TGTTTACCACTGAACTTTCTGGGTAGTACTTGCTAGTGCTATATGTGGTTTTGGGTATGGAGATACACCATTCATGATTATACTTTTGTTATCAGTTGTTATTCATGGTTCATGTTAAGATCATTATGTTAATTGGAACATGGAGAACCACTCGGGAAAACAGTGCTACCACAAGGGTGGAATGGGACGCCCTTGGCTGATTAATTAGGAAAGCTAGTGGAAGACTACCTTACCCGAAAGGGGCAAGGGCAGTAGGGGAGAGGTCAGTGTAGGGAGGCCCTCGGGAGGATTTTGCTGCGATGGCGGTCCTGCAAGGGATTCCTGCACTGGATCTTCCTATAAACTGTAGCGGGTTTTCGGAAGCTAGTGGAACTTTGTAAAGGCCTCGTAGTGGATCCCTAGCCATTCACCTCGGAAGTGTCTAAGGGCCTTGCAAACCCTGGCGACATGGGATACACGACTTGTGGGTAAAGATGCGCAACCTCTGCAGAGTGTAAAACTGGTATACTAGCCGTGCTCACGGTCATGAGCAGCTCGGACCCTCACATGATTAAATTATGGAACTTAAACTCAATTTGCCATATGCATTGCATCGCAGGTGAAGTTGTTGCTTTTGTTCTACTATTTAATTGGGCTGGTATTTACTTATACTTAGTAACTGCTAATAAAATTTTGACCAACTTTAAAAGCAATGCTCAGCTCTAACCATCTTCTTTGGTAAGCCTTACACTTCACGTGAGCTCCCACCTTTGGCGAGTTCATGCACATTATTCCCCACAACTTGTTGAGCGATGAACGTATGTGAGCTCACTCTTGCTGTCTCACACACACCACAGGTCAAGAACAGGTACCGCAGGATGATGCGCATGGAGGATGCTGCGATGTGTTCGTGAGAGGTCTAGGTCGTCGTCTCCCAGTCAACTTTGGGTTGCTGGACCGTTGTCTCCTTATAATGTAATTATTTATTTTGTATAGAATTCCTGTTATATATAAAGATGTGACATTCGATCCTGTGCCATGATTCATCATATGTGTGGGACTTGGTCCCAGCACACCTGGTGATTATGTTTACGCCCGGGTTTTGAACCCCTAAAATCCGGGTGTTACAGAAGTGGTATCAGAGGAATGTTGACTGTAGGATGAAACCTAGATAGAACTGGACAACCAATACTTACTTACCTTTGCTACTCTAATTCTTTCTAAACTTTTCTTGATCAATTCTTATCTATTTCCGCTTTACTCTGATTATTCTTACCTTTTATTTCTAAAGACAAATGTGGATTTCACACTTTGAAATCCTGTGACTGAAGTGACCTTTAGGAATAGGAGATCTACTCATAGGAACAAAAACAAAATTTATTTTCTTTAGATATCTATGAACTTGAATGTTTGTTCTTATGATATTTGTCTGATTTGGATCTTTGATTGAGTATGATGGGTTGTGGAGTAATGTCCATAATTACATCTGCATATACATATAAGCATAAATAGAATTTATAAGATAACTAAACAACTTAGATTATCCTCCACTACAAGGTATCTATTTCGTAGAAGTTCTTCTTATCTTAAAAGACACTCTCTTATCTTAATAGATCCATCTTATCTTACAAGATACTCTCTTGCCTTAATAAATTCATCTTATCTTGAAAAGATTTTGTTATCCTAATAGATCTAAATTACCTCAAAAGATTATACCTTACCCTTATGAATTCATCCTACCATAATTAGCATATTTATCCTGGTCTAAAATATCAACCATGATCTAATTCAAGGTAATTAGATATTGTCTAAACTAACCTGGTGATACCAATCTAGATCTCATCTAATCTAATAGGATCCAATCTAAAGTGAGTCATTTAATAGATTAGTTAGTACTAGTGAAATGGATTAGACCTCACTCCTATAAAAATGATTTAATCTAAATTGATGCCCTAGATTAACTTGACCATATACATAAGCAACTACCTTACCCATCCGATAGTTGCATAATCTCTCTGTGTTAACCTAATAGAGCTTCTGACCTACCTACACCGTATACCCCATCCTATCTCAAAAGATTCTAACATATCCTAACAAGATATATCTTACCCTGATAAATCTATCTAACTTAAACTAGTCTAATCTAGATCATACCTAATTTAATATGGTCTAATCTAGTGTGAGTTACTTAATGCTGGTGGAAAGGATAAGGCCATACTCCTAAATCACTTAAGCCTAATTTGGAGACTTATATCAACTTGGCCATACACAACAACTCGACCTATATAACAAGTTACATAACTTACCCAATCAATAGGGTCTTAATGGATTGCGTAATCTATCAACCACCACCTGACATCAAACCAGATTTTGACCTACATCATGTAGTCTATCTCATCCATACCTATATTAACCATATTCCCCAGCCCAATAATATACACTAAACTCCTAATCAATGAGACAAGACCAAAGAAGATGATCAACTTCATCAAGGAAGGATGAGCACCAACTCAAGTCTTCAAGGATCAAGTGAGGTCACCAAGATGAGTCAAGATCCACAATCTTGGATGAAGTCTTTTCTTATCCTACTCTTTCTTATCCCAAACCTATATATGCCCTAAAGACCTCTTCTATCCTATAATAAAGTGGACATACATATATACACCCATGCTTTCCTAACCACCAGTTCCACCAAGATACATAAACATATTTATATATTACTACTATTTGTAAGATCTAAGTGTTACCTTAGTTAGTAGCTAGTATTTTACTATATTGAGAATAATAATAAGGTCTATCTGACCCCATGTGTTGCTAATAAATAATGCATCATGCTGAGATTTTGTTTGTGCATATGTTGGAGATAACATAAGTTATGCACCCTTTCCTTACAAATCTCGAGGACGAGATTATTTCTAAGGGGGGTAGAATTTGTAGCACCCAAAATCCTGATTTTGGGTTTAGTATAAGAAGTCAAAGTAAAGTGCCCCTAATGGATAATTATACTTTGGAATTCACCCTTTCTAAAATAAATGGTAAAAATTTAAGCAATGAGAGTAATATATATAATAAAAGAGTTACAATTTATTATCCCCTTCAAAAATAATATATAAAATATTCTCTTTTAAGTTAAAATCACCTTTTAATGAATGTTACGCATTATAGATTTTTCCTAAGAGTATTTCTTATTTATGACTTGTATGTTGAGAGAGAGCATTTTGCTAAAAGAAAGGATAATAAATAAATAACTAAAATTATACTCTTGCATTCATGTTGGAGTTTATTTGTGCATCTAAAAGTAAAAATCTTGGAATTCCAAACTTGTGTTGGATTTGAATTTAAAATAGAAATAAAAAAAAGGGGGATGACACTTCTCTCAGCCGTTTGGGCTGAATTCCTTTTTTGGCCCAACTTCCACGTCCGCGCCAGCCCGGTCCGTGCTCTGCTCCTGCCTCTCCAGAAAGCCTCTGCCGGTGGGGCCCATGGATCAGCCTCATCCCTTTCCCTCTACTGCAGACTTGCCCGATGACATGTGGGGCCTGCGCGCCAGGGTCTTTCTCCTGCTCGGACTTCCTTCATCGCCTAACAAACCCCGAACACTGCTCAATTCCGCCAAGATCGGGTTCGCTGCGATCCTATGAACAAACCAGACTTCAGGGTATAAGTAGGAAGCAATCACGACTCAACCCTTGGCCATCTTGCCATAGCCTGCGTTGGCGTCTACTCCTCCACCAGGCTGGGAAATTCAGTGGAAGGGAGAGAGAAATTGGGAAGAGAGAGAAGTCAGGGAGAAGACCGCCATTCGGACCACTGTGTCGGCTTCACAATCGCCGGTAAGAAGTCATCGATCGGTGTACTGTGTCCTCTGTACTGGGTGCCCTTCGGGATGGTACGGGGAGGTGGATGGTCGTCGCACCGGCAGGAACGCCGCTGCGGCATGTGTGTCTCCTTCAGCTCGTGGTCGACAAGAGAGAGGAGGGCGGAAGGTAGAAGAAGGTCGGGCGTTGGCCGTGGATCGGCAACCAAGCACGGAGGATTAGAGCTGACCGCTGCGGTTGGAGCTTGGGTGCCTCGGATCTGCACCGCTATGGCTGGGGCATGGCGCCGTCGCCCAGCTCGGGGAAGGGAAGGAAGAAAGCCGTGGCTGCCGCGTCGAAGCCGGGCGAGAAGAAGAACAGGGAGAGAGAGAAAACTCGATGGCGCCGTTGGAGAAAACCCGTGGGGCCGTCGTGAGTCGCTCGCCGGGGTGCGCGCGGATTTCGCCGCCAGATGGGAGGAGCCGCCGCACGGGCCAAGGGCGCCGCCGTGTGTGCTACGAAGAGAGAAAGGTTAGGGGAGAAGGAGAGCGCGTGCGCCGTTGGATCAAAGACCAGTGGTGAGGATTAGATATGGGATGTGACTATTGGCCCCTTTTATCCGTGCCGTTGCTTCGGGATCTTGGGGCTGGGGGTGTTCAGGATTTCATCACGCCCGGATTGTCGGATTGTGATCCAATGGTGATCATGGCGTATCACTTCGGTGTGGGCACAATTTAATCCGAGCCCTCCATCCAGGATCACACGGTCAGAATTCATTAATACCTCTTCGCTGTGGCTATTTTACAGTGGAGCCCCTCAAGATATTATAAACTAACCCGCCATCCCTCCACTAGTGGATGACTTAGCAGTTGGGCCCCTGGCTTTTGCAGTTTAGTCCTGAAAACTATTTAAGGAATAAAAATTAAAATATAAAAATGTATAGAAATTTAGATAATTCATAATAAATCCATTTAAACTCCGAATTGACCCGTTCCAGTTGCGATAGCTTCGTATAAATATTCACTACGCATTAATAGCCTTGGTTATACCATATATCAAACTTTTATAATTAGATATTTAATTAACCTATGTTGAGTAGATTAACCCCTCTAAATCAAAGTTAATAGGTTTACCATTATAGTTTGGCTAAAATATGATCCCTAATTATTTTATAATTTAACTTAAAGTTGAATTAATTATTTATTTAGATTATTTTCTCACATGATCTATTAAATCAACATAAGGTCTAGTTTTAACGGCTTAAATTGCGTGGGTCTTCTGAAAACCACACCTTTTCAACCATGACCCCGAATTTAGCAGTTCTCGTTCCCACGATCTCGTAGCAACGCGTAAATTATTATTATTCAGTTCATTCTTATGTTTGGTGTAATGTTAATTTTTGCCTATACAATGTTTGTCTGTATTGCTACGTTTAGCGTGAGGTCACGAGTCACCTGAAGATCATCCTGGTACCTGGAATCTCAAGGCCCAGGCAAGTTGTGCCCTTGATCACTTCTTTTTACCCACTCATGTTCTAATTAATCATAATGATCTGCATAGGTTAATTTTGATGGGACCCAATAGGTTACCCTAGTTTGTCTATCTTTATACCTTGTTTACCACTGAACTTTCTGGGTAGTACTTGCTAGTGCTATATGTGGTTTTGGGTATGGAGATACACCATTCATGATTATACTTTTGTTATCAGTTGTTATTCATGGTTCATGTTAAGATCATTATGTTAATTGGAACATGGAGAACCACCCGGGAAAACAGTGCTACCACAAGGGTGGAATGGGACGCCCTTGGCTGATTAATTAGGAAAGCTAGTGGAAGACTACCTTACCCGAAAGGGGCAAGGGCAGTAGGGGAGAGGTCAGTGTAGGGAGGCCCTCGGGAGGATTTTGCTGCGATGGCGGTCCTGCAAGGGATTCCTGCACTGGATCTTCCTATAAACTGTAGCGGGTTTTCGGAAGCTAGTGGAACTTTGTAAAGGCCTCGTAGTGGATCCCTAGCCATTCACCTCGGAAGTGTCTAAGGGCCTTGCAAACCCTGGCGACATGGGATACACGACTTGTGGGTAAAGATGCGCAACCTCTGCAGAGTGTAAAACTGGTATACTAGCCGTGCTCACGGTCATGAGCAGCTCGGACCCTCACATGATTAAATTATGGAACTTAAACTCAATTTGCGATATGCATTGCATCGCAGGTGAAGTTGTTGCTTTTGTTCTACTATTTAATTGGGCTGGTATTTACTTATACTTAGTAACTGCTAATAAAATTTTGACCAACTTTAAAAGCAATGCTCAGCTCTAACCATCTTCTTTGGTAAGCCTTACACTTCACATGAGCTCCCACCTTTGGCGAGTTCATGCACATTATTCCCCACAACTTGTTGAGCGATGAACGTATGTGAGCTCACTCTTGCTGTCTCACACACACCACAGGTCAAGAACAGGTACCGCAGGATGATGCGCATGGAGGATGCTGCGATGTGTTCGTGAGAGGTCTAGGTCGTCGTCTCCCAGTCAACTTTGGGTTGCTGGACCGTTGTCTCCTTATAATGTAATTATTTATTTTGTATAGAACTCCTGTTATATATAAAGATGTGACATTCGATCATGTGCCATGATTCATCATATGTGTGAGACTTGGTCCCAGCACACCTGGTGATTATGTTTACGCCCGGGTTTTGAACCCCTAAAATCCGGGTGTTACATTACCCCGGGGTTAGGGTTAGAAATAAATAATAGTGAATTCAGAGTGCGGAAGATAGTTCTTCCTTGCAATGAGTTGCTTAATCAATACGGATAACTTTGGGAGCAAACTCAAAACAATGTGAGCAAGAGAACTTTAGAGAGAGAGAGGAGAGGGAAGAAACAAATCGAATAGTGATGATCAAGACAAATGAATACGGTGATTTTTCCTAAGGTTTGGTTCCAATGAACCTACTTCTTATTGAGGAGGCCACAAAGGTTGGGTCTATTTCAACCCTTTCCCTCTCTCAATCGTCACCTAGACCGGTCGAGTGCTTCTTTTTAATCTCTTGGGTTACAAAGACCTCACATGGATCACCACACACTTAGGTGTCTCTTGCTTGCTTTACAAATTATGTGGAAAGATTAGAAGGCAAAGAAGAAAGCAACCAAGCAACAAGAGCAACAAAAGAAAAACAAATCACTCTCTCTCAAGTCACTAAACACTTTTAATCACTTGACTTGATTTTGGAACTTGGAGAGGATTGAAGGCTTTGAATGTGTCTTTGGAGTGTATTCTTTGCTCTTGTATTAAGTGTTGAGAGTGGAAAGTTTGGATGACTTGAATGGAGGTGGTTGGGGGGTATTTATAGCCCCAACCACTATTCTAGACGTTGGCTGATGTTGGGAACTTGTTCTCAAAAGCTATGAATTAAGAACAAGGCAACATAAAAATGTTAAATGATAATGCCCTTCGTCCGTTGAAGCATTATCTCCCCAAGGATTTAATGAACTTCGGACGAAGGTTACAGATTAAATATCATGAAGGTCATACCTTCGTGTTCAGGTTTATAGAATAATGTAAAGTGAAGAATAACATATAAAACATGTGTTAGAAGCAGACAACATTATTCTTATATTTCATTATATCGATCTGAATATTAAAACCTGACATTTCAATACATTTATACCTTCTCCTTGACGGAAAACAATTCCAGTGTGATGCGTCAACAATTACAAGATTGCGTGAACAGTACAGGGGCACTGTTCATCTATTTATAGGCATAGGACACAGCCTATGTGAAATTACATTTATCCCCTTTATAATCAATTACAATACAGACACAAAACATCGTGGGTTTTTTAGTCATTTGATCTTTAAGGCGGTTTGCCCCCTTTGTCTTGGGACTTGTCACTGTGCCGAAGCTCTATTGGTGATAACTTCGGCGCTGTTCTTGAAAGGATCTTGCCGAAGGTGTTTTCCTCTTTTAGGATCTTCGGCTACGAAGCATACCCCCAACAGCTGACTTCTCTGTCGATGGGCAAACCGGATAGTCCGGTGGCGCACCAGGCATAACACTATTCATTGTCTGGTGCGTGCCACGTCAGCCGATCGTTGGGGTTTGGAGCTGTTGACTGTTGAAGTCGTCTGTCCTTTTGGTGCACCGGACAGTCCGGTGTGATCTGATATCACAGACTGTCTTCTGACTTTTGACGCTCAGACTGCGGCGCAGTTAACCGCAGTCGACCGTTGGGCAAAGATGACCGTTGCTCGTGTCTCACCGGACAATCTGGTGCACACCGGACAGTCCTGTGAATTTTAGTAGAGGAGCACTGAGAATTCCCGGGAGGCAGGAGCGGCCAGTTCGCGTAGTGCTCCAGCCAAGGCACCGGACACTGTCCGGTGCACACCGGATAGTCCGGTGCACCTTAGGCTGCAACAAGTCTGTTTTGTTCCAAAGTTGTAGAATTTCCCTAAGGTCTTTTTCTTTGTATGTGTATATGAACTTTATGCACCTGTGAACAAGATCAACTAGGCAAACTGGTTAGTCCTTAAGGTTTGTGATGGTCATCAAACACCAAAATCGATTATAGGAAATGTTGAGGCTATTTCCCTTTCGGCGTGCATGGATAGAGACCGAGTGAGGGCATAGTTGAGCAGATGGAGGTGCGGTGTGGAAGCGGGAGTGCGGGGTGCTACTTATTGGACCGAGGGGGAGAGCCGAGACGACGTCAATGGCGTTTAATTACTCGCCGGAGTAACGGTGGGGAGGGAATGTGGTGGGGACGATGGTGGGGGTAACAGTAGCGCGGGTGGGGTTTCCACTTCATTTTGAATGGAGGAGTGAGTGTGAAACGACTACAACACGCAGGGAGCGAACGAAAGCAGGCGACGACGCGGGCATGAGCAAGGAGATGGTCCTAACAGGTGGCCCCCACTTGTCAGTAGCAGATGGAGGGCGCGCGGCATGGGCCAACTGCGCCGAAAGTGTGGAGGCAGGCTAGGACAAAATGCCGAGCTGAGCGGGCATTTTCTTTTCCCCTTTCCTTTTATTTTATAAAACCAAATTAATATATATATATATATATATATATCAGATAAAATTCAGAATATTAAGAACATAATAAATGTCGGCGTTTCGGACACGGGGGGGGGGGGGGGGGGGGGGGGTCCTCCGAATCGACTAGTGAATTTGTCGTCGCTGTGTGTCCCAGCCCAGATGGGTTGGCGCGAGAAGGAACACAAACGGGGGACTCGTGTTATCTCGCACCGGGGGTGCCGCTCGTAGTAGGGGTTACAAGCGTCGCGAGAGGGAAGAAGAGTGCCGGTCCGTCAGCCCGCCGTCCCCTCTGCGCGAGAACCCTCCTCTTCCTCCTCCTCCGCGGGAAGGCCCTGGACCTCCCTTTTATAGATGCAAGGAGAGGGTCCAGATGTACAATGGGGGGTTGTCACACCCGGGTTTCGGGGCACCAAGACCCGGGCGCGAACATAATCACCAGGTGTGCTGGGACCAAGTCTCACACATATGATGAATCATGGCACATGATCGAATGTCACATATTTACTATATAATAGGAGTTCCGTACAAAATAAATAAATAATTACATTATAAGGAGACAACGGTCCAGCAACCCGAAGTTGACTGGGAGACGACGGCCTAGACCTCTCACGAACTCGTCATAGCATCCTCCATGCGCCTCATCCTGCGGTACCTGTTCTTGACCTGTGGGGGGGTGAGATAGCAAGAGTGAGCTCACATACGTTCATAGCTCAACAAGTTGTGGGGAATAATGTGCATGAACTCGCCAAAGGTGGGAGCTCACATGGAGTGTAAGGCTTACCAAAGGAGATGGTTGAAGCTGAGCATTGCTTTTAAAGTTGGTCAAAATTTTATTAGCAATTACTAAGTATAAGTAAATACCAAACCCAATTAAGAAGTAGAACAAAAGTAACAACATCACCTGCGATGCAATGCATATGACAAATTGAATTTAGTTCCATAGATTAATCATGTGAGTGTCCGAGCTGCTCTTGACCGTGAGCACGACTAGTATACCAGTTTTACACTCTGCAGAGGTTGCGCATCTTTACCCACAAGTCATGTTACCCATCTGCCAAGAGACGGCCAATCCCATACACCTCTACCGAGGAGGCGAGGCAGGGTAACACTACGAGGCCTTTACAAAGTTCCACTAGCTTCAGAAAACCCGCTACAGTTATATAGGAAGCTCCAATGCAGGAATCCCTCGCATGACCGCCATCGCAGCAAAATCATCCCAAGGGCCTCCCTACACTGACCACTCCCCTACTGCCCTTGCCCCTTTCAGGTAAGGTAGTCATCCACTAGCTTTCCTAATTAATCAGCCAAGGGCGTCCCATTAAACCCTTGTGGTAGCACTGTTTTCCCGGGTGGTTCTCCATGTTCCAATTAACATAATGATCTTATCATGAACAGTAAATAATAACTGATAATAAAAGTATAATCATGAATAAAATGTATCTCCATACCCAAAACCACATAAAGCAATAGCAGGTACTACCCAAAGATTTAGTGGTGAACAAGGTAAAAAGATAGTTAAACTGGGGTAACCTATTGGGTCCCATCAAAATTAACCTATGCAGATCATTATGATTAATCAGAACATGAGTGGGTAAAAAGAAGTGATCAAGGGCACAACTTGCCTAGGACTTGAGATTCCAGGTACCAGGATGATCTTCAGGTGACATGCGTCCTCACTACTAAACGTATCAATACAGACAAACATGATATAGGCAAAAATTAACATTACACCAAACATAAGAATAAACTGCGTAATAATAATCTACGCATCGAAACGAGATCGTGGGCTTAAGAATCACTAAAATCGGAGTTACGGTTATTTAGTTATGAATTCCTGAAGTTATTAAGTACCTAGAACATATTAATTCAAATGAACAATTTTAATTCATGTTTCATGGCTAAACAGTGTTACTAGTTGATAGACAATATTAAAACAAAATTATCGCAACTGGAATGACTCAATTTGGAGTTAGAATGAATTATATAAGTTTCTGGATTTGTTTTTTGTATTAAAAATCAATTTTTCCAAAATTTATTATATAATTTCACTGCTCCCTGGACTAGGCGCATAAATAGAAGAAACTACAGGGGCTAACTAGCAATGTTTCCCAGACTCAGAACTATATCAGTACGGACGGTGGGTTGATTCACAGAAAGAGCAGGGGCTCTTTTGCATATCTGCTCGGCTGAAGGGGTATGAGTCAATCAGGGTCGTCCGATCAAAAGCCGAGGGCCCAGATTAGATTGCGAATCCTGTGAACCGGTGCGCTACTGGCCGCCAGATCATGGATCTACGGTCAGTATTTAATGGGACGTGATCCAATATGGGCCATCCGATCTAGGATCAACGACCCGAAACCTTCCGCGCCAAATTCTCTTCCCTAGCCCTCGATCTCTCGATCAACGCTTCAGATTCTAAGTGCTGAAAGGGTATCCTCACGTTCTAATCTGAGCCGTTCATTTGAGATCCAGCGGCCACGGCCCCATCTTCAACAACCTGCCACGAACAACAACAGCATCTCGGGCTGTAAGCTGAGGCCGCGACGGTGCCAGTAACCAGGGGCGACGGCGCCATTGCCGGCAAGCCACCACCCCACCCCAAATCAGCTCATGAGAACCCCTATACGAGAACACAACACAGCGCACGCGTGCGAGCCAATATTACCTGAAGTTCACAAAGCAGGCACAGTTGTTCACGGTGGTGCATGGTCCCGCAGCGGAGGATGGACTCCGGCGAGCAATTCCGGGCTGACCGGAACGTAATCCGTCCAAATGAAGTCGCGGACGTGATCTGCGAGACTTGATGAAGCCCCCCAGACCCAACACCGAAGCCTTGACGATGATGAACTCGTGGATCTAAGCCGACGGCCCGACATGCTGGTCTGCGGTTGCCCACGCAATTCCGGCGAGCGCGACAAAACGCCCAGCTGATCTACGGTGGGATGCGGAGAGAAGTTCACGGCGACAGGGTTCTTATACTCAGGTTCGGGTGAAACAACCCGCCCAGAAAACACGGTGGCCAGCGCGGGATCGACGACTTCTGTTGCGGTGCGCGCGGGTTTGTTAGGAGGGAGAAGGATGAGCTGACAAGGTGTCCCCACCAGTCGGTGAAACACATGCGTAGTAGTGATTTTTCGCCCGGGCCCATGAGTCAGCGAGCCAGAGCCACGTATGCGGCTGGTGGAGTTGGTGTGGGCCACCAGGGCTGAGGTTGGAACTGGGCCGATGGTGAGGATTCGGCCCACGTCACAGGGAGAGGTCCTTTCTCTTTTTCTTTTTTTCTCTATTTTCTTCTTTCTTTTCTAATTTATAAATTTCAAATTCAAATTTGGTTTTGAATTGGCACTCCAGTTTTAATGAACACACAGAAGAATTTGGAATGAATGCAGATCTATAATTTTATTTATTTATTTATTTTACCATATCTATAACAATGATTTTGAATACACCAATTATACTCACACAAAGGTATAATAAGAAATTCATATATAATATTTATTATTTATTAAAAGATACTTTAGCTTAAATATTTTAGAAGATATTTGTAAATGCATTATTCACTTAACTCATATATGAATCTTCTATATAATCTCCTATTTGAAAACATATTTATTCAAGTTACAAAATAATCTTTCTCAAATTACCCAAAACATGGTTTTGAGGTGTTTATAGGGGTGTAGCAATGCGCTAACGTGTCTGGCATAGAAATGCCTAAGCCCTATGTACATGCCAACGTGGCTGTCGGGGGAGAGCTTGAGCCCTGTATACGTGATAGCGTGGCCGTCGGAGAAGCACCTGAGCCCTGTAGGAGCACAACTGGCAGTGCGGCAAGGATCCTGCTGACGTCTCCTTGCTGCCGTAAGGAGCTGAGAGCCACCGGCGTCATGGTTGCACGCGGGGCACCATCATTACCCGTCGTCGGGGTAAGCCAGATGGGACACCGTTCTTGTTCCTTGTAGCCTGAGCTTGCTAGGGATAGGGTAATGATGTATCCCCTGTGGGGCGGTCGGTCCGAGCCCAAGGTCGAGCGAGGCGGAGACATCTCTTGAGGCCGAGGCCGGGGTCGGGCGAGGACGCGATTCCTCCCGAGACCGAGGTCGAGGCTGAGTCCGGAGGTCGGGAGAGAAGGAGACCTCTTTCCGAGGCTGGAGCCTGAGGTCGGGTGAGGTGGAGACCTCCTCCTCAGGCCGGAGCCTGAGGTCGGGCGAGGCCGAGTCTGGAGGTCGGGCGAGGCGGAGGCCTCCTCCCAAGGCCGGAGCCTGAGGTCGGGCGAGGTGGAGCTTCCTGTTGCGCCCGAGGCCGAACTCGGTGGTTGATCGTGACTTGTTGTCAGCTTCGCCTGGGTGGTTGGCACAGTAGTCGGAGCGGGGCGAGCGGCGCTGTTTTCCTATCAGATCGGACAGTAAAAAAGGGGGCGAAGTGACTGCGGTCACTTCGACCCTGCCGACTGAGGCGCGTGTGTCAGGATACGGCGTCAGGCGATCCTCGCATTGAATGCGCCTACGATGTGGTCGGTTGGTGAGGCAGTTTGGTCAAGGTTGCTTCACAACGAAGCCTACCCGAGCCAGGCTTTGGGAGAGCCGAGGGCATGCCCGCTGCCTGAGGAGGTCCTCGGGCGAGGCGTGAATCCGTCTAGGACTACTGTTCCTGCCCGAGGCTGGGCTCGGGCGAGGTTGCGTCCCTGGGGTAGACGAAGCCTTGACTTGAATCGCACCCGTCAGTTGGTCTGAGGGTGTTTACCAGCCGTGATTAGGAGTGTTGGGGGTACCCCTAATTATGGTACCCGACAGCAGCCCCCAAGCCTCGAAGGGAGTGTCGGTACTCACTTGGAGGCTTTTGCCGCATTTTTGGTGAGGGTACCAACCTTTCTCGGTTTTGCTTTATTCTGGGGGGTGCGCGCGAGCGCACCCGCCGGGTGTAGCCCCCGAGGCCTCAGAGGAGTGGTTTGACTCCTCTGAGGTCTTAATGCTTTTCGTGGTGCCTCGGCCGGTCTGATCGTTTCCTCATGCGGCCTGGCCGTAGCCCGGGTGCATTGTCAGGTTCCGAGTTATCAAGCTGGTTTGTTGACGCTGTCAACATTTTGGCCGTAGCCGGGTGCGAGAGTAGCCTCCGAGCCTCTGCACGGAGCGAGAGGACGATCAAGGACTTTCCTGACTTTTATCATACGCCCCTGCGTCGCCTTTCCGCAAGGAGGAGGGGGGAAGCGCCATGTTGCCCTCGGAGGGCACCGAACATGGTGTTTCCAGTGAGCTGCTAACGGGTAATCCGAGTGGACGCCCGTGCCGCGTTCGTTAGGGGTCGGCTGGTGGCCCAGAGGCGCGCTCCAAAAGTACCTGTAGGTGATCGCCGGACCCGGACCCCTTCGATAGGGTCCGAGGGCTCGATGCCTCCCTCTAGTGGGATTCTGTTACAAATCGTTCTCGCCGGTCTCGGAAATGTCCTAGGGTACCTCGGGAGCGTAGCCCGAGCCTCGGCCATGTATCAGACGTACCCAGAGTCATCCCTCACTCTGCGTGCCTGGGGCGACTGTCGAAGCCTTCCGAGGGACCAGCCTTCGAACCCCTGATCAGTAATGGGCGCGGAGCCCGAGCGCTCTGGGGCGGCTATCGAACCCTTCCGAGGGGCCAGCCTTCGAACCCCTGATCAGTAATGGGCTTGAAGCCTGAGTGCTCTGGGGCGGCTGTCGAAACCCTTTCGAGGGGCCAGCCTTCGAACCCCTGATCAGTAGGAGGGCTCGGGGCCCGCTTCCTTCGCCGAGAAGGATTCTTTCCGAAACATCCCCTTTCCCGGTCCCTGTAGCGAGAGAGAGAGAGAGAGAGAGGAGGAGGGGAAAGATATGTATTTAAATAAGTTGGCACTCCTTTTCTGACGCGGTCATCATGGCGGAGGTGAAACGACGCCCGCCTCACCTGCCAGAGGTGTCGCTTGCTCTGCCGGGGAGTTAATGCGACGGGGCGAGCGACTCGCGTGGCACCCGTTGCGCGTGCGAGCCGTTCGAGGAACGAAAAGATCGTTTTACCTTCGAATTTTGAATTTTGCGGCGAGTTCGGGCGAAGTTTTGAACGGTTCTCGCCTGGGCCTTTATATACTCGGAAGGGGGGCCGGTAGTGGTTCGTCACTCTGCTATTTGCGCCTGCCTTCTGCTTTGGTTTTCGCAACCTAAGAGAATAGCCAGGGAAAAGGAAACCGCGCACCTCATCCCCTCCACCTCCACCACCTCCGTTCGGTGATGGCTGACAGGGTGACCGTTGTCCCGCCGCGTGACCCGTGGCCCTCCTCCACCGTCGTCGTGAAGGATCTGGAGGCCCTTGTCGCTGATGGTCTGCTCCGTCCCCTCTCTGGTGGGGCGCAGCCGGAGTGGACGGCCCCGAGCGAGGCCGTCCCTTCCCCACCGTCGGGTACGTGGTTAGCTTCATCCCCTTCCATGAGCGGGGGTTTGGAGTGCCAGCGAGCCGCTTTATGCGGGCGCTCCTGCACCACTACGGGGTGGAGCTGCACAACCTCAACCCCAACTCCATTGCGCAAGCGGCCATCTTCACGGCGGTTTGTGAGGGTTTTTTGGGGATCGAGGTTCACTGGGATCTGTGGTCCCACCTCTTCTCCGCGGAGCTCTTTGCCTTGACGACGGATGTGAAGAAGGTCCGTATGGCGGTGCAGGCCGATGGCTGCACCCTCCAGCTGAGGCAGGGGCGCACGCAGCAGTACATCCCTGCCACCCTTGTGTCTTCGAACAAGGGGTGGCAGCGCCGATGGTTTTATCTCTAGAACGACGACGGGAGACTTCAACGAGTGGTGACCGCCGCCGGCAGCAACTGGCGCTGGGGTGCCACACGCGAGAAACAGGAGAAGCTCCAGCCTATTCTGCAGGCTTTGCAAAGGTTACGAGATGGGGGCATTACCGCTACGGGGGTTGTTGCCGCCATCCATCGCCGAAGGGTGCTCCCTTTGGCAGAGCGGCGGTTGCAACTCTCGGAGATGAGACCGAGGGTCGATCTGGAGGGCTCGCAGATGTCCTCGGCCTCCCTCCCCGACGACGACCTCCACAAGCGGGTAGCGGGTACGGTAGGGAGGCTGGATGCCGGCGCCCTTACCCAGCCTGCGATGCGTCCTGACCATGGGTACGTTTCCCTGGTAAGTATCCGATCCTTCTCCTGTATTGCGCCGAGTTGCCTTCGATTCCCACTGTTGGGATCTTTGCTCTTCCCCAGGGGTTAAGTTTTTATAAACCCACCCTGCCGCCGGTCCCGGAGGACGCGGTGGACTGAGCCGCGCGGAGGGTCGCCGCAGAGAAGAAGAAGGAGAAGAAAGACGCGGAGAAGGCTCGGGCTCGCGAGCGGATGCGAGCTCGGGACGCCTTGGAGAAGCGCTGTCGGAGGCAAGAGAGCGGATGCGAGCTCGGGACGCCTTGGAGATGCCCGACGATGATGATGATGATGATGATGACAAGGACGACGACATGGCGGCCCATCTTGGCCTCAGCTCGGACCCGGGGCCGGGCCAGGGGTTGTCGTGCCAGCCTCCAAGTGGGCTAGTATCATCAGTGCCCAGGGCCGGGACATTGGGGTCCCAGTCCGAGGAGCCGAGGCAAGCCGAGGGGGCACCTGACCCCTTGGCCGAGGTAACGGCACTGACTCCGGGGAGTCAGATCGACCCCTCTGTCCCCAAGAGCAAGCGCCCGTGCCGGCTGTGCAGGAGGTTGATCCTCCAGCCGCTGCGGTGACGCCTGGGCAGGCCGCTCCTTCGGCGCCTCGGGCGCCCGAGGTGGGAGCGGCGCCGAAGTCGGTAGCGGGGCAACCCTTAGCAGCGCCTGCAGGGACCGAGGCCCGAGGGGCCTCCCCGCAGGCACGATTGGCCTTAGTCCAGAGCGGGTAAGTGCCTAAGAACGCCTCTGTTTTGGCTTCTTTTGTCGCGTGTCTTGAACTTGCTTTCTCTCTTCCTTTCAGCAAGCGGAGGCAGGGCCTGACCGGCCTGGCCCCCACGAAGGCCTCTGCAGCCGGTGCCGCGGCGCGCCATGCCGGTTGGCTGGCCTCCGCACAGGACGCTCCCGAGTGGGGGGCCCAGGCGGCACGAGCTGCCATGGGGCAAGCCTCCCAGGCTGACCCCTCCGTCGGGGCGGTCGTCGTGCCGGGGGAGGCTGCTGACGCGGTCGTGGCCCTGAGCCCGCCTGACGTGTCGTCGGTGCCAGCGTCGACTCCTGCCACGGTCGTTGCTGATTCGCCTGCGGAGCCGTCCACCGCTCCAGACGTCGGGATGGTTGGGGCGTCGCCGCTTGCGATCGTCCCCGACCTCCCTGTTCCTGGCCCTAAGGAGGGGGCGGACGCTGTTGCCGAGGTCGGTGATCGGAAACCCGCCACCTTAGCCGAGGGGAAGCCCAGCGTGTCGATGGCGATGGTGCCCGACGTGTTGACTGCAGGGGAGCCCGACTCCTTGGAGGAGGAGCGCACAACACAGCGGCCCGTCTTGGGGGGCAGCGTCCTCATCCCCGCACAGCGCAACCCCAATGAGTGGTGTGGGTAGGCGTTCCAGTTCTGGAGCCGCGGCGCCTCGAAACCCCTCCTCATCCTCAATGATGAGCAGGAGGAGCAGTCTCGGGATGAGCTCCACGAGTATGCCGAGGCGGCGATGGGGTCGCTTCGGTCGACCATGGAGATCCTTTTCAGAGACGTTCCCAGGGTCCTCTAGGTAAGGATTTCAGGCGCATACCTTGCGTGGCCAGGGCATTCTTTGTAATACCTTGTATTCCTTGCTCAGGAACTGGCGGATGTGAGCACTGCCAAGTCGTTGTTCATCCACCGCGAGAGCGGCATCTGGGGTTCGCTGCGGTCCCAGAGGGCCGCGCTTGCCAAGGCTAATGAGCGCCTTGCCCAACAGAGCACCGAGCTGGCGGACCTTCGGCTGCTCTGTGATGATCTGAAGGCGGAGGCAGCGGCGGCGCGGGTAGAGGCGGCGTTGGCATGGACGGAGGCGCAGCGGCGGCAGCTGGATCTTGGCCAAGCCATCGACGAGCGGGACCAATCTCGGAGCCAGTCTGCCGAGGCCATGGGCCGGGCTGAGGCCCTTGAGGGTCAGCTGGCCGAGGTGTCTGCTCAGGCCGGGGCCCTTGTGGTGGACCTGGCTGTGGCTGTCAGATCTGCCCAGTCTGCCCAAGTCGTGGCCTCGCAGGAGCGTGCCCGGGCTGAAGGTATGTTTCGCCTGCTTTGCGACTTCAATTCAGCTTCATTCTTCAACTCATGTCTGAAGAATTTTGATCGGCTATCTGCAGAGCTCGAGATGGCTCTTAATGAGTCCGTCAAGGCGCACACCCGGGCGGCTGAGCAGAATTAGGCCGACCATATGGCTATGTTCGAGGCTATCTCGGGCTTTTGTCGAGCCTTTGACCTTGACGACGTCCCCTTGGGTAGCTCCCCCCAGAGTCATCTGCGGGCCTTGGGCGGCCACGTGCGCAGCAGACTCCGCGGGTCGCTGCACCACGACGTTAGGTGGGCCTTTGCCGTGCTCGCTTCCCACTATGATGTGGACTTGGAGTGGGTCAGCGAGGGGTACTGTCTACCCGACGAAGACGAGGCTGCCTTAGCCGAGGTCCAGAGGCTTGACACGGCCGCCGAGGGCCCGAGCGTGGTGCTGGCCTCCTCCTTCGAGGTGGAGATCCTTCCGCCATCGTCGTCGTCTGAGGCTGGGCCAGACCTCGCCAAAGGCGGAAACGACGCCGAGGGCGCAGCTGCTTCCCCTGCCGATGCATGATCCTGCTGGAGCAGTTTATTTGTAGCATGCATGTGTTCATCGCGGCCTCCGAGGCCTAAACACTTTCATCATCGTATCATAAAGCTGCGTTTTCTTTCCTCTTGTTTCGTGCGCCATGACTTGTTCGTTGGTAGCAGAACCACTTGTCCGAGCGAGAGTTACTTTTCGTGGAAGGTGACGAGTGGGGTATCCGTATCCCGGAGGCGTAGGAGTCCCTCGGCTCGGTCGACCTTGCCGCTTATGTGTACTCTCATCGTTTTTAGGATCCCACTATCGATACAGAAGTCGAAAGCACTAAAGGTCATTTTGGTAGAAAATTTTTTTGAGGAAAATTTTGATGCAGAGGGGGTTCCCCCCTTCTAGCCCCCGAGGGAGGGTCAGGCTTTGCTGAGGCAAGGCCAACCCTTCCTTGATGGTTAGACTTTATGTATGTAAAGAAAACGAGGTACATGAACGACTTAAAACATCTTAAGGGTAGAAGCGATGTAGCTGTTGGATGTTCCAAGCGTTGCTGTAGACCTCGCCTTGGTCGTTGGCCAGCTTGTATGTTCTGGGCTTCAAAATCTTGGTGATGATGAAGGGTCCTTCCCAAGGAGGACTGAGCTTGTGGCGCCCTCGGGCGTCCTGTCGCAGACGAAGCACCAAGTCTCCCACTTGGAAGCCTCAGGGCCGAACGCTTTGGGCGTGGTAGCGTCGCAGCGACTGCTGGTACCGTGCCGAATGTAATAAGGCAACGTCCCGAGCTTCTTCGAGCTGGTCTAGCGAGTCCTCTCGGTTGGTCTGGTTGCTTCGGTCGTCGTACGCCCTGGTCCTCGGGGAGCCGTATTCTAAGTCCGTGGGGAGGACGACCTCGGCCCCATAGACTAGAAAAAACGGCGAGAAACCTGTGGCACGGCTCGGCGTCGTCCTCAGACTCTAGACTACCGAGGGTAGCTCTTTCATCCACCACTTGCCGAATTTGTTGAGGTCGTTGTAGATCCTCGGTTTGAGTCCCTGCAAAATCATACTGTTGGCACGCTCCACCTGCCCATTCGTCATGGGGTGAGCCACAGCAGCCCAGTCCACACGGATGTGGTGGTCGTCGCAGAAGTCCAGGAACTTTTTTTTGGTGAACTACGTGCCATTGTCGGTGATGATGGAGTTCGGGACCCCAAAGCGATGGATGATGTTGGTGAAAAATGCCACCGCCTGCTCGGACCTGATGCTGGTCAAGGGTCGGACCTCGATCCACTTGGAGAATTTGTTGATGGTGACCAACAGGTGCGAGAAGCCCCCGGGTGCCTTCTGCAAGGGACCGACAAGGTCCAGACCCCATACTGCAAACGACCAGGTGATGGGTATCGTCTGCAGGGCCTAAGCGGGCAGGTGTGTTTGCCTCGCGTAGAATTGGCATCCTTGGCAGGAGCGCACAATCCTAGTGGCGTCGGCCACCGCGGTTGGCCAGTAGAAATCTTGTCGGAAGGCGTTTTCCACGAGGGCTCGAGGTGCTGCGTGGTGACCACAAGCCCCCAAGTGTATTTCTTGCAACAGCTCTTGTCCTTGGGCGATAGATATGCACCGTTGGAGGATGCCCGAGGGGCTGTGGTGGTAGAGCTCCTTTTCATCACCCAGCAAGACGAAAGACTTGGCACGCCGCGCCAGTCGCCGAGCTTCAGCCTTGTCGAGGGGAAGCTCTCCTTGGAGGAGATATTCCAGGTATGGGGTCTGCCAGTTCGGATCTGGTGTGACCCCATTCTGTTCCCCCTCGATGGGCAAGGCCTCCTCCTCGACGGTCGAGGGTACCTCGGGCTTGGCCGAGGGTACCTCGGGCTGGGTCGAGGCTTCCTCGGGCTCGGGCGCGTCGTCGATCTTGACGGATGGTTGATGTAGGTCTCTAGAGAAGACGTCCGGGGGAACCATCGTCCGCCCCGAGGCTATCTTCGCCAGCTCATCCGCAGTCTCGTTGTACCGTCGGGCGATGTGGTTGAGCTCCAGCTCGTAGAACTTGTCTTCCAGGCGCCGAACTTCGTCGCAGTAGGCCTCCATCCTCCGGTCGTGGCAGTGGGAGTTCTTCATGACCTGGTCGATGACAAGCTGCGAGTCGCCGCGAGCGTCGAGGTGCCGGACCCCTAGCTCGACGGTGATGCGCAACCCGTTAACCAGAGCCTCATACTCGGCCATGTTGTTTGATGCCGGAAAATGAAGGCGGATCACGTAGCGGAGATGCTTTCCGAGGGGTGAAACGAAGAGCAAGCTGTCGCCTGCTCCTGTCTTCATGAGTGACCCATCGAAGTACATGGTCCAAAGCTCGGCCTAGATCGGAGCTGTTGGCAACTGAGTGTCGGTCCATTCAGCCAGGAAGTCTACCAAGACCTGGGATTTTATGGCCTTCCAAGGGGCGAATGATAGCGTTTCGCCCATGAGCTCCACTGCCCACTTTGCTATCCTACCCGAGGCCTCATGGCACTCGATAATCTCCCCCAGGGGGAAGGATGACACCACAGTGACCAGATGAGACTCGAAGTAGTGTCGCAACTTTCGCCGTGTCAGAATTACTGCGTACAGTAGCTTCTGAATTTGTGGGTAGCGGATCTTGGTCTCGGATAGCACTTCGCTGATGAAATAGACCGGCCTCTGGACGAGCAATGCATGCCCGTCTTCTTGTCTCTCAACTACGATCGCGGCGCTGACCACCTGAGTGGTCGCGGCTATGTAGATCAAGAGGGCTTCTCCTGCAGCGGGGGGCACCAGGATGGGTGCATTTGTAAAGAGCGCCTTAAGGTTTTCGAGGGCTTCCTCGGCCTCGGGGGTCCAAGTGAAGCGCTCGGCCTTCCTTAAGAGGCGGTACAGGGGCAAGCCTTTCTCGCCAAGGCGTGAGATGAAGCGGCTCAGAGCCACAAGGCATCCCATGACCCTCTGTACTCCTTTCAAATCTTTGATCGGCCCCATGTTGGTGATAGCCGCGATCTTCTCTGGGTTGGCTTCGATGCCTCGCTCGGAGACGATGAACCCTAGGAGCATGCCTCGGGGGACTCCGAAGACACACTTCTCGGGATTGAGTTTCACGCCTTTCGCTCTCAGACATTTGAACATCGTCTCAAGGTCAGAGAGGAGGTCAGAGGCCTTTCTTGTCTTGACAACGATGTCATCGACGTAAGCCTCGACCGTTCGGCCGATATGCTCTCCGAACACATGGTTCATGCACCTCTGGTAGGTGGCGCCTGCATTCCTCAAACCAAATGGCATTGTAGTGTAACAGTACATGCCAAAAGGTGTGATAAAAGAAGTCGCGAGCTGGTCGGACTCTTTCATCTTGATTTGGTGATAGCCTGAGTAGGCATCGAGGAATGATAGGGTTTCACACCCATTAGTGGAGTCCACAATTTGATTGATGCGAGGTAGAGGGTAGGGAACCTTCAGACATGCTTTGTTTAGACCAGTGTAGTCTACGCACATCCTCCATTTCCCATCCTTCTTCCTTACAAGAATAGGGTTAGCTAACCATTCGGGATGGAATACCTATTTGATGAACCCTGCCGCGAGTAGCTTGTGGATCTCCTTGCCTATGGCCCTGCGCTTTTCTTCGTCAAAACGGCGCAGGGTTTGCTTCACGGGTCAGGCCCCACCTCGGATGTCCAGGGAGTGCTCGGCGACATCCCTCGGTATGTCGGGCATGTCCAAGGGACTCCATGTGAAAACTTTGGCGTTTGCACGGAGAAAGTCGACGAGCACTGCTTCCTATTTGGGGTCGAGCCCGGAGCCGATCCGGACTTGCTTGCCATCGTCGTTGCTGGGGTCGAGAGGGACAGATTTGACCGCCTCAGCTGGCTCGAAGTTGTCGGCGTGTCGCTTCGCATCGGGCGCCTCCTTAGAGAGGCGCTCTAGGTCGGTGATGAGGGCCTCGGACTCGGCGAGGGCCTCAGCGTACTCCACGCACTCCATGTCGCATTCGTATGTGTGGCGGTACGTGGATCCGACGGTGATGACCCCGTTGGGGCCCAGCATCTTGAGCTTGAGATACGTGTAGTTGGGGACGACCATGAACTTGGCGTAGCACGGCCTTCCCAACACCACGTGGTAGGTTCCTCAGAACCCGACCACCTCGAACATGAGGGTTTCCTTTTAGAAGTTGGAGGGAGTCCCAAAGCAGACGAGCATATCGATTTGCCCGAGGGACAGGACGCGCTTTCCGGGGACGATCCCGTGGAAGGGCATTCAACCGGCCCGGATCATGGACAAACCGATCCCCAAGAGCTCAAGGGTCTTGATGTAGATGATGTTGAGGCTGCTGCCTCCGTCCATGAGGACCTTGGTGAGCCGGACGTTGCCGATGACAGGGTCGACAACGAGCGAGTACCTTCCCGGGCTTGGCACGCAGTCGGGGTGGTCGCCTCGGTCAAAGGTGATGGGCTTGTCGGACCAGTCTAGGTAGACCAGCGCTGCCACCTTGACCGAGTAGACCTCCCGGCTCTCTTGTTTGCGGTGCTGAGCCGAGGCGTTCGCCACTTGCCCACCATAGATCATGAAACAGCCGTGGACCTCGGGGAACTCCTCCCCCTGGTTACCCTCCTTCTTGTCGTTGTCTTGGCCCTTGCCATCTCCCGCGGGGGGTCCGGCCTTATGGAAGTAGCGCCGAAGCATGACGCATTCCTCAAGGGTGTGCTTGACGGGACCCTGATGATAGGGGCACGACTCCTTGAGCATCTTGTCGAATAGGTTAGCCCCTCCGGAAGGCTTTCGAGGGTTCCTGTGGCAGAACCTCCAAGTTATTGGGCCCACATGCACCTGTCCTTGTCCCAAAGACCTCAGACAGCCATGCATGTGCACCAGATAACTCAACAGGATCTATCCGATTGCCCCAAGGACATCGGATAAACCACTTTCAACCAGAACCGCGGGATTAAGTAACACAAATCACACACACCAATATTTTTGCAGCGGAAATACTATTACCAAATCTTACAAGTTACAAAAATTTTATATTATTTTATCGAAGTGGTTACAAAAGTATAAGTTTGAAATATATGCTAGCTCAAATGACCATCCTCAATAAGAAGTATAGAAGGGTTACTTAGACTTATAAGAAGGCCGAGCCCACCGGCACTTAACACCATCACAACAGCACAAGGTTAGAACCTCAAAAACAACAGGGAATAAAACCTGAGTACGGAATTACTCAGCAAGACTTACCTGACTAAAGAAAAGACTCTCAAGGGTATGCTGGCTAGAGGGGTTCAAGGAAAGGCTTATCAAGAATCAAGGACTCTGTTTTGCAGAAAAGCTTACTATGAGTGGATCCTTAAAAATCCATTTTTAATGTCAGGTTAAGTAAAATTACCTGCATCTAGAGTTCTGTCTACCCTAGTTCAAGCACTTGACCTGCACTAGCCAATTTCTTAACAACTCTTAATCTTTACTGGAGTTCTACGTATAAGTCAGTGACCAAGTCTTCATAACCGCGAAGGTACGGCGATCCGAATCGATTATACTCAGCTGAGGATCTCCAATCACATGACATATGTAGCACTTAACCCTTGCATATGTCAACCCGCCACCGGGGTTCTTAAGACCAGATCAGGTTCACGCAAACCGAGAGCACAGATACACCACCGTCCAGCCTCTTGCTACAGAGGGTACACGCTACTCTCGCCACCGCTCCACGCCCATTTCGTGTTATCTTATTCTGGCCTTAGTCTGCCCGAGGCAAGGCTTACCCATGACGAGGCATATGACCAGTTAAAGGGTCCTCGGTCAGCAGGCCTACATCGACACGGTCCTTAATCGACTCAGATGGAGACACTACACCGAGACTCTCTTCTCGTGCAAGTCACCCGCCCGGTCTCAGCTTAATCATTTCAACCCAAAGTTTGGTACCTGGCAGAGGTACATCTTTTCCGATGTTGAATCCATCATGGCCATGATGGATCCACCATCAAGTTTTATTTTCAAAACATCCCTCCCACTTTGCCAATCCTCTTTTGTAAGACAAAACCTTTTGTTTTGCTAGAGCAATACTAAGCATAGTAAAAACCTTTTGTGAAAACAGGGTTTCAAGGAAGGTAATCAAGTTCAAGGAAGGAAATGCAGGAATTGTTTAAGCATTCAACTCCTATTACCTAATGCATCAATCAAGTGAGAAAGATTTTAAAAACATCAAGGAAGGTGGAAAATGCACCGGGGCTTGCCTGAGTAACACTAGGTTAGTGTTGTTAGGTGACGTCCGCTTGACGAGTATTCTTCGATCGAGCACTTGCTTGATTTAACCATCTTCAGGTTGATTCATCAACTTCATCTTGCGGATTAGCCCGCGCTTGGGGTCGACTTGAATCGTCTTCCACATCACGTGATTAATTAATGTACCTGAATGAAATGCATTATGCACATGAATGCATATAAACATAAATATCGCAAACCTAAATAGTGCTACGCGATAGCGAATAAAACACCTAGCGGCGAGGGGTTGTACCGTTTTATTCGAAAGCACTAGTTATCAGCGTACGACTAAGCACAATAATCACGGTTTTCTAGATTAAACGAACCTAACGCAAACATCACGAACAACACATTAAACATAATCAGCCTAAACACAACTCATTAGCTAATTGGTTAAATGCTAAATTCATTCCCCGCTTTATAAATTATACCACCTTGCTTCCCAAGAACCAATTTAATTTTATCAAACAATTACAATTCGTCAATAGTAATACTAACAATATTATTATCTAGACATTTTAAAATACTAAATTCGGCAACTAAACTCCTCGAAGCACATCTCAGACCTATCCTTCACACTATGGACTAACGAATACTAGACGACGCTATTAATTTCACACAACTAGATTCACCCCTATTGACACCTAAGACTAACATATGGATCAAAAACAACTAACACATTTAATCTTATCGGCTTAATACTTAAATACTAAACCTCTCCCTCGCATCGCTAATTGAATCACACATCGTCTATAAGTTTATCAATACAATCTCACTCGACATCCCCGTATAGAAATATACTCTTCACATCATCCGAAACCTAAACTTTACTAGCGAAACAAATACGATGCCACAAGCGAAGAGTTATTTTCACAAGCATCTAACACCACCACAATACGCCAGTGCTATCGACAAGAGAAACGACGTAACAAACGTGTCTAACCAAATCCATCCGACCAATAGCGGAAGTAACGAATCAGCTTACCACATCACAATTCGTCTTGATATCGGCGAGAACGATGACGATGATCACCGATTCACCTAGTTCACCAGACACCTACCAAGTGACGCACACGGCCTCACTTCATTTCTTTCTTCATCGCCCAAACACGGGGATTTCGGCGTGCACCCAGAACGCGGACGGCGTGCAGTGGCTGACGGGGTCGCGGATGAGGAACGATGATGAACTCTGGTTCAGGCGTTTTGTTGAGCACCTGGCGAGCGCCATTTCGGGCTTTACTTTCTTCTATACTCCACACCCATTCCTTAGTGCGTCGGCTGGAGACGAGGGACGCAACGCACAGGGAGACAACCATGATGTCGATGACAGCGTGCACGCAGGTTCCACCACTCGGCAAGCCAGGCGAGCTAGACAGGACTCATGGCAAGCTCCATGACGAGGAAATCTGCTCCAGGGAGCCGAACGCGAGAGGCGGAGAGAAGTGGGCTTCACCTGGGCACGCAACAGGGAGAAGCTCGGCTGGGAGATGGAGCGCTAGGAGCAAACGCGCCATGCCTGGGAGCTTGGGAAGGGAGGGTCGTGTGCGCGCATAGGAGGCGAGCAAGGGAGAGATCCGAGCGCCATGAAAGATGAGGTTCGACGATTCTACAACGGCCGTGATCGAAGCGAGTACGAACACAGCGAGCAGGGTCCCAAGCTTGACGTGGCCATGGGAGGCAGAGGGAGCTACGCAGTTCGACGAGGCCACGGCCGGACGAGCTGGAGCCAGCGCGCATTGGGAAGCTCCACAGCTGGAGCGAGCTGGGGACTGGGCGCCATGGGAAGCAGTCGCGGCAGGGAGGAGACCTCGGCTGGAAGCGCCGCTGCGCGCAGGGAGAGCCGCGGCGCTCAGCCGTGGGAGCAGTGGAGCGCGCAGGGGCAAGCACTAGAGAAGAAGCGAGCGGCCGAGCTGCTGCAGGGAGGAAGACGCGCGTTAGCACAGGGAAGCTGAGAAAAGCGCGACTGGGGAAGAAATAGATAAGCACCACGCGAGGAAGAAAAAAAATCCTGGACAACGGCTGGAGATGACGACGCGCGCAGGAAAAAAATCAGAGAGAGATAACGTCGTGAGGAGAAAAAATATCTCCACGTCACATGAGAGCTTCAGGGCGAGCGGTGCTGGCTAGAGTATCGTACGAACTTGAGTACCGGAGACAAGAGTCCAGGCGGTGGGATAAATGGAAAAGAGAATTTCACATTTTCTTTTAAAAAAACAGTGTACATATAAATAAAGATTCCAAGATTAGAGTTAAAAAAGGATAATAAATAGTTGAATCAAAACAATATCGGCCACAATATTTAAATATTATTTGATTTGTTAAATACTTCCACAATCAGATGAATCTTTACCAACTATTTGTATCCGAAGATTTATATTTAGGCGAGAAACATACGGACCGAATTAAACGGATTTTGGCTTCCATATTTAGTCGGCGCTTAACTCGTCTAACCTGATAAATCTCATCCACTAATCAAGCACCCGATTTCTTTGTCGAAGACAATGTACTGGAAAACATGCCCAATTATTACTCTTGCGCTCGCCAAAACAGCGTGCTGAGGGATAAATTGGATCATGATCTCGCGCACGATTTTGCGCGATTCGAATTGTTTTAGCCCGAATATTTTAGTCGTCAAGTTCCAACTAATTTGCTCGGGATAAAAATCATCCGAGTGAGTCGGACTTCCGAATTCGTATTCGCGCGAGCGATGAATTTTAAATACTCATCAGACGCACCGGTTTTCGGAACAACTATGTTCCGAACATCACAAAAATTTAGGACGAACCCGGATAAATAGAAGTAAAAATGATGTCGCACTCACGACAAACGGAACAAATGCGATATTAAAATCGCGATAAGCGAGGATGATTAAAATTAAAAATCTGTTTTATCCACTGATATTGCGTGCTTAAATCCGTACTCGTTGTCGAGCGGAATATAAACACCTGGGGTGTTACAGTCCTCCCCCTTAAAAGAATCTCGTCCCGAGATTTGGAGCGAAAGACTTCTAGGGGTAGAGAAGCATGTATCCCACGTCCATATCAACGGTAACCTTAAGACAGTCCGAAGCGAAAGCGAGTGCCTCAGGATGGTTTGAACCAACGTGAGTTTAGATAACTCGATAAAACAATCTCTAAACTCAAACTTTATTCACAATGCAGTTACAAGTTAGTAAAAACCAACTTGTTGAACTACTTTTGACATTGAGCAAGTTCTCTCAGTACCATCGGTATGCCAAGGGTTGAGAGTTCACTCTTGTTACAGGAGATTATGCACTTGGGTAGAAATCCATTTGGTCAGGTTGTTCATCCGTTTCTTTATGCGAGATGAACTAACTTGGTTAGGAATTACATGGATTAAATAAAAGAGCAAATGAACAAACTCCTGCATCTCAGTAGCACGGGAAGCAGATCTCTATCTTGAGAGCTAATCAGTTATTTTCCAACACTAAAAGCTCCAAGGCTTCACCTTTACACAAAGGATGTAAAGGGATCTTGTATGAGTAGTCTCTACCAAGATCAAAAGAAATAAGACCACACATGAAAGTGGTATGCCCTTTTGATCCCATAGAGATGATAGATGTTGCTTGGTCACCTCGACAAACAACACCGAAATCGTTTCAAGGAAGGAGTCCACGGAAGATCACACGTCAGGGTAATTCCATAATGGATTATGACTAGAGACTTCGGTACCAGCACGCGCCAAGCAGCATAACCTTGCGTGTACATTCACAAGGGCTCTTAGTGTCGCTGCGGCACCATAAGTCCTTAATCGTGACACCATCACCGAACTAACACCAATAATGAATCTCACATAGAAAAAACAGATTGTGCTAAGATAACACATTGATGTAGTCTCATAATGGATTATGACTACTAACTGTGATACCAGCGCGTGCCAAGTAGCGCAACCATGTGTGTACACTCACAGGAGGCCCTCGGTTTCGTCACGGCACCATCGGTTTTTAGTCATAACACCATTACTAGACGTGACCAATAAGAAATCTCGCGCATCACAAATAGATTGGGCAAGGGTGATAATATACAAAGAGATACTCTACTTGTAAGAATGGTTACAAGTAGAGAGCCAAATAGATTATGGCCCGATGAAATGAACAAGTGAGAGCACCTAGAGGGGGGGTGAATAGGTGATCCTGTGAAACTTTAAAAACTTAAGCCACAAAAACTTGTTAAGTGCTAGTACAATAATCACCAAGTGGCTAGAGAGGAGTCTCAACAAAACACAATACCACAAGAGATCAAACACAGAGATGACACAGTGGTTTATCCCGTGGTTCGGCCAAGACCAACGCTTGCCTACTCCACGTTGTGGCGTCCCAACGGACGAGGGTTGCAATCAACCCCTCTCAAGCGGTCCAAAGACCAACTTGAATACCACGGTGTTTTGCTTTGCCTTTCAATATCCCGTTTACGAGGAATCTCCACAACTTGGAGCCTCTCGCCCTTACACTTGAGATTTACAAGAAATACGGAGTGAGGGATGAAAGCAACACACACAAATCCACAGCAAAATGCGCACACACACGACCAAGAATCGAGCTCAAAAGACTATCTCAAAGTTCTCACTAGAACGGAGCTCGAATCACTGAGAATGACAAACGAATGCGCAAAGACTGAGTGTGGATGATCAAGAATGCTCTAAGGTTGCTTGGTGTACTCCTCCATGCGCCTAGGGGTCCCTTTTATAGCCCCAAGGCAGCTAGGAGCCGTTGAGAGCAAATCTGGAAGGCCAATCTTGCCTTCTGTCATCGGGGGCACCGGACAGTCCGGTGCACACCGGACACTGTCCGGTGCCCGATTTCCTTCCTTAAATAGCGAAGCCGACCGTTGGCAGCCTGAGAGCCGTTGGCGCACCGGACAGTCCGGTGCCGTCTTCTAGCCGTTGGCCCGGCCACGTGTCCCGCGCAGATTGCGCGGCCGACCGTTGGCTCGGTCGACCGTTGGCTCACCGGACAGTCCGGTGCACACCGGACAGTCCGGTGAATTTTAGCCGTACGCCGTCGGCGAATTCCCGAGAGCGGCTACTTCACGCCGAGCCAGCCTGGCGCACCGGACACTGTCCGGTGCACCACCGGACAGTCCGGTGCACCCAAACTGGGCAGACTTTGGCTGCTCGAGCCATCTCTTCTCCAACTCGATTTTTTCTGTTTCCAGCACTTAGACACAATACATTAGTCAATAAAACAATGTACTAAGTCTGAGAAACATACCTTTATCCTTGATTTGTACTTTGTCCACCATTTTACAATTAGGCACCTGTGTTGGGCACTAAATCACCAAAATACTTAGAAATGGCCCAAGGGCACATTTCCCTTTCAATCTCCCCCTTTTTGGTGATTTATGCCAACACAACATAAAGCAAGTAGAGCAAGTACAAAATCAAATCAAATAAGAACTCAAATTGTTTTGATTCACTTTTGACATATATGGATCACTCTATGCCACCACTTGGTTTGTTTTTGCAAATCAAACTCAAATTTCTATCTCTAAGTCAAATACACATGTTAAGACATAAAGAGAGTCATTCTAAGAGAAATTGATTTAAGATTTCAAAAACTCCCCCTTTTTCCCATAATCACTACTTCTCCCCACAAGAAGCCAACTTTTGACAAGAGAGTCAACAAAAGCTCTATTCTACTATTTTCAAAATCTCTCAAGTGGTATCTGATCCATTTGTCGCTTTGGCCTTTATTTTCTCCCCCTTTGGCATCAAGCACCAAAACGAAATCAATCTTGGCCCTATAACCCCATTGCCTCACCAAAATCTTCAATTAAGAGCAAATGGCAATAAGAGTTCATTAGATGAACTTGGAATAGGTTACCCTCTCATCGGAGTGCAGTGGAAGTCTTTCATGGTCCAAGTCCACCTTTTCCCTTTCAATTCTCCTTTGAGACTAAAACAAGCAAACTCAAGCATATGGTTAGTCTCAAAGGGTCAAGTTGTAACACACCTCCCCCTAAAACTGTGCATCACTTTGCAACGGACTTGTGAGGTCCAGGGAGTGTTTGTACAACTTGAGCACCACAATAAGCAACAAGATGCAGAATGAACATGATCAAGGGCATAAACACATGTATGCTACTTTTCAATCCAAGTTCCGCGAATCTAAGATATTGAGCTCACTACGCAGCCTGCAAAAGGTCTTCTCATCTAGAGGCTTGGTAAAGATATCGGCTAGCTGGTTCTCGGTGCTAACATGAAACACTTCGATATCCCCCTTTTGCTGGTGGTCTCTCAAAAAGTGATGCCGGATGTCAATGTGCTTTGTGCGGCTGTGCTCAACAGTATTTTCCGCTATTCGGATAGCACTCTCATTGTCACATAGGAGTGGGACTTTGCTCAGATTGTAGCCAAAGTCCCTAAGGGTTTGCCTCATCCAAAGTAGTTGCGCACAACACTGCCCTGCTGCAACGTACTCGGCCTCAGCGGTGGATAGGGCAACAGAGGTTTGTTTCTTAGAGTTCCATGACACCAGGGACCTTCCTAAGAATTGGCACGTCCCCGATGTACTCTTCCTATCGACCTTACATCCAGCATAGTCGGAATCTGAGTACCCAATCAAGTCAAAGTTAGACCCCTTTGGATACCAGATCCCGAAGCAAGGCATAGCGACTAAATATCGAAGAATTCGCTTCACAGCCACTAAGTGACACTCCTTCGGATCGGATTGAAATCTAGCACACATGCATACGCTAAGCATAATATCCGGTCTACTAGCACATAAATAGAGTAAAGATCCTATCATTGACCGGTATGCTTTTTGATCAACGGACTTACCTCCTTTGTTGAGGTCGGTGTGTCCGTCGGTTCCCATTGGCGTCTTTGCGGGCTTGGCGTCCTTCATCCCAAACCGCTTCAGCAAGTCTTGCGTGTACTTTGTTTGGGAGATGAAAGTGCCGTCCTTGAGTTGCTTCACTTGAAACCCAAGGAAGTAGGTCAACTCGCCCATCATCGACATCTCGAATTTCTGCGTCATTACCCTGCTAAACTCTTCACAAGACTTTTGGTTAGTAGAACCAAATATTATGTCGTCGACATAAATTTGGCACACAAAAAGATCACCATCACAAGTCTTAGTAAAAAGAGTTGGATCGGCTTTCCCAACCTTGAAAGCATTAGCAATTAAAAAGTCTCTAAGGCATT
This sequence comes from Zea luxurians, assembly GCA_029449295.1. Lineage (NCBI taxonomy): Eukaryota > Viridiplantae > Streptophyta > Magnoliopsida > Poales > Poaceae > Zea > Zea luxurians. The sequence continues at coordinate 71,664,206 of JAOPSE010000016.1, read as the reverse complement.
CATACCATGCTCTTGGGGCTTGCTTAAGTCCATAGAGCGCCTTAGAGAGCTTACACACGTGGTCGGGGTACCGTTCATCCTCGAAGCCAGGGGGCTGCTCCACGTACACCTCCTCCTTGATTGGCCCGTTGAGGAAAGCGCTCTTCACATCCATTTGGTACAACCTGAAAGAATGGTGAGCGGCATATGCTAGCAAGATACGAATTGATTCTAGCCTAGCCACAGGAGCAAAAGTCTCCTCAAAGTCCAAACCTGCGACTTGGGCATAACCTTTTGCCACAAGTCGAGCCTTGTTCCTTGTCACCACCCCTTGCTCGTCCTGTTTGTTGCGGAACACCCACTTGGTTCCCACAACATTTTGCTTGGGATGAGGCACCAGTGTCCAAACTTCATTGCGCTTGAAGTTGTTGAGTTCCTCCTGCATGGCCAATACCCAATCCGGATCTAGCAAGGCCTCCTCTACCCTGAAAGGCTCAATAGAAGAGACAAAGGAGTAATGCTCACAAAAATTAACTAATCGAGATCGAGTAGTTACTCCCTTGCTAATGTCACCCAAAATTTGGTCGACGGGATGATCCCTTTGAATCACCGCTCGAACTTGGGTTGGAGGTGCCGGTTGCGCTTCTTCCTCCATCACGTGATCATCTTGTGCTCCCCCTTGATCACACGCCTCCTTTTGATGAACCTGTTCATCGTCTTGAGTTGGGGGATGCACCGTTGTTGAGGAAGAAGGTTGATTTCGTTCATCTTGTTCCTGTGGCCGCACTTCTCCAATCGCCATGGTTCGTATGGCGGCCGTCGGAACATCTTCTTCATCTACATCATCACAATCAACAACTTGCTCTCTTGGAGAGCCATTAGTCTCATCAAATACAACGTCGCTAGAGACTTCAACCAAACCCGATGATTTGTTGAAGACTCTATACGCCTTTGTATTCGAGTCATAACCTAACAAAAACCCTTCTACAGCTTTGGGAGCAAATTTAGAATTTCTACCCTTCTTCACTAGAATGTAGCACCTGCTCCCAAATACACGAAAGTAAGATACATTGGGTTTGTTACCGGTTAGTAGCTCATACGACGTCTTCTTGAGGAGGCGGTGAAGGTAGACCCTGTTGATGGCGTGGCAAGCCGTGTTCACGGCTTCTGACCAAAAACACTCGGGGGTCTTGAACTCTCCAAGCATAGTCCTCGCCATATCAATGAGCGTCCTGTTCTTCCTCTCTACCACACCATTTTGCTGAGGTGTGTAGGGAGCGGAGAACTCGTGCTTGATCCCTTCCTCCTCAAGAAACTCCTCCACTTGAAGGTTCTTGAATTCGGACCCGTTGTCGCTCCTTATCTTCTTCACCTTGAGCTCAAACTCATTTTGAGCTCTCCTTAGGAAGCGCTTGAGGGTCCCTTGAGTTTCAGACTTATCCTGCAAAAAGAACACCCAAGTGAAGCGGGAAAAGTCATCAACAATAACTAGACCATACTTACTTCCTCCTATGCTCAGATAGGCGACGGGTCCGAAGAGGTCCATATGTAGCAGCTCCAGGGGTCTTGATGTTGTCATCACATTCTTGGTGTGATGAGAGTCGCCCACCTGTTTCCCTGCTTGACAAGCTGCACAAGGTCTATCTTTTTCGAAATGAACATTGGTTAGACCTATCACGTGTTCTCCCTTTAGAAGCTTGTGGAGGTTCTTCATCCCCACATGTGCTAAGCGGCGATGCCACAACTAGCCCATGCAAGTCTTAGCCATTAAGCATGCATCTAGACCGGCCTCTTCTTTTGCAAAATCAACTAAGTAAAGTTTGCCGTCTAGTACACCCTTAAAAGCTAGTGAACCATCACATCTTCTAAAGACAGACACATCTACATTTGTAAATAAGCAGTTATATCCCATATTGCATAATTGACTAACAGATAGCAAATTGTAACCAAGAGACTCAACTAGAAACACATTGGAGATTGAGTGCTCATTAGAAATTGCAATTTTACCTAACCCTTTTACCTTGCCTTGATTCCCATCACCGAATATAATTGAATCTTGGGAATCCTTATTTTTGACGTAGGAGGTGAACATCTTCTTCTCCCCCGTCATATGGTTTGTGCATCCGCTGTCGATAATCCAGCTTGAACCCCCGGATGCATAAACCTGCAAGGCAAATTTAGGCTTGGGTTTTAGGTACCCAACTCATGTTGGGTCCTACAAGGTTAGTGCAAATATCCTTAGGGACCCAAATGCAAGTTTTATCTCCCTTGCATTTTGCCCCTAACTTCCTAGCAACTATTTTCCTATCCTTTCTATAAATAGCAAAGGAAGCATTTAAAGCACAATAAATTGTAGAAGGTTCATTCACTACTTTCCTAGGAGCATGAATAATATTCTTTCTAGGCACATGATGAATAGCATTTCTCCTAGACATATTTCTACCATGCATATAGGAAGAACTAGAAGCAAACATGGCATGAGAGTCAAAATCATTATTATAACTCCTATAAGTATTTCTAGTTTGTCTCCTATCTTGATACATAAAAGCATGGTTCTTTTTAGTACTACTAACCATAGGAGCCTTCCCTTTCTCCTTGGCGGAGATAGGAGCCTTATGGCTTGTCAAGTCCTTGGCTTCCCTCTTGTAGCCAAGTCCATCCTTAATTGAGGGGTGTCTACCAATTGTGTAGGCATCCCTTGCAAATTTTAGCTTATCAAAATTACTCTTGCTAGTCTTAAGTTGAGCATTAAGACTAGCCACTTCATCATTTAGTTTTGAAATTGAAACTAAGTGTTCACTACAAGCATCAAAGTCAAAATCTTTACACCTATTACAAGTTTCAACAATTTCTACACAAGAATTAGATTTACTAGCTACTTCTAGTTTAGCACTTAAATCATCATTAACACTTCTTAAGGTAGCAATGGTTTCATGACAAGAAGATAATTCACTAGAGAGCATTTCATTCCTTTTAATTTCAAGAGCAAGAGATTTTTGTGCACTAACAAATTTATCATGCTCCTCATATAAAAGATCCTCTTGATTCTCTAAGATTCTATCCTTTTCATTCAAGGTATCAATCAATTCATTAATCTTAGCTATCTTAGTTCTATCCAGTCCCTTGAATAAACTAGAATAGTCTATTTCATCCTCACTAGACTCATCATCACTAGAAGAATCATAAGTATTGGCATTATGAGTGATTACCTTCTTCTCCCTTGCCATGAGGCAAGTGTGATGCTCGTTGGGGAAGAGAGCCGATTTGTTGAAGGCAGGGGCGGCGAGTCCTTCGTCGTCGGAGTCGGACGAAGAGCAATCCGAATCCCACTCCTTTCCAAGGTGTGCTTCGCCTTTGGCCTTCTTGTAAACCTTCTTGCTTTCTCTCTTCCCATTTTTCCCTTGCTCCTGGTCACTATCATTTTCGGGACAGTTAGCAATAAAATGACCAACCTTACCGCATTTGAAGCATGAGCGCTTTCCCTTTGTCTTGGTCTTGCTTGGCTGCCCCTTGCGACCATTTAGTGTCGTCTTGAATCTCTTGATGATGAGAGCCATCTCTTCATCATTGAGCCCGGCCGCCTCAACTTGCGCCACCTTGCTAGGTAGCGACTCCTTGCTCCTTGTTGCCTTGAGAGCAATGGGTTGAGGCTCGTGGATTGGACCGTTCAACGCGTCGTCGACGTATCTTGCCTCCTTGATCATCATCCGCCCGCTTACGAATTTTCCAAGTACTTCCTCGGGCGTCATCATCGTGTACCTGGGATTCTCACGAATATTGTTCACGAGATGAGGATCAAGAACGGTAAAGGACCTTAGCATTAGGCGGACGACGTCGTGGTCGGTCCATCGCGTGCTTCCGTAGCTCCTTATTTTGTTGATAAGGGTCTTGAGCCGGTTGTACGTTTGAGTTGGCTCCTCTCCCCTTATCATGGCGAATCGTCCAAGCTCGCCCTCCACCAACTCCATCTTGGTGAGCATGGTGATGTCGTTCCCCTCGTGAGAGATCTTGAGGGTGTCCCATATCTGCTTGGCATTGTCCAAGCCGCTCACCTTATTGTACTCTTCCCTGCACAAAGATGCTAAGAGAACAGTAGTAGCTTGTGCATTTCTATGAATTTGTTCATTTATAAGCATAGGGCTATCCGAGCTATCAAATTTCATTCCATTCTCCACAATCTCCCATATGCTTGGATGGAGAGAGAATAAGTGACTACGCATTTTGTGACTCCAAAATCCGTAGTCCTCCCCATCGAAGTGTGGAGGTTTGCCAAGAGGAATGGAAAGCAATTGCGAATTCGAACTATGTGGAATACGAGAATAATCAAATGAAAAGTTCGAATTGACCGTCTTCCTGTAGTCGTTGTCGTCGTCCTTTTGGGAAGAAGTAGATTCATCACTATCGTCGTAGTAGATGATCTCCTTGATGCGCCTAGTCTTCTTCTTCTTCCCTTCCTTCCGTCTATGGCCCGAGCCGGAGTCGGTAGGCTTGTCGTCCTTCGGCTCGTTGACGAAGGATTCCTTCTCTTTGTCGTTGATCACAATTCCCTTCCCCTTAGGATCCATCTCTTCGGGCGGTTAGTCCCTTTTGTGAAGAGAACGGCTCCGATACCAATTGAGAGCACCTAGAGGGGGGGTGAATAGGTGATCCTGTGAAACTTTAAAAACTTAAGCCACAAAAACTTGTTAAGTGTTAGTACAATAATCACCAAGTGGCTAGAGAGGAGTCTCAACAAAACACAATACCACAAGAGATCAAACACAGAGATGACACAGTGGTTTATCCCGTGGTTCGGCCAAGACCAACGCTTGCCTACTCCACGTTGTGGCGTCCCAACGGACGAGGGTTGCAATCAACCCCTCTCAAGCGGTCCAAAGACCAACTTGAATACCACGGTGTTTTGCTTTGCCTTTCAATATCCCGTTTACGAGGAATCTCCACAACTTGGAGCCTCTCGCCCTTACACTTGAGATTTACAAGAAATACGGAGTGAGGGATGAAAGCAACACACACAAATCCACAGCAAAATGCGCACACACACGACCAAGAATCGAGCTCAAAAGACTATCTCAAAGTTCTCACTAGAACGGAGCTCGAATCACTGAGAATGACAAACGAATGCGCAAAGACTGAGTGTGGATGATCAAGAATGCTCTAAGGTTGCTTGGTGTACTCCTCCATGCGCCTAGGGGTCCCTTTTATAGCCCCAAGGCAGCTAGGAGCCGTTGAGAGCAAATCTGGAAGGCCAATCTTGCCTTCTGTCATCGGGGGCACCGGACAGTCCGGTGCACACCGGACACTGTCCGGTGCCCGATTTCCTTCCTTAAATAGCGAAGCCGACCGTTGGCAGCCTGAGAGCCGTTGGCGCACCGGACAGTCCGGTGCCGTCTTCTAGCCGTTGGCCCGGCCACGTGTCCCGCGCAGATTGCGCGGCCGACCGTTGGCCCGGTCGACCGTTGGCTCACCGGACAGTCCGGTGCACACCGGACAGTCCGGTGAATTTTAGCCGTACGCCGTCGGCGAATTCCCGAGAGCGGCTACTTCACGCCGAGCCAGCCTGGCGCACCGGACACTGTCCAGTGCACCACCGGACAGTCCGGTGCACCCAGACTGGGCAGACTTTGGCTGCTCGAGCCATCTCTTCTCCAACTCGATTTTTTCTGTTTCCAGCACTTAGACACAATACATTAGTCAATAAAACAATGTACTAAGTCTGAGAAACATACCTTTATCCTTGATTTGTACTTTGTCCACCATTTTACAATTAGGCACCTGTGTTGGGCACTAAATCACCAAAATACTTAGAAATGGCCCAAGGGCACATTTCCCTTTCAACAAGGCATGGCCATAACCTAAACTTGATGAAAGGAGAACGATGGGAGACTGTTAATTCAGCCCCAAGCATATTTCTATGCCCATCGCAGAGATTACAAGGTCAAGAATGAGTATCTGATTAGATACGGAGGGAAAACAATCATAAGGTTAAGTTGGTATGCCTTCGATAGATATGGGGAAACCAAAGGCATCAAACTCAAGAAATGATAGGACATGTCTTTCCTAGGTTAGGTTGATAAGGTAACATGGCGATCCTTAAGAACAGACAAACTGGATAAGGTACATCAGCCTGCACCAACTGAATAAGGGCATGGTCTAAGATAGAGACATGACTTAAGATTCTTGGTTTCAACCTAAGTACACTTTATGTCCAACGAAGAAATTATCTAAGCATTTATTTGTAAAAGTTTGGGTCAAGGAGGGGTAACGGAAAAATCAGCCTTGATCATGGTTCACCAACTAAGAACATGGCCTAGATTTGGGTTTAGGCAAACAAGTCACTAACTATCTATTAGTACATCAAGCACAAGAGTAAACACCATTTGCACTAATGGTCAAATTAAAACAGCCTGAAAGCTATCTGAACATGTAGCTTTAAGACACCATATTATTTACAATCAATGGTTACTTGAATAAAGATAAGAGAAGCATTTTGGGTGTATAGGTGACAAACAGGATGCAACAATCAAGATGCATGCTCGTCCTATACGTCCTCACTGATTTTGCCAACATAATGTGGCAATAACGTTCTATATCGGTGGCATACGTTCTCTCTCGGTATTTTGCTAGTCGTCAGCTACACATAGGTTTTCGAGGTTAGTGTACCTGCAGAAGATTCCATCACAGCCCATTTTCCCAATGATGCAGTTCACACATGACAGTTTATCACAGTTTATACTCCATATATTGCTATATGGAGGCTAGCTCATCATTAAGCGCCGAGCCACGCATAGGCGCTGTTGCCACACTTTAACCATAGGGCAACTCATTATGGTAACTCACCTTCTTACCTGAGCGTAGGTGCGTCGTTACAAGTACATTACATTTCTCAGTATTCCCATGTCTGTATTTTTGCAGACATGGGGTACTGAATTCCCAGAAAAGTAAATACTCCACATCGCAGTCTTCATATATACATATGTAGAACATGTATATAATCGGACGCCACATTTAAACACTCCCCTAGACCGACGATTGTTCGGTCATGCTCTCACAACTCACCTTACCTGAGTGTCGATCCATTCAAAACTGAATGGCCTCAAAAATAACAATACACATGTATGCAATACCCACCCAGTTGTGGGCTATGGTTTTCAACTAAGCCACCTGATAGTCCTTAGTTTAGGGCTTAACAGAGGATGTCTCTAGCACTATAGTTTTTCAAAACTGTTTTTCAAAGCGAAACAATGTGTTTAGTTAAAAATAGTTTTTTTTTTCAAAACAAAAACTTTTGTTTTGAAAATACGTATGTGACCGTATATACTTAATCCAGCTCCGATACCAGCCTGTGGCAGAACCTCCAAGTTATTAGGCCCACATGCACCTGTCCTTGTCCCAAAGACCTCAGACAGCCATGCATGTGCACCAGATAACTCAACAGGATCTGTCCGATTGCCCCAAGGACATCGGATAAACCACTTTCAACCAGAACCGCGGGATTAAGTAACACAAATCACACATACCAATATTTTTGCAGTAGAAATACTATTACCAAATCTTACAAGTTACAAAAATTTTATATTATTTTATCGGAGTGGTTACAAAAGTATAAGTTTGAAATATATGCTAGCTCAAATGACCATCCTCAATAAGAAGTATAGAAGGGTTACTTAGACTTATAAGAAGGCCGAGCCCACCGACACTTAACACCATCACAGCAGCACAAGGTTAGAACCTGAAAAACAACAGGGAATAAAACCTGAGTACGGAATTACTCAGCAAGACTTACCCGACTAAAGAAAAGACTCTCAAGGGTATGCTGCCTAGAGGGGTTCAAGGAAAGGCTTATCAAGAATCAAGGACTCTGTTTTGCAGAAAAGCTTACTATGAGTGGATCCTTAAAAATCCATTTTTAATGTCAGGTTAAGTAAAATTACCTGCATCTAGAGTTCTGTCTACCCTAGTTCAAGCACTTGACCTGCACTAGCCAATTTCTTAACAACCCTTAATCTTTACTGGAGTTCTACGTATAAGTCAGTGACCAAGTCTTCATAAACGCGAAGGTACGGCGATCCGAATCGATTATACTCAGCTGAGGATCTCCAATCACACGACATATGTAGCACTTAACCCTTGCATATGTCAACCCGCCACCGGGGTTCTTAAGACCAGATCAGGTTCACGCAAACCGAGAGCACAGATACACCACCGTCCAGCCTCTTGCTACGGAGGGTACACGCTACTCTCGCCACCGCTCCACGCCCATTTCGTGTTATCTTATTCTGGCCTTAGTCTTCCCGAGGCAAGGCTTACCCATGACGAGGCATGTGACCAATTAAAGGGTCCTCGGTCAGCAGGCCTACATCGACACGGTCCTTAATCGACTCAGACAGAGACACTACACCGAGACTCTCTTCTCGTGCAAGTCACCCGCCTGGTCTCAGCTTAATCATTTCAACCCAAAGTTTGGTACCTGGCAGAGGTACATCTTTTCCAACGTTGAATCCATCACGGCCATGATGGATCCACCATCAAGTTTTATTTTCAAAACATCCCTCCCACTTTGCCAATCATCTTTTGTAAAACAAAACCTTTTGTTTTGCTAGAGCAATACTAAGCATAGTAAAAACCTTTTGTGAAAACAGGGTTTCAAGGAAGGTAATCAAGTTCAAGGAAGGAAATGCAGGAATTGTTTAAGCATTCAACTCCTATTACCTAATGCATCAATCAAGTGAGAAAGATTTTAAAAACATCAAGGAAGGTGGCAAATGCACCGGAGCTTGCCTGAGTAACACTAGGTTAGTGTTGTTAGGTGACGTCCGCTTGACGAGTATTCTTCGACCGAGCACTTGCTTGATTTAACCATCTTCAGGTTGATTCATCAACTTCATCTTGCGGATTAGCCCGCGCTTGGGGTCGACTTGAATCGTCTTCCGCATCACGTGATTAATTAACGTACCTGAATGAAATGCATTATGCACATGAATGCATATAAACATATATATCGCAAACCTAAATAGTGCTACGCGATAGCGAACAAAACACCTAGCGGCGAGGGGTTGTACCGTTTTATTCGGAAACACTAGTTATCAGCGTACGACTAAGCACAATAATCACGGTTTTCTAGATTAAACGAACCTAACGCAAACATCACGAACAACACATTAAACATAATCAGCCTAAACACAACTCATTAGCTAATTGGTTAAATGCTAAATTCATTCCCCGCTTTATAAATTATACCACCTTGCTTCCCAAGAACCAATTTAATTTTATCAAACAATTACAATTCGTCAATAGTAATACTAACAATATTATTGTCTAGACATTTTAAAATACTAAATTTAACCTACGCGTCACCGAAATACTATATTCTACAAAATAGAACTAGTTCGAATATATTCGACAACTAAACTCCTCGAAGCACATCTCAGACCTATCCTTCACACTACGGACTAACGAATACTAGACGACGCTATTAATTTCACACAACTAGATTCACCCCTATTGACACCTAAGACTAACATATGGATCAAAAACAACTAACACATTTAATCTTATCGGCTTAATACTTAAATACTAAACCTCTCCCTCGCATCGCTAATTGAATCACACATCGTCTATAAGTTTATCAATACAATCTCACTCGACATCCCCGTATAGAAATATACTCTTCACATCATCCGAAACCTAAACTTTACTAGCGAAACAAATACGATGCCACAAGCGAAGAGTTATTTTCACAAGCATCTAACACGACCACAATACGCTAGTGCTATCGACAAGAGAAACGACGTAACTAACGTGTCTAACCAAATCCATCCAACCAATAGCGGAAGTAACGAATCAGCTTACCACATCAAAATTCGTCTTGATATCAGCGAGAACGATGACGATGATCACCGATTCACCTAGTTCACCGGACACCTACCAAGTGACGCACACGGCCTCACTTCATTTCTTTCTTCATCGCCCAAACACGGGGATTTCGGCGTGCACCCAGAACGCGGACGGCGTGCAGTGGCTGGCGGGGTCACGGATGAGGAACGATGATGAACTCTAGTTCAGGCGTTTTGTTGAGCACCTGGGGAGCGCTATTTCTGGCTTTACTTTCTTCTATACTCCACACCCATTCCTTAGTGCGTCGGCTGGAGACGAGGGACGCAACGCACAGGGAGACAACCATGGTATCGATGACAGCGTGCACGCAGGTTCCACCACTCGGCAAGCCAGGCGAGCTGGACAGGACTCATGGCAAGCTCCATGACGAGGAAATCTGCTCCAGGGAGCCAAACGCGAGAGGCAGAGAGAAGTGGGCTTCACCTGAGCGCGCAACAGGGAGAAGCTCGGCTGGGAGATGGAGCGCTAGGAGCAAACGCGCCATGCCTGGGAGCTTGGGAAGGGAGGGTCGCGTGCGCGCATAGGAGGCGAGCAAGGGCGAGATCCGAGCGCCATGAAAGATGAGGTTACGGCGGCCGTGATCGAAGCGAGTACAAACACAGCGAGCAGGGTCCCAAGCTTGATGCGGCCATGGGAGGCAGAGGGAGCTACGCAGTTCGACGAGGCCGCGGCCGGACGAGCTGGAGCCAGCGCGCATAGGGAAGCTCCACGGCTGGAGCGAGCTGGGGACTGGGTGCCATGGGAAGCAGTCGCGGCAGGGAGGAGACCTCGGCTGGAAGCACCGCTGCGCGCAGGGAGAGCCGCGGCACTCAGCCGTGGGAGCAGTGGAGCGCGCAGGGGCGAGCACTAGAGAAGAAGCAAGCGGCCGAGCTGCTGCAGGGAGGAAGACGCGCGTTAGCACAGGGAAGCTCAGAGAAGCGCGACTGGGGAAGAAATAGATAAGCACCGCGCGAGGAAGAAAAAAAATCCTAGACAACGGCTGAAGATGACGACGTGCGCAGGAAAAAAATCAGAGAGAGATAACGTCGTGAGGAGAAAAAAATCTCCATGCCGCAGGAGAGCTTCAGGGCGAGCGGTGCTGGCTAGAGTATCGTACGAACTTGAGTACCGGAGACAAGAGTCCAGGCGGTGGGATAAATGAGAAAAGAGAATTTCACATTTTCTTTTAAAAAAACAGTGTACCTATAAATAAGGATTCCAAGATTAGAGTTAAAAAAGATAATAAATAGTTGAATCAAAACAATATCGGTCACAATATTTAGATATTATTTGATTTGTTAAATACTTCCACAATCAGATGAATCTTTACCAACTATTTATATCCGAAGATTTATATTTAGGCGAGAAACATACGGACCGAATTAAACGGATTTTGGCTTCCATATTTAGTCGGCGCTTAACTCGTCTAACCTGATAAATCTCATCCACTAATCAAGCACCCGATTTCTTTGTCGAAGACAATGTACTGGAAAACATGCCCAATTATTACTCTTGCGCTCGCCAAAACAGCGTGCTGAGGGATAAATTGGATCATGATCTCGCGCACGATTTTGCGCGATTCGAATTGTTTTAGCCCGAATATTTTAGTCGTCAAGTTCCAACTAATTTGCTCGGGATAAAAATCATCCGAGTGAGTCGGACTTCCGAATTCGTATTCGCGCGAGTGATGAATTTTAAATACTCATCAGACGCACCGGTTTTCGGAACAACTATGTTCCGAACATCACAAAAATTTAGGACGAACCCGGATAAATAGAAGTAAAAATGATGTCGCACTCACGACAAACGGAACAAATGCGATATTAAAATCGCGATAAGCGAGGATGATTAAAATTAAAAATCTGTTTTATCCACTGATATTGCGTGCTTAAATCCGTACTCGTTGTCGAGCGGAATATAAACACCTGGGGTGTTACAGTCCTCCCCCTTAAAAGAATCTCGTCCCGAGATTTGGAGCGAAAGACTTCTAGGGGTAGAGAAGCATGTATCCCACGTCCATATCAACGGTAACCTTAAGACAGTCCGAAGCGAAAGCGAGTGCCTCAGGATGGTTTGAACCAACGTGAGTTTAGATAACTCGATAAAACAATCTCTAAACTCAAACTTTATTCACAATGCAGTTACAAGTTAGTAAAAACCAACTTGTTGAACTACTTTTGACATTGAGCAAGTTCTCTCAGTACCATCGGTATGCCAAGGGTTGAGAGTTCACTCTTGTTACAGGAGATTATGCACTTGGGTAGAAATCCATTTGGTCAGGTTGTTCATCCGTTTCTTTATGCGAGATGAACTAACTTGGTTAGGAATTACATGGATTAAATAAAAGAGCAAATGAACAAACTCCTGCATCTCAGTAGCACGGGAAGCAGATCTCTATCTTGAGAGCTAATCAGTTATTTTCCAACACTAAAAGCTCCAAGGCTTCACCTTTACACAAAGGATGTAAAGGGATCTTGTATGAGTAGTCTCTACCAAGATCAAAAGAAATAAGACCACACATGAAAGTGGTATGCCCTTTTGATCCCATAGAGATGATAGATGTTGCTTGGTCACCTCGACAAACAACACCGAAATCGTTTCAAGGAAGGAGTCCACGGAAGATCACACGTCAGGGTAATTCCATAATGGATTATGACTAGAGACTTCGGTACCAGCACGCGCCAAGCAGCATAACCTTGCGTGTACATTCACAAGGGCTCTTAGTGTCGCTGCGGCACCATAAGTCCTTAATCGTGACACCATCACCGAACTAACACCAATAATGAATCTCACATAGCAAAAACAGATTGTGCTAAGATAACACATTGATGTAGTCTCATAATGGATTATGACTACTAACTGTGATACCAGCGCGTGCCAAGTAGCGCAACCATGTGTGTACACTCACAGGAGGCCCTCGGTTTCGTCACGGCACCATCGGTTTTTAGTCATAACACCATTACTAGACGTGACCAATAAGAAATCTCGCGCATCACAAATAGATTGGGCAAGGGTGATAATATACAAAGAGATACTCTACTTGTAAGAATGGTTACAAGTAGAGAGCCAAATAGATTATGGCCCGATGAAATGAACAAGTGAGAGCACCTAGAGGGGGGGTGAATAGGTGATCCTGTGAAACTTTAAAAACTTAAGCCACAAAAACTTGTTAAGTGCTAGTACAATAATCACCAAGTGGCTAGAGAGGAGTCTCAACAAAACACAATACCACAAGAGATCAAACACAGAGATGACACAGTGGTTTATCCCGTGGTTCGGCCAAGACCAACGCTTGCCTACTCCACGTTGTGGCGTCCCAACGGACGAGGGTTGCAATCAACCCCTCTCAAGCGGTCCAAAGACCAACTTGAATACCACGGTGTTTTGCTTTGCCTTTCAATATCCCGTTTACGAGGAATCTCCACAACTTGGAGCCTCTCGCCCTTACACTTGAGATTTACAAGAAATACGGAGTGAGGGATGAAAGCAACACACACAAATCCACAGCAAAATGCGCACACACACGACCAAGAATCGAGCTCAAAAGACTATCTCAAAGTTCTCACTAGAACGGAGCTCGAATCACTGAGAATGACAAACGAATGCGCAAAGACTGAGTGTGGATGATCAAGAATGCTCTAAGGTTGCTTGGTGTACTCCTCCATGCGCCTAGGGGTCCCTTTTATAGCCCCAAGGCAGCTAGGAGCCGTTGAGAGCAAATCTGGAAGGCCAATCTTGCCTTCTGTCATCGGGGGCACCGGACAGTCCGGTGCACACCGGACACTGTCCGGTGCCCGATTTCCTTCCTTAAATAGCGAAGCCGACCGTTGGCAGCCTGAGAGCCGTTGGCGCACCGGACAGTCCGGTGCCGTCTTCTAGCCGTTGGCCCGGCCACGTGTCCCGCGCAGATTGCGCGGCCGACCGTTGGCTCGGTCGACCGTTGGCTCACCGGACAGTCCGGTGCACACCGGACAGTCCGGTGAATTTTAGCCGTACGCCGTCGGCGAATTCCCGAGAGCGGCTACTTCACGCCGAGCCAGCCTGGCGCACCGGACACTGTCCGGTGCACCACCGGACAGTCCGGTGCACCCAAACTGGGCAGACTTTGGCTGCTCGAGCCATCTCTTCTCCAACTCGATTTTTTCTGTTTCCAGCACTTAGACACAATACATTAGTCAATAAAACAATGTACTAAGTCTGAGAAACATACCTTTATCCTTGATTTGTACTTTGTCCACCATTTTACAATTAGGCACCTGTGTTGGGCACTAAATCACCAAAATACTTAGAAAAGGCCCAAGGGCACATTTCCCTTTCAATCTCCCCCTTTTTGGTGATTTATGCCAACACAACATAAAGCAAGTAGAGCAAGTACAAAATCAAATCAAATAAGAACTCAAAATTGTTTTGATTCACTTTTGACATATATGGATCACTCTATGCCACCACTTGGTTTGTTTTTGCAAATCAAACTCAAATTTCTATCTCTAAGTCAAATACACATGTTAAGACATAAAGAGAGTCATTCTAAGAGAAATTGATTTAAGATTTCAAAAACTCCCCCTTTTTCCCATAATCACTACTTCTCCCCACAAGAAGCCAACTTTTGACAAGAGAGTCAACAAAAGCTCTATTCTACTATTTTCAAAATCTCTCAAGTGGTATCTGATCCATTTGTCGCTTTGGCCTTTATTTTCTCCCCCTTTGGCATCAAGCACCAAAACGAAATCAATCTTGGCCCTATAACCCCATTGCCTCACCAAAATCTTCAATTAAGAGCAAATGGCAATAAGAGTTCATTAGATGAACTTGGAATAGGTTACCCTCTCATCGGAGTGCAGTGGAAGTCTTTCATGGTCCAAGTCCACCTTTTCCCTTTCAATTCTCCTTTGAGACTAAAACAAGCAAACTCAAGCATATGGTTAGTCTCAAAGGGTCAAGTTGTAACACACCTCCCCCTAAAACTGTGCATCACTTTGCAACGGACTTGTGAGGTCCAGGGAGTGTTTGTACAACTTGAGCACCACAATAAGCAACAAGATGCAGAATGAACATGATCAAGGGCATAAACACATGTATGCTACTTTTCAATCCAAGTTCCGCGAATCTAAGATATTGAGCTCACTACGCAGCCTGCAAAAGGTCTTCTCATCTAGAGGCTTGGTAAAGATATCGGCTAGCTGGTTCTCGGTGCTAACATGAAACACTTCGATATCCCCCTTTTGCTGGTGGTCTCTCAAAAAGTGATGCCGGATGTCAATGTGCTTTGTGCGGCTGTGCTCAACAGTATTTTCCGCTATTCGGATAGCACTCTCATTGTCACATAGGAGTGGGACTTTGCTCAGATTGTAGCCAAAGTCCCTAAGGGTTTGCCTCATCCAAAGTAGTTGCGCACAACACTGCCCTGCTGCAACGTACTCGGCCTCAGCGGTGGATAGGGCAACAGAGGTTTGTTTCTTAGAGTTCCATGACACCAGGGACCTTCCTAAGAATTGGCACGTCCCCGATGTACTCTTCCTATCGACCTTACATCCAGCATAGTCGGAATCTGAGTACCCAATCAAGTCAAAGTTAGACCCCTTTGGATACCAGATCCCGAAGCAAGGCATAGCGACTAAATATCGAAGAATTCGCTTCACAGCCACTAAGTGACACTCCTTCGGATCGGATTGAAATCTAGCACACATGCATACGCTAAGCATAATATCCGGTCTACTAGCACATAAATAGAGTAAAGATCCTATCATTGACCGGTATGCTTTTTGATCAACGGACTTACCTCCTTTGTTGAGGTCGGTGTGTCCGTCGGTTCCCATTGGCGTCTTTGCGGGCTTGGCGTCCTTCATCCCAAACCGCTTCAGCAAGTCTTGCGTGTACTTTGTTTGGGAGATGAAAGTGCCGTCCTTGAGTTGCTTCACTTGAAACCCAAGGAAGTAGGTCAACTCGCCCATCATCGACATCTCGAATTTCTGCGTCATTACCCTGCTAAACTCTTCACAAGACTTTTGGTTAGTAGAACCAAATATTATGTCGTCGACATAAATTTGGCACACAAAAAGATCACCATCACAAGTCTTAGTAAAAAGAGTTGGATCGGCTTTCCCAACCTTGAAAGCATTAGCAATTAAAAAGTCTCTAAGGCATTCATACCATGCTCTTGGGGCTTGCTTAAGTCCATAGAGCGCCTTAGAGAGCTTACACACGTGGTCGGGGTACCGTTCATCCTCGAAGCCAGGGGGCTGCTCCACGTACACCTCCTCCTTGATTGGCCCGTTGAGGAAAGCGCTCTTCACATCCATTTGGTACAACCTGAAAGAATGGTGAGCGGCATATGCTAGCAAGATACGAATTGATTCTAGCCTAGCCACAGGAGCAAAAGTCTCCTCAAAGTCCAAACCTGCGACTTGGGCATAACCTTTTGCCACAAGTCGAGCCTTGTTCCTTGTCACCACCCCTTGCTCGTCCTGTTTGTTGCGGAACACCCACTTGGTTCCCACAACATTTTGCTTGGGATGAGGCACCAGTGTCCAAACTTCATTGCGCTTGAAGTTGTTGAGTTCCTCCTGCATGGCCAATACCCAATCCGGATCTAGCAAGGCCTCCTCTACCCTGAAAGGCTCAATAGAAGAGACAAAGGAGTAATGCTCACAAAAATTAACTAATCGAGATCGAGTAGTTACTCCCTTGCTAATGTCACCCAAAATTTGGTCGACGGGATGATCCCTTTGAATCACCGCTCGAACTTGGGTTGGAGGTGCCGGTTGCGCTTCTTCCTCCATCACGTGATCATCTTGTGCTCCCCCTTGATCACACGCCTCCTTTTGATGAACCTGTTCATCGTCTTGAGTTGGGGGATGCACCGTTGTTGAGGAAGAAGGTTGATTTCGTTCATCTTGTTCCTGTGGCCGCACTTCTCCAATCGCCATGGTTCGTATGGCGGCCGTCGGAACATCTTCTTCATCTACATCATCACAATCAACAACTTGCTCTCTTGGAGAGCCATTAGTCTCATCAAATACAACGTCGCTAGAGACTTCAACCAAACCCGATGATTTGTTGAAGACTCTATACGCCTTTGTATTCGAGTCATAACCTAACAAAAACCCTTCTACAGCTTTGGGAGCAAATTTAGAATTTCTACCCTTCTTCACTAGAATGTAGCACCTGCTCCCAAATACACGAAAGTAAGATACATTGGGTTTGTTACCGGTTAGTAGCTCATACGACGTCTTCTTGAGGAGGCGGTGAAGGTAGACCCTGTTGATGGCGTGGCAAGCCGTGTTCACGGCTTCTGACCAAAAACACTCGGGGGTCTTGAACTCTCCAAGCATAGTCCTCGCCATATCAATGAGCGTCCTGTTCTTCCTCTCTACCACACCATTTTGCTGAGGTGTGTAGGGAGCGGAGAACTCGTGCTTGATCCCTTCCTCCTCAAGAAACTCCTCCACTTGAAGGTTCTTGAATTCGGACCCGTTGTCGCTCCTTATCTTCTTCACCTTGAGCTCAAACTCATTTTGAGCTCTCCTTAGGAAGCGCTTGAGGGTCCCTTGAGTTTCAGACTTATCCTGCAAAAAGAACACCCAAGTGAAGCGGGAAAAGTCATCAACAATAACTAGACCATACTTACTTCCTCCTATGCTCAGATAGGCGACGGGTCCGAAGAGGTCCATATGTAGCAGCTCCAGGGGTCTTGATGTTGTCATCACATTCTTGGTGTGATGAGAGTCGCCCACCTGTTTCCCTGCTTGACAAGCTGCACAAGGTCTATCTTTTTCGAAATGAACATTGGTTAGACCTATCACGTGTTCTCCCTTTAGAAGCTTGTGGAGGTTCTTCATCCCCACATGTGCTAAGCGGCGATGCCACAACTAGCCCATGCAAGTCTTAGCCATTAAGCATGCATCTAGACCGGCCTCTTCTTTTGCAAAATCAACTAAGTAAAGTTTGCCGTCTAGTACACCCTTAAAAGCTAGTGAACCATCACATCTTCTAAAGACAGACACATCTACATTTGTAAATAAGCAGTTATATCCCATATTGCATAATTGACTAACAGATAGCAAATTGTAACCAAGAGACTCAACTAGAAACACATTGGAGATTGAGTGCTCATTAGAAATTGCAATTTTACCTAACCCTTTTACCTTGCCTTGATTCCCATCACCGAATATAATTGAATCTTGGGAATCCTTATTTTTGACGTAGGAGGTGAACATCTTCTTCTCCCCCGTCATATGGTTTGTGCATCCGCTGTCGATAATCCAGCTTGAACCCCCGGATGCATAAACCTGCAAGGCAAATTTAGGCTTGGGTTTTAGGTACCCAACTCATGTTGGGTCCTACAAGGTTAGTGCAAATATCCTTAGGGACCCAAATGCAAGTTTTATCTCCCTTGCATTTTGCCCCTAACTTCCTAGCAACTATTTTCCTATCCTTTCTATAAATAGCAAAGGAAGCATTTAAAGCACAATAAATTGTAGAAGGTTCATTCACTACTTTCCTAGGAGCATGAATAATATTCTTTCTAGGCACATGATGAATAGCATTTCTCCTAGACATATTTCTACCATGCATATAGGAAGAACTAGAAGCAAACATGGCATGAGAGTCAAAATCATTATTATAACTCCTATAAGTATTTCTAGTTTGTCTCCTATCTTGATACATAAAAGCATGGTTCTTTTTAGTACTACTAACCATAGGAGCCTTCCCTTTCTCCTTGGCGGAGATAGGAGCCTTATGGCTTGTCAAGTCCTTGGCTTCCCTCTTGTAGCCAAGTCCATCCTTAATTGAGGGGTGTCTACCAATTGTGTAGGCATCCCTTGCAAATTTTAGCTTATCAAAATTACTCTTGCTAGTCTTAAGTTGAGCGTTAAGACTAGCCACTTCATCATTTAGTTTTGAAATTGAAACTAAGTGTTCACTACAAGCATCAAAGTCAAAATCTTTACACCTATTACAAGTTTCAACAATTTCTACACAAGAATTAGATTTACTAGCTACTTCTAGTTTAGCACTTAAATCATCATTAACACTTCTTAAGGTAGCAATGGTTTC
This sequence comes from Zea luxurians, assembly GCA_029449295.1. Lineage (NCBI taxonomy): Eukaryota > Viridiplantae > Streptophyta > Magnoliopsida > Poales > Poaceae > Zea > Zea luxurians. The sequence goes on along the minus strand of JAOPSE010000016.1, from coordinate 71,645,297 downwards.
ATGACAAGAAGATAATTCACTAGAGAGCATTTCATTCCTTTTAATTTCAAGAGCAAGAGATTTTTGTGCACTAACAAATTTATCATGCTCCTCATATAAAAGATCCTCTTGATTCTCTAAGATTCTATCCTTTTCATTCAAGGTATCAATCAATTCATTAATCTTAGCTATCTTAGTTCTATCCAGTCCCTTGAATAAACTAGAATAGTCTATTTCATCCTCACTAGACTCATCATCACTAGAAGAATCATAAGTATTGGCATTATGAGTGATTACCTTCTTCTCCCTTGCCATGAGGCAAGTGTGATGCTCGTTGGGGAAGAGAGCCGATTTGTTGAAGGCAGGGGCGGCGAGTCCTTCGTCGTCGGAGTCGGACGAAGAGCAATCCGAATCCCACTCCTTTCCAAGGTGTGCTTCGCCTTTGGCCTTCTTGTAAACCTTCTTGCTTTCTCTCTTCCCATTTTTCCCTTGCTCCTGGTCACTATCATTTTCGGGACAGTTAGCAATAAAATGACCAACCTTACCGCATTTGAAGCATGAGCGCTTTCCCTTTGTCTTGGTCTTGCTTGGCTGCCCCTTGCGACCATTTAGTGTCGTCTTGAATCTCTTGATGATGAGAGCCATCTCTTCATCATTGAGCCCGGCCGCCTCAACTTGCGCCACCTTGCTAGGTAGCGACTCCTTGCTCCTTGTTGCCTTGAGAGCAATGGGTTGAGGCTCGTGGATTGGACCGTTCAACGCGTCGTCGACGTATCTTGCCTCCTTGATCATCATCCGCCCGCTTACGAATTTTCCAAGTACTTCCTCGGGCGTCATCATCGTGTACCTGGGATTCTCACGAATATTGTTCACGAGATGAGGATCAAGAACGGTAAAGGACCTTAGCATTAGGCGGACGACGTCGTGGTCGGTCCATCGCGTGCTTCCGTAGCTCCTTATTTTGTTGATAAGGGTCTTGAGCCGGTTGTACGTTTGAGTTGGCTCCTCTCCCCTTATCATGGCGAATCGTCCAAGCTCGCCCTCCACCAACTCCATCTTGGTGAGCATGGTGATGTCGTTCCCCTCGTGAGAGATCTTGAGGGTGTCCCATATCTGCTTGGCATTGTCCAAGCCGCTCACCTTATTGTACTCTTCCCTGCACAAAGATGCTAAGAGAACAGTAGTAGCTTGTGCATTTCTATGAATTTGTTCATTTATAAGCATAGGGCTATCCGAGCTATCAAATTTCATTCCATTCTCCACAATCTCCCATATGCTTGGATGGAGAGAGAATAAGTGACTACGCATTTTGTGACTCCAAAATCCGTAGTCCTCCCCATCGAAGTGTGGAGGTTTGCCAAGAGGAATGGAAAGCAATTGCGAATTCGAACTATGTGGAATACGAGAATAATCAAATGAAAAGTTCGAATTGACCGTCTTCCTGTAGTCGTTGTCGTCGTCCTTTTGGGAAGAAGTAGATTCATCACTATCGTCGTAGTAGATGATCTCCTTGATGCGCCTAGTCTTCTTCTTCTTCCCTTCCTTCCGTCTATGGCCCGAGCCGAAGTCGGTAGGCTTGTCGTCCTTCGGCTCGTTGACGAAGGATTCCTTCTCTTTGTCGTTGATCACAATTCCCTTCCCCTTAGGATCCATCTCTTCGGGCGGTTAGTCCCTTTTGTGAAGAGAACGGCTCCGATACCAATTGAGAGCACCTAGAGGGGGGGGTGAATAGGTGATCCTGTGAAACTTTAAAAACTTAAGCCACAAAAACTTGTTAAGTGTTAGTACAATAATCACCAAGTGGCTAGAGAGGAGTCTCAACAAAACACAATACCACAAGAGATCAAACACAGAGATGACACAGTGGTTTATCCCGTGGTTCGGCCAAGACCAACGCTTGCCTACTCCACGTTGTGGCGTCCCAACGGACGAGGGTTGCAATCAACCCCTCTCAAGCGGTCCAAAGACCAACTTGAATACCACGGTGTTTTGCTTTGCCTTTCAATATCCCGTTTACGAGGAATCTCCACAACTTGGAGCCTCTCGCCCTTACACTTGAGATTTACAAGAAATACGGAGTGAGGGATGAAAGCAACACACACAAATCCACAGCAAAATGCGCACACACACGACCAAGAATCGAGCTCAAAAGACTATCTCAAAGTTCTCACTAGAACGGAGCTCGAATCACTGAGAATGACAAACGAATGCGCAAAGACTGAGTGTGGATGATCAAGAATGCTCTAAGGTTGCTTGGTGTACTCCTCCATGCGCCTAGGGGTCCCTTTTATAGCCCCAAGGCAGCTAGGAGCCGTTGAGAGCAAATCTGGAAGGCCAATCTTGCCTTCTGTCATCGGGGGCACCGGACAGTCCGGTGCACACCGGACACTGTCCGGTGCCCGATTTCCTTCCTTAAATAGCGAAGCCGACCGTTGGCAGCCTGAGAGCCGTTGGCGCACCGGACATGTCCGGTGCACACCGGACAGTCCGGTGCCGTCTTCTAGCCGTTGGCCCGGCCACGTGTCCCGCGCAGATTGCGCGGCCGACCGTTGGCCCGGTCGACCGTTGGCTCACCGGACAGTCCGGTGCACACCGGACAGTCCGGTGAATTTTAGCCGTACGCCGTCGGCGAATTCCCGAGAGCGGCTACTTCACGCCGAGCCAGCCTGGCGCACCGGACACTGTCCAGTGCACCACCGGACAGTCCGGTGCACCCAGACTGGGCAGACTTTGGCTGCTCGAGCCATCTCTTCTCCAACTCGATTTTTTCTGTTTCCAGCACTTAGACACAATACATTAGTCAATAAAACAATGTACTAAGTCTGAGAAACATACCTTTATCCTTGATTTGTACTTTGTCCACCATTTTACAATTAGGCACCTGTGTTGGGCACTAAATCACCAAAATACTTAGAAATGGCCCAAGGGCACATTTCCCTTTCAACAAGGCATGGCCATAACCTAAACTTGATGAAAGGAGAACGATGGGAGACTGTTAATTCAGCCCCAAGCATATTTCTATGCCCATCGCAGAGATTACAAGGTCAAGAATGAGTATCTGATTAGATACGGAGGGAAAACAATCATAAGGTTAAGTTGGTATGCCTTCGATAGATATGGGGAAACCAAAGGCATCAAACTCAAGAAATGATAGGACATGTCTTTCCTAGGTTAGGTTGATAAGGTAACATGGCGATCCTTAAGAACAGACAAACTGGATAAGGTACATCAGCCTGCACCAACTGAATAAGGGCATGGTCTAAGATAGAGACATGACTTAAGATTCTTGGTTTAAACCTAAGTACACTTTATGTCCAACGAAGAAATTATCTAAGCATTTATTTGTAAAAGTTTGGGTCAAGGAGGGGTAACGGAAAAATCAGCCTTGATCATGGTTCACCAACTAAGAACATGGCCTAGATTTGGGTTTAGGCAAACAAGTCACTAACTATCTATTAGTACATCAAGCACAAGAGTAAACACCATTTGCACTAATGGTCAAATTAAAACAGCCTGAAAGCTATCTGAACATGTAGCTTTAAGACACCATATTATTTACAATCAATGGTTACTTGAATAAAGATAAGAGAAGCATTTTGGGTGTATAGGTGACAAACAGGATGCAACAATCAAGATGCATGCTCGTCCTATACGTCCTCACTGATTTTGCCAACATAATGTGGCAATAACGTTCTATATCGGTGGCATACGTTCTCTCTCGGTATTTTGCTAGTCGTCAGCTACACATAGGTTTTCGAGGTTAGTGTACCTGCAGAAGATTCCATCACAGCCCATTTTCCCAATGATGCAGTTCACACATGACAGTTTATCACAGTTTATACTCCATATATTGCTATATGGAGGCTAGCTCATCATTAAGCGCCGAGCCACGCATAGGCGCTGTTGCCACACTTTAACCATAGGGCAACTCATTATGGTAACTCACCTTCTTACCTGAGCGTAGGTGCGTCGTTACAAGTACATTACATTTCTCAGTATTCCCATGTCTGTATTTTTGCAGACATGGGGTACTGAATTCCCAGAAAAGTAAATACTCCACATCGCAGTCTTCATATATACATATGTAGAACATGTATATAATCGGACGCCACATTTAAACACTCCCCTAGACCGACGATTGTTCGGTCATGCTCTCACAACTCACCTTACCTGAGTGTCGATCCATTCAAAACTGAATGGCCTCAAAAATAACAATACACATGTATGCAATACCCACCCAGTTGTGGGCTATGGTTTTCAACTAAGCCACCTGATAGTCCTTAGTTTAGGGCTTAACAGAGGATGTCTCTAGCACTATAGTTTTTCAAAACTGTTTTTCAAAGCGAAACAATGTGTTTAGTTAAAAATAGTTTTTTTTTTCAAAACAAAAACTTTTGTTTTGAAAATACGTATGTGACCGTATATACTTAATCCAGCTCCGATACCAGCCTGTGGCAGAACCTCCAAGTTATTAGGCCCACATGCACCTGTCCTTGTCCCAAAGACCTCAGACAGCCATGCATGTGCACCAGATAACTCAACAGGATCTGTCCGATTGCCCCAAGGACATCGGATAAACCACTTTCAACCAGAACCGCGGGATTAAGTAACACAAATCACACATACCAATATTTTTGCAGTAGAAATACTATTACCAAATCTTACAAGTTACAAAAATTTTATATTATTTTATCGGAGTGGTTACAAAAGTATAAGTTTGAAATATATGCTAGCTCAAATGACCATCCTCAATAAGAAGTATAGAAGGGTTACTTAGACTTATAAGAAGGCCGAGCCCACCGACACTTAACACCATCACAGCAGCACAAGGTTAGAACCTGAAAAACAACAGGGAATAAAACCTGAGTACGGAATTACTCAGCAAGACTTACCCGACTAAAGAAAAGACTCTCAAGGGTATGCTGCCTAGAGGGGTTCAAGGAAAGGCTTATCAAGAATCAAGGACTCTGTTTTGCAGAAAAGCTTACTATGAGTGGATCCTTAAAAATCCATTTTTAATGTCAGGTTAAGTAAAATTACCTGCATCTAGAGTTCTGTCTACCCTAGTTCAAGCACTTGACCTGCACTAGCCAATTTCTTAACAACCCTTAATCTTTACTGGAGTTCTACGTATAAGTCAGTGACCAAGTCTTCATAAACGCGAAGGTACGGCGATCCGAATCGATTATACTCAGCTGAGGATCTCCAATCACACGACATATGTAGCACTTAACCCTTGCATATGTCAACCCGCCACCGGGGTTCTTAAGACCAGATCAGGTTCACGCAAACCGAGAGCACAGATACACCACCGTCCAGCCTCTTGCTACGGAGGGTACACGCTACTCTCGCCACCGCTCCACGCCCATTTCGTGTTATCTTATTCTGGCCTTAGTCTTCCCGAGGCAAGGCTTACCTATGACGAGGCATGTGACCAATTAAAGGGTCCTCGGTCAGCAGGCCTACATCGACACGGTCCTTAATCGACTCAGACAGAGACACTACACCGAGACTCTCTTCTCGTGCAAGTCACCCGCCTGGTCTCAGCTTAATCATTTCAACCCAAAGTTTGGTACCTGGCAGAGGTACATCTTTTCCGACGTTGAATCCATCACGGCCATGATGGATCCACCATCAAGTTTTATTTTCAAAACATCCCTCCCACTTTGCCAATCATCTTTTGTAAAACAAAACCTTTTGTTTTGCTAGAGCAATACTAAGCATAGTAAAAACCTTTTGTGAAAACAGGGTTTCAAGGAAGGTAATCAAGTTCAAGGAAGGAAATGCAGGAATTGTTTAAGCATTCAACTCCTATTACCTAATGCATCAATCAAGTGAGAAAGATTTTAAAAACATCAAGGAAGGTGGCAAATGCACCGGAGCTTGCCTGAGTAACACTAGGTTAGTGTTGTTAGGTGACGTCCGCTTGACGAGTATTCTTCGACCGAGCACTTGCTTGATTTAACCATCTTCAGGTTGATTCATCAACTTCATCTTGCGGATTAGCCCGCGCTTGGGGTCGACTTGAATCGTCTTCCGCATCACGTGATTAATTAACGTACCTGAATGAAATGCATTATGCACATGAATGCATATAAACATATATATCGCAAACCTAAATAGTGCTACGCGATAGCGAACAAAACACCTAGCGGCGAGGGGTTGTACCGTTTTATTCGGAAACACTAGTTATCAGCGTACGACTAAGCACAATAATCACGGTTTTCTAGATTAAACGAACCTAACGCAAACATCACGAACAACACATTAAACATAATCAGCCTAAACACAACTCATTAGCTAATTGGTTAAATGCTAAATTCATTCCCCGCTTTATAAATTATACCACCTTGCTTCCCAAGAACCAATTTAATTTTATCAAACAATTACAATTCGTCAATAGTAATACTAACAATATTATTGTCTAGACATTTTAAAATACTAAATTTAACCTACGCGTCACCGAAATACTATATTCTACAAAATAGAACTAGTTCGAATATATTCGACAACTAAACTCCTCGAAGCACATCTCAGACCTATCCTTCACACTACGGACTAACGAATACTAGACGACGCTATTAATTTCACACAACTAGATTCACCCCTATTGACACCTAAGACTAACATATGGATCAAAAACAACTAACACATTTAATCTTATCGGCTTAATACTTAAATACTAAACCTCTCCCTCGCATCGCTAATTGAATCACACATCGTCTATAAGTTTATCAATACAATCTCACTCGACATCCCCGTATAGAAATATACTCTTCACATCATCCGAAACCTAAACTTTACTAGCGAAACAAATACGATGCCACAAGCGAAGAGTTATTTTCACAAGCATCTAACACGACCACAATACGCTAGTGCTATCGACAAGAGAAACGACGTAACTAACGTGTCTAACCAAATCCATCCAACCAATAGCGGAAGTAACGAATCAGCTTACCACATCAAAATTCGTCTTGATATCAGCGAGAACGATGACGATGATCACCGATTCACCTAGTTCACCGGACACCTACCAAGTGACGCACACGGCCTCACTTCATTTCTTTCTTCATCGCCCAAACACGGGGATTTCGGCGTGCACCCAGAACGCGGACGGCGTGCAGTGGCTGGCGGGGTCACGGATGAGGAACGATGATGAACTCTGGTTCAGGCGTTTTGTTGAGCACCTGGGGAGCGCTATTTCTGGCTTTACTTTCTTCTATACTCCACACCCATTCCTTAGTGCGTCGGCTGGAGACGAGGGACGCAACGCACAGGGAGACAACCATGGTATCGATGACAGCGTGCACGCAGGTTCCACCACTCGGCAAGCCAGGCGAGCTGGACAGGACTCATGGCAAGCTCCATGACGAGGAAATTTGCTCCAGGGAGCCAAACGCGAGAGGCAGAGAGAAGTGGGCTTCACCTGAGCGCGCAACAGGGAGAAGCTCGGCTGGGAGATGGAGCGCTAGGAGCAAACGCGCCATGCCTGGGAGCTTGGGAAGGGAGGGTCGCGTGCGCGCATAGGAGGCGAGCAAGGGCGAGATCCGAGCGCCATGAAAGATGAGGTTACGGCGGCCGTGATCGAAGCGAGTACAAACACAGCGAGCAGGGTCCCAAGCTTAATGCGGCCATGGGAGGCAGAGGGAGCTACGCAGTTCGACGAGGCCGCGGCCGGACGAGCTGGAGCCAGCGCGCATAGGGAAGCTCCACGGCTGGAGCGAGCTGGGGACTGGGTGCCATGGGAAGCAGTCGCGGCAGGGAGGAGACCTCGGCTGGAAGCACCGCTGCGCGCAGGGAGAGCCGCGGCACTCAGCCGTGGGAGCAGTGGAGCGCGCAGGGGCGAGCACTAGAGAAGAAGCAAGCGGCCGAGCTGCTGCAGGGAGGAAGACGCGCGTTAGCACAGGGAAGCTCAGAGAAGCGCGACTGGGGAAGAAATAGATAAGCACCGCGCGAGGAAGAAAAAAAATCCTAGACAACGGCTGAAGATGACGACGTGCGCAGGAAAAAAATCAGAGAGAGATAACGTCGTGAGGAGAAAAAAATCTCCATGCCGCAGGAGAGCTTCAGGGCGAGCGGTGCTGGCTAGAGTATCGTACGAACTTGAGTACCGGAGACAAGAGTCCAGGCGGTGGGATAAATGAGAAAAGAGAATTTCACATTTTCTTTTAAAAAAACAGTGTACCTATAAATAAGGATTCCAAGATTAGAGTTAAAAAAGATAATAAATAGTTGAATCAAAACAATATCGGTCACAATATTTAGATATTATTTGATTTGTTAAATACTTCCACAATCAGATGAATCTTTACCAACTATTTGTATCCGAAGATTTAGATTTAGGCGAGAAACATACGGACCGAATTAAACGGATTTTGGCTTCCATATTTAGTCGGCGCTTAACTCGTCTAACCTGATAAATCTCATCCACTAATCAAGCACCCGATTTCTTTGTCGAAGACAATGTACTGGAAAACAGGCCCAATTATTACTCTTGCGCTCGCCAAAACAGCGTGCTGAGGGATAAATTGGATCATGATCTCGCGCACGATTTTACGCGATTCGAATTGTTTTAGCCCGAATATTTTAGTCGTCAAGTTCCAACTAATTTTCTCGGGATAAAAATCATCCGAGTGAGTCGGACTTCCGAATTCGTATTCGCGCAAGCGATGAATTTTAAATACTCATCAGACGCACCGATTTTCGGAACAACTATGTTCCGAACATCACAAAAATTTAGGACGAACCCGGATAAATAGAAGTAAAAATGATGTCGCACTCGCGACAAACGGAACAAATGCGATATTAAAATCACGATAAGCGAGGATGATTAAAATTAAAAATCCGTTTTATCCACTGATATTGCGTGCTTAAATCCGTACTCGTTGTCGAGCGGAATATAAACACCTGTGGTGTTACAGTTCCTGTGCTCGGCGGCAGCGACAAGATCTGTGTCAGCAGCGTCGCGCTTTGCTTGCAACTTCTTCTTGGCCTTATTCTTCATGCCCCGCTAGGCGAACGCCTCGGGGGCGTCTTTCTGCTGCCTCTCCTGAGGCTGCCTGTCTTTCCGTAAGATGGCTTCGACCGCCTCCTGACCAGAGGCGAACTTGGTGGCAATGTCCATCAACTCGCTCGCCTTGGTGGGAGTCTTGCGCCCCAGTTTGCTCACTAGGTCGCGGCAAGTGGTGCAGGCGAGGAACGCGCCGATGACGTTCGAGTCGGTGATGTGGGGCAGCTCGGTGTGCTGCTTCGAAAACCATCAGATGTACTCTCGCAGGGACTCCCCTGGCTGCTGGCTGCAGCTTCGGAGATCCCAGGAGTTTCCAGGGCACACGTACGTGCCTTGGAAGTTCCCAGCGAAAGCCTCGACCAGGTCGTCCCAGTTTGTGATCTGCGCAGGAGGCAGATGCTCCAGCAAGGCCCGGACGGCGTCAGAGAGGAACAGGGGAAGGTTACGGATGATGAGGTTGTCGTCGTCCGTCCCTCCCAGCTGGCAGGTCAGTCGGTAGTCCGCAAGCCATAGCTCTGGCCTCGTCTCCCCCGAGTACTTGGTGATAGTGGTCGGGGCTCGGAACCGGTTAGGGAACGACGCTCGTCGTATGGCCCGGCTGAAGGCTTATGGACCGGGTGGCTCGGGCGAAGGGCTCCAATCCTCCCCACTATCGTAGCGTCCTTGAAAGGGAAATGTGTCCTTAGGCCATTTCTAAGTATTTTGGTGATTGAGTGCCAACACAAGTGCTTAAGTGTAAATCTATGCTAATTGATGGACAAAGTGCAAATCAAGTCTAAAGGTATGTTTCTAGACTTAGTACATTGTTTTGAGAACTAATGTATTGTGTCTAAGTGCTGGAAACAGGAGAAATCAAATTGGAAAAGAGATGACTTTGTTCAGCCAAGGTCTGCTCAGTCTGGGTGCACCGGACTGTCCGGTGGTGCACCGGACAGTGTCCGGTGCGCCAGGCTGGCTCTGGCGAACTTGCTGCTCTCGGGACTTCGACGGCGGTGTACGGCTATAAATCACCGAACTGTCCGGTGGTGCACCGGACTATCCGGTGAGCCATTCACAAGCGAACTCGTTGCTCTCGGGAGATGATTAACGGCGTACGGCTATAATTCACCGGACTGTCCAGTGGTGCACCGGACAGTCCGGTGAGCCAATGGCCGGCCGGGCCAACGATCGGCCGCGCGATCCGCACAGGACACGTGGCCGAGCCAACGGCTAGAAGGGGGCACCGGACAGTGTCCGGTGTGCACCGGACAGTGTCCGGTGTGCCAACGACTCTGAATCTGCAACGGTCGGCTTCGCCAAATAAGGAAAGAAATCCGCACCGGACAGTGTCCGGTGGTGCACCGGACTGTCCGGTGCGCCAGGCGACTGAAGGCAAGAATTGCCTTCCTGGAATGCTCTCAACGGCTCCTAGCTGCCTTAGGGCTATAAAAGGGACCCCTAGGCGCATGGAGGAGAACATCAAGCATACTCAAAGCATTCCTAAGCACCAAGACTTCGATTCCGCGCATTTGATTCTTTGTGATAGCATCTAGAGCTCTATTTGAGTTGTGAACTCGTCGGGTTGTGTTGTGAGCTCTTGTTGCGACTTGTGTGCGTGTTGTCACTCTGATTTTGTGTCTTGTGTGCGTTGCTCATCCCTCCCTTACTCCGTGCTTCTTTGTGAACATCAAAGTGTAAGGGCGAGAGGCTCCAAGTTGTGGAGATTCCTTGTGTTGGGGACTTGTTCTCAAATGCTTCGGATTAAGAACAAGGCAACATAAAAAGTGTTAAATGTTAAGGCCCTTCGTCCTACCAAACATTATTCCCCTTCGGGAATAATGAGTTCCGGACGAAGGTCACAAGAGACATACCTTCGTAAATTTAACAAGTAATAACGAAGGATTCAAATAAAACATGAAATGTAAATCATAGAATCATTTCTATTTTGTTAACACAGAGAAATAGAAATGATTACAAATTACAAATGTACCTTCGGTCTTGAGAGAAGGTAAAAAATACAAGCGTGACGCAAATGCCAGTGCCAAGTCAGCGTGAACAGTACGGGAGTACTGTTCATCTATTTATAGACACGGGACGCAGCCCACATAAAATTACATTCATGTCCATTACATTTGTTAATGGCTTATGGGAATCTGTCAAGGCCCACGTAGTCTTTTCATCTCTAAGTCGGTTCCCCCCTCTGCTATCGCGCCGAAGCTTCCCTGCGCACAGCTTCGGCTGCGCTCGTCCTTCGTCTGGTTCAGGCTTCGTCCTGGCCGTGCTTCATATTTATAATTCTGAGTCCGAAGATACCTGTTCACATAATCCACTTGGAAAACATTGTCAAATCATGTTTTTGAGGACCTTCGGAGGACGAAGGCCCCCAACAGTAGCCCCTCGCAATATTAATTTGTTAATAATAAATTCAGATTGCGATATGGACGAAGGCCTTGAGCCGAAGGTCCGAAAAAACACCTTCCCTTTGCTAGAATAGCAACATTCACTGACAAGCGGGACCTTTCAATTTTCAACGCCCTGGGCGTATAAATAAGATCGCACCGCAAACTTATTTGGTACGCACACTTGCCATCTGCTTCGGCCCACTAAAAATTTTAGCTCTTGTGCACTAAGATTTGCTGGTCTTTTTGATTTTGAAGCTTCGGCCTCGGGAACAATTTTTTAGCGTTTCCGAAGATGCCTGAAGGCAAGAAGATCCCTGCTGAGACGAAGCTGAGTCTCGAGGAGGAGAAGAATCTGGGGTTCCTGATAGCGATGGCAGAGACGAATACAGAGAAAATCACCAAGGAGATTCTCGAAGGTTTGTCCGAAGATACTGGTGACAGCGACAGCTATGATGTGGAGAGTGGTGGTGAAGAGGCCGAAGATCGTCCATGGCGGCCAAGTCACACGGTTTTCGGGAAAACCACTATCAAGCAGAGCCATATTGATAATATGAGGGGGCGGTATTTTCGAGATATAACTATTGTGAGGGCTGATGCTGGAGAAAAGACTTCTCCCACCCCCGAAGAAGATGAAGTTGTGATTTTCCGAAGCTTTCTCAAGGCTGGGCTTCGATTCCCTCTGAGCAACTTTGTTGTTGAGGTACTGAAAACATTTCAAGTCTATCTTCATCAACTCACTCCCGAAGCTATCATAAGAATGGGGATTTTTGTCTGGGCTGTGAGAAGCCAAGGTTTGGAACCAAACGCTAAAAGCTTCTGCAACATTCACGAGTTATTGTACGAGACGAAACCCTGGGGAAAAGAGCAATATCACAACAATTTTGGGTGCTACAGCTTCGGCGCCCGCTCCGGGTCAAGCTGCCCTGTGCCGACCTTTCGGAAGAGGTGGCCCGGAGCCTGGATGACTGAATGGTTTTATGTGAAAAATGACCTAACAGCGCAAGATAATGTCAAAAGTATCATTATGCACCCAATCTGGCAACGCTTCGGACTTTGAAGGCCGAAGGTTGAAATGGATGAGGCAGCGGAAGAGTGCCAAAGAGCCTTCGGCGTAGTTTGCTCCTTTATTGGGACAAGGGACTTAGTCCAAGAGCACATTGCCTTCAGGGTATGGCCACTTGCAGAAAAGTGGGAAATGCCGAAGGAAACTATTAAAGAGTCCGACGAAGGCGGACTAGTTAAACTGAAATACACATTCAAATATGCAGATAAATTTGTTGAACCTGATGATGACTGGCTGAAGAGCATTGAAACTTTAAGTGACGAACTTCTTGGAGCATATTCGAAGGCCGAAAATACTGCGCTATCAGCAGCCTTCGGAGGCCGAAAGAAGAAAAGGCTCAACCGTGTGTTTGACGCAGTCGGGTTTATGTACCCTGACTATCACTATCCGGTATTGGGTCGCAAAAGGAAAAATACTTCTCCTGCGACAGAAGCTACCACAAGTGCCCCTAGTGAGCCAGCGCCTCAAAGAAAAAAGATGAAGGTGCTCACCCATCGGACACGCTTTATTGAGCCGGCCACAGTGCCAGAATTCATTGGTGAAACTTCTTTGGCCTCTGAAGCTACAGAACCAGCTCCAGTGCCGAAGATGGAAGAGAAGACTGAAGCGCCTTCAGCAGTAGAAAAGCCGAAGATTGACGAGCCAAAAATGTCTGAAATCTTAAGTCCTTCGGTAAATGTCGAAGTAATAAAAAACCAAAAGGGGCCATCGGTGACCCCAAAAAGGAAAAGAATGGTAAACGTTCTAGATGTCTTGGAGACAATTAAGTCTTCAAGCACAACTCCAAAAAAGAGTATTGAAGTTGCTGAAGCTTCTACTGAAGTTTCGACGCAACAAGCTGAAGCTGAAGCTGGGCCTTCAGAGCCCTACAAAGAGCAACCTTTGGAAGCCGAAACAATAAAAATATCAGAACCAGCTGTAGTTGAAGAAATTGACACTGCCATCCCCGAAGCTCCTGCCAGCATATGCGATTACATTATACGACACGCTTCGGGGAAGAAACTATCTGCAGAAGAAACTTATGAAGCCAACCATTATGCGAAAGAGCTAAAATATCCGAAGGGGGCAGTAATATTCAATGGGACAAATGAAGATGACTTCCTATACTGTCTACCTGATAATAAAGAACTATCTGTCTGCCGAGAGATGGCCAGGAGTATAGGCTTCCCGAAGCTCGAAGCTGGATTAAGCGCCATGACGAAAGAGGATCTCGCAGACAGTCTTGCGTACAATAGCCTAAAGGTTTGGGAATTGAGCGTTTGGAAAAACTTTTTTAATACGTAATTCATTCCTATATTCTTATATGAATTCTTTTTCGTACAGGGCTTAATTCTAAGCAACGCATTAAGAGCCCAAAAAAGCGCCGAAGATGAAAGCTATGAGATTGCGTTCAACAATTTGCGCTCCGAAGTTATCAAACTGAGAAACGAGGCTCTGGAAAAGGATAAAATTTTGCTTACGCTGGTAGACAAAGTAAAGAAGGACGAAGCTGCTTCAAAAACCCAGGCCGAAGCCCAAAAGCGTGAAATTAAAGATCTTCAGAAACAGCTGGGTAGAGCTAGAGAGGAGCGCGTGCTTGAGGAAACAAAACGAGAACTCAGTGATCATATGGTCAACAAATTGGAGTTAAGAGTTAAAGAGCTTCGTGCATCTCAGGGAAAATGTTATGTTAAATCTATAGAGTGCGTGAATAAAATTAAAACCAGCTTCGCCAGCGTGGGCGCCTTTTCCAGCGAAGAAAATTTCTCTCGAGGCAATCCCGAAGGTCCGTTGGAATGGATTAGTCACGAAGCAGAAGCCTTCGAGGAGATCCTGAGCAGTCGCGGTGATATCTGCGCTTTTTCGGGCGCCAGAGGAATTGCCTCTGTCTTAGAGAAGAAAGGTTGCGGGCATGTAAAAGTTTTAGCTCAGTCCGAAGCTACCTTATCTTCCGAAGACATCAAGGACCCCTCGGACGAAGCAAGCGTTGTTGGTGGCAAATTTTTTACTGATATCTGGAACGACGGCGGCCGCGGCATGGCGCAAGAAATCATCCAAAGGAGCGAAAAAGGCATCCATGATGCCAGGAAAGTGGCAGAAGTTGCCGAAAGGAGTACAGAGCCCGAAAGGCAATTAGGTACCAATTAGTCGCTCTTGTTGTGTTGTAATTTTTTATTTCAAACTTTGCTCACGGTTTGTAATAGTAATGAAGAAATATTCTTTTCCCTCAGAAGCTGTTGAATCGATTGCCGACCCGCACACAAAAGGGGATGATGAAATTAAACAAATGACCGAAGCTATCATGGACAAAGTTGTTGATCAACTTCTAAATGAAGCCGCCGAAGCAGTATTAAGAGAAGACTAGATACTATTTAGAAAAAACATTTAAAGTGTGATCTATGTAACATTTTGTACATTTGAATGTAATATACAAGCTTCTTTTCATTATTCAATTCTTTACGATGCATGAAACTGTACATACATACCATTTTTGAGCCTTCGGCGAAAAAACACCTTCCCTTCTTTTCATGCTTCGTGAAGAAAATATTATCCGTTAAAGCTGTGCTGATGTCACATCCATGCTTCGTGAAAGCATCCTCCGAAGCTAAACAATTTTGATATTGCTCTGATGAAGCTTGTCCATGCTTCGTAAAAACAGCCTCCGAAGCTATTTTCCGAAGATTATCATTGTATTCCCTCGTGACTTTGCAAAATTTGTACTTTCTCAAATCATTCTTTCGAAGGTTAATACTGTGTGCCCTTCTTTTGCCGTATGCAACATGATGTATGATGCTTATGCTATGCGGAATGATGTGATGATGTTATGTTATGCAAATGACGTTTGTTCCGAAGATACACACAAAATACATTCGTAAGCTCTGCATTCCCTTAGGAACGTCTTTGGAGCTTCTTCGCCTTTTACTTAGGCGGTATAAGCTCTGCATTCCCTTAGGAACGTCTTTGGAGCTTCTTCGTCTTTTACTTAGACGGTATCAGCGTTGACTTTTCGCTGTAAGCTCTGCATTCCCTTAGGAACGACTTCTGAGCAGAAAACTTACACTGCGCTCCCTTTGGAACGGCTTTTTGTGGCTTCATGAACTTACTCTGCGTTCCTTAGAACGACTTTCTGTTACTCCGAAGGGTTTTTAATACTTCGAAGGTCCTCCTTGTTAATACAAAAACTTTATCAACTTAAGCCTGTGGAGAAAATAGATTTTCCTCGTGGGAAACAGCGAAATTATTACATGGAAACTATCAATGTTTTTTGCTACAGAGAATAGAACTGAATGGAAAAGACTGCTATCAAAAGTAGGATATGTGTCAATAAATGTGCTTCGACTCTGGCACAGTGCTGTTGACTGTGCGAGCTTCGGATTGTTCTCTGAAGTCCCTTTGATGTGGAGCATATTGACTCCCTTCTGGCTGCTGGCCTTGTTGCAGCGGAGGTGGAGGCGGGGGCTGTTGCCATGAAGCTTGAGGTTGACTTGCCGAAGCTACGGAAACTGCAGGATGGTTGCCCACATACTCCGGGATGTAAGGCTGATGGTACGAAGCAGTATGCATGACCTGCTTCGGCTGTCCCTGTTGCGCTGCAGCTTCTGCTAGCTCCTTTTGTTTCTGGATGGTAACATGGCACATCCTGGTGGTATGGCCCTTGTTCTCACCACAGAATAAGCAAAATGTCCTCCTTGGTTGATCTCCAAATCTCCCGCCGAAGCCCCTGGCGCCTCTGCCTCTCGGAGCTGGTGGCCGAAAGAAAGTTTGCTGCTGCCCCGAAGCCTGTGAGGAGCACTGCGGCCTGTTCTGCTGACTCCCCTTGTCATCATTTTGAGCTGAGTTGTGAATGGACCTGACATGCCTCGGATAGAATCTTCCCCTGAAGCCCCTGGTCATCTCAGAAAATCTGAAGGCCTCCTCCCTTCTTTGGCGAAAGTCATTATCAGCACGAATGTACTCGTCCATCTTTTGGAGCAACTTCTCCAAGGTCTGAGGAGGCTTCCTAGCAAAGTATTGAGTTGCAGGACCAGGACGAAGCCCCTTGATCATGGCTTCTATGACAATTTCATTGGGCACCGTTGGAGCCTGCGCCCTCAGACGCAAGAACCTTCTGACATACGCCTGAAGGTATTCTTCATGGTCCTGAGTGCACTGGAACAAAGCTTGAGCAGTGACCGGCTTCGTCTGAAATCCTTGAAAGCTGGTTAACAACATATCCTTCAGCTTCTGCCATGAAGTGATCGTTCCTGGTCGAAGGGAGGAGTACCAGGTCTGAGCAACATTCCTGACGGCCATAACGAAAGACTTCGCCATGACCGCAGCATTGCCCCCATACGAAGACACTGTTGCTTCGTAGCTCATCAAGAACTGCTTCGGGTCTGAGTGGCCGTCGAACATGGGAAGCTGGGGTGGCTTATAGGATGGAGGCCAAGGTGTAGCCTGCAGCTCAGCGGACAAAGGAGAAGCATCATCGAAAACAAAATTTCCCTGATGGAAATTGTCATACCAGTCATCTTCGTTGACGAAGCCCTCCTGATGAAGGTCTTTCTGCTGAGGCCTCCTGTTTTGCTCATCATGGGTAAGATGGCGGACCTCCTCAGAGGCTTCGTCTATCTGCCGTTGCAACTCAGCTAGCCGGGCCATCTTCTCCTTCTTCCTTTGCACCTGTTGATGTAGGATCTCCATATCCCTGATTTCTTGGTCTAGCTCTTCCTCCTGAAGCGTTGGGCTGACGGCCTTTCTCTTCTGGCTTCGGGCGTCCCGAAGAGAGACGGTCTCCTGGTTGTGGTCCAGCGGTTGCAGTGCTGCAGCCCCAGCCGCTGAAGCTTTCTTCGGTGCCATAGCGAAGGTCTACAGCTTCCGAAGGTGTTCAAAAAACTCGAAGTGGAAGTGAGTTCACCGGAGGTGGGCGCCAATGTTGGGGACTTGTTCTCAAATGCTTCGGATTAAGAACAAGGCAACATAAAAAGTGTTAAATGTTAAGGCCCTTCGTCCTACCAAACATTATTCCCCTTCGGGAATAATGAGTTCCGGACGAAGGTCACAAGAGACATACCTTCGTAAATTTAACAAGTAATAACGAAGGATTCAAATAAAACATGAAATGTAAATCATAGAATCATTTCTATTTTGTTAACACAGAGAAATAGAAATGATTACAAATTACAAATGTACCTTCGGTCTTGAGAGAAGGTAAAAAATACAAGCGTGACGCAAATGCCAGTGCCGAGTCAGCGTGAACAGTACGGGAGTACTGTTCATCTATTTATAGACACGGGACGCAGCCCACATAAAATTACATTCATGTCCATTACATTTGTTAATGGCTTATGGGAATCTGTCAAGGCCCACGTAGTCTTTTCATCTCTAAGTCGGTTCCCCCCTCTGCTATCGCGCCGAAGCTTCCCTGCGCACAGCTTCGGCTGCGCTCGTCCTTCGTCTGGTTCAGGCTTCGTCCTGGCCGTGCTTCATATTTATAATTCTGAGTCCGAAGATACCTGTTCACATAATCCACTTGGAAAACATTGTCAAATCATGTTTTTGAGGACCTTCGGAGGACGAAGGCCCCCAACACCTCGCAAGCGGGATATAGTAAAGCAAAGCAAAACACCATGGTATTCAAGTGGGTCTTTGGACCGCTTGAGAGGGGTTGATTGCAACCCTCGTCCGTTGGGACGCCACAACGTGGAGTAGGCAAGCGTTGGACTTGGCCAAAGCACGGGATAAACCACTGTGCCATCTCTGTGTTGATCTTCTTGTGGTTATTGTGTTTTGCTAAGACTCTTCTCTAGCCACTTGGCATTATTGCGCTAACTCCTAATCAAGTTTTGTGGCATTAAGTTTTAAGTTTTACAGGATCACCTATTCACCCCCCCTCTAGGTGCTCTCAATTGGTATCGGAGCCGTTCTCTTCACGAAGGGACTAATCGCCCGAAGAGATGGATCCTAAAGGCAAGGGGATTGTGATCAATGATAAGGAGAAGGAGTCTTTCGTCAACGAGCCGAAAGATGACAAGCCTACCGACTCGGGCTCGGGCCACAAACGAAAAGATGGGAAGAAGAAGATGACAAGGCGCATCAAGGAGATCGTCTACTACGACGACAGCGATGAATCTTCCTCTTCCCAAAAGGACGACGACAACGACTACGAGAAAAAGAAGACGGTTAACTCAAACTTATCTTTCGATTATTCTCGTATTCCGTATAGTTCAAATGCACATTTGCTTTCCATTCCTCTTGGCAAGCCTCCACACTTTAATGGGGAGGACTACGGATTTTGGAGTCACAAAATGCGTAGTCACTTGTTCTCTCTCCATCCAAGCATATGGGAGATAGTCGAGAGTGGAATGAAATTTGATAGTACTGATAGTCCCATGTTCATTAATGATCAAATTCACAAAAATGCACAAGCTACTACTGTTCTTCTAGCTTCCTTGTGCAGGGACGAATACCATAAGGTGAGCGGCTTGGATAACGCCAAGCAGATCTGGGACACCCTCAAGATCTCACATGAGGGGAACGATGTCACCATGCTCACCAAGATGGAATTGGTAGAAGGCGAACTTGGGAGATTCGCAATGATCAGGGGCGAGGAGCCAACCCAAACGTACAACCGGCTCAAGACCCTCGTCAACAAAATAAGGAGCTATGGAAGCACGCGATGGACGGACCACGACGTCGTCCGTCTAATGCTAAGGTCCTTTACCGTCCTTGATCCACATCTTGTGAACAATATTCGTGAGAATCCTAGGTACATGAAGATGACGCCCGAGGAGATCCTTGGAAAGTTTGTAAGCGGGCGGATGATGATCAAGGAGGCAAGATACGTCGATGATGCATTAAATGGACCAATCCAAGAGCCTCAAACTATTGCTCTCAAGGCAACAAGGAGCAAGGAGGCGCTACCTAGCAAGGTGGCGCAAGTTGAGGCGGCGGGGCTAAATGAGGAAGAGATGGCCCTCATCATTAAGCGCTTCAAGACGGCGCTAAAGGGACGCAAGGAGCATCCCAAAAAGAACAAGACAAAGGGGAAGCGCTCATGCTTCAAATGTGGTAAGATTGGTCATTTTATCGCTAATTGTCCCGATAATGATAGTGACCAGAAACAAGGGAACAAGAGGGAAAAGAAGAAAGCTTACAAGAAGGCTAAGGGTGAGGCACACCTTAGCAAGGAGTGGGACTCGGATTGTTCGTCGTCCGACTCCGACAACGAAGGACTCGCCGCCACCGCCTTCAACAAATCGGCCCTCTTCCCCAACGAGCGTCACACATGCCTCATGGCAAAGGAGAAGAAGGTATGTACTCGGAATACTACTTATGCTTCTTCAAGTGATGATGAGTCTAGTGATGATGATGAAATAGACTATTCTAGTTTATTTAAAGGTTTAGATAGAAATAAAATTGATAAGATCAATGAATTGACTGATGCTTTGAATGATAAGAATAGATTGTTAGAAAAACAAGAGGATCTATTATATGAAGAACATGATAAATTTGTAGAGGTACAAAAATCTCATGCTTTAGAAGTTAAAAGGAATGAAATGCTTTCTTGTGAACTATCTACTTGCCATGAGACAATTTCTAGTTTAAAAGATGTTAATAATGATTTAAATGCTAAACTAGAAGTAGCAAATAGATCTAACTCTTGTGTAGAACATGTTGTGATTTGCACTAGGTGTAAAGATTTTAATGTTGATGCTTGTAGTGAACACCTAGTGTCTATTGCAAAGTTAAATGATGAAGTGGCTAGTCTTAATGCCCAACTTAAGACTAGCAAAAATGAATTTGATAAACTAAAATTTGCGAGGGATGCCTACACGATTGGTAGACACCCCTCAATTAAGGATGGGCTTGGCTTCAAGAGGGAAGCCAAGAACTTAACTAGTCATAAAGCTTCCATTCCCGCCAAGGAGAAAGAGAAGGCCTCTATGACTAATAGTGTTCAAAAGAACCATGCTTTCATTTATGGTGGTAGAAAATTTTCTAGAAATGCGTATAGGACCTGTGCTTATGATTCATATGCTATGACTGCTTCTAGTTCCCATGTTGTGCATGATAGAGATATGCCTAGGAAAAATATTCATCATGTGCCTAGAAAGAATATTGTTCATGTTCCTAGGAAAGTAATTAATGAACCTTCTACAATTTTTCATACTTGCAATGCTTCTTTTGCTATTTGTAGAAAGGATAAGAAGGTAATTGCTAGGAAATTAGGGGCAAGATGCAAGAGAGATAAAACTTGCATTTGGGTCCCTAAGACCATTGTGACTAACCTTATAGGACCCAACAAGAGTTGGGTACCTAAAACCCAAGCCTAAATTTGCCTTGCAGATTTATGCATTCGGGGGTTCAAGTTGGATTATCGACAGTGGATGCACAAACCACATGACGGGGGAGAAGAAGATGTTCACCTCCTACATCAAGAACAAGGATTCCCAAGATTCAATCATATTCGGTGATGGGAACCAAGGCAAGGTGAAAGGGTTAGGGAAGATTGCTATTTCATCCGAGCACTCTATTTCTAATGTATTTTTAGTTGAGTCACTTGGATATAATTTGTTATTCGTTAGTCAATTATGCAATATGGGATATAATTGTTTATTCACAAATGTAGATGTGTCTGTCTTTAGAAGATGTGATGGTTCACTAGCTTTTAAGGGTGTACTAGACGACAAACTTTATTTAGTTGATTTTGCAAAAGAAGAGGCCGGTCTAGATGCATGCTTAAATGCTAAGACTTGCATGGGCTGGCTGTGGCATCGCCGTTTATCACATGTGGGGATAAAGAACCTTCACAAGCTTCTAAAGGGAAAACACGTGATAGGTCTAACTAATGTGCATTTCAAAAAAGATAGACCTTGTGCAGCTTGTCAAGCAGGAAAACAGGTGGGAAGCTCTCATCATCCCAAAAATGTGATGACCACATCAAGACCTTTAAAGATGCTTCATATGGACCTCTTCGGACCCGTCGCCTATCTAAGCATAGGAGGAAGTAAGTATGGTCTTGTTATAGTTGATGATTTTTCCCGCTTCACTTGGGTATTCTTTTTGCAGGATAAATCTGAAACCCAAGGGACCCTCAAGCGCTTCCTCAGGAGAGCTCAAAATGAGTTTGAGCTCAAGGTGAAGAAGATAAGGAGCGACAATGGGTCCGAGTTCAAGAACCTTCAAATAGAGGAGTACCTTGAGGAGGAAGGGATCAAGCACGAGTTCTCCCCTCCCTACACACCACAGCAAAATGGTGTGGTAGAGAGGAAGAACAGGACGCTCATAGACATGGCGAGGACGATGCTTGGAGAGTTCAAGACCCCCGAGCGGTTTTGGTCGGAAGCCGTGAACACGGCTTGCCACGCCATCAACCGGGTCTACCTTCACCGCCTTCTCAAGAAGACTTCATATGAGCTTCTAACCGGTAACAAACCCAATGTGTCTTACTTTCGTGTATTTGGGAGCAAATTCTATATTCTAGTGAAGAAAGGTAGAAATTCTAAGTTTGCTCCCAAAGCTGTAGAAGGGTTTTTGTTAGGTTATGACTCAAATACAAAGGCGTATAGGGTCTTCAACAAATCATCGGGTTTGGTTGAAGTCTCTAGCGATGTTGTATTTGATGAGACTAATGGCTCTCCAAGAGAGCAAGTTGTTGATCTTGATGATGTAGATGAAGGAGATGTTCCAACGTCCGCGATACGCACCATGGCGATTGGCGATGTGCGACCACAGGAACTCGAGGAGCAAGATCAACCGTCTTCCTCAACAATGGTGCATCCCCCAACTCAAGACAATGAACAGGTTCATCAAGAGGAGGCATGTGATCAAGGGGGAGCACAGGATGTCCAAGTTGAAGAAGAAGCACCTTAGGCCCCTCCAACCCAAGTTCGAGCGACGATTCAAAGGAATCATCCCGTCGACCAAATTTTGGGTGGCATTAGCAAGGGAGTAACTACTCATTCAAGATTAGTTAATTTTTGTGAGCATTACTCCTTTGTCTCTTCTATTGAGCCTTTCAGGGTAGAAGAGGCCTTGCTAGATCCGGACTGGGTGTTGGCCATGCAGGAAGAGCTCAATAATTTCAAGAGAAATGAAATTTGGACACTGGTGTCGCGTCCCAAGCAAAATGTTGTTGGAACCAAGTGGGTGTTCCACAACAAACAGGACGAGCACGAGGTGGTGACAAGGAACAAGGCTCGACTTGTGGCAAAAGGTTATGCCCAAGTCGCAGGTTTGGACTTTGAGGAGACTTTTGCTCCTGTGGCTAGGCTAGAGTCTATTCGTATATTGCCAGCATATGCCGCTCACCATTCTTTCAGGTTGTTCCAAATGGATGTGAAGAGCGCTTTCCTCAACGGGCCAATCAAGGAGGAGGTGTACGTGGAGCAACCCCCTAGCTTCGAGGATGAACGGTACCCCGACCACGTGTGTAAGCTCTCTAAGGCGCTCTATGGACTTAAGCAAGCCCTAAGAGCATGGTATGAATGCCTTAGAGACTTTTTAATTGCTAATGCTTTCAAGGTTGGGAAAGCCGATCCAACTTTATTCACTAAGACTTGTGATGGTGACTTATTTGTGTGCCAAATTTATGTCGATGACATAATATTTGGTTCTACTAACCAAAAGTCTTGTGAAGAGTTCAGCAGGGTGATGACTCAGAAGTTTGAGATGTCGATGATGGGCGAGTTGAACTACTTCCTTGGGTTCCAAGTGAAGCAACTCAAGGATGACACCTTCATCTCCCAAACGAAGTATACGCAAGACTTGCTAAAGCGGTTTGGGATGAAGGACGCCAAGCCCGCAAAGACTCCGATGGGAACCGACGGACACACCGACCTCAACAAAGGAGGTAAGTCCGTTGATCAAAAGGCATACCGGTCAATGATAGGGTCTTTACTTTATTTATGTGCTAGTAGACCGAATATTATGCTTAGTGTATGCATGTATGCTAGATTTCAATCTGATCCAAGGGAGTGTCACCTTGTGGCCGTGAAGCGAATCCTTAGATATTTAGTCGCTACGCCTTGCTTCGGGATCTGGTATCCAAAGGGGTCTACCTTTGATTTGATTGGATACTCAGATTCCGACTATGCTGGATAAGGTCGATAGGAAGAGTACATCGGGGACGTGCCAATTCTTAGGAAGGTCCCTGGTGTCATGGAACTCTAAGAAACAAACTTTCGTTGCCCTATCCACTGCTGAGGCCGAGTATGTTACTGCAGGACAGTGTTGCGCGCAACTACTTTGGATGAGGCAAACCCTCCGGGACTTTGGCTACAATCTGAGCAAAGTCCGACTCCTATGTGACAATGAGAGTGCTATCCGCATAGCGGAAAATCCTGTTGAGCATAGCCGCACAAAGCACATTGACATCCGGCATCACTTTTTAAGAGACCACCAGCAAAAGGGAGATATCGAAGTGTTCTATATTAGCACCGAGAACCAGCTAGCCGATATCTTTACCAAGCCTCTAGATGAGAAGACCTTTTGCAGGCTGCGTAGTGAGCTAAATGTCTTAGATTCGCGGAACTTGTATTGATTTATAGCATACATGCGTTTATGCCTTGATCATGTTCCTTATGCATTTTGTTGTTTACTTATGGTGCTCAAGTTGTACAAGCACTCCCCGGACCTCACAAGTCCATTTGCAAGTGATGCACATGTTTAGAGGGAGACGTGCTACAACTTGACCCTTTGAGACTAACCATGTGCTTGAGTTTTCTTAATTTAGTCTCAAAGGAGGTTTGAAAGGGAAAAGGTGGACTTGGACCATGAAAGACTTCCACTGCACTCCGATGAGAGGGTAACTTATTCCAAGTTCATCTCAATATCCTTATTGCCTTTGTACTCTTATTTGAAGATTTTGGTGAGGCAATGGGGTTAAAGGGCCAAGATTGATTCCGTTTTGGTGCTTGATGCCAAAGGGGGAGAAAATAAGGCCAAAGCAAGAAATGGATCAGCTACCACTTGAGAAACTTTGAAAATAGTAGAATAGAGCTTTTGGTTTGTCAAAACACTCTTATTGTCTCTCTTGTCAAAAGTTGGCCTCTTGTGGGGAGAATGGTTGATTATGGGAAAAAGGGGGAGTTTTTTTTGAAATCTTTGATCAATTTCTCTTGGAACAACTCTCTTTATGTCTCTACAATTGTGTTTGAATTAAAGATAGGAGATTAAGGTTGATTTGCAAAAACAAAACCAAGTGATGGCAAAGAGTGATCCATATATGCCAAATTTGAATCAAAACAATTTTGAGTTCTCATTTGTATTGATGTTGCACTTCTTTTAGTTGCTTTTTGTTGTGTTGGCATAAATCACCAAAAAGGGGGAGATTGAAAGGGAAATATGCCCTTGGGCCATTTCTAAGTATTTTGGTGATTGAGTGCCAACACAAGTGCTTAAGTGTAAATCTATGCTAATTGATGGACAAAGTGCAAATCAACTCTAAAGGTATGTTTCTAGACTTAGTACATTGTTTTGAGAACTAATGTATTGTGTCTAAGTGCTGGAAACAGGAGAAATCAAATTGGAAAAGAGATGGCTTTGTTCAGCCAAAGTCTGCTCAGTCTGGGTGCACCAGACTGTCCGGTGGTGCACCAGACTGTCCGATGGTGCACCGGACAGTGTCCGGTGCGCCAGGCTGGCTCTGGCGAACTTGCTGCTCTCGGGACTTCGACGGCGGTGTACGGTTATAAATCACCGGACTGTCCGGTGGTGCACCGGACTGTCCGGTGAGCCATTCACAGGCGAACTCGTCGCTCTCGGGAGATGATTAACGGCGTACGGCTATAATTCACCGGACTGTCCGGTGGTGCACCGGACTGTCCGGTGAGCCAACGGCCGGCCGGGCGATCCGCGCGGGACACGTGGCCGAGCCAACGGCTAGAAGGGGGCACCGGACAGTGTCCAGTGTGCCAACGGCTCTGAATCTGCAACGGTCGGCTTCGCCAAATAAGGAAAGAAATCCGCACCGGACTGTCCGGTACGCTAGGCGACTGAAGGCAAGAATTGCCTTCCTGGAATGCTCTCAACGGCTCCTAGCTGCCTTAGGGCTATAAAAGGGACCCCTAGGCGCATGGAGGAGAACATCAAGCATACTCAAAGCATTCCTAAGCACCAAGACTTCGATTCCACGCATTTGATTCTTTGTGATAGCATCTAGAGCTCTATTTGAGTTGTGAACTCGTCGGGTTGTGTTGTGAGCTCTTGTTGTGACTTGTGTGCGTGTTGTCACTCTGATTTTGTGTCTTGTGTGCGTTGCTCATCCCTCCCTTACTCCGTGCTTCTTTGTGAACATCAAAGTGTAAGGGCGAGAGGCTCCAAGTTGTGGAGATTCCTCGCAAGCGGGATATAGTAAAGCAAAGCAAAACACCGTGGTATTCAAGTGGGTCTTTGGACCGCTTGAGAGGGGTTGATTGCAACCCTCGTCCATTGGGACGCCACAACGTGGAGTAGGCAAGCGTTGGACTTGGCCGAACCATGGGATAAACCACTGTGCCATCTCTGTGTTGATCTTCTTGTGGTTATTGTGTTTTGCTAAGACTCTTCTCTAGCCACTTGGCATTATTGCGCTAACTCCTAATCAAGTTTTGTGGCATTAAGTTTTAAGTTTTACAGGATCACCTATTCACCCCCCTCTAGGTGCTCTCAGTCCTCCGCGCCTGGGATGGTAGCCTCGGCGCACCTTCTCGTCGAGGCGGGCTCGACGGTCACGACGATGTTGCGCGTTGCCGAGGCGGTCCGGGGCGGCAGGCGTCCCGTCCCGTGTACGCTTGGTGTGAACCGAGGCCTCCCGCATGTGTTGGGACACGTGTCGGGAGGGTGCTGCGTGATGCTCCGAGGGGCACCCTCGCCTTCAGGAGGCAGAGCTTTCGACTTGTCGAACCACGGCATGCTCTAGGAGGTTCTTGAGCTCGCCCTGGATACGCCACCCCTCGGTGGTGGATAGCTCCGGCATAGTCTAGAGCAGCATTGCTGCTGCAGCTAGGTTCTTGTCGGTCTCGCTGACGGCCGGGGGCAGTGCTGCCCTGGCATTGTCAACGACACGGCGCTGGACTTCCTGGGGCCGATGACACATTCCTCCGGCGAGTGCCTAACCAGCCCGCTCCTGCTTGATGTTTTGCCGGAGCTGCACAAGTCGCCCTGCTTCCTCGTCGAGCTTGGCCTGCATCTCGCAGATTTGCTCGAGCTGTGTGTCCTGATCCCCCGCAGGGACTGGGACCACAGCTAGCTCCCGCGGGATGTCAACACGAGATGCAGGCCCAGGGTCATTCTTCGGCATACCAAGGTGGTTGCCTTCGTCGAGATCCCCCAGATCGACGTGGAAACATTTGCGACTCGGGCCATAACCCTCGTTGACAAGGCTATGGCCATCATCAGAGCAACCAGAGAGGCAGTAGTCACATGTGGCCATGAAGTCTCGCATAGCACCGGAATTATGTAGTCCGGAGAAATCCCAACCAGAGTCGGGACCGTCCTCTTCCTCGAAACCTGGGGGCCCATAGGTTGAGACGGTCTTCAGTCGATCCCAGGATGACCACATATGGTATCCCGGGAGATCAGGATACGCCCTAGCGAAAGCGCTCACCGAAGCGAGGTCGCTTGGCGGATCGAAACCGAATTGAAAGGGCATAGGGTGGAAGACGGACGGTACCTTTCGGTCGATAGACGGTGGTGATGTCGTGTTGGAGCGCACCATTATCTCAGGTATGAGGGTGACACCCAGCAGGTCCTTCGCGAGGGTGCTGGTGTCATCAGTTCGCTTGTCGTCGGCGTATGGCGGGGAAGCGACACCCGTCGTTGTCTCGGGCGCGAGGACAACGCCCGGCATGTCCCCCGCTGGGGCGCCGGTGTCGTCGACTCGCTCCGGCGCAACAGCCGACGAGGTGCTGCCTCCTGCCTGGCCATGGTTGCCCTGCCTCCTCCTCCTGCGGCAAGGAGGGTGGCGAGGCGAACGCAGATGCTCCTCTTCCTCCACGGGGGAAGACGTCGTCGAGTTCGTTGCCGCCGGGCGAGATGACGACCGTCGCTGTTGTAGTGCTGTGCGGGAAGGAGTACCATGTCATAGCTGCCATCGAGGGACATGAATTCGAGACTCCCAAAGCGAAGCACCGTCCCGGGCTAAAGAGGTTGTCGAAGACTCCCCATCTGGAACTCAACGGGAAGGTGATTGTTAACACGTAGCAGGCCCCTACCTGGCGCGCCAACTGTCGGCGTTTCGGACCCGGGGGGGGGGGGTCCTCCGAACCGACTAGTGAATTTGTCGTCGCTGCGTGTCCCAGCCTAGATGGGTTGGCGCGAGAAGGAACACAAACGGGGGACTTGTATTATCTCGCACCGGGGGTGCCGCTTGTAGTAGGGGTTACAAGCGTCGCGAGAGGGAAGAAGAGTGTTGGTCCATCAGCCCGCCGTCCCCTCTGCGCGAGAACCCTCATCTTCCTCCTCCTCCGCGGGAAGGCCTTGGACCTCCCTTTTATAGATGCAAGGAGAGGGTCCAGATGTACAATGGGGGGTGTAGCAATGCGCTAACGTGTCTGGCAGAGAAATGCCTAAGCCCTATGTACATGCTAACGTGGCTGTCGGGGGTGAAAGGGAATTAGGCTTACACCCAGTCCCTAAATGATTTTGGTGGTTGAATTGCCCAACACAAATATTGGACTAACTAGTTTGCTCTAGTGTATAAGTTATACAGGTGTAAAAGGTTCACACTCAGCCAATAAAAAGATCAAGTTTTGGATTCTACAAAGGAGCAAAGAGGCAACCGAAGGCACCTCTGGTCTGGAGGCACCGGACTGTCCGGTGTACACCGGACAGTGTCCGGTGCGCCACCGGACAGTGTCCGGTGCACCAGAGGACTCCAACTCGAACTCGCCACCTTCGGGAATTTCTCAGGCCGCTTCGCTATAATTCACCGGACTGTCCGGTGTACACCGGACAGTGTCCGGTGCTCCAAGGAAGCGCGACCTCCTCAACTCGCCAGCCTCGGGATCGCGCAGCAGCCGCTCCGCTATAATTCACCGGACATGTCCGGTGTGCACCGGACTGTCCGGTGTAACCACGGAGCAACGGCTATTTCGGCGCCAACGGCTACCTGCGGCGCATTCAATGCGCGCTCTGCGCACGCAGACGTCAGGCGCGCCCATACTGGCGCACCGGACAATGAACAGGTGATGTCCGGTGTGCACCGGACATCCAGGCGGGCCCAGAAGTCAGAAGCTCCAACGGTCAGAATCCAACGGCATTGATGACGTGGCGGGGGCACCGGGCATGTCCGGTGTGCATCGGACTGTCCGGTGCGCCATCGACAGACAGCCTCCACCAACGGTCAAGTTTGGTGGTTGGGGCTATAAATACCCCAACCACCCCACCATTCATTGCATCCAAGTTTTCCAACTTCCAACCACTATACAAGAGCTAGCATTCATTGGAAAGCACACCAAAAGAGATCAAATCCTCTCCCAACTCCACACAAAGCCCTAGTGACTAGAGAGAGTGATTTGTAGTGTTCATTTGAGCTCTTGCGCTTGGATCGCTTCTTTTTCTTTGGCATTCTTTCTTGTGATCAAACACTCACTTGTAATTGAGGCAAGAGACACCAATTGTGTGGTGGTCCTTGCGGGAAGTTTGATTCCCAAGTGATTTGAGAAAGAGAAGCTCACTCGGTCCGGGGGACCGTTTGAGAGAGGGAAGGGTTGAAAGAGACCCGGCCTTTGTGGCCTCCTCAACGGGGAGTAGGTTTGAGAGAACCGAACCTCGGTAAAACAACTCCGCGTGTCTCACTTCATTATTCGCTTACGATTTGTTTTGCGCCCTCTCTCGCGAACTCCACTATATTTCTAACGCTAACCCGGCTTGTAGTTGTGATTATTTTTGTGATTTTCAGTTTCGCCCTATTCACCCCCCCTCTAGGCGACTTTCAATTGGTATCAAAGCCCGGTGCTTCATTAGAGCCTAACCGCTCGAAGTGATGTCGGGAGATCACACCAAGAGGGAGATGGAGACCGGCGACAAGCCCACTACAAGCCAAGGGAGCACTTCATCGGAAGAGTCCCGCACCAAGAAGAGGGAGAAGAAGAAGGGCTCCTCCAAACGGAAGGAGAAAAGATCTTCCTCTTCTCACCACAATGAGAAGAAGGAAAAATCTTCTTCTCACAAGTCGCATCGGAAAGGCGACAAGCACAAGAGGATGAGGAAGGTGGTCTACTACGAGACCGACACTTCATCAACATCCACCTCCGACTCCGATGCACCGTCCGTAACTTCTAAGCGCCAAGAGCGCAAGAAGTTTAGTAAGATCCCCTTAAACTATCCCCATACATCTAGACATACTCCATTACTTTCCATTCCATTAGGCAAACCGCCAACTTTTGACGGCGAAGATTATGCTAGGTGGAGTGATTTAATGAAATTTCATCTAACCTCACTCCACAAAAGTATATGGAATGTTGTTGAGTTTGGAGCACAGGTACCATCAATAGGGGATGAGGATTATGACACGGACGAAGTGGCCCAAATCGAGCACTTCAACTCCCAAGCCACAACCATTCTCCTCGCCTCTCTAAGCAAGGAGGAATACAACAAAGTACAAGGGTTGAAGAATGCAAAGGAGATTTGGGACCTACTCAAGACCGCACACGAGGGTGATGAACTCACCAAGATCACCAAGCGGGAAACGATCGAGGGGGAGCTCGGTCGCTTCCGTCTTCGCCAAGGGGAGGAGCCACAAGATATGTACAATCGGCTCAAGACCTTGGTGAACCAAGTGCGCAACCTCGGGAGCAAAAAATGGGATGACCACGAGGTGGTTAAGGTTATTTTAAGAGCTCTTATTTTCCTTAACCCTACTCAAGTTCAATTAATTCGTGGTAATCCTAGATATCCACTAATGACCCCCGAGGAAGTTATCGGGAATTTTGTGAGCTTTGAATGCATGATTAAGGGCTCAAAGAAGATCAACGAGCTTGACGAACCTTCCACATCCGAGGCGCAACCGGTGGCCTTCAAGGCAACGGAGGAGAAGAAGGAGGAGTCTACACCAAGTAGACAACCAATTGACGCCTCCAAGCTCGACAATGAGGAGATGGCCTTAATCATCAAAAGCTTTCGGCAAATCCTCAAGCAACGGAAGGGGAAGGATTACAAATCCCGTTCCAAGAAGGTTTGCTACAAGTGTGGTAAGCCCGGTCATTTTATTGCAAAATGTCCTATGTCTAGTGACAGTGACAGGGGCGACGACAAGAAGGGAAAGAGGAGAGAAAAGAAGAAATACTACAAGAAGAAGGGCGGCGATGCCCATGTTTGCCGGGAATGGGACTCCGACGAGAGCTCCACCGAGTCCTCCTCCGACGAGGACGCCGCCAACATCGCCGTCACCAAGGGACTCCTCTTCCCCAACGTCGGCCACAAGTGCCTCATGGCAAAGGACGGCAAAAGGAAGAAGGTTAAATCTAACTCCTCCACCAAATATGAATCTTCTAGTGATGATAATGCTAGTGGTGAGGAAGATAATTTGCGTATCCTTTTTGCCAACCTTAACATGGAACAAAAGGAAAAATTAAATGAGCTAATTAGTGCCATCCATGAAAAGGATGATCTCTTGGACTCCCAAGAGGACTTCCTAATCAAGGAAAATAAGAAACATGTTAAGGTTAAAAATGCTTATGCTCTAGAGGTAGAAAAATGTAGCAAATTATCTAATGAGCTAAGCACCTGCCATGACACTATTGCCAACCTTAGAAATGAAAATGCCAAATTAATTGCTAAGGTTGATTCTCATGTTTGTATTGATTCAACTTCCTATCCTAGAAATGATAATGTTGATTTGCTCGCTAGGATTGATGAGTTGAATGATTCTATTGCTAGCCTTAGAAATGAGAATGAAAAATTAATTGCTAAGGCTAAAGAATTAGATGTTTGCAATGTTACAATTTCTGACCTTAGAACTAAGAATGATATGTTGCATGCTAAGGTTGTAGAATTAAAATCTTGCAAACCCTCTACATCTACTGAGCATATTTCCATTTGTACTAGGTGTAGAGATATTAATGTTGATGCTATCCATGATCACCTAGCCTTAATTAAAAAACAAAATGATCACATAGCACAACTTAATGCTAAGATTAGTGAGCATGACTTAGAAAATGAAAAATTTAAATTTGCTAGAAGCATGCTCTATAATGGGAGACGCCCAGGCATCAAGGATGGCATTGGCTTCCAAAGGGGAGACAATGTCAAACTTAATGCCCCTCCAAAGAATTTATCTAACTTTGTTAAGGGCAAGGCTCCCATGCCTCAGGATAACGAGGGTTACATTTTGTACCCTGCCGGCTATCCTGAGAGCAAAATTAGGAGAACTCATTCTAGGAAGTCTCACTCTGGCCCTAACCATGCTTTTATGTATAAGGGTGAGACATCTAGCTCTAGGCAACCAACCCGTGCCAAGTTGCCTAGAAAGAAAACTCCTAATGCATCAAATGATCATGATATTTCATTCAAAACTTTTGATGCATCATATGTTTTAACTAACAAATCCGGCAAGGTAGTTGCCAAGATTGTTGGGGGCAAACACAAGGGATCAAAGACTTGTGTTTGGGTACCCAAAGTTCTTGTTTCTAATGCCAAAGGACCCAAAACCGTTTGGGTACCTAAAATCAAGAACTAAAATTGTTTTGTAGGTTTATGCATCCGGGGGCTCAAGTTGGATACTCGACAGCGGGTGCACAAACCACATGACAGGGGAGAAAAAGATGTTCTCCTCTTATGAGAAAAACCAAGATCCCCAACGAGCTATCACATTCGGGGATGGAAATCAAGGTTTGGTCAAAGGTTTGGGTAAAATTGCTATATCACCTGACCATACTATTTCCAATGTTTTTCTTGTAGATTCTTTAGATTACAATTTGCTTTCCGTATCCCAATTATGTCAAATGGGCTACAACTGTCTATTTACTGATACTGGTGTTACTGTCTTTAGAAGAAGTGATGATTCAATAGCATTTAAGGGAGTGTTAGAGGGTCAGCTATACTTGGTAGATTTTGATAGAGCTGAACTCGACACTTGCTTGGTTGCTAAGACTAACTTGGGTTGGCTCTGGCACCGCCGACTAGCCCATGTTGGAATGAAGAATCTTCATAAGCTTCTAAAGGGAGAGCACATTTTAGGACTAACAAATGTTCATTTTGAGAAAGACAGGATTTGTAGCGCATGCCAAGCCGGGAAGCAAGTTGGCACTCATCATCCACACAAGAACATCATGACTAGTGACAGGCCACTGGAGCTCCTACACATGGACCTATTCGGCCCGATCGCTTACATAAGCATCGGCGGGAGTAAGTACTGTCTAGTTATTGTGGATGATTATTCTCGCTTCACTTGGGTGTTCTTTTTGCAGGACAAATCTCATACCCAAGAGACCTTAAAGGGATTCTTGAGACGGGCTCAAAATGAGTTCGGCTTAAGGATCAAGAAAATTAGAAGCGACAATGGGACGGAGTTCAAGAACTCACAGATTGAAGGCTTCCTTGAGGAGGAGGGCATCAAGCATGAGTTCTCTTCTCCCTACACTCCACAACAAAATGGTGTAGTGGAGAGGAAGAATTGAACTCTATTGGACATGGCAAGAACCATGCTTGATGAGTACAAGACACCGGATCAGTTTTGGGCCGAAGCAGTCAACACCGCTTGCTACGCCATCAACCGGTTATATCTTCACCGAATCCTCAAGAAGACATCCTATGAACTCCTAACCGGTAAAAAGCCAAATATTTCATATTTTAGAGTTTTTGGTAGCAAATGTTTTATACTTGTTAAAAGAGGTAGAAAATCTAAATTTGCTCCTAAAACTGTAGAAGGCTTTTTACTAGGATATGACTCAAACACAAGGGCATATAGAGTCTTTAACAAGTCCTCAGGACTTGTTGAAGTTTCTTGTGACGTTGTGTTTGATGAAACTAACGGCTCTCAAGTAGAGCAAGTTGATCTTGATGAGATAGGTGAAGAACAGGCTCCATGCATAGCGCTAAGGAACATGTCCATTGGGGATGTGTGTCCTAAGGAATCCGAAGAGCCTCCACATGCACAAGATCAACCATCCTCCTCCATGCAAGTATCTCCACCAACTCAAAATGAGGACGAGGCTCAAGTTGATGAAGGAGAAGATCAAAGAGATGAGCCCCTTCAAGATGACGGCAACGATTAAGGAGGAGATGCAAATGATGAAGACAAGGAGGATGAACAACCAAGACCGCCACACCCAAGAGTCCACCAAGCAATACAACGAGATCACCCCGTCGACACCATCCTCGGCGACATTCATTAGGGGGTAACTACTCGATCTCGTGTTGCACATTTTTGTGAACATTACTCTTTTGTTTCCTCTATTGAGCCACACAGGGTAGAGGAAGCACTTCAAGATTCGGATTAGGTGATGGCAATGCAAGAGGAGCTCAACAATTTCACAAGGAATGAGGTATGGCATTTAATTCCACGTCCTAATCAAAATGTTGTAGGAACCAAGTGGGTCTTCCGCAACAAGCAAGACGAGCATGGTGTGGTGACAAGGAACAAAGCTCGACTCATGGCCAAGGGGTATTCACAAGTCGAAGGTTTGGATTTTGGTGAAACCTATGCACCCGTAGCTAGGCTTGAGTCAATTCGCATATTATTGGCCTATGCTACTTACCATGGCTTCAAGCTTTATCAAATGGACGTGAAGAGTGCCTTCCTCAATGGACCAATCAAGGAGGAGGTCTATGTTGAGCAACCTCCCGGCTTTGAAGACAGTGAGTACCCTAACCATGTTTATAGGCTCTCTAAGGCGCTTTATGGGCTCAAGCAAGCCCCAAGAGCATGGTATGAATGCCTTAGAGATTTCCTTATTGCAAATGGCTTCAAAGTCGGCAAAGCCGATCCTACTTTATTCACTAAAACTCTTGACAATGATTTGTTCGTATGCCAAATTTACGTTGATGATATTATATTTGGGTCTACTAACAAATCTATATGTGAAGAATTTAGTAGGATCATGACTCAGAAATTCGAGATGTCTATGATGGGGGAGTTGAAGTATTTTCTAGGATTTCAAGTCAAACAACTCCAAGAGGGCACATTCATTTGCCAAACAAAGTATACTCAAGACATTCTAAGCAAGTTTGGAATGAAGGATGCCAAGCCCATCAAGACTCCCATGGGAACAAATGGGCATCTCGACCTCGACACGGGAGGTAAGTCCGTTGATCAAAAGGTATACCGGTCGATGATTGGTTCATTGCTTTATTTATGTGCATCTCGACCGGACATTATGCTTTCCGTATGCATGTGTGCAAGATTCCAAGCCGACCCTAAGGAATCACACCTTACGGCCGTAAAACGAATCTTGAGATATTTGGCTTATACTCCTAAGTTTGGGCTTTGGTACCCTCGGGGATCCACTTTTGACGTGATTGGTTATTCGGATGCCGATTGGGCGGGGTGTAAGATTAATAGAAAGAGCACATCGGGGACTTGCCAGTTCTTGGGAAGATCCTTGGTGTCTTGGGCTTCGAAGAAGCAAAATTCGGTCGCTCTTTCTACCGCCGAAGCCGAGTATATTGCCGCAGGCCACTGTTGCGCGCAATTGCTTTAGATGAGGCAAACCCTGCGGGACTACGGTTACAAATTAACCAAAGTTCCTCTTCTATGTGATAATGAGAGTGCAATCCGCATGGCGGATAATCCCGTTGAGCATAGCCGCACTAAACACATAGCCATTCGGTATCATTTTCTTCGGGATCACCAACAAAAGGGGGATATCGAGATTTCATACATTAACACTAAAGATCAATTAGCCGATATCTTTACCAAGCCACTTGATGAACAATCTTTTACCAGACTTAGGCATGAGCTTAATATTCTTGATTCTAGGAATTTCTTTTGCTAAACTTGCACACATAGCTCATAAGAATACCTTTGATCATGTCTCTTTTATATGCTATGACTAATGTGTTTTCAAGTGTATTCCAAACCAAGTCATAGGTATATTGAAAGGGAATTGGAGTCTTCGGCGAAGACAAGGCTTCCACTCCACTCTACTACTCATCCTTCGCCGTCGCTCCGCATCACTCTCCATTTTTGGTATAATCTTCACTCATTTATTTTATGACCAAAGGAGGAGAAAGTACTACAAAGGGCCTATATATCATTCCAAGTATCCGTTTTTGGCGATTCATGCCAAAGGGGGAGAAAATATGAGCCCAAAGCAAAAGGACCGCACCACCACCCTAATTTTAAAATTGATGATTTTCAATTGGTAAATTTCAAAATTGGTATCTCTTTGTGTTCTAAAGGAGGAGTAAGTAGTATTTTCAAATTTGATGTCTTAAAACCCTCTTGAACACTAAGAGGAGACTTTATTTGAGGGGGAGTTTTGTTTAGTCAAAGGGAAAGCATTTTGAACAAAGGAAGAAAATTTCAAAACTTGAAAATGCCTTGCAAAATCTTAATCATTTACCTTTGACTATCTTGCAAAAGGACTTTGAAAAGAATTTACAAAAGAGTTTGCAAAAAAAAACAAAACCTTTGGTGCAAATGTGGTCCAATATGTCAAAAACAAAGAAAACAATCCATGCGCATCATGTAAGCATTTATATTGGCTTAATTCCAAGCAACCTTTGCACTTACATTATGCAAACTAGTTCAATTATGCACTTCTATATTTGCTTTGGTTTGTGTTGGCATCAATCACCAAAAAGGGGGAGATTGAAAGGGAATTAGGCTTACACCCAGTCCCTAAATGATTTTGGTGGTTGAATTGCCCAACACAAATATTGGACTAACTAGTTTGCTCTAGTGTATAAGTTATACAGGTGTAAAAGGTTCACACTCAGCCAATAAAAAGATCAAGTTTTGGATTCTACAAAGGAGCAAAGAGGCAACCGAAGGCACCTCTGGTCTGGAGGCACCGGACTGTCCGGTGTACACCGGACAGTGTCCGGTGCGCCACCGGACAGTGTCCGGTGCACCAGAGGACTCCAACTCGAACTCGCCACCTTCGGGAATTTCTCAGGCCGCTTCGCTATAATTCACCGGACTGTCCGGTGCTCCAAGGAAGCGCGGCCTCCTCAACTCGCCAGCCTCGGGATCGCGCAGCAGCCGCTCCGCTATAATTCACCGGACATGTCCGGTGTGCACCGGACTGTCCGGTGTAACCACGGAGCAACGGCTATTTCGGCGCCAACGGCTACCTGCGGCGCATTCAATGCGCGCTCTGCGCGCGCAGACGTCAGGCGCGCCCATACTGGCGCACCGGACAATGAACAGGTGATGTCCGGTGTGCACCGGACATCCAGGCGGGCCCAGAAGTCAGAAGCTCCAACGGTCAGAATCCAACGGCATTGATGACGTGGCGGGGGCACCGGACATGTTCGGTGTGCACCGGACTGTCCGGTGCGCCATCGACAGACAGCCTCCACCAACGGTCAAGTTTGGTGGTTGGGGCTATAAATACCCCAACCACCCCACCATTCATTGCATCCAAGTTTTCCAACTTCCAACCACTATACAAGAGCTAGCATTCATTGCAAAGCACACCAAAAGAGATCAAATCCTCTCCCAACTCCACACAAAGCCCTAGTGACTAGAGAGAGTGATTTGTAGTGTTCATTTGAGCTCTTGCGCTTGGATCGCTTCTTTTTCTTTGGCATTCTTTCTTGTGATCAAACACTCACTTGTAATTGAGGCAAGAGACACCAATTGTGTGGTGGTCCTTGCGGGAAGTTTGATTCCCAAGTGATTTGAGAAAGAGAAGCTCACTCGGTCCGGGGGACCGTTTGAGAGAGGGAAGGGTTGAAAGAGACCCGGCCTTTGTGGCCTCCTCAACAGGGAGTAGGTTTGAGAGAACCGAACCTCGGTAAAACAACTCCGCGTGTCTCACTTCATTATTCGCTTACGATTTGTTTTGCGCCCTCTCTCGCGAACTCCACTATATTTCTAACGCTAACCCGGCTTGTAGTTGTGATTATTTTTGTGATTTTCAGTTTCGCCCTATTCACCCCCCCTCTAGGCGACTTTCAGGGGGAGAGCTTGAGCCCTGTATACGTGATAGCGTGGCCGTCGGAGAAGCGCCTGAGCCCTGTAGGAGCACAGCTGGAGTGCGGCAAGGATCCTACTAACGTCTCCTTGCTGCCGTAAGGAGCTGAGAGCCACCGACGTCATGGTTGCACGCGGGGCACCATCATTACCCGTTGTCGGGGTAAGCCAGATGGGACACCGATCTTGTTCCTTGTAGCCTGAGCTGGCTAGGGATAGGGTAATGATGTATCCCCTGTGGGGCGGTCGGTTCGAGCCCAAGATCGGGCGAGGAGGAGACATCTCTTGAGGCCGAGGCCGGGGTCGGGCGAGGACGCGATTCCTCCCAAGACCGAGGTCGAGGCCGAGTCCGGAGGTCGGGCGACGCGGAGACTTCCTTCCGAGGCCGGAGCCTGAGGTCGGGCGAGGCGGAGACCTCCTCCCAAGGCCGGAGCCTGAGGTCGGGCGAGGCGAAGGCCTCTTCCCGAGGCTGGAGCCTGAGGTCGGGCGAGGCGGAGCTTCCTGTTGCGCCCGAGGCCGAACTCGGTGGTTGATCGTGACTTGTTATCAGCTTCGCCTGGGTGGTTGGCACAGTAGTCGGAGCGGGGCGAGCGACGCTGTTTTCCTGTCAGATCGGACAGTAAAAAGGGGGGGGGGGGGAAGTGACTGCGGTCACTTTGGCCCTGCCGACTGAGGCGCGTGTGTCAGGATACGGCGTCAGGCGATCCTCGCATTGAATGCGCCTGCGATGTGGTCGGTTGGTGAGGCGGTTTTGTCAAGGTTGCTTCACAACGAAGTCTGCCCGAGCCGGCCTTTGGGAGAGCCGAGGGCGTGCCCGCTGCCTGAGGAGGTCCTCGGGCGAGGCGTGAATCCGTCTGGGACTACTGCTCCTGCCCGAGGCTGGGCTCGGGCGAGGTTGCGTCCCTGGGGTAGACGAAGCCTTGACTTAAACCGCGCCCGTCAGTTGGTCTGAGGGTGTTTACCAGCCGTGATTAGGAGTGTTGGGGTACCCCTAATTACGGTACCCGACAATAAAATACATGTTTTCCAAAGAAATTATTTTGAACAACTATTATATTTTATAAAAAACGGTTTCCACACCAAATTAAATCGATAATTTGAAATTGAAAATCAATTCAAACAAAATAAATACTCTAAAATGAATGCATCAAACACTTTGCAAAACTTTATCTACTAAAAATTTATTAACTTTGTTTATAGCTCCATTTTTCATTAATTGAAAACATAAATATTGTTCTAACAAAAACCACTAAATTAGGTTATGTTGCTTTAATGTGATGGATTTTGTGTGTTACACATTTATTTTAGTTTTAGGAACTACTATACATTCCTCTTTAGTTGACTCTAAGGTCCTATCACTTGAATTGAGGCTTCGACATCTCCTCCATAGTACTACTTTAGTAGTCGTAGACAGAGCTGCCGCATATGCTCCAAGAAATCTCTTAGACCTTGTTCCATTTATATAGAAACCATGTGGATTAGATGTATTGAAGTGGATTGTAGAGGATTTTTGACTAGCAGTGGATTTATTCTATGTCAATCCCCATGGATTTAGAAGAGAAAACAAACATGACCTTATTGTTAAAATTATATCCATATAAGTTGAATTTGATAATATATAATTTGAATAAATGGTTGAATAAAATTACGAATCTAAGGTATCTAGACATCTGTTTCGCGGTCCAAATTTAAGTTAAAAAAATAGTAAATATAATATTCGGATTCGATTGTATACGAGAGCCAATCATGCCGAGCTGCAAACCAAGGAAGCGCTGGGCCAACCACCATTGAGCCTGACCACAGCATGCGACCATCGCATCTGATGTTTATGTCGCCAGGTGCAACCTCTGTGTGTTGTGTCACCCTCTGAATTAGTTAGGACAAACAAATTCCTTACAATCAAAACAGAAAACATCAAAATTGCATCGCTTTCTAACCAATTCAATCCTTTTCAAAATCTATAATGGAATCTAACCGATCGAACCACCGTTAATTCATATCGTTAATATTATTGGACCGGCCTCGGCCCTTCTATATTGATTCCCTTGTCCCTTGCGGCCTTGCCCATCCCACACCGCTTTC
This sequence comes from Zea luxurians, assembly GCA_029449295.1. NCBI lineage: Eukaryota > Viridiplantae > Streptophyta > Magnoliopsida > Poales > Poaceae > Zea > Zea luxurians. Next base: position 71,605,758 of record JAOPSE010000016.1, on the reverse strand, counting down.
TACGATTCGACATGGAGAAGGTCCACAGGTGTCCGAAAGCACAGCGTATAAACAGTGAGCTTGTATTGTGGTTGGTGCTTGCTGCCACTCTTGCGTCGTCCCTGTTTGTACTATACAGCTGCTCTCAACCTTTCGTTCCGTGCCCCCTCTCGTAGTCTCGTTTATTCGCCCCTGCCACGACCAGGACCGCGTCGCGCGCTCGCGCCCTTCACGCTCTGCGCTGCGCTTGCCTCGTCGCGGCCACGTCCACCTACCTACCTCTTTGTCTGACGACCTCATCCCCTTTCCCAAGAAGGCCAAGATCCGAGCCGCGGCGTCTCCAAGTACCTCGCTCGCAGGAGCAGGTTGCAAGGAGCCAGCCACTCCTGCGAGTTTCTGGCGATGGTGGCCGTTGCGGCGGGAAGGCGGGCCGGCGGCGTTGGTAGCCGCCGGCGCTCCGGCTGCGGCGCGGAGCAGGCACAGCAGAAGCTACTAGCGATCGCCGTCGCCGCGCGCTTCGCTGAGGCCGTGGCGCCGCCGTCTGCGGAGGCCTCCCGTGCCGGCTCCGGCGGCTGTTGCGTAGAGCTCCTCGAGTGCCTCCTCGGGGCTCTGAGCGTCAACGCGGCCCCGCCGCCCGCGCAGCACAGGCGGGCCGTGCACTCGATCCGCCGCCGCCGCCCCCGTGGCGGGGGGTCCGCCGACGACCGCCACGCCGACGCTCCCTCGGGCCGCATCGCGGGCAACGGCGCATCCGCATCCGCAGCCGCGTCGCTCTACACCATGCAGGGCAGGAAGGGTGTCAATCAGGACGCCATGGTGGTCTGGGAGGTACAGTTGATACCATCACCAGCATTTCTCGCGTCCAGTAAATAATTTCGTTTTTAGTTTTTTTTCCACCTTCCCGATTGCTTGATCTCTGTTCCGCCGATTCGTCTGCGGGATGTGAAAGTGAAACTCGTTTCGCGGATGCTCTAGAAGCATGTTCCGATACAACGGCGCACACGAAACATTTTCATGTTTTGTTGAGCTATGCTTTGGCCAGATGTGTCATGTGTGATGTTAACGTGCAAAAGGACTGCCTGGACTTTTGTGATTTTTTAATTAGTCCTTAATGCGTAATGCTTGAGCTGGCAAAGACAACGAAAGATTTAAACTTTGACGCAGGGCATACATGTGTCATCTCCTCGTAGAATACCTGCCTGACCTCCCACCATCTGTCTTAGAATACCAATTTGATTCCTCTTCTCTTCCTCTTTCTTCACATGGATTGCCACTGGATATTGCCGGTATAGTCTTTTACCCAGTACTATTTAATCGGAGCTTAGTATTTGCTTTCCTGATGGAGAAACCTGTACGTAGGGAAGGGAGGGGCTCCACATTAGTCTCATCCTTATCCTTAGGCTTCCACATATGGACGATCTTATCTGCTTCGTGTGCTCCTTGAGTTGAACAGTTGACCCCTGCCATTCCCATTTGCTTATGTTCTTCTCATTAAGTTAGTTTGGTACTATCTGTGTCCACATAAGGCATTCTTGTCTCTTTAGACTTAGATTTTGTTACTTCACGGTTTACTGATTTTGTCTATCTATCTGTTGACGCCACATAAGTTGTCCTTATCTCTTTCGGTCTGGGTTTCATTCGAATATTCTTCACAGATCACTGAAGCTTAAATTACTATATTTTCTGTTTGTTGCTGTGGCTGTCACGTTACCACATGAACCATTGCATTCTGAAGATTCAGCTGGTAAAATAACACAGCTCATTGCACACATTGCCATTTGGAAATTGTCGTCCATTGAGGGAAATAAGTCTTATTATTGTAATATATTTCCACTCTCTACCCCCTGCTTTAATCATGTGAAAGTGAGTAACTGGTTCTAGCATGCCATATTCATGGATTTCTAGCTAGTTTTTTTTTTAAAAAAAGTTAGCAGTTTGCACTTTCTTGGTGTGTGTGCACGATGACTGTGGAGGGACTATCTAGGCTTCTTAATTACTACTACCTCCGTTCTCGAATATTTGTCGCCCGCTAGTTCATTTTTGAACTAAACCACGACAAATAAAAAAGAATGGAGTGAGTACTTGATTATAAAGTACAAACAAAATGATCTTCCAGTCTCCATTTCCCACATTGAGTATATATTTTGAAACATGTATCATGTAGTTGGTTCCAATAATAATGTTTTTTTCTCTACTTGCAGAATTTTGGTTCCAAGGATGATACCATTTTTTGTGGAGTTTTTGATGGCCATGGACCAAACGGCCATTTGGTTGCCAAGAGGGTCAGAGATCTTCTCCCTGTAAAGTTGAGTGCAAATTTAGGGAAGGGTGAATTCAAAGAGATTTCTACTAGCGATGTCAAGAGTGGGACTACTAAAGGAGTTGCAACCGAACACAGGGTTGAAGATACTGATGCTTCCCCTGGAAATGAAGAGAATGGCGAGTACCCAGAATTTTTCACAGCACTGAGGGCTTCATTCTTGCAGGCGTTTTATGTGATGGACAGGGATCTGAAGGCACATAGAAATATTGATTGTGAATTCAGTGGTACAACAGCAGTCACAGTAATCAAGCAGGTAGAGCTTCTATTGTGTTTGGTAAAACAATAGTTTTCTTGTATGATGCCCTTTAGTCACTGTAAGATGCAGTTAGTTTTTAATCCAACCCATTTATCTTGCTTTTTCTACAGGGACAAAATCTTATAATTGGCAACTTGGGAGATTCTAGAGCTGTCTTGGGCACAAGAGGTGAACATAATCAGCTAGTTGCTCTTCAGCTGACAGTGGACCTCAAACCTAGTATCCCGAGTATGTTTCATTTTCATGTATTGTGCTATTTTATAAGTCTACTATATGATGGATTTTTGCTTCATTCTTTTCTGTTTATTGCTATATGCAGTTCGTAACTAATGGTTCCTGCATCAATATGATATTCTATGCTATTATAAGGCATTCCGTGGATTGGTCGTCTTAACTTTACGAGTTTTTTTTTTTAATTCTGAACAGTGAATATGAGTTTTACAGTTTTGCAACAAGTATAGTAACTAATTCAGAGAGACTTCTAAAATAGGTGCACGTACCTAGGTTTTTTAGGAAACTATTTCATGATACACATGTTAAAGGATATTTATGAAAGAAAATTAATACAATGTAATATTTATTGTTAAATTGATCCGTATTCTCAACTATGTGATTTTCCCTTTTTCACTTCTTTTGGGCAAGGGACTTTGTAATGAGTGATGACCTTCTCGTGCATTAAATCTTAAAATCGCTTATTTGGACTGGGTCATGATGCTGAGAATAACATATATAAACTTAGAGCTTGTTTGAATATACTAGAGTTAATAGTCAGCTGGCTAAAAAGTTGTTGGTGGAATTAGCTGGCTAACTATTAGCTGATTTTAGCTGGGTTGAGCCAGCTAATGAAATAATAGGTATTTGAGGGTGTAGCTAATAGTTAGTTGGACTATTAGCTGGGGGTGTTTGGATGTCTCAAGCTAAAAACAGCTAATAACTGAACTATTAGTTGGGTTGTTTTGATGTCTCTAGCTAATTTTAGTAGCCAACTATTAGCTCTTATGCATTCAAACAAGGCCTTAGTTAAGAGGCCTAAATGCCCTTTGGATCTCATTAACTATTGACCTCCTTGCAAGATAAGTATCAAATAATAAAAAAAACTCGACCTGTGGGGTTAAGACAATCCCCATGCATTGTATTAAGAAAAAGGTTGTATTAAGAAAAAGGCCTCACACGGGTCGAGAAAACCCCGAACCCCTGCCTCACCCATATACAGCAACACTGTAACTCATGTGAGAACGACCACGACCGAGACCGGGCTTTAGACCCGTGCTTTGGCGTGAGACAGACGAGGGGATTTTCTTTACCACAGCCTGAAATTCGCTCCCACAGGGAGTCGAGCCCAGGACCTGAGAAGTGTTACTCAGACCACCTAACCAACTCAGCTAGAGGCCCTTTTGCAATATCAAATAATCATTGTATGGCTTATGTCTTCTACCTTCAATTTTGACATGTAAATCATGATAGTGTATACTTTCTGCCACTATGACACTTCCATATTTTTTTGGAATGTCAATATTTTACATTGCCTAAAGTTGCAGCATAGTTTTCCGAATAAGGAAAGCTGCAAGTTCTTCAAAATTACTCCATCCAATGAAATGTTGTTGGTTTCTAGCTACTCCTATACTTCCGGAATGAAGTTGTTAGGCCCACATGATGACATAATTTTATCTTGTATATACATATATAAAAATGGACCCTGTTTTATAACCATCCTACTCTTCTGCAAAGGAACATCTCTAAAAACAGTTTTCTTGAAACTTCTTGCACTGATGTGTTAGTTATAGATGGGCATATGTTACATAGTGCTTGTGTAAAATCATGATGAAAGAACATATCAACTGGTTGTTTTTTCTTTTATTGTGTAATTTTGTTTGCATGAAATAACTTTGGTGTTATGATTTGTAGATACTACCGAAAATAAAGAAAAATGAATCATTTACAGGTGAAGCAGAACGAATTAGGCAACAAAGTGGCAGAGTATTTTCTCTTCCAGATGAACCAGACGTTGTTCGTGTGTGGCTTCCAACTTTCAACTTGCCAGGGTTGGCCATGGCAAGATCATTTGGAGACTTCTGTCTGAAGAAATATGGAATAATTTCTATGCCTGATGTTTTCTACCATCGCATCACGGATAAGGATGAATTTGTTGTGCTGGCGACTGACGGGGTGAGAACGGAGTAACTCAAACATTGGTTGCTTTATACTTGTAGAATTGGAAGTTGTTAAGAACAGGTTCTCTTTGTTGGCTGTAGGTGTGGGATGTGCTTTCCAATGCTGAAGCTGTTAGCATCATCAGCAATGCTCCTTCACAGGCCTCAGCAGCTCGATTTCTGGTTGAATCGGCTCACAGGGCATGGAGGACACGGTACCCCACATCAAAAACTGATGATTGTGCTGTTGTTTGCCTCTTTCTGAAAACAGAAGCAGCAAGTACATCCTCCAGTGCTGTAACCAAAGATTTGGTGAAGAACAGAGAAATGAGCAGCGGTAAGCATTCATTGGCTGTTAAAACAAGCACCCAAGGTTCCTGAAAATCTTGTTACTGCAAAAGATGAGTGGTCTTTTGTTGATGGTTCCTCTGGGTGTGTCGCGCTGCCAACTTTACCAGAGCCCACTTCAGTTGTGATTTGTGAAGGATAGCTCAAAAGATTGAGCTTGCCTGCCAATTGAGATGGCATAATTTTTGCTGGAAATTTGTTCGCCTTCGTTTGCAAGCTTGTGTGCATCAGATTTGTTGTGACGTGAAGACCAGTGCCAGTTTCATTGGCGAGTTGAGGAAGTTATTGCATAGTGGAATGGATAAGTGTGCAGATTTTGTTCTTTTTGTACAGTATTCAATCAGTTTAGTGGGATCAGTTGGTAGTAATGATAACTATAATAATACTGTGCCTATTATTGATGGATGGGGGTGATCAGATCCATGCATAGGATGAAGTTTCTCCCTTCTTTTGTAATATAAATAATTGTGTCGGTTCCAGCAGCTCTAATAAATTTTCTTTTAGGTGTTGCTTTGTTTTATGTCATAGGTTTTCTAGTTTTGCTTTGTCCAATTAAGTTTAGTATTATATTTCCATTGATGCTATGACAAACCATTCCAGTTAGATATTGGATGACTAAGTTTTCCTCTGTATGTTCTGTATTATGATGGTTTGGGGGCTTATATATATATATATATATATATATATATATATATATATATATATATATATATATATATATATATATATATATATATATATTGTGTGGTATGTTGATTGTTGAGTACCATCTGACAACTACACTTTAAATAACCAAAGTTGTATGGTGAAATGTTGAATTAGGATGATGCAAAGTTGTTGTGCATGGCTGGGGCTAAAGGCCTCAGGGGTTTTTGGCCGTAATGTGGTGTGGAGTTTATGTTGCTGGTTGAAGTTTCATGGTTTTCTGGCTAATCATTCATTTAAACTAAAAAAGGCAGAAACAAATGTTGATCATATGATGGTTAAGAGGCTTTGGAAAGGAGAATAATGGGAGCAAACTTTGCAAACTACAATTGGTTTTCTTATTTAACAGGGAAAAATATAGCTGATTGTCCAGGATATTGCAACATTATGCGATCTAAGATGCGTTGCAGAAGTGCAATGTGTTTCTTAGGCCATGTTTGAATAAAGCTAAAATAAGATGCAAACCATATAAAAAGCTTAAAATGGTCCTAATACCTCCACTTATAATACACCTATGTTTTAAATTATAAAATCTACTTAGATACACAATATATTTAAATATATAATAAAAACAACGTACTTAAAACCAAAACGTTTTAGAATTTAGAACAGGAGGGTATTTTATAGCCCTTCTAAACTATTCAACCACTTAGATTATAAAAAGTTATTAGTGATATAAGAAAAATAGATGTTGACATATTTAAAATAAAGTTTTAGAATTGATGATCAACATAATTATCTAGACTAATATTATTTGCTAGTACTTTTAGATATAGTTTAGGATTAACATTATTTGGTACTGATTTCAGATATAGTTCGAATGGTGCATATAGGAAAAAGTGACGCCTAAGAAGGGAGGGAGAAATTAGGACTTATAAAAACTATCTCTAAATAAGGCCACAAATAAATCTTTAGAACAAAAATAAGCTTTGTTTAAGTGTTGCTATCTCAATCGCAAAAGGAGTTTTACAACCTAAGTTTCGGTCCTAACGATTCCAATCCGAGGGGTTTTGTGGGTTTTGATAACCTCACTCACACAACTAGGAATACACCTAGAGCAAGCGCAATAGCGGTCTAACTAGCCTAATCACTTCGCAAAACACCTAAACTAATCACCGAGTGATTCTATTTAGCACTTATGTGATGGAGCACTTGTAAATGTGTGTCTATGCTTGGGATTTGTTGCTTGGGCTCCAACACCACCAAATGGTCGGTTGGGTGAAGTATTTATCGGCCCCAACTTAAAATAGTCGTTAAAGGAAAAAAAACTATGCTCTATGTGTCAGACCGGACTGTCCGGTGTGACTAGCCATGAAGTGGCCGTTGGAAAAGTAGTCATTGACGTTGTCAGCTTTCACACTAGACTGTCTGGTGGCTCTCCTCCAAGGTACCACCAGGAACTAGTCATTGGGCTTCTGATTACTAGTGCATCGGACAGTTCACGGTTGGCACCGGACTGTCCAGTGAGCCTCCAGTGCACCACCAGTACACATGCTCACATCCCATCTTAGGATTTCTTCTCTCTTTTGCTTGGGCTTCTTTTGGTATTGTGTCTTGGACATTTGCTAAGAATTTATTGATCTTCCTTGAGTCTTTTAGGTCGTCTTTTGAGGTATTGCATCCTTAGAGCCTTAGTCCAATCCACTTTGCATTCTGTAAACTTTAAAACACAAGCACTTGGAGAACATTTGTCCACGCGGTTATGTTGATCATCAACCACCAAAATCCTTAATCAAATGGGACGGGATCCATTTTTCTTACAATCTCCCCTTTTTGGTGATTGATGACAACACAACCAAAGCAAGCAAATATAACAAATACTTGATATAAATATGCAATCTACTTGCTAGGATGCACGATGTCCCCATAGAGTGATATTATGGACTTAAACCTCCCCCTAACTCCATAATCCACATACTCCCTATTTGGAACCGAAACCAACATAAGAAACCACTTGTAAGATCAAAATTTTAAATTTTTGTGGTTTTGGTATTTGATTTACTTTGGCTTGCTTTGGTCCATAAAATTCTCCCCCTTTGGAATCAAACCCCGAAAAGAAGACATGATAAGCATATAGGAAGCAATTTAAGACTTGCCCTCTAAAAAGAATTGCTCCCCCTAAAAGAAAACTCTCCCCCTCTAGAAAAGTATTCTCCCCCTTTTATGGAAGAAGACATACTCCCCCTGTTGGAGGTGAAAGTCGCCTAGAGGGGGTGAATAGATGAAAGTCACCTAGAGGGGGTGTGAATAGGCGGAATCTGAAAATTATAAACTTAAGCACAACTACAAGCCGGGGTTAGCGTTAGAAATATAAACGAGTCCGAAAGAGAGGGCGAAAACAAATCACAAGCAAATAAGAATAGATGGCACGGTGATTTGTTTTATCAAGGTTCGGTTCTTCCGAACCTACTCCCCGTTGAGGTGGTCACAAAGACCGGGTCTCTTTCACTCCTTTCCCTCTCTCAAACGGTCACTTAGACCGAGTGAGCTTCTCTTCTCAATCAAATGGGACACTAAGTCCACTACAAGGACCACCACACAATTGGTGTCTCTTGTTTTGATTACAAGTGTTGTGGAAACAAGAATGAGGAAGAAGAAAAGTAATCCAAGCGCAAGAGCTCAAAATAACACAAAAAGTCTCTCTCTCTAGTCACTCATTTGTTTGGAGTGATTCCGGACTTGGGAGAGGATTTGATCTCTTTGTTTGTGTCTTGTATTGAATGCTATAGCTCTTGTATGAGGTTTGAAGGCTGAAAACTTGGATGCAATGAATGTGGGGTGGTTGGGGGTATTTATAGCCCCAACCACCAAAATGGCCGTTGGGGATGGCTTCTGTCGACGGGCGCACCGGACAGTCCGGTGCGCCAGCCACGTCACCCAACCGTTAGGGTTCGACCGTTGGAGCTCTGACTTGTGGGGCCACCGGACAGTCCGGTGGTGCACCGGACAGGTCCTGTAGATTGTCCGGTGCGCCTTCTGGCGCCTGCTCTGACTTCTGCGCGCGTAGGCGTGCACTGTAGCGCATTTAATGCCTTCTGCAGACGACCGTTGGCGCGAAGTAGCCGTTGCTCCGCTGGCACACCGGACAGTCCGGTGCTACACCGGACAGTCCGGTGAATTATAGCGGAGCGGCCTCCCAAATTCGCGAAGCTGGCAAGTTCAGTCGATCTTCCTGGTGCACCGGACACTGTCCGGTGGCACACCGGACAGTCCGGTGCGCCATACCAGGGCTGCCTTCGGTATACTTTGCTCCTTTGTTTTGAACCCTTTCTTTTATCTTTGTATTGGTTTGTTGTGAACCTTTGGCACCTGTAGAACATATTTTCTAGAGCAAACTAGTTAGTCCAATAATTTGTGTTGGGCAATTCAACCACCAAAATTCATATTGGAAAAAGGTTTGACCCTATTTCCCTTTCAATCTCCCCCTTTTTGGTGATTGATGCCAACACAAACCAAAGCAAATATAAAAGTGCATAATTGAACTAGTTTGCATAATGTAAGTGCAAAGGTTGCTTGGAATTGAAACCAATATACTTATTTCAATAGATGTGCATGGATGGTTTTCTTCTTATTTAAAATTTTGGACCACATTTGCACCACGAGTTTTGTTTTTGCAAATCCGTTGTAAAATTCTTTTCAAGAACATTTTGCAAATAGTCAAAGGTATATGAATAAGATTGAAAGAAGCATTTTCAAGATTTGAAATTTTCTCCCCCTGTTTCAAATGCTTTTCCTTTGATTTAAACAAAACTCCCCCTTAATAAAATTCTCCTCTTAGTATTCAAGAGGGTTTCACAAGTTTTGAAGATACTACTTTCTCCCCCTTTTGAACACATTAAGATATTCAATTTGAAAAAAACTTCATTTTTTTTGTAAAATTTGGTGGTGGTGCGGTCCTTTTACTTTGGGCTCATACTTTCTCCCCCCCCTTTGGCATGAATCGCCAAAAATGGATACTTGTGAGTGAAATATAAGCCCTTTTTCAAACTTTCTCCCCCTTTGGCAAACACAAAACTATGAGTGAAGATTATACCAAAGTGGAGAACGATGCGGAGTATCGGCAAATACAATTAGAGTTGAGTGGAAGTGCCTTCTTTGCCGAAAACTCCATTTCCCTTTCAATATCTATGACTAAGCATAAGATGACACTTGAAAACACATTAGTCATAGACATAAAAAGAGATATGATCAAAGGTATATAAATGAGCTATGTGTGCAAAGTATCAATCAAAATTCCTAGAATCAAGAATATTTAGCTCATTCCTAAGTTTGGTAAAGGATTTCTCATCTAAAGGCTTGGTAAAGATATCGGCCAATTGATCTTTGATGTTTATATAGGCTATTTCGATATCCCCCTTTTGTTGGTGATCTCTCAGAAAGTGATACCGAATGGCTATGTGCTTAGTGCGTCTGTGTTCAACGGGACTTTCCGCCATGCGGATTGCACTCTCATTGTCACATAGGAGTGGGACTTTGCTAAACTTGTAGCCATAGTCCCTAAGGGTTTGCCTCATCCAAAGCAATTGCGCGCAACAATGGCCTGCGGCAATGTACTCGGCTTCGGCGGTAGAAAGAGCTACTGAGTTTTGTTTCTTTGACGCCCAAGACACCAGGGATCTTCCCAGAAACTAACAAGTCCCTGATGTGCTCTTCCTATCAATCTTACACCCTGCCCAATTAGCATCGAAATATCCTAATAAATCAAATGAGAATCCCTTGGGGCACCAAAGACCAAACTTAGGTGTTTGAACCAAATATCTCAAGATTCTCTTCACGGCCCTAAGGTGAACTTCCTTAGGGTCGGCTTAGAACCTTGCACACATGCATACATAAAGCATAATGTCCAGTCGAGATGCACATAAATAGAGTAAAGAACCTATCATCGACCGATATACCTTTTGATCTACGGATTTACCTCCCGTGTCGAGGTCGAGATGCCCATTGGTTCCCATGGGTGTCTTGATGGGCTTGGCATCCTTCATTCCAAACTTGGTGAGAATATCTTGAATATACTTTGTTTGGCTGATGAAGGTGCCCTCTTGGAGTTGCTTGACTTGAAATCCTAAGAAATACTTTAACTCCCCCATCATAGACATCTCGAATTTTTGAATCATGATCCTACTAAACTCTTCACAAATAGATTTGTTAGTAGACCCAAATATGATATCATCAACATAAATTTGGCATACAAACAAATCATTTTCAATGGTTTTAGTGAGTAAAGTAGGATCGGCTTTACCGACTTTGAATCCATTAGTGATAAGAAAATCTCTTAGGCATTCATACCATGCTCTTGGGGCTTGCTTGAGCCCATAAAGCGCCTTAGAGAGTTTATACACGTGGTTAGGATACTCACTATCTTCAAAGCCGGGAGGTTGCTCAACATAGACCTCTTCCTTGATAGGTCCGTTGAGGAAGGCACTCTTCACGTCCATTTGGTAAAGCTTAAAGCCATGGTAAGTAGCATAGGCAAGCAATATATGAATTGACTCAAGCCTAGCTACGGGTGCATAGGTTTCTCCAAAATCCAAACCTTCGACTTGTGAATACCCTTTAGCCACAAGTCGTGCCTTGTTCCTTGTCACCACACCATGCTCTTCTTGCTTGTTGCGGAAGACCCATTTGGTTCCTACAACATTTTGATTAGGATGTGGAACTAAATGCCATACCTCATTCCTTGTGAAATTGTTGAGCTCCTCTTCCATCGCCAACACCCAATCCGAATCTTGAAGTGCTTCCCACTACCGGAAATGTGCGCTTTGCCGAGTGCCCAAAGCACTCGGCAAAGCCCCAAAAACACTTGGCAAAGGCTTTGCCGAGTGTCGCACTCGGCAAAGAAGGCTCGACAAACAGTACATCGGCAAAGCCTTCTTTGCCGAGTACTTTTTCTCGGGTACTCGGCAAAGAGGTTTGCCGAGTGCCAGGGAGCACTTGGCAAAGAAAAGTGGTCGTTACGACGACGAGGTAACGGAGACGGCTTCTTTGCCAAGTGTCAAGGATGACACTCGACAAAGGAGTTAACTTTGCCGAGTGTCTGCCCAGTAGCACTCGGCAAAGATTCAACCTTTGCCGAGTGCCCCTTGGGACACTCAGCAAAGAGCCCGCCAGGGAGGGTCCCCATGTCAGGTTCTTTGCCAAGTGCTCTGCGCGGCACTGGCAAAGCGTGCCTCTTTGCCGAGTGCCAGAGACATAACACTTGGCAAAGTCCCTAAACCGGTGCCCAGGTTTTTGCTCTTTGCCGAGTGTTATGACCCTGACACTCGGCAAAGCACCTCTTTGCCGAGTGTTACACTCAGCAAAGTGACCAGTATGTACCTTTTTATTTGTTTTTTGTATTCCATCCACACAAACAAAAGATATCACATACGCCGGTAAGTCATGCATGGAGTACTGGTACCAAACATGCATTCTGAAGTTTGTCTTCGTAGCTCGGTCATACGTCCATACCCCTTCCTCCCAGGCATGTACCAATTCATCGATCAAAGGCTCCATGTACACGCCCATTTTATTCCTCGGGTGTCCGGGAATTATCAACGACACGAATATATTCTGCCTTTGAAAGCACACATCAGGGGGGAGATTGATTGGGATAACAAACACGGGCCAACATGTGTACGGGGCAGCGCTCATTCCATAGGGATTGAACCCATATGTTGCCAACGCAACACGTACATTACGAGCCTCTTCGGCTTTCTCACGGTGAATGGCATCAAAGTGTTTCCATGCTTCACCATCGGATGCGTGCACCATCTTGTCAGGATTGTATCGTTTTCCATTTTTGTGCCATGTCATCTGTTTCGCGGATTCCTCTGTCATGTACAGACGCTGGATCCTCGGTATGAACGAAAGGTGCCGTAGGATTGTCAAGGGGATGTCGAGCTGCCTCTTCTGTCCATCACCAGAGTCTACCTCTATGAACCTAGACGATGTACACTTGGGACAGTACTTTGCCTCCACGTATTCTTTCCTAAATAGCACGCATCCCTTCGAACAAGCATGAATCTGCTCATACGTCATCTTGAGTGCATGAAGGAGTTTCTGTGCCTCGTCCATGCTCTTTGGCAGAACATGATCATCCGAAAGCAGGCTCCCAATAACCGTCAACAAGCCATCGAATGCGTCTCTACTCATGCTGTACTGCGACTGGAACGCCATTACACGCCCAATGGCATCCAGTTGAGAAACCTTTGTCTGGCCGTGAAGGGGCTTCTGTGCCGCGTCGAACATGTCGTAGAACGCCTTTGCAGTCGGCTCTGGCTCGTCATCCATACATCCTCCCGTGTACTGTGCCTCCTGATAGTCGTTCAACATATCCGCTACCCCCACATCTGCGTCATAATCCTCGACACGTTGTCTCAGCACCTCCTCTCTCGTACGATGCGCTTCACCATGAAATATCCACCGAGTATAGCCCGACGTAAATCCATTCTTCCAAATATGTTCTACCATGGCCTTCTTTGGTTTTCTTTTCCGGTTGGCACATTTGTTGCACGGGCATGGGACTAGACTCGCTCTCTTAGCAGCTTCGCCATATGCCCGTTCCACGAAATCATCGGTCTTTCTAATCCATTCAGTGGTGACATCGTTCCTTCCTCTATGGTCCGTGTACATCCACTCACGGTCCTCTATCCTATAACATATATAACCGACTATAGTTTAATATAACATGTAAGACATCTGCAAAAAATAACTCAAGCTTATCAACAAAAAATTCAGCAGCACCTCCCCTGTACGGTGATGTTTACAAAACCTGCGAATAAAACTAACAGCACGATGGCCGACATCCACAAATATATCTAATTGACACACATAGTATAAACTCCCTAAATTCAATAAACATGTAGTATAAATTTAATAAACACACATACTAAATTCAATAAACACACAAAATTCATTATAAACACATAATATAAAACGTAGTATCAACTCACTAAATTCAATAAACATGTAGTATAAATTTAATAAAACACATAATATAACAATAAACACACATAAATTTAATAAATAAATAACATATGACAATATAATATGAAAATAAACAAACATAAATTTAATAAATTCAATAAACCTTTACGGCTTGACGCGTGGGGCGGGCGACGGTCGGCCGGCGGCGTGCCGGGCGCGTCGGGGGCGGGCGGCGGTCGGCTCGTCGGCGGCGGCGTGTCGGGCGCGTGGGGCGCGGCGGGCGGGCGGCCGGGGGCGTGGGGCGCGTGGGGCGGCGCCGGCGGCGAGCCGGAGCGTGGGGCGGGTGGCGGGCGTGGCGGCGGTGAGGCAGAGAAGGAAGTGAAAGGAGAAGGAAAGGAGACGGAAGAAGAGAGCCGGCCGCGCGCGGGTGGTTTAGTCACCTTCTTTGCCGAGTGCCCGCGATCCGGCACTCGGCAAAGACTTTTTTAAAATTTAAAAATAAACTTTGCCGAGTGTCGGATCGCGGGCACTCGGCAAAGGCGGCTTTGCCGAGTGCTAGCTGTACAGCACTCGGCAAAGATCTGTTCTACAGACTTTGCCGAGTGCCAACGGACAGGCACTCGGCAAAGCCGCCTTTGCCGAGTGCTAGCTGGACAGCACTCGGCAAAGTATACTTTATTTTTTTTATTTTTGGCAACCAAACTTCTTGTGGTGTGTTCCTACACTATGTAGACCTACAAGTACCATTTTGCTACAATTATAAAAGTGTTTTTATAACTATTAGATTTAGTTCGTTTATTTGAATTTCTTCGGAAAATTTAGATTTGAACTGCAAGTCACTCGAAACTTGGGAAACCGTGCATGCAAAAATGATACCCATCCTATTTAGCACAAGTTACGACCGATTTCAGGAGCGGACCGGAAACTTTGAGCACCATGCTCACTCAACATGGCCGTGAACTTGCTATCCAGCTGTTTAAAAATTGTATAAAACACAAACAAAGTCAGAAAATTATGAAACTTGTCCACGTGTCATGATATCATATGTAGAGGTTATGATAAAAAATTGAGAATGTTTAGAGAAAGTTGTGAGACACTATGTGTAGAAACCTAAGAGAACTACACATGAAATCATAGAGTTTCAATGTGGATCTCTTAGGTTTCTACACATAGTGCGTCATATTTTTTCTCGAAACTTTTTCAAATTTTTATCACAGCCTCTACATATGATATCATGGCACGTGGACAAGTTTCATGATTTTCTGACTTTTTTTGTGTTTTATACAATTTTTAAACATGTGGATGGCAAGTTCAGGCCATGTTTAGTGAGCATGTTGCTCGAAGTTTTCGGTCCGCTCCTGGAATCGGTCGTAACTTATGCTAAGTAACATAGATATCATTTTTGCATGCACAGTTTTTCAAGTTCCGAGTGACATGCAGTTCAAATCTGAATTTTCCGAATAAATTCAAATAAACGAACTAAATCTACTAACGATTGAAAACTCTGTTATAATTGTCCACAAATGATACATGTAGGTCTACATAGTGTAGGAACATACCACAAAAAGTTTGGGAGACAAAATCTAAAAAATAAAAATATGCTTTGCCGAGTGCCAAACCTCGGCTCTCGGCAAAGACTGACGGCCATCAGGTTTAGGACGGCCACTGATGGCCCTTTGCCGAGCGCCACCTTTGCCGAGTGTTTTACTCTCGGCAAACCTGTCTTTGCCGAGTGTCGTCCTGTGCCGAGTGTCCTACACTCGGTAAAGAGGCTTGTTACCGAGAGCCAAACTTTGCCGAGTGCGGCGCTCGGCAAAGACTTCTTTGCTGAGTGCCCGACAAAAGGCACTCGGCAAAGTGGCCGACACTCGGCAAAGCCTCGGATTCCGGTAGTGTCCTCTACCCTGTGTGGCTCAATAGAGGAAACAAAAGAGTAGTGTTCACACAAATGAGCAACACGATACCGAGTGGTTACCCCCTTATGAATATCTCCTAGGATGGTGTTCACGGGGTGATCTCGTTGGATTGCTTGGTGGACTCTTGGGTGTGGCGGCCTTGGATTTTGTTCATCCTCCTTGTCTTGATCATTTGCATCTCCCCCTTGATCATTGCCGTCTTCTTGAGGTGACTCATCTTCTTGATCTTCTTCTCCATCATCTTGAGCCTCATCCTCATCTTGAGTTGGTGGAGATGCTTGCATGGAGGAAGATGGTTGATCTTGTGCTTGAATGGGCTCTTCGAATTCCTTAGGATACACATCCCCAATGGACATGTTCCTTAACGCGACACATGGAGCCTCTTCATCATCTAATTCATCAAGATCAACTTGCTCTACTTGAGAGCCGTTAGTCTCATCAAACACAATGTCACAAGAAACTTCAACTAGTCCAGTGGACTTGTTAAAGACTCTATATGCCCTTGTGTTTGAATCATATCCTAGTAAAAAGCCTTCTACAGCCTTAGGAGCAAATTTAGATTTTCTACCTCTTTTAACAAGAATAAAGCATTTGCTACCAAAGACTCTAAAATATGAAACATTAGGCTTTTTACCGATGAGGAGTTCATATGATGTCTTCTTGAGGATTTGGTGTAGATATAACCAGTTGATGGAGTAGCAAGCGGTGTTGACCGCCTCGGCCCAAAACCGACCCGAAGTCTTGTACTCATCAAGCATGGTCCTTGCCATGTCCAATAGAGTCCTATTCTTCCTCTCCACTACACCATTTTGTTGTGGCGTGTAGGGAGAAGAGAACTCATGCTTGATGGCCTCCTCCTCAAGAAAGCCTTCTATTTGTGAGTTTTTGAACTCCGTCCCGTTGTCGCTTCTTATTTTCTTGATCCTCAAGCCGAACTCATTTTGAGCCTGTCTCAAGAATCCTTTCAAAGTCTCTTGGGTTTGAGATTTTTCCTATAAAAAGAATACCCAAGTGAAGCGATAATAATCATCCACAATAACTAGACAGTACTTACTCCCGCCGATGCTTATATAAGCGATCGGGCCGAATAGGTCCATGTGGAGGAGCTCGAGTGGCCTATCAGTTGTCATGATGTTCTTGTGTGGAAGATGAACACCAACTTGCTTCCCTACTTGGCATGCGCTACAAATCCTATCTTTCTCAAAATGAACATTTGTTAGTCCCAAAATGTGCTCTCTTTAGAAGCTTGTGAAGATTCTTCATCCCAACATGGGCTAGTCGGCGGTGCTAGAGCCAACCCATGTTAGTCTTAGCAATTAAGCAAGTATCGAGTTCAGCTCTATTGAAATCAACTAAGTATAGCTGACCCTCTAATATTCCCTTAAAAGCTACTGAATTATCACTTCTTCTAAAGACAGTAACACCTGTATCTGTAAAAAGACAGTTGTAACCCATTTTACATAATTGAGAAACAGAAAGCAAGTTGTAATCTAATGAATCTACAAGAAAAAACATTGGAAATGGAATTGTCAGGTGATATAGCAATTTTACCCAATCCTTTGACCAAACGTTGATTTCCATCCCCGAATGTGATCGCTCTTTGGGGATCTTGGTTTTTCTCGTAGGAGGAGAACATTCTTTTCTCCCCGGTCATATGGTTTGTGCACCCGCTATCGATGATCCAACTTGAGCCCCCGGATGCATAAACCTACAAAACAAATTTAGTTCTTAATTTTAGGTACCCAAACAGTTTTGGGTCCTTTGATATTAGATACAAGAACTTTGGGTACCCAAACACAAGTTTTTGGTCCCTTGTGTTTGCCCCCAACATACTTGGCAACTACCTTGCCTGATTTGTTAGTTAGCACATAGGAAGCATCAAAAGTCTTGAATGAAAAATTATGATCATTTGATGCGATATGAGTTTTCTTCTTAGGCAATCTAGCATGAGTGGATTGCCTAGAACTAGATGCCTCACTCTTATACATAAAAGCATGATGAGATCCAGAGTGAGACTTCCTAGAATGAATTCTCCTAATTTTGTGTTCGGGATAGCCGCCAGGGTACAAAATGTAACCCTCGTTATCCTGAACCATGGGAGCTTTGCCTTTAACAAAGTTAGACAATCTTTTAGGTGGGGCATTAAGCTTGACATTGTCTCCCTTTTGGAAGCCAATGCCATCCTTAATGCCAGGGCGTCTCCCACTAAAGAGCATGCTTCTAGCAAATTTAAATTTCTCATTTTCTAAGTCATGCTCATTAATTTTGGCACTAAGTTGAGCTATGTGATCATTTTGTTGTTTAATTAAAGTTAGGTGATCATGAATAGCATCAACATTAATATCTCTACATCTGGTGCAAATAGTAACATGCTTAACGGAAGATGTAGAGGGTTTGCAAGTATTTAATTCAACAATCTTAGCATGTAAAATGTCATTTTCATTTCTAAGATTGGAAATGGAAACATTGCAAACATCTAATTCTCTAGCCTTAGCAATTAATTTTTCATTCTCATTCTTAAGGCTAGCAAGAGAAGCATTCAATTTGTCAATCTTAGCAATTAAATTGGCATTATTATTTTTAAGACTAACAATTGAATCATCACAAACATCAAGCTTCCCAACCTTAGCAATTAAATTGGCATTCTCATTTCTAAGGTTGGAAATAATATCATGGCAAGTGCTTAGCTCACTAGTTAATTTTTCACATTTTTCTACTTCTAGAGCATAAGCATTTTTAACTTTAACATGCTTTTTGTTTTCTTTAATTAGGAAGTCCTCTTGGCTATCCAAGAGTTCATCCTTCTCATGAATAGCGCTAATCAATTCATTTAATTTTTCCTTTTGTTCCATGTTTAAGTTGGCAAAAAGAGTAAACAAATTATCCTCATCATCACTAGAATTAGCCTCATCACTAGATGTTGCATACTTAGTGGAGGATTTGGATTTTACCATCTTCTTCTTGCCGTCCTTTGCCATGAGGCATTTGTGGCTGACGTTGGGGAAGAGGAGCCCTTTGTTGACGGCGATGTTGGCGGCGTCCTTGTAGGAGGAGGAGTCGATGGAGCTCTCGTCGGAGTCCCACTCCCGGCAAACAAGGGCATCGCCGCCCTTCTTCTTGTAGTACCTCTTCTTTTCTCTCCTATTTCCCTTCTTGTCGTCGCCCCTGTCACTATCACTAGATAATGGACATTTAGCAATGAAATGACCGGGCTTAACACACTTGTAGCAAACCTTCTTGGAACGGGGCTTGTAATCTTTCCCCCTCCTTTGCTTGAGGATTTGGCGGAAGCTCTTGATGATGAGCGCCATTTCCTCATTGTCGAGCTTAGAGGCGTCGATGGGGATTCTACTTGGAGTAGAATCTTCTTTCTTCTCCTCAGTTGCTTTGAATGCAACGGGTTGTGCTTTGGGTATGAAGGAGGAGGCGCCTTGCTCGATGATCTTCTTGGAGCCTTTGATCATCAATTCAAAGCTCACAAATTTACCTATCACTTCCTCGGGAGACATTAGTTTATATCTTGGATCACCATGAATCAATTGAACTTGAGTAGGGTTAAGAAATACCAGTGATCTAAGAATAACCTTGACCATCTCATGGTCATCCCATTTGGTGCTCCCGAGGTTGCGCACTTGATTTACCAAGGTTTTTAGTCGGTTGTACATGGCTTGGGGGTCTTCTCCTTGGTTGAGCATGAAGCGACCGAGCTCCCCCTCGATAGTCTCCCTCTTGGTGATCTTGGTCACCTCTTCTCCTTCGTGCGCCGTTTTGAGCACATCCCAAATCTCCTTGGCGCTCTTCAATCCTTGCACCTTGTTATACTCCTCTCGACTTAGAGAGGTGAGGAGTATTGTGGTGGCTTGAGAGTTGAAGTGCCGGATTTGGGCAACTTCGTCCGAATCATAGTCCTCATCTCCTACGGATGGTACCTATGCACCATACTCAACAACGTTCCAAATACTAGTGTGGAGTGAGGTTAAGTGATGCCTCATTTTATCACTCCACATGTTATAATCTTCACCATCAAAAACCGGTGGTTTGCCTAATGGAACGGAAAGTAATGGAGTACGTTTAGAAATGCGAGGGTAGTGTAGGGGAATCTTACTAAACTTCTTGCGCTCATGGCGCTTAGAAGTTACGGACGGCACGTCGGAGCCAGAGGTGGATGGCGACGAAGAGTCGGTCTCGTAGTAGACCACATTCCTCATCTTCTTTTTCTTTTCGCCACTCTGATGCGACTTGTGTGAAGGGGATTCCTTCTCCTTCCCCTTGTTGCGAGACTCTCCCAATGGAGCCTTCCCGTGGCTTGTCACGGGCTTCTCGCCGGTCACCATCTCCTTCTTGGCGTGATCTCCCGACATCAGTTCGAGCGGTTAGGCTCTAATGAAGCACCGGGCTCTGATACCAATTGAAAGTCGCCTAGAGGGGGGGTGAATAGGCGGAATCTGAAAATTATAAACTTAAGCACAACTACAAGCCAGGGTTAGCGTTAGAAATATAAACGAGTCCGAAAGAGAGGGCAAAAACAAATCACAAGCAAATAAGAATAGATGGCACGATGATTTGTTTTACCGAGGTTCGGTTCTTGCGAACCTACACCCCGTTGAGGTGGTCACAAAGACCGGGTCTCTTTCACCCCTTTCCCTCTCTCAAACGGTCACTTAGACCGAGTGAGCTTCTCTTCTCAATAAAATGGGACACTAAGTCCACTACAAGGACCACCACACAATTGGTGTCTCTTGTTTTGATTACAAGTGTTGTGGAAACAAGAATGAGGAAGAAGAAAAGCAATCCAAGCGCAAGAGCTCAAAAGAACACAAAAGTCTCTCTCTAGTCACTGATTTGTTTGGAATGATTCCGGACTTGGGAGAGGATTTGATCTCTTTGTTTGTGTCTTGTATTGAATGCTATAGCTCTTGTATGAGGTTTGAAGGCTGAAAACTTGGATGCAATGAATGTGGGGTGGTTGGGGGTATTTATAGCCTCAACCACCAAAATGGCTGTTGGGGTTGGCTTCTGTCGACGGGTGCACCGGACAGTCCGGTGCGCCACCGGACACAGTCTGGTGCGCCAACCACGTCACCCAACCGTTAGGGTTCGACCGTTGGAGCTCTGACTTGTGGGGCCACCGGACAGTCTGGTGGTGCACCGGACAGGTCCTATAGACTGTCCGGTGCGCCTTCTATCGCCTGCTCTGACTTCTGCGCGCGTAGGCGTGCACTGTAGCGCATTTAATGCCTTCTGCAGACGACCGTTGGCGCGAAGTAGCCGTTGCTCCACTGGCACACCGGACAGTCCGGTGCTACACCGGACAGTCCGGTGAATTATAGTGGAGCGGCCTCCCAAATTCCCGAAGCTGGCAAGTTCAGCGTCGATCTCCCTGGTGCACCGGACACTGTCCGGTGGCACACCGGACAGTCCAGTGTGCCAGACCATGGCTGCCTTCGGTATACTTTGCTCCTTTGTTTTGAACCCTTTCTTTTATCTTTGTATTGGTTTGTTGTGAACCTTTGGCACCTGTAGAACATATTTTCTAGAGCAAACTAGTTAGTCCAATAATTTGTGTTGGGCAATTCAACCACCAAAATTCATATTAGAAAAGGTTTGACCCTATTTCCCTTTCAATAGACGAAACCTGAAATTTATAAACTTAAACTTGCACTAAGGCCAGGGTTAGCGTTAGAATTTAATCGGAGTGTAGAAGATAGTTCTCCTTGCTTAGAGTTGCTCAATCAATGCGGATGACATTTGGGAGCAAACTCAAATCAATATAAGCAAGTGAACTTTAGAGAGAATAATGAGGGAAAACAAATCAAATGGAAATCAACACGAGTGAACATGATGATTTGTTTTACTAAGGTTCGGTTTCAAAGAACCTAGTCCCCATTGAGGAGGCCACAAAGGCGGGTCTATTTCAACCCTTTCCCTCTCTCAAACGGTCACTTAGACCGGATGAGCCTTCTCCTTAATCACTTGGATCACTAAGACCCCGCAAGGACCACCACATACTTAGGTGTCTCTTGCTAGCTTTACAAAGCACTTAGATAATAAGAGATGAGAAGGAGAAAGCAATCCAAGCAACAAGAGCAACAAAAGAACATAAAAACACCCTCTCTCAAGTCACTAATGAATTGAGTTGATTTGGAGGCATGGAGAGGATTAGATCTTTGGAATGTGTCTTGGAGTGAATGCTATTACTCTTGTATTGAGTGAACTTCAGAAAAACTTGGATGCCATTGAAGGAGGTGGTTGGGGGGTATTTATAGCCTCCAACCATTTCCTAGCCATTGGGTGAGTTTGTTGTCAATGGGCACACCGGACAGTTTGGTGGCGCACCAGACAGGTACTGTTCACTGTCCGGTGCGCGCCACGTTAGCACGTCTATTGGGGTTTGGAGCGGTTGACCGTTGGAAGTGTTTGTCCTATAGCTGCACCAGACAGTTCGGTGTGTTCTGACTTGCTGCTTTGACTTCTGCCCACACACTGTTTACTTTTGCAGTCGACCGTTGCGCGCAGTGACCGTTGCTCCGTTGGCTCACCGTACATGTCCGGTGCACACCGAACAGTCCGGTGAATTATAGCGGAGCGCCCCTTGGAAAATCCCGAGAGTGAGCTGTTCGAGTGGAGCTCGGCCTGGTGCACCGAACACTGTCCGGTGCGCCACGTGCAACACACTCTCAAGTCCTTTGCTCCAAATTTGTTTGAGTCCCTAACTGAATTTCTTTCTTGGTTTATATTGAACCTTATGCACCTGAGATAAATGGCATCTTGGCAAACTAATTAGTCCACGTGGTTTGTGATGGACGTCAACCAACAAAATCGATTATAGGAAATGATTAAGCCCATTTCCCTTTCAAGAGGCCCTCTATTTAAAAAAGCTCATGAAGATAAGAGAAAACAAGACATAATAGAATAGACTAACTCCCCTATGCATAGGTAAATGATAGAAGATAGTCTAGAGATATCAAATGAAGCATTTAATAACATATGCATATATGGCAACATGGCGGGGCATAAGACATGAAATTACACAGTCTATTCAAAATTAGAGAAAACATATAAATGATACATATCGTGGAATGAAATCACTTCGGGTTTGCTTTCTTGTTAGCATGTTTGAATCAGCATAAGTGGAGTGCATTGTTTCTTCAGCGTTTTTCCAAATTTTATGTTGTGTGAAAGTGCAGAAAGAGATTGAGAATTTCCAACTGTGCTTGGCTTATTTCTTATTTGAAAGTGAGAGTGCTTACTCTTCAAACCCAGACTCACTCAGACCAAGCCTACAAAAAAACAGGGATCTCACCTCTCCCCAAAAAGACATCAACTATATGAATGCATTCTTTGCCACCATAACTTCACCAAGACACACACCAAGGGTAGCGAGAACTCCTGCTACTTTCTTTGGATCCACCACTAACCCATCTTGGTTTATGATGTGACCCAAAAACAAGACTTCATGAATCCAGAACTCGCATTTACTCAGCTTGGCATACAACTGATGCTCTTGTAGCCTTTGCAATACCATCTTCAAATGTTCCACATGTTCTTCCTCACTTTGAGAATATATGAGAATATCATCGATGAACACTACCACAAACTTGTCTAGGTAGTCCATGAACACACTGTTCATCAGATACATAAAGAAGGCTGGCGCGTTTGTCAGACCAAAGGACATAACTGTATACTCATATAACCCATACTTGGTGATGAAGGCTGTCTTCGGTATGTCTGAGGGTCGGATTCTGAGTTGATGGTAACCTGATCTTAGATCTATCTTCGAGAATACGCTGGCACCTCTGAGCTAGTCAAACAGATCTTTTATCCTTGGCAGGGGGTACTTGTTCTCAATGGTGACTTTATTCAGGGCTCTGTAATCTATGCACATCCTTTTGGTACCATCTTTCTTCTCTACAAACAATACTGGAGCGGCCCAAGGCGAGGTACTTGGTCTGATGTAACCCTTCTCTAACAGCTCATCTATCTGCTTCTTGAGTTCCACCAATTCTGGCCCAGACACTCGATAGGCTCTTTTAAAAATGGGGGTCGTGCCAGGGATAAGCTCTATGGCAAATTCGAATTTTCTCTCGGGTGGCATGCCCGTTAGTTCCTTGGGAAACACATCTAGAAAGTTCAACACAACCCTGATAGCCTCGAGCGGGTTGGCCTCCTTGCTATCAACTGAAATCTGGTGACAATCACCTTTCGCCGTTTTAGGCATCCTTAGCTCAGCCACTACCTTCTCTCCGGGCGGGGACTTCAATGTTACGGTCCTCTTGTCACAGCTAACACTCGCCTCATACTTCATTAACCAATTCATCCCTAGGATGACATCTACCCCAGGGGTGTCTATTACTATTAGGTCACTGGGGAACCCTATCCCCCTTATTTCCACCCTTACATTTGAGCATACCTTATCTGCTTGCACTTTACCACCGACCGAATTAACCCTCATGGGCGGCATCATTGACTCTACTGAGATGTTATGCATTTCTACCCATGTTGCAGTGACAAATGAATGAGTTGCACCAGTATCAAATAGCACTTTTGCTGGATGAGATTCGACTGAGAACATACCTACTGCCACATCTGGTGCATCCTGGATCGCTTCGGCCTCCAAGTGGTTCACCTTTCCACGGTTGTACGCATGGCCACGATTACTTGTTGCCTGTTGAGGTACACCTTGCCTTGCTGGAGCATTGGGGTTTGTCTGCTGCTGCGCCATCTTCTTTGGGCAATGCATCGCCCAGTGGCCTTGCTCTCCACAGTGGAAGCATTCTCTGCCTCCTCCTTGTGCTGGGGCTGCTTGGTTGTTCTGATTCACTGCTGGGGTAGGAAGGCGAGGTGCCTAGTTGTTCTGCCTCTGATACTGGTTACCTCCCTGCTGGCTGTTCTGACGATACTGCTGCTGCTGTGGGTACTGCCTCTGAGACTGCTGCTGGTATGGGCGCTGATTCTGATGCTGGTATCCCTGTGGGTGACCAGGCTTGCCTTGCTGAGATGAACTGCCTGAGAAGCGGGGGCGGCTGTTGCTCCTGGACTGTGGTCCACTCATCTTGCGCTTCCGATCTTCCATTTCCTTGCGCTTCCTCTCGGTCATGATTGCTCTATCGATCAGGTGTTGGAAGGTGGGGAAGGTGTGGTTCATCAGCTGGTAATGCAGGGGATCCACCAAACCCCTCATGAACCTGTACTGCCTTTTAGCATCAGTGTTGATGTCTTCAGGTGCATAACGAGATAGCTGCAGAAACCTGTCCCTGTATTCACTAACAGACAGGGGTCCCTGCTTCAGAGCCAGAAACTCCTCCTTCTTCATGATCATCAATCCCTCTGGAACATGGTACCTGCGGAAATTCTCTCTGAATTCCTCCCAAGTGATGGCTTCGGGGTCGGCATGGGTGGCGAGGTAGGACTCCCACCAGGACTGGGCTGCTCCCCTTAGTTGGCGGGGACCATACAGAACCTTCTCTTTGTCATCACATTGGGCGGTGCGCAGTTCCCTTTCCACTACAGCCAGTCTTCTGCATCCATGGGGTCAGCAGAGTGGGCGAAGGTAGGAGGGTGCCCTCTCATGAACTCGCCACGTTTGTCCCGTGGCATTTGGGGCATCTGCACTTGTAACTGGAGTTGGGGTTGCTGTTGAGCCTGCTGCATGGCCGCCAGAGTCTGCCCAATAGCCTGCACTGCCTGAGTTTGCATCAAGAACATCTGCTCCACTGTCATCAGGGGTGGCGGGGGAGGCTGCCTCCGGTGTTGCTGGGGTTCCTCCTGCTGGACACGCTGCTCTTGCTGAACACGCCTGTTGCCTCGGCGTCTGTTGTCAGACATCTGTGGAAGACATTCACACATCAGCATTGATCTTACAATCCTTCAGCATAAGAAAAGGGTATACAGAATTCTTCATGACACTAAGTGAACAAAGAACTTCACTGATCTCCATTACGATCCAATACATCTTCTCAGATAAAAAAGGAAAGTAGAAGTAAATGGTTTCCAACTAAATAACTGACTTCATTAACATCACTAGCTAAACCAAGCTGCAGGGGAAGCCCACATGTTGGCAACAGTCATTACAAAGATTCAAATCCAGCATGAGTTCACCATAACAAGCATGGAAGCAACTGATAAGCAAACTAAACTGACTATCTAAGACTGAGACACCTGACTTAAGAATTTATTACAAACTCCGACGCTAACGATCTAAGGATCCAGATCTATCCTGGTCCTACAGGCAGGGGAACCATAGGTGTGGTGACCACGTGGCGGCGAGCGGTAAGGGTGCTGAGTCCCAACAAGAGCAGGAGAACCACCCTCCTGGTGGCGGTGCTCTGCCAGCTCAGCACGCAACTCAGCAATCTCCGTTCGAGCCCTGCTCAGCTCGTCTAGAGAGTGGTCCAGCTCGGTGTTAAGCACAACGACTAGGTTGACTGTGCGGCTCAACCTAGGGTTATCCTCACCAATAGGCGAGACAACCACACTCTCTGTGCTACCAGTAGGACGGCGGGGGTAGTACCTAAGGTTAAGACCGTCGGCCACCCCACCGAATAAAGAATAGTACTGGGAGAGTGCACGTCGTGCTGCATCCTGCATAGCCGCCTCCCGCAGTGTCCCTCTCGGAGATGGAGTAATGCTCCGAGAAGGCCTCTGCACCCCGGAGGTCATCCTCCGGACGGCGTACTAGGCAGGTAGCCTCCCAGCGGTCCGGGTACCTCCCACGACTGTGCTGGTAGACTACACAACAATACTCGATCGACCAGGTGTGCCGGTCGAAAGCCCGGCGCAACAAGGTGTCGAGTGCGTCGTGGAAGTGACAACCGCGAGCGGCGTCATGGGTGATGGGTCGGGTGACCCATCCCTCCGCCTCCTGCGGCTCAGAGGGCTCAGTACTGTGGTCTGAGCCGTCGTCGTCGTCGGGGTCTCCTCTAGGACCTCCTCCAGTAGCTCCTCCAACAGTCGGGGCGTCCTGCGGTGGTGCAGGGGCGCCTCCAGCTGGGGAACAGGGGAGCGGCGCCTCACGGACTCCACCTCCTGCTCAGGTGGGGAGGAAGAGCCCTGCTGCTCCCTCTGCTGACGCTAGTGCTCCTGCTCCTCACGCAGGCGGTGGTGCAGCCTCTCTAGGTGACTCGACTGACCGGACACGGTGCGGCGCAGAGGACGCTCCACAAGGCGAGACGACAGGAAAGGGATCACCGACTTACGAGCAGTGTGTCTAAGACGAGCCATCTACAAAAGACACCGTAAGCATAAGAGTAAGAACAAAACTAATATGACAAGTAAGTAAACCATAGACAGAACAAAATAAAATTTTAGCAAGGTATAATATATATAAATGTAGTAGAACATAGGGTTGGTCGAGGTGACCGACTTTTGAAGTGACACCAGAGGTCAAGGTGAGAATGAGGGTCAATAGTCCTTAGTATGACCAGTGCTACTCTAGGTCAGCGGTCCTATAGTCAGCACGGCTTTGATACCACTTATGTCACACCCGGTTTCAGAAGGCAAACCGAATGCGAACCATGTACGTGCCAGGATCAGAACTCACGTACACAGCGATTACATAAATGAACATCATCGCATAGTGCTCGAATAATAACATAAAAGAGTATTAATTTATTACATCACAGAGTCAGAGACATCCACATAGTCATCCAAACAACGGGTAAATCAAAGTGCTAAGCGAAACGCAGTAAAGATAGGGCCTTCACAGGTAGCTGACTGGGGGTTGCCGCCAACCCACACCTAGAACTCGTCGTAGTCTTGGAACTCCTGGAAGTCTCCTTCCACGGCTTTATCTTCTCCTGAGCAGTGGTTGCAATGTGGACAACCTGGTGTTTTGTGGTAAAGCAAGGATGAGTACACATCAACGTACTCAGCGAATGCCCCGTTTGGCTGAAGTAGACTAGCTTTTTATGTGGGGTTAGGCTCAAGCAGTTGCTTTTAGTTGGTCAGGTGTTTATTGTTAGTAGAAGCCAGATTTTATCATAAAACCCAAGTTATAATACCAAAAAGTACCTCCTCAAAGAGGAAATACTAGAATTCATAATTAAAGTCACCATCATTAACCATCATCATTAAAGTCATCATCTAAGGTGTATCCAGAGTATCTCTAATCAAAGAGGATCCTAAGGCTGCTCTTAACCGTGAGCACGGCTGATATATTAGTTTCAATACCCTCTACAGAGGTCGCACACTTTACCCATGAGCCGTGATTCCCATTTTGCCCAGGGATCATGACTCCCCATTGATCACTTCCTAGGTGGTCCGGCAGGGTATCACTATGTAGCTTTTACAAAGATTCCCTAGAGGTCATAGCCGCCCGTTAGGTTTCTCCAGTTTGATAAACACAGTACCCCTCCCCGCAGGGGTGACTAACAAAAGCAAAACGAAAGAACCTCGGCACCCAGCCTCGGCAGAGCAAGCACTGTGCCTGGACCCCATTGACGGCACGACGGCGAAGCAACTACACCTCTAGTTCCTCTAATTAATTAGCTAAGGGCGCCCCATTTCACCCTCATGGTTGCACTGTTATCCCGGGTGGTCTCTCAACGAATAGGTCCTTACGAAGAGGTACTCGGGAAATAGCCTGAGTCCCCTTTAGTGCCACAAGCTCATCCTCATCGTATCCAGAATAAAAACATCGTATCATAAAGTAATTCTCATCATGTTCATTGATTAGAGTAAAGCACTAGCATGGAGCTAACCATGATAACCCCAAAAGGTAAACAAGGATAAGGTAAATAGAAAGCTAGTAAATCCTTAGGTTTCAATTAAGTGGTGCAGGACAGTGAATTATAAATAGATAGGACATAATGGGTCAGAGGACACTTGCCTTCGCCAAGCTGCTGCTGCTCAGGGTCTTCTCCTGCAATTCCCTCAGACTCCACGAACGGACCGATATCTACGCGAGTGCAAACATACATTCAACATTCTTGAAATGGAAGGAAACAATACACCATACAACAATATAGATCAACTAAATATGCACATGCCATAGAGTTCGCAGCTACGACTACGCGGGAAAGGAACTAAGACGACCGACGCTACGGTCGAGGGATATCACATTTACACTAAGCGGATATGAGTTATAATATTTAATTCGGCTTAATCATATTGACATACATCTATCATATGCCAAGTAAAATTATTACTTAGTCCCGATTAGTTTGCTACTCGAATAACCGTCATTTAAATATGTACTTAATTAGCGCGAGCTATTCTAGGTGAGGCGAATTATTAACATGCATAGAACGCACGATGACGCGTGCGAACGGCACGCGCAACGCGCGCGAACGGCACACGACGACTTTAACGCACGATGCGCAGGCGATGGCGAGGCGAGCGACGCGAACGCACAAGGGGGGGGGGTAGACGAGAGTAGACGGGGGGGTAGACGAGCGTAGACGGGGTCCCGTCGACGCACTGCGCGCAAGCGAACGCGAGTGCGTGCACCAGTTGCACGACGCGGCTGCG
Source organism: Zea luxurians (assembly GCA_029449295.1). NCBI lineage: Eukaryota > Viridiplantae > Streptophyta > Magnoliopsida > Poales > Poaceae > Zea > Zea luxurians. The sequence continues at coordinate 71,576,709 of JAOPSE010000016.1, read as the reverse complement.
ATAGCACGGCGAGGCGTTGCGCACGCGCGATTTGATGTGCACGACATGGCTAACAGCGAGCCCGAGGCACGGCGAGGGTAGACGAACGGTCGGGGCAGGCTGCAGGGACATCAGTGAGGTCGGGCTCGGCAGTTCGGCCACCATAGCTAGCCACGGCGGCCACGGCCGATCGGGCACGGGATGCTGGGCGCGTGGCGGCTCACTGGCTTGGGCCCGGCTGAGCAGCGGTGGCAGGCGCGGAACGACTCCATGTTCGATGCGCGGTCGCGCACGCGGTCGTGGGCGTGCTAGCGCGGAGCTAGGCCGCGGGGTGGGCGCGCGCTGTCGCGGGGCTGTCGCGGAGCGGGGGACGCGGCAGGCGTGCGCGCGTCCGCGAGATGGGCGGGGCAGGCTGCGGGGCTGGGCTGCGCTTCGCGTGGGCCCAGGAGGGGGGAGAAAGGGCGCTGGGCCGAGTGGGGGGGGAAGAGAGGGAGGAGGAGACTCGGGTCGGCCGAATGGGCCAGGGAAGGGGGGAAGCTGATTTCCTTTCTCTTTTTTTTCTTTCTCTATTTCTATTATTTTAGTTTGACATCACGTGAAAATCATTGATTAAATGAAAGGTCAAGCAAACCATTCATCAAACAAAAATAAATGCCTTCCAGCATGATGCAACAACCATTGTTTCCCTTAGGGTTTTTATTAAAACCTGAACTTGGTGGATATTATCGAAGAAATTTTATACCCCTAGATTCCGGGTGTTACAACTACACACATAATAAGCTTAAAAGCGGTGTTAGTATCAAAGACTTAGATTATAGAGTAACCTCCCCCTAAAGGTGTGCATACAAGTTTTGAATACCTGTATGAAACATGCGCATTGATTTTGAGATCAAGAGGGGCAAATTATCTATAATCCGTACTTTGGCACATATAATTCAAAATGACACCAAATGAAAGATATAACTTTAGAAATAAGCAATAGTGTTTGTTGTGGGTCTCCTTCTTTGCCGATGGTCCTCAAAATGAAGGAAACCGTTTTTGATTTATCTTAACAGATATGTCGAAAGACCAAATGCCGAAACTATAGCAGTGAGGAAAGAAACGTAAGGGATACAACAGAGCTTCGACAAGAACCAGAGCTTCGGCTTAAAGTGATCTTGAAGGTCATACAAGAAACCAAATCAACAGTGAAGAGACCCATTTATCCTTAGTAACTGTATTAAGACAATGTATAGGCTTCAAGGTCATAATTGTACTTTTGCTTGGGCTGCGTCCCATGCCTATAAATAGATGAACAGTACCCCCGTACTGTTCACGCTTTATTGAAAGCCATTCTCGCATTCTCTCCTTCGAGCAAGCCGAAGGTACAAATGTAATGTAATGTTTATCACGCTTTATTAGCATGTAATTCAGATTATGACATTATTATAACATGCAATATGAAATGAATATTTGATATAATATTAAATTGCAATATAATTGTATGATGAATGAAGACCTGTTCTTCATCACCTTCGTCCGAGAACCATTATCTCTGAGATAAGATAATGCTTCTGTCGGTATCCTGGATCAGGGGTACCCCTTACTACAGCATGATGGCGCGGTGCCCACGCAACTATCTCTAGTCGCGTGGGGAACAACACCCAACTCCACCGCATGGATGGCTCCAGGGTCACCATGTGGCCAGGAAAAGCGATACACTCCAAGATGCCAACAGTGGGTCCGGACCCCCATGGAAAAGTGTCGGACCCCTGTACATGTAGGCCGGACCTCCGGAGCAAGATCCAGGACCCCCGCGAGTGCAGCCCGGACCTCCGGGTCGAGTCCTGGACCCCTCTGCGTGGGATCCAGTCTACCCACAGCCGGGTCCTAGGACTCGGGGATAGGGAATATCTAGGCCTTGCTTAGGCTGGGGTCCGGTGCCAACATGTGTCCAGGCCCAGCCTGGTGTGGACCTATCCGCATAGCGCTATTGCTCCCCTCCTAGGCGGAGACCCGATGCTGCCGCGTGGCCAACCACACGTGATGTAAGCCAGCGGGCGGAGCCTGACGTAAGACCTCTGGGCCGCGCTGTATCTGCATTTATTGCAGAGAAGACGCGACGCCTGACTATCCCTCTGACAGGTGATGTGCCCCTTCAGCATTTAATGTGTCCTGTCCACTCAGATGGCAAGCGGCGTCCAGGCCATCCTGCAGGCTGTGACGGAACCTCCCAAGTAATCAGGCCCACCTACAGTTGTCCTTGTCTAACAGACATCAGACACACTGTAGATGTTCCTAAGTTACTTGACAAGCTCGGTATCTTTCCTTACCTCACCAGGAACGTTTCACCCGTCTTGCAGACATTACAGATCATCGGAGATAAAGATATGCGGAAGCGAATTACATAAACTTACATTTATTTCCAAAGGTAAGCTCAAGTTAATATATTACAGACCAGTTCTAAAAGTGAGTGCATAAAAGTAATAATTATACAAACCAGGGAGATACAAACCTCTCCCAAAAGACTATAAACAACAGATTCTAGATGGAGGACCGAGTCCTCCCGCCTTTCAGTCTTGTTTTTCCTCGTTGGGAACCACCTTAGCACAGAAGCAGCAAAAATCTGCTACTTCCCCACCTAAAAACAACAAAGGGATAAACCCTGAGTATGGAATTACTCAGCAAGTCTTACCCGACTAAGGAAAAGACTCTCAAGGGTATGCTGGATAACTAGGAGTCAAGGGAAGGCTTTAGCAAAAATCAACTTATATTTTCACAGAAGTTGCTTACTAAAGTGAGTCCTTACTTTCAATCTTTTAACGCCATATTAAGTATTAATAGACTCCATTTGCATCTAGTCTAATTTCGCATCACATCAAGACAACATCATTTTTATCCATCATTTTCACATCTTGACTCTAGGTTGTAGAAAAGTGACCAAGTCTTCATAACCGCGAAGGTACGGCGATCCGAATTGATTATACTCAGCTGAGGATCTCCAATCACACGACATATGTAGCACTTAACCCTTGCATATGTCAACCCGCCACCGGGGTTCTTAAGACCGGATCAGGTTCACGCAAACCGAGAGCACAGATACACCACCGTCCAGCCTCTTGCCACGGAGGGTACACGCTACTCTCGCCACCGCTCCACTCCCATTTCGTGTTATCTTATTCCGGCCTTAGTCTGCCCGAGGCAAGGCTTACCCATGACGAGGCATGTGACCAGTTAAAGGGTCCTCGGTCAGCACGCCTACATACGCGTTAATCCTTAACCAACCTGGGTAGAACATCACCTGTTCCTACCCCAAGTCTCAATTTGAGTATTTCCATCCTTAGGATTGTGTCTGTTCCTTAGGAGGAAAGAGCATCTCAGGGAACTTTGCAGTAAGATCCCACTATTGCTCCAAATGAAAATATTCTTGTGGGTAGAAGCCATCCTCTCCATGGTTAAATTGAGGACAACCTCTATCCACAAGATCTAAGCAAGACTAAGCATTTTTGTAAATCATACTTTTGATACTTCACAGAAGTATCTATAAAGGTATGGATATCAAGGAAAGCAATGCATCAAAGGGTTTCAGGTAACTCCTATGAACCTAATGCACATTTCACTAGACTTAAGTGTGCGAAAAGTATTTAAAAACACAAGGAAAGGGGTTGCATGCACCGGGGCTTGCCTTTGTTATCAGAGGTGTCTGGCTCGGATCCACAGATATCAAAATAAAAGCAGTTATCCGCCTGAGGATCAGAGGTGGGTGGTATCCCTTCTTCGGAAACTTCTTCTTCTTCTTCTTGCTCTAATATCACCATATACATGCATAAGAATGGATGTCATGGAATGCTCATGAGGATGCAAAGATAGCATAAACTTATTATTTATGTCTTGAGTATAACTTTCCTTCACGGTACTCCGAGAACCTAGGGTTTCCGGAGTCAGTAAAGGAGTTCATGGAGCAGGGGGGGGTGGTTTTGGGTTTAGTGATCAAACAAGGTCCAAATCAAACCAAACTCTACCCATGGCTTCTAAATAATGTGAAAAGCTCACATAAAAAGTTTGGGAAATTTTGGGCTTATTATTTACTCTCTAAAAATCCAGAATCAATAGTTTAGGCTATTTTAAATATCCTAAAATTCCCTGTTCAAACTAAAAATCATAAAACTATTTTTATTAAATACTATGGAAAATAACAAGCCTAGGAAAATTGGTCTCATAATTTTAGGATTTTTCTACTATTTTCTACAGATTTCTAAAGCTCTGCTGGAAATAGAAAAAAGAAAACCATGAATAGGTCTGGGCCAAAACTAGCCCAAGTCGGCCCAATAGCAGCGGAATTGCGCCCGCGCGCGCATGACCAAGGCGACTTTGCGCAGATGACCCTGGCGCCTTGAATAAACACAGAAGAAACCCTCGCACTATTTCGGGGAGTCACTGACATTATCAGAAAGGTCCCTACGTTCTTATTCCTTTACACGCCGACACCCTCGACGGCGGACGGCGTCGTGCAGAGCTCCGACGAGCACGCGCATCGGACAAATTGCTCAAAGACTGGCGCCCTTCTTTGGCCGAACTCAAATTCAAGATCTAGTGAGCGTTTTCCCTCCACTAATTCCAAGATTGGCTATTCAGTTTGCACTGGCCACGGTGACGGCGGGTATCGGGGAAAAAACACGGGCGTTCACGGCAACCCAGGGTGGTCTAGTTCAATTAGGTGGATTGTAGAGCTTGAGGAAGGTCTAGGGACACTAGAACGAGCCACAGAGATACTGGAACTAACCTGAGTTGGGCCGGCCACGTACGGGCTATTCTCAGCAGCGCGGCAGACTGAATTGGGGAAAAACGGCGTCGCGGCGGCTCTGGCTGAAATTGGGGTTGGGGATTGAGGCTACTTGGCCGTAAGGAGCTGTGCTTTCACCGTGCACAATCGATTTGGGAGAAGGTGGAGGGAACGGTGCGAATTTGACTTCGATCAAGTCACTGTGTTTGCGATGATCACCCCTCGCCGTGAACCCAATGGCTCTTTATAGCTGTGGCGGTCTAGCGATTATCTCGCGGCCGAGGATGGCATCGCGAGTGCATGCTGACCACGTCGGAATAAGGCACAGTGAGGGAGATCACGGCATGACTGCCACCGCGGCAAAAGTTACCGATCATGGTGGCCGCCGGTGAGGTCCCCGGCTGGACTCAGAGGAGGGTGCCACGTATGCGCCTATCAACTCCGACGTTATCCGTTCCCTACAGCACACGAACCCGGACGGCAGCGGCATGAATTTTGGCGCAGAGAGGTCGCCGGCGGTGAGGGCTTGTGGCGCTGGCGATCTGATCTAGTTGCAGTACTGTACCATGGAAGGTTACATTCAGACAGCCTGACAGGGGAGTTTGCAGAGCCCATAACTTTTAATTTTGTATAGCAACTTTGTTATCGATCGTACCAAAGTTGTAGAGTTATGAACCAGCTACAATTTAACTATAGGACTTGATCACATTTGAGCACTGGATCATACTTGGATTTGAGCTCAAAGTTCACCTCATAGCACTGCAATTCTGAAATTCAGCTTCAGCAGTCTGACAGCCAGTTTTGGACTGGGTTTTTCTGCAAATTTCTCATAACAACTACGCTTGCATCCATTAGCAAAGTTGTTCTCCTATTATTGGTCTTCAACTTTGATGTGGTGACCTAGGGTAAAAACTCTATATTCTGAAAGATACAAGGCTCCAAAGTTGAGCCCATGCACTGATTTTTCAGACTTAGTTTAGAACTCAATAGGGTCCATTTTGCAAATAAGTCCAAAACCAAGGGTTTTGCTTGTAAATCTCCTCAAATGTGGACCAAATGACTTTATGGTTTAAAACATACTAGTTTTTACACTTTAGTCCAATTGTGCATCAATTTTGCACTTAGGTCCCTAGGGTTTGGTTTTAGGGTTTCCCAGGGTTCCAATTAGGGTTTCTAGTATTCCAGGGGTATAAATGTGATTCAACTTAGTGTTTGGGGATATTTTATGACTTTTACCCAAAAGCCTTTAGGTTTTCTCAACTTTGGTTAAGTTTTACCCCTTTAACCACTATTTAGGGTTAGGTCCTTAAACCAGGGTCCTATTTGTAAAACAGTAAAACAATACAACTTGTTTGAAATTTTTGCCTAGTGAATGCACTCTAGGTGTATCAAACATATGCAATGCCAATGCTCATGATGCCATGCTCAAGTTTTAGTTATAGTAACACCAGGGGTGTTACATCCTTCCCCCCATAAAAGAATCTCGTCCCGAGATTTAAAGTCCTAGGGTGAGTAATGGAAAAGGAAATGTGTCATGTTTTTATTTCCTGATTTCTGGTACAAGGCAGGGGTGGTGTGGGGGTTCATTCCTTTATTACACAGCTATACAAGGTTTACAATTTACAAGAGGCTAGAAAGCCTGGGAAATTCTTATCTAAGAAATCTTGAGTTTCCCATGTAGCCTCATCTTCCGAATGCTGGTTCCACTGTATTTTATAAAACTTGAGAGTCTTTCTCCGGGTAACCCTGTCCTTTTGATCCAGAACTCGAATGGGATGTTCCGAGTATGTCAAATCTGGTTCCAGGACAACATCAGTCACTTCAACGGTTCGATCGGGAACCCGAAGACATTTCTTCAATTGTGACACGTGGAACACATTATGCACAGCAGACAATGTTTCGGGGAGCTGAAGTCGGTATGCCACTGGTCCACATTGCTCAAGTACCAGGAATGGACCAATGTACCTGGGTGCAAGTTTTCCTTTAACCCCAAAACGCGATACACCCTTCATTGGTGAAACTTTCAAGTAGACGTAATCGCCTACCAGAAAACATAAGGGTTGTCGTCGTCGGTCTGCATAACTCTTTTGTTGAGTCTGAGCTTTCTTCATATTATGAATAATTTTCTGAACTTTTTCTTCGATCTCTTTCACCATATCAGGCCTAAAGAAGTATCTTTCTCCAGGTTCAGACCAATTTAGCGGAGTTCGACACCGTCGCCCATATAAAGCTTCAAAAGGTGCCATCTTGATACTCTCCTGATAACTGTTATTGTATGAAAATTCCGCTAGGGGCAAACATTCATCCCATTTTTGCGAGAAATCCAGGACACATGCCCGCAGCATATCCTCGAGGATTTGATTTACTCTCTCAGTCTGTCCACTGGTTTGAGGATGATAGGCCGAACTGTGGAGTAACTTAGTACCCAGGGATTTATGAAGTTCTTCCCAAAATTTGGATACGAACGGAGGTCCACGATCCGACACTATAGTCTTCGGAATACCATGTAGACTGAGAATACGAGCAATGTATAATGCTGCATAAGTGGCTACTGTATATGTGACCTTGACAGGTAAGAAGTGGGCAACCTTTGTGAGTCGGTCAACGATAACCCAAATAGAATCATACCCTTTGGCCGTCCTGGGTAATCCCACAATAAAGTCCATGCTGATGTCTTCCCATTTCCATGTTGGGATTGGCAAAGATTGCAATGGGCCAGCAGTTTTCATGTGTATGGCCTTGACACGTCTGCAAGTGTCACACTTAGCCACATAGCGTGCAATTTCAATCTTCATCTTCGTCCACCAGTAATGTTGCTTTAAATCTTGGTACATCTTAGTGCTTCCTGGATGAATAGAATAGCGACTAAGATGCGCTTCATCTAGGATTTGCTGGCGGAGTTCTTCATTCTTCGGCACTACTATGCGGTTGTTGAACCATAACACACCTTGATCATCTTCCTTGAAACATTGGGCTGTTTCAGCCCTGATCTTCTCTCGTATGTGCTTCATGCCCAGATTATCCTTTTGAGCATCAATTACCCTTTGCAAAATGGTTGACTCAAGCTTTAGTTGATTCAGAGTCCCTTGCTGGATTATCCCCAGGTTTAACCTTTCCATTTCTTGACACAAAGTGTTTTCGGAGGTCTTTACCATAAGACAGTGGCAGGAAGTCTTGCGACTCAATGCATCTGCCACCACATTGGCCTTGCCTGGGTGATAATGGATTTCCAGTTCATAATCTTTAATGAGCTCAAGCCATCGTCTTTGTCTCATGTTTAACTCTGGCTGGGTAAATATATACTTCAAACTCTTATGATCTGTATATATGTGGCAGATGTTTCCCAGCAGATAGTGACGCCATATTTTCAGGGCATGAACCACAGCAGCTAGCTCGAGATCATGTGTTGGATAGTGCTCCTCATGTCGGCGTAACTGCCTTGAAGCATACGCAATTACTCGGCCTTCTTGCATTAGCACACAGCCGAGTCCACTGCCTGACGCATCACAGTATACATCAAAAGGTTTGGTGATGTCCGGTTGAGCCAATACCGGAGTAGTGGTCAATAGTGTCTTCAGTTGCTCAAAAGCTTCATTACATTTAGAAGTCCAATTGAACTTAGTATCATTCTTCAATAAACTTGTGATTGGCTTCACAAGCTTAGAAAAATCAGGTATGAATCTGCGATAATATCCTGCGAGTCCAAGAAAACTCCGGACTTGGTGAACAGTCGTTGGAGGTTTCCATTCCAGAATATCCTTGACCTTGCTAGGATCTACCGCAATTCCCTTGGCTGATAACACGTGCCCCAGAAATTGAATTTCTTCCAGCCAGAACGCGCACTTGCTGAACTTGGCATACAGCTGATGTTCCCTCAGGCGCGTCAATACAATCCGTAAGTGCTGAGCATGCTCCTCTTCATTTTTAGAATATATCAAAATATCATCGATGAAGACCACCACGAACTTGTCTAACTCGGGCATGAACACCGAGTTCATTAAATAGGTGAAGTGGGCAGGAGCATTAGTGAGCCCGAAAGACATTACCAAGTACTCAAATAAGCCATACCGCGTAGTAAATGCGGTCTTCGGTATATCCTCGGGCCGAATACGGATTTGATGGTAGCCCGACCTGAGATCAATTTTGGAAAACACCCTCGCCCCAGTCAGTTGATCAAATAAGATGTCGATCCTTGGAAGAGGGTACTTATTCTTAATGGTGACCTCATTTAGGGGCCGATAGTCCACGCACATGCGCAAGGTTTGATCCTTCTTCTTCACAAAGATGGCGGGACAACCCCACGGAGACGAGCTTGGCCGGATAAATCCTTTATTCAGCAGATCTTGTAATTGAATCTTCAATTCTGCTAATTCATTAGGGGGCATACGGTACGATCTTCGGGAAATGGGAGCCGTACCGGGTTTTAGCTCAATTATGAATTCTACATCTCTTTCAGGGGGCAGTCCAGGCAAATCTTCCGGAAACACATCTGGAAACTCACATACTACCGGAATGTTCTTGATCTCCGGTATAATGGCTTCAAAGATTCTACCAGAAGCTTTGGCTGGATTGGTTTTGGGGAGAGACAAGAGAATTTCTTCTTGATTATAACTCAACCTGACGGTTCTGAGTTCAGTGTTGAGAATTGCCTTGTGTTGAGTTAACCAATTCATCCCCAAAATTACATCTATATCTTGGCCTCTTAGAACAATCATGTTAGCAGGAAAGTTCCGTCCGGCCATAGTTACTGGCACTCCATAGGCCACTTCTTTAGTAAAAATGTATCCCCCAGGTGAATGAATTTTAAAACCCTCTTTTGATTCATGACATGTAATGTGATGTTGCTCCACAAATGTCTTGCTAATGAAGGTATGCGAAGCACCAGAATCAAAAAGAATGATTGCAGGGTAACTGGCCACAGGGAACGTACCCATCATCACCGGCTCTCCCTCCGGTGTAGTAGCCACTTGCGTATAATATACTCGCCCCGTTTTCTTGGTATTCTTGCCCGAAGTACTTCCCTTGCCTGGAGCTGAATTTCCCGATCCTTGCTGATTATTAGCCTGATTTTGCCGAGGATAGGGACAATCTTTAATAAAGTGCCCAGATTTGCCACAGTTAAAACATCCAGTTGAAGAACTTGGCAGTGCAGGGAATCGAGTGCCTGGGGCACCCGGCTGACTTGAGGCAGTAGGGGCTTTGTTGGGACGAATAATTATAGGCTGCTTGAAAGGGAAAGATGGTGCACTTGAACGGTTCTGGTTAGAGGACCGGAGAATAAACCGTTGCCTCTTTACCGGGCCCTGATTAGGCCGATCACCACTGAATCCCTTACTTTTCCCAGAATTTGCATATTTGGCCTCCACAGATAAGGCTGTGCTGACAGCCTTTCCATAAGTAAGATCAATACATGCAGCCATTTTTCGCTGCATCCGGTCGTTCAGACCTCTCATAAAACAATTCTTCTTTTTCAAATCTGTATTCACCTGATCAATTGCGTACTGGGACAGGTGATTGAACTTATTGAGGTACTGGTTCACAGTATCTCCCCCTTGTTTCAATTTCATGAACTCTTCTTGCTTCATGTGCAGCACTCCCTCAGGAATATAATGCTCGCGGAATGCTGCTTTGAACTCATTCCATGTAATTTGATGATTATCCCGTTGGATGGCCACGAAGTTCCCCCACCAAGTGCTGGCAGGGCCTCGGAGTTGCTGAGCCGCAAACAACGGCTTCTGGGTTTCTGAGCAGCGAAGAAGGCCAAATTTCTGTTCTATGACCCGTATCCATTCGTCGGCTTCGAGCGGATCTTCCGCTTTGATGAAGAGAGGCGGACGAGTCTCAGAGAAATCCAGATAAGTGGTCTCACGGGGACCCTGTTGAAATCCTCTTCCTGCTTGTTGCTGAAGCTGTTGCTGACCCGCCATCTCCCTCAGGAAGCGGGTATTGTCGGCTGTAGCATTTACCAAGGCAGTGATTGCCTCGGCAAGCGTGGGTGGAACGGGAGGTGGATTCGGGGTAGCATCCCGACCCCCGGATGTTCCAGCTGCATCCTGTCCACGAGTCCGGGTCGGCATCTGAGGCAAAAACATTTGAATAAACATAATGTGCCAAAGAAAACCTTCCGTTTTACATTACTATAAAAAGTAATGGTACAGACTCGACATTACACAACAGGATACATTACCCATTTTACAAAAGTTTAACCTATTATACAACCGTACACCCTACAATACACTACTCTAATATAACAGTACACTCTACAATACACTACTCTACTCTTACTACACCACTAGTCCTGCTTTCCATTGCTTTTGGCGGCTTCATCATCAGGTGTGGGAGTCCAGACGTCCACCAACCTCAAAAAAGGAGGGGGTTCATACAGGTCTAATTCCCCACCCAACGCGCGTCCCGCGACGTGAGAAGGTCCGGCTTCCGCCTCAGCAGGGGGTATAGGCTCACTAGGGTGTAGTTGCGAGTAGAGCACATGGACTTCTTCATGTAAGGTATTGCAGTAAACCTGCAGTTCGTCGACAGCTGTGCTGAGTTCTTTTACTCGGGCCTGAGCCCTTGCCTCCTTGGCCCATGCCAATGAACGAGATTGAACAGCCCAATCGAGTGCCAAATCCCGATCGGCCAGCTGGTCTTGTAGATGGCGAACGTCTCTTCATAACTCATTTATACGGTCACCATCTCCAATCCATATAGCTGTCCTGCGGCGGAGTTCCAATTGGAGCCTGCTTACTTCTGCTTCCAGATCCCCTATAGGATCATTGCTCCCGCTACTACTATCTACATCTCGCGGAGCAAGTTGATGTCGAGGTACACCAAGTGGTCCAGTCGACTTACGCGCGGTCTTTCTTGTGCGCGGCGGCATTTTCTAAAGGGGAAATTTATTAGTATAATTCTTAGCATGATGCATGAGTAAATACAGAATCAACCTTGGTTGATTCAACCTTCTATACGTTGCACTCTTCCTAACTGGTCTTTAATATAAACTCTTCAGACTACTTAGGTAAGAAGAGAAAAGAATCTTTAGGTAAGACTCTTGAAAACCCTTTTGAAGATGTCCCGGAATATCTGCAAAGAAGGGCTACGCTCCGATACCAGCTGTGACGGAACCTCCCAAGTAATCAGGCCCACCTACAGTTGTCCTTGTCTAACAGACATCAGACACACTGTAGATGTTCCTAAGTTACTTGACAAGCTCGGTATCTTTCCTTACCTCACCAGGAACGTTTCACCCGTCTTGCAGACATTACAGATCATCGGAGATAAAGATATGCGGAAGCGAATTACATAAACTTACATTTATTTCCAAAGGTAAGCTCAAGTTAATATATTACAGACCAGTTCTAAAAGTGAGTGCATAAAAGTAATAATTATACAAACCAGGGAGATACAAACCTCTCCCGAAAGACTATAAACAACAGATTCTAGATGGAGGACCGAGTCCTCCCGCCTTTCAGTCTTGTTTTTCCTCGTTGGGAACCACCTTAGCACAGAAGCAGCAAAAATCTGCTACTTCCCCACCTAAAAACAACAAAGGGATAAACCCTGAGTATGGAATTACTCAGCAAGTCTTACCCGACTAAGGAAAAGACTCTCAAGGGTATGCTGGATAACTAGGAGTCAAGGGAAGGCTTTAGCAAAAATCAACTTATATTTTCGCAGAAGTTGCTTACTAAAGTGAGTCCTTACTTTCAATCTTTTAACGCCATATTAAGTATTAATAGACTCCATTTGCATCTAGTCTAATTTCGCATCACATCAAGACAACATCATTTTTATCCATCATTTTCACATCTTGACTCTAGGTTGTAGAAAAGTGACCAAGTCTTCATAACCGCGAAGGTACGGCGATCCGAATCGATTATACTCAGCTGAGGATCTCCAATCACACGACATATGTAGCACTTAACCCTTGCATATGTCAACCCGCCACCGGGGTTCTTAAGACCGGATCAGGTTCACGCAAACCGAGAGCACAGATACACCACCGTCCAGCCTCTTGCCACGGAGGGTACACGCTACTCTCGCCACCGCTCCACTCCCATTTCGTGTTATCTTATTCCGGCCTTAGTCTGCCCGAGGCAAGGCTTACCCATGACGAGGCATGTGACCAGTTAAAGGGTCCTCGGTCAGCACGCCTACATACGCGTTAATCCTTAACCAACCTGGGTAGAACATCACCTATTCCTACCCCAAGTCTCAATTTGAGTATTTCCATCCTTAGGATTGTGTCTGTTCCTTAGGAGGAAAGAGCATCTCAGGGAACTTTGCAGTAAGATCCCACTATTGCTCCAAATGAAAATATTCTTGTGGGTAGAAGCCATCCTCTCCATGGTTAAATTGAGGACAACCACTATCCACAAGATCTAAGCAAGACTAAGCATTTTTGTAAATCATACTTTTGATACTTCACAGAAGTATCTATAAAGGTATGGATATCAAGGAAAGCAATGCATCAAAGGGTTTCAGGTAACTCCTATGAACCTAATGCACATTTCACTAGACTTAAGTGTGCAAAAAGTATTTAAAAACACAAGGAAAGGGGTTGCATGCACCGGGGCTTGCCTTTGTTATCAGAGGTGTCTGGCTCGGATCCACAGATATCAAAATAAAAGCAGTTATCCGCCTGAGGATCAGAGGTGGGTGGTATCCCTTCTTCGGAAACTTCTTCTTCTTCTTGCTCTAATATCACCATATACATGCATAAGAATGGATGTCATGGAATGCTCATGAGGATGCAAAGATAGCATAAACTTATTATTTATGTCTTGAGTATAACTTTCCTTCACGGTACTCCGAGAACCTAGGGTTTCCGGAGTCAGTAAAGGAGTTCATGGAGCAGGGGGGGGGTGGTTTTGGGTTTAGTGATCAAACAAGGTCCAAATCAAACCAAACTCTACCCATGGCTTCTAAATAATGTGAAAAGCTCACATAAAAAGTTTGGGAAATTTTGGGCTTATTATTTACTCTCTAAAAATCCAGAATCAATAGTTTAGGCTATTTTAAATATCCTAAAATTCCCTGTTCAAACTAAAAATCATAAAACTATTTTTATTAAATACTATGGAAAATAACAAGCCTAGGAAAATTGGTCTCATAATTTTAGGATTTTTCTACTATTTTCTACAGATTTCTAAAGCTCTGCTGGAAATAGAAAAAAGAAAACCATGAATAGGTCTGGGCCAAAACTAGCCCAAGTCGGCCCAATAGCAGCGGAATTGCGCCCGCGCGCGCATGACCAAGGCGACTTTGCGCAGATGACCCTGGCGCCTTGAATAAACACAGAAGAAACCCTCGCACTATTTCGGGGAGTCACTGACATTATCAGAAAGGTCCCTACGTTCTTATTCCTTTACACGCCGACACCCTCGACGGCGGACGGCGTCGTGCAGAGCTCCGACGAGCACGCGCATCGGACAAATTGCTCAAAGACTGGCGCCCTTCTTTGGCCGAACTCAAATTCAAGATCTAGTGAGCGTTTTCCCTCCACTAATTCCAAGATTGGCTATTCAGTTTGCACTGGCCACGGTGACGGCGGGTATCGGGGAAAAAACACGGGCGTTCACGGCAACCCAGGGTGGTCTAGTTCAATTAGGTGGATTGTAGAGCTTGAGGAAGGTCTAGGGACACTAGAACGAGCCACAGAGATACTGGAACTAACCTGAGTTGGGCCGGCCACGTACGGGCTATTCTCAGCAGCGCGGCAGACTGAATTGGGGAAAAACGGCGTCGCGGCGGCTCTGGCTGAAATTGGGGTTGGGGATTGAGGCTACTTGGCCGTAAGGAGCTGTGCTTTCACCGTGCACAATCGATTTGGGAGAAGGTGGAGGGAACGGTGCGAATTTGACTTCGATCAAGTCACTGTGTTTGCGATGATCACCCCTCGCCGTGAACCCAATGGCTCTTTATAGCTGTGGCGGTCTAGCGATTATCTCGCGGCCGAGGATGGCATCGCGAGCGCATGCTGACCACGTCGGAATAAGGCACAGTGAGGGAGATCACGGCATGACTGCCACCGCGGCAAAAGTTACCGATCATGGTGGCCGCCGGTGAGGTCCCCGGCTGGACTCAGAGGAGGGTGCCACGTATGCGCCTATCAACTCCGACGTTATCCGTTCCCTACAGCACACGAACCCGGACGGCAGCGGCACGAATTTTGGCGCAGAGAGGTCGCCGGCGGTGAGGGCTTGTGGCGCTGGCGATCTGATCTAGTTGCAGTACTGTACCATGGAAGGTTACATTCAGACAGCCTGACAGGGGAGTTTGCAGAGCCCATAACTTTTAATTTTGTATAGCAACTTTGTTATCGATCGGTACCAAAGTTGTAGAGTTATGAACCAGCTACAATTTAACTATAGGACTTGATCACATTTGAGCACTGGATCATACTTGGATTTGAGCTCAAAGTTCACCTCATAGCACTGCAATTCTGAAATTCAGCTTCAGCAGTCTGACAGCCAGTTTTGGACTGGGTTTTTCTGCAAATTTCTCATAACAACTACGCTTGCATCCTTTAGCAAAGTTGTTCTCCTATTATTGGTCTTCAACTTTGATGTGGTGACCTAGGGTAAAAACTCTATATTCTGAAAGATACAAGGCTCCAAAGTTGAGCCCATGCACTGATTTTTCAGACTTAGTTTAGAACTCAATAGGGTCCATTTTGCAAATAAGTCCAAAACCAAGGGTTTTGCTTGTAAATCTCCTCAAATGTGGACCAAATGACTTTATGGTTTAAAACATACTAGTTTTTACACTTTAGTCCAATTGTGCATCAATTTTGCACTTAGGTCCCTAGGGTTTGGTTTTAGGGTTTCCCAGGGTTCCAATTAGGGTTTCTAGTATTCCAGGGGTATAAATGTGATTCAACTTAGTGTTTGGGGATATTTTATGACTTTTACCCAAAAGCCTTTAGGTTTTCTCAACTTTGGTTAAGTTTTACCCCTTTAACCACTATTTAGGGTTAGGTCCTTAAACCAGGGTCCTATTTGTAAAACAGTAAAACAATACAACTTGTTTGAAATTTTTGCCTAGTGAATGCACTCTAGGTGTATCAAACATATGCAATGCCAATGCTCATGATGCCATGCTCAAGTTTTAGTTATAGTAACACCAGGGGTGTTACACAGGCGGCGGGCCTATTTATTGCCAAACAGTACGCCCGTGCTGCGAGGTGCACTGTGCTCATCCATCATCACATGTACGTTGCCAGGAAAGCTTCCCCTACATGCCAATGCTACGCAGATCGCGGATATCAGGGCACAAGAAAGATTGCACTGGGGACGGACGTTAGTCGCTCCAAGTATTACATCTGTTTTGTCCCTGGGCCCACATGTCGGGGCTCAGCACCCTTTTACGTGCCCCCTTTGAGCTATAAAAGGGGAGGCATACAACGTTACAACACAAGTTGTTAAAAAGGAGGCTCACCCGAGTCATCCAAGGCACAACTCAAGCTCACGAGCAATACAACACACAGTGGAGTAGGGTATTACACTCCGGTGGCTCGAACCACTCTAAACCCTTGTGTGTTCATCCCTCCAATCTCTAACAAGCAAAACGCTTAGGCCCCTCCTCATCTTAGGATTTAGGGCGGGTGCATTCCGCCACCCAGCCGAAGATTTCCTCTCCGACATTTGGCGCGCCAGGTAAGGGCCTTGGCTTTAGGTTTTTGCTTGTTTTCTGGCTCAAGGCCATGGTTCACATTGTCGAGCACCATGACTTCATCCCCGAAGATTTCCCCATGGAGGAGGCTGCCTCTTCCATACCATGGGCCTCTAGCCGACCTGTGCCCGGTGCAGCTGCTGCTGAGCGCTCTGCACGGTAGCATACTCCCGCGCAGTCGACCAGGGCGTCAAGAGCCGCCCCTGGTGCGCTGTCCGTGGCCAGGGAGTTGTTGCGCCACCCTCCTAGCTCCACGGCCTCACCGGGGGCCATGAAACAGTGGCGTGACGACGTCGACCGGCTACTCAGCATGGCGCACTCTGGCTCAGCCAGGCCCAGGCCCCACTCATCCCGGTGTTAGCATGAGGCGTCCGCGTCGGTGCGCTCGCCCTCTGTAAGGGCCGCGCCGACCGAGGACTTGCGAGTGGAGCTCAACCGCTGGTGGGCGGGAGAAGATGCCACAACCTCTCTGGGGGTGCCAGACGATCAACGGGCAGAACTCAACCATAGGCGTGCGGGCGAGGATGCCCGTGTCTCTCTAGAGAGGGCGCATGAGCGCCGACAAAACATCGAGGGTCACAACCTCGATTATGACTTTGCTGCGGTAGCACCGCAGATCCCGACGGGCGCCCGGATGCTGACGAGTGTCCCGTTGGCCGGTGTGGGCTGCGCCGCGCTCGCAGATCATCTCCGCGCGAAGTCCTGGCCATCCAAGTTCCGGCCGCACCTGCCGGAGAAGTACGACAGTACATCAAATCTGTCGGAATTTCTGTAGGTTTACGTCACCGCTATCACAGCAGCAGGTGGAAACATTGCTGTGATGGCAACATATTTTCATGTCGCCTTGTCTGGGCCTACCCAGACTTGGCTCATGAATCTTGCCTCATGATCAATCTACTCCTGGGAAGAGCTCTATGCGTGGTTTACAGCAAACTTCGTCAGTTCTTACCAACAACACGGCGTGGAGGCCCACCTCCACGCAGTGAGGCAGGAGCCCGGGGAACTCTCCGGACGTTTATCTCCCGCTTCACCAAGGTGCGAGGTACTATACCTCGCATCTTCGATGCTTCTATCATCACGGCCTTCTGCCAGGGGGTATGGACGAAAAGATGTTGGAGAAGTTGGCCACGCATGACGTGGAAACTGTCTCCACTCTCTTCGCTCTGGCCGACAAGTGCGCCAGAGCTGCCGAGGGCCGTGCGTGGCACTCGGCGCCACAGACCGGGGAAGCCCAGACGGATGGCTCCGGGACCATCGCCTAGGATAGGAAGAAGAAGAAAAAGAAGAACCGCGGTCACGAAAAACCGCATTCTACCGCTCTGGTCGTAGCAGCTGCGACTGAGGGCCGGGGCGACCGCAATAAACGCCCATGGCCACAGAGGGGTAACCGCGGCTCATGCCCTATGCACCCCAACAGTCGCCACAGTGCCATAGAGTGTCGCGAGATCATTGACCTCGCGAAGCACGTCAGCGCGTGGCGCGAGCAGTCTTCCGGCGATAGCTCCCCACCTCGTCGCCGGCCTGGCAAGGAAAAGGTCCACGACGACGAGGTGGCCGCGGCCGAACCGGACCTCGGGTATCAGTCACCCGAAGGAACCCTGAAGGATGTTTTCACTAGAGACTCCGGCTCTGGTGACAACAACTAGACAGGCCACCAGGGGACCCTGTATTCCCTGGTCCACGGGGCCGAAGCCTGCCTCCCCGCGAAAACCGTTTTGGACTCCCCACGGGTCCAGTCTTTTGATGAGCCTATGTAGTGGCGATTACAGTGCAAGTACGAGGACTCCATCGGGGAACTCAGATGTCAAGCGGCAACCCGAAATGCACTTTGTAACCAGGCGCCCATGCACTACGGCCAACGGTTCGTGCATAGTAGGGAGCCCAGGGTCAGTACCTAGTCCTATGGCAAGTACCGAACCAAGAAGGGGTCCGCAATCTCTCCCCCAGCTGGGAGGAACCCTTCAAGGTGACGGAAATATGCCAGCCCGGGGGGTGCCCGCCTTGCTATAACTAAAGGAGTATCTCTTCATCACCTCTGGAGCATCTCTGTAAGTTCAATCCATAGGAGCAAGTCTGAGGGGTTAAGTCTTTCTTCTTTTGTAATTAGGTTTCGCATATGTGTACACCAACCCGGTGAGGTCCGCCCTCATAAACCCGCCCTGTTGGATTACACACATGCATGTCAAGTTATAAAAAGGAGATTTACCCCCTCAAATGTGCTTCTATAATAACTTTATCCTCCTGCTCCATGGATTTATCCTGTAGTTTCCAGATAATACTATTTATCTAACCCACCAGTAAGGTCCATACTGTCTGACATGATGACATCTGAATTGAATAAGCCAGGCCTGCAGTTCAGGACCCCTCTGCGAAAGCAAGGAGGTCCGACAGCTCGAGGGCCGGTTCTAAAGAACGGGAGCTCGTTCCATGGGGTGGTCCGGGTCAGTGTAGCCGCTTAGCCTGGTCCCGTACCGTAAGCCTACACAGTCCACCACTTTGTGACGAGTACCTTAGTATTTGGAACTATATCCTGTGGGTCCGACAACCTGGGGTCCAGCTCTAGAGAATGGGCACTTGTCTCCTGGGGTGGTCCGGAGCCATGTAGCCGCTTAGCCTGGTCCCGTACCGTAAGCCTGCACGCTCCACCACTCTGCAACGAGTATCCTAGTATCTAGAGCCACGGTCCAGGGGGTCCGGACACACAACTTGGCCTCCCGAACTAAATACTGCAAGTCCCAAGCACGTATCAAAGGATGGCTAATGTCAGACGGGGGATCCTGTGGGTGTGCTACTAACGCTCCCTAGCCGAAGCTGTGTACAGGCCCAGGTCCCGGTCGAGGCTGCCTCCTGGGGATTGTTGCCAACTCTTTCAGGTATGCTGGTATCCAACCTCGACACATCGAGCCTGCATCCCAGGGGGGCCAAGTACCAGGGAGGAGTCGACAACTTCACACACAACAGGGACAGGTGGTACACAGATAAGTGCTAATACTGCTTGATAAATAGTACTCAAAAAGTACCTTACAAAAGCAAAAATTATTACATTTGCCTTCAAGCGGAGTCCTAGCTCCATCTCTACAGGTGTAAACTACTCAACGCCAGCAGGGTCGCGTTGGAAGCTCGCGGGCACTGTCCTCACGGAATCCTCCCGAGCGACTTGCCAGCGGCGGTGGCCACCTCAGCGCGTGCGCCATAGCAAAGAGGCCCTTGCCCCCGTCTTCCTACGGGGGTGACGGCGAGGCTATTAAAACCAAAGAGTTGGGTACATGGCGGCAGGCGGCGCTGGTGGACTGGCCAGCGGCGGTGACCACCTCTACGCCAGCAGCGGCGACCACCTCAGCACGTGCACCATGGCAATGAGGCCCTCACCCCTGCCCTCCTACGGGGGTGACAACAAGACCATCCAAGCCAAGGAGTTGGAAGCTCGGTGGCTGATGGCGCTTGCGGCCCGGCCGACACCGCATAGCCGAAGTACGCCTCCTTCGTAGGGCTGGTGAACATCCTTTTCCTCCAAATCCTGGATGAAGAAGCGGGCCACCAGCTCATGCGGAAGGCAGAACCCCAGCTCGGCTCGCTCTCCACCCCTGCAAGGATGATGAACATCCTTGAAGCTGAGGGCAGGGGGAGGCTGCAGCCCAGCTCGCTTCTCTCCACCACAAGGCTGGTGGTCATCCTTGTAGATGACCACTGGTGGGAGACCACAGCCCGGCTGCGTGATGAAAATGCTTGAAGCTGAGCGATGGCGGAAGGGCGCCAACCCCCACGAGGTTGTGCTCCTCCAGCAACAGCAAGAAGAAGGCGAGATCGGCAGCGCCATCGCGTAGGAAACGAAGAGCGCGAGCTCCCCGGTGGCGAAATCGCCGAGGGGGAAGGCGCTGGCGCAGATCCTTCCATCAAACATTAGCGTGCTCCATCCAGGCAAGCGGCACGCCAGGTCAAGCGCCCACTCAGTCTAAAAGCGCTCGGGGTGAGCCAACAAGGCCATGGCAACTGCGGTGACGCAAAGCAAGACCTTGAAGGCAAAGGGGCGCCGCGAGAGGAAGAGAAACAAGGCATGGCTGCTACTCGAGGGATGAACCCCTTTTTAAAGGTAGATTCCCCCGCTCGTGCCCCAAAGCGTCACGGGCAAGTCTCCCCTAAAGCACACCGCAGCACCTAGCTTATGATGAGGGGGCCCGCCCCCACAAGTCATACGGTTGGCGCGATGGTCTCCTAGTGTGCAGAAGACGAACCGCCGCGCGGGGAGCAAATCGCCACGCCCCTTCATCTCCCCCAAGAGCAACAGCCTAGGCTCTGTCACAGGGGCCTAGGCCCACGAGTCATCCTCTTTGGGCGCCGGTTCCTGGGTGCAGAGAAGTCGAACCAGCACTCGCACCAGTATCGTGCCTCCTCGGGGCCGCCACAGAAGGCAGAGACGGTGAATTTTCGAAACCAAATGCAGCGATATCAAGGTGCCCCGCGCATGGCCCAGTAAAGCCATCGAGTGCGAAGACCATGGGTCAGTCAGCCACGGGAACAGGCATGGCAGTTGATGCGACCGATGGTAGGCTGATAGCGCAAGCGCGCCGAGTTAATGCAGCGCACAGAGGAGGCGCCCCAGTCGCTGGACATGCCAAGTTGACGCAAGGTACAAGCTTTGGCCCCACCTGCAGGCTCGTATCCTCCCCTGAGGCGGGCCCGGGGGCCACTGTCGGTACCATGGATCAAGGGTACCCCTTACTACAGCATGAGAGCGTGGTGCCCACGCAACTATCTCTAGTCACGTGGGGAACAACACCCGACTCCACCGCATGGATGGCTCCAGGGTCACCATGTGGCCAGGAAAAGCGATACACTCCATGATGCCAATAGTGGGTCTGGACCCCCATGGGAAAGTGTCGGACCCCTGTACATGTAGGCTGGACCTCCGGAGCAAGATCCAGGACCCCTGCGAGTGCAGCCCGGTCCTTCGGGTCGGGTCCTAGACCCCTTTGCGTGGGATCCAGACTACCCACAGCCGGGTCCCGGGACTCAGGGGCAGGGAATACCCAGGCCTTGCTCAGGCTGGGGTCCGGTGCCGACATGTGTCCAGGCCCAGCCTGGTGTGGACCTATCCGCATAGCGCTACTGCTCCCTGCCCAGGCGGAGACCCGATGCTGCCGCGTGGCCAACCACGCGTGACGTAAGCCAGCGGGCGGAGCCTGACGTAAAACCTCTAGGACGCGCTGTCTCTGCATTTATTGCAGAGAAGACGCGCTGCTGACTATCCCGCTGACAGGTGATGTGCCCCTTCAGCATTTAATGTGTCCTGTGCACTCAGCTGGCAGGCGACGTCCAGGCCATCCTGCAGGCGGCGGGCCTATCCATTGCCAAACAGTACGCCCGTGCTGCGAGGTGCACTGTGCTCATCCATCATCACACGTACGTTGCCAGGGAAGCTTCCCCTGCACGCCAATGCTACGCAGATCGCGGATATCAGGGCACAAGAAAGATTGCGCTGGGGACGGAGGTTAGTCGCTCCGAGTATTAGATCCGTTATGTCCCTGGGCGCACATGTCGGGGCTCAGCACCATTGTACGTGCCCCCCTTTGAGCTATAAAAGGGGAGGCATACAACGTTACAACACAAGTTGGAAAAAAGGAGGCTCACCCGAGTCATCCAAGGCACAACTCAAGCTCACGAGCAATACAACACACAGTGGAGTAGGGTATTACGCTCCGGTGGCCCGAACCACTCTAAACCCTAGCGTGTTCTTGTGTGTTCATCCCTCCAATCTCTAACAAGCAAAACGCTTAGGCCCCTCCTCATCTTAGGATTTAGGGTGGGTGCATTCCGCCACCCGGCCGGAGATTTCCTCTCCGACAACTTCGAAGGACGAAGGTCCTTAATATTTGATATTTGTGTTGTCTTGTTTTTTATTCACAGCAACTGAGAACAAGTAACCAATAGTGTCATCTATCTAGGAATTTTAATCAAGCTATGTGTCATGCTTTATTATACATTTTAAATCATGTAGGGGGGTTGCTCAAAAGATGAATTAAACTCGTCATTCCTACCATATGATATGCCTAACAAGTATTGAACAAGAAATATCAGAAATGAAAACATCATATAAATTGAAAAGAATACTAAAGCAGTACTAAGCTTGAAAGAGGTAAACTAGATATTAAAGGAAATTAGAAACACATATCTAAAATCAAGGAAATGTAATAAAACTAGCTACCTTATTCATGGGTGAGGAATTTGGGTCCAAAATTTTCACTAACCCACTTGGCAATAGACTTGATCCAATATGATGTATCCAATGATATACAACCCAATTTGACAAGCCTTCAAATTCCCCGAAGTTCTTCAGACTTCTCACTTCCCTCTTGGGACCCAAACCTTCTTGGTGCTTTTCATGGTTGAGATAATCTACTTTGGCACCCAGATGCGTTTGGCCCTCTTTCCCTTGTTGGCCTTGATGGCTATCACCTTTCCATTCTTCTTATTTTTGATTAAGTATGGTGTAGCCACCTTCTTATCCACCGTTGCTTGTTAGCTTTTTCTTTTCCTTCTCCCCGGTCTTTGCCTTGCATCGGTAAGACTTGTGCCTTCCTTATGATAGAGCCAGCAAACCACGGTTTCTCCTATTTTGGTGCCAAATAGTTCTCCTGTTTTGGTGCTTAATACCAAAGGGAGAGAAATTAAGGCCAAAGCGACTGGATCAACCAACCACTTGTGAATTTCAAAAATTTTAATGTTAGATTCTTGGAGTTTGATCAAAACCCTTATATTGCAAAAATTGTTCTCTTGTGGGGTAGAAATTTGATTATGGGAAAAGGGGGAGTTTTGGTATTTGATCAAATTTACTCTTGAAAGATCTTTTGATTTGCCAAAATAAGTGTTTTTGATATAGATATAGGAAAAAGAATTTGTTTTGTGAAAATAAACCAAGTGGTGGCAAAAGTGATCCAAATATGCCAAATCCTATGTGAGATAAATTAGTCTTCAATTTGCACTCTTTAGCTTCTCTTTGAAAATGTTGCTGCATTTTGAGTTGCCTTTAATGTGTTGACATAAATCACCAAAAAGGGGGAGATTGAAAGGAAAATGTGCCCTTGGCCCATTTCTATAAATGTTTTGGTGATTAGATGCCCAACACATATTGTTTTGGTTGATATGTGCTAAGTGTTAAGAGATGCAAATCAAGAATCAAGGTATGACTATAGCCTTAGTGAATTGTTTTTGGTACTAACATATTCCTCAAAGTGCTAGGAACTTGTCAAATCAAATGAGATTGGATTGGAGAAGTTTGGCTAAGTCCAACAAGACTTGCACCAGCCTGCGATGCACCGGACTGTCTGATGTGCACCGGACAGTGTCAGGTGCCCAGGCTGGCGCACGCGACGAACTCGCTGCTCTCGCGGCTACAATTGACTGGCTGTCCGGTGAGCCAACCGCGCCCACACCAACGGTCGGCAGTGCAATGAGCGGACGACCCGTGGCCCGCGTCAACGGTCACCAGGCCGCACCGGACTATCTAGTGTGCCAATGGGGCATGGCTGCAACGGTCAGGTTCGCTAGAAAAGGAAGTAGATCGCGCACTGTTCACTGTTCGATGGTGCACTGGATTGTCTAGTGCACCCACGAACAGAAGGCAACTATTGCCTTCCAAATGGAGCTCCAACGACTTCTAGCTGCCTTGGGGCTATAAAAGGGACCCCTAGATGCATGAAGCAGTACACCAGGCACTTCTTGAACATCCTAAGACACCTAGACTCCGCAAGCATGCATTCAATTATTTGTGTTTGAGATTTGAGCACTTGTTTGAGCTATGAACTTGTTGCGCTGTGTTGTGTGCTCGTTTCTTGATTTGTGTGCATGTTGTTGCCGCGATTCTAGCTCTTGCATGTGTTTCTATTCCCTCCCTTACTCTTATGGTTTAAGTGTGATCAATCTTGTAAGGGTGAGAGGCTCCAACTTGTGGAGATTCATCACAAAGGGAATACTTAAGAAAAGGAAGAAAACTATGGTACTCAAGTTTGATCTTTAGATCACTTGAGAGGGATTGAGTGCAATCCTTGACCGAAGAAGGTCACCACAACGTGGAGTAGGCATTGGTCGAACCACGGGATAAAATCACCATGTCTCTTGTGCGACTTTCTATTGTGATTGCTTTATTCCTTAGAGTTCTCACTTAATCACTTGTGCTATTGTTCCTAAATTCAATACTCATTATAAAGGAACAATCAAGTGAAGAGATCTCCCTCTCTCTCTATTCATAGCATCTTGGTTTTGACTTCACTAACATTTTATAAACCAAGTTTGTGTTGTTTAGTCTTGATTTGTATAGGATCACCTATTCACCTGTAACACCATAAAAGCCATCAACTAAAAATAATGAATTTAGTTATTATGGTAATTAGGATAATAATTTTTTAAGTGTTTAATTATTTATTTGCATTTTGATCATTTTTCTTTGTATGCGCATGACTGATTATCGAATGTTTAATATCAATTTTTTAAAAGAAAATACTAGTAAATAATATAATAAATATTAGTTTAAAAATAAATATGTTATTTATAAATAATTTGGTAAATTTCTGGGAATTTTTGAGCTCTTCAAAAATTCATTTCGCAATTTAGAAAAAAAAGAAAAAAAACCCTTATCTAAACCGGCCCACCAGGGCCCATCTACCAAACCCTATCGTGCGTGACTGCTTCTTCCCAACCAAGCCGCCGCCGCCCTGTGCTTCCTTCTCCCTCCCTAACTCTCTCTCTCCTCTCATCTCTCTCCCCTCTCTCTGCTCTCTCTCACGCTCGCGCCAAGGCCCGACCGCATCGGCCGAGCAGTGGCCGAGCCTCGACCGCCTCCTAGGCCACGACGCCCGTGGCCCCTGTGCCTGCGCCCACCCTGCAGCGCCCCTGCACCCGCGCGGCCAGGGAGCCCGACGGCCGAGCCGACCCCTACGCCTACAACTCGCGCAGCCGCGCCCTGCCCTGGCCTCCCCGCGCCCTAGACGCGACCCCGGGCGAGCCCTGCCCCGAGACGAGCAGCCGACCAAGAGTCGCCGAGCGAGCCTAGGCTGAGTCCGACCCACGCCATGCACAGTCGCGCGACCAAGCCCGCCGTCCGTTTGCCACCGCATTAATGGAGTTCAAGGCGTTCGTTTATTCCTCCCCTCATTCCTTCTCTCCCCATTACGAACAGGAAATGACAGCACCATTGAAGTCCTCCATGAAGAACCACGGACGCCCCCATGACCTCCATGGCCGACCCTCCATCTCCCCTCCCTCTCTCTATAAATGTGTCGAGCTCTCTCTCTCTCCCTTCCTCCCCTACCCGAGCTCTCTCTCATTCCTCGCACTCTCTCGCTCGCCGTTCGTCACTGGAGTTCGCCATGGTCGTCGGAGCTCGCCGTTCGTCGCCGGAGTTCGCCGTTCATCGCCGGAGCCACACACTCACCATCCGAAGCCGAATCCCTGCTCTTCTCCATCCGATCGAAACCCGTCGAGCCGTCCCCGTCACACGCACGAACCCAAGGTTGAAGACGACCCAAATTAATTTGTGTATTTTCTAAAATACTTTTGATTCGATTCATGAATTGTATGTTTAATTTGTTGTATTATGAACATGTGTGATCCGTAATTTATGTGTATGTGCGTTATAGAATTTTTGGTAGAGATATGCAATTATTAGTACACCGTGATTGTTCATGTTTGTCGATGCGTTGATTTTTGGATTAGATAAATATGACGATAATTTAGTAGTCACATGTTGGTGATAAAAATACTAGATAAGAAACTTTGTAGTCAAATTTGGTCACAACAAACTTTAAAAACTATTTGGAGAATTATAGTCATAGGTTCATTTTAATGGATTTAGAAAATAGTATTGAATTCATGTCATATAAACGTTATAGGATTTTAGATGATTTATATCCGATTATATTATTAATATTTTCTTTTTATAAAGAAAGGAGAAAATACCACTAGTAGTATGGAAAATAGATTTTTACTAGCCAAAATAAACATGTTCGCGAGTATAGCACTTAAATTCTTAGAGTTAGTAAAATACTTGTTTATATCAAAATAACCTCGCTTGTGTTATAAAAAGTTCAATTAGTAATTTATAGGGATTTTTAGAATATTAATATTAATAGATTCATTTTTAGCCATACTCAATAATTCAAGTTAGAAATAAAAAGAATAAAATTTACTAGTCTATTTATTAGTATTAAAGACAATTACTACCACTTATTTTCATTGATGATGTTAATACGTATTAATACTAGTCAAAAACTCTATTTATAGCACCCACTCATAAATTCACTATTTAGGACACACAATAATAGCTATAATTGAATTAATAAGTATTTACGCATTTAGGACGTATTTAAGGTGTGATAAGTGCGATGTGTTAATGTGTATGTAATGGTGTATATTTATGTAATGGTGCATGTTTATTTATTGGTGTATGTTTTCTCTTTGTATGACAACGTACGACGTTATTAGAAGCTGAGTTTGTGGTAGAGGATCCGAATTCGTTCGGGGACAATCCGCAGGACGCTTTTGAGAGATAAGTGGATTCTCCCTCTGCATATTCTTTTTGTACCTAATCATTGCATATAATAATGTTTACTTTTTGATATACTGCATAATTTGATGGGTTTCACCTAATTAAGGATTTCCTAGATTTACCAACTGTATTCCTTGTTTACCCTGGTAAATTATTAAACTTTGCAAATTTGTGCTACCGCTCAACTTAATGATTTTAATGTCACTCATTAATTGGTATTAATGTTCCAAAATTGAAATTGGCAATTATGACGTTAACCCGATGATTAAAACAACATTATTTCATATTAATTGGAACATGGAGTGACCACCCAGGATAACAGTGCAACCACGAGTGCTATCATGGCTCTGGTATTGGTAATTAGCTTTATATGCTTAGTGCCTGGCAACCTTACCTGAAATATGGGCAAGAGAGGGAGCGGTGGTGTTGGCAGCCCACGTTATCATGGGGACGTATTCTTGGCTAAGGTACCTCACCCAGGGGGTCACCACCACCGGCTTTAGAAACCTTAGCGGGTTGCTTCGTATTAAGTGTATTTTGTGAAAGCCTCATAATGGATCCCTAGCCATTCACCTCAGCAGTGTTTAAGGGTCCGATCAACCTAGGCTAGATGGGATACATGGCTTATGGGTAAAGTTGTACCACCTCTGCAGAGTGTAAAACTGATATATCGGCCGTGCTCCCGGTTATGAGCGGCCTGGACTCCTCACATGATAATTGAACTTGAAGATGGAAATAAATTGAGATCCGATGATCTGCCAATGATTTGCTTAAGTGGTTTCACTTAAGTGTTTTTGTTATATTCATATTCCTTTGTTTAAATGGGATATTTGGGATTCACACTTATTAGTAAGACAGGTGTTGTTAATAAAATATTGACCAACTAAAATGGTTACTGCTCAACCTTAGCCTCACCTTGTTATACCTGCATTAATTTTTCCCCCACTTGCTGAGCCCCCACCATAAGTGAGCTCACCCTTGTAATATTTTGATAAGAGGGTGATGCTGGAGACTTTGATGGAGATTTTAACGACGACGAATTCTAAGTCTAACGATGCGCCGATCATCTTCCTGTGGGAGATTGCCCCTGTTATTTACATTATGCTTTACTTTGATGTGATACTTATTAAAGATACAATGATTCAGATGATGTAATAAAGTACTCTACTCTCTTTATGCCTTTATTGCATTGTCTTTTGACATATTACACTTGTGACGTCAACATATGTGTGGAAACGGATCCTGGCACACAAATGCTATGCGCTCGCTTCTGCCCCCTGGAACCGGGTGTGACAGAAGTGGTATCAATGCTCTGCTGACCCCAGGTCGTTAGACTAGTTAGAAATGGAAAGCCTAGTTTCTTCAAAACTTGCTAATTTTATTCTTATAAATTATTTTATCAGCCTTACCTCTTTAAAATTTCAACTGAGTTGGCATTTCTCTTGTAGATGGTTCGTACTCAGCAAACAACCCATGTCAACACCAGCTACGCCCCTCCGCCCCGGCAAATCCTGGTCTACCCAGTGGTAGTCGAGGAAGTTCCGGTGGACCTCCCTCACATCCGAGTGGAGAATGGAGTCATCCTGGAGGATAGCTCGGAGGAACAGCTGCCGACACCCACCCTGTTGGTAGAGTCCCTGGCCTTCGCAGCTAGGTCATCGACATCGGCCCCGCCTGCACTAGCTGTCCAAGCACCTGCACCCGGAGGCGACGACCCTGACGACTCTGGGGACGACGATGACGAGGATGACGACGACGATGAAGGAGGAGACGAACACGTCAACAAGGAAGCTAACTACGCCTAGCAGGACTACTTCATGGGGTTTGGACCAGTTTTCGAACATTACACATCAATGTTCGAGATGGGGCACTTCCCCAACCTGCTGCAAGACGTGCTGCACGTGCTAGGCACCTACATCCGCCCCTGTACGAAATAAGGCGAGTGAGCAAGTCTCCCTGGGCTTGCTAATACATCACTCGCATCCACGTTAGGATGATGGATGCAGGGGATAGGGGATTCAGGACTCTATCAGCTCATGAGTCCCTGACACCGCTATCCACCTACGCTGCCTCGGTCAGCGACGCTGCCAGACGGACCCTATGGTCTCTTAGCCACACCTACCGGTAGCAGCTGCAGGACACGAGGTTCAGACATCTTCCTCAGCGTCTGAGTGGAGGAAGCCAGACCAGCATCGTCCCAGGTGAAGCTGGTGAGGATCGCCTCAACAACCTAGCTGGTGTAGTGGCCGGTCTCAACACCGACCTGGACAGTGCCACCCTGGATCTCTCTAGGGTGCAGTTGGAGCTGGAGAATGCCCATGCCAGAATTGCAGCACTGGAAGCCCAACTTCAAGGATTGGATCCGCCCGAAGCCCAGGTCCCTGCCATGGCGTTGTCTCCTCCCCGCAAGAGGCTGCGCTATGGGGAGCCCGAATCCGTCACTAGGCTGCTTTAAGTATTTTAAGTTATGATGTAATAAGTTAGTTTCTGCGTTAGACAATGATACTCTTTTTAAGTTATCTTATTAATAAATAACAACCATGTGATGGTGTTGATTGACATGTTTGAGTTGGATTTTTGTTTGAGTGCAATGGTCTTATGGAATGATGGCCATAAGGGCACATAAAAATGAAAAAAATAAACTTAGGATATTTCCCTCTAGAATCTTTGCTATTCCTCACTTTTTCTAAGGATTTCACTTCCTAACCAATCAGATGGTGAACGCTCGTCAAGGACCCAATAACAACCGGAACCAGCGTGGTCAACAGATACCACCACCACCGAATCCCAACATGGAGCAGTTCATTGCCGCCCAGATGCAGTTTCTACAAGGACTTACTGCAACTGTTCAGCAGATTCAGCAGAACCAACTGAATCAACAGCATCAGCAACAACAGCGGAACGCACCCCCGGCCAGAGATAAGCACCGGGATTTTATGAGTCATCACCCGCCAACATTCTCCCATGCGGTTGATCCTCTAGATGCTGATGACTAGCTCAAGGTCATTGGAAAGAAGCTTGACATCACTCAGTGCAACGACCGGGAGAAGGTTTTGTACGCCTCGGGAAGACTCGAGGGTTCCGCGTCCGACTGGTGGGATGCCTTCACAGCGGCACACCCCAACGCGGATACAATAACCTGGCAGGAGTTCTAAGCGAACTTCCGCGCTCACCATATTCCCTCGGGAATTATGAAGTTGAAGAAGAAGGAATTCCTTTCCCTTACTCAAGGGAATATGACGGTCAGTGAGTATCGTGATCGCTTCACTCAGCTTTCATGCTACGCACCAGAAGAAGTGGACACATATGAGAAGCGCCAAGAGCATTTCCTAGAAGGATTGATCGGACCTCTGAACTATCAACTTCAGAGTCATACTTCCCCAATTTCCAAACACTGCTAAACAAGGCAATTGGCCTTAAAAGCAAAAGAAGGGAACTATCTGACCATAAAAGAAAATTTCAAGGTCAGTCCAGCAGGAACACCCGCCCGAACAACGCTCAAGGTTCGTAGTTCCGCTCTAGAAATCAAGGCGGAAACAATTATCAGATGCAACGCTCTGGACAGCAAGGCCAGAGAAATAATCAAAATCAGAACCAGCAAAGGAGCAACTCCTAGACCAACCAGAGGTCTGGTGGGAGTTCACAGAACCGTCAAGGTGGCGCAAGTAACACGTAGGCCAGAAGCAACAAAGCACTAGTCCAACCCAATGGCTGTTTCAAGTGCGGTGAGCTGGGCCACTATGCTAACAACTACCCAAGGCGCAACCAGCAGACACCCCAGAAAAGCAATAACCAGAGAAATGACCAGAACACCCCCGCTCGTGGATCTGCACAAAACAAGACTCTGCAGAACAAAAGTAGAGGAAGGGTCAATCACGTCACCGCAGAATCAGTGCCTGAGGATGCCGACATAGTGTATGGTATGTTCCTTGATAACTCCATACCTGCATCAGTTTTTTTACTCTGGAGCATCGCATTCATTTATAACTGAGTCATTTGTGGAAAACATAACATACCTAAGTACCCCCTTAAG
Organism: Zea luxurians; assembly: GCA_029449295.1. Classification (NCBI taxonomy): domain Eukaryota; kingdom Viridiplantae; phylum Streptophyta; class Magnoliopsida; order Poales; family Poaceae; genus Zea; species Zea luxurians. Next base: position 71,545,725 of record JAOPSE010000016.1, on the reverse strand, counting down.
AAGATGTTACACATTAGTTCAGCAGGAGGTGACATGAAGGCCACACACTCATGCCCCCATGTTAATATCAAGATTCAAGGAATAGATTTTTCAGTCAACCTAGTGGTCCTAGGATCCAATGGTATTGATGTGATTCTTGGATGCAATTGGTTGAAGAGTTATGATGGAGTGATACAGTGTGCCAACGGAACAATTATGTTGACAAGTCCTCAAGGTGAAAGAATCCAAGTTAGCATAGATAAGTCAACAGATGCAAAAGGACAGACAGTGATCAATCACTTGGAAGAAAAGCCCTTGGAAAATATCAAGGTAGTGTGTGAATACCCAGATGTATTTCCGAAGGAATTACCAGGTATGCCACCTGACCGTGACATAGAGTTTTCAATTGAATTATTACCCGGAACCGCACCTATTTCGAAAAGACCTTATAAAATGGATGCCAAGGATTTAGTAGAACTGAAGAAACAAATAGAAGAATTACTAGAAAAAGGTTTCATTTACCCAAGTTCATCTCCTTGGGGAGCCCCAGTTCTATTTGTGAACAAGAAGGATGGTTCGAGGAGAATGTGCGTTGATTATAGAAGTTTGAATGAAGTAACCATCAAGAATAAATACCCATTACCTCGGATTGAAGATTCGTTTGATCAGATGAAGGGAGCTAAGATATTCTCGAAGATAGATGTGAGATCAGGATATCACCAGTTAGAAATTCGAGCAGAAGATGTACCCAAGACAGCCTTCACGACGAGATATGGATTGTATGAGTTTTTGGTCATGTCGTTTGGACTGACTAATTCACCAGCATACTTTATGAACTTGATGAATAAAGTATTCATGGAATATCTGGATCAGTTTTGTAACACCCCAGGTGTTACTTAGGATGTTCACTCAAGACTACACAAGTAAAGCCATCATCACATGTGGTTTAACTTGAGTGAAGGACTTCAAACTTGGAAATCAAAGACCCTAAAGAAGTGCAACCCACCTTAGATGTTATGCCTTGGCTTGTTATGCAAGTATGAAGGGGAGAAATTTCCCAAAACCCTAATGCAAACCCCTTGGACAATTGGGCACTATAAGTAAGTGTGACCAAAAGGTTATGAAAACCACATGATCATGACTTGGGCCAATTATAAAAGTGGTAGTACATTTAATACCCTACAAATAATAGTAAGGAAGTAACCCCAAAAAGATTTCAGAAAAACCCCAAAAGGTTCACCAAAGGGGTCAGCATGAAAGAAAAAATCAGAATTTGTCTAAGTCCAAAACCAACCTTTGGCCAAAGATCAAACATGTTCACCCTCATTCAAACTTCAAAACCATTTGACCCAATTGACAAAGTGGCGCCAAAATACCTCTAGAATACCCTGGAAAAGTTTGAACCCAACCCTAAGTCGTTTGACATGACTTGGCACAAGTTTTGTCTCGGTTTGGACAGCTCTGACATAGCCGACTTCCCACCCCCGTATCTCTCTAACCCGACCAAATCTACCCTTGGAACTCACATGAACTAGGTAGCTCTAGGTGCAGGGAAGAGATCTCTCACAGGTCTTAGGGCAAGATACACACGTTTTGGCCGCTCAACAGAGGGAAGAACAAGGGCAGAAGCAAAGAGCCACGTGTTCGACGCGCTCTGAGCTCGCCAGAGCACGCCCGACGCGCGCCCCCGCATGCCCCATGTCGCGCCAAAGCCGAGCCGGTGCCGCTGCCCGCGCCCGCGCCTATAAAGCCCCCAAGGACTTCGACCGTACTCCTCCACACGCGCTCGACCTCACCGGAGCACCAGATCACCGGCATTGCCCCGTGCACGGCGTGCCCGCGGCTAATCGAACCCCTGCCACCGTAGACCGGCCAACAGAGCCTCTCCCAGCCGCGCCCGACCCTCGGAGTAGACCGTGCATGCCTCGGTGAAGCTCCCCAAGCAAGGAATCGGACTTCGCCTCGCCGGAAAAGCCAGTCCACGGTCGCCGGGCTTCACCCGATCGCCGGTGAACATAGACCGGGTAAGTCTCTGCGCCATTTTCTGATTCCCTGCGCGCATAGCCTTTACGTCATCCCATGGAGCTCATCGTGCCGTTTAATTGAACTAGATCGCCGTGGTTAGGCCGGAGCTCTCGCCGCCGACGAGTTCACCCGCCTGCGCACGTGGTCTGGTCGATTTCGGCCACCACCGCCGTCGAGCCGTACATCGCTGTGACCGCCAGAACCTCCCAAAGCCAACCCCGCCTCTCGCCGGACCTCTCCCGCCGCCGGTAAGCCGCGCCGTCCTTTTCCTTTCCACGGCTACTGTTTGCTTAAGGGGAGGGACCGCGGGGAAGAAGAAGAAAAGGGCAGGGGGTTTTGTGCGCTGTCAGTGACTCAAGAGAATAGTAGCGCAGGGGTATAACTGAAAGAGTTAGTTTAGAAAGAACCCGAGGTCTTCGATGCAAAGTGGATTTCTAGGAAACCTTATTAATAATCTGATTTTTAATCCAAACAGAACTTGAAAATTCATAACTTCTGTTTTGTTCACCCAAATCGAGTCAAACCAATTTTGCCAGACCCTAAATAATGTAAACTACTTAGGAAAAATATAAAACCCCTAAGTGTTACAGAAAACTTTAAAGTTTTGATTTAAATGATTAACTGATCAAAAGCTAAAAGAAATAAGGAAAAATAGCTACACTATTTGATTGGGGTTAAGAAAATTTAGAGAGGTACTTAATCACTTCCTAACCTGTTTAAAAATAATCAACCCCTCTGTACACCAAGTTAAGGTAGAGTTTACCATTTAAATCATTTTAGCCTAAAGTTAGAGAAAATATGAAAGGTATATTAAAATAAGAACCAGGGAGTACCCACATTTTTGTTAGCTCCCATATTCAGTGTAGTTCACTAGAAAAATTTATTATACCCTTGTTTAGTGCAAAAGAAAGGAGATACCTTTTAATTTAGAAAAACAAGGAAAACCTTAGAAAAATCCTAGAAAAATAACCCTGAGGAGAAAACACCCCAAACCTTGGGATAACTAATGTTTTGTTATGATGAACATAGGAAAAATATGGAATCTGTTGTTTGATATTTTTCAAATAACAAGTTAGTTATAAGCACCTTTTTGGCATAAAACTTTAGAAATTCACAACTAAATATCCAGTAGGCCTTTTTCTGTGATTTTTAACATAGAGGCCTAATATCACTTATGTATCTGGACAAAAATAAAGTTTGGTACAGAAACCTCAATTAAATCACAGCTATAGTGTAAAATGCCCTTTTAAAACTTATCTTTGTTAATTTTGCACAAGTAGTATATGAATCAGTATCCACCTCAAATTTATAGGATAGATTATAGTGACAACTAGTAACCCACTGTAATTTTTGCAGAATTTTTGGAAAAAGTTAAATCACTGTTGTAGTTCAAACCCACACTAGAATTCCTTAATAGAAAATGAAGGGGAATTAATAGTGGAGATTAATGTTACCCTAACCCAACCAGCAAAACCCCTTAAATGCTTACTAAAACATCTAAGGGAAATCCAAGTTTCAATCCATTGTGCTTATCCCTAGACAAAACCCAAACCTAAATTGATAAGCATAAACCACTAAGAGCCCCGTATACCCAGGAAACCCTAAGTTATTAACTAACTTAGTTTTTCTTCACTTAGCATAATGGTTACTAAATCCTGCATAATCATGGCATACATATTCTTATTCATTGCATTCGATAGATTGCAACCTCGCTGACAGAGAGTACGTCCTCGTGCCGGAGCAAGGAGTTGCTCAGGAGGTAGCCCACGATCCAGCACCAGAGCCTGCCCCAGAGGATCTGCATGCCCCAGCTTTGGAAGGCAAGCCCCAGTTTATGCATAACCAGTTCTATATATTATTTTACTGCACTTAATGATTGTAGGCTTGTATTGTGCACTTAAGTGTAGGAGTTGTTTGAAACCCTAGTTGCATGATCTCAGGAATCCTTTTTGTGATGGATACTAGTATGCTAGGTCGAGTAGCTGCTTTACTAATTAGGGATCTCGGTAGAAGTCGAGTGATTTTTCTAGCACTCGCGCGAGGTCAGGAATTGATTGTATCCATTTTATATCGGAATGATGATGGTCTGTTGACGACAGTACATGGGGATGCGTCATCTCCGAGATGGAAATTGGAATAAAGATTAAGGTGTGGTACCGTGTGTCAAGCGTTTGAACGTACTAAACACATGCCAAGAAATATGGTAAATCGGTAAGCCTAGTACCTGATTGAACCTGGCAGTGGACTTTACCCCTCACACGACCTGAGACGTGGTCTCCCATTCCGGTTATGGTGGGTACAAGTGCGGTCACTGCACGACGACAGTCGGGGTCAGTGAGGCATTGTACGCCAAGGCGGTGAGCCCTGATCTGCTGACGGGGAATCAATGGGGATGGTTGATGTGTGTGGGGACGCAGTGCCTCGCCACGTCGTATGTTTAGGTTTACCTTGCAAGGATAAAAACTCGATTCAAATCGTCTGCTTCTCACAGCTAATGAGACTGCTTGATCCATGCTGCTACATTGAGTAACAAGTGGAAATGAGATGACTTGGCAAAAGTGGTTGATTGCTAAATGTTTGATACCATGTATGATTAGATAGGTGTACATTTAGTCTTAAGAGAGTCACACTAAAACTTGACAAAGCTAAAACTTGATTTATAAACTCAGCTAGTGCTTTTGGCAACCAAACCCCTCAGCCAAAAAGCTGCATGTCTAGAGGTAGAGGAGTAGACTCCTCACACCGGGTAAGTCTAGCTAAGTATTAGTATACTCAGCCTTGCTTGTGGCATAATTTTTTTTACAGGTGCTCTGGAGGACATGGTTGCTGGAGTGACTTGGCCGTCCATCTTGCCACCGGGTTGGACAGTCGAGTGGGACCCTGCCTCGGCTGAGGAGGAGCATGAGGAGTGATGGGACCGGCTTCCCCATCTCTCTATTTATTTACCGTTAGTTTTATTCCGCTGCAATCCGAACAATGATGACTACTTTTGCAAAAACTCTGATGATGATGTAATAAATTTAATACTCCTTAATGTATGGTTTTATGTTTTATTGCATTTGCTCTGTGCCCCACCATCGAGTGAGTATGTGGTACTTGATCCTGTCAGTGGCCTCGTCGGACTAGATTCGAGGGATTGACGGGTTATTCCCATTTAAGTGTGGTCTAGCCTCTAAGGCGGGACTTAGACACTTAAGATGGAATAATTCGGGCAGTTCCGCCACAGCTGGTATCGGAGCTCGTATGTAACACCCCTGGTGTTACTGCAACTAAAACTTGAGCATGGCATCATAAACATTGGCATTGCATATGTTTGACACACCTAGAGTGCATTTACTAGGTAAAAATTTCAAACAAGTTGTATTGTTATAGCATTTTGCAAATAGAACCCTGGATAGGGAACTTAACCCTAAATAGGGATTAAAGGGGTAAAACCTAGCCCAAGTTGAGAAAACCTAAAAGCTTTAAGGAAAAGGTCACAAAATGGTCCCAAGAATAAAGTTGAAGTGCATTTATACCCCTGGGGTACCAAAAACCCTAATTGGAACCCTAGAAAACCCTAAGTCCAAACCCTAGGGGCCTATGTGCAAAAATTGTGCACATTTGGACTAAAGTATAAAAACTACTCTGTTAAACCATATAAAGTCACATGGTTCACATTTGGGAAGATTTGCAAGCCAAACCCCAAGTTTTGGGACTAATTTGCAAAAAGGACCCAATTGAGATTTCACTCTAAGTCTGGATTTCAGAGTTAAGGGCTCAACTTTGGAGCCTTGTAACTTTTAAATCATAGGGTTTTTGCCCTAAATCACCACATCAAGTTTGTAGCCCAATCATAGGAGAACAACTTTGCTTAAGGGTGTGAGCATAGTTGTTAAGTAAAATTGGGAGATAATTAAGTCCAAAGTTGGACTGTCAGGTCATTGGGTCTGAATTTTTAGACCAACAGTGCAACCACTGAGACATTGAGCATGGATTCAACTATGATCCAGCATGAATCTGTCCATGGCATATATGACAAACTTGTAGCTGGTTAGTAGCTATATAACTTCGCTGCAGAGTTTGGTATGTGTTGCCATACAGGTTTGGGAGAAAATCATGTTCAAAAATGGTCTGTCAGGTCAACTGCATACACTCTGCGATGGTACAGTAACTGTAATGGATGAGATCACTAGCGCACTGTCCTCACCGTCGACGACTCCCTCCGTCGTGATTCGTGTCACCGGCGTTGGGATTCGTGTCTGAGCGGATGGATAGCATCGCGGGGTAAGGTGATCCTTGCCGCCGGTGAGCTGGATGCCACCCCGGCCAGCCGTAATCCCTTCCCCCTTGCTCACCGCCCGTGGATAAGGTTCTCACCGTCGTCAGACCTTCGCCGTTGCCCGCCGCGTGTCTCTGTCCATCTACCGCATCACCGTGACTCACCCTTGCTCTCCGTTGATCACCGGAGCCATCGCCACGACGGTAGACGCAAGTTCATGCGTGCCAGTAGCTCCCTGCCCCTCCGACCGCCGCGCGTCACCGTTAAAATTCCCGGCCGCCATTCTTACTTCCTATAAATTGAGCCCTCCACCAGCTCCGCAAGGTCATCATCCACCCCGCCACCAAGAATCGCTAGCAACCGTGCATCCAAGAGCTAGAATTTTGGTTTCGCCCCAAATCTGTCTCCGCCGTCGTGAATCACACCCTGCCGTGGCCAGCCCTCCCCAGGTCTGCTCATACCCTCCTTGTTCCTGTTCTAGCATCCTTACATGATGGTGATGCTCCCCGACCCCTTTAATTGAACCAGACCGCCAGGGATCGCCGGGAACACGTACCATTATCTTCATCGTCCGCGGTTCACGTGGACAGAGCTTGATAGCTTACCAATTGTGAAATTAACTTAGGGGAATCATTCGGGGAGGGTTCAATTGGGTGTTAGTCACTCAGAGACCCGAGTCGTTGCCCTAATCGGCCAGTCCAGGAGCTCGCCGGACTTCGGCCGCTCTCGACGCCGTCGTGGACTTCACCTTGCGAAGAATTAGAAACCCGAGGGCTTATGTGTAATCCGTCAGCGACACAAGAAACAGTAAAGAAACTCGTTTATAGTTAGCCAGGAACCCGGGGTCCTTTTCACAAAGCAGCCAGCGCGGACGCACGCGCGGGCGCGCTTCTGCATGGATCTGGGCCGTCTGGGATGAAATCAGCCCACTACTGTTGCTACCTTTTCCTTTTCTTTTTACTCCAGAACCAAATACTTGTAGAAAATTTTAGAAAAATCCTAAAAATGTGAAACCAATTTTCCTAGACTTCTTATTTTCTATAGTATTTAATAAAAATAGTTTCATGATTTTTGGGTTAAATAAGGAATTTTAAGGCATTTAAAGTAGTTTAAAGTATTAGTTCTGGATTTTTAGAAAACATATGGTAATTCCAAAAATGTCCAAACTTTTTATATGAGTTCTATACATTAATTAAAAGCCTTGGGTAGAGTTTCGGTTGATTTGGACCTTGTTTGATACTTAGAACCCAAAACCCCACCCCTGCTCTATGAACTCCTTTACTGACTCCGGAAACCCTAAGTTCTCGGAGTTCCGTGAAGGAAAATTGTATTCAAGATCTTAGATAATAAGTTCTTATTATCTTTGCACTCTCATGAGCATTACATGGCATTCATTCTTATATACATATGGTTATGTTTAGAAAACGAAGAAGAGATTGAAGTGACCGAAGAGAAGACACCACCTTTGGAATCTCAGGCAGGGACTTGTCTCTACTTTGACATCTGCGGGCCTGAGCCTGACTCACCTACTAACGAAGGCAAGCCCCGGTGCATTTGCCACCTTCCTTGATGAAATTAAAATCTTTCTCACTTGATTGATGCATTAGGTGATAGGAGTTGAATGCTTAAACAATTCCTGCATTACCTTCCTTGATCTTTGATTACCTTCCTTGATACTCTGTTTTACAAAAGGTTTTTATTATGCTTAGTGTTGCTCTAGCCAAACAAAAGGTTTTGTTTTACAAAATGATGATTGGCAAAGTGGGAGGGATGTTTTGAAAATAAAACTTGATGATGGATCCATTATGGCCGTAATGGGTTCAACATCGGAAAAGATGTACCTCTGTCAGGTACCAAGCTTTGGGTTTTGAAATGATTAAGCTGAGACCGAGCGGGTGACTTGCACGAGAATAGAGTCTCGGTGTAGTGTCTCCATCTGAGTCGATTAAGGATCGTGTCGATGTAGGCTTGATGACCGAGGACCCTTTAACTGGTCACATGCCTCGTCATGGGTAAGCCTTGCCTCGGGCAGACTAAGGCCAGAATAAGATAACACGAAATGGGCGTGGAGCGGTGGCGAGAGTAGTGTGTACCCTCCGTAGCAAGAGGCTGGACGGTGGTGTATCTGTGCTCTCGGTTTGCGTGAACCTGATCTGGTCTTAAGAACCCCGGTGGCGGGTTGACATATGCAAGGGTTAAGTGCTACATATGTCGTGTGATTGGAGATCCTCAGCTGAGTATAATCTATTTGGATCGCCGTACCTTCGCGGTTATGAAGACTTGGTCACTGCCCTATACGTAGAACTCCAGTAAAGATGAAGGATTTGTTAAGAAACTGGCTAGTGCAGGACAAGTGTTTGAACTAGGGTAGAGAGAACTCTAGATGTAGGTAAGTTTACCTAACCGAAAAATAAAATTGGATTTTTAAGGATCCACTCTTAGTAAGCATTTGTGCAAAATAGAGTCTTTGATCTTGAAATGCCTTACCTTGACTCCGTTATAACCAGCATACCCTTGAGAGTCTTTTCTTTAGTAGGGTAAGACTTGCTGAGTAATTTCATACTCAGGGTTTATTTCCCCGTTGTTTTTAGGTGAGGAAGCAGCAAATTTTTGTTGCTTTTGTACCAAGGTGGTTCCAAGTGAAGAAAAACAAGAGTGAAGCTACGGGAGGACCTGGTCCTCCATAAGAAACTTTTTTGTAAAAGCTTATCGGGAGGAGTTTTGCCTCCCTGGGTATTGTAATAATATTACTCAGCACTCGTTTTATAACTCTGGTCTGTAATAAGTAACTTGATCTTACTTTTTAAATAAATGTAAGTTTATGTAATCACTTCCACATTTCGATATCTCCGATGTTCTGTAATGTCTGCAAGACGGGTGAAACGTTCCTGGAAAGGTAAGAGAAGATACCGAACTTGTCAAGTGATTCAGGAACATCTACAGGGTTGTCTGATGTCTGTCGGACAAGGACAACTGTAGGTGGGCCTAATGACTTGGGAGGTTCCGTCACAGCTGGTATCGGAGCGAAGCCCTTCTTTGCAGATATTATGAGGCATCTTCAAAAGGATTTTCTAAAAACTTATCTAGAAAGATTTCTTTCGTTCTTACCCCTTATATCTGAAGAATCTATATGGAAGACCAGATAGGAGGAGTGCAATGTATAGAAGGTATGAATCAACTAAGGTTGGTTCTGTAATTATACATGCATCATGCTACGAACTATACTAATAAAATTTCCCCATAAGAGAAATGCCGCCGCGCACGAGGAAGACCGCGCGTAAGTCAACTGGCCCAATTGGAGTACCTCATCATCAACTTGCTCCACGGGATGAGGATAGTAGTAGCAGAAGCAATGATCCAATTGGGGATCTTGAAGCCCGCGTGAATCAGCTTCAAACAGAACTGCAACGCAGGACCAGCATGTGGGTCGCGGATGGCGACAGAATAAACGAATTGAGGAGTTACATCCGCCGTCTGCAGGATCAGCTTGCTGATCGAGATTTAGCGCTCGATTGGGCGGTACAGTCTCGTTCAGTGGCTTGGGCTAAGGCAGCAAAGGCTCGAGCCCGAGTCGAAGAACTTAGCTCTGCCATTGACAATCTGTAGCCGTATTGCAATACCTTACATGAGGAAGTCTATGTACTGTATTGGCAACTACATCCCAGTGCACCTATGGATCCTGTCGGGTGGGAAGCCGGACCCTCGAACGTTGCGGGAAAAGCGCTTGGTGGTGAGCTAGACCTTTTTAGGCCCCCTCCTTCTATGAGGCTGGTCGATGAATGGTCTCCCACACCTAACGACGAGGCTGCCAGGAGCAACCAAAAGCAGGAATAGTGGTGTAGTAGTAGAAAAAGAAGTAGTGTATTGTAGGTTGTACTATTGTATAATAGGTAGTGCTATTGTATACTGGGTAATGTATCATGTTGTATAAAATCGAGTCTGTAACATTACTCTTTTTGGTAATGTAAATTGGATGGTTTTGTCTTTGGCATATTATATTTGTTTTCAAATGTTTGTTGCCACAGATGTCGTCCAAGACCCGATCACAGGATGCAACTGGAACCTCCAGTGGGAGGGAGTCTACCCCAAATCCACCTCCTGTCCCTCCCACACTTGCTGAGGCGATTGCCGCCTTAGTGAATGCGACTGCTGATAATACCCGTTTTCTGAGAGAGATGGCGGGTCAACAGTTTCAGCAACAAGGCGGGCGGGGTTATCAACAGGGCCCCCACGAAACTTCTTACTTGGACTTCTCAGAGACACGTCCACCCCTGTTTGTTAAAGCTGAAGACCTGTTAGAAGCCGACGAATGGATTCGGGTTATTGAGCAAAAATTTGGACTTCTGCGTTGTTCGGAGACCCAGAAGCCTTTATTCGCAGCCCAGCAACTGCGCGGCCCTGCCAGCACCTGGTGGGGAAATTTCGTGGCCGTTCAACCGGCCAATCATCAGGTAACATGGGAAGAATTCAAGGTGGCCTTCCACGAACATTATATACCCGAGGGTGTTCTTCACATGAAGCAAGAAGAATTTATGAAGCTAAAGCAAGGAGGGGATACTGTTAATCAGTATCTCAATAAGTTCAATCATCTGTCGCAATATGCAATCGATCAAGTGAACACTGATCTGAAGAAGAAGAATTGTTTTATGAGAGGTCTAAATGATCGACTGCAAAGAAAGATGGCAACCTGCATAGATCTTACTTATGGAAGAGTTGTCAGTACAGCATTGGCTGTGGAAGCAAAGTATGCAGGCGTTGGAAAATCTAAGGGGTTTGGAGGTGATAGGCCTAGCCAGGGCCCGGTGAAAAGGCAACGGTTTGTCCTCCGGCCTTCCAACCAGAATCGCTCTCGTGCACCCTCCTTCCCTTTTAAGCAGCCAATAATTATTCGTCCCAATAATGCCCCCACTGCCCCAAGTCAGCCGGGTGCCCCAGCCACTCGATTCCCTGCTTTGCCCAACTCGTCGACTGGATGTTTCAATTGTGGCAAATCTGGACATTTCATCAAAGATTGCCCCTATCTAAAGCAAAACCAGTCAAATAATCAGCAAGGATCTGGGAATTCATCTCAAGTCAAGGGAAATACTTCGGGCAAAAATACCAAGAAGACGGGACGCATATATTATACGCAAGTGGCCACTACACCGGACGGAGAGCCGGTAATGATGGGTACGTTTTTCGTGGCCAATCATCCTGCAGTCATTCTCTTTGATTCTGGTGCTTCACATACATTCATTAGCAAGAAATTTGTGGAGCAACATCACATTTCATGCCATGAATCAAAAGACGGGTTTAAAATTCACTCACCTGGGGGACAAATTTTTACTAGAGAAGTGGCCTATCAAGTGCCCGTATCATTGGCCGGACGGGACTTTCCTACCAATATGATCGTTCTGAAAGGCCAAGACATAGATGTCATTTTGGGTATGAATTGGTTGGCCAAGCATAAAGCAACCCTCAACACTGATCAAAGAACTATCAGGTTGAGTCATAATCAAGAAGAAATTCTTTTGCCTATCCCCATTCCAACCAAAGTTGCTGGTAGAGCGTATGAAGCCATTGTACCGGAAATCAAGGATATTCCGCTAGGATGCGAGTTTCCCGATGTCTTTCCAGAGGATTTGCCTGGATTGCCACCTGAAAGGGATGTAGAGTTTGTAATTGAGCTGAAGCCCGGTACGGCTCCCATTTCTCGAAGATCGTACCGTATGCCTCCAAATGAGTTGGCAGAGTTGAAGATTCAATTACAAGATCTACTTGAGAAAGGATTCATCCGGTTGAGCTTGTCGCCATGGGGTTGTCCAGCCATATTCGTCAAGAAGAAGGATCAAACTTTACGGATGTGTGTGGATTATCTACCCCTGAATGAGGTCACTATCAAGAACAAGTACCCTCTTCTGAGGATTGACATTTTATTTGATCAACTGACCGGGGCGAGGGTATTCTCCAAGATTGATCTCAGATCGGGCTATCATCAGATCCGTATTCGGCCCGAGGATATACCAAAGATCGCGTTCACTACGCGGTATGGATTATTTGAATACCTGGTAATGTCTTTCGGATTGACAAATGCTCCTGTCCACTTCACGTATTTGATAAACTCGGTATTCATACCCGAGTTGGACAAGTTTGTGGTGGTCTTCATTGACGATATTCTAATATATTCCAAGAATGAAGAGGAGCATGCTCAACATTTACGGATCGTGTTAACGCGCCTGAGGGAACATGAGTTGTATGCTAAGTTCAGCAAATGCGCGTTTTGGCTGGAGGAAATTCAATTTTTGGGACATGTTCTATCTGCTAGGGGGATTGCGGTAGATCCCAGCAAAGTCAAGGACATTTTGGAGTGGAAATCCCCAACCACTATTCATCAAGTCCGAAGTTTCCTTGGACTGGCGGGATATTACCGCAGATTTATACCTGATTTTTCTAAGCTTGTGAAGCCAATCACAAGTTTATTGAAGAATGATATTAAATTTAATTGGTCTTCTAAGTGTAATGAAGCTTTTGAGCAATTGAAGACATTATTAACCACTGCTCCGGTATTGGCTCAACCGAATATCACCAAGCCCTTTGATGTATATTGTGATGCATCAGGCAGTGGACTCGGCTGTGTGTTAATGCAAGAAGGCCGAGTAATTGTGTATGCTTCAAGGAAGTTGCACCGACATGAGGAGCATTACCCAACTCATGATCTGGAGCTAGCTGCTGTGGTTCATGCCCTGAAGATCTGGCGTCATTATCTACTGGGTAATATCTGTCACATTTATACAGATCATAAAAGCTTGAAGTATATCTTCACCCAGTCAGAATTGAATATGAGGCAAAGACGATGGCTTGAGCTTATTAAGGATTATGAACTGGAAATTCATTATCACCCAGGCAAGGCCAATGTGGTGGCAGATGCACTTAGCCGTAAGGTTTCCTGTCACTGTCTTATGGTGAAGACTTCTGACAATACATTATGTCAGGAGATGGAGAAGCTAAACCTGGGAATGGTCCAACAAGGAACCCTAAGTTAGCTAAAGCTTGAGTCAGTCCTTTTGCAAAGGATAATTGATGCTCAAAGGGATAATGAGGGTATGAAACACATTCATGAGAAGATAAGGGCTGGAAAAGCCAAATGTTTCAAAGAAGATGATCAAGGTATTGTATGGTTTGATAACCGCATAGTGGTGCCGAAGAATGAAGAGGTCCGCCAGCAAATTCTTGATGAAGCACATCTTAGTCGCTATTCTATTCATCCCGGAAGCACTAAGATGTACCAAGACTTGAAGCAACATTATTGGTGGACAAAAATGAAGATCGAGATTGCACGCTATGTGGCTAGATGTGACACCTGCAGACGTGTCAAGGCCATACATTTGAAAGCTGCCGGTCCATTACAGTCTCTACCAATACCGACATGGAAATGGGAGGACATAAGTATGGACTTTATTGTGGGACTGCCCAGAACCGCAAAAGGGTATGACTCTATTTGGGTTATCATTGATCGACTTACCAAGATCGCCCACTTCCTCCCGGTTAAAGTAAAATATCCTGTCATCACCTATGCGGAATTATACATTGCTCACATTCTCAGTTTGCACGGTGTTCCAAAGACTATAGTGTCGGATCATGGATCTCAATTCGTATCCAAATTTTGGGAAGAACTTCATAAGTCCCTGGGTACTAAGCTGCTCCACAGTTCGGCCTATCACCCTCAAACAAGTGGACAGACTGAGAGGGTTAATCAAATACTCGAAGATATGCTGCGGGCGTGTGTTCTGGACTTCTCACAGAAATGGGATGAATGTTTGCCTTTAGTGGAGTTTTCATATAATAATAGCTATCAGGAAAGTATCAAGATGGCACCCTTCGAAGCTTTATATGGACGACGTTGTCGCACTCCGCTAAATTGGTCTGAACCTGGAGAAAGGTACTTCTTTAGGCCTGATATGGTGAAAGAGGCCGAAGAAAAGGTTCAGAAAATAATTCATAATATGAAGAAAGCCCAAGCTCGTTAGAAGGGTTATGCAGACAAACGGCGAATGCCCTTGTATTTTCTTGAAGGGGACTATGTCTACCTGAAGGTTTCACCAATAAAGGGAGTATCGCGTTTCGGGGTTAAAGGGAAGCTTGCACCCAGGTACATTGGTCCATTCCCTGTACTTGAGCAATGTGGACCAGTGGCGTATCGACTGCAGCTCCCCGAAACTTTGTCTGCTATACATAATGTGTTCCATGTGTCACAATTGAAGAAGTGTCTTCGGGTTCCCGATCGAACCGTTGAAGTAACAGATGTTGTCCTGGAACCGGACTTGACATATTCTGAGCATCCTATTCGAGTCTTGGATCAAAAGGACAGGGTTACCCGGAGAAAAACTCTCAAGTTCTATAAGATACAGTGGAACCAACATTCTGAGGAAGAGGCTACATGGGAAACTCAAGACTTTTTAGATAAGAATTTCCCAGGCTTTTTAGCCTCATGTAATGTGTAAAGTGTGTATAGTTGTTGTAATAAAGGAATGAACCCCACACCACCCCCTGCCTTGTACCAGAAATAAGGAAATAAAAATGTGACACATTTCCTTTTCCATTACTTACCCTAGGACCTTTAATCTCGGGACGAGATTCTTTTATGGGGGGAAGGATGTAACACCCCTGGTGTTACTGCAACTAAAACTTGAGCATGACATCATAAACATTGGCATTGCATATGTTTGACACACCTAGAGTGCATTTACTAGGTAAAAATTTCAAACAAGTTGTATTGTTATAGCATTTTGCAAATAGGACCCTGGATAGGGAACTTAACCCTAAATAGGGATTAAAGGGGTAAAACCTAGCCCAAGTTGAGAAAACCTAAAAGCTTTAAGGAAAAGGTCACAAATGGTCCCAAGAGTAAAGTTGAAGTGCATTTATACCCCTGGGGTACCAAAAACCCTAATTGGAACCCTAGAAAACCCTAAGTCCAAACCCTAGGGGCCTATGTGCAAAAATTGTGCACATTTGGACTAAAGTATAAAAACTACTCTGTTAAACCATATAAAGTCACATGGTTCACATTTGGGAAGATTTTCAAGCCAAACCCCAAGTTTTGGGACTAATTTGCAAAAAGGACCCAATTGAGATTTCACTCTAAGTCTGGATTTCAGAGTTAAGGGCTCAACTTTGGAGCCTTGTAACTTTTAAATCATAGGGTTTTTGCCCTAAATCACCACATCAAGTTTGTAGCCCAATCATAGGAGAACAACTTTGCTTAAGGGTGTGAGCATAGTTGTTAAGTAAAATTGGGAGATAATTAAGTCCAAAGTTGGACTGTCAGGTCATTGGGTCTGAATTTTTAGACCAACAGTGCAACCACTGAGACTTTGAGCATGGATTCAACTATGATCCAGCAAGAATCTGTCCATAGCATCTATGACAAACTTGTAGCTGGTTAGTAGCTCTATAACTTTGCTGCAGAGTTTGGTATGTGTTGCCATACAGGTTTGGGAGAAAATCATGTTAAAAAATGGTCTGTCAGGTCGACTGCATACACTCTGCGATGGTACAGTAACTGTAATGGATGAGATCACCAGCGCACTGTCCTCACCGTCGACGACTCCCTCCGCCGTGATTCGTGTCACCGGCGTTGGGATTCGTGTCTGAGCGGATGGATAGCATCGCGGGGTAAGGTGATCCTCGCCGCCGGTGAGCTGGATGCCACCCCGGCCAGCCGTAATCCCTTCCCCCTTGCTCACTGCCCGTGGATAAGGTTCTCACCGTCGTCAAACCTTCGCTGTTGCCCGCCGCGTGTCTCTGTCCATCTACCGCATCACCGTGACTCACCCTTGCTCTCTGTTGATCACCGGAGCCATCGTCACGACGGTAGACGCAAGTTCATGCATGCCAGTAGCTCCCTGCCCCTCCGACCGCCGCGCGTCACCGTTAAAATTCCCGGCCGCCGCTCTTACTTCCTATAAATTGAGCCCTCCACCAGCTCCGCAAGGTCATCATCCACCCCGCCACCAAGAATCTCTAGCAACCGTGCATCCGAGAGCTAGAATTTTGGTTTCGCCCCAAATCTGTCTCCGCCGCCGTGAATCACACCCTGCCGTGGCCAGCCCTCCCCAGGTCTGCTCATACCCTCCTTGTTCCTGTTCTAGCATCCTTACATGATGGCGATGCTCCCCGACCCCTTTAATTGAACCGGACCGCCAGGGATCACCGGGAACACGTACCATTATCTTCATCGTCCGCGGTTCACGTGGATAGAGCTTGATAGCTTACCAATTGTGAAATTAACTTAGGGGAATCATTCGGGGAGGGTTCAATTAGGTGTTAGTCACTCGGAGACCCGAGTCGTTGCCCCAATCGGCCAGTCTAGGAGCTCGCCGGACTTCGGCCGTGCTCGACGCCGTCGTGGACTTCACCTCGCGAAGATTTAGAAACCCGAGGGCTTATGTGTAATCCATCAGCGACACAAGAAACAGTAAAGAAACTCGTTTACAGTTAGCCAGGAACCCGGGGTCCTTTTCACAAAGCAGCCAGCGCGGGCGCACGCGCGGGCGCGCTTCTGCATGGATCTGGGCCGTCTGGGATGAAATCAGCCCACTACTGTTGCTACCTTTTCCTTTTCTTTTTACTCTAGAACCAAATAACTTGTAGAAAATTTTAGAAAAATCCTAAAAATATGAAACCAATTTTCCTAGACTTCTTATTTTCTATAGTATTTAATAAAAATAGTTTCATGATTTTTTTGGTTAAATAAGGAATTTTAAGGCATTTAAAGTAGTTTAAAGTATTAGTTCTGGATTTTTAGAAAACATATGGTAATTCCAAAAATGTCCAAACTTTTTATATGAGTTCTATACATTAATTAGAAGCCTTGGGTAGAGTTTGGGTTGGTTTGGACCTTGTTTGATACTTAGAACCCAAAACCCCACCCCTGCTCTATGAACTCCTTTACTGACTCCGGAAACCCTAAGTTCTCGGAGTTCCATGAAGAAAATTGTATTCAAGATCTTAGATAATAAGTTATTATTATCTTTGCACTCTCATGAGCATTACATGGCATTCATTCTTATATACATATGGTTATGTTTAGATAACGAAGAAGAGATTGAAGTGACCGAAGAGAAGACACCACCTTTGGAATCTCAGGCAGGGACTTGTCTCTACTTTGACATCTGCGGGCCTGAGCCTGACTCACCTACTAACGAAGGCAAGCCCCGGTGCATTTGCCACCTTCCTTGATGAAGTTAAAATCTTTCTCACTTGATTGATGCATTAGGTGATAGGAGTTGAATGCTTAAACAATTCCTGCATTACCTTCCTTGATCTTTGATTACCTTCCTTGATACCCTGTTTTACAAAAGGTTTTTATTATGCTTAGTGTTGCTCTAGCCAAACAAAAGGTTTTGTTTTACAAAATGATGATTGGCAAAGTGGGAGGGATGTTTTGAAAATAAAACTTGATGATGGATCCATTATGGCCATAATGGGTTCAACATCAGAAAAGATGTACCTCTGTCAGGTACCAAGCTTTGGGTTTTGAAATGATTAAGCTGAGACCGGGCGGGTGACTTGCACGAGAAGAGAGTCTCGGTGTAGTGTCTCCGTCTGAGTCGATTAAGGACTGTGTCGATGTAGGCTTGATGACCGATGACCCTTTAACTGGTCACATGCCTCGTCATGGGTAAGCCTTGCCTCGGGCAGACTAAGGCCAGAATAAGATAACACGAAATGGGCGTGGAGTGGTGGCGAGAGTAGCGTGTACCCTCCGTAGCAAGAGGCTGGACGGTGGTGTATCTGTGCTCTCGGTTTGCGTGAACCTGATCTGGTCTTAAGAACCCCGGTGGCGGGTTGACATATGCAAGGGTTAAGTGCTACATATGTCGTGTGATTGGAGATCCTCAGCTGAGTATAATCGATTCGGATCGCCGTACCTTCGCGGTTATGAAGACTTGGTCACTGCCCTATACGTAGAACTCCAGTAAAGATGAAGGACTTGTTAAGAAACTGGCTAGTGCAGGACAAGTGTTTGAACTAGGGTAGAGAGAACTCTAGATGTAGGTAAGTTTACCTAACCGGAAAATAAAATTGGATTTTTAAGGATCCACTCTTAGTAAGCATTTGTGCAAAATAGAGTCTTTGATCTTGAAATACCTTACCTTGACTCCCTTATAACCAGCATACCCTTGAGAGTCTTTTCTTTAGTCGGGTAAGACTTGCTGAGTAATTCCATACTCAGGGTTTATTTCCCCGTTGTTTTTAGGTGAGAAAGCAGCAAATTTTTGTTGCTTTTGTACCAAGGTGGTTCCAAGTGAAGAAAAACAAGAGTGAAGCTACGGGAGGACCTGGTCCTCTATAAGAAACTTTTATGTAAAAACTTATCGGGAGGAGTTTTGCCTCCCTGGGTATTGTAATAATATTACTCAGCACTCGTTTTATAACTCTGGTCTGTAATAAGTAACTTGATCTTACTTTTTAATTAAATGTAAGTTTATGTAATCACTTCCGCATTTCGATATCTCCGATGTTCTGTAATGTCTGCAAGATGGGTAAAACGTTCCTGGAAAGGTAAGAGAAGATACCGAACTTGTCAAGTGATTCAGGAACATCTACAGGGTTGTCTGATGTCTGTCGGACAAGGACAACTGTAGGTGGGCCTAATGACTTGGGAGGTTCCGTCACATCGTACCACCACAGAGGAATCAATAAACTATAAATATCATCCTTTTTCTAAAGTAAAACTTGGTAGAAACAAATGTTGGATAGATCGTAGGATGATCAGGATAGACCTAGGACGTGGAGCCTTAGGATGATAGAGGTGTAGCTAGGTGGCTAATTATGTAAGCCCTACAGGCTACTATAAGGGATGGGAGATCCATCCTATTCCCTCTAAGTTGATGTGAGGTTGTTTAGGACGAGCATGCATGCATCCTTAATTAAACTATTTAAAAATTGGGTAAGAACTTTAATACATAATAATGACAAATTTAGTACCCTAGTATAGTACCATTGTCGTAGTTATAGAGAGGCTGAGTTGCGATCCCTTTTCATTTTATAATTCTTTTTCTTTTACTTACGCTTAACCGTACACAGATGGCGTCTCATGGATCCTTGGATGAAGGGAATGCACAGTCCCACACTGACGGGCTTGCACGAGAGGGTTTCCCTCGTATCTTGTGGGAGGTGCTTCAGGGAGCTGGTTACACGACACCTCCCTAGTACGCGGTGCGGCTATTTGAGAAGCACCGATTGCCCCGCTGTAGGGTGAGGATGACCCTGGAGCCTCATCCCCTACAGCCAGGCTGGCGTTCGCTGGACTCCGAGTCTTTTGGATATAGGGCTGAGGATACTATCGAGGCGATTGCTCTCCACGGACTGACCACCTTCTCCGGATTCCACCCCTTGGAGTTGTCCACTCACCCCATTGGTTTGTTCCCTGCGGAAAAGGAGGACGACCCAATGTGGAAGGATCGAGTGGAGCATGCCAAGGATATTTGGGCTATCTACCTAGGCCAGACTTCTCACTTGACGGTGCGGTGCATGAATGCCCTGTATCGTCTGCAAGTGATGCATAGAGAAGCAATGTCCCATCTGATGGCATTGTTGGAGGCGACCAAGATCACTTTGGATAACAGAGAGGAACTTGTGGTTGACCTATCCACTGAGATGGTGCAAAAAGATCTACAAGTGGAACAGTTGTCAGATGAGATCCACGAGCTTGAGGAGCTAGTGGGAACCAGGGAGAACACCATCGAGGTTCTCGAGGATCAGCTTATCAACACCCAGCAGCAGCTTGTGGAGGCTAACCATCATCTGGATATGCACCACCAGGAGATCCAGGACATGGAGGCCAACGAGGATGTCGACATTGAGGGAGGAGAGGAGCCTGCCTCCAGCTTGGACACTGCTGGCTCAGGGAGACCACCTTCTCCCGAGTCGAGCGTTGCCTCGTTTGCTCACTAGGTCGCAGAGATAGAGTTAGAAGTCTGTGACGGTAGGACTCCTCGAGGCTAGTTTAGCTTTTGCACCCTTGGGGTACTAGGCTAGATAAAGTTGAGTCTTTTGAGTTATTGATGTAGTCATGACAAACTCTTTTGGAAATATGGATGATGAATGATGTCAGATTTAAATTAAGAAGAGAAGTTTATGACACCTGGTATCTTTTATGAATTATGCAAGAAAACATTGGTCTTACCCTTTCAGATCTCTCACCATGTATGAACTCTGACTTCAACAATGTGATATTGAGACCATCCTTGATTTTTCAGATGGCAGGAAGAGCGCGTCGTGGACAGAATGAGCGCATTCCTCCACCACCGCCACCGCCTCCCACTCTGCAAGAGCTGATGGCTTAGCAGAACGAGATTCTACGACAGTTGGCGCAGCATCAGCCGCCACCTCAGCATTATGGTGGTGGTGATCATCAGCGTCACCCGGCGGCAGCCACTTATCAGGAGTTCCTCAGTACCCAGCCACCTTTGTTCACCAGGGCAGATGACCCACTTGATGCTGATGTATGGCTGAGGGTAGTGGAGTCCAAATTCCCACTACTCAATGGAGTTTGTTCAGAGGTGACTAAGGTCAGGTTCGCCACCCAGCAGCTTCGCGGACCCGCGCGGACGTGGTGGGACCACTTTCTTGCTATGCAGCCAGTTGACCATGAAGTGGATTGGAGAGAGTTCAAGGCAGCCTTCAGGGGGCACCATATACCAGCAGACATTATGGACCGCAAGCTCAACGAGTTCCTGGCACTCACTCAGGAAAACCGGATAGTGTTACAGTATGCTCAGGCCTTCAATGACCTGTGCCAGTATGCCGGATATCATGTAGACACCGATGAGAAGAAGAGGGACAGGTTCAGGAGGGGGCTTAGCACTAAGCTCCGCGACCGTCTCAACACAGTCAGGGCCAACAACTATAATGAGTTAGTCAACATGGCCATCTCCCAGGAGGATTGCATTACAACTCGGCAGGCAGAGAAGAAGAGGAAGACCCCTGTGGCAGGACCTTCAGCTCAGCCGCAGCGCTTCAGGATTGTCTCTGACACTTAGAACAGGGGACCTCAGCAGCAGCAAGGACGTTGGGTGATCCGACCACAGCAACAGCAGGCACCCAACCGCACCCAGTTTCCAGTTCAGAGGAACAATCAGCCACAGCAGCAGTACCGCCAGGCCAATGACAACAAGTGTTTCACTTGTGGTAACACCGGACATTATGCCAAGAATTGCCCCAGAAACCAGCAGGGGCAGAATGCCACCTAGAACCAAGGCAAGAGGCAGAAGGTGCAAGTGAGGCAAGGAAAACTGAACTTCACCACCATGGCTGACATTCCAGAGGGAGCACCCGTCATGACTGGTATCTTTTCAGTTTTGAATTATCCTGCTATTATTCTTTTTTATTCTAGTGCATCACATAGTTTTATCAGTGCCAAATTTAGTGCCAAGTGCCAATTACCTTTTCACCACACCAATGGGGGTATTACAATTTCCACACCAGGAGGCAGGGTTGCCACCTATCAAATCAACAGACATGTGCCTATAAGGTTTGGTAGTCTGATAATTAAAACCACCCTCCTCATATTGGGTCTGGATAGCGTGGATATCATATTGGGAACTGACTGGTTAACAAGGCATCAGACAGTAATCGATATTGCAGCTAGGGCCATTGAGGTGCACTCGCCGACTTGTGGTGAAACCATGTTGTATTTGCCCGATCAGGGTTGTACCCGCTCCTGTGCATTCACTATGATAGAGTCCCCGGTTGAGAGAATCCCTGTGGTCTGTGACTACCCAGATGTTTTTCCGGAAGAATTGCCAGGGATGCCACCCGATAGAGACATAGAGTTCGCAATTGAATTGCAACCTGGGACTGCTCCTATATCCAAGAGGCCTTATAGGATGCCTCCAGTGGAATTGGCAGAATTGAAAAAGCAACTTCAAGAGTTGTTGGACAAAGGGTTTATTCGCCCAAGTACTTCACCATGGGGATGCCCAGCCTTGTTTGTAAAGAAGAAGGATGAAAGTCTGAGAATGTGTGTCGATTACCGCCCTCTCAATGCGGTGACCATCAAGAACAAATACCCACTGCCCCGCATTGATGTTTTGTTTGATCAGTTGGTGGGAGCCAAAGTGTTCTCCAAGATAGACCTTCGCTCGGGCTACCATCAAATCAAGATCCATGCTAGTGATATTCCGAAGACGACTTTCTCCACTAGATATGGGCTCTATGAGTTTTTGGTGATGTCTTTTGGGCTGACCAATGCCCCGGCTTATTTCATGTACCTAATGAACTCGGTATTCATGCCAGAGCTGGACAAATTTGTGGTGGTTTTCATTGATGATATTCTGGTCTATTCCAAGAATGAAGACGAGCATACTGAGCATCTACACATCGTGCTTCAGCGAATGCGTGATCATCGTCTTTATGCTAAATTGTCCAAATGTGATTTCTGGCTGAAGGAGATAAAATTTCTGGGCCACACAATTTCTCAGGATGGGATATCAGTTGATCCTGAGAAGGTGCAAGAAGTGATGGATTGGAAACCTCCTACCACAGTAAGACAGATTCGGAGTTTTCTAGGATTGGCAGGGTATTACCGACGATTTATTCTGGATTTCTCCAGAATTGCCAAGCCAATGACTGAACTGTTGAAGAAAGGAGTCAAATATGATTGGAGCCAAAAGTGTGAGGATGCCTTTCATACACTAAGGCAACACTTGACCACAGCACCAGTGCTAGCTCAACCTAACAACACCAAGCCCTTTGAAGTTTATTGCGATGCTTCCGGTATGGGTTTGGGATGTGTCTTAATGCAGGACAACCGAGTCATTGCTTATGCCTCCCGAGCACTTAGACCCCATGAGCAGAACTACCCCACACATGATCTGGAGTTAGCAGCTGTGGTTCATGCTCTCAAGATATGGAGACATTACTTGATGGGAGCTCACTGTAACATTTACACTGATCATAAGAGTCTCAAGTACATTTTCACTCAGGCTGATCTTAATATGAGACAGAGGAGATGGTTAGAGCTAATCAAGGACTACGATTTGGAGGTGCATTACCATCCTGGCAAGGCCAATGTTGTGGCAGATGCCTTGAGCAGGAAAGCCCAATGCAATTGTATGAACATGGATGCAAGAGTCACCACCCTATGTGATGAGTTGTGCAAACTAAACCTAGAAGTTGTTTCCTCCTGTGCTTTAAATTATATTTCAGTGGAGCCCACCTTACAAGAGCAAATAGTCATGGCACAGATTGGTGACAAGGGTGTTCAGGTCATTAAGGAAATGATCAAGCAGAAGGCAGAAAAATACAAATGCTTCCATCAGGACAGCAAGGGAATCCTATGGTTTGGAGACCGATTGGTTGTTCCTAAGGACCCTGAGCTCCGAAAGAAGATATTGGATGAAGCTCACCTTTCAAAATTCTCCATGCACCCCGGCAGCAATAAGATGTACCATGACCTTAAATCTTTGTACTGGTGGACCAGAATGAAGAGGGAAATTGCCAAGTATATATCTGAATGTGACACCTGCCAGAGAATCAAGGCCAGTCATTTGAAGGTAGCAGGCCCTTTGCAACCCCTTCCCATACCATCTTGGAAATGGGAGGACATTTCCATGGATTTTATAGTGGGATTGCCCAATACCTCCCGGCACCATGATTCCATTTGGGTCATTGTGGACAGATTGACCAAGACAGCTCATTTCTTACCGGTACACACCACCCATAGGACGGAGAAGTATGCAGAAATCTACATTGACCAGATAATTCGCTTGCATGGAATACCAAGGACTGTGGTATCGGACAGAGGAGCACCATTCGTGGCACGATTTTGGGAGCAATTACAGGAATCACTTGGGACCCATGTAATAAGAAGCTTAGCATACCATCCCCAAACAGATGGTCAGACAGAAAGGGTGAATCAGATTTTGGAAGACATGTTAAGGGCATGTGTGCTACACTATGGAAAGGATTGGGACAAGTGTCTTTCACTGGCAGAGTTCTCTTATAATAACAGCTACCAGTCCAGTTTGAAGATGGCACCTTTTGAAGCCTTGTATGGGAGAAGGTGTAGAACCCCGCTGAATTGGTCTCAAGCAGAAGAAAGGGAAATTTTTGGACCAGACTTGGTACTTGAAGCAGAAGAAAAGGTCAGAGTCATTAAGAAGAATTTAGAAGCTGCCCAGGCCAGGCAAAAGAGCTATCATGACAAGAGAAGGAACCCTCTGCAGTTTGAAGTGGGAGATCATGTTTACCTTAAAGTGTCACCCACCAAAGGTGCCCAGAGATTTGGAATCAAGGGCAAGTTAGCTCCTCGCTACATTGGACCCTATGAGATCAAGGAAACTTGTGGACCTGTAGCATATCAATTGAAGTTGCCACCCCACCTGTCAGTAGTTCATGATGTGTTCCATGTATCTCAGCTACGGAAATGTGTCCGCTTACCCACGGAGGTGCTACCTGAACCAGAAATTGAGATAGAACCAGACGTGTCTTATAAAGAGCACCCCGTCAAGGTATTGGATCAGAAGGAGAGATCAACGCGGGCAAGGTCGATCAGAATGTATAAGGTTCAGTGGAGTCACGATTCAGTGGAAGAAGCTACATGGGAGACCGAGGATTTTCTACGCTCTCGCTTCCCCGACTTTCTGCCCAAAGGAGTCGGTACGTAACCCAAAACCCCACCCCCACCTGCCCTTTGAATCTAAATATAAGAAAAACTTAGATGGTAAAGGTATAGTAAGTTTTGAAAATAACGTAAGAAGGACTTCCTTCTGAAGTTGCAAAGAGGATGACATTCGAAGAATAGTTAACTAGAGAAACTCGGATAAAGGAAGAAACCACACACCAGCACACCTTCATGGCACCCCTCCAAAGGACTCCACCTAAAATCTCGGGACGAGATTCCTTTAAGGGGGAGGGCTGTAACACCCCAGGTGTTACTTAGGATGTTCACTCAAGACTACACAAGTAAAGCCATGATCACATGTGGTTTAACTTGAGTGAAGGACTTCAAACTTGGAAATCAAAGACCCTAAAGAAGTTCAACCCACCTTAGATGTTTTGCCTTGGCTTTTTATGCAAGTATGAAGGGGAGAAATTGCCCAAAACCCTAATGCAAACCCCTTGGACAATTGGGCACTATAAGTAAGTGTGACCAAAAGGTTATGAAAACCACATGATCATGACTTGGGCCAATTATAAAAGTGGTAGTACATTTAATACCCTACAAATAATAGTAAGGAAGTAACCCCAAAAAGATTTCATAAAAACCCCAAAAGGTTCACCAAAGGGGTGAGCATGAAAGAAAAAATCAGAACTTGTCTAAGTCCAAAACCAACCTTTGGCCAAAGATCAAACATGTTCACCCTCATTCAAACTTCAAAACCATTTGACCCAATTGACAAAGTGGCGCCAAAATACCTCTAGAATACCCTAGAAAAGTTTGAACCCATCCCTAAGTCGTTTGACATGACTTGGCACAAGTTTTGTCTCGGTTTGGACAGCTCTGACATAGCCGACTTCCCACCCCCGTATCTCTCTAACCCGACCACATCTACCCTTGGAACTCACATGAACTAGGTAGCTCTAGGTGCAGAGAAGAGATCTCTCACAGGTCTTAGGGCAAGATACGCACGTTTTGGCCGCTCAACAGAGGGAAGAACAAGGGCAGAAGCAAAGAGACACGTGTTCGACGAGCTCTGAGCTCGCCAGAGCACGCCCGACGCGCGCCCCCGCATGCCCCGCGTCGCGCCAAAGCCGAGCCGGCACCGCTGCCCGCTCCCGGCCTGTAAAGCCCCCAGGGACTTCGACCGTACTCCTCCACACGCGGTCGACCTCACCGGAGCACCAGATCACCGGCATTGCCCCGTGCACAGCGTGCCCGCGGCTAACCGAACCCCCGCCACCGTAGACCGGCCAGCAGAGCCTCTCCCAGCCGCGTCCGACCCTCGGAGTAGACCGTGCATGCCTCGGTGAAGCTCCCCAAGCAAGGAATCAGACTTTGCCTCGCCGGAGAAGCCAGTCCACGGTCGCTGGGCTTCACCCGATCGTCGGTGAACGTAGACCGGGTAAGTCTCTGCACCATTTTCCGATTCCCTGTGCATATAGCCTCTATGTCATCCCGTGGAGCTCATCGTGCCATTTAATTGAACTAGATCGCCGTGGTTAGGCCGGAGCTCTCGCCGCCGACGAGTTCACCCGCCTACGCACGTGGTCCGGTCGATTCCAGCCACCACCGCCGTCGAGCCGTACATCGTTGTGACCGCTAGAACCTCCCGAAGCCAACCCCGCCCCTCGCCGGACCTCTCCCACCGCCGGTAAGCCGCGCCGTCCTTTTCCTTTCCACGGTTACTGTTTGCTTAAGGGGAGGGACTGTGGGGAAGAAGAAGAAAAGGGCAGGGGGTTTTGTGCGCTGTCAGTGACTCAAGAGAATAGTAGTGCAGGGGTATAACTGAAAGAGTTAGTTTAGAAAGAACCCGAGGTCTTCGATGCAAAGTGGATTTCCAGGAAACCTTATTAATAATCTGATTTTTAATCCAAACAGAACTTGAAAAATTCATAACTTCTGTTTTGTTCACCCAAATCGAGTCAAACCAAT
Source organism: Zea luxurians (assembly GCA_029449295.1). Classification (NCBI taxonomy): domain Eukaryota; kingdom Viridiplantae; phylum Streptophyta; class Magnoliopsida; order Poales; family Poaceae; genus Zea; species Zea luxurians. The sequence goes on along the minus strand of JAOPSE010000016.1, from coordinate 71,518,876 downwards.
TTTGCCAGACCCTAAATAATGTAAACTACTTAGGAAAAATATAAAACCCCTAAGTGTTACAGAAAACTTTAAAGTTTTGATTTAAATGATTAACTGATCAAAAGCTAAAAGAAATAAGGAAAAATAGCTACACTATTTTACTGGGGTTAAGAAAATTTAGAGAGGTACTTAATCACTTCCTAACCTATTAAAAATAATCAACCCCTCTGTACACCAAGTTAAGGTAGAGTTTACCATTTAAATCATTTTTAGCCTAAAGTTAGAGAAAATATGAAAGGTAATTTAAAATAAGAACCAGGGAGTACCCACATTTTTGTTAGCTCCCTTATTCAGTGTAGTTCACTAGAAAAATTTATTATACCCTTGTTTAGTGCAAAATAAAGGAGATACCTTTTAATTTAGAAAAACAAGGAAAACCTTAGAAAAATCCTAGAAAAATAACCCTGAGGAGAAAACACCCCAAACCTTGGGATAACTAATGTTTTGTTATGATGAACATAGGAAAAATATGGAATCTATTGTTTGATATTTTTTAAATAACAAGTTAGTTATAAGCACCTTTTTGGCATAAAACTTTAGAAATTCACAACTAAATATCCAGTAGGCCTTTTTCTGTGATTTTTAACACAGAGGCCTAATATCACTTATGTATCTGGGAAAAAATAAAGTTTGGTACAGAAACCTCAATTAAGTCACAGCTATAGTGTAAAATGCCCTTTTAAAACTTATCTTTGTTAATTTTGCACAAGTAGTATCTGAATCAGTATCCACCTTAAATTTATAGGACAGATTACAGTGACAACTAGTAACCCACTGTAATTTTTGCAGAATTTTTGGAAAAAGTTAAATCACTGTTGTAGTTCAAACCCACACTAGAATTCCTTAATAGAAAATGAAGAAGGGGAATTAATAGTGGAGATTAATGTTACCCTAACCCAACCAGCGAAACCCCTTAAATGCCTACTAAAACATCTAAGGGAAATCCAAGTTTCAATCCACTGTGCTTATCCCTAGACAAAACCCAAACCTAAATTGATAAGCATAAACCACTAAGAGCCTCGTATACCCAGGAAACCCTAAGTTATTAACTAACTTAGTTTTTCTTCACTTAGCATAATGATTACTAAATCTTGCATAATCATGGCATACATATTCTTATTCATTGCATTCGATAGATTGCAACCTCGCTGACGGAGAGTACGTCCTCATGCCGGAGCAAGGAGTTGCTCAGGAGGTAGCCCAGGATCCAGCACCAGAGCCTGCCCCAGAGGATCTGCCTGCCCCAGCTTTGGAAGGCAAGCCCCGGTTTATGCATAACCAGTTCTATATATTATTTTACTGCACTTAATGATTTTAGGCTTGTATTGTGCACTTAAGTGTAGGAGTTGTTTGAAACCCTAGTTGCATGATCTCAGGAATCCTTTTTGTGATGGATACTAGTATGCTAGGTCGAGTAGCTGCTTTACTAATTAGGGATCTCGGTAGAAGTCGAATGATTTTTATAGCACTCGCGCGAGGCCAGGAATTGATTGTATCCATTTTATATCAGAATGATGATGGTCTGTTGACGACGGTCCATGGGGATGCGTCGTCTCCGAGATGGAAATTGGAATAAGGATTAAGGTGTGGTACCGTGTGTCAAGCGTTTGAACATACTAAACCCATACCGAGAAATATGGTAAATCGGTAAGCCTAGTACCTGATTGAACCTGGCAGTGGACTTTACCCCTCACGCGACCTGAGACGTGGTCTCCCATTCTGGTTATGGTGGGTACAAGTGCGGTCACTGCATGACGACAGTCGGGGTCAGTGATGCATTGTACGCCAAGGCGGTGAGCCCTGATCTGCTGACGGGGAATCGATGGAGACGGTTGATGTGTGTGGGGACGGAGTGCTTCGCCACGTCGTATGTTTAGGTTTACCTTGCAAGGATAAAAACTCGATTCAAATCATCTGCTTCTCGCAGCTAATGAGACTGCTTGATCCATGCTGCTACATTGAGTAACAAGTGGAAATGAGATGACTTGGCAAAAGTGGTTGATTGCTAAATGTTTGATACCATGTATGATTAGATAGGTGTACATTTAGTCTTAAGAGAGTCACACTAAAACTTGACAAAGCTAAAACTTGATTTATAAACTCAGCTAGTGCTTTTGGCAACCAAACCCCTCAGCCAAAAAGCTGCATGTCTAGAGGTAGAGGAGTAGACTCCTCACACCGGGTAAGTCTAGCTGAGTATTAGTATACTCAGCCTTGCTTGTGGCATAATTTTTTTACAGGTGCTCTGGAGGACATGGTTGCTGGAGTGACTTGGCCGTCCATCTTGCCACCGGGTTGGACAGTCGAGTGGGACCCTGCCTCGGCTGAGGAGGAGCATGAGGAGTGATGGGACTGGCTTCCCCATCTCTCTGTTTATTTACCGTTAGTTTTATTCCGCTGCAATCCGAACAATGATGACTACTTTTGCAAAAACTCCGATGATGATGTAATAAATTTAATACTCCTTAATGTATGGTTTTATGTTTTATTGCATTTGCTCTGTGTCCCACCATCGAGTGAGTACGTGGTACTTGATCCTGTCAGTGGCCTCGTCGGACTAGAACCGAGGGATTGACGGGTTATTCCCATTTAAGTGTGGTCTAGCCTCTAAGGCGGGACTTAGACACTTAAGTTGGAATAATTCAGGCAGTTCCGCCACAAGTTTGTGGTCGTATTCATTGACGACATACTGATATACTCTTCGAATGAAGAAAAACACGAAGATCATCTAAGGCTAGTCCTACAAAAGCTTCGTGACAACCAATTATATGCAAAATTCTCAAAGTGTGATTTTTGGCTTAAGGAAGTTGCTTTCTTAGGGCATATTGTTATCGATGGTGGAATTAAAGTGGACCCTGGAAAGATAAGTGAGATACTAGATTAGAAGCAACCAAAGGATGCGCCCAAGATCAGAAGTTTTCTTGGATTGGCAGGATACTATAGAAGATTTATTGAAGGTTTCTCCAAGTTAGTGAAACCTCTTACCTCACTACTGGAGAAAGGTAAAGAGTTCAAGTGGGATGAAGCTTGTCAGAATTGTTTTGAAGAACTCAAGAAAAGGTTAACCACTGCACCAATATTTGTAATGCCAGACATTCAGAAGGGATTTGATGTGTATTGCGATGCATCACACCTTGGACTTAAATGTGTGCTAATGCAAGAAGGAAAAGTGATAGCTTATGCCTCAAGGCAGTTGAGAAAGCATGAGAAGAATTATCCTACACATGATTTGGAACTAGCTGTCGTAGTGCATGCTTTGAAGATTTGGAGGCACTATATGATTGGAAACAAGTGCAAAATCTTCACGGATCACAAAAGCTTGAAATATATATTCACTCAGAAAGAACTCAATCTAAGACAGAGAAGATGGCTTGAGTTGATTAAGGACTATGATTTGGAAATACAATATCACCCCGGAAAAGCAAATGTAGTAGCTGATGCTTTGAGCCGTAAGGGTCAAGTGAACAACATCACTACTCATTTGATGTCACAAGAATTATGCTGGGAAATGGAACAACTCAACCTTGGTATGCTCAATAATGTAGAAGCAACAGTTATGGAAGTTGAATCTACTTTGGAAGAAGAGATTTGTAAAGGACAAGAGTCCAATGAGAAAATTAAGGAAATTAAAACTTTGATTGGTTTGGGAAAAGCCCCAGATTTCACGGAAGATGATCAAGGCATAGTATGGTTTAAGAAGAGAATCTGCATACCAGAAATCGAACACCTGCACCAACTTATTTTGAGAGAAGCTCATGATTCAGCTTACTCTATTCACCCTGGTAGTACAAAGATGTACCAGGATCTTAAGGAAAAGTATTGGTGGTACGGTTTGAAAAGAGATGTTGCTATTCATGTTGCATTATGTGACGTGTGTCAGCGAGTTAAAGCCGAACACCAAAGACCAGCAGGATTGCTACAACCTCTTAAGGTACCTGGATGGAAATGGGAAGAAATCAGTATGGATTTCATAGTTGGACTACCCCATACTCGGGATGGCTATGATTCAATATGGGTCATAGTAGACAGGTTGACTAAAGTGGCACACTTTATACCTGTGAAGACAACTTACTCGGGAGCCCAGTTAACAGAGTTGTACATGTCGAGGATTGTTTGTCTGCATGGAGTACCGAAGAAGATCGTATCAGATCGAGGAACCCAGTTTACCTCGCGCTTTTGGAAAAGACTACATGAGTCCATGGATACCAAGCTAAATTTTAGTTCAGCTTATCATCCGCAAACGGATAGGCAAACAGAAAGAACAAACCAAGTGTTGGAAGATATGCTAAGAGCTTGCGCTCTAAAGCATGGTAGAAGCTGGGATAAAAGTTTGCCTTATGCAGAATTCTCGTATAACAACAGTTATCAGGCAAGTCTAAAAATGGCACCATTTGAAGCACTTTACGGACAGAAGTGTAGAACACCACTTTATTGGAATTAGACTGGAGAAAGTCAAGTATTTGGTCCATAAATTCTCCAAGAAGTGGAAAAGCAAGTGCAGATTATCAGAGAAAATTTGAAGACAGCACAGTCAAGACAGAAAAGCTATGCTGATAATAGAAGAAGAGAGTTGATGTTTGAAGTAGGAGACTTTGTCTACCTTAAAGTTTCACCGATGAGAGGAATGAAAAGGTTTAAAGTTAAAGGAAAATTATCTCCTCACTATATCGGCCCATTCAAGATTTTGGAAAGAAAAGGTGAAGTAGCCTATCAGTTAGAGCTACCCGATAGATTATCAGATGTGCATGACGTATTTCACGTGTCACAACTTAAGAAGTGCTTAAGAGTACCAGAGGAACAGTTACCCATGGAAGAACTGAATGTCAATGAGGATTTGACTTATTCAGAGTACCCTGTCAGAATTCTGGAAACATCTCGCAGAATTATACGGAGTAAAGTTATTAACATGTGCAAAGTTCAGTGGAGTCATCATTCGGAAGATGAGGCCACTAGGCAAAGAGAAGATGAACTCAGAGCAGAAATTCCCCAGTTATTCTCAGAAGTTTCTTAATCTCGAGGACGAGATTCTTTTTAAGAGGGGTAGGCTTGTAACACCATAAAAGCCATCAACTAAAAATAATGAATTTAGTTATTATGGTAATTACGATAATAATTTTTTAAGTGTTTAATTATTTATTTGCATTTTGATCATTTTTCTTTGTATGTGCATGATTGATTATCGGATGTTTAATATCAATTCTTTTTAAAATAAAATACTAGTAAATAATATAATAATTAAATAATATAACAATTATTGGTCTAAAAATAAATATGTTATCTATAAATAATTTTGGTAAATTTCTGGGAATTTTTGAGCTCTTTAAAAATTCATTTCGCAATTTAGAAAAAAAGAAAAAAACAAACCCTAATCTAAACCGGCCCACCAGGGCCCATCTACTAAACCCTATCGCGCGTGCCTGCTTCTTCCCAGCCAAGCCGTCGCCGCCCTGTGCTTCCTTCTCCCTCCCTAACTCTCTCTCTCTCTCCTCTCATCTCTCTCCCCTCTCTCTGCTCTCTCTCACGCTCGCGCCAAGGCCCGACCGCATCGGCCGAGCAGCGGCCAAGCCCCGACCGCCTCCTAGGCCGTGACGCCCGTGGCCCCTGCGCCTGCGCCCACCCTGCAGCGCCCCTGCACCCGCGCGGCCAGGGAGCCCGACGGCCGAGCCGACCCCTGCGCCTGCAACTCGTGCAGCCACGCCCTGCCCCAGCCTCCCCGCGCACCAGACGCGACCCCGGCCGAGCCCTGCCCCGAGACGAGCAGCCGACCAAGAGCCACCGAGCGAGCCCAGGCCGAGTCCGACCCGCGCCATGCACAGCCGCGCAACCAAGCCCACTGTCCGTTTGCCACCGCATTAATGGAGTTCAAGGCGTCCGTTTATTCCTCCCCTCATTCCTCCTCTCCCCATTACGAGCAGGAAACGGTAGCACCATTGAAGTCCTCCATGAAGACCCGCCGGCGCCCCCATGACCTCCCTGGCCGACTCTCCATCTCCCCTCCCTCTCTCTATAAATGTGTCGAGCTCTCTCTCCCTTCCTCCCCTACCCGAGCTCTCTCTCATTCCTCGCACTCTCTCGCTCGACGTTCGTCACCGAAGTTCGTCGTGGTCGTCGGAGCTCGCCGTTCGTCGTCGGAGTTCATCGTTCATCGCCGGAGCCACGCACTCGCCATCCAAAGCCGAATCCCTGCTCTTCTCCATCCGGTCGGAACCCGTCGAGCCGTCCCCGTCACACGCACGAACCCAAGGTTGTTTATGAAACCATGTGCTATGGCTCGAATCCATAGTCAATCCTATTTTCGATAGGACCGGTTGACAATTGAATCCAATTTTTCCCATTATTTGACTGTCCATAATAGTGCGGAAAGAAAGCCCGGAGGAAGAGTGGCCTTGCGTTTCTCGCCCCTTTGCCTTAGGATTCGTTAATTCTCTTTCTCGATGGGACGGGGATGGGATATAACTCAGCGGTAGAGTGTCACCTTGACATGGTGGAAGTCATCAGTTCGAGCCTGATTATCCCTAAACCTAATGTGAGTTTTTTCTATTTTGATTTACTCCCCCACCACAATCGAACGGGAATGGATAAGAGGCTTGTGGGATTTGAAGACGACCCAAATTAATTTGTGTATTTTATAAAATACTTTTGATTCGATTCATGAATTATATGCTTATTTTGTTGTATTATGAACATGTGTGATCCGCAATTCATGTGTATGTGTGTTATGGAATTTTTGGTAGAGATATGTGATTATTAGTACACCGTGATTGTTCATGTTAGTCCATGCATTGATTTTTGGATTAGAGAAATATGACAAGAATTTAGTAGTCACATGTTGGTGATAAAAATACTAGATAAGAAACTTTGTAGTCAAATTTGGTCACAATAAACTTTAAAAACTATTTGAAGAATTATAGTCATAGGTTCATTTTAATGGATTTAGAAAATAGTATAGAATTCATGTCATATAAACGTTATAGGATTTTAGATGATTTATATCCGATTATATTATTAATAATTTCTTTTTATAAAGAAAGGAGAAAATACCACTAGTAGTATGGAAAATAGATTTTTACTAGCCAAAATAAACATGTTCGCGAGTATAGCACTTAAATTCTTAGAGTTAGTAAAATATTTGTTTATATCAAAATAACCTCGCTTGTGTTATAAAAAGTTCAATTAGTAATTTATAGGGATTTTTAGAATATTAATATTAATAGATTCATTTTTAGTCATACTCAATAATTCAAGTTAGAAATAAAAAGAATAAAAATTACTAGTCTATTTATTAGTATTGAAGACAATAACTACCACTTATTTTCATTGATGATGTTAATACGTATTAATACTAGTTAAAAACTCTATTTATAGCACCCACTCATAAATTCACCATTTAGGACTCACAATAATAGCTATAATTGAATTAATAAGTATTTACGCGTTTAGGACGTATTTAAGGTGTGATAAGTGCGATGTGTTAATGTGTATGTAATGGTGTATGTTTATGTAATGGTGCATGTTTATTTATTGGTGTATGTTTTTTCTTTGTATGGCAACGTACGACGTTATTAGAAGCTGAGTTTGTGGTAGAGGATCCGAATTCGTTCGGGGACAATCCGCAGGACGCTTTTGAGCAAGGCAAGTGGATTCCCCTCTGCATATTCTTTTTGTACCCAATCATTGCATATAATAATGTTTACTTTTTGATATACTGCATAATTTGATGGGTTTCACCTAATTAAGGATTTCCTAGATTTACCAACTGTATTCCTTGTTTACCCTGGTAAATTATTAAACTTTGCAAATTTGTGCTACCGCTCAACTTAATGATTTTAATGTCACTCATTAATTGGTATTAATGTTCCAAAATTGAAATTGGCAATTATGACATTAACCCGATGATTAAAACAACATTATTTCATATTAATTGGAACATGGAGTGACCACCCAGGATAACAGTGCAACCACGAGTGCTATCATGGCTCTGGTTTTGGTAATTAGCTTTATATGCCTAGTGCCTGGCAACCTTACCTGAAATATGGGCAAGAGAGGGAGCGGTGGTGTTGGCAGCCCACGTTATCATGGGGACGTATTCTTGGCTAATGTACCTCACCCAGGGGGTCACCACCAGCGGCTTTAGAAACCTTAGCAGGTTGCTTCGTATTAAGTGTATTTTGTGAAAGCCTCATGATGGATCCCTAGCCATTCACCTCAGCAGTATTTAAGGGTCCGATCAACCCAGGATAGATGAGATACATCAGTCGTGCTCCCGGTTATGAGCGGCCTGGACTCCTCACATGATAATTGAACTTGAAGATGGAAATAATTTGAGATCCGATGATCTACCAATGATTTGCTTAAGTGGTTTCACTTAAGTGTTTTTGTTATATTCACATTCCTTTGTTTAAATGGGATATTTGGGATTCACACTTATTAGTAAGACAGGTGTTGTTAATAAAATATTGACCAACTAAAATGCTTACTGCTCAACCTTAGCCTCACCTTGTTATACCTGCATTAATTTTTCCCCCACTTGCTGAGCCCCGACCATAAGTGAGCTCACCCTTGCTAATATTTTGATAAGAGGGTGATGCTGGAGACTTTGATGGAGATTTTAACGACGATGAATTCTAAGTCTAACGATGCGACGGTCATCTTCCTGTGGGAGATTGCCCCTGTTATTTACATTCCGCTTTACTTTGATGTGATACTTATTAAAGATACAATGATTTAGATGATGTAATAAAGTATTCTACTCTCTTTATGCCTTTATTGCATTGTCTTTTGATATATTACACTTGTGACGTCAACATATGTGTGGAAACGGATCCTAGCACACATATGCTATGCGCTCGGTTCTGCCCCCTGGAACCGGGTGTGACATCACCCCCTCTAGGTGCTCTCATAAATAGGTGTAATATATAGGATCTAGGTGTGGCCATCTTCTACCATCATCTCACCTTCTTCATCCTTTCTTTCTTGGCTTTAGATCGGTTTGTTAAAAAAAGGAAATGTTTGTTTACAAAGGCATGATCCAATTGCTGCAAACTTATCATGATTATAAATACTGTTAAATTAGTGTTGCATGATAGCCTTGCATGTGAAAGGGCATGGTGGTGGTTACCTATAAGGTGGGAAGCATCAAACCTATCACGTGGAAAAGACCCCTAACCTACCACTAACTTACCTTCCAACGAATCCATTCGATCTTGCGCTGCTACTGGACATCTCGATTTTTTCACAAATTGAAGATGAACTAGAGATTCGATCGACGAACCGGAGGCGCGGTGACGAAGCTCTCACCGAGCCAGTCACGGTGATGTTCTGGGTTGCCCTGGAAGATGAACGGACAGAGAGAAATTCCTCGCCGGAGTTGTCGCTAGAGTTGGGGAGGAACTCAAACTTCAATGAGCAGGCCGTGACGACTTATGGCTGCGGGCTTAGCTGGCGGCGGGCTACTATGGCTTGAATGGCGATGGCGCTGGTGCGAGGCTATAGAGGAGATGAATCTATGGTTGATGGCTTGAGGTGTTATGGTGGCATGTTTTTATATAGAGGGAGATGGGTGGTTACATTACAGATCTAATCTAGTAACATAGTCTTATGATAATCCAACTCTGCTTATTTGTTAGAATCCTATCCTATTTATTTTTTACTCTAACTATCTCTTTTATTTCAATAATTTTTTTGTCATATTTATACTCCTAAAGTACTAAACATATTATACCTCCAATTTAAATAAATCTTAGAATATATTTTATTTAAATTTAAATTTTTGGTGTTACATGTGAGATGAAAGGAGTATTTTCTTAAATATTTTATTGCAATATCTTAATTTGTATGACTATGTAAAGGACGTCGTGTACAAACAAACCAACCAAACATACATCGATACATTATATTAACTTATATTTTATTTCTAATTTTTTATATCTATTTTAAATTTAAAATTCAAGTCTACTTTAGAACTAAGTTAAAATTTCTATTTCAAGCATAAATTGCAACAAACAAAAATTCAACATGAATGCAAAGCATTTTTTATTAATTAATCTATCCATTTAAGAAAATGCTTCAAACAATACATATAACTTGGTCGGAGTAATTCATGTAAGATGTTTTAGCATAATGATTATTTAAGAAAATAATTCAAACATATAGCAACATTTTTATATTTAACATTTATTTAAATTTTAGAAAAATAGTTTAAATTTATAACTTTATTATACAAACTCTTTAAATTTTAAATCTTTAGAGAATTTTACTGAATCCTAAAATAAGATTTTGGTGTGTTACAGAGCATAACTCATAAATTCTCGTGTGTCGAGCTTAATTGGTAAAATAGTGCGTATGATCTTTATGTTGCATGAATGCCCTCAATCGGTACTCCTTTTTACAGAAGTACCCATACTTGTGCAAGTTGATGTTGTCTCTTGTCTTAAGCTTGCAAATGAATTTTAAGATGAAGCACAAGTTTGAAAATCTCCATGAAAAGTTGAAGTGCAAAGTTATATCACTTCATGGCACTCTCATATTACCTTTGTGCATCTAAGACCCCTTTAATGCTAGTGTGTGCATAAAAAATGTTTATTCTTTTCATCACTCTCGACTCTCACTTGTTTCATGTTCAAAAATGAACCTTTTTGGCGATTAATGCCAAAGTGGGAGAGAAAAGTGGGGATATATTTTGTGAGGAGATTGAAGATGATAGTTAAGAGAAAAGAGCTTTGATGATTATGACAAATGTGGAGAAATTTGTAGAACTTAGATCTTAATGTCTTAATCATGTCAAGGGGGAAAGGAGGAGGAAAAGGAGAGAAAGGTAAAATGGGGAGAGAGTAGAAAATAAAAATGCTAATTAGAGTGCATAATATGTCATGAGCATCATATTTATCTTTATGACACTCGGCACCTCACAGATGCTATGATATAGGAATCCCCACACATTAACTTAAATATGTGCATCTATCATTTAAGGCCAAAATTTGTATTCCTCTCAATGCACGCTTTTAGGGGCAACACTCTATATTATATGATTCAAAATCTTGTTTATCAATCTCTTGTAAGATTTAATAGTGTTGTCATCAATCACCAAAAAGGGGGAGATTGAAAGTGCATCTATCCCTTTGTAGGTTTTAGTGAATTGAATGACATAATATTAAAAGTCTAACTAGTTTGTTAAGTGCTGAACAGGATAAACCTCAGAATAACAGTGAGAAGAATACAAGAGTTCAACACAAGGCAATATTAGGAATATTCCATAAGAGATCAAGTGGATGTGTGGATGTGGAATATCACAGGCAATATGAGAAAGCAAACAAGTTTGACAAAAGTAGAATGAGACTTAAGTGAAGCATGAATTAGAGAAGTCTCATGCATAGAAGGTTTGCTTATGGACAAATATAAGAAAGGAAGAACGATGGACATTAATCATATTCTAAGATGGATATTCAATTTACACTCAAGATGGTGTGACTTAAGGAAATCTTGATAGGGTGAAGATTGATCATATTACTGCAAGGAAAAGTACTGTGAGGCACTAAGAGAAGGAGAAGGTCAAGCAGACGTCTTGAAGAGAGAGGTACCAAGGCTAAGGTAAAGAAGTACTTGCATTTAGATGAGGGACTAATCAAGCTCAAGAGAAGTCATGCAATGTTTGAATGATCTTTGTTGGAAGAAAGATGTGAAGAAAGAATTGGACACTGATTAGGGTGAAGACATGCAATGAAAGGGCTTCAAGGGACCAAACAAATGTGAAGGTCAAGCAGAAGGCATGTGAACTAAGGTACCATGGCTAGGGTGAAGAAAAGAGTACTTGCAAGATATCGAGGGGCTAATCAGATTGTGAAGAATCATGTTGTGATGAGGGTCATAACATTAGAAGACATGATTTGAGGCCATCAATTTAACTCATATGTGATGAGATGGTTCAAATCATAAGGCTCAAGGGATGCTAGCTCAAGAAAAGTGAAGAAGCATGGTCACAAGTCCAAGAATAAAGGTATTAAAAAAGAACCTAGAAGGGCTCACTGGTTTTTAGACTTTGAGAGAAGGAGCCAAAAGTGAGAAATCAAGAAGGAATTAGACTTTAGGTTATTATAGTGTTTAGATAGGTTCTTGATGACCATAGTAGCATATTGGAACTCAATGGAGTAGCATGATTGCTCAGATTTGGAGTTTGAGATTCCAAGTGTCAGTTGGAGCAAAAGGTTGAAGGAAAGGTGCAAAATGAGTTGTAGGTTGGGATGTGACAAATGCGATGACATGGTGATTTGGAGTTTGAGATTCCAAGTGTTAGTTGGAGCAAAAGGTTGAAGCAAAGGTGCAAAATGAGTTGGAGGTTGGGAGGTGACAAATGAGATGACTTGGTGTGTTTGGATAGGCTCAAGAAACATTTGTTCAAGTCATAGAAGTGCCCAAGAGAAGAGCCAAGTGAAGCCGATGAAGTTTTATCAAGACTATACAATGGTCTCGCTATTGAGTGTGCACCGGATCAGGTTCGGTGGTGCACCAGACCAAAGATGGACATAGCCTGTTTGGGGCATAGAGGGCTTTGACACGCGAGATCAAGTCCAGTGGTGCACCAAACTAAGTATGTAGAGAGGCTATTTTCAAGACTTAAGCAAATGGTGCACGAGAGCCGAGTCCGGTGTGCATCAGATCAATAGTATACCCACTGGTTGGGAGGTGTAACACCCGGTTTTAAAGGACAAAGCCGGGTGCATCTCATACATGCGCCAAGAAGACAACATATATAATAACAGAGTGTATAGAGATAAATGTCATAAAACATCAGAGTACTTATTACATAGCGGAAGTCTTATTACAAAATAAAATAATAAAGATAAAACGAACTAAGGATCGTCGGCGCCAATGTCGACTGAGAAACGCCACCTAGATCAGATCGAACTCCTCAGTGTTAGGCGGCTCCTCTTCGACCACCTGTTCTTCTCCTGTGGGGGGGTGTGAGACAGCAAGAGTGAGCTCACATACGTTCATAGCTCAACAAGTCGTGGAGAATAATGTGGCATGAACTCACCAAAGGTGGGAGTTCATGTAGTGTAAGGCTGATCAATAAAATAAAGGCTGAGGCTGAGCATTGCTTTTATAAGTTGGTCAAAATTTTATTAGCAATTACTAAGTGTAACTAAATACCAAACCTTAATAATAATAAAGAACAGCAATAGTAAAATAATCCCAAATGCGATGCAAATGTCAAATTAAACTTAAGTTCCATAATTAATCATGTGAGGGTCCGAGCCGCTCATGACCGTGAGCACGGCTAGTATACTAGTTTTACACTCTGCAGAGGTTGCGCATCTTTACCCACAAGCCGTGTATCCCATGTCGCCAGGGTTTGCAAGGCCCTTAGACACTACCGAGGTGAATGGCTAGGGATCCACTACGAGGCCTTTACAAAGTTCCACTAGCTTCCGAAAACCCGCTACAGTTTATAGGAAGATCCAGTGCAGGGTTCCTGGCTGACCGCCATCGCAGCAAAATCAACCAGGGACCTCCCTACACTGACCTCTCCCCTACTGCCCTTGCCCCTTTCGGGTAAGGTAGTCTTCCACTAGCTTTCCTAATTAGTCAGCCAAGGGCGTCCCATTAAACCCTTGTGGTAGCACTGTTTTCCCGGGTGGTCGCTCCATGTTCCCATTAATTTAATGATCTTAACATGAACAATAATAATAACAAGATAATAACAGAATAATCATGAATAATGAATCCCTATACCCAATCCACATAAAGCAATAGCAAGTACTACCCAAAAATATTCCAGGGGTGAACAAGGTATAGAGGTAATCAAAACTGGGGTACATAAAGGCTCCCATCAAAATTAACCTATGCAGATCATTAAAATTAATAAGAACATGGCTGGGAAAAGTAAGTGATCAAGGGCACAACTTGCCTGCAATGAGCTCCTGCTCAGCTACTTCTACTTGTTGAACCTCAGTGTCCACAGTGGCTTGCTCGTCTACTCGCATCAACACAATACATACATAGTATAGCCAAAATCAACATCACACCAAACAGATGAATGGAATATACAGTAAAAATCTACACATTAAAATGAAACCATAGGAACTGGAATCACTAAATTTGGAGTTATATAATTTAAGTTATGAATTTCCTAAGATTTAAGGTGATTATAATAGGATTAGATGATAAATTTATTTTCTAACAAAGTTCATGTCAAAACAGTGATTCTAAATGATAGAGAATAATATTACAAAATTTTAGAAATTGGAATTACTCAATTTGGAACTACAATGAATTTTCTATGCATTTTACAAGTTTCTAGATTTGTTTTTGTATTAAAAATGAATTTCTAATATTAATTTCTCTGTTTTTAATACTCTCTGGACTGGGCGTCATTTTCTGGAAAATGCAGGGGTCTGCGCGAATAAAATCCTAGACTCAGTGAACAGCGCACCAGGACGGCGGGTTGATTTTCTGTTTACCAGGGGGCTCTTTAGCAAAATGTCCACTGCGAAGGGGTATGGGCGAGTCTCGGCCGTTGGATTAGATCCGAACGGCCCAGATTAGATAAGCACGCTGCGAATCGGTAAGTAATCAGGGCCACTGGATTCTGATCCGACGGTCGGTGTTTAATGAAATCTAGATCGGATCCCCACCACCGGATCCAAGATCCACGGTTCCCAGACACGATCGCCCCCGATCTCACCCATGCCGTACGATTGAAATCTAACGGTCCGAATCCTATCTGATCGAATCGGTATGCGGCATCTAATCCGAGCCGCACACGCTGGATCCAACGGTCCTCGGTCGTCTCCCCAAATCGACGCTGTCGACGGCGGCGCCGCCCACCCTTCACGGCGCCCTCTCGCCGGAGAGATGGCAATCCGACGCCCAAGCGTGTTATTCTAAAAATCAAATGGTGCGCCACGCAGCCGAGGGGATGGCGAACGTGGTAGAGGGGTTATTACCGACAGTCTCGGCGCGCAGAGTGTCCGGCCACGGCGAAGGCGGATCCGCGGCGGAGAATCGAAGTCCGATGAGCAATTGCGCCACGCCCAGTGGCCGTCTCCGCCCGCGAACGACGCGACACCCCTCCAATAGACTTGGAGACGCTCCAAGGCCGATCACCGGGGACCCGACGTCGACGACTACGCAATTTGGTCACGGCGGTGAGTTTGGCCCGAGAGAATCGCGACGGTGATTTGGTGGCTGGCGAGAGGTTGAGGATAAAGGTGAGGAAGGGGATAAGGGACGACGGCGCTCGGCTTTATACCCAGGAGGGCTCCGAATTGCGCCAGGCTCGGAGTCTTCATGGCGCCGCAAGCCCCGCCGAGCTCCCCGCGAAGTCGTTAGAGACGATTCTGTCGGGGTTGGTCCACAGAGCAGGGACACGAGCGGCGCGAGGCTGATGAGCGGGTCCCATTTAACAGGTTGTGCGGGCGCGCGGGATAAGAAGCTGACCCACGGGCCCCGGCTGCCAGCGGCATAGGGAAGGGGAGACGAGCGCGGAGGCAAAGCCTGCACGCGGGCCCGCGAACGCAGTGGCAGAGAAACCGTTGGCGCGGTGGAGGAGAGGCAGACAGGCGGGTCCCGCGATGTCAGTGACCGCGAACGCGCGTGAGCGCGCCTGCAGGAGAAGTTGGGCTGCGCGGGAGAAATTCAGAGGTGGGCCAAAATACGGGGTTCCGGCCCAGGTAAGGTTTTTATCTTTTTCTTTTTATTTTTCTTCCTATTTTCTTCATTTTCAAACTCAATTTGAATTACTTCAAACTTTTGTGGATCTTCATTTATAAACTCTATTTTTGCAATTAAAAATACTAAGCCTGAAGATATTTATTTATACATTTTATTTATATTTTCATATCTCTTCTCTTTTCCTTATTTTCAAAACCCTAATTTCAAATTTAGGGTTTAATCAAGCTTCAAATAATTATTACCTTATTATTTTTATCCTCATGGTTTTATTTAATGCACAACACATAAAACTCCAACAAATGCACTTTTTCTTTATTTTAGAATAATTGTTTTATTTAGTCACTCTCAATTACATAGGTGCTCTTTTTATGATGCAAATAAGACACACAAAATGAGGAGCTCTCTCTATTACTCTTGGTATACAACTTGAGTATTACAAATCCTACCCCCCTTAAAAATAATCTCGTCCTCGAGATTTAAGAAGATCTAGGGAAAAGGTGGGGAAAATCTATACGAAGTTCTTCTTCTCTTTCCCAAGTTGCCTCATCTTCACTGTGGTGACTCCATTGAACTTTGCACATCTTTATAACCTTACTCCTCGTAACTCGAGTCAAAGTATCTAGAATCTTGATGGGGTACTCAGCATAAGTCAAATCCTCTTGAACACTAAGGTCCTCCATTGGTAACTGTTCCTCAGGCACCCTGAGGCATTTCTTCAGCTGAGATACATGAAAGACATCATGAACATCAGCAAGATGATCCGGTAACTCCAATTGGTATGCAACTTCTCCCACTCGCTTTAAGATTAAGAAGGGTCCAATAAAGCGAGGGGACAACTTTCCTTTGACTTTGAACCTTCTCATACCCCGGAGTGGTGACACCTTCAAATAGACATAATCTCCCTCCTTAAACTCAAGCAGTCTTCTCCGGGTATCAGCATAACTTTTCTGCCTGGACTGTGCAGTTCTCAATTCTCCCTTATTTGCTGAACTTGTTCCTCTGCTTCTTGTATAATCTCAGGTCCAAACAACTGTCTTTCACCAGTTTGATTCCAATACAAGGGAGTCCTGCACTTTCTGCCATACAAAGCCTCAAACGGTGACATCTTCAAACTGGCCTGATAGCTATTATTATATGAGAACTCCGCATACGGTAGACTCTTATCCCAACTTCCACCATGCTTAAGAGCACAAGCCCTTAACATATCTTCCAGTACTTGGTTAGTCCTCTCAGTCTGCCCATCAGTCTGGGGATGGTAAGCCGAACTAAAATTCAATCTCGTATCCAATGACTCGTGCAACTTCTTCCAATATCGAGAGGTAAACTGTGATCCCCGGTCTGACACAATCTTCTTTGGTACACCATGTAGGCAGACAATCCGTGCCATGTACAACTCTGCCAACTTAGCTCCTGAATAAGTGGTCTTCACTGGAATAAAGTGGGCTACCTTGGTTAGCCTGTCCACAATCACCCATATAGAATCATATCCAGCAGACGTACGGGGTAATCCAACAATGAAGTCCATGCCAATCTCTTCCCATTTCCACTCAGGTATCTTCAGTGGATGCAGTAGTCCGGCTGGCCTCTGGTGTTCAGCTTTAACTCTTTGACACACATCGCACATAGCCACATGTGCAGCCACATCTCTCTTTAGACCATACCACCAATACTTTTGCTTCAAATCCTGATACATCTTAGTGCTCCCAGGATGAATAGAATAAACTGAATCATGTGCCTCCTTCAATATGGTTTGCCGAAGACTATCAATATCGGGAACACAGATCCGATTCTTGAACCATATCGTGCCTTGCTCATCCTCTGTGAATTCCGGGCCTCTACCCTCTGTTATCAGATCCTTGATCTCCTGGATTTTAGCATCACCAATCTGACCTTTACGAATTTCTTGTTCCAAGGTAGGTTCCAATTCTATGGTAACTCCTTCCGTATGTGTTGCAATCCCCAGGTTGAGTCTCTCAAAATCCTTTGCTAATTCATCCGGTAGCTGGACAACGAAAGCGGAGTGAATATGCTCCTTCCGACTCAAGGCATCTGCAACCAAATTCGCCTTGCCTGGGTGATAGTGAATCTCCAAGTCATAATCCTTAATGAGCTCCAACCAACGGCGTTGCCTAAGATTGAGATCCTTCTGAGTGAATATATACTTCAAACTCTTATGATCCGTGTATACTTGGCACTTAGTTCCCATAATATAGTGTCTCCAAATCTTAAGTGCATGCACAACGGCAGCCAGCTCTAAGTCATGGGTGGGGTAGTTCAATTCATGCTTCCTCAACTGACGAGATGCATAGGCAATCACATGACCATCTTGCATAAGCACACATCCAAGTCCTTGGCCACATGCATCACAATAGATATCAAATCCTTTCTGTAGGTCTGGCATAACCAATACCGGTGGCGACATTAGTCTCTCCTTCAACTGATCAAAGCTTTCTTGACACTTCTCATCCCACTTAAATTCTTTTCCTTTCTCCAAAAGCGAGGTCATAGGCTTGGCAAACTTAGAGAATCCTTCAATAAATCTCCGATAATATCCTGCGAGTCCCAAGAAACTCTGAATCTCAGTAACTGTAGTGGGCACTCTCCACTCCATAATCTCCTTGACCTTAGCAGGATCCACTGCTATTCCTCCATTAGAAATAATATGACCAAGGAATGGCACCTTGTCAATCCAAAACTCGCACTTGCTGAACTTAGCGTAGAGTTGATTATCTCGTAACTTCTGTAGCACCAACCTTAGATGTTGTTCATGATCACTTTCATTCTTAGAATAGATAAGAATATCGTCGATGAATACCACGACGAATCTGTCCAAATACTCCATAAACACCTTATTCATCAAATTCATGAAGTAAGCTGGTGCGTTGGTTAGTCCAAATGACATAACAGTAAACTCATATAATCCATATCGAGTTGAGAAAGCCGTCTTGGGAATATCCGATGGTCTAATCCTCATCTGATGGTAACCGGATCGGAGATCAATCTTCGAGAATACTCTAGCACCTCGCATCTGATCAAATAAATCCTCAATACGGGGCAACGGATACTTGTTCTTCACCGTAACATCATTTAGAGATCTATAATCCACACACATCTGTTGCGATCCATCCTTCTTCTGCACAAATAACACCGGTGCTCCCCAAGGTGAGGAACTTGGACTAATGTAACCAGCCTCTTGTAACTCCGTCAACTGCTTCTTTAGTTCCTTCAACTCCTCTACGGACATTCTATATGGCCGTTTAGAAATAGGGGCGGTTCCAGGCAAGAGATCAATAACAAACTCAACTTCTCTATCAGGTGGCATCCCTGGTAACTCCTCTGGAAAGACATCTGGAAAATCTCTAACCACCCGGATGTTGTCACCAACAAACTCCTCAGGCATAAAGAACATTGCACGCATGGATGAGGAGGTTACTGCAATATTAACTTGAAATCTTTCTCCTTTAGTGGTAGTGAGTTCTATGGTACCTCTACCACATGCTATAACGGCCTTTGCCTTTCTTAGCCATGACATACCAAGGATCAGATCTATACTGCTTGACTCTAATATTATAGCAGTAGCTCCAAATTCTCTACCCATAATGGTTAATGTCAATCTACGTGTCATTTGATTCGCCTCAACAGGCCCTTTAGGTGTAATTACTATCAGGGGTTTTCTCATATTTAGCAGTGGTATTTCATTTGTGTTGGCATATCTAGCAGACATGAATGAATGTGTAGCACCAGAATCAAACAATATTGTTGCAGGAATTGTATTAACATAAAACATACCAATTACGAGGTCCCCACCATCAGGAGTATCATCAACGCTGACTTGATTCACCCTGGCTATAGAATATCCCTTGCCAGGGGTCTGTTGCTTGTTCTGAGCTGGAGTAGTGGCAATCCTCTGTGGGCAGACATTTGCATAATGACCAATCTTCCCACACTTGAAACATTGAGTGCCCGGACTCTGTCCTGCAAACTTCGTCGGGGTGCCAGTAGGAGTAGCCTGTCGAGGAGGTGGAGTCCTCAGTGGTGATTGCTGAACTGGGCGTGGTCCTCCTGGTCGGGTCGGTGTACCCTGTGGTGAACTGTATCGAGGACGAACACTGCTGCTACCCTGTCCTTGTGAGATAGCCTTCCTCTTCAAATCACCCAGTTGAACACGCTTGTGTTCAATAGCAAGAGCCTTATCCAACAGTCTCTGAAATGATGGAAATGTGTGTGCCACTAGAGCATACTGCAGTGGTCCATTAAGTCCTTCAATGAAATGCTCCTGCTTCCTCTCGTCTTCAGCAACTTCTTCAGGGGCATATCTGGATAGCTGAATAAACTTGTCGCGGTACTCGCTGACTGACATACTTCCTTGCTTCAGCGACAGAAACTCCTTCTTCTTGATCTTTATCATCCCAGCTGGAATATGGTAGTTCCTGAACTGCGTACTGAACTCTGCCCAAGTAATAGTATCCGCAGCATCATGGGCAGCAGTATAAGAATCCCACCAGTCAGCAGCAGGACCAATCAGACGTCCAGAAGCATATAAAACCTTCTCCCGGTCAGTGCATTGTGCAATGTCGAGCATCTTCTCAATTGCTTTCAGCCAATCGTCTGCATCAAGTGGATCTGGCGAGCTGGCGAAGGTTGGTGGCTTATGGCTCATAAACTCCCGGTGCTTATCACGAGGTGGAACTGGTGGTGGCGGTGGAGGCAGTGGCACTTGTTGCTGTTGTTGCTGTTGTTGAAGTTGTTGCTGCAGCTGTTGTTGTTGCGCCCTCCTTTCTTGGCGTATCTCATCTCTCTCTTGGCGCAACTCCTGGCGTATGTCTTCTCTTTCCTGACGCATCTCTTGGCGTTCTTGCTGCATCTGGGCACGCATATCAGCCATAGTGTCCGCCATTTGCTGCATCACCGCCATCTGAGCAGCAACCAGTGGGTCGACTCCGCCTGGTGGAGGATTAGGAGGATTCATCTCTGCTGGCTGTGGCTGAGGTTGTCTGTATATTCTCCGAGTGTGTCGGTTAGGAGGCAAATCAATTCCACCACCCCTCCTGGTATTGACCATCTGAGTTAGATACATATGGTAAGAAAGAGCAGTAGACAAGGCAGTAATTACAATCATGTTACTTTGGGGGATTTATTAGCTAAGCAGTTTAATATTTCACCTACTATAGCTAATTCAATACCTTATGTTGGTACATGCTAAGATGTCCATCTATAATAATTCAATCAATCAAAGAAGCAAATCAGACATTTAGCATCAGCACAATCAACCAACATTTTTTTTAAGAAAATAGTTTTAACTTTTGTTTTGGGTTCCCTAACTCTTAAGAATGTCATAGGGGTAGGGATTCCAAGGTTTGAAATCCATCTTGTCTCAGAGTAGAAAAGGTAAGAATGATCAGAGTAGAACAGTAGAAGGTGAGACAGGATCAAGATAAGTGTAGAAAGAATCAGAGTAAGCTGAGTGTAGAATGAATCAGAATGAGATAAGTAGGTAAGGGTTTGTCCAGTCTATCTAGGTTTCGTCCTACAGTCAACATTTCCTCTGATACCACTTCTGTAACACCCGGTTTTAAAGGACAAAGCCGGGTGCATCTCATACATGCGCCAAGAAGACAACATATATAATAACAGAGTGTATAGAGATAAATGTCATAAAACATTAGAGTACTTATTACATAGCGGAAGTCTTATTACAAAATAAAATAATAAAGATAAAACGAACTAAGGATCGTCGGCGCCAATGTCGACTGAGAAACGCCACCTAGATCAGATCGAACTCCTCAGTGTTAGGCGGCTCCTCTTCGACCACCTGTTCTTCTCCTGTGGGGGGGTGTGAGACTGCAAGAGTGAGCTCACATACGTTCATAGCTCAACAAGTCGTGGGGAATAATGTGGCATGAACTCACCAAAGGTGGGAGTTCATGTAGTGTAAGGCTGATCAATAAAATAAAGGCTGAGGCTGAGCATTGCTTTTATAAGTTGGTCAAAATTTTATTAGCAATTACTAAGTGTAAGTAAATACCAAACCTTAATAATAATAAAGAACAGTAATAGTAAAATAATCCCAAATGCGATGCAAATGTCAAATTAAACTTAAGTTCCATAATTAATCATGTGAGGGTCCGAGCCGCTCATGACCGTGAGCACGGCTAGTATACTAGTTTTACACTCTGCAGAGGTTGCGCATCTTTACCCACAAGCCGTGTATCCCATGTCGCCAGGGTTTGCAAGGCCCTTAGACACTACCGAGGTGAATGGCTAGGGATCCACTACGAGGCCTTTACAAAGTTCCACTAGCTTCCGAAAACCCGCTACAGTTTATAGGAAGATCCAGTGCAGGGTTCCTGGCTGACCGCCATCGTAGCAAAATCAACCAGGGACCTCCCTACACTGACCTCTCCCCTACTGCCCTTGCCCCTTTCGGGTAAGGTAGTCTTCCACTAGCTTTCCTAATTAGTCAGCCAAGGGCGTCCCATTAAACCCTTGTGGTAGCACTGTTTTCCCGGGTGGTCGCTCCATGTTCCCATTAATTTAATGATCTTAACATGAACAATAATAATAACAAGATAATAACAGAATAATCATGAATAATGAATCCCTATACCCAATCCACATAAAGCAATAGCAAGTACTACCCAAAAATATTCCAGGGGTGAACAAGGTATAGAGGTAATCAAAACTGGGGTACATAAAGGCTCCCATCAAAATTAACCTACGCAGATCATTAAAATTAATAAGAACATGGCTGGGAAAAGTAAGTGATCAAGGGCACAACTTGCCTGCAATGAGCTCCTGCTCAGCTACTTCTACTTGTTGAACCTCAGTTTCCACAGTGGCTTGCTCGTCTACTCGCATCAACACAATACATACATAGTATAGCCAAAATCAACATCACACCAAACAGATGAATGAAATATACAGTAAAAATCTACACATTAAAATGAAACCATAGGAACTGGAATCACTAAATTTGGAGTTATATAATTTAAGTTATGAATTTCCTAAGATTTAAGGTGATTATAATAGGATTAG
Organism: Zea luxurians; assembly: GCA_029449295.1. Taxonomy (NCBI): domain Eukaryota; kingdom Viridiplantae; phylum Streptophyta; class Magnoliopsida; order Poales; family Poaceae; genus Zea; species Zea luxurians. Next base: position 71,496,133 of record JAOPSE010000016.1, on the reverse strand, counting down.
ATGATAAATTTATTTTCTAACAAAGTTCATGTCAAAACAGTGATTCTAAATGATAGAGAATAATATTTCAAAATTTTAGAAATTGGAATGACTCAATTTGGAACTACAATGAATTTTCTATGCATTTTACAAGTTTCTAGATTTGTTTTTGTATTAAAAATGAATTTCTAATATTAATTTCTCTGTTTTTAATACTCTCTGGACTGGGCGTCATTTTCTGGAAAATGCAGGGGTCTGCGCGAATAAAATCCTAGACTCAGTGAACAGCGCACCAGGACGGCGGGTTGATTTTCTGTTTACCAAGGGGCTCTTTAGCAAAATGTCCACTGCGAAGGGGTATGGGCGAGTCTCGGCCGTTGGATTAGATCCGAACGGCCCAGATTAGATAAGCACGCTGCGAATCGGTAAGTAATCAGGGCCACTGGATTCCGATCCGACGGTCGGTGTTTAATGAAATCTAGATCGGATCCCCACCACCGGATCCAAGATCCACGGTTCCCAGACACGATCGCCCCCGATCTCACCCATGCCGTACGATTGAAATCTAACGGTCCGAATCCTATCTGATCGAATCGGTATGCGGCATCTAATCCGAGCCGCACACGCTGGATCCAACGGTCCTCGGTCGTCTCCCCAAATCGACGCTGTCGACGGCGGCGCCGCCCACCCTTCACGGCGCCCTCTCGCCGGAGAGATGGCAATCCGACGCCCAAGCGTGTTATTCTAAAAATCAAATGGTGCGCCACGCAGCCGAGGGGATGGCGAACGTGGTAGAGGGGTTATTACCGACAGTCTCGGCGCGCAGAGTGTCCGGCCACGGCGAAGGCGGATCCGCGGCGGAGAATCGAAGTCCGATGAGCAATTGCGCCACGCCCAGTGGCCGTCTCCGCCCGCGAACGACGCGACACCCCTCCAATAGACTTGGAGACGCTCCAAGGCCGATCACCGGGGACCCGACGTCGACGACTACGCAATTTGGTCACGGCGGTGAGTTTGGCCCGAGAGAATCGCGACGGTGATTTGGTGGCTGGCGAGAGGTTGAGGATAAAGGTGAGGAAGGGGATAAGGGACGACGGCGCTCGGCTTTATACCCAGGAGGGCTCCGAATTGCGCCAGGCTCGGAGTCTTCATGGCGCCGCAAGCCCCGCCGAGCTCCCCGCGAAGTCGTTAGAGACGATTCTGTCGGGGTTGGTCCACAGAGCAGGGACACGAGCGGCGCGAGGCTGATGAGCGGGTCCCATTTAACAGGTTGTGCGGGCGCGCGGGATAAGAAGCTGACCCACGGGCCCCGGCTGCCAGCGGCATAGGGAAGGGGAGACGAGCGCGGAGGCAAAGCCTGCACGCGGGCCCGCGAACGCAGTGGCAGAGAAACCGTTGGCGCGGTGGAGGAGAGGCAGACAGGCGGGTCCCGCGATGTCAGTGACCGCGAACGCGCGTGAGCGCGCCTGCAGGAGAAGTTGGGCTGCGCGGGAGAAATTCAGAGGTGGGCCAAAATACGGGGTTCCGGCCCAGGTAAGGTTTTTATCTTTTTCTTTTTATTTTTCTTCCTATTTTCTTCATTTTCAAACTCAATTTGAATTACTTCAAACTTTTGTGGATCTTCATTTATAAACTCTATTTTTGCAATTAAAAATACTAAGCCTGAAGATATTTATTTATACATTTTATTTATATTTTCATATCTCTTCTCTTTTCCTTATTTTCAAAACCCTAATTTCAAATTTAGGGTTTAATCAAGCTTCAAATAATTATTACCTTATTATTTTTATCCTCATGGTTTTATTTAATGCACAACACATAAAACTCCAACAAATGCACTTTTTCTTTATTTTAGAATAATTGTTTTATTTAGTCACTCTCAATTACATAGGTGCTCTTTTTATGATGCAAATAAGACACACAAAATGAGGAGCTCTCTCTATTACTCTTGGTATACAACTTGAGTATTACAGGAGGATTGGTCCAACGGTAGGATGACGTGGCGCTGATGTGGCATGGTCTGGTGGGGCACCGGACGGTCCAGTGAGTGCTATAGGCTAGCATCTTTTTAGAATGGTCATTGATCTGGCAGGCATAGTTAGAGGTCCAGTGTGCACCAGACCTACAACAGTTGTTGGTCTGATGCGACCAAAAAGTGTTGAAATTGGGCAACAACTATTTTGACATCGGGGCTATATATACCACCTCTCCATGCCTCCAAAGCAAGCAAGCTAGTGTTTAGAAGTATATAGACTCATTCCTAGCAAGCTAATAGTGCCTCTAACCTCTCTCTAAGTGCGAGATTATGTGCTAGATAGCAAATATATAGCTAGAGAATTGATCTTTGAGCATATGTGATGCTTGTAGAAGCTAGAGAGAGAGCTTAGAAGAGCAAATCAACCTTGAGCAAAGTTGTCGTGCTTTGACCATTGGCTTTTAGGCATTCGCTAGAGAGCTTCTATGGTGTGGAAAGCCTCTGGTTTGTCATAAATCAACCAAGTGATACTAACAGACTTAGTTTATCACAAGAGGTGACAAACTTGAGCAAGAGGAGCAAGTTGAAAACACTCCAAGCCGGTTGGCTACCTCAACAATGTGGAGTAGGTAAGCGTTTGAGGTTTGGCCAAACAATGGGATAAATTATGTGTCTTATCCCTTTTCTTATTTACATTACTTGCTCTTCTTATTGTATATTTGGTTTAAGTGTTTGTGAAGGGCAGGTATTTATTGGACTAAGACATTAATCCACTGCTATCGATCAAATCAAGTAAGTTGAGTTCAATAGAGTTAAAGTTTTATCTTGATAAGAGTTCAAGAATAGTTTCCGCTTGCACCACATCCCTAATGTTGTGATGAAGCTGAAGAAGGAGTTTCTATCTCTCATGCACGGTAGTATGTCAGTAATTAAACATCATGATCGGTTAACACAACTTTCCCGTCACACACCCAAAGAGGTGGATACATATGAGAAACGCCAAGAACGTTTTTTGGATGGCTTGATTGGACCCTTGAACTACCAGCTCTAGAGCCATAGCTTCTTGGACTTTCAAACTTAAGTTAACAAGGCTATAGGCCTAGAGAATAAGAGAAAGGAACTAAATGATCATAAGAGGAAGTTCTAGTCCCATGAACAATCTAGCAGTAATGCTCACCCCCACCATAACAATGCAAGAATAAGAGAAAGGAACTAAATGATCATAAGAAGTTCTAGTCCCACAAACAATCTAGTACTAATGCTCACCCTCGTCATAATAATGCATAGGAATCACAGTCTCACTCTAGGAATCAGAGTGAAAATAGTGAAGATTAGGCTCAACGCTCAGGTCAACAAACCTAGAGGTTTCGTCAGCAAGGGTAGCAGAATGGAAATTATCAACTAAACCGCCAAGGCAATAGTATGAACACAATGACACGTGCAAACAACCAGGTTTCTCTATGTAATCTAATGGATGCTTTAAGTGTGGAGAAGTTGAGCACTATATAAGTAACTTCCCAAAGCGCAACCAATGGACTCCATAGAAGAGCAATGGTCTGAGAGCTAGTCTTCAAAGTACACCTGCTCGCGACAATACGTAGGGAAACAAGGGCCAACAAATTAGAGTCTTGGCAGAGTCAACCATGTGAATGTCGAAACAGCCCAAGAGGACACATGTGTAGTGCTTAGTATGTATCTTATCAACTGTACACCTGCATCAGTACTATTTGATTCTTGAGCATCAGATTCTTTGATAACTAAATTATTTTTAAAAACATAATATTCCATAACAACCCATGTAGAAGACACTACTAGTTAGTCCACTAGGAGGCGAAATGAAAGCCACAAACATATGTCCGCAAGTTAATCTAAGATCATAGGAATATAATTCCTAGCTAATCTAGTAATCTTAAGATCTAGTGACATTAATGTGATACTTAGATTGGACTGGTTAGCAATGTATGATGGAATGATTATGTGTGCTAAAAGGTCAGTGGTATTAACAAGTCTACATGGGAAAAGATTGAAGTTAGAATTAACACAACATCAGATACACATGGCACTGTGAACTAGATTTAGGAAACCCCTTTGGAAGATATCAAAGTGGTTTGCGAGTATCCAAATGTATTCTAGAAGAATTACTTGGCATGTCGCCTGATTGAGATATCGAGTTCTCTACTGAACTATTACCCGACACTACACCCATTTCTAAAAGGCCATATAGGATGAATATTAAGGATTTGGGTGAATTAAAGAAACAGATAGAGGAGATATTAGGAAAATGTTTTATCCGACCTAGCTCATCACCTTGGGGAGCCCGTGTTCTTTTTGTGAATAAGAAGGATGACACCAAGAGAATGTGTATTTACTATAGAGATATAAATGACATAACTATTAAGAATAAGTATCCACTACCCCGGATCAAAGATCTGTTTAACCAAATGAGAGGTGCAAAGGTTTTCTCGAAGATAGATCTAAGATCTAGATATCATCAGTTGAATATTCGACACGAAAATATTCCTAAGACAACCTTTACTTCAAGATTTGGTTTATATGAGTTCTTAGTAATGTCATTTGGATTAACCAACGCTCTTGCATACTTTATATTCTTGATGAATAATGCATTCATGGAGTACCTCGACAAGTTTGTGGTAGTGTTTATTGATGACATTTTGTTATATTCTCAAAATGAAGAACACTAAGAACACTTAATTCTAGTGCTACAGAAGCTTCATGATTACCAACAATATGCGAAGGTTTCTAAGTGTGACTTTTGGTTGAAGGATGTTTCTTTCCTTAGGCAAATTATCACCAATGAATGAATAATGGTAGATCCAAGCAAAGTTCATGATGTGCTGAATCAAAATCCACTAAGGAATGTATCTGAGATTAGAAGTTTTTTGGGTTTGGCTGGATACTACGAAAGTTTTGTCGAAGGATTCTCCAAGATAATGAAACCCCTTACTTCGCTTCTTGAGAAGGGAAAGAGTTCAAGTGTGATGATGCATGTCAACTTTGTTTTGAGGAACTAAAGAAGAGTCTAACCACTGCACTAGTGTTAATAATGCTTGAAATACATAAAGGATTTGATGTCTATTGCGACGCATCACATCTCGGTCTGAGATATGTATTAATGTAAGAAGGCAAGGTCATAACATATGCTTTAAGGCAACTAAGGAAGCATGAAAAAAATTATCCTACTCATGATTTGGAATTAGCTATTGTAGTGCACGCATTAAAGATTTGGAGACACTACATGATTAGAAATAATTGTAGAATCTTCATTGATCTTAAGACCTTGAAATATATATTCATGCAAAAAATATTTAATCTAAGGCAACGCGAATGGCTCGATTTAATTAAGGATTATGACTTGGATATACAATATCACCCCGATTAGGGATGGCAATAGGTACATACCCATCGTGTAGTTCCATTCCAAACATGTACCCATCAAAAAATTTCTACCCATAAGGTTACCCATATACACTCGCGGGAATATAATCTTACCCATACCCACGCGGGTAATTTTACCCATCGGGTAACTCATACCCGCTAGGAAAGTCTTAAATTCTAATGTATTGATCACTCAAAATATCAAATAAACACAGAAAAAAGTTCAACTTCATATATAACAAACCATATTATTACATAACTTGTTAGTTAAATAAATGATAGTTAGAGAAAGTTTGTCTATTAGTTAAGATGAGATGTATTAGATGGTTATAGTGGTATGATGTGGGTATATTTTACCCATGGATACATGGGTATGGGTAGTACCAACCCGTACATGTACCTATCTACCCAACAGGTAGAGGTTCTTGCCCATTAACATACTCGCGGGTAAATAAATCATCCCATACCTGCCTTCGTATCGGGTAAAACCCGTCAGATATTCAGGCTTCGAATACCCATTGCCATCTCTAACTCCGGTAAAACGAATGTTGTGACAGACGCTTTAAGTTGAAAGAGTTAAGTGAACACAATCATTGACATTTAATCGCAAAAGATATGTTGGAAAATGGAACACCTCAACCTCGGAATGGTCGCTCATACATAAGCGGAAGCAATAGAAGTTAAATCAACCTTAGAACAAGAAATCCATAAAGGTCAAGAGTCAGATGCTAAGATAAGGAAATCAAAACATAGATTAGTTTAGGAAAAGCCCTAGAGTTTTTGGAGGATGAACAAGGAATTGTTTGGTTGAGGAAAAGAATATGTGTGCTCGAGATTGACCATCTACTTCAACTTATTTTAAAGAATGCACACAATTCAACTTATTCTATACAGCATATGAGTACTAAGATGTACCAAGACGTAAAAGAGAAATACCAGTGGCATGGATTGAAAAGAGATGTTGCCACTCATGTTGCATTATGTGATGTATGTCAAAGAGTGAAAGCGGAACATCAGAGGCTAGTAGGTTTGCTACAACTTTAAAAAGTGCTTGAATGGAAGTACGAATAAATAAGTATGGATTTCACCATCAGATTACCACGTACTTGAGATGGCTATGATTCTATATGGGTCATTATGGATAGGCTAACTAAAGATGCACATTTTTACATGAGTCAAGACCACCTATTCAAGAGCCAAGTTGGCAGAATTGTACATGGCAAGGATTGTGTGTTTACATGATGTTTTGATAAAGGTTTGTATCGGATCGAGGAACTCAGTTTACCCCATGTTTTTGGCAAAAACTACATGAAGCAATGGGTACCAGACTTAACTTTAGCTCTTCTTATCATCCACAAACAAATGGTCAAACAGAAATAATGACTCAGATTCTTGATGATATGCTTAGGGCCTGTGCTTTGAAACATGGTGGAAGTTAGGACAAGAGTTTGCCTTACGTAGAATTCTGTTATAATACCAGTTATCAGGCTAGTCTCATAATGCCCCATTTGAAGCTCTATATGGAAGGAAGTGTAGAACACATTTATATTAGAGTCAGATGGGAGAAAGCCAAATGTTTGGACCAGATATTCTTAAAGAAGCCGAAAGGCAAGTTAATCATTAGACAATCTTAGAACAACGCAATTCAAACAAAAGAGTTATGCCGAAGAAAGGAATTGACCTTTGAAGTTACAGATTATGTGTATCTCAAGGTATCTCCTATCATAGGAATGTGAAGGTTTAAAGTTAAAAAAGTAATCTTCTAGATATATTGGACCTTTTTCAAATCTTGGAGAGAAAAGGTAAAGTGGTACATCAGTTGGAACTATATGCTTGTTTATCAGACGTGCATGACGTGTTTCACATCTCACAGTTTAAGAAATGTTTAAGAGTACTAGAAGAACACCTATCGTTGGAAAGAGCTCGATATAAAGGAGGATTTGACATTTAGAATATCCGTGAGAATTTTAGAAACATCGTGTAGAGTTACTTAAAATAAAGTGATTAACATATGTAAAGTTCAATGAAGTCATCACCGTTCCAGCATTTTACCATTATACCCCGGCCCATACACCTCACCTGCACCGTCTCTCCGTCTCCGGTTTCAGCCCCACCTGGTCTCGGGGGTCGGGCCTATTTTACAGAGCGTGCATATAGTAGGCTGCACGTTTGCTCTGATAATTTACTAATCTCGCAATTAATCACCATATCCATAATTCTGTGTACAAAAGAAAAGAGAAATATTTGTTCTGATGCCATCCAGCTGTTGCAGACGATGTGTGGCCTACCTCTCCATCCACTGCAGTTTCAGCAATTTAAAATGATCTAGTTGAAATGCATTATTTTGTCCATTGATGAACAGAGCAGCAGGAATTGACCAGCCATCCGAACCAGATCTTTTTTTTCCCACCTTGTGCAACTTGTGCTGGGCTTTAACATGCAGTGAATTTTGTACAAATACTCACGACCTGGCCCTGAATATTTCGATGTCGATACCATTAACTAAAATAAATAGTTTTTCTTCGATGTAAATGTCCGTCAAATATTTAGTTACTGAATTTCTTTCTTCCTTTCTAGTGTGACTGTCCCATCTAATATTCTGAAGGTGACATGTCATTGTTGGGTTGAAAATCACAAGGGGAGAGAAGGAAAAAAGGCAGGGAATGGGAGGGGAAAGTACCTAAGCCAGCTAGGAAGCAAGCAGCTGGAGGCAGAGATGCCAACCGCAATGTCCTGTCATCTTTGCTCATGAGCAAATCGGTAACAAGCTCGATCGTGCTTCTCTCCACTGATCATTCTGCGATCTGATCCTAACTCGTTTCTCCGTTGATCCGATCCCTCGATTTCACGTACGTTTGCCCGCTCCATCCAGGTCAAGGTCGCCCATGGATGGAGATCACAGGAGGCAAGCCGCCGCCGCGGTCACCGTCACGCAGGCGGCGCGCGCGCAGGTCAGCCCGGCGCGGCGCCTGATCGCCTGGCTGAGGCTTCTCTTCCGTGAGTGCCGTCTCGTTTCTCTCGTCGGCTCAGTCTATCCAAGAAGAAACAGCCCAGCTAGACCGTGATCCATCTCGGCGGGCGCTCCGGTTCTGCAGGGGCGTTCGTTCATAGATACGGCAAGGTCGCGAGCTGGAACGCGGCGGGGCGCCCTGTCTTCGTCGTCCTCGTGGTCTTCTTCCTCCAGAGGAGCCTGCGCCGCCGGTACCTGTCATGGAAGGAGTCGTCGCGTCTTCCGCTGATGGCCACCGCCGCCGTCACCGTGCAGGCGACCGTCAGGGCGATGGCGGCGCAGCGCGAGCTCTCTGTCCGGAAGCAGACCAGAGCTGCCACACGCATCCAGGTACTAGCTTATTACAGTGATCAATCAACTGTAGCTGCACTGTACTATGTGGCTGCTGATACTAGTAATGGATTCTGAATTTTCATCGTGCCGGGTAAAAAAAAAGGCGCAATGGCGTGCGCACAGGGCGGTGTGGAGCTACCTGACGACGAAGAGAGCCGCCGTCATCTGCCAACGTGCTTGGAGGCAAAGCGTTGCACGCAAGGAGCTCAGGAAGCTCAGACTGGTGCAGCCCTCTCACATCTTGTACAGCTCATGGCGCCCGGTTTTCTTGTGTTCTCCGCTTGATATATGGCCATGGACGACAGTGTGTGCAGGAGAATCTGGAGAGGGAAATGCTGGAGGAGGTGTGCAGGCTGCGTGAGATGGTGGACGTGCTCCAGCAGGCTGTCAATGACGCCGAGACGAGGGCCGTCAACGAGAGGGAGGCGGCGAAGGATGCGATGGCGCAGTTGGAAGCAGCCTCGGCTGAGGACACTGAGAAGGTCAAGTCGCTGAGTGCCGAAGTTGACCGCCTCAAGGTCTCTCCTTCACACCAATTCCATCCAGAGATTGTGCAATGTGGAATCTGTGCACTCAAGATCATGGCTTGGGGGTGCAGGATTTGCTGGGAGCTGAAATGAGTGACACTTTTGCCGCCAAGAAGGCGCTTTCAGAAGCCGAACTGAGGAACGAGAAGCTGGCCAGGCTGCTTGGAGTTGAGGAAGTTAAGAACAAACGGCTTCAAGACACCCTGAAAAGGTAGTGTTATCCCGGGGTCAAAATCAGATAAGTTCACGATGGAAATTCTAGCGTTTTGAAATGGTTGTTCTGTTTCATAGGATGGAGGAGAAGGCTTCTAGTCTGGATGAGGAAAACAGAATGCTGCGACAGGCTGTGGCGTCAAACCCTGCTATTGTCAGGTCGCCATCGGGCAAAAACCATGAAGCACCTGGAATTCAGGTACGCCCAGTCACTGTACCATAAACTGACTTGTGATGCCATGACCAGCACTAACAAACCAAAGTTCATTTTAGTTAATGATGGATCACAGTTTCAGTTATCTAAAAAAGAAACAACTGATCATAGTTGTGTGCATTCACGTTGTCAGGCTCAGGCAGCTCCTGATAATGAGAAATCAAGGAATGGTACAGTGAAGCCCATAGCAGTGGATCGGGAGGCTAATGTCGATGTATGTACGATCCTATAACCATCGTCTTAAGGGTGTTTGGTTTCTAGGGACTAATGTTTAGTCACTTCATTTTATTCCATTTTAGTCTATAAATTGCTAAATATAAAAATTAAAATAGAGTTTAAGTTTCTATATTTGACAATTTTATAACTAAAATGGAATAAAATGTAGGGACTAAAAATTAGTCCCTAAAACCAAACACCCTCTTAGTCAAAAAGCTTCTTCTGCGGGCCGCTGACATGACATGATAATGGATTTTCTAACTAGGAGAAGGGCGCTGAACAGCCCAGCTCAAATGGCCAAGAAGCTGGGAAGCAACAGCAAGTATGGCATCGGCTCCGAACTTTTCAGCTCTAACCACCATTTCGCGCGCGGTTCATGCCACGCGATCTGAGCGTCTTTTTAAACATCTCGAAACGTTCAGGAGCTTCTGATCAAGTGTCTATCCGAAGACCTGGGTTTCTCGGTCGGCAGGCCTATCGCTGCGTACCTCATCTACAGGTGTCTGGTGCATTGGAGATCATTTGAAGAAGAGAGGAGCGTGGTCTTTGACCGGATTATCCAGAAGATTACTGCTGCGCTTGAGGTATCTAGCCGAGCAGTGGCAAGTAATACTTATGAGACAACGGATTTTATGTCAGTAAGAAATGAGAATTTGATTTTCTTTTTCTTTTTCTTTTTCCCGCCGCTGCCAGGCGCGAGACAACAACGATGCACTAGCATACTGGCTGTCCAATTCATGCGCGCTCCTGGTTCTTCTTCAAAGGACACTGAAAATCAACGGGGTAGCTGCCTTGGCTCGTCAGAGGCGAAGAGCGTCGTCACCTCTCAAGGTGCCACAGGTAAACCAATTCTGAAACCTGAGAATTCTGAAACCTGAGAGCTCTGAAACCTGATCTCGCAGCAGGAAAACCAAGATCCAGCTCCCGACGGACAGTTGATCTGTGGACTAGCCCAAGTCTACCAGGTTGAGGCCAAGTACCCAGCTATCGCGTTCAAGCAGCAGCTCACCGCACTGCTGGAGAAGGTCTATGGGATGATCCGGCACAACCTGAAGAAGGAACTGTCGCCGCTTCTCGGCCTGTGCATTCAGGTACGTAGTAGTGGCCCTGTTTGTTTCGGCTTCTGGCAGCTTCTGGCCACCAAAAGCTGCTACGAACTGCCAAACGCTCAGCTTTTCAGCCAGCTTCTACAAAATTTGTTGGGACAAAAACCATTCAAAATCAACATAAACACATAATCGGTTGAGTCATTGTAATAATAGGAATCTATCACTTTCTAGATCCTGAGCCTTATGAATAACTTTATCTTTCTATCCACGTAATCGTAATAATACTCAGATTCTTTCCACAGTCAAATTCTCTTCACAGCCAGATTTTTAGAAAAGCTGGTCAGAAAAAAGCTAAACCAAACAGGCCCACTAGTGTTCTGCCAGGATGCGGTTCTCAAACAAGTGTATTTGCCAAAAATAAATAAAAAAAAAGTCATGACCCAACAAGGGTTTCAATTTTCTCCTGCAGGCGCCACGCACATTCGTCGTCAGTCCCAGAGGATCGTGTTCCCAGGGAACAGATCTGGCGCAACAAGCCTCCATGGCGCATTGGCAGAGCATCATCAAGATCTTGACAAATTCTCTCGATGTTCTGAAATCAAATTACGTGCGTCGTCAGAATCTCAGAACTGCAGAAACATATACGCCTCTTTTCTCTCTCTCTCTTTATTAGAACGCGCCTGATTCCATCAGGGCTGGTCGCGTTGCAGGTGCCTCCGTTCCTGATCTGCAAGATGTTCACGCAAGTCTTCTCGTTTATCAATGTGCAGCTTTTCAACAGGTACTGTACCTACCTGCTTTATGAACATCACATAATACAGAAGCAGCGTTATGAACTCAAGTAGCCTTCGATTGTAGCCTTCTGCTGCGGCGTGAGTGCTGCTCGTTCAGTAACGGAGAGTACGTGAAGGCTGGGCTGGATGAGCTAGAGCATTGGTGCTTTTGGCTGACTGAAGAGGTGATGGCATCCTCAGACTGCTTCAACAGAGCTTCGGTTGATAAAAGAAGCTGCTTAACTTCAACTCCTTTCTCCTCCTCCTCCTCCTCCTCCTTCTTCGCGAAAGTCGCTGACAATGTAACTGTGAACAGTACGCAGGATCTGCATGGGACGAGCTGAAGCATATCAGGCAGGCAGTTACCCTCTTGATACTTGACGACAAGCATAGCCGGAGTCTCGCGGAGATCACAGACGACTTCTGCCCAGTGAGTTTTCTGGGAAAAAAATTTGCTGCAGACCGAAAAAGAGGATAGACCCCACCTGTAGATCCACCAAATAATGTTTTAGTTGTATTATTGGTCTATGGGTGGGTCTATACTCATTTTTATGAGGGACTGCAAACAGTCTGATTTACAGCTGGGCTGCAGCAAATTTTTTTCCGTTTTCTGAGCCTTGCCAGCTCCTGCACGCTTTTGTTGAAGTTTCGTGACCATTCTTGTCAAGTTAGTGACCGCATCGTCTATATATGGTGCCGATAGGTGCTGAGCATGCAGCAACTGTACCGGATCAGCACGATGTACTGCGACGACAAGTTTGGGACCCTGGGCATTCCATCAGAAGTGAGTGATGGATCCCAAGTCCCAACACATTCCTTCCTGCCAAGAACTTCCAGGATTCGTTCGGTTTCGAGGACTGAACTCTCTCTCTCTCTCGATAAACCGCAGGTCGTCTCCAGCATGCGGACCAAGATGATCGAGGGCTCGTCCAGCAGCCCGTCGGCGCACGACGACATCAACTCGTTCCTGCTAGACGATGACTTCAGGTTCTATTCTACCGACTCCTCTTCTTTTTCTTTTTATTCTTTGACCTGCCTGATGATATATACATTGGTCCTCATCAAGATTATATTGCCTTAATTTGTGACTGCAGCATACCGTTCTCCGTCGATGACTTCACGAAGCTGATAGTGCACGTCGACGTAGCGGACATGGACCTGCCACCGCTCATTCAGGAGAGCGGCGGCGGCGGCGGCGGCTCCAAAATGGGACATTGAGGAGTGACAATATGCACGCCTTTTTTTTTGTGTGTGTGTTGCGGTGATGTGCATAGTGCGTGTGACATATTTCTCTGAGACCAGGGTTTTGTTTTTTTCTTCGTCGACTGGTCTTCCATTTTTCTCCCATATGACTACTACCTGAGTGAGTAGTGCCTGTTTGGGTTTGCGCGTGTGTATGATTGTACAGAACTGAGCTGTGACATATAAGGTAAGGAAAGAAAGCCTGTGTGATTCAATTTTTTTTTATCAAAAGAGTGAGTGATGCTTGCAAGTCAAGCTTTCCTTTGCCAAGTGTGATCTCAGATTCTAACTGCTGTGACACCTGTACTTTTGTTGTTTTTTTTTTTTTTGAAAGAAGCCTGGCGCTGATGGCCTCCATTTAACTGTTGAGCATCTGTCACTCGCTCAATAGTTAATGGTCTAGAGAAACATTGTCGACCATCTGTGTCACTAGAATTGATGACTTGTTGTCTATCCTTATTGCCTCTGTTTCAACCCTGCCAGTGCGATTTGGATCTGGTCATGGCCGGCGCCATGCACAGTAATGTGGTCAATAACAAATATGCTAAACTACATACATATAACCTATACCATGTTCATCTAAGATAACATGTGAATAGAGTATTATAGATCGTTATCTCTAAAGTCTAAACATATAGCGCAGCGGAAGAAGACCATAACGATATAGTAGAAGTTGTCGTACGTCTGCACGTACCACCAACAACGATATGTTTACCCGTGCTTCTCATATTCGTAGCCGATCAATACCGCACCAATAGCAGTAGCGTCTCCAATCCCTAGAGAGACATCAATTAGGTTATGTGATGTCTCTCAACCATAGCATATGAGCTCTTTAGTGAACTTTTATCCTAATATTCATTATGTCAATTAAGTTTGTGGCAGAAAAATTATCTACTTGCCACTATATATTTGGATGTGGGTAGCAAATTTTTTGCCATGTCAGTGACTCATGTGTCAATGACACATGATTAAGAAGATTTCGTAAGGATGTCAAATAGTTAAAATGCCCCGTTTGTGGTCGGCTGTGAGAGATCATATAGTACACACATACTGATACTATTGTTAAGTCATTAGTATTGACTCCGGTTTGAAACTAATACTAATGCTAAGTCATTAGTACAGGTTCTAACTAAGAACCGGTATTAAAGAGTAAGCTTTAGTACCGGTATTAAAGTTATTTTTTTAGTTTTCTGCAAAGATATGTTATTGATAGAGAGTACATTAATAAATATATGTACATACAAATATATAATATAAGTTCTTTCCAATTGATATGTGTACATACAAAAATACAAGTTCTTTTCAATAGATATGAGCACATACAATTATTCAAATGTACACATAACTCCTTTGTAGAATATATAAATCTTAAGAGGATATTACGTATTTTTAGTAAAAAAAGTGACAATATCTAATGTCTAACGAGAATGAAAAAATATCTTTCAGTACCGGTTCTTATAAAAAATTGTACTAAAGATGTCTTTGTTTTTTGCACCATTTATTGGATCTTGAGTTCCAACCGGTACTAAAGAGTTAAACTTTAGTGCCAGTTTTATCAAAGAACCGGTACTAAAGATATTAGTACCGGTTCTTGGTTTAAACTAGTACTAAATAACTTAATATTAGTATCAGTTCTTGTCTTTAACTGGTACTAATAATATTTTAAATTGATACTGAAGTTAGTATTAATACCGATTTTAAAACAAATGTCCGTTCTCCGGCTGTGAAAAAAGAAAGGGAGAAAAAAAAAAGCATGCGATGCATTGATTGGTTCTGCTGCTGCCTGCAGCGTACAATAATGCGATTCAGTTGGTGTTATCTCTGCACGATGCGCAAGCGATTAGGTCTCACTTACTTTTGATCCAACACAACACTTGATCCAGATTGCAGAGCAGGCATCCATAGCTGCAGCGATGCAAATTGCAATCCTTTCATATTATTTTACCGTCCTCCTCGACTGAATTTCATATACTTTCATGTTTATATAGGAGCGAGTGAGTATGCATTATGCATGCATGGCTGTGAAAGTTTGTATGGATGCTGTGCGATCGGGGGGGGGGGGGGGGGGGGGGGGGGAAACAAACATGGTTTTCTAACTAGCAATCTGTAGTAGTGCATTCTGAGGCCGGCCGGGTGCCATGCCTATGCTTCCTTGCTTTGCCGCTCCTCCGTCTCCATCTGAAACCAATGATCTGAGCATCTTGGATCTGCAGCTAGTAAAGTCCTATACGTCACTGTGATGGACTGCACAATTTGTTTGTCTGTGTGGGTGGGGGGAAGAGAGAGAGAGGCCACAACTAAGAGGAGTGGTAATGATGACACATAATCTGCTGAAAACAAAAGGCATCATGATCAATAGCAACCTGGAAGTAGCGGTAGGCAATCACTCACTGAGGAACCAGCTAGAACTGCCGATCGATTAAAGTGATGGGTTTAATTCGTCTCTCTCTCTCTCTCTCTCTCTCTCTCTCTCTCTCTCTCTCTGTGATTACCAATATTCGTCCGTTGTTTCTCGTTCTTCGTCATGCTGTCCTGATTGATGTTAGTGATTTGCTGTGAGGTTCAAGGCCGACCATTGCTAGCTCAGGGTTTGTCAGGCAGGCAAATGGACACCTGGCACATGAGCTTATTACCTCATGCATGTTCAGATCAAGGCCAGTGATCGGTCGTTTTCACCTATCTCTGCCTGTCTTGATTAAATCATGATGCTTACCAAATTAATGTGCTAAATTACCCGGCCGGGACCTCGCGGTGATGATGCTTCTTCACATGCAAGCATTTGTGGCTTTCAGCAGTGACCACTTGGTTAAATTAGCCGGTTTGTTTCTGGGTCCTTTTTAGTGTCAACGCGTGCACTTGGCAATCCTACTGATGATTAAGCGATGATCATGCCATATTTAAGACAACATTCTGCCCATAAATATATAACAAATGAGTCAGACAAATCAGTACTTTGTTTGAAAACACTACCACTCTTGAGTCTTGACTGTTTTGGAAAAAAAACATTGGATGCACATGTTGCTCATGGGCTATATATGCAAGGATAGTGAGCACTAGTGAGGTTCTCGGTAGGAAATATAATAGTACTGATGAGCACTATACGTGTCACCTGGAGAGGCCGGACGGTCCGGGCCACGGACAGTCCCACTCCTAGATGCGGACGGTTCACGATTAAATCAAATTAGACGGTTAAACTCCCCTTTTCTGTGTGTTTATCCATCTAACCCTGTAGATTCTATTGTGGAACGCCTAGAAATGGGTCTAGACCTCCCCTATATATATGAAGGGTACGACCGAATGTGCGCATCACCAATAGAACCAATCAATCTATTTGTCGAGAAAAAGATCCCCGCCCCCCTGAGGCCCATCGGATAGAGAGCGCACGAGATAAGGACCTCCGAACTACCATGGACCACCGATCAACAGGGAAGTAAGGGAACCGTCTCCCCTTGAAGCGCTCGGCCCCGAATGATCCCCTTGAAGCTGCACGTTATCCACAACACCGTACGTACAAGTACACGTACGTGTACACTGCACAGGGATGTAGTATATAGACTAGACATAGAATCGTTTCAAAAAAACGGGTTTGGGATCTTTTGGATTATCGGATTATTTCCTGAATCCTACGTTTTTTTCTATGTTTTTAAATTAATTCCTATAAAATTCATATACTGTGAAATACCTGCGTTCCAAAAAGCCCTATGTATGCGAGAACAAAAAAGGAGTGCAAATAGAAAATAAAACGAAAACATCTGTTACTGTCCTCGTCATGGTATATATTTTACAACTCCAAAAGCTCCAAAGTGCATAGATATGAAATTCACGTCAGCTCACCTGATGCAACACAACACCCGAAGAGAGCTTTTTTTGCCATTTTAAAATATGCTCAAAAGGCCTCCCAAGCTTTCATGCACAAACTTCACTCTCAATTCGTAGCTACCCAAATCCAAAATTACTGAAAAAGGGGATCATTCACAAGTAGTACTGTGCTGCCGACTAACCAGGATTAGCAGCTACAAGAAATACTCTTTTGTTGTATCTTCTGGTCTTTCTATCCATTTTCTCCGGGCCATTTTTCCATAAAAAAATTCAACTTTTTTTTTTTTTGCTTCGATGTTAGTTATACGTTAGAACCCGACGGCAACAGCGGTCGCCGGCGTCTGCGGCAACGAGATGCCGGCGTCGTCGTCGTCGCCAAAGAGCGACCCGATCACCATGAACTCCCCCTCCTCCTCGATATCGACGGCGGCGGCGTTCTCTTGGATCTGCCTCTGCCACTTCTCCCGGTACGAGTTGAGCTTCTCCAGCTTCAGCCCCTCGCGGAAGCTCTCGATGAACCTGTCCGCCTTCGTGTTCACGTCGGGGCTCGCGCAGTACGCAGGCGCCGGCGACGCTGTGATTGAAGGTGAGTCATCCTCGCCCTCTGACACCAGCGGAGGCGGCGGAGGTGGAGGTAGCGGTGGCGACGGCGGCGGGAGCGGGTAGTATGTGTAGTAGACGCGCCTCGGGTACAATGGCGGCTGATGTGTGGGCGCGTGCACGGGGGCGCGCGGCGGCCGTGTCCTGACTGGTGGTGGTGCTGCTGGTGCTGGAGGCGCAAGACGAGACGCAGGCGGTGGTGGTTTCTTAGTTCGGCGAGTGGGTGGAGGTGGGGGTGGCGGCTGCGGTGGCGCGACGGAGTGGATGCGGCGACTCTTACTGCCGCCCTTCTTGTTCCTGAAGAGGTTGGAGAAGATGGAGGACGGCGGTGGCCGGGGAGGGGGCGGTGGCGGAGGCGGAGGCGGGGCGTTGGTGGTGCGAGCAGTGGAGTCCGGGCTCGCTGACGCATCTGACGACGGCGACGAGTAGTGGCCATCGGAATGGTGGTGCTGATGGGGCCTCCTCTTGGCCTTCATGGTAATGCTCATGCGCTTCTTCTGGTAGAACGTAGCGATGGCGGATGCTAGATCTTTGGCGCCGCCCACGCTGCCGCTGCGCTTCTTTAAGCTGCGCGACACCGTCGAACGAGGCGGAAGCGGAAGAGGAGGCGGAGGCGGTGGCGTTCCAGGCGGGAACATGGACGGCGATGGCGGCGGCAACAGATTCCTCACCTCTTCCACTACTATCTCTTGCTCCTGTTCCTGTGGTCTCGGCAGTTTCTCGACGCTGTGCCGTCGTCGTCGAGGAAGCGCCGGCGGCGGAGGTGGTGGAGCAGCAGGCACCATCATCACCGGCAATTTCTGCTCCGGGACCATGTCCACCGCCACCGAGCTCCACCTCCTGCTGCTCCTCGACGGAGCCACCGGCGCTTCCTGCTCCGGTATTACATCCACTGAGTTCCACCTGATGATCCTTGCAGGCGCCACCGCTGCCTCCCGCTCCGTTATCACGTCCACCTCGTCGAGCCTCTGGACGCTCCTCCTCCGCCTCCGCGGCTCCCGAGGCTGCGAGGCCCGGCAGCGCTCGACGAAGGTGTCAACGGGGATGGTCTTGACCTCCGTCGTCGCCGTCCTCCCGTGAAGGTCGACGTCCCAGGTCCGCTCCGGGCGACGGGCCCGGTACAGGTCGGCGTCGTCGTAGAAGCGGCAGGCGGCCTCGGGGGCCCAGACGCCGTCGCTGTCGAGGCGCAGCGAGCTGCTGCTCTTCATCCGGCGGATCCCCCCCGAGGCGTGGGCGTGGTGGTTGGTGCGGGGCAGGGTGGCGTAGATGGCGGACATGGAGTCGTAGCCCTCCTCCTCCTCCTCCTCCTCCAAATCCGCCGAGGTCGTAGTCGCCGCCGTGGCGGGCGCCGAGGCCACCTCTCGATGACCGTCCTTGGGCGGCGTGGAAGTCGCGGCGGAAGAGGACTCCCCGTCGCCGCCGCTGCGGCCAAGGAGACCGCAGAGGATGGCGAGCAGCACGAGGCAGAGGTTGACGACGTCCCAGCCGCTCTTGAAGGTGATCCCGCCGCGGCGGTACCCTCCTTCTCCTCCTGCCCAGTGCATGCCGCCGCCGCGCCGCATCGCGGAGGGCAGGAAGGGCAGCAGGAGCAGCGCGAAGAGGAGCACGAGGACCCAGACCTTTGGCCCGCCGGCGCAAGCATTGTCGTCGGCGTAGTGCGCGGGCGCGCTAACGCTGGTGGTCGGCGCTCCATCATCCGTGGCGGCAGGAGGATTCGTCACCTGGGCGTCCATCGCAGCTCCTGCTCCTCCGCAGCTCTCTGTCTGTCGTTGGCTGGCTGCCCTGTTGTAGCTAGCTTCTTTGTTCTGTCTCCCTGACCTCACTGACACGGTGATATATATATATACCCGCGTACGTAAGGACAGACAGGCAGGTTTCGCTTTGCGGATGCTCTTCTCTGGGGGTGTTTGGTTACCCCAAACTAAATTTTAGCCCCTATCACATCGAATGTTTGAACCTCCGTTCCGGGTATTAAATGTAGTCGGATTATAAAACTAATTTGTCAGCCGAAGATTAAAAGACGAGACGAATCTAGTCCAGTTGGTTGGGTCTATATTTCATACTCCTATTTGAAAGTCAAACGCTTGATGTGACCCGGGCTAAACTTTAGCAGGGGCAACCAAACACCCCCAGTCTGATTGCTCGTCTAGGTTCCAAACGAAATGCCGCGTACGATAGGCTTTCCGCAAGCAAAAGCAATGTGGGATGCTGAATTTTTGACAGGTAGATGCCGCAACGGACCATTCGTCAGACTTGTGCGGGAGCTGGGAGCAGGCAGTGCCGTGTGAGCGCCTTGCACTTGCCGCTCCTCCGACCACATGTTGGCATGTTGGCGTAACGAAGGTCCTCCGATCGGCGAGCGTTTCGGTGCGGATCGGGAGGAGCTCCCGAGAACCGGCCAGCATCCAGGCAGGCCATGAAATGAAATGAACGGCAAAGGTAACCGAATTCGGCTGCCTTCCGCCGCATCCGCATGCACATTGTTCAGCATGAAATGAGCGTTTTGGAGCTTGCTGCCTAGGCTTGGCCTGATTGATCGAATGTTGACCAGCTGCAGATCCCAAAACCGCGGGCGTAAACCGAATCCCGTCCCGTCTGCAGCACGAAGCGCCCACCCCACAGCCCAGCCAGCGTTTTTTTTTTGTTTGGGTTGTTTCAACCGGCAGCATCAATCAATCAGGCCCTGGCGCCCTGCCTCATTTTTTTTTCCAGCCAGGCAGCCCTGCCCGGGTGCTCCGCTTGGCTCATCATCCACGCGACGACCAGATATGAACGAGAATGGACAGACCAACAGGAGTGCACACTACTTCACTCGACTGCTCTACTACACTACACGCACTCCGCCCTGCCGTGCCCTTTCTTTGCATGCCTCTCCTGATCTCCGGCCCAGTATCTGGGCATGTGGTGGTCATCCCTACTACTACTCGTTCAAAACGCTAGCTTCAGCAGGAAGCCCTGACAAGACTTGCTAAACAAAACAAAACAAAACAAAACAAAACAAAACAAGAAGAAAGCTTGCGGGGTATAGTAGTACCAAGCGCAGGAACAGGATTCCTCCTGAAAACGCTGCACGTCGCTCATTGCTGTGATAATCGCGCTGGAAGAGAGAATCCAGTCAACCGGGGGTGTAAGCCAACGACTGTTTTAATGTCCTTCCTGATGATAACTCGGATCGAAACCTAGGGGGGCCGTTGAGTATGCATCCGACCATCGTCTTTGTTTTCAGGTTCACAAATACTCCCCTAATACCTCTCTTCTCTTGTGCACATCATCGTAACTACACACAATAATTCAATGTGTATGTGTGTGTACAACTATCCGCGCTTGGAGAAGGTCGTACCACAGATTGATGCTAAGACACATTTAAGGATCCCGACACACAGCAAGCTATTATAGAGCCTAGCTATTGGGTTTGAGCCTCCAGATAATTCGATAGACTCGGGCCCTTTGGTCCCTAGAGCGCTCTAAAGGTCCAATGTTTTTTTCGCACTTATGGTGCCTGGATAGGGTCCTTAGTGCCTCAGGACACTTCAATTATAACTAGATATGTGTCCGTGTGTTGCTACAAAAACAAAAAGTAGTATAAAATATATATACAGAACGATAAACATCGCTATAATAGAAAAATCATCATATGAAATTATCACCATAACACCAATATTATAACATTATTATAAATACACCGACTCGAATAGACTGAACTGATGTCGAACAAACATAATTTTGTTCGTATATTGCTATGATTTCTATATATCATCTAGTTAGACCTCGTTTAAATGACATAGTCATTCCAAAAAAAAAAAGACGTCGGTCCTCCAGATTTTCGCAAATTACATAAACCGTGCTCCATGTTCATTTTCCAAACTAAAAGGATTAACCCAAAAGAAATCATTTCAATACATTCTCTCATACAGATAGACAAATATTTATCAATACATAGATGACATGTTTGATGTTTCCTTTCTTGACAAGAAAATGTCGATAGATGAGAAACTAAAAACAAAATGAGATGAAACACCGGACTACTTGAAAGAATGCAAGGAAAACAACAAGACAAAATGCTAAGAAGCTCAATTGCAACCTCATAGGAACCAAAACTTTAGAACTACATAAACAAATATGGCATGTAGCAGCAATCAACTCAAAATAACTCTCGTGCATAGCTACAAGGAAAAATTAAGATACCAATCGTTGAAAACCAATAGAGCAGTTTACATCGCTGCTAGTGATAGCCTGATAGACAGGTAGGAAGCAAAAACCTTATCACAGGACAGGACAGCACAGCACAGCGAAAATAGGCAAGACGAGAAGACTCCATTTGTTCATATCCAGATGCCTCAAGTAACATCTGTATGTTCCAAAAACAAAGAGAAGTGCATAGTAGCAAGCACTCGTCAACTCTATGAGCACAAGAAGCTATAATATTAAGACAGACTATTCCATGGTAATTTTGCAAGGATCATGTGTAGTTACAAACTAGAGGAGACGTTAAAATTTCTAGAGTTCCTGCATTAACTCCTGAGTCATCTCAAGGTAGTCCTTCAAATGCACCTTCATCCGCTCCTACAGACCATGAACAAAAGCATCAATATAGATCGAAGCGCCATACAGAAAGAAACACGAGCATCATAGGATGGCATTCAACCAGACCTAAAAAATCCCATTCCCCGTAGAGGTCAGGATCGCCCTTGTTGCTCTGTATGTACACGTAGGGCGAGTGATTCCTCTCTGGTGCATCCTGCAAAACCCTAGATCATCCATTTCCATCGATGGATGTGAAATCATTAGTAGTCTAAGCATGAGCAGTCAATCAGAATCAGATGGCGCTGATATGTTGCAGTCCGTGAGACCTCGACGGTTGTCTTCACATTGAAAGGGAAATGTTTCCTTGAGCCATTTCTATATTGTTTTGATGATTAGATGCTCAACACATTTTGTTTAGACTAATATGAGCTCAGAGTTAAAGAGAAGTAAATTGGAGAAACAAAGGTATGATTCTAGCACTTAATAAATTGTTTTTGGTACTAACTATATTCTGTTAAGTGCTAGGGATCTTCTCAAAATGAGAGAAATTAAATTGGAGAAGTTTGGCTAAGTTCAGCCAAACATGCACCAGCTTGCGGCTCACCGGACTGTTCGGTGCCCAGGCTGGCGCTTCAGCGAACTGGCCACTCTCGGGAAAATCTATAGGCACCGAGGCTAAAATTCACCGGACCGTCTGGTGTGCACCGGATTGCCCGGTGTGTCAGCCGAGCGCACAGCCAACAGTCGACTGCGCGATCAGTGAAAGGGAATTAGGCTTACACCTAGTTCCTAAATAATTTTGGTGGTTGAATTGCCCAACACAAATATTGGACTAACTAGTTTGCTCTAGTGAACAAGTTATACAGGTGCAAAAGGTTCACACTTAGCCAATAAAAAGATCAAGTTTTGGATTCAACTAAGGAGCACTGAGGCAACCGAGGGCACCTCTGGCTGAAGGCACCGGACTGTCCGGTGTGCACCGGACAGTGTCCGGTGCGCCCAGAGGACTCCAACTCCAACTTTTCGCTCTCGGGAATTCTCGGAAGCCGGCGCGCTATAATTTACCGGACTGTCCGGTGTGCACCGGACATGTTCGGTGCTCCAAGGAAGCGCGGTCTCCGGAACTCGCCAGCCTCGGGTTCGCGCGGCAGCTGCTCCGCTAAAATTCACCGGACTGTCCGGTGTGCACCGGACTGTCCGGTGTACCAGCGGGGCAACGGCTCCCTTCGGCGCCAACGGCTCCCTGCGGTGCATTTAATGCGCGCGCAGCGCGCGCAGACGTCAGACGTGCCCATACCGGTGCACCGGACATCAAACAGTACATGTCCGGTGTGCACCGGACACCCAGGAGTGCCCAGAAGTCAGAAGCTCCAACGGTCAGAATCCAACGGCAGTGATGACGTGGCAGGGGCACCGGACTGTCCGGTGTGCACCGGACTGTCCGGTGCGCCATCGAACAGACAGCTTCCAGCAACGGTCACTTTTGGTGGTTGGGGCTATAAATACCCCAACCACCCCACCATTCATTGCATCCAAGTTTTCCAACTTCCAACCACTTACAAGAGCTAGGCATTCAATTCTAGACACAACAAAAGAGATCAAATCCTCTCCAATTCCACTCAAGCCTTTAGTGACTAGCGAGAGAGATTTGCCGTGTTCTTTTGAGCTCTTGCGCTTGGATCGCTTTCTTTCTTTCTCACTTGTTCTTGTGATCAAAACTCAATTGTAACCAAGGCAAGAGGCACCAATTGTGTGGTGGCCCTTGCGGGGAAGTTTCGTTCCCGTTTGATTGAGAAGAAGAAAAGCTCACTCGGTCCGAGGGACCGTTTGAGAGAGGGAAGGGTTGAAAGAGACCCGGCCTTTGTGGCCTCCTCAACGGGGAGTAGGTTTGCAAGAACCGAACCTCGGTAAAACAAATCCGCGTGTCACTCTCCTCATTTGCTTGCGATTTGTTTTGCACCCTCTCTCGCGGACTCTATTTTATTTCTAACGCTAACCCGGCTTGTAGTTGTGATTATTTTTGAGATTTTCAGTTTCGCCCTATTCACCCCCCCTCTAGGCGACTTTCAATTGGTATCAGAGCCCGGTGCTTCATTAGAGCCTAACCGCTCGAAGTGATGTCGGGAGATCACACCAAGAGGGAGATGGAGACCGGCGATAACAAGCCCACTACAAGCCAAGGGAGCACTTCATCGGAAGAGTCCCGCACCAAGAGAAGGGAGAAGAAGAAGAACTCCTCCAAGCGGAAGGAGAAAATATCTTCCTCTTCTCACCACAAAGAGAAGAAGGAAAAATCTTCTTCTCACAAGCCGCATCGGAGTGGGGACAAGCACAAGAGGATGAGGAAGGTGGTCTACTACGAGACCGACACTTCATCGACATCTACCTCCGGCTCCGACGCGGCATCCGTTACTTCTAAACGCCAAGAGCGTAAGAAGTATAGTAAGATTCCCCTACGCTACCCTCGCATTCCTAAACATACACCTTTACTTTCCGTCCCATTAGGCAAACCACCAACTTTTAATGGTGAAGATTATGCTATGTGGAGTAATTTAATGCGATTTCATCTAACCTCTCTCCACAAAAGTATATGGGATGTTGTTGAGTATGGTGTACAGGTACCATCTGTAGGGGATGAGGACTACGACACGGACGAAGTGGCCCAAATCGAGCACTTCAACTCCCAAGCCGCAACCATTCTCCTTGCCTCACTAAGCAAGGAGGAATACAACAAAGTACAAGGGTTGAAGAACGCAAAAGAGATTTGGGACCTACTCAAGACGGCGCACGAGGGTGATGAACTCACCAAGATCACCAAGCGGGAAACGATCGAGGGGGAGCTCGGTCGCTTCCGTCTTCGCCAAGGGGAGGAGCCACAAGACATGTACAACCGCCTCAAAACCTTGGTGAACCAAGTGCGCAACCTCGGGAGCGCAAAGTGGGATGACCACGAGGTGGTTAAGGTTATTCTAAGAGCACTTATTTTCCTTAACCCCACTCAAGTACAATTAATTCGTGGTAATCCTAGATATCCACTAATGACCCCCGAGGAAGTTATCGGGAATTTTGTAAGCTTTGAATGCATGATTAAGGGCTCGAAGAAGATCAACGAGCTTGACGAGCCTTCCACATCCGAGGCGCAACCGGTGGCCTTCAAGGCGACGGAGGAGAAGAAGGAAGAGTCTACACCAAGTAGACAACCAATTGACGCCTCCAAGCTCGACAACGAGGAGATGGCCCTAATCATCAAGAGCTTTCGGCAAATCCTCAAGCAACGGAAGGGGAAGGATTACAAATCCCGTTCCAAGAAGGTTTGCTACAAGTGTGGTAAGCCCGGTCATTTTATTGCAAAATGTCCTATGTCTAGTGACAGTGACAGGGGCGACGACAAGAAGGGAAAGAGGAAAGAAAAGAAGAAGTACTACAAGAAGAAGGGCGGCGATGCCCATGTTTGTCGGGAGTGGGACTCCGACGAAAGCTCAAGCGACTCCTCCGACGACGAGGACGCCGCCAACATCGCCGTCACCAAGGGCCTCCTCTTCCCCAACGTCGGCCACAAGTGTCTCATGGCCAAGGACGGCAAAAAGAAGGTAAAATCAAGGTCCTCCACTAAATATGAAACATCTAGTGAGGAGGATGATGATAAAAATGAGGAGGATAATTTGCGTATTCTTTTTGCCAACCTTAACATGGAACAAAAGGAAAAATTAAATGAGCTAATTAGTGCCATCCATGAAAAGGATGATCTCTTGGACTCCCAAGAGGACTTCCTAATCAAGGAAAACAAGAAACATGTTAAGGTTAAAAATGCTTATGCTCTAGCAATAGAAAAATGTGAAAAATTGTCTAGTGAGCTAAGTATTTGCCATGAGACTATAGACAACCTTAGAAATGAAAATGCTAATTTAATAGCTAAGGTTGATTCTCATATTTGCAATGTTTCAATTCCAAGTCCTAGAAATGATAATGATGATTTGCTTGCTAGGATTGAAGAATTGAATATTTCTCTTGCTAGCCTTAGAAATGAGAATGAGAAACTAATTGCTAAGGCTAAAGATTTTGATGTTTGCAATGCTACTATTTCCGACCTTAGAACTAAAAATGATATATTACATGCTAAGGTTATTGAACTAAAATCTTGCAAACCCTCTACATCTAATGTTGAACATGTTTCTATTTGTACTAGATGTAGAGATATTAATGTTGATGCTATCCATGATCACCTAGCCTTAATTAAAAAGCAAAATGATCACATAGCACAACTTAATGCTAAGATTAGTGAGCATGACTTAGAAAATGAAAAATTTAAATTTGCTAGAAGCATGCTCTTTAATGGGAGACGCCCTGGCATTAAGGACGGCATTGGCTTCCAAAGGGGAGACAATGTCAAAATTAATGCCCCTCCAAAGAACTTATCTAACTTCGTTAAGGGCAAGGCTCCCATGCCTCAGGATAACGAGGGTTACATTTTGTACCCTGCCGGCTATCCTGAGAGCAAGATTAGGAAAATTCATTCTAGGAAGTCTCACTCTGGCCCTGACCATGCTTTTATGTATAAGGGTGAGACATCTAGTTCTAGGCAACCAACCCGTGCCAAGTTGCCTAGAAAGAAAACTCCTAATGCATCAAATGATCATGCCATTTCATTTAAGACTTTTGATGCATCTTATGTTTTAACTAACAAATCCGGCAAGGTAGTTGCCAAAATTGTTGGGGGCAAGCACAAGGGCTCCAAGACTTGTGTTTGGGTACCCAAAGTTCTTGTATCTAATGCCAAAGGACCCAAAACCGTTTGGGTACCTAAAATCAAGAACTAAAATTGTTTTGTAGGTTTATGCATCCGGGGGCTCAAGTTGGATACTCGACAGCGGGTGCACAAACCACATGACAGGGGAGAAAAGGATGTTCTCCTCATATGAGAAAAACCAAGATCCCCAACGAGCTATCACATTCGGGGATGGAAATCAAGGTTTGGTCAAAGGTTTGGGTAAAATTGCTATATCTCCTGACCATTCTATTTCCAATGTTTTTCTTGTAGATTCTTTAGATTACAATTTGCTTTCCGTATCCCAGTTATGTCAAATGGGCTACAACTGTCTTTTTACTGATACAGGTGTTACTGTCTTTAGAAGGAGTGATGATTCAATAGCATTCAAGGGAGTATTAGAGGGTCAGCTATACTTGGTAGATTTTGATAGAGCTGAACTCGACACTTGCCTGATTGCTAAGACTAACTTGGGTTGGCTTTGGCACCGCCGACTAGCCCATGTTGGAATGAAGAATCTTCATAAGCTTCTAAAGGGGGAACACATTTTAGGACTAACAAATGTTCATTTTGAGAAAGACAGGATTTATAGCGCATGCCAAGCCGGGAAGCAAGTTGGCATCCATCATCCACACAAAAACGTCATGACTACCGACAGGCCACTGGAGCTCCTACACATGGATTTATTCGGCCCGATTGCTTACATAAGCATCGGCGGTAGTAAGTATTGTCTTGTAATTGTGGATGATTATTCTCGCTTCACTTGGGTATTCTTTTTGCAGGAAAAATCACAAACCCAAGAGACCTTAAAGGGATTCTTAAGAAGGGCTCAAAATGAGTTCGGCTTAAGGATCAAGAAAATTAGAAGCGACAATGGGACGGAGTTCAAGAACTCTCAAATCGAAGGATTCCTTGAGGAGGAGGGCATCAAGCATGAGTTCTCTTCTCCCTACACTCCACAACAAAATGGTGTAGTGGAGAGGAAGAATCGAACTCTATTGGACATGGCAAGAACCATGCTTGATGAGTACAAGACACCGGATCGGTTTTGGGCCGAGGCGGTCAACACCGCTTGCTACGCCATCAACCGGTTATATCTTCACCGAATCCTCAAGAAGACATCCTATGAACTCCTTACCGGTAAAAAGTCCAATATTTCATATTTTAGAGTTTTTGGTAGCAAATGTTTTATTCTTGTTAAGAGAGGTAGAAAATCTAAATTTGCTCCTAAAACTGTAGAAGGCTTTTTACTAGGATATGACTCAAACACAAGGGCATATAGAGTCTTTAATAAGTCCTCAGGACTTGTTGAAGTTTCTTGTGACGTTGTGTTTGATGAGACTAACGGCTCTCAAGTAGAGCAAGTTGATCTTGATGATATAGGTGAAGAACAGGCTCCATGCATAGCGCTAAGGAACATGTCCATTGGGGATGTGTGTCCTAAGGAATCCGAAGAGCCTTCACATGCACAAGATCAACCATCCTCCTCCATGCAAGCATCTCCACCAACTCAAGTTGAGGATGAGGCTCAAAATATTGAACAAGAAGATCAAGAAGATGAGCCACCTCAAAATGACGGCAATGATCAAGGGGGAGATACAAATGATGAAGACAAGGAGGATGAACAACCAAGGCCGCCACACCCAAGAGTCCACCAAGCAATACAACGAGACCACCCCGTCGACACTATCCTCGGCGACATCCATAAGGGGGTAACTACTCGGTCTCGTGTTGCACATTTTTGTGAACATTACTCTTTTGTTTCCTCTATTGAGCCACACAGGGTAGAGGAAGCACTTCAAGATTCGGATTGGGTGATGGCGATGCAAGAGGAGCTCAACAATTTCATAAGGAATGAGGTATGGCATTTAGTTCCACGTCCTAATCAAAATGTTGTAGGAACCAAGTGGGTCTTCCGCAACAAGCAAGACGAGCATGGTGTGGTGACTAGGAACAAAGCTCGACTCGTGGCCAAGGGGTATTCACAAGTCGAAGGTTTGGATTTTGGTGAAACCTATGCACCCGTAGCCAGGCTTGAGTCAATTCGCATATTATTAGCCTATGCTACTTACCATGGCTTCAAGCTCTATCAAATGGACGTGAAGAGTGCCTTCCTCAATGGACCGATCAAGGAGGAGGTCTACGTTGAGCAACCTCCCGGCTTTGAAGACAGTGAGTATCCTAATCATGTTTATAGGCTCTCTAAGGCGCTTTATGGGCTCAAGCAAGCCCCAAGAGCATGGTATGAATGCCTTAGAGATTTCCTTATTGCAAATGGCTTCAAAGTCGGCAAAGCCGATCCTACTTTGTTCACTAAAACTCTTGACAATGATTTGTTTGTATGCCAAATTTATGTTGATGATATCATATTTGGGTCTACTAACAAATCTACATGTGAAGAATTTAGTAGGATTATGACACAGAAATTCGAGATGTCAATGATGGGGGAGTTGAAGTATTTCCTAGGATTCCAAGTGAAGCAACTCCAAGAGGGCACCTTCATTAGCCAAACAAAGTATACTCAAGATATCCTAAGCAAGTTTGGGATGAAGGATGCCAAGCCCATCAAGACACCCATGGGAACAAATGGGCATCTCGACCTCGACACGGGAGGTAAGTCCGTGGATCAAAAGGTATACCGGTCGATGATTGGTTCATTGCTTTATTTATGTGCATCTCGACCGGACATTATGCTTTCCGTATGCATGTGTGCAAGATTCCAAGCCGACCCTAAGGAATCACACCTTACGGCCGTAAAACGAATCTTGAGATATTTGGCTTATACTCCTAAGTTTGGGCTTTGGTACCCTCGGGGATCCACTTTTGATTTGATTGGTTTTTCGGATGCCGATTGGGCGGGGTGTAGGATTAATAGGAAGAGCACATCGGGGACTTGCCAGTTCTTGGGAAGATCCTTGGTGTCTTGGGCTTCAAAGAAGCAAAATTCGGTCGCTCTTTCTACCGCCGAAGCCGAGTATATTGCCGCAGGCCATTGTTGCGCGCAATTGCTTTGGATGAGGCAAACCCTGCGGGACTACGGTTACAAATTAACCAAAGTCCCTTTGCTGTGTGATAATGAGAGTGCAATCAAAATGGCCGACAATCCCGTCGAGCATAGTCGCACTAAACACATAGCTATTCGGTATCATTTTCTTCGGGATCACCAACAAAAGGGGGATATCGAGATTTCATACATTAACACTAAAGATCAATTAGCCGATATCTTTACCAAGCCACTTGATGAACAATCTTTTACCAGACTTAGGCATGAGCTCAATATTCTTGATTCTAGGAATTTCTTTTGCTAGTCTTGCACACATAGCTCATAAATATACCTTTGATCATGTCTCTTTTATATATGCTATGACTAATGTGTTTCCAAGTGTATTTCAAACCAAGTCATAGGTATATTGAAAGGGAATTGGAGTCTTCGGCGAAGACAAAGGCTTCCACTCCACTCTACTACTCATCCTTCGCCGTCGCTCCGCATCAACTCTCCAACCTTGGTATAATCTTCACTCATTTATTTTATGACCAAAGAAGGAGAAAGTACTTCAATGGGCTCTAATGATTCCGTTTTTGGCGATTCATGCCAAAGGGGGAGAAAATATGAGCCCAAAGCAAAAGGACCGCACCACCACCCTAATTTTAAATTTGATGATTTTCAATGGTAAATTTCAAAATTGGTATCTCTTTGTGTTCTAAAGGGGGAGCAAGTAGTATTTTCAAAATTGATGGAAAACCCTCTTGAACACTAAGAGGAGACCTTATTTGAGGGGGAGTTTTGTTTAGTCAAAGGAAGAAAACTTCAAAACTTGAAAATGCTTTGCAAATCTTATTCATTTACCTTTGACTATCTTGCAAAAGGACTTTGAAAAGAATTTGCAAAAACAAAACTTGTGGTGTAAGTGTGGTCCAATATGTTAAAAACAAAGAAAACAATCCATGCGCATCATATAAATATTTATTGGCTCAATTCCAAGCAACCTTTGCACTTACATTATGCAAACTAGTTCAATTATACACTTCTACATTTGCTTTGGTTTGTGTTGGCATCAATCACCAAAAAGGGGGAGATTGAAAGGGAATTAGGCTTACACCTAGTTCCTAAATAATTTTGGTGGTTGAATTGCCCAACACAAATATTGGACTAACTAGTTTGCTCTAGTGAACAAGTTATACAGGTGCAAAAGGTTCACACTTAGCCAATAAAAAGATCAAGTTTTGGATTCAACTAAGGAGCACTGAGGCAACCGAGGGCACCTCTGGCTGAAGGCACCGGACTGTCCGGTGTGCACCGGACAGTGTCCGGTGCGCCCAGAGGACTCCAACTCCAACTCTTCGCTCTCGGGAATTCTCGGAAGCCGGCGCGCTATAATTCACCGGACTGTCCGGTGTGCACCGGACATGTCCGGTGCTCCAAGGAAGCGCGGTCTCCGGAACTCGCCAGCCTCGGGTTCGCGCGGCAGCTGCTCCGCTAAAATTCACCGGACTGTCCGATGTGCACCGGACTGTCCGGTGTACCAGCGGGGCAACGGCTCTCTTCGGCGCCAACGGCTCCCTGCGGTGCATTTAATGCGCGCGCAGCGCGCGCAGACGTCAGACGTGCCCATACCGGTGCACCGGACATCAAACAGTACATGTCCGGTGTGCACCGGACACCCAGGAGGGCCCAGAAGTCAGAAGCTCCAACGGTCAGAATCCAACGGCAGTGATGACGTGGCAGGGGCACCGGACTGTCCGGTGTGCACCGGACTGTCCGGTGCGCCATCGAACAGACAGCTTCCAGCAACGGTCACTTTTGGTGGTTGGGGCTATAAATACCCCAACCACCCCACCATTCATTGCATCCAAGTTTTCCAACTTCCAACCACTTACAAGAGCTAGGCATTCAATTCTAGACACAACAAAAGAGATCAAATCCTCTCCAATTCCACTCAAGCCTTTAGTGACTAGCGAGAGAGATTTGCCGTGTTCTTTTGAGCTCTTGCGCTTGGATCGCTTTCTTTCTTTCTCACTTGTTCTTGTGATCAAAACTCAATTGTAACCAAGGCAAGAGGCACCAATTGTGTGGTGGCCCTTGCGGGGAAGTTTCGTTCCCGTTTGATTGAGAAGAAGAAAAGCTCACTCGGTCCGAGGGACCGTTTGAGAGAGGGAAGGGTTGAAAGAGACCCGACCTTTGTGGCCTCCTCAACGGGGAGTAGGTTTGCAAGAACCGAACCTCGGTAAAACAAATCCGCGTGTCACTCTCCTCATTTGCTTGCGATTTGTTTTGCACCCTCTCTCGCGGACTCTATTTTATTTCTAACGCTAACCCGGCTTGTAGTTGTGATTATTTTTGAGATTTTCAGTTTCGCCCTATTCACCCCCCCTCTAGGCGACTTTCAATCAGCGGGCAACACGTGGACTTCGCCAACGGTCTCCAGGCCACACCGGACTGTCCGGTGCGCCACCGGACTGTCCGGTGTGCCACTCTTACTGTTCGGTGCGCCCACGGACAGAAGGCAACCAGGACCTTCCAAATGAGACTCCAACGGCTCCTAGCACCCTTGGGGCTATAAAAGGGACCCCTAGGCACATGAAGCAGACCGCCAAGCAGTAATTGAACATCCAACAATGCCGAGACATCGAATTCACGCATTTGCTTCAATAGATTGAGATTTGAGCACTTGTTTTGAGTTGTAACTTCGCTGTGCTGTCTTTATGCTCTTCTCTCGTGTTTTGTGTGCGTGAGTTGCTGCAAGTTTGTCTTGTGTGTGTGATTCTATTCTCCCTTACTCTTGTGTTCATTTGAGATCTTTTGCGTAAGGCGTGAGAGACTCCAAATTGTGGAGATTCCTCACAACGAGATATTATTGAGATAAAGAGAACCGTGGTATTCAAGTTGATCTTTGGATCACTTGAAAGGGGTTGAGTGCAACCCTCGTCTGTTGGGACGCCACAACGTGGAGTAGGCAAGTACTCTACTTGACTGAACCATGGGATAAAAATCGTTGTGTCACTTGTCTTCAACCTACTGTGATTTTCTCTCTATTTCACTTTACTTACATTATTGCTCTAAGTTTAATACTCACTCAGTGAAGAGTAATTAAGAGACGAAGTTCTCCGCTCATACTCCTCATTCGAACTTAGCTCTTACTATCACTAATCCAATATTAGTCCAAGTTTGTTTTGTTGAGCTTTTTTACAGGATCAAATATTCACCCTCCCCCTCTAGGTGCTCTCAATTGGTATCAGAGGTGTTCTCTTCATCAGGGGACTAATCGCCTGAAGAGATGAATCCTAAAGGCAAGGGGATGGTGATCAACGACAAAGAGACAGAGACTCTCTATGTTGATGAGCCAAATGGTGATAAGCCCACCGACTCAGGCTCAAACAACAAGAAGAAAGATGGAAAGAAGAAGAGGTGCATCAAGAAGATCATCTACTACAACAACGACGCATCCTCTTCTTCACCAAGGGATGATGACTGAAAGTCGCCTAGAGGGGGGTGGATAGGCGGAATCTGAAAATTATAAACTTAAGCACACACTACAAGCCGAGGTTAGCGTTAGAGTGAATATTAAGTCCGGGAGAGAGGGAAAAAACAAATCAACCAAGAAATAAAGTGGATGACACGATGATTTGTTTTACCGAGGTTCGGTTCTAAAGAACCTAGTCCCCGTTGAGGTGGTCACAAAGATCGAGTCTCTTTCAACCCTTTCCCTCTCTCAAATGGTCACCTAGACCGAGTGAGCTTTCTCCTTAATCTCATGGGTCACTTAGACCCCGCAAGGACCACCACACAATTGGTGTCTCTTGCCTCGCTTACAAAGCTTGAGAGTAAGAAGTGAGAAAGAAAAGAAAGCCAATCAAGCAGACAAGAGCAACAAAGAAACACAAATGATCCTCTCATAAGTCCTAATGTGCTAGAGTTGAATTGGGGACTTTGAGCGGATCGATCACTTGAATTGTGTCTTTGGAGTGGAGTCTATTGCTCTTGTATTGAATGCAATGTGTTGAATGCTTGGATGGTTGGAGTGGAGGTGGTTGGGGGTATTTATAGCCCCCAACCACCAAACAACCGTTGGGGTTGGGCTGCTGTCGATGGGCGCACCGGACTCTGTCCGGTGCGCCAGCCACGACACCCAACCGTTAGGGTTCGGGCGCAGACGACCGTTGGAGCTTTGTCTTCTAGTGGCACCGGACAGTCACTGTTCACTGTCCGGTGCGCCTCTGGCGGCTGCTCTGACTTCTGCGTGCACTGTCCGCGCACTGTAGCATTTGCAGGTGTCCGTTGCAGTCGACCATTGCGCTGGCCGCCGTTGCTCCGCTGGTGCACTGGACAGTCCAGTGGCACACCGGACAGTCCGGTGAATTATAGCGGAGCGGCGCTAGAAAAACCTGAGGGTGGCGAGTTTGGAGTTGTACGGTCCTGGTGCACCGGACACTGTCCGGTGTGCCAGACCAGGGCACCCTTCGATTCTTTTGCTCCTTTGCTTTTGAACCCTTTCTTTAATCTTTTATTGGTTTGTGTTGAACCTTTATGCACCTGTAGAATATATAATCTAGAGCAAACTAGTTAGTCCAATTATTTGTGTTGGGCATTCAACCACCAAAATTATTTATAGGAAAAGGTCAAACCCTATTTCCCTTTCAATCTCCCCCTTTTTGGTGATTGATGCCAACACAAACCAAAGCAAATATATAAATGCAGAATTGAACTAGTTTGCATAATGTAAGTGCATAGGTTACTTAGAATTAAACCAATTTATACTTTCACTAGATATGCATGGATTGCTTTCTTTCTTTTAACATTTTGGACCACATTTGCACCACTTATTTTGTTTTTGCAAATCTTTTTGGAAATTCTTTTTCAAAGTCTTTTGCAAATAGTCAAAGGTTTATATGAATAAGATTGCGAGAAGCATTTTCAAGATTTGAAATTTTCTCCCCCTTTTTCAAATGCTTTTCCTTTGACTAAACAAAACTCCCCCTGAATAAAATTCTCCTCTTAGTGTTCAAGAGAGTTTTAACCAATTGGAACTTATGCTTAGATACTAGTTTTGAAATTCTATCTTTAAATATACCAATTGAAAATATCATGTCAATTGATGAAATTTCTATCATAAGATACCAATTGAAAAGACAAACATAAATCATTATTTCGAAAATTTTTGAAAAGTCGGTGGTGCGGTCCTTTTGCTTTGGGCTTAATATTTCTCCCCCTTTGGCATTAATCGCCAAAAATGGAGATGTTGAGAGCCCTTCTTATTTTCTCCCTCATTGGTATAATTAAATATGAGTGGAAGATTAAACCAATTTGAGAGTGGTGTGGAGTGACGACGAAGGGGTAAATAATACCGATAGAGTGGAGTGGAAGCCTTGTCTTCGCCGAAGACTCCATTTCCCTTTCAATCTACGACTTAGCATAGAAATACACTTGAAAACACATTAGTCGTAGTCATGAAAGAGATATGATCAAAGGTATATAAATGAGCTATATGTGCAATGTTTCAATCAAAATTCTGAGAATAAAGAATATTGAGCTCATTCCTAAGTTTGCTAAAGGTTTTCTCATCAAATGGCTTGGTGAAGATATCGGCTAATTGTTCTTTGGTGCTAACATAAGCTATCTCGATATCCCCCTTTGTTGATGATCCCTCAAAAAGTGATACCGAATGTCTATGTGCTTAGTGCGGCTGTGTTCAACGGGATTCTCCGCCATGCGGATAGCACTCTCATTATCACATAGGAGAGGGACTTTGCTCAATTTATAGCCATAGTCCCTGAGGGTTTGCCTCATCCAAAGTAATTGCGCACAGCAATGGCCTGCAGCAATGTACTAGGCCTCGGCGGTAGAAAGAGCTACTGAGTTTTGTTTCTTTGAAGCCTAAGACACCAGGGATCTCTCCAAAAACTGACAAGTCCCTGATGTGCTCTTCCTATCAATTTTACACCCTACCCAGTCGACATTGGAATATCCTATTAAATCAAAAGTGGATCCCTTGGGGTACCAAAGTCCAAACTTAGGAGTGTAAACTAAATATCTCATGATTCTTTTCATAGCCCTAAGGTGAACTTTCTTAGGATCGGCTTGGAACCTTGCACACATGCATACAGAAAGCATAATATCCGGTCGAGATGCACATAAATAGAGTAAAGATCCTACCATCGATCGGTATACCTTTTGATCTACGAATTTACCTCCCGTGTCGAGGTCGAGATGCCCATTGGTTCCCATGGGTGTCTTGATGGGCTTGGCATCCTTCATTC
This sequence comes from Zea luxurians, assembly GCA_029449295.1. Taxonomy (NCBI): domain Eukaryota; kingdom Viridiplantae; phylum Streptophyta; class Magnoliopsida; order Poales; family Poaceae; genus Zea; species Zea luxurians. The sequence goes on along the minus strand of JAOPSE010000016.1, from coordinate 71,460,243 downwards.
CAAACTTGTTAAGTATGTCTTGAATGTACTTTGTTTGGCTGATGAAGGTGCCGTCTTGGAGTTGCTTGACTTGAAATCCTAGGAAATACTTCAACTCCCCCATCATAGACATCTCGAATTTTTGAATCATTATCCTACTAAACTCTTCACAAGTAGATTTGTTAGTAGACCCAAATATGATATCATCAACATAAATTTGGCATACAAAGAAATCTTTTGCAATGGTTTCAGTAAAGAGTGTAGGATCAGCTTTTCTGACTTTGAAGCCATTAGTGATAAGAAAATCTCACAGGCATTCATACCATGCTCTTGGGGCTTGCTTGAGCCCATAAAGCGCCTTTGAGAGCTTATACACATGGTTAGGGTACTCACTATCTTCAAAGCCGGGAGGTTGCTCAACATAGACCTCCTCCTTGATTGGTCCATTAAGGAAGGCACTTTTCACGTCCATTTGATAAAGCTTAAAACCATGGTAAGTAGCATAGGCAAGTAATATGCGAATTGACTCAAGCCTAGCTACGAGTGCATAGGTTTCATCAAAATCCAAACCTTCGACTTGTGAATAACCTTTGGCCACAAGTCGGGCTTTGTTCCTTATCATCACACCATGCTCATCTTGCTTGTTGCGAAATACCCACTTGGTACCTACAACATTTTGATTAGGACGTGGAACCAAATTGTCACACCCAGTTTTAGAAAGCAAACCGAATGCAAACCATGTACGTGCTAGGATCAGCAATTCACGTACACGGCAGTTACATAACTGGACATCATCACACAATGCTCAGATAATAACATAAAAGATAGTAATAGTCGATTACATCATGATGTCCGAGACGTCCACATAGTCTTTAACAATAATCAAAGTGTGAAAACGAAACGTAGATACACGCGGCCTTCACAGGCAGCCGACTGGGGGTTTGCCGCTAACCCACGCCTAGAACTCATCGTACTCTTGGAACTCCTGGAAGTCTCCCTCCACGACTTCATCTTCTCCTGAGCAGTGGTTGCAACGTGGACAACCTGGGGGGTTTGGTGTGTAAAGCAAGGGTGAGTACACATCAACATACTCAGCAATTGTCCCGTTTTGGCTGTAGTGGACTAGTTTTATATGGGGTTAAGTCAAGTAGTTGCTTTTAGTTGGTCAGGTTATTATTACTAGTAGAGAGCCAGATTTTAGCATTAACCCAAGTTGTTAACCCAAAAGTACCCTTTCCAAACGGAAAGAATACCACTTACCATTACCATAGTCATAATCAAAACCATCATCCTTGTCACCACCTATAAACCAAACATCTCTAACCAAGTATCTCTAATCAATGGAGCTCCCTTGGCCGCTCATAACCGCGAGCACGGCTGATATATCGGTTTCATAACACTCTGCAGAGGTTGCATACTTTACCCACGAGCCGTGATTCCCTCTCTAGCCCGGGCTTGCAAGACCCTTATTCACTCCCGAGGTGAATGGCCAAGGATTCACTACGAAGCCTTTACAAAGATTCCTTGAGGCTGTAGCCGCCCGTTAGGTTTCCTAAATGTACCGCACTCCTCCCTAAGGGGTAATCCACCCTTGGCAGAGCGAGCCGCATACACCGAGCCCCATTGACGACACGACGGCGAAGCGAACTACACCCCAGTTCCTCTAATTATTCAGCTAAGGGCATCCCATACCACCCTCATGGTTGCACTGTTTTCTCGAGCGGTCATCCAACGAACAGGTCCTTACGGAGAGGCACTCGAGAAACCGCTCGAGCCCCCTTAAATGTCACAATATCATCATCATAATCAAAATGGAAAACAACGTATCATTAGTAATCTCATCATGTTCATTGATTAATGTGAAGCACTAGCATGAGGCTAAACCAAAATAACCCAACCCAAATAGATAAACAAGGACATGATACACAAAGCTAGTCAATCCTTAGGGATAACTTGTATAAATGCGGGAGTGAATTATAAAGTGAGTATAGGACATAGATGGATCAAGTGACACTTGCCTCCACCAACCAGTTGCTGCTCAGGGTCTTCTCCTGCGAGTTCTTCGGACTCCGCAACCAGACCGTTATCTATGCGAGTGCAAACATACATCCATATCCTTGAATTAGGAAATAAACAGTACACCATACAAGAGAGCAGATCAATTGAACATGCATATGACATATGATTTGCATTCGTAATTATGCGAAAGAGAAAAGGAATCACGACGGCTAAAACTATAGTCGAGAAGTATTATGTGCAGGCTTTGCGATTAATTATTATCACTTTCAATTCCACCTAGCCATACTAATAGGTATTAATCACATGCACTAATAGAGTTACAATTATTTCCAATTGGCTGACATTAACTAAAGTCATCGTTTAACTACGTGAGATAATTAATGTGATCGATTCTAAGTGGAGTTCAACTACATAAAATAAACAACACGCTCAACGCGCACGATATACACGGGGGAGGGGGGGTAGACGGGCCGGCTAGGGGGTAGACGGGCTCGTCTAGGGGGTAGACGGGCATGTCGCATGCGCGGTGGGGCACTACGCGTCGCGCCGGGCGAGCAGGCCACGCCACGCAGGGGCACCATGGCCGCGCGAGCCGAGGCCGCGCCGTGCCGGGGCCACGCCGCGCCCGGACAGGGAGCCGCGCCGGGGCGAGCACGCCGGGGCCGTGCTGCGCAAGCATGCCGGGGCCACGCAGGGCGAGCGCGCCGGGGCCACGCCAGGTGAGCACGCCGGGGCCGCGTCGAGGCGGGCACGCCGGGGCCGCGCTGAGCGCCGCGCAGGCGGGCCGGACCGCGCCCACGCCACGCTGCGCACCGCGAGCAGGGGCACCACGCCGCGGACATGCTGCCGCAAACGGCCACGCCGGGCCAGAGCGCGCTGCGCAAATAGGGGGCCGGGGAAGAGGTCGGGCCGCGCCGAGCGAGCTGAGCTGGGGACGCGCCACGCCGGGCCATGTCGTCGCGGGCGAGCACGCCGCACGTGAGGCTGTGGGCCGCGTGCCGGCCGAACGCCATGGCCACGCCGCGCTGAGCCACGAGCTCGCCAGGGCCGCGCGCGAGGGGAACCGGGGAAAAGGGAGGTGAGGGAGAAGAGAGAGAGACGGGGCTCACCTCGGGGACGAGGACGGAGCGGACGACGCGAGGGGCGGCGATTCCGTGCGGCTGGAGCGATCGGGAGGAGAGAGAGGGCATTGGGCGACGTGGGAGGGAGAAGGGGCTTCAGGCTAAGCGGAGGAGGTGGGTGCGCGTGGGCCCACCTGGCAGTGGCGGCGGCGGTAAAACTGCCGTGTGCACCTGCCGGCTGGAGAGGCGGCTGCGCGGGGGGAATCGCGTCGAGCTAGGCCGCGGACGCCGGCCCAAGAGGGTGGAGGAGCAGGCCACGGGCACACGCCGCCAAGCCGTCCCAAGGCGCGAGGAAAGGTTCACGGGCCACGGGGGGGGGGGGGGGAGAAGGCGGCTGGGCCGCGTGAGGGAGAAGGGGGTAGGCCGTGGCTGGGCCACGCACCAGGGGCTTTTTCCCTATTTTCCCATTTTCCTATTTTCCATTTTAACTCTAGCTTCCTATTAAATGCATGCTCTACAAAAGCCAAGCAAACACACACAAAAATGCATGATCAGCATGATGCAACAACCAAAGGAAACATTTCCAGGGTTTACTTATACACAGTATCGAGTTAACTCTTGTTAGAATTTTGAAAAAGGGCAAGACATAGCGAAAAGAGGTGGGAAAAGAAAGGTAACGCCCGAATTTGGCGAGTGCTGGAGAAAGAAAATTTTAACTCTCAAATTCAGGGCGTTACACAAATGCCATACCTCATTCCTCGTGACGTTGTTGAGCTCCTCTTGCATTGCCATCACCCAATCTGAATCTCTTAATACATCCTCTACCCTGTATGGCTCAATAGAGGAGACAAAAGAATAATGCTCACAGAAATGTGCGACTCGAGGTCGAGTAGTTACCCCCTTATGAATATCACCAAGAATGGAGTTGACGGGGTGATCTCTTTGAATCGCTTGGTGGACTCTTGGGTGTGGCGGTCTTTGACCCTGAATCTCTTGCTCATCTTCCTTGTCCTTATTGACTTGATCTCCCCCTTGATCATTGTCCTCCTCTTGAGGTTGCTCCTCCTCTTGATCTTCATCATCATCTTGAGTCTGTTCCTCATCTTGAGTTGGTAGAGATCCTTGCATGGAAGATGATGGTTGATCTTGTGCTTGTGGAGGCTCTTCGGATTCCTTAGGACACACATCCACAATGGACATGTTCCTTAGCACGTCGCACGGAGCCTCTTCATCATCTAATTCATCAAGATCAACTTGCTCCACTTGGGAGCCATTAGTCTCATCGAACACAATGTCAAAAGAAACCTCAACTAATCCAGTGGATTTGTTGAAGACTCTATATGCCCTTGTGTTTGAGTCATAACCAAGTAAAAAGCCTTCTATAGCCTTAGGAGCAAATTTAGATTTTCTACCACTTTTAATAAGAATAAAACATTTGCTACCAAAGACTCTAAAATATGAAACATTGGGCTTTTATCGGTGAGGAGTTCGTATGATGCCTTCTTGAGGATTCGGTGAAGATATAACCGGTTGATGGAGTAGCAAGCAGTGTTGATTGCTTCCGCCCAAAACCGGTCCGGTGTCTTGTACTCATCAAGCATGGTCCTCGCCATGTCCAGTAGAGTTCTATTCTTCCTCTCCACTACACCATTTTGTTGAGGTGTGTAGGAAGAAGAGAACTCATGCTTGATGCCCTCATCCTCAAGAAAGCCTTCGATTTGTGAGTTCTTGAACTCCGTCCTGTTGTTGCTTCTTATCTTTTTTATTCTCAATCCGAACTCATTTTGAGCTCGTCTCAAGAATCCCTTTAAGGTCTCTTGTGTCTGAGATTTTTCCTATAAAAAGAATACCCAAGTGAAGCGAGAATAATCATCCACAATTACAAGACAGTACTTACTCGTGCCGATGCTTATGTAAGCTATCAAGCCGTGGAGTAACTCCAGTGGCCTGTCCGTTGTCATGATGTTTTTGTGTGGATGATGGGTTCGAACTTGCTTTCCTGCTTGACATGCGCTACAGACCCTGTCTTTCTCAAAATGAACATTGGTTAGTCCCAAAATGTGCTCTCCCTTTAGAAGCTTTTGAAGATTCTTCATCCCAACATGGGCTAGTCGGCGATGCCAGAGCCAACCCATATTAGTCTTAGCAATTAAGCAAGTATCGAGTTTAGCTCTATTAAAATCAACTAAGTAATAGCTGACCCTCTAATACTCCCTTAAATGCTACTAAATCATTACTTCTTCTAAAGACAGTAACACCTATATCCGTAAAAAGACAGTTGTAACCCATTTTGCATAATTGAGATACAGAAAGCAAATTGTAATCTAAAGAATCTACAAAAAAACATTGGAAATAGAATGGTCAGGTGATATAGCAATTTTACTAAGTCCTTTGACCAAACCTTGATTTCCATCCCCGAATGTGATAGCTCGTTGGGGATCTTCGTTTTTCTCATAGGAGGAGAACATTCTCTTCTCCCCTGTCATGTAGTTTATGCATCCGCTATCAATTATCCAACTTGAGCCCCCATATGCATAAACCTGCAAAACAATTTAGGCCTTGTTCTTAGGTACCCAAACAGTCTTGGGTTCTTTGATGTTAGAAACAAGCACCTTGGGTACCCAAACACAAGTCTTGGAGCCCTTGTGTTTGCCCCCAACATATTTGGAAACTATTTTGCCTGATTTGTTAGTTAAAACATAAGAAGCATCAAAAGTTTTAAATGAAATATTAGATTCATTTGATGCAGTAGGAGATTTCTTTTTAGGCAATTTAATATGGGTTGATTGACTAGAGCTGGAAGCCTCATTCTTATACATATAAGCATGGTGAGAAACAAAATGAGATTTCTTAGCATGAATTCTCCTAATTTTATGTTCAGAATAATCAGCAGGATATAAAATATAGCCCTCATTATCCTGAACCATGGGAGCTTTGCCCTTAACAAAGTTAGACAGTTTCTTATGGGCATTAAGCTTGACATTGCTTCCCTGTTGGAAACCAATGCTATCCTTAATGCCAGGTCATCTCTAATTATAGAGCATGCTTCTAGCAAATTTAAATTTTTCATTTTCAATTTCATGCTCATTGATTTTAGCAGTTAATTGAGCTATATGATCATTTTGTTGTTTAATTAAAGCAAGGTGATCATGAATAGCATCAACATTAATATCTCTACATCTAGTACAAATAGTGACATGATCAATAGCAGATGTAGAGGGTTTGCAAGCATTCAATTCATCTATCTTAGCATGTAATATTGCATTCTCATCTCTAAGACAGGAAATAAAATCATTGCAAACATTTAAATTTTTAGCCTTTGAAATTAATTTATCATTCTCAATTTTAAGGCTAGAAATTGATTCATTCAATTTATCAATCTTAGCAATTAAACTATCATTTTCATTTCTAAGACTGATAATTGATTCATTACAAGCATTTAATTCTTCAACCTTAGCAATCAAACTAGCATTCTCAGTTCTAAGGTTGGAAATAGTGTCATGGCAAATGCTAAGCTCCTTAGTCAAATTTTCATTTTTCTCTACTTCCTGAGCATAAGCATTTTTCTTAATAAGGAATTCCTCTTGGCTATCCAAAAGTTCATCCTTCTCATGAATAGCTCCTATCAATTCGTTCAATTTTTCTTTTTGTTGCATGTTAAGGTTGGCAAAAAGAGTAAGCAGATCATCTTCATCTTCACTAGAGCTACCCTCATCACTAGATATTGTATATTTGGTGGAGGCTCTAGATTTTACCTTCTTTTTGCCATCCTTTGCCATGAAGCACTTGTGGCCGACATTGGGGAAGAGGAGGCCCTTGTTGACGGCAATGTTGGCGGCATCCTCGTCGGAGGAGGAGTCGGTGGAGCTCTCGTCGGAGTCCCATTCCCGACCCACATGGGCATCACCGCTCTTCTTCTTGTAGTATCTCTTCTTCTCCTTCTTTCCCCTCTTGTCGTCACCCCTGTCATTATCATTAGACATAGGACATTTTGCAATAAAATGACCGGGCTTACCACACTTGTAGCACACCCTCTTGGAGTGGGGTTTGTAGTCCTTTCTCCTCCTTTGTTTGAGGATTTGACGAAAGCTCTTGATGATGAGCGCCATCTCTTCATTGTCGAGCTTGGAGGCGTCGATGGGGAGCCTACTTGATGTAGACTCTTCTTTCTTCTCTTCCATTGCTTTGAATGCAACGGATTGCACCTTGGGTGTGGAGGTGCCGCCTTGCTCCAAGTCGACGATTTGTTTGGAGCCTTTGATCATTATTTCAAAGCTCACAAACTTCCCTATCACTTCCTCGGGAGACATTAACTTGTATATAGGATCCCCACGAATTAATTGAACTTGAATAGGGTTACGAAAAACAAAGGATCTTAGAATAACCTTGACCATTTCATGGTCATCCCATTTTGTGCTCCCGAGGTTGCGCACTTGATTGACCAAGGTCTTGAGCCGGTTGTACATCGCTTGTGGCTCCTCTCCTTGGTTGAGGACGAATCGACCGAGCTCCCCCTCGATCGTCTCCCGCTTGGTAATCTTGGTCACCTCATCTCCTTTGTGCGCGATCTTTAGGACATCCCAAATCTCCTTGGCGCTCTTTAACCCTTGCACCTTTTTATACTCCTCTCAACATAGAGAGGCGAGGAGTATAGTAGTGGCTTGGGAGTTAAAGTGCCGGATTTGGGCGACCTCGTCCGAGTCGTAGCCCTCGTCCCCTATGGTGGGTACCTGCGCTCCAAACTCAACAATGTCCCATATGCTTGCGTGGAGTGAGGTTAGGTGATGCCTCATTTTATCACTCAACATACAATAATCCTTACCATCAAAATATTTTGGTTTGCCTAATGGAACGGAAAGTAAGGGAGCGCGCTTAGAAATACGAGGATAACGAAGTGGCATCTTACTATACTTCTTGCGCTCATGGCGCTTAGAAGTGACGGATGCGACGTTGGAGCCAGATGTGGAGGGCGACGAAGAATCGGTCTCATAGTAGACCACTTTTTCATCTTTTTCTTCTTGTCGCCACTCCGATGCGACTTGACGCGGGGAGGTGATTCCTCCCTTCCTTTGGCGCCGGACTCCCTTGATGGAGCCTTCCGTGGCTTGTGGCCTTCTCGCCGGTTTCCATCTCCCTTTTGGCGGATCCTCCTAACATCACTTCGAGTGGTTAGACTCTAAATGAAGTATCGAGCTCTGATACCAATTGAAAGTCGCTTAGAGGGGGTGGATAGGCGGAATCTGAAAATTATAAACTTAAGCACACACTACAAGTCGGGGTTAGTGTTAGAGCGAATATTAAGTCCGGGAGAGAGGGGGAAAACAAATCAACCAAGAAATAAAGTGGATGACACGATGATTTGTTTTATCGAGGTTCGGTTCTAAAGAACCTAGTCCCCGTTGAGGTGGTCACAAAGACCGAGTCTCTTTCAACCCTTTCCCTCTCTCAAACGGTCACCTAGACCGAGTGAGCTTTCTTCCTTAATCTCACGAGTCACTTAGACCCCGCAAGGACCACCACACAATTGGTGTCTCTTGCCTCGCTTACAAAGCTTGAGAGTAAGAAGTGAGAAAGAAAATAAAGCCAACCAAGCAGACAAGAGCAACAAAGAAACACCAATGATCCTCTCACAAGTCCTAATGCGCTAGAGTTGAATTGGGGACTTTGAGCGGATCGATCACTTGAATTGTGTCTTTGGAGTGAAGTTTATTGCTCTTGTATTGAATGCAATGTGTTGAATGCTTGGATGGTTGGAGTGGAGGTGGTTGAGGGTATTTATAGCCCCCAACCACCAAACAACCGTTGGGGTTGGGCTACTGTTGATGGGCACACCGGACAGTCTAGTGCGCCACCGGACGCTGTCCGGTACATCAGCCATGTCACGCAATCGTTAGGGTTCGGGCGCAGACGATCGTTGGAGCTTTGTCTTCTAGTGGCACCGGACAGTCCAGTGCCGTACCGGACAGGCACTGTTCACTGTCCGGTGCGCCTCTGGCGGCTGCTCTGACTTCTGCGCGCACTGTCCGTGCACTGTAGCGTTTGTAGGTGTCCATTGCAGTCGACCGTTGCGCTAGCAGTCATTGCTCCGCTGGTGCACCGGACAGTCCAGTGGCATACCGAACAGTCCGGTGAATTATAGCGGAGCGGCGCTGGAAAAACCCGAGGGTGGCGAGTTTGGAGTTGTACGGTCCTGGTGCGCCGGACATTGTTCGGTGCCACACCGGACAGTCCGGTGCGCCAGACCAAGGCACCCTTTGGTTCTTTTGCTCCTTCGCTTTTGAACCCTTTCTTTAATCTTTTATTGATTTGTGTTGAACCTTTATGCACCTGTAGAATATATAATCTAGAGCAAACTAGTTAGTCCAATTATTTGTGTTGGGTATTCAACCACCAAAATTATTTATAAGAAAAGGTTAAACCCTATTTCCCTTTCAACGTCGACGAAGACTCGTCCACAAAAAAGAAAACGGTTAATAAAAATTATTTATTTGATTACTCTCGCATTCCTTATAATTCAAATGCTCATTTATTGTCTATTCCACTCGGTAACCCCCCCCCCCATTTCGATGGAGACGACTACTCTTTTTGGAGTCATAAAATATGTAGTCATTTATTTTCTCTCCATCCTAACATTTGGGAAATAGTGGAAAATGAAATGCATTTTGATAGTAGCGATAATCCCATATTTATTAATGAGCAAATTCATAAGAATGCACATGCTACTACTGTGTTGTTAGCATCTCCATGCAAGGATGAATACAATAAAGTCAGCGGCTTGGACAATGCCAACCAAATATGGGACACTCTCAAGATTTCTCATGAGGGAAACAACGCCTCCATGATCACCAAAATAGAGTTGGTGGAAGGTGAACTGGAAAGGTTCACTATGAAAAGGGGAGAGGAGCCAACCGAAACTTACAATAGGCTCAAGACCCTGGTGAACAAGACCTGAAGCTATGGAAGTACAAGATAGACGGATCATGATGTCGTTCGACTCATGCTAAGGTCATTTACCGTTATTGATTCTCATCTTGTAAATCTCATTCGTGAAAATCCCAGGTACACCAAGATGACGCCCGAGGAAATTCTTGAAAATTTTGTAAGCGGGCGCGTGATGGTGAAGGAAGCGAGGTATGTGGATGACATTGCAAATGGATCGCTTCCTCTCTATGAGCCGCAGCTTGTAGCTCTCAAAGCAACAAGCAGCAAGGAGGCACTACCTAACAAGGTGGCATAAGTGGAGGCTGTCGGACTCAACGGGGAGGAAATGGCGCTTGTAATCAAGCGCTTCAAGACCGCATTGAAGGGACACAAGGAATATCCCAACAAGAACAAATCAAGGGAAAAGCGCTCCTGCTTCTAATGTGGTAAGTCTGGTCATTTCATAGCACAATGTCCCGATAATGAACAGGGACAAGAAAAGAAAGGGAAGGAGAGGAAGAAGAACTACAGGAAGGCAAAGGGCGAGACACACATCGGCAAGGAGTGGGACTTGGACTGCTCTTCATCTGACTCCGACGATGAGGGACTTACTGCTTCTGCCTTCAACAAGTCATCCCTCTTCCCCAACGAGCATCACACGTGCCTCATGGCTAAGGAGAAGAATGTACGTACTCGAGATACCCCCAAGTACACTTCTTCTAGTGATGAGGATTCCGATGATGAGGTAGACTATAGCGATCTCTTTAAGGGGTTAGATAGGTCCAAAGTTGATAAAATTAATGAATTAATTGATGCCCTTAATGAGAAGGATAGATTGCTAGATAAAAAGAAGATATTCTACATGAAGAACATGATAAGTGTATTAATGCTGAAAAATCTCTGGCTGATGAAATTAGGAAAAATGAATTACTTTCTTCTGAGTTATCTTGTTGCCATGATTCTATTTCTAGTCTTAAGAGTTTAAATGCTGATTTAAATGCTAAGCTAGAAAAAGTGAATGTTACTAGTTCATCTGTGGAGCATGTGTCTATTTGCAATAGATGTAAAGATGTCGATATTGATGCTTGCAATGCTCATGCTTACACTATTCTTAAGTTGAATGATGAAGTTACAAATCTTAATGGTAAACTTAAAATTTGTAAGAGTGAATATGACAAGATAAAATTTGTCAGGACAGTCTACACCATTGGTACACATCCCTCTATTAAGGATGGACTTGATTTCCAAAGGGGAACAAAGAACTTAACAAACCAAAGGACTTCCAATCTCATCAAGGAGAAAGGGAAGACCCCTATGGCTAGTAGCTCTCATTCTTTACATGACAAAAAGAACCATGCCTATTTGTATGCTCATGTTAAGAATGCTTCTAATGTTGTTCATCATGATAGTCGCTATGATCATGCTATTTTACCTACTTGTCATGATGCTGCTTTGGATTCTTATTCCATATGTATGCATCATCTACCTCATCATATATTCATGGTAGGAGTAGACCTAGGCGTCATGTTGTCTCTCATACGCCTAGGAATGCATCAAATGGCCCAACTAAGCTTTATCATATTTATGTTGCTTCGTATGTGCTAACTTGCAAAAATGATAAAGTAGTTGCTAGAAATTTGGGACCTAAGTGCAAGAGACACAAAACTTGCATCTGGGTTCCGAAGACTTATGTAACTAACTTTGTAGGACTCAACAAGAGTTGGGTACTTAAAACCCAAGCTGAAATCACCTTGCAGGTTTATGCATCTGGAGGCACAAGCTAGATTTTGGGCAAACGATTTGAACATCTCTAGCTGGGCTCGAATCCATCCTGCTTGCGGGTCTCAACATCCACCAATTTTTTTCAAAACAAACGTCGACCAAGATTGGTGGTGCGCTTAGAGATGGCAATAGGTACCCGAATACCCGACGAGTTTTACCCGATATAAAAACGAGTACGGTATGATTTCTATACCCACATGTATGTTAATGGACAATAACATTTACCCGTTGAGTAGACGGGTATAGATATGGGTAGATACTACCCATACCCGCATACTCGTGAGAAAAATATACATGTTTCATATGATTATTATTATTATTATCTAATAAAGTCCATCCTAGTTAAAAGAAAACACTTCTTCGATTATTGTTTGCTTAACTACCAACTTATGTAATCATATGTTTGTCATATTTTAAATTGAACTTATTTTTGTGTGTTTATTTAATATTGGGTAATTGAAATATTACAATTTTAGATTTTCTTAACAGGTACAGATAACCCAACATGTAAAATTAACCACGAGTATGAGTAAAGGTTTTATAACCGCAAACATATATAGGTAACCCGACGAGTATGATTTTTTCATAGATACAAGTATGGAATGCTATTGTATATACTCGTTGTCATCCCTAGTTGCACTGTAATTTTTTATCCCAACTAACTTGTGACGACGACCCAGATATCTATATCTATACCACTACATAATCCACCAATTTAAAGTTTGCAAAACCTACTCAACCAAATCACTCCAACTCATAATCTTTACTAAATCCACCAAACAAACTGCACCCAAAATTATCACGCCATCAAAATCGATGATTCAGAGCACTACATAACCTCTTCTCCTTTACTCAAATCCAATAAACAACATTATTTGGATCATCTCTCATCCCTCCCCTGCGACTCCGCCACCCCCAACCTCCTCCCCCTCCTCGCCTCACTTGCGCCGCCGCCGCCGCCGCAGCACCTATCAACCATCATTGCCATTGCTTGACAGCATAAAGAGTGAACATTTCACTTTTGAACGGTTGTCGAGAAAATTCAGATGCTAAATTCCCATACCGTCTACAGGTCATGGATATAATTGATGGTTCATGGACTCAATTTAACCAACACTTGGCTATAAGCCATCTGAAAGTTGACACCAAAGAATGAAACCAGCAACAATGCCAAAAAATGACTGACAACCTCTCTCTAAGATTCTTCTTCATTCTTGGCCACCAGTCTAACATTCTTGCCATCAACAGAAAATCTGGAACTTGAAGCTATCTGCAACAAGCAGCAGTAAAAGGAATATGCATCACTCCAGTAAAAAAATGCTCTTAAACTGAAAAGAGAGAAACAGCACGCAAAGTAGCTAGATTCGTTTCGCGGTGATTGATTACTTTATCCATCAAGGTAGCACGGAGCTCCTCCTTGTCTTTGGAGACACCACATTCCTGAAGCTCCTTGGAGACTAGCTTTTGTAGCTTCTTTAGCTTCATAACTCCATCTGCGTTCTGAAATAAACCAGCACAATTATGAACAACGTATAGTTTAATGGACGCCATAAATATTGGAGAAGATCAAACTTTTTAGGCTCACCGCCTTCAGTGTTTTAGTAATAATCTTCTTCCATTTGATCTTTTGTTTTTGAACACTTTTGCAGTCGGTACCACTTGCTAGTTCATCGGCCTTACTCTTCGCTTTGTTTTCTGACTTCTCATCTCCAGACTGCGTCAACTGTCTTTTTGTGTTACCTGGCTCTATGGTCATGTCATCCATTCGTTTCCTTTTCCCAGCATCTTTATCTTCATTTCTTTCATGATCACCACTCACGCCACCATTTACTTGAGCAGATTCTTTTGTGGGTACAACTCCAGCTTCCTTCACATCTGGAGTTTGTTCTGCACCATCTTTTATTTTCTGAGACACATGGAAGGCTTTCGCCTTTGCCCTATGCTTCTTCCCATCAGCATGTAGTAAGAGAGTTTGCTTGCTTGTGGTAGTGGTCTTGCATAGGCTGTCATGCAAATTCATAATAAGTACACAGTTCCTAAATATCTAAACAAGCTCCTGAGTTCATTAAAACAAAGATCAAAAGACTTCAAATCAAGAACTTGAATGCATACACGATGTGCTGACAACAGGGATAAACTCGATATTGTTTATATAAACAACAACAACAAATTTGCTTTCTCAAATTTTGAAATTGTCTACATAAAAGCATCATCGAAAATCAAATTAGCAGTCAATATACATGATAAAGACACTCGAAAAATATAACACTCCAATGAACCAGAAGACCTAACTGTTGGAACTTGCTCTCCCGAGCAAGGTGATCCAACGGGGGAGTAGAAGTAATTCAGACAAGGTTTAGCTCAAGAGGTCAATTGCTTTCTTAATCTCGCCTCTCAAGGGCACTGTGCGGGGGTATTTATAGGTGCCTGAGTGCCCAGCGCCTTGGGTTAAGTACGCATGTGCCCTCAGGCGCCCAGGTTATCCCCGGAATATTTCCATAAAGCAGGGTTACAGACTGTAATTACAGAGAAGCCTTTACAAATTAGGCCCGTAATGCGCAGCGGCCACGCGGGGCCTATTACAATGGGCCAGATTGCACGTGGGCCTTCGTGTTGGACGACGCCGCGGGATGGGGCGACCTTGCCAGAAGCCTTCGTTCCTCGGCGCATTGGGCGAAGGGTGGAGTCTGCCAGTCGTCTTGTCTCCGTTTGTGCAGCGAGACTGGCGAAGGCATCGAGCGAAGGGTAGCGTCTTCGCCTTCGCCCCAACATTTGAGCAAGGTGATCCAACGGGGGAGTAGAAGTAATTCAGACAAGGTTTAGCTCAAGAGGGCAATTGCTTTCTTAATCTCGCCTCTCAAGGGCACTGTGCGGGGGTATTTATAGGTGCCTGAGTGCCCAACGCCTTGGGTTAAGTACGCATGTGCCCTCAGGCGCCCAGGTTATCCCCGGAATATTCCCATAAAGCAGGGTTACAGACTGTAATTACAGAGAAACCTTTACAAATTAGGCCCGTAATGCACAGCGGCCACGGGGGGCCTGTTACAATGGGCCAGATTGCACGTGGGCCTTCGTGTTGGACGACGCCGCGGGATGGGGCGACCTCGCCAGAAGCCTTCGTTCCTCGGCGCATTGGGCAAAGGGTGGAGTCTGCCAGTCGTCTTGTCTCCGTTTGTGCAGCGAGACTGGCGAAGGCATCGAGCGAAGGGTAGCGTCTTCGCCTTCGCCCCAACATTTGCCCTCCGAGGGACCAGTTCGACTAAGTCATCTGGTGCCGAAGGCGTCGCTAGATGGTGGAGACGCTGCCCTCGCTCGAAGTGGTTCCGCGGGGGTTTTTAACATGACCGTTGATTGACGCCGTACTGTTGGATTGCGGGATTCTCCAAGCGTCGCGCCCTGTGTATAAAAGGGGGTGGGGGGCGGCGCAGGTTGAAATTTACCTTTCCGCGCGCCGCGAAAACCCTAACCTCCTTTTCAAATTACTCGCCCGCTCGTGTGCCCTCCTTGCTCCTGTTCGTCGGAGATCTGGCCCACGTGAAGCAGACCGCACGCCGCCGTCGACGGTACGTAGCCATGCCGTCTTCCTCCTCGTCTGCTGCGACCACGCCGACGGCCGAGGCGTCGTCCGAAGATACCTCGGGCACTGTGGCGGTGGCAGAGTTACGATCGGGTGAAAAGGTGGAATTTGGTGTTTCGCGGATGTCGTCGGTCTGCGTGCAAGATATGCAACAGTTGGGGTATTTTGGCGACGGGGTTGGGCGCGTCCCGGGGGCAGAGGAGGTTCCCGAGCCCGAGGGCGAATTGGTCGTTTTCGAGGCATTTTTCATCGCCGGCCTTCGTTTGCCTGCGCATCGTTTTGTTTCGGAGGTTCTGCAGAAGTTCGAAGTCCAGGTTCACCAGCTAACACCGAACGCCGTGGTGGCGTTGGCGAAGTACGTCTGGGCAACGACATCGTATGGCGGTCAGCCTTCGGTGGAAGTCTTCGCCAAGCAATACTGTCTGCACTGGCAGAAGAGAAAAATTGGACATAAGATTGCGCAATTCGGATCGTGCACTTTCACGTCGAAGTCCAGGAAGACTTCGATGGAAGTCGTGGAGCTAGACCCCTGTGCCCGAAATAAGTGGGGCAACTGGTGGAATTACTAGTTCTATGTTTCAGAGGCCGAAGTCAAAGACCGCCCAGGGCTCCCCGCAGCCATTATGTTCTCTCATTATTATGTGGCGTACCCGCCATTTGAAGTAGCAGAGGATGACGAGAATGAAGGGGCCCTTCGGATCGCTGCCCGTACGAGTAGTGGGCGTGATCTTGTTGGAGTTCATAGCGTATGGGGTGTGGCCCTTGGCGCATGGATGGGCGTTGGGCGAAGTATGCCCTCCCTGGGTGGGCGGAAAGTACGAAGTCCGCTTTTTGCTTTGGATGTGCGAGGGCGGGATCTTGCCGCGTGCCGAGTTTGTGCGCGAAGCGGAGGATGGGGCAGTGCGAATTGTGGGGCGCTACGTGCCGAAGACGGAGGCCCTGCGGAGCTGGGATATACGCGGATCCAACGACCGCCTGAATAGGGTCTTCGAGTTGAATCGTTTACCGTATGGCGGTTATCCCGGGGAAGACGTTGTCGACCGCCGCGGGAAAAGACCAGCGGCTGTGGTTGAAGAAGACCCCGCGCCGGAGGCCGCCCCAGCCACTAAGAAAAGGAAGCTAGGTACTGCGGTGGGTGAACTGGGGGTCTCTGATAGTTTTGCTATGGAGTTGATGGGGACATACGCGGCCCCCGGGGGAAGGATGTCTTCGCCCGAGCTCCGGGAGTCTTCGGCGCGGATGCTGGAGGTTACCAGGGGTCGATGGCCCAAGAACGTTCCTATCCCCCGCACGGCTGGCGAAGACTTCTTTACGTCTCGCATGGCTCGTGACTTGAGAGTGTTTCCTTACGGACGGAACATTGCTGCTGTTGTGTCGGCAGTGATGAACAAGGACCGTCAAGATGCTGCGCAGAAGCGCCGGCCGGTCGTCAGGATGGTCGACCCCGTGCGCGAGGCGAAGAGGGCGCGAGGAAGCGCAAAGGCTGCGGCCTCCAGCAGTGGCAAGCTGGTGCCGGCTGTGAAAACGGCTGCGCCCAGGGGCAGCAAAGCGCCGACAGGCGAGAAGGCTGCAGCCGCTGGCGGAACCAAGCCTCTCCCGGGCGGACCGTCGCCAGCGAAGCGTGTTGCTGACTTCGGCACAAATATCAGTGTCGAGGACTATCTAGGCGGTAAGTTTTTTTTTGACCGGAGACGTGTTGCAGGGTCGGGCGAGGGACAGTTGGTTGTTGTCCCGCCTTCGGTGGTAGCCACCTCGCCATCGGCGGTGGTAAAGGCGAAGGGGGCCACGCAGGACCCGTGGGCCGCCTTTTGCGCGAGCGGCGAGATTCTGACGGCCGCTGCCGCTAGGGACGTGGCGGGCACCATGTCCCAGCGGCTGAGGGAAGTGTCTCAGCAGTTGACGCAGCAGCTGAAGCAAGTAAGTTGCGCTGGACTTCGATGTTTGCTGTGTTTTGGTTCATGTGTTTGTCTCATGAAGGTTTGACGTGTTTTTGCCAGGCGGCCGACTTTGTCGACCGTGTTGCGTCGGGCGTCCTGACTGCGGACGTCGCCGCTGAGGTCGAGAATCTTCGGGCGCAGCACGCGGATGCTGTCCGGGATAAGTCGGCCGCGGAGAGCAAGAACCGCAGGCTGGCGGAGAAGGTGGCCGCCCTGGAGGCTAAGAAGACTGACCTCCGACGCCGGCTGGCGGAGGAGAGGAGGGAGGCTAACCAGGCCGTCGCCGAAGCGCAGGCTGCGCAAGCGGAGGCTAAGGCGGCGCTGGCGAAGGGTAGCCTCGCCAGCCAACGCGCCGAGGAATGGGAGGCGAGGTTCAACGCCCTGCGCAGCCGCGTGGACAAGGCGGAAACCTCGGTGCGCTCAGAAGTCGTGCGGACGCACGCGCAGCTCGTGGAGGCGTACCGCGATCTAGGTGCGCGGACTGCAGATTTCGATGTGCCCGACCACGAGGCCAGCCTCCGCGCATGTCCCCATCAACTCCATAGCAAAACTATCGGAGACCCCAGTTCACCCACCGCAGTACCTAGCTTCCTTTTCTTAGTGGCTGGGGCGGCCTCCGGCGCGGGGTCTTCTTCAACCACAGCCGCTGGTCTTTTCCCGCGGCGGTCGACAACGTTTTCCCCGGGATAACCGCCATACGGTAAACGATTCAACTCGAAGACCCTATTCAGGCGGTCGTTGGATCCGCGTATATCCCAGCTCCGCAGGGCCTCCGTCTTCGGCACGTAGCGCCCCACAATTCGCACCGCCCCATCCTCCGCTTCGCGCACAACCGCGTCAAGGTCCTGCCCTCGCACATCCAAAGCAAAAAGCGGACTTCGTACTTTCCGCCCACCCAGGGAGGGCGTCTCGCGAGGGCATACTTCGCCCAACGCCCATCCATGCGCCAAGGGCCACACCCCATACACTATGAACTCCTCAACAAGATCACGTCCACTACTCGTACGGGCAGCGATCCGAAGGGCCCCTTCATTCTCGTCATCCTCTGCTACTTCAAATGGCGGGTACGCCACATAATAATGAGAGCACATAATGGTTGCGGGGAGCCCTGGGCGGTCTTTGACTTCGGCCTCTGAAACATAGAACCAGTAATTCCACCAGTTGCCCCACTTATTTCGGGCACAGGGGACCAGCTCCACGACTTCCATCGAAGTCTTCCCGGACTTCGGCGTGAAAGTGCACGATCCAAATTGCGCAATCTTATGTCCAATTTTTCTCTTCTGCCAGTGCAGACAGTATTGCTTGGCGAAGACTTCCACCGAAGGCTGACCGCCATACGATGTCGTTGCCCAGACGTACTTTGCCAACGCCACCACGGCGTTCGGTGTCAGCTGGTGAACCTGGACTTCGAACTTCTGCAGAACCTCCGAAACAAAACGATGCGCAGGCAAACGAAGGCCGGCGATGAAAAATGCCTCGAAAACGACCAATTCGCCCTCGGGCTCGGGAACCTCCTCTGCCCCCGGGACGCGCCCAACCCCGCCGCCAAAATACCCCAACTGTTGCATATCTTGCATGCGGACCGACGACATCCGCGAAACACCAAATTCCACCATATCACCCGGTCGTAACTCTGTCGCCGCCACAGTGCCCGAGGTATCTTCGGACGACGCCTCGGCCGTCGGCGTGGTCGCAGCACACGAGGAGGAAGACGGCATGGCTACGTACCGTCGACGGCGGCGTGCGGTCTGCTTCACGCGGGCCAGATCTCCGACGAACAGGAGCAAGGAGGGCACACGAGCGGGCGAGCAATTTGAAAAGGAGGTTAGGGTTTTCGCGGCGCGCGGAAAGCTAAATTTCAACCTGCGCCGCCCCCACCCCCTTTTATACACAGGGCGCGAAGCTTGGGGAATCCCGCAATCCAACAGTACGGCGTCAATCAACGGTCATGTTAAAAACCCCCGCGGAACCACTTCGAGCGAGGGCAGCGTCTCCACCATCTAGCGACGCCTTCGGCACCAGATGACTTAGTCGAACTGGTCCCTCGGAGGGCAAATGTTGGGGCGAAGGCGAAGACGCTACCCTTCGCTCGATGCCTTCGCCAGTCTCGCTGCACAAACGGAGACAAGACGACTGGCAGACTCCACCCTTCGCCCAATGCGCCGAGGAACGAAGGCTTCTGGCGAGGTCGCCCCATCCCGCGGCGTCGTCCAACACGAAGGCCCACGTGCAATCTGGCCCATTGTAACAGGCCCCACGTGGCCGCTGCGCATTACGGGCCTAATTTGTAAAGGCTTCTCTGTAATTACAGTCTGTAACCCTGCTTTATGGGAATATTCCGAGGATAACCTGGGCGCCTGAGGGCACATGCGTACTTAACCCAAGGCACTGGGCACTCAGGCACCTATAAATACCCCCGCACAGTGCCCTTGAGAGGCGAGATTAAGAAAGCAATTGCCCTCTTGAGCTAAACCTTGTCTGAATTACTTCTACTCCCCCGTTGGATCACCTTGCTCGGGAGAGCAAGTTCCAACACTAACCTTTTTAAGAGAGATGCAACTTAGAAGAAAAATAGAAAAACTTGGCCTCTATAGTCTATATTACCATGTTTATTGTAGAAGTATATATATGTCTGGTTGTCTGCATATACACACTTGTACTCCCCACCATGTAAATAACATAAAAAGGGGCATACACAGTACTGAAAGATCCAACACAGGATAACATCTGGGAATGGAATTTCTTGACAGCCTTACCCTTGCTTAATTTTGCAAAGAGACTGGGTTGAACCTAGGACCTCCAGGCCACAAGTAGATAGACTCTACCAACATTTCAGACCCATCATTCATAGAAAAGATATAACACAAATAATTTTAATAGTTCCAAGCAAGCTTTTCTAAATGGAAAAGAAAAGCTAAACAATTGAACTTACTCAGACGTTCGCAACTACAAAGATAACTGCAACCTCATAAATTGTATTACCATGTCTAGTCATGTATATGTATGTACTGGCATTCCATGTGAGTATTAACCCAAAAAATCAAAACAGTCCCAAGCATGATTTATATCAACGGAAAAATTGAGAAGCGTAGAAATAAATAAACATTGATCACAACCAATACCTCTATGGTTACTTGGTTAGAAGTAAATATGGTTTAGAACTATGGCATCGGCACTATTACTGCATAACCACCTGCAAAGATTATTGTGTTTATACTAAGGGTAAGGGATCAAACTGGCACACCTACAGAACCAAGGAGGCCGTGTCGACAGCCCAACATTGATATCGACATCTGCATTTGGCTTTGGCTTATCTGCCTTACCCTGTGCACCATTGGATGGTTTGGTCTTTCCCTTAGGACCGTACTTCTCCTGAATGAAAACAAATACAGTACAAATGAGCACTGGATTGAATACTATAATTTGCACATATAACAATAGCCACATATTCTAACATAAGCCTTAATAGTTATAAACCTTCTACTGAAACTACCAATCCTAATATGAAAAGGAACAAATCAACCTGCAGATTCTAACTTCTAGATATAGCTTACCAACAATTGCAAGAAATGACCTTAAGAGTGTCAAGTTTATCCTAAGTCAAACGATGCTAAGTTTGAACAGACTTATAGAAAAGAAAAATAATATTTACGACATCAAATTAGCATCATTGGATATATTATGAGATATTATATATGTCAATACACTTCTCTATAAACATGGTCAACTTAGGGCAAACTTGGATCCCAAATATTTCAAGACAGAGGAAATATCAACAAAAATGAACAGGCATGCATTTCAAACAGTAGCGAAGCAACATTGCCTAGCCACACTGAAGTAGCAACAGGGGAGAAACAAAAAAAACACCCACAATCCAAAGCAGCAGCAGTTCATAGGCAAGCCGCATGCTCAACATTTCAACAAAAAAACGTCAGATGCATATCGGTTCATTGAAATTGCACACCACAGTGAGGATTGAGCAAGGAACTCAGAGAGAGGGGCGGAGGAACTCACGGCCTCGGAGATGCACTGGGTGTGCCCCTGCACGGTGTCCTGGCTGAATAACTCACCGCAATCGATGCATGACAGCTGCGTCCGCGCAACAAAAACATCAATTAACCACCACGGCGCCAAAGATCGATCCAGAAAGGAACGGGGACATGTCAAGAGAGTCGGTCGCCGCGCCAACCTTGTACGCGGAGCAGGAGCGGAAGTGGCCGGCGAGCTTGGGCTTCTTGAGGTTCTCACCACAGTCCTCGCATTGGAACCACACCATCGCTGATGCTCCTGAAAGCTTCTGGCGGCAGGAGGACGCCCCTCGCAGACGAAGCTTTGTTCGGGCGCGTATGCAAGCTAGGGTTTTAGCTGAAGGAAGCGACAAGCCAGGGGCGCTCGCATTGGGGTTTTTTGTGTGTGGCCCTCTCGAGAGTGGCGGAGGGGAAGCCAAGACTGACAGCCCATCATTCACTTGGAGGCCCATATGGCCGATCATTCCTCCTTTCCCTGGACTTACTACTCCCTAGTCCTAGATTTGATGCAAAGTTTAGGCCTCATAGTTGTTCCCTCGATTTCAAAGAAAAAAAGGAAAAAAAGATACATTTGTTCCCTCGGGCCAAAATGTAGAAGAGGAGTAAGTGGACCTAGTGTTAGAACTTAGAAGGCTTCTCTGGCTCTCCTATAGTGGCTCTACAATATTTGTTATAGTGATTTAGTGATTGATGAATACGTGTGTTACTAATGAATGCTTTAGGATATTCACATACAATAGTCACTTTGTAGCCACATGGAGGTTTTTGGCCTCAGAGTTAATATCTAGTATGTCTGCAAGGATGTTTGTGAAGATTAACGATACTATTGTAAGGATCTGATCTCGCCTAGAGGGGATGAATAGGCTACCTGTAAAAATTGAGCTCCAAAAACGATCAGAACTACAAGCGGCAGTGCCGCTTGACACCGGCACTGTCGCGCCACGGCACTGCCAAACAATTGCAGGGCACTACCGCGCATGCTAACTTGGTCAGATTGACTTGAAACTTACTAAGTAACAACTATAACAGGTAAGCACTAGTGAGTAATAACTATAACATGTAAGCACTCGTTTCTTTGAATATGATGCTCAGTCTAAAACTTTAACAAAAACAATAACAATAATCTAGGATAACAAATTATGTATATGATACCAAACCCTAAATGGTATGAACTAAAATGAGTAAAGTACACTAAATAGTAGGGACACAGCGGAATATGTATGTTTAAGTGAATCTCAAACATGTTGTCAGGAACGTGCCCGGCACTACCGCTTGGTGGGTGGCACTGCTGCACCCGGCACTGCCGCGCGAAGTTGAATGCTCAAAACCAGTTGTGCCTGCAAGCAACACTTAAGTATGGACTTGGTATTGTCTAGTGTCAAGTCCACTAAGTATCTGCACTCATAAATATGCACAACCAAGTATATCTAATGGAAAGCAAGTAATGTAATTCAAAAAGTAAAAGAGACAAAGCACAAGGATTTATCTCATGGTAGAGCCGAAGTTCATACTTCATGACAAAAGTTGAAGGAGATGCTCCTCACCAGCTTCCAAGGCTTTCAGTCAAAGCCAATTACTGCACAAGCCTGTTTTAGTGTACACAAGACCCAGATGAGTACCACTAATCATTCGTCCGGAGATTTCTTTGTCTTTGAGCCCAGGCACCAGTAGTCCAGGACGACATTGTCATCGAGGCCATAGTCAAAGGGCTTAGACTAGGGCCAGCAACCCAATACTTTGCAAGAAAGCCTCCACACTCCCTTGATAAATTATTGCAGAAGATGGACGAATCCATAAGGGTTGATAATGATTTTCGCTAGAAAAGGGTGGAGTTACACAGATACACCAAAGCAACCAAGGGCTTCAGGGGAAGGGTCCACCCCAGGCATGTTCGAAGCATTCACAACCCGATGCAGGGTGAGGAAAAGATGGCACAGTCTTAAGGTCAGTCGGGCCAGCAGCAAGCAAGCTCCCAGTAGCAAGCAAGCTCTCAGCAGCAACCTTCGCATAACACATTTCGCCCACCTACTCCAAGAGGCGGAAGAGGAGGCCGAAGTTTTGGTGGTAGATTAAATGCACCTCCTAGGAAGCCATTCTGCTTGTTTTGTGGTGAAGACAAAGGCCACACCACAAGAACATGCCATCATACTATCAATAAGAAGAAGGAACTTGCTTTGTTAGCCACTCAACCCTCCTGGTCAAAAAAAGGTATTTAGTACATCATCGTATTGTTCACCTTATATCCCACATTATGTCTAGCCTCAGCTACAGGAGCCAAGGCTAAGTTTACCTTCAGCCTCAAACGCCTCAAGAAATCCAGTGATGAGCGCATGGTCACCAGCTGCCTCCTTCGTCCCAGAACCACCTCCCTATGGCCAAGTTCCTGCTGGTCACCCTAAATTCCCAGTGCAAGATTTGCATCAAAGGGACAGAAGGGAGGGATCCAAAACTCATATCATTAAAAATATGGTCCCGGAGACAAATCATATATACTAAAGACCCCAAGGGGCTAGGTAAGTAAGCCCGAAGCTATCGAAGAAGACATTACTATCTGTCTATGTTTACTTTTGCAAACTTTTAATATCATGCAAATCAATGTAATAATGACCTACCTTCAAGTGCAATGACAAAAATGTTTCAATCAAAGCTTTGGGTAAGAAAGTGTGAAAAAGCTCCGAAGCCGTTCCTAAGGAAATGCAGAGCTACGATTTATTCACCTAAGTAACGATGAAAAAGCTTCGAAGTCATTCCTAAGGGAATGCAGAGCTACGATTTATTCACCTAAGTAACGGTGAAAAAGCTCCAAAGCCGTTTCTAAGGGAATGCAGAGCTACGATTTATTCACCTAAGTAATTGTGAAAAAGCTCTGAAGTCGTCTCTAAGGGAATGTAGAGCTACGATTTATTCACCTAAGTAACGGTGAAAAAGCTCTGAAGTCATTCCTAAGAGAATGCAGAGCTATAGTTTATTCACCTAAGTAATGGTGAAAAGCTCTAAAGTCGTTCCTAAGGGAATGTAGAGCTACGATTTATTTACCTAGGTAACGGTGAAAAAGCTCAGTAGTCGTTCCTAAGAGAATGCAGAGCTACGATTCATTCGCCTAATGAAACACCGACATAAATTTAGTTTACTTCGAAATTATATCTATAAAGAAGTGTTCCTTTGTAATATGTGAAAAGAAGGGAAAGAGATTTTCACCTTCAGCTCAAAAACACGTGTTAAATAAAATTTCACACATCACAAAAGAAATTAGAAATGAAGCAAGAATTGTGAACATATTACAAATCACTTGAAAAGTTTCGAAGTATTCAAACACTTCGTACCAGCAAAAATATTACAACAAAAGATCATTGTTCTTCACATCAATTCCCTTTGTTGCCCTGCGTCACTTCGTCATAGATTCACTCACAAATTTTAAGGACAACATCATCTGCGTCTTTCTTCACAGCGCTGGTAGCTACTACTTTGGCTTCAATGGCAGCATCCTTAGCTTCGACTTTGGTATGCTTTACTTCAATGATCACCTATGAAGTAGAGACTTCTTAACAAAAGTTAGGAAACTATTGTCAAAACATCGATGCAATGAAAATATGGCAGAAGCGAGAAAAAGGGTAAGTACCTTCAACTTTCTTGCCTTGCAGTTTCCGTCTAATATCTAAAGCTTTCTTAGTAGCCTGTCGGGCCTGTAGAAAAGTTTAAAAGTCACAGTGTATGTACGCCCCACATATGTAAGATGAAGGTAGCAAAGTACAAACCTTCTCCCTATTCTTTATAGATTCTTCGATACTAATTTCCTTCCCGCCCTTCTTCCATATCTCCGTACACCATTAACTTCTTAATGCTTAGTGACACGGTGATGTTCAACCCATGGATCAGTGCCTCATATTCTGCCGCATTATTTGATGCTGGAAATAATATCTGGAGTGCATACTTGAGTTGTTCTCCTCTAGGAGCAATGAAGAGGATTCCCGCTCCTGCTCCCTGCAACCTCAGCGAGCCGTCAAAGTACATTTTCCACACTTCGGTAGCCTCCGGGGTTGTCTGGGACCTGATGTTCGGTCCACTCTGATACGAAGTCAACCAGTGCTTGAGTCTTTATTGCGGTGCGAGGCCGGAACTCTATGTCATGGGCTCCCAGCTCGCATGCCCACTTGGCTATTCTCCCGATGGCTTTTTTTATTGTGGAGAATATCCCCAATGGGAAATCTTGTGACTACTATGACTTTGTGGTCATCAAAGTAGTGATGGAGCTTGCGAGCGGTTAGAAGTACCGCGTATAACAGTTTCTGGACCTGGGGATACTTCATCTTTGAGGGCCCGAGAACTTCGCTGATGAAGTAGACCAGATGTTGCACTGGGTATGTGTGTCCTTCCTCCATCTGCTTGACTACTAACGCGGTGCTTACCACGTGAGTCGTGCAGGAGATGTATAGCAGCAGATCTTCTGCCGACTGATTCGGCATGGCTCGGCGTGGTGGCTTGAGTACTGGTGGCGTGGTTAGGAACTTTTTCAGTGCCTCTAGAGCCTCCTGTGCCTCTGCGGTCCACTGAAATTTATCCACCTTCTTGAGGAACTTGTAGAACGGTATGCCTCTTTTGCCCATCCTTGATATGAACCTGCTAAGGGCTGCCATGCATCCAGTAAGCCTCTACACCTTTTTCTGTGATTGTGGCGCTTCCATTCTCATGATAGCCTCGATCTTTTCTGGGTTGACTTCAATTCCTCGGTGGCTGACAATGAATCCTAGTAATTTTCCTGCCGGTAATCCAAAGACACATTTCTCTGGATTGAGCTTCCATCGATACCACCTCAAGCTGTTGAAGACCAGTTGTAAATCTTTAATGAAGTTTTCTGTCTTTATTACCACATCATCAACATAAGCTTCTACCCGCTTGCCCTAGTGATCGGCTAAGCAGGTTTGAATAGCTCTCTGGTAGGTCGCTCCCGCGTTCTTGAGGCCAAATGACATGGAGGTATAGCAGAAAGCTCCGAACGGGGTGATGAATGCAGTCTTTTCTTTATCCTCTTTTGCCAAGCTGATCTGACGGTATTCAGAATAGCGGTCTAGGAAAGACAACATAGAACATCCGGCAGTCGAATCAACCACCTGATCTATTCTAGGGAGCCCGAAGGGATCCTTCGGACAGTGTTTGTTGAGATCAGTATAGTCGACGCACTTGCGCCAATCCACTTTATTCTTTTTTAGTACAAGAACAGAATTTGCTAGCCACTCAAGATGCAGTACTTCTCTAATGAATCATGCTGCCACTAAGCGCGATAACTCGGCGTGAATAGCTTCTCTTTTGTCAGGCGTGAAACGTACCGCAGTCTCTATCGAATTGGCCTTGCTTGAGGATAGACCTTCAATTTCTGCTTGGCCAGTTCTCTTGGGACTCCCGGCATGTCCGCAGGTTGCCATGCGAACACGTCTCGGTTATCTTGCAGGAATCGGACGAGCGCGCTTTCCTATTTGTCGTCGAGGCTAGAGCTGATGATGGTGGTCTTGCGTTCATCAACAAACTCTAAGTTGATCCTCTTTGTCTCCTCAGTCGGCCGCATGGAGGTCATGGCTTGAGTCTCATTTGCAGGTATCGCAAGATCTTCTTCAGGCTTTGAATTCACCTGTGCGGAGGAAGTCGTTGGTGGTTTGGTGGTAAGGGCCGCCTGGATGGCTCCTCGAAAGCATTCCACGGCGCCTTGGAAGTCATCACGCACGATGATGATTCCTTGTGGTCCTGACATCTTCAATATCATGTAAGAATAGTGTGGAATAGCCATGAATTTTGCTAGTCCCGGCCTGCCGATGATGGCGTTGTATCCGCAGTCAAAACTTGCCTCCTTGAACCTCAGGAACTCGGTTCTATAGTTTTTCGGAGTTCCAAAGGTAACGAACATGCAGATGTGCCCGAGCGAGTACTCTCCTTCGGTCGACACAATGCCAAAGAAAGGGGTGTCTGACTCGGTGAGGTCTTTGAGTGCGAACCCCAAGCCCAGGAGCGTCCGGGGGAAGGTAACATTGATGCTGCTTCCCCCGTCCACCAGTACCTTCTTTACCCTGGTCTCTCGGATCACCGGATCGACAAGGAGCGGGTACTTGCCTGGATGGTCAAAGTTGAGCCATTGATCCATCGGCTGAAGGTGATCGGGAATTTCGACCACCAGTAGGGAGCCGGGGTGCTGGTGGTTGCCACCAGTACCTGTCGGTCGTTGAGCTTCTGCTGCCTTCCGTTCTCCTGCGACCCGTGTCCTCTGAAGATGACGTTGACCTCCCTGTCCACACGTGGGAATGCTCCGCCCCTCCCCTTTCCTGTTGCTGAGGCTGCCTGGGCTCGCCAGGCCCTCCTCGTGGCGGGGGAGGTGGTAGAGGCTGGAATGGTCGGCCATTCCCGATGGAATGCTTGAAGTCTCTGCAGTTCCGCAGGGTGTGGCGCATATCCTTGTGGTACAGACACTGGGCGTCGAGGATGTCGTCCAGTGTTCGCTCGCCTCTACGGGGTGCCCCTCGGGCACGAGAGGCGGGTGGTCCGGCAGCGTGGACCTCTTCACGTGGCCTCTTCTCCCAACGCTTGTCTGGCTGCTGGTTCGTGTCGTGCTGTGGTGCAAGTGGTGCAGGTTTTGTCCCCCCGATGAGGTCCTGAGCCCGTTCGTCAGCAGTGATGTAGAGGTCCGCTTCTCGAAA
Source organism: Zea luxurians (assembly GCA_029449295.1). NCBI lineage: Eukaryota > Viridiplantae > Streptophyta > Magnoliopsida > Poales > Poaceae > Zea > Zea luxurians. Next base: position 71,432,259 of record JAOPSE010000016.1, on the reverse strand, counting down.
CAGCTACTCGGAGGTGGTCGGCGCCTTCTGCAGTATGGCTCGGACAAAAGCCGAGTCATTAGATCCTCGGTAGAAGTCTTCAATCACCACTGCCTCGGTGACTTTGGGGATACGGTTTCTCATGGTCTGGAATCTCTTGAGGTACGATCGAAGTGTTTCATCGCCCCGGTGCCTGATGGATTTGAGGTCCCATGGCTACGCCGGTTTGTTGGAGAGGGACTGAAAGTTGGTGATGAAGCACCGACTGAAGTCGCTCCAATCGTCGATACAATGTTGTGGAAGGTGTCGCATCCACTGTAATGCATCTTGCCCAAGAACGATGGGCAAGTACGCAGTCATCATGTCTTCAGTTGCCCCAGCAGCTCGGGCGGCAGTCGTATAGACAGCCAACCAACCTCCTGGGTCCTACTTAGGCTCGTACTTGTCAACGTTGGAGACCTTGAAGTTTGGGGGCCACTGAATGGCCCTGAGACATGGAGTAAGTGCGGATACTCCACATGTGTCCTCCTGTCAACGTTCATGGCGCCGGTCCCGGGGAGGAGAGTCACTGATGTTCCGTCTCAATCGTCCCCGGGTCGAGCCACTAGTTGAAGCTGCCACCGATTCCACTCGGGTGGTGTGACTTCGGGACGGGATGCCATGGTCTCAATCGTATTCCTCCCGGCACCTTATTTCATTTTCGTGTCGTTGTTCGCGCGAAGCATTGATGGAACTCCGCGCATCTCACCGACTATTGATGGCGTGCCGTAAGTCGCCTGGGGGATGAGCGAGAGGTAGAAGATGATTAGCCGCCCGAGTGAGCAGTCGTCGATATCCTTCAGCGTCCGGAGTCTGGGGGAGACCATCAGCTATCCGAGCTAATACTCCTCCAACTTCACTCGGCGTGTTCATAGCACGAGCAAAGTCAGGGTTCAGGTTCTGGGCGAAGAGAGGGTTCTCCTGGCGTAACCTCGCATCCTGCTCTGCTTGTTCTCGATCTTGGTCTTGAGCTTGCCGGCGGTCATGTCGGCGAGAATTCCTTCTTTCTCGGATGACTCGTTCATCAGGAGTTTCTCTGACTTCCGAGGCTTCATCCCGGGATACGGGCTACACTGGGTCTCGCTCCCCAGCCTCGTGATGTCGCTGAATATTTTGGTGTCTGTTTCTCCATCGCCAGGCTTCTCGCTGAGGTGGTTCTTCCCCTGGCATGGTTGGCTCATCGTCAGAGATGGGAGAGGACTCCAATCTCCCCCCGATGAAGAGGACGCTGGGGTAGAAAGGAGTTGCTGCAGCGATGAATTCTTTTCTGTCCTTCTTTGAGGGCAAAGGTGTTAGAAAGATAACTTGACGGGCTTCTATCCCGCTTGCTTCTTTCTTTCTTGTAATCCATGTCCACTCCTTTGTGGATGAAGTGGACAGTGGGGTTTTTCAGGCGAGTGAATTCCTGACTCTTGACTTGCGGAAGGTAGTTTTCGCCTGTGGCGCAGGAGGTTGCACTATCTGCTGCCTTGTTCTGGCTTTCTCGGAGATTTCCGAGGAAAGCTTTTTCTCCGGTGGATCCGCTATGCGGTGCATAATTCCTTCTTCATCTGCCACGGACGAGATGGTCCCGAAGCAGAACACGGATCCAGGGCAGAGAGCGATCTTACACTGGGAAGTGACAACCATTGAGTTAGCGTGGGTCAACGACACACCCCCTACCCGGCACGCCAGCCATCGGTGTTTGGAACCCGACCGCACACCTGGGGTTACCCCTCGTGGTGCTTTTGGGTAGGACGGTGCTTGTTGGGGACTTGTTCTCAAATGCTATGAATTAAGAACAAGGCAACATAAAATGTTAAATATTAAGGCTCTTCGTCCGCCGAAACATTATCTCCATAAGGATTTAATGAACTTTGGACGAAGGTCACAAACGTAATGTTACGAAAGTTTCACCTTCGTAATTAAATTTGTAAAGATAATGCAAAGTCAATTATTGAAGATAAATACATTAAAAATAGGTGACATCATTCATGTATCTTATCATACAAATTTAAGATATTTGAATACAATGTTTAGGTACATTTATACCTTTGCCTTGACAAGCAATGATTCCCGAATGATGCGTCAGCAATTACAGGAGTGCGTGAACAGTAAAGGGATACTGTTCACTATTTATAGGCACAGGACACAGCCTGTGAACAATTACAATCATACCCCTCATAAAAGTTTACAACATCGACTCAAACTCTTATGGACTAAAAGGTCATTCTATCTTTAAGTCGGTTTGTTATTCCGAAGCTTCATGGACAGCACCCTTCGGCATTACGTACAGACGACTTCAACCGAAATTGTTTCCTCCTGCAGGACCTTCGGCGACGAAGCATGGTCCCAACAGTAGCCCCTTCGCGGTGCTAGATCGTTTTTCGTAACGAGCTTGATCCGTGAAAAAAGTCTCTCAGGCTTCAGGAAGCCGAAGGTCCGAAAAACACCTTCCCTTAGCTTGTTGTCGAGAAACGATACAACTTTCGAGCGCGTAGCAGTTCCACCATGCGAGTTCACTATTCTGGTTTTTGCGGTCCACCGTTCAGCGGGTGCGAGTAACCGTTTGCCTGGTTTAAAAATTCCCGACGATTCACCTTCCTTCCTGCAACACTATATAAACAGACTGGTAGGTGTAAAGTTACCACAGCATTCATTGCTATTACACTGTTTTGCTGCCAAAATTTTAACCATAGCCGAAGCTCGACTCCTGGATTCAGACGAAGCTCCAATTTGGTGCCTGCTTCGTTAGAAGAAAAGCTTCGTCAGAAGAAGAGGTTTTTAGTTCCCGAGAAATCTTTTAAGAAATTTAGAATTGGATGGCCAGATTACGCTCTACTGCTAGAGTTGAGCGTGAGGGAGGCGAAGTCGAAGGTGCAGAGACTGTTCCTATCTCCGAAGCAATGCAGCGATCTGGATTGGTGACTTCGGAAAGAATCCCTACTGCCGAAACTGCTGCCGAAACAGAACAAGCTGCTGCCGAAGCAGAACGAGGAGATATTGAGGAAGCTAATTCTGATGATGATTACCATATCGCGGTACCGAGCAAGCCTAGTCATTTGGACTTCGGGAAGTCGACTATCTCCAAGGTGGATTTCTCCAAGATGGTAAAGGCGGGCTATTTTAGAGAAGATGAGAAGAAGCTACTTCGCTTCGGGGGAGAGGAGACTACCCCGAAGCCGGAAAAGGATGAAATAGTTATTTTCAAGAGTTTTTTAAAGGCTGGGTTGAGATTTCTTTTGAATAGAATGATTTCTGATGTGCTGCAAAGGTTTGGGATCTATTTTCACCAACTGACTCCTAACGCCATTGTCAGACTTAGTGTTTATATCTGGGCTCTCCGAAGCCAGGCGGTGGAGCCGTTTGCCGACAGCTTCTGTCGAGTACACGAGCTGCATTACCAGACTAAGGCCAGAAAGGATGGGTTGCACGAAAATTTTGGTTGTTACAATTTTGCCTATCGGAAGACCACAAAATTTCCTGTCATTAGCTACCGAAGTAAATGGCCGGCAGGCTGGAAGTCAGAATGGTTTTATGTTAAAGTTGACGAAGATAGAGAGAAGCTAGTACAGAGCCCTCTTGAACTAATCTTCGGAGAAACAGGACCTCGTTGTAGAATGACAACTGAAGGTCCAACTTGGGCCGCACTGGCTGAATTCAAAATTATTGCAGAACATGTTGGGGCTATGCTTCGTCGCGCCGAAGGTCTGGTAGGAAGAAGCAGCTTCGGCTGAAGCTGTTCGCAGAAGATGACCGAAGGTCCCTCTTCATGAAGCTTCGGTACTACAAACCGACTTAAAGATAGAATGACTTTTTAGTCCATAAAGGTCCGAGTCAATGTTGTAAATTTTTATGAGGGGCATAATTGTAATTCTTCACAGGCTGTGTCCTGTGTCTATAAATAGATGAACAGTACCCCCATACTGTTCACGCTGACTTGTATTCGCTCGTGCGTCACGCTTGTGTTTTTGCCTTCCGTCAAATCGAAGGTACAAATGTAATTCAATAATGTTCTTATTCTTCCATAATTATATAATGATGACACTTAATAATATCATATGATTATTCTTGTATTCTTTCATGTTCATATGCTTTTCCTTTTATCGATAGAAACTGTGATGATGAAGGTATGTCCTTCATTACCTTCGTCCAAAATCGTTATATCCTAAAGGAAATAACGCTTCAGAGGACGAAGGACATTAATCATTAACTTCTTTTTATGTTGCCTTGTTCTTAATTCGAAGCATTTGAGAACAAGTCCCCAACATTGGCGCCCACCTCCGGTGAACTCACTTCCACTTTTCTGAGCTGAATGGCTTCGTTCAATGATCAAGCTGGAGCTGCTTCGGTTCTGAAGCTGCTGTTCCCGATAACAGGCGGTTCATGTTCAGAGCCAGCCAACAAGAAGCAGAAGAAGGAAGCACAGAGAAGGGTACAGCATGTCGGGGTGCAAGGACCCTTCATCAAGTCGAGATGGTCTCACATTCCTATTACCTTCTCTCAAGAGGACCTTCAACTCAAGGATTACCCACACAATGATGCTATGGTTATCTCTTGTGTGATCAAAGGATTTCTGGTCCACAATGTCTTAGTTGATACAGGCAGTGCAGCTGATATTATATTTGCTAAGGCCTTCAGACAAATGCAAGAGCCCGAAGACAAGATCCATGATGCTACGCACCCTCTTTGTGGCTTTGGAGGGCGGCAGATTGTAGCACTTGGGAAGATTACCATGCCAGTAACCTTCGGATTTGTTAACAACACAAGGACTGAGCAAATTGTGTTTGATATTGTTGACATGGAGTATCCTTACAATGCTATCATTGGTCGCGGTACTCTCAATGCCTTCGAAGCAATTCTTCACCCAGCTTACCTCTGCATGAAGATACCTTCGGACCAAGGGCCTATTGCTATTCATGGAAGCCAGGAAGCTGCTAGAAGGGCCGAAGGAAGCTGGACTGACTCCAAAGCAATCCATAACATAGATGGAGCTGAAGCTTGTGAACAGTACAAATTCAGAAGGGAGAAAGCAGCTTCAGCAGATCAGCCGAAGCCCATGCTCTTATGTGAGGACATAGCAGAGCAGAAGGTGCTGTTGGGTTCTCAATTATCCGAAGAGCAGGAGAAAACCTTGATAAGGTTTTTGTTCAACAACAAAGATGTTTTTGCATGGTCAGCTAATGACCTCTGCGGAGTAAATAGGGATGTTATTGAACACTCGCTCAATGTTGACCCATCCTTCAGACCCCGAAAGCAGAGGCTTCGGAAAATGTCTGATGACAAGGCCGAAGGGGCTCGCAATGAAGTAAAAAGACTCCTCAGTGCAGGAGTTATCAGAGAAGTAAAGTACCCAGAATGGCTAGCTAACACTGTTATGGTAAAGAAGGCCAACGGCAAGTGGAGAATGTGTATCGATTTTACAGATCTCAACAAGGCTTGTCCGAAGGACGAATTCCCATTGCCAAGGATAGACTCTTTAGTTGATGCAGCAGCTTCTTCAGAGCTCATGAGTCTGCTAGATTGTTACTCAGGTTATCACCAAATCTGGATGAAGAAGGAAGATGAGCCGAAGACTAGCTTCATAACCCCAAGTGGCACATATTGCTATCTTCGGATGCCTGAGAGGCTCAAAAACGCTGGAGGAAGTTTCAGCAGAATGACTGCGAAGGTCCTCCAGTCTCAGATAGGCAGAAATGTGCTAACTTATGTTGATGACATCATTATAAAAAGCACGAAGCAGGAAAATCATATTGCTGATTTGCAGGAGACCTTCGCCAGTTTCAGACAAGCTGGTTTGAAGCTGAATCCAGAAAAATGTGTCTTCGGAGTAAAGAAGGGGAAATTTCTTGGATGTTTGGTTTCAACAAAGGGAATTGAAGCTAATCCAAATAAAATTGAAGCTATACTTCGAATGGAGCCACCAACTACAAGAAAGGGGGCCCAAAGATTGACAGGGAGGCTGGCATCTCTCAATAGATTCATATCCAGATCAGCAGAAAGAAATTTACCATTCTTCGAGGTGCTGAAGTCAGCTGAAGTCTTTCAATGGGGACCAAGCCAACAAAAAGCCTTCGAAGAGCTGAAGCAATATTTGATAGATCTAACAACATTAACTCCACCAACGCCAGGGGCTCCATTGTTGTTATATGTGGCAGCTTCGCACTCAGCAGTAAGTGCAGCACTTGTCCAGGAGAAGCTTGTTGGTCAAGTCAAGAAGCAGGTTCCAGTGTATTTTGTATCTGAAGTCCTTAGTGTATCAAAGAAAAACTATACAGAACTGGAGAAGGTATTATATGCCGTTTTGATGGCATCCAGGAAGCTTCGGCATTATTTTCAAGCATACAATATTGTTGTTCCTTCTTCGCAGCCGTTGAAGGATATTATGAGAAATAGAGAAGCTACTAGACGGATTGGAAAATGGGCTGCAGAGCTCAATGAATTTTGCATTGATTATGTGCATAGATCCTCGATCAGTCTCAAGCGTTGGCAGATTTCATTGCCGATTGGACGCCAGGGGCTCAGGATGAAGAAGCAAATAAAGATGTCGAAGTGTGGACAGTGTTTTGTGATGGCTCTTGGGGAACCTTTGGAGCAGGAGCAGCCGCTGTGTTGGTCTCACCATCCAAGGTTAAAACTTGTTATGCGGCAAGACTTGATTTCAGCTGTACAAACAATATTACTGAGTACGAAGCCCTGCTCCTGGGCCTTCGGAAATTAAAGGCAATGGGAATCAGAAGGGCGATTCTTAAAACTGATTCCCAGGTTGTTTCGGGTCATATCGACAAAAGTTGCAAGGCTAAAGATCCGAAGCTTGAGAAATATCTAGACACGGTCCGAAGAATCGAAGCTTCCTTCGAAGGATTTTCTGTCAAAAATATCCCTCGAGGACAAAATGAGCATGCTGATTTGCTAGCTAAGTCAGCAGCACAGGGGCTGCCGTTACCTTCGGATGTGTTCTTCGAAACAATAAAGGCACCTTCAGTGGAGCTCCTTGAAAGAGCAGTCCTCAACATATCTCCTGTTTATAGCGAAGATTGGAGAACTGAGATCATCTCTTACCTTCAGGGTAAGTTCCTTTCAGATGACGAAGCTTATAACAAAAGGATAGAGGCAAGAGCTCGTCCATATGTCATGATAGAAGGGGAGTTATACAAGCATGGAGTTTGCGCTCCGCTGCTCAAGTGTTTATCTAGAACCGAAGGTATAGAGTTGATGAAAGAAATACATGCAGGCCTGTGTGGATCTCACATTGGATCTAGGCCATTACTTGGAAAAGTTTTCCGTCAAGGGTTTTATTGGCCGAAGGCAGCTTCGGATGCAGCGGAATTGGTTCAAAAGTGCGAAGGTTGTCAGAAATGTGCAAGAGATCAAAAACAACCTTCGTCTTTAACACAACTGATACAACCCATCTGGCCATTGCAAAGGTGGGGCCTTGACTTGTTAGGTCCATTACCACCGGCTCAAGGGAATTTAAAATATGTTATAGTGGCTGTAGAATATTTTTCTAAATGGATTGAGGCAAAGCCATTAGCCACAATAACTTCGGCCACTGTCCAAAAGTTTTTTTGGCAGAATATTGTTTGTCGTTTCGGGGTACCGAAGGCCATCACTGTAGATAATGGAACACAGTTCGACTCCGAAGCTTTCAGAAATTTCTGTGATCAAATTGGTACCAAGATCCATTTTGCATCAGTCAGGCATCCGGAGTCAAATGGGCTCGTTGAAAGAGCCAACGGCATTATAATGACAGGAATAATGAAGTTAATCTTCAACCAACCCAGGGGAAAGTGGCCAGATCAGTTAACCAAAGTGGTGTGGAGCCACAATACAACAACATCAAGGTCTACAGGCTTTACTCCATTCAAGTTATTATTCGGTGACGAAGCAATAACTCCGGAAGAAGCTAAAACTGGATCAATAAGAGTAGTAGCTTCGGCAGAATCAGGCCCTGAAGATGCTTGTTTTGTGGAAAAAGATGCTTTAGAAGGGATCAGGCTTCAAGCTGTGGAGAATATCAATAAATACCAGGCCGAAACAGTCAAATGGCGAGATAGAAAAGTTCGGCTAAAGAATATTGAGCCGGGACATTTGGTGCTTCGGAGAGTGGCCAACTCAGACACAGTGGGCAAGTTACAGTTGAAATGGGAGGGACCTTTCTTGGTAGTATCTTCGTCAAGACCTGGTTCATACAGATTGAAGGACATGGACGGCAACGACATTCCAAGAACTTGGAATGCGGATGAGCTTCGGCGATATTATGTGTAATATGATGTAACTTTTCTTATGTTTTTTCTTTTTCATGGCACCCTTTTCCTTTCTAAAGGGGGAGAAAGGTTTTTAATGGGGCCATCATATGTAATCTCCTTTTTAGTTTTATAAGAGCAAAATCCCCCAAGGAATGTAAATGTAAAAGCTGAGAACGCACCATCGAGTGCCGAAACTGAAAAAGCGAAGAAGCTCCAAAGTCGTTCCTAAGGGAATGCAGAGCTTACAGCGAAAAGTCAACGCTGATTCCGCCGAAAGTAAAAGGCGAAGAAGCTCCAAAGTCGTTCCTAAGGGAATGCAGAGCTTACAGCGAAAAGTCAACGCTGATTCCGCCGAAAGTAAAAGGCGAAGAAGCTCCAAAGTCGTTCCTAAGGGAATGCAGAGCTGATGTGTGATTGTTTCTAAGGAAATAATGGCTAAGGGTATGGCTTCGGATATGTGTTTGGACATTCATTTGCACATCACGTTACATCATAGCATTTGCATTCATAAACATTCAGGCATATATAGGATAATCATTATCATGGCATAAGTGGCTGTTTCGGCATACGAGAAGAGCTTCTTCGTGTACAAAAAAAAGAAAGGTTTCGGCAAAAAGAAGAAGCGGTCTTTTATGCTTCGTTGTGTACGAAAAGAAGGGAAGGTGTTTTTTCGCCTTCGGCTCAAAATACTAATTTCGTCCACAATCAAAGCGCCTCAATGGAAGGGTAAGGATATATTACAAGGTATGAACAAAGCTCATTAAGAGCAGTTTAGCTGTATTTACAAAAGTTATTACAAAAGTCTCTTGAGTTTTTTCTACAGTCTACTCCTACTAATCTTCACTGGGCTTCAGCTTCGGCTGCATATTAAGCATCAGTTTCAGCTTCGTCATCCTACATGAATCAAGGTATTGTGAGTAAAAATAAAGTGTGAAGGAGAAGGTAAGCACAAGATATGATTTCTTACTGGTTCAAGATGACTTCGAGCTTCATCCCCAGCCTTTTCTCGCCCGCCTTTTGTCCATATCATTTTTATAAATCTGTTTGAAATGCTTCGGGCAAGGTCAGGAATATCATCCAGAATTGATGGAGATAGTGTGAAATTGGGCCTGTTGACGATTTTTCCATGATCACAGCCAGCCTTCAGAAACGCTGCAGCAGTGCCCCGAGAAGCTACCCAGGCACAGAAGTCACCGTGCCCGGCTATAACTTCGTCATGCTCATCAATTTCAGCTTCAATATGTTCGAAGGTTCTTGGCAAATTTTCAGCTGAAGGGGTGAACTTTCCACTGCTGGCTCCAACTGAATAAAAGATCTTTTTTAATTGTTGAATACAGTTGTTACTAAATTTCAAACATTTGTCTTGAAGGCTGGTCAATGATTTTTTCAAATCTGAATTTTCTTGGACTTCGGCCTCAAATTTTGAATTAAGCTCTTGCTTCTCTTGTTCAAATTGTTTTGATTGGCAGAGAAGCTTTGAATTCAATTCTGCTACTTTAGCTTCAGTTTCTGCCAATAAGCCTTCAGTTGTTTGGAGTTCGAAGTCTTTCTTTTCAATAATAGCTGATTGCTCTTTTATTTTGCTTTCTAAATTTTCAATTATAGCTTCGTGTTTCTTATCCTCTAGATCCTGCTGCATCTTCAAAGCTTTGCTCAGTAGCATGCTCTGCACATAAACAACCTTCGTTAGGAACATTTTCATTATTAAAAACAATAAAGGTCAGAGAAAAGTTGTTTACCTTGAAGTTGGAATAAAATAAGCTACCAACGATATGTTGTCGTCGGTAGCGGCTGATATCCGTTTCTAGCTTCGGAAAACCGATACTCTTTGATAGAGTACCGATGACCTTGGCTCCAGTTTGATCCCGGATGCAGCCTAATTTTTCATCGTCAATACCTCCGAAAAGAAGAGCTCCTGGCTTATATCCGCAAGATTTGGCATATTCTTTAAGCTCTTCTATTTCGGCCTTCGACAGTTCTTGCCCAACTAAATTTTGAAATATGAAGGCTTCGTCCTCTGAAGTATCTTCGGCTATTTCCTTTCCCTTCCCAGGCACTGTGGCCATGGTTTCTTCGGCAGCAGCGGTAGCTTCTTCTGCGGCCATATCTAGCAGTATTTTGTCGATATCTTCAATTGTAGTTTCCAAGTTCAAATCTTCGACCGAAGCGGCTTCGGTAGCCGCGACCTCCAAAGGTGCGACTTCGACATTTGTTGTGCCCTCAACCGCTGGCGCTTTCCGAGTTGAAGCCCTCGGTGGCGTCTTGTCAATGACTTCGGTCACTACGATAATTCTTTGTCCTTTTGTTTTGGTTATCTTCTTCGTTTTTTCCGGCTCCTCCACCTTTCGAAAAAGCCTCGTCAGTTGAGGCCCTAATGGACTTAGCTTCGCGGGCAGGGGTTCAGTCATTACCTTTAAGATTTCCTCCACATCGGTGGTAGAGGGCGATGCAGGAGTCCTCTCTTCATCGGATAATTTTCGCTTCGGAGATGATATTCTTCTCTTCTTTGGAATATTCTTCTTTTTTGATGGTTCTTCCTCATCTTTGTTCAAAGTTTCGGCCACCCTTTTCCTTTTTTGGCCCTCAGCACCCTTATTTAGCTGTTCATAGTCAGGGTACTCAAAACCCAGGGCATCAAACACTCGGTTCAGCCTTCGCTTCGGATGGGTGCCGAAGGCCGCGGTCATCAATTGATCCTCTTTTTTCGAATAATTCCCAAGAATTTCATTGCACATTACTTCAACTGTGTCCAGCCACTCTTGGCAAGGTTTTTTAAAGTATTTCTTGAACTTGAAATGGTAAGGAAGCCGGACAAGTTCCCCTTCCTTCTTCTCCCCCTCTAGCTTCGGCATTTCCCACTCTTTTAAAGTAGGGAAAACCCTGAAGGCCAAGAACTCTTGAACCAGGTTCCTGGTACTGATATGCTCTGAAATAGTTTTAAATTCACCCAGTGCAGCCCAAGTGGGACCTTCTAATGTCATGTGGCATCGCGGTCTTGTTTCTCCGAAGATCAATTCAAGTGGGCTTTGTACCAACTTCTCTTTGTCTTCGTCAACTTTCACATAAAACCACTCTGACTTCCAGCCTGCCGGCCATTTGCTTCGGTAGCTAATAACAGGAAACTTTGTGGTTTTCCGATAGGCAAAATTGTAGCAACCAAAGTTATCATGTAACCCATCTTTTCTAGCTTTCGTCTGGTAATGCAGCTCATGGACTCGACAAAAGCTGTCGGCAAACGGCTCCACCGCCTGGCTTCGGAGGGCCCAGATGTAAACACTAAGCCTAACGATAGCGTTAGGAGTCAACTGATGAAAGTAGATTCCAAACTTCTTCAATACATCTGCAATAATCCCATGAAGGGGGAATCTCAACCCAGGCTTTAGAAAGCTCTTGAAAATGACTATCCCATCCTTCTCTGGCTTCGGGGTAGTTTCTTCTCCCCCGAAGCGAAGTAGCTTCTTCTGACTTTCACTGAAATAACCTGACTTTACCATCTTGGAGAGATCAGCCTTCGAAACGGTCGACTTTCCAAAGTCCAGGTGGCTGGGCTTACTTGGCATGGCAATGCGATAATCATCTTCGGGATCAGTTTCTTCAATGTTCTCATCTTCTGCTTCGGCGGTTGCTTGTTCTGCTTCAACAGTGGGGATTTCCTCCGAAGTTACCAGTCCGGATCGTTGCATCGCTTCGGAGATGGGAACAGTCTCCGTACCTTCAGCTTCGTCTCTTTCACGCTCAACCCTGGCAGTAGATCGCACTCTGGCCATTTAATTCTGAGTTTTTGGGAAATTGAATATTTTTTTCCCCCGAAGCCTTTCCTTCTCACGAAGCAGACTTTGAGTTGGACCTTCGTTCGATTCCGAGAGTCAAGCTTCAGCTGTGGTTAAAAATTTTGGCAGCAAAACAGTGCAAATAGCAATGAATGCTGTGGTAACTTCACACCTACCCGTCTGTTTATATAGTGTTGCAGGTAAGAAGGAGAAACGCCAAGATTTTTACACCAGGCGGACAGTCACTTACACTCGCTGCGCGGTGGACCGCAGAAACCAAACAGTAACTCTGCAAGGTGGGACTGCCACGCGCTTGGAAACTGAATCGTTTCTCGACAACGAGCTCAGGGAAGGTGTTTTTTGGGACCTTCGGCTTCCCGAAGCTTAAGAGACTTTTTTCACGGATCAAGCTCGTTACGAAAAACGATCTAGCGCCGCGAAAGGGGCTACTGTTGGGGCTATGCTTCGTCGCGCCGAAGGTCTGGTAGGAAGAAGCAGCTTCGGCTGAAGCTGTTTGCAGAAGATGACCGAAGGTCCCTCTTCATGAAGCTTCGGTACTACAAACCGACTTAAAGATAGAATGACTTTTTAGTCCATAAAGGTCTGAGTCAATGTTGTAAATTTTTATGAGGGGCATAATTGTAATTCTTCACAGGCTGTGTCCTGTGTCTATAAATAGATGAACAGTACCCCCGTACTGTTCACGCTGACTTGTATTCGCTCGTGCGTCACGCTTGTGTTTTTGCCTTCCGTCAAATCGAAGGTACAAATGTAATTCAATAATGTTCTTATTCTTCCATAATTATATAATGATGACACTTAATAATATCATATGATTATTCTTGTATTCTTTCATGTTCATATGCTTTTCCTTTTATCGATAGAAACTGTGATGATGAAGGTATGTCCTTCATTACCTTCGTCCAAAATCGTTATATCCTAAAGGAAATAACGCTTCAGAGGACGAAGGACATTAATCATTAACTTCTTTTTATGTTGCCTTGTTCTTAATTCGAAGCATTTGAGAACAAGTCCCCAACAGAACACATTGGCACTAGAGATTTAGTGCAGGAATTTCTGGCCTTTAGAGTATTTCCGACCATGAAGGAGTGGACTATGCCGAAGCTTAAAGGAGAAAAGAAAGAAGGGGAGCTTGTCCGACTACCCTATTATTATAAGTTTAAGAAGTATTTTAAAACGCCCTGTCAAGAATGGCTTGATACAATTGAAGTAATGAGTAATGAAATCCTTGGAAATTACTCCAAAAAAGAGGACCAGCTAATGACAGCAGCCTTCGGCACTCGGCCGAAACGAAGGCTGAACAGGGTGCTCGATGCCATAGGTTTTGAATATGCTGATTATGATCGCCTGGGCGGAGATGCTGGAGGCCCAAAGCGAAAAAGAATTTCCAGCGCTGCTGACGAAGAGGTCGCCAAGGTAACCAAAAAGAAAAGGGGAGATTCTGAAAAACTTAGCCCTGAAGAATTGAATCCTGAGCCGAAGGTGGCCACTGGAAGAAAGAGGAAAATTGCATCTCCAGAACCAAGATCGTTGGTTCGAGAAGAAGATACTCCTGCAACGCCTTCTGCTGTTGAAGTAGAAGAGATTATGAAGGTAATGACTGAACCCTTGCCTGTGAAGCTAAGTCCGCTGGCGTTGGAACTGACGAAGTTTTTTCAGAAGGACAAGGCAGCTTCGGCAGAAGAAGGTCCCGCACTGCCGAAAAAAACGAAGGATTATTCAAATAGCAGATGTAATTCATGGGACACCGCTGCCGACACCGGCATCAAGAATTGCTATTGACCAGACTACCGAAGCTAAGGGCGCCACAGCCGAAACCACCACCAGAGCGGAAACCCCCGAAGCTGAAACTGGCGTAGCCGAAGCTGCCGGAGTTGAAACTGAAGCCGCAGAAGATCTGAACCTGGACGAGACACTTGAAGTTATTGATAACATACTCTTAAAAATGACTGAGGAAGAATCTGCTATGGCCGCGGCGGGCACAGGCACTGAAAAGGGGAAAAACAAGCTGAAGATATTTTGGAGGGTGAAGATTTTGAATTTCAAGATCTACTTGGGCAAGAGCTGACAGACGCTGAAAAGCAGAGCTTAAAAGATGTGCCATAGCCTGCGGATATAAGCCAGGGGCTACACTATTTGGTGGGGTTAATGAAGGAAAACTGAGGTGCCTTCGAAACCGCAGCGAAGCTAAAGTTGTTAGAACTCTCTGCAAAAACATTGGCTTGCCGAAGCTGGAAGTGGACCTCTGCCGCTACCAACGGCACCATATCGCCGAAAGTTTGCTTTATGCTAACTTCAAGGTAACAAATATTTTTGTTATTTTATTATTATTATTATTATATTATTTTTAGGTCGTTTTCTAACGAAGATCGTTTCGACAGAGCATACTGTTAAGTAAAGTTCTAAAAATGCAACAAGATCTCGAAGAAGAGAAGAACAAAGCCGTCATCCAAAATTTGGCTGAAAAAGTTGAAAATTACGAAGCTGATTTGAAAAAGAAGGATTTCACCATCCAAGATCTTGAAATGATGGTCAAAGAGCACGAAGGTGCATTAGAAAAGAAAGATTTTGTTATTCAGACTATGGAGGGTTCTTTGGCTGAAGTCCAAACTGAGAATGAGAGCTTGAAGAATGAACTGCTCCAACAGTCAGAAAAATTTGAGCAAGAAAAGAAATATCTCGAAGCAAAGCTGAAAACTGAGGTGGATAAAAATTCGATTTTGCAGAAATCCTTTAAAGAACTTCAAGAGAAATGCCTTAGCTTCGGCAGCCGATGCGTGCAACGGCTGAAGGATGTGTTTCATTCTGTCGGAGCCAGCTCTGCAAAATTTACACCTTCAGCTGATAATCTGCCCAGCACGTTAGAATATATTGAAGGCGAGGTTGATGCCCTTGACGAAGTTATTGGTGGGCATGCCGACTTCTGCGCCCTGGTAGCTTCTCGGGGCACGACCACCGCTTTTCTGAAGGCTGGCTGCATACATGGAAATATTGTGAACAGACCAAACTTCAGCTTGTGAGCATCAGATCTAATAGATATCCCAAGCCTAGCCCGAAGCATTGGAAATAGATTCATGACCCAGATCTGGGTAGGTGGCGGGCGAAAAATGGCGGGTGACGAAGCTTGAAGTCATCTTAAGCCGGTAAGAAACTTATTTTTGTTATTTTTACCTTCTCCTTAAAATTTGCACCTTTCTTATTTTGCTGTTTGATGTACGCAGGATGACGAAGCTGAAGTTTGACAAAGTTGAAGTTTGACGAAGCCTAGCCTGAAGCTTGATAATTGTTTACAATATACTGTCCTGCAAAAATTCTGGAGAAACTTTTGTAATATAGTTATGGAACAACTTATGTAAATTTGTACATACCTTGTAATATATTTTGTTTCTGCTGTCTGCGTACAATCTGCTTTGCTGTGGACGAAACTTCTCTTTTGAGCCGAAGGCGAAAAACACCTTCCCTTCTTTTCGTACACAACGAAGCATAAAAATTTTCCTTCGAGTTTTTCCTCATCGCCGAAGCATCTGTGTTTTTATGCGGTACAATGATGATTCTATATATGTCTAAATGCATGTTTATGAATGCAAATGACATGATGAGATGCATTGTGCAAATGAATATCAAAATACATAATCATAGTCCTTCAGCGTTGACTTTTCGTTGTAAGCCTCCCTTAGGAGCTTCTTTGCCTTTTACTTTCAGCGGAATCAGCGTTTATTTTTCGCTGTAAGCCTCCCTTAGGAGCTTCTACGTCTTTTACTTTCAGCGGAATCAACGTTTATTTTTCGCTGTAAGCCTCCCTTAGGAGCTTCTTCGCCTTTTACTTTCAGCGGAATCAGCGTTTATTTTTCGCTGTAAGCTCTGCATTCCCTTAGGAACGACTTTTGAGCTTCTCCCTGTTTCCTTTTCTTTTTCCTTTTGCATTTACATTTACATTTTTTGGGGGATATCACTCTCATAAAATTGAAATAAGGAAAATTACATGTTGTGGCCCCATTAAAAACCTTTCTCCCCCTTTGGAAAGGAAAAGGGTGCCACAAAAAAGAATATAAAAAATTACATCAAGCTAAACATAATATCGTCGAAGCTCATCTGCATTCCATGATCTAGGAATGTTGTTGCCGTCCATATCCTTCAATCTGTAGGAACCGGGTCTTGACGAAGATACTACCAAAAAGGGGCCTTCCCACTTCAGCTGTAATTTGCCTGCTTTCTCAGGGTTGGCTACTCTTCGAAGTACCAAGTGTCCTGGTTCAATGTTCTTCAGCTTGACTTTTCTGTCACGCCATTTTATTGTTTCAGCTTGATATTTATTGATGTTTTCCACAGCTTGAAGTCTGATCCCTTCAATAGCATCTTTTTCTACAGAGCAATCAGCTTCGTCTTTGCCTTCTGCCGAAGCTACTATCCTTATTGATCCTGCTTTGGCCTCTTCTGGGGTTATTGCTTCGTCACCGAACAATAGTTTAAAAGGCGTAAAACCTGTTGACCTTGACATGGTTGTATTATGGCTCCATACCACTTTGATTAGCTCGTCAGGCCATTTTCCCCTAGGCTGGTTGAAGATTGACTTCATTATTCCTGTCATTATGATCCCATTAGCTCTTTCGACAAGTCCATTTGACTCTGGGTGTTGAACTGATGCAAAATAGATCTTCGTGCCAATTTGATCACAAAATTCTTTGAAGGCTTCAGAATCAAACTGTGTCCCATTGTCCACAGTAATGGCCTTCGGCACTCCGAAGCGACAAACAATGTTCTGCCAGAAAAACTTTTGAATAGTAAATGAAGTTATTGTGGCTAAGGGCTTTGCCTCAATCCATTTGGAAAAAATATTCTACTGCCACTACCACATATCTTAAATTCCCCTGTGCTGGTGGTAATGGGCCTAGCAAATCAAGGCCCCACCTTTGCAACGGCCAAGTGGGTTGTATTAATTGAGTTAAGGACGAAGGTTGTTTTTGATCTCTTGCACATTTCTGACAACCTTCGCACTTTTGGACTATATCCGCTGCATCCGAAGCTGCCTTCGGCCAATAAAATCCTTGGCGAAAAACTTTCCCGAGCAAGGGCCTAGATCCAATGTGAGATCCACACAGGCCTGCATGTATTTCCTTCATCAATTCTATGCCTTCGGTTCTGGATAAACACTTGAGCAATGGGGAGCAGACCCCACGCTTGTATAGTTCCCCTTCTATTATGACATATGGTCGAGCTCTTGCTTCTATCCTCCTGTTATAAGCTTCGTCATCTGAAAGAAAATTACCCTGAAGGAAAGAGATGATTTCAGTTCTCCAATCTTCACTATAGACAGGTGATATATTAAGGATTGCTCTTTCAAGAAGCTCGACCGAAGGTGCTTTTATTGTTTCGAAAAATACTTCCGAAGGTATAGGCAGCCCCTGGGCTGCTGACTTGGCCAATAGATCAGCGTATTCATTTTCTCCACGAGGAATATTTTTGACAGAGAAACCTTCGAAGGAAGCCTCAATCCTTCGGACTGTATCTAGATACTTTTCAAGCTTCGGGTCTCTTGCTTTATAGCTCTTGTCAACATGACCAGAAATAACTTGAGAATCAGTTTTAAGAATGGCCCTTCTGATTCCCATTGCCTTTAACTTCCGAAGACCCAAGAGCAGAGCTTCATATTCAGCGATATTATTTGTGCAACTAAAATCAAGTCGTGCCGCATAACAAGTTTTAACTTTGGAAGGTGAAACCAACACAGCAGCCGCTCCTGCTCCGAAGGTTCCCCAAGACCCATCGCAAAACACTGTCCATGCTTCGGCATCTTTATTTGTTTCTTCCTCCTGAGCCCCTGGCGTCCAGTCAGCAATGAAGTCTGCTAACGCCTGGGACTGAATCGAGGATCTATGAACATAATCAATACAAAATTCATTGAGCTCTGCAGCCCATTTTCCAATCCTTCCAGTGGCTTCTCAGTTTCTCATAATATCCTTCAGAGGTTGTGAAGAAGGAACAATTATGTTGTAAGCTTGAAAATAATGCCGAAGCTTCCTGGAGGCCATCAAAACAGCATACAGTACCTTCTCCAATTCTGTATAATTTTTCTTTGATAAACTAAGAACCTCGGATACGAAATATATTGGGGCCTGCCTCTTAACTTGGCCTTCAAGCTTCTCCTGGACAAGTGCTGCACTTACCGCTGAGTGCGAAGCTGCCACATATAATAACAAAGGAGCCCCTGGCGTTGGTGGAGTTAATGTTGTTAGATCTATCAAATATTGCTTCAACTCTTCGAAGGCTTTCTGTTGGATTGGTCCCCATTGAAAGACTTCGGCTGACTTCAGCACTTCAAAGAATGGTAAGTTTCTCTCTGCTGATCTGGATATGAATCTGTTGAGAGATGCCAGCCTTCCCGTCAATCTTTGAGCCCCCTTTTTTGTGCTTGGTGGTTCCATTCGAAGTATAGCTTCGATTTTACTTGGATTAGCCTCAATTCCCTTTGTTGAAACTAGGCAACCAAGAAATTTCCCCTTCTTTACTCCGAAGACACATTTTTCTGGATTCAGCTTTAAACCAACCTGTCTAAAATTAGCGAAGGTCTCCTGTAAATCAGCAATGTGGTTATCTTGCTTCGTGCTTTTTACAATGATGTCGTCAACATAAGTCAGTACATTCCTGCCTATCTAAGAATGGAGAACCTTCGCTGTCATTCTGCTGAAGCTTCCTCCAGCATTTTTAAGCCCCTCAGGCATCCGAAGGTAGCAATATGTCCCACTAGGGGTTATGAAGCTGGTTTTCGGTTCATCCTCCTTCTTCATCCAGATTTGATGATAGCCTGAATAGCAATCCAGCAAACTCATAAGCTCTGATGAAGCTGCTGCATCGACTAAGGAATCTATCCTTGGTAATGGAAACTCGTCCTTTGGACAAGCCTTATTGAGGTCAGTAAAATCAATACACATTCTCCATTTACCATTGGCCTTCTTCACCATAACAGTGTTAGCCAACCATTCTGGGTATTTTACCTCTCTAATAACTCTGGCACTGAGAAGTCTTTTCACTTCATTCCGAGCACCTTCGGCCTTGTCATCAGACATCTTCCGAAGCCTCTGCTTTCTGGGTCTGAAGGATGGATCGACATTGAGCGAATGCTCAATAACATCCCTATTAACTCCACAAAGATCATTAGCTGACCAGGCAAAAACATCTTTATTGTTGAACAGAAACCTTATCAAGGTTTTTTCCTGCTCTTCAGACAATTGAGATCCCAATAGCACCTTCTGACCTGCTATATCCTCACATAAGAGCATGGGCTTCGGCTGGTCAGCTGAAGCAGCTTTTTCCCTTCTGAACTTGTATTGCTCATAGGCCTCAGCTCCATCTATGTTATGGATTGCTTTTGAATCTGTCCAATTTCCTTTGGCCCTTCTGGCAGCTTCCTGACTTCCATGAATAGCAATAGGCCCTTGGTCCGAAGGTATCTTCATGCAGAGGTAAGCTGGGTGAAGAATTGCTTCGAAGGCATTGAGAGTACCGCGACCAATGATAGCATTGTAAGGATACTCCATGTCAACAATATCAAACACAATTTGCTCAGTCCTTGTGTTGTTAACAAATCCGAAGGTTACTGGCATGGTAATCTTCCCAAGTGCTACAATTTGGCGTCCTCCGAAGCCACAAAGAGGGTGCGTAGCATCATGGATCTTGTCTTCGGGCTCTTGCATTTGTCTGAAAGCTTTAGCAAATATGATATCAGCTGCGCTGCCTGTGTCAACCAAAACATTATGGACCAGAAATCCTTTGATCACACAAGAGATAACCATAGCATCATTGTGTGGGTAATCCTTGAGTTGAAGATCCTCTTAGGAGAAGGTAATTGGAATGTGAGACCATCTTGACTTGATGAAGGGTCCTTGCACCCCAACATGCTGTACCCTTCTCTGTGCTTCCTTCTTCTGCTTTTTGTTGGCTGGCTCTGAGCATGAACCGCCTGTTATCGGGAGTACCAGCTTCGTGGCCGAAGCAGGTCCAGCTTGATCGTTGAACGAAGCCATCAGCTCAAAAAAGTAGAAGTGTGTTGACCGGAGGTGGGCGCCAATGTTGGGGACTTGTTCTCAAATGCTATGAATTAAGAACAAGGCAACATAAAATGTTATATATTAAGGCTCTTCGTCCGCCGAAACATTATCTCCGTAAGGATTTAATGAACTTCGGACGAAGGTCACAAACGTAATGTTACGAAAGTTTCACCTTCGTAATTAAATTTGTAAAGATAATGCAAAGTCAATTATTGAAGATAAATACATTAAAAATAGGTGACATCATTCATGTATCTTATCATACAAATTTAAGATATTTGAATACAATGTTTAGGTACATTTATACCTTTGCCTTGACAAGCAATGATTCCCGAATGATGCGTCAGCAATTACAGGAGTGCGTGAACAGTAAAGGGATACTGTTCACTATTTATAGGCACAGGACACAGCCTGTGAACAATTACAATCATACCCCTCATAAAAGTTTACAACATCGACTCAAACTCTTATGGACTAAAAGGTCATTCTATCTTTAAGTCGGTTTGTTATTCCGAAGCTTCATGGACAGCACCCTTCGGCATTACGTACAGACGACTTCAACCGAAACTGTTTCCTCCTGCAGGACCTTCGGCGACGAAGCATGGTCCCAACAGTGTTGTTGACTGTAACTCAATGGTTCGTGCGAGACGCACGAGAGATGACGAACGATCTTTCTATAGGTTCGGGCCACTTGGAGACGCGTAACACCCTAATTCCTGGTGTGGATCTTTATGTGGTGGGTTACAAAGGAAATCCTCAGTATGGAGGAAACTAATGAGCTACGTAGGTGGTTGATGAGTGACTTGGAAATGATGGGGTACCCCCTGGGCCTTATATACTTGGCCGTGGGGCATTACATGCGTGTATGATGACGATGTATCCCTAAGTAATAGTGAACTAATTGAACTTATCTTCCCATAATCTTACCGACTTTTCCTTATTTGGTTCCAACGTCCATGGGTGCTGCGCGGGAAAATGGGGTCGGCGCTGTGGATAGCGCTTAAATCCAATGAGCCGCTTGGGCTCGAGCCTACTCGTTCCCCGCATCGGCCTATTCTGTCAGCAGTTCTTCCATGGCCCATGAGGGGGCGGCCTTGCGAGACAACAGGCCCGAAGCCTTTCGCGAGGCCTTTTTGCCTTCTAGTGGACCCGGGGGATATCCGTCCCCACAAGCCCCCAATCTTTGAGTTGATTTTGGAATAATCGTCCCAAAGATTCTAGGTCCAGCTTGTGATTCTGTGGCTTGATTTTCATTTTGATGATGGGTGCTCCGAAGGTGCACCCGTTTGAATGTTGCTTCTGAACTCTAAGTGACTCAGCAAAAAACAACCTTCTATTGTCCTCCTTTGGTGCATTTAAAGATCTTCATGCCTTAGAAATCGGCACTCTATCATCAACTTATGCTTTAGAGATCAGCACTTTGTCTTTTGGAATTAAGAACTTATTGGGCGCACCGGAAGTGCTCCCAATGGGTGTAGCCCCCGAGCTTTGAGTGGATTTTTGAAAATAATCCACATAAAGATCTTCGTCTTATGCTTTTTAGAAATCAACATTTTATCTTCATCTCATGCTTTAGAACTCGACATTTTATCTCCACCTTCTGTTTTAGAACTCAGCATTTTATCTCCACCTCATGCTTTAGAAATCAACATTTTATCTCCACCTTCTGCTTTAGAACTCAACATTTTATCTCCACCTCATGCTTTTGAAATCAGCATTTTATCTTCACCTCAGCATTTTTGCTTCCTTCATGCTCTTGTGAATTCAAACAATGTGGTCTGCCCATGCCTTGTTAGGTTTAAAATTTATTTGATCGGTGACGGATTAGACGTTTGGTAGATGGCTCTTGGCTGGTCTTCGCCTTGCTCTGTGCTTCAATGCTTCTGCTGACTAGACTCGTAGTTCAATAGCTATATTTGGATTTCCTTTGATGTCTACCGATATCTTCCTTCTGTCTCAATACATTCATTGTGTATACTGTATGGATGTGACTTATTCAGAAAATCTATTGAAAATTCCTGGCCGTCCCCCCCAATGGGTGTGACCAAGGGACGTCTTGGTACGCAAAGCATTTAGCACACTGTCCTGGAGTAGTAACTTGACATGACCGCGGGGCGTAATCATATCACCTGAGCAGTTGACCTTAGTCCAAATGGTGTCGTGTTATGCGAAGCGGTGTCTATTGCCTGACTCGTTTTCAGGTGGCTTGAATTGCTTATTGAATGTTTGCGACTGTTCAGCGGGCGTGGTAGGAAGTGGACGGTCACTCCTGCTCTCTATAAATAGTCTGCTTGCACCGTTGTTCTCTTCACCTTCCTTCGATCATCCATTTCTTCTTTTCCGACTCCTTATCCTTCATTCGATCATGGGCAAGGACAAGAAGGGCCAAGGTTCGCCACGTCGCTCCGGCGGTAAGCGGAAGCGCAAGCCGAGTCCTCCCTCGGAGGACTTCGGTGACTCTGAGTACTCGGAGGAGGAGTTTTCCTTTGAGTCCGAGGGGTCGCCGAAGTATGCTTCCCCTTGACGTCGTCCGACGACTCGGACGACTCCTAGGGGATAGCTGCCGAGGTGTGGACGTACATCCAGTCCGTCGAGCGCGCTGGGCTCGAGGGCTCGGATGAGTCGGAAGTCTCCTCGGATGAGGAGAACTCTTCCGACTCGTCCAAGGAAGCAAGCAGCGGCAACGGTGACGACGAAGGTGACGGCAGTGGCGGTGACAACAGCGGAGGTGGCGGTGGCGAGGGCGGCAACGACGATGGCGGCGGTGGCGGCAACGGTGACGGCGACGGTGGCGGCAAGGGCAGCAGCAGCGGCAGCAAGGTCAGTGGCAAAGCGCCACTGGCTTAAATATTAGTATGAATAGTTAGTAGTAGTAGTAGTAGTAGTAGTAGTAGTAGTAGTAGTAGTAGTAGTATTAGTAGTAGTAGTAGAATAACATAGTAGTTAGTAGTATAGCGTAGTGTAAGTAGTGTAGTAGTGTAATGTAGGGTAATGTAATGTAGTTAAAAAAGGGAAACAAGGCTGACTCATAATGAGTCAGTCTTTGATTTTGTGAAACTTCCCTCCTTTATGTAATGAAGGACTCTGGTTACCCCGAGTGCATATTGCCCTTCTGCTGCTTCTTCTTTATAACTGCTTGACAGTTCGTCCTTGCGCCTAGCGCCGCCGGTGTTTTTAGAAATAACCGCCGAGCGACAGCTGATGACACCGGCGTTTTTAGAGGTAGCCGCCGAGTCATGTTTAAATCTGCCAGCGTTTTAGAGGTAACCGTCGAGTGATAGCTGATGATACTGGTGTTTTAGAGGTAACCACCGAATGACACTTGACACTACCAGCATTTTAGAGGTAACGCCGAGTGGTGCTTGATACTTCTGGCATTTTAGAGGTAACGCCAAGCCGAGTTAGATGTTGCTGGCGTTTTAGAGGTAACTGCCGAGCCACGCCTGAAGTTTTACTTTCCCAAGTGATGACTTGGCACTTTTAGAATAGCACCTGACCCGGGAAAGCCCCATTTATACTCGCGCCGATGTGCATTTTGATTTCCATGCCCTAATTTCACATTTCCACCTCGAACCACTCCTCTGCTTCCTTGAGATATTGCTCCTGTCCGCTCTGTCAACAAGATTGCGATGGCGCCGAAGCGGAAGAGGCAAAGTTCCCTTTCTCTTTGTTGACAATGGAAGTCCTTTGGCTCATCACGTTCTTGGTTTTCTTTTGAAAACCAAGTCCATCCTTAATTGAGGGATGTCTACCAATGGTTTAGGCATCTAGCAAATTTCAATTTATCAAAATCAACTTTGCAAGTCTTAAGTTGAGCATTAAGAGACTTCCACCTCATCATTTAATTTGGTAATAGAAATAAGATGTTCATTACATGCATCAACATTAAAGTCTTTACATCTATTACAAATACTAACATGTTCTACACATGAACTAGTTTTATTTACTTCCTTTAGCTTAGTATTTAATTCATCATTTAAACTCTTTAAGCTAGATATAGATTCATGGCAAACAGATAATTCAGAGGATAACATTTCATTTCTCTTAATTTCTAAGGCAAGGGAATTTTGCACACTAACAAATTTGTCATGTTCCTCATATAAAATATCCTCTTGCTTTTCTAACAATCTATCCTTTTCGTTTAGAGCATCAATTAATTCATTAATTTTTTACCTTAGCTCTATCTAAGCCTTTAAACAACTCAGAGTAATCTACTTCATCATCAGAGGATTCCTCATCACTAGAAGAAGAGTACTTAGGTGTATCTCGAATACTTACTTTCTTCTCCTTGACCATGAGACACGTATGGCGTTCGTTGGGGAAGAGCGAAAACTTATCGAAGGCTGAGGCAGCCAGTCCCTCATCGTCGGAGTCGGATTATGAGCAGTCAGAGTCCCACTCCTTTCCAAGATGCACCTTGCTCTTCGGGCGGTTAGTCCCTTGAATTAAGAGTATGGCTTTGATACCAATTGAGAGCACCTAGAGGGGGGGTGTATAGGTGATCCTGTAAAATCAAACACTAAATAGCCACAAAACTTAGTTATAGAGGTGTTAGTGCGACTAAGTAGTTTTGAGGCGAGTTCTTGTGGACAAAACAATCATAGAGAAAGCAACACAAGAGACACTCGATTTTATCCCGTGGTTTGACCAAGTAACGCTTACCTACTTCCACGTTGTGGCGTCCCATTGGACGAGGGTTGCACTCAACCCCTTTCAAGTGATCCGATGATCAACTTGAATATCACGGTCTTTTCCTTTAGTGTATTTTCCCATTTGCGAGGAATCTCCACAACTTGGAGTCTCTCGCCCTTACAATAGAGATCACAAAGAAAGCCCATAGTAAGGTTGGGAAGAACAACACAAACAAGACTCAAATCTGCAGCACAACCACGCACACAAGTCACGACTTGAGCTCGAAACACAACACACGGAGTTCGCAACTCAAATGGAGCTCAAATCACTAACACAATAAAGCGAATGCGCGGGAGCGGAGTCTGGATGCTTTAGAATACTTAGAGAATGCTTGGTGTACTCCTCCATGCGCCTAGGGGTCCCTTTTATAGCCCCAAGGCAGCTAGGAGCCATTGGAGATCAACATGGAAGGCTATCATTGCCTTCAGTCGAGTGGCGCACCGGATAATCCGGTGCGCCACCGGACAGGTCCTGTAGTCTGTCCGGTGCGTGATCTCCTTCCAAATTTGGCGCACCGGACACTGTCCGGTGCACACCAGACAAACCGGTGCACCAGCTGACCGTTGGAGCAGTCCACGTGTCGCGCGAAGATTGCGCGACCGACCGTTGCTCAGGCGACCGTTGGCTCATGGACAGTCCGGTGCACCACCGGACAGTCCGGTGAATTTTAGCCGTACGCCGCCGTCGAATCCCGAGAGCGGTGAGTTCACGCAGACCAGCCTGGCGCACCAGACACTGTCTGGTGCACCACCGGACAGTCCGGTGCACCAGGCTGAGCTGGAGTTTGGCTGTACTCAGCCAAGTGTTCTTCATTTCTTTTCCTTTTCTTTTGTCTCTGTTTCTAGCACTTAGACAAAACACATTAGTATTCAAAAGACAATGTACTAAGTCTAGAAACATACCTTTTACTTTGATTTCACACATTTAGCACATAATTACTCAAATAATATGTTGGGCATCTAATCACCAAAATACTTATAGAAATTGCCCAAGGGCACATTTCCCTTTCAATCTTCCCCTTTTTGGTGATTTATGCCAACACATCAAAAAGCAACAAAATAAGTGCAAAATCCATGCAATTGAAGACCAAATTGTTTTTGACTATAATTTGGCATATTTGGATCGCTCTTTGCCACCACTTGGTTTGTTTTTGCAAATCAACCTCATTTTCTTATCTCTAAGTAAAACACACTTGGTTTGGGCACATAGAGAGTTAATCCAAGAGTAAAATTGATCAAGTGCCAAAAACTCCCCCTTTTTCCCATAATCAAAATTCTCCCCCACAAGATACCAAATTTTGCAATAAGAGCATTTTGGACAAATCAAAAATTCTAACTCTAGTATTTTCAAAATTCACAAGTGGTTGGCTGATCCATTTGCTTTGGCCTTAATTTCTCCCCCTTTGGCATTAAGCACCAAAACAGGATCATTTTTGGCCCTTTAACCCCATTGCCTCACTAAAAATGTCAATTAAGAGCAAAAGGCAAATATAGCATAAGAATGAACTTGGAATTAAATACACCAATATCGGAGTGCAGTGGAAGTCTTTGCATCGTCCAAGTCCCTTTTCTCTTTCAATGCACCTTTGAGACTACATCAAGAGTACTCAAACAACCACATTAGTCTCAAGGGGTCAAGTTGTAGCACATCTCCCCCTTAATTTGTGCATCATTCGCATATGGACTTGAGAGGTCCGAGGTCACTTGTACAACTTGAGCACCATAAATAACAATAATTGATTGAAATGCACAAAGTACCATGATCAAAGCATAGAACACATGTATGCTATAGATCAATCCAAGTTATGCGAATCTAAGACATTTAGCTCACTACGCAACCTGCAAAACCTTTTCTCATCTAAAGGCTTGGTGAAGATATCGGCTAGCGGGTTCTCGGTGTTAATATGATACACCTCGATATCTCCCTTTTTCTGGTGGTCTCTCAGGAAGTGATGCTGGATGTCTATGTGCTTAGTGCGGCTGTGTTCAACAGGATTATCCGCCATGCGGATTGCACTTTCATTGTCACATAGGAGTGGGAATTTGCTCAGATTGTAGCCAAAGTCCCGGAGGGTTTGCCTCATCCAAAGTAGTTGTGTGCAACACTGTCCTGCGGCAACATACTTGGCCTCAGCGGTGGATAGGGCAACGGATGTTTGTTTCTTTGAACTCCAGGACACCAGGGACCTTCCTAGAAATTGGCACGTCCCTGATGTGCTCTTTCTATTAACCTTGCACCCGGCAAATCGGAGTCTGAGTATCCAATCAAGTCAAAGGTAGACCCCTTTGGATACCAGATCCCGAAGCAAGGCATAGAAACTAAGTATCTAAGAATTCGCTTAATGGCCACAAGGTGACATTCCTTGGGGTCAGATTGATATCTAGCACACATGCATACACTTAGCATAATGTCCGGCCTACTAGCACATAAATAAAGCAGTGAACCTATCATGGACCGGTATGCCTTTTGATCAACGGACTTACCTCCTTTGTTGAGGTCAACATGTCCGTCGGTTCCCATTGGTGTCTTCACGGGCTTGGCATCCTTCATCCCAAACCTCTTAAGAAGATCTTGAGTATACTTCATTTGGGAGATGAAGGTGCCATCCTTGAGTTGCTTCACTTGGAACCCAAGGAAGTAGGTCAACTTGCCCATCATTGACATCTCGAACTTTTGTGTCATCACCCTGCTAAACTCCTCACAAGACTTTTGATTAGTAGAACCAAAAATTATGTCATCGACATACATTTGGCACACAAAGAGATCACCATTGCATGTCTTTGTGAAAAGAGTGGGATCGACTTTCCCAACCTTGAAAGCATTAGAAATTAAGAAATCTCTAAGGCATTCATACCATGCTCTTGGGGCTTGCTTAAGTGCATAGAGCGCCTTAGAGAGCTTATACACGTGGTCGGGATACTTGTCATCCTCAAAGCCAGGGGGTTGTTCCACGTATACGTCCTCCTTGATTGGCCCGTTGAGGAAAGTGCTCTTTACGTCCATTTGAAACAACCTGAAAGAGTGGTGAGCGGGTAGGCTAATAAAATTCGAATAGACTCTAGCCTAGCCACAGGAGCAAAAGTCTCCTTGAAATCCAAATCTGCGACTTGGGCATAACCTTTTGCCACAAGTCGAGCCTTGTTTCTTATCACCACCCCATGCTCGTCTTGCTTGTTGCAGAACACCCACTTGGTTCCCACAACATTTTGCTTTGGACATGGCACCAGGCTCCAAACTTCATTTCTCTTGAAGTTGTTGAGCTCTTCCTGCATGGCCAACACCCAATCCGGATCCTGCAAGGCCTCTTCTACCCTGAAAGGCTCAATAGAAGAGACAAACGAGTAATGCTCACAAAAATTAGCTAATTTTGAGCGAGTAGTTACTCCCTTGCTGATGTCACCCAGAATCTGGTCTACGGGGTGATGTCGTTGGATCGTAGCTCAGACTTAGGTTGGAGGGGCTTGTGGTGCTTCTTCCTCCATCACTTGATCTTCCTGTGCTCCCCCTTGATCCTGTCCTTCTTCTTGAGGTACCTGTTCACCGTCTTGAGTTGGAGGATGCACAATTGTGGAGGAAGATGGCTGATCTTGCTCCTGTTGTTCCTGTGGTCGCACATCACCGATCGCCATTGTGCGTATTACGGCCGTCGGAACATCATCTTCATCTATGTCATCAAGATCAACATGCTCTCTTGGAGAGCCATTAGTCTCATCAAATACAACGTCGCTAGAGACTTCAACCAAACCCGATGATTTGTTGAAGACCCTATATGCCTTTGTATTTGAGTCATACCCTAGTAAAAACCCTTCTACTGCCTTGGGAGCAAATTTAGAATGTCTACCTTTCTTCACCAGAATGTAGCATTTGCTCTAAAATACACGAAAGTAAGAGACATTGGGTTTATTACTGGTAAGTAGTTCGTAGGAGGTCTTCTTGAGGAGGCGATGCAGATAGAGCCGGTTTATGGCGTGGCAAGCTATGTTCATAGCTTCCGACCAAAACCGCTCAGGCGTCTTGAACTCTCCAAGCATCGTTCTTGCCATGTCGATTAGTGTCCTGTTCTTCCTCTCTACTACACCATTTTGTTGTGGTGTATAGGGAGCGGATAACTCATGTTTGATGCCTTCCTCCTCAAGATACTCCTCCACTTGCAGATTCTTGAACTCGGACCCGTTATCGCTTCTTATCTTTTTCACCTTGAGCTCAAATTCATTTTGAGCTTTCCTTAGAAAGCGCTTTAGGGTCCCTTGGGTTTTTGATTTGTCCTGCAAAAAGAACACCCAAGTGAAGCGGGAAAAGTCATCAATAATTACAAGACCATACTTACTTCCCCCGATGCTAAGGTAGGCAACGGGTCCAAACAGGTCCATGTGAAGAAGCTCCAATGGTCTTGATGTTGTCATCACATTCTTACCGTGATGAGTGCTTCCCACCTGTTTCCTTGCCTGACATGCTGCACAAGGTCTGTTTTTCTCGAAACAAACATTGGTTAGTCCTAACACATGTTCTCCCTTTAGAAGTTTATGAAGGTTCTTCATCCCAACATGTGCTAGACGGCGATGCTAAAGCCAGCCCATACTAGTCTTAGCTATTAAGCATGCATCTAGATCGGCCTCCTCTTTCGAAAAATCAACTAAGTAGAGTTTGCCGTCTAATACACCCTTAAAAGCTAATGAACCATCACTCCTTCTAAAGACAGATACATCAACATTTGTAAAAAGACAATTGTAACCCATGTGACACAATTGACTTACAGACAGAAGGTTGTACCCAAGCGACTCTACTAGAAATACATTCGAAATTGAGTGCTCGCTTGTGATGGCTATCTTTCCCAAACCTTTGACCTTGCCTTGATTCCCATCTCCAAATATGATTGTATCCTGGGAATCCTTGTTCTTGACGTAGGAGGTGAACATCTTCTTCTCCCCCGTCATGTGGTTTGTGCATCGGCTGTCGATAATCCAGCTTGAGCCCCCGGATGCATAAACCTGCAAGGCAATTTAAGCTTGGGTTTTAGGTACCCAACTTTTGTTGGGTCCTACAAGATTAGTCACAATAGTTTTTGGAACCCAAATACAAGTCTTGTCTCCCTTGCATTTGGATCCCAACATCCTAGCAACTACTTTTGCATTCTTAACAAAAGCAGTGTTGCAAGCATGAAAAACAACAGTAGGTTCATTGCACATTTTCCTAGGCGCATGAGACATAACATCATTTCTCCTAGGCCTACTTCTACCATGAACAAAAGTAGAGCTAGAGGCAACCATTGCATGTGAATCATTATAAGCAGCATGAACATAACTCTTTTTATAATGAGAGCGACTATAAATAAAAGCATGGTTCTTTTGAGGACTACTAGCCATAGGGGCCTTCCCTTTCTCTTTGTTGAGAATGGAAGTCCTTTGGCTCATCACGTTCTTGGTTTTCTTTTGAAAACCAAGTCCATCCTTAATTGAGGGATGTCTACCAATGGTGTAGGCATCCCTAGCAAATTTCAATTTATCAAAATCAACTTTGCAAGTCTTAAGTTGAGCATTAAGACTTGCCACCTCATCATTTAATTTGGTAATAGAAATAAGGTGTTCATTACATGCATCAACATTAAAGTCTTTACATCTATTACAAATACTAACATGTTCTACACATGAACTAGTTTTATTTACTTCCTTTAGCTTAGTATTTAATTCATCATTTAAACTCTTTAAGCTAGAGATAGATTCATGGCAAACAAACAATTCAGAGGATAACATTTCATTTCTCTTAATTTCTAAGGCAAGGGATTTTTGCACACTAACAAATTTGTCATGTTCCTCATATAAAATATCCTCTTGCTTTTCTAACAATCTATCCTTTTCATTTAGAGCATCAATTAATTCATTAATTTTTTTACCTTAGCTCTATCTAAGCCTTTAAACAACTCAGAGTAATCTACTTCATCATCGGAGGATTCCTCATCACTAGAAGAAGAGTACTTAGGTGTATCTCGAATACTTACTTTCTTCTCCTTGACCATGAGACACGTATGGCATTCGTTGGGGAAGAGCGAAGACTTGTCGAAGGCTGAGGCAGCCAGTCCCTCATCGTCGGAGTCGGATGATGAGCAGTCAAAGGCCCCCTCCTTTCGAAGATGCGCCTCGCCCTTCGCCTTCTTGTAGTTCTTCTTCTTCTCCTTTTTGCCGTGTCTTTCTTGTGCCTGGTCATTCTCATTATCGGGACATTGAGCAATAAAGTGACCAGTCTTACCACATTTGAAGCATGAACACTTCCCTCTTGTTTTATTCTTGTTGGGGTATTCTTTGCGTCCTTTGAGCGCGGTCTTGAAGCGCTTGATGATAAGCGCCATTTCATTCTCATCGAGCCTGACAGCCTCCATTTGTGCTACCTTGCTTGTAGCGCCTCCTTGCAGCTTGTTGCCTTGAGCGCAATGGGCTGCGGCTCGTAGACGGGCATTAGTCCGTTTAAGGCGTCATCTACATAGCTTGCCTCCTTAACCATCATGCGCCCGCTTACGAATTTTCCAAGGATCTCCTCGGGCGTCATTTTGGTGTACCTGGGATTTTCACGAATAAGATTCACAAGATGGGGGTCAATTACAGTGAATGACCTTAGCATGAGTCGGACGACATCATGGTCCGTCCATCTTGTGTTTCCATAGCTTCGAATCTTGTTGACCAGAGTCTTGAGCCTGTTGTAGGTCTGTGTTGGCTCCTCCCCCCTGATCATCACAAATCTTCCCAGCTCGCCTTCCACTAGCTCCATCTTGGTGATCATAGTGGTGTCATTTCCCTCATGAGATATCTTGAGGATGTCCCATATTTGCTTGGCGTTGTCCATGCCACTCACTTTATTGTATTCATCCCTGCAAAGCGAAGCTAGCAAGACAGTAGTAGCTTGGGCATTCTTATGAATTTGTTCATTAATGAATACAGGATTATCCGTACTATCAAAATGCATCACATTTTCCATAATTTCCCAGATGCTAGGATGGAGAGAAAATAGATGACTACGCATTTTATGACTCCAAAATGAGTAATCCTCTCCATCAAAGTGTGGGGGTTTTCCAAGAGGAATAGAAAGCAAATGGGCATTTGAATTGTACGGAATACGGGAATAATCAAAGGAATAGTTTTGATTAACCTTCTTTCTCTTTGACGAGGAGTCATCGTCGTCCCTTGGTGAAGAGGAAGATGCATCGCTGTCATAGTATATGATCTTCTTGATGCACCTCTTCTTCTTCCCGTCCCTCTTCTTGTGACTTGAGCTTGAGTCGGTGGGCTTGTCGTCCCTTGGCTCATTGAAGAGGGACTCCTTCTCCTTGTTGTTGACCACCATCCCCTTTCCCTTAGGATCCATCTCTTTGGGCGGTTAGTCCCTTGAATGAAGAGTACAGCTTTGATACCAATTGAGAGCACCTAGAGAGGGGGGGGGGGGGTGATTAGGTGATCCTGTAAAATCAAACACTAAATAGCCACAAAACTTAGTTATAGAGGTGTTAGTGCGACTAAGTAGTTTTGGGGCGAGTTCTTGTGGACAAAACAATCACAGAGAAAGCAACACAAGAGACACACGATTTTATCCCGTGGTTCAGCCAAGTAACACTTGCCTACTTCCACGTTGTGGCATCCCAATGGACGAGGGTTGCACTCAACCCCTTTCAAGTGATCCAACGATCAACTTGAATACCACGGTCTTTTCCTTTAGTGTATTTTCCCGTTTGCGAGGAATCTCCACAACTTGGAGTCTCTCGCCCTTACAATAGAGATCACAAAGAAAGCACATAGTAAGGTTGAGAAGAGCAACACACACAAGACTCAAATCCGTAGCACAACCACGCACACAAGTCATGACTTGAGCTCGAAACACAACACACGGAGTTCGCAACTCAAATGGAGCTCAAATCACTAACACAATGAAGCGAATGCGCGGGAGCAGAGTCTGGATGCTTTAGACTACTTAGAGAATGCTTGGTGTACTCCTCCATGCACCTAGGGGTCCCTTTTATAGCCCCAAGGCAGCTAGGAGCTGTTGGAGATCAACATGGAAGGTTATCATTGCCTTCAGTCGAGTGGCGCACCGGACAGTCCGGTGCGCCACCGGACAGGTCCTGTAGACTGTCCGGTGCGTGATCTCCTTCCAAATTTGGCATATCTGACCATTGCTCCTATGGGCTGATTGGCGCACCGGACAGTCCGGTGCACCAGCTGACTGTTGGAGCAATCCACGTGTCGCGCGAAGATTGCGCGGCCGACCATTTCTCAGGCGACCGTTGGCTCACCGGACAGTCTGGTGCACCACCGGACAGTCCGATGAATTTTAGCCGTACGCCGCCGTCGAATCCCGAGAGCGGTGAGTTCACGCGGACCGGCCTGCGCACCGAACACTGTCCGGTGCACCACCGAACAGTCCGGTGTGCCAGGCCGAGCTAGAGTTTGGCTGTACTCAGCCAAGTCTTCTTCATTTCTTTTGCTTTTCTTTTGTCACTGTTTCTAGCACTTAGACAAAACACATTAGTATTCAAAAGACAATGTACTAAGTCTAGAAACATACCTTTTACTTTGATTTGCACCTTTCACACATTTAGCACATAATTACTCAAATAACGTGTTGGGCATCTAATCACCAAAATACTTATAGAAATTGCCCAAGGGCACATTTCCCTTTCACTTTCCTCATCCGTGGCCTTGCTCTTCCCATCTCTCCCTTCTTCCACGGCCTCCTTGATTTCTACAAACTGAATTTGATCCACTTGAATCCTAATTCTATTTTCAAGTTTCCATCTTTGTTCATCTGTGTGAGGCCTACCTCAGGATTGTCCCCCACTTTGGCCTCTGGAAGTATTTGTATCATTGTCAGCCTGGAATGGCAGGGGGACAACACCAGCTCGTTGGTGGTGCGAGTCTGGAGATGCGTCGTGGGAGGAAGACAGAGTACCTCGACATCCCCCTCAAGGATAGCATCAAGGGATGGCGTCTTGAGTGGTTTATTGTGGAGAACCACTGCCAGTCTCTCCCCCCTCGGTCAGGGAGGCAACCGGATGTCCGCACTCTGAGCTGGGTAGAGTCTCCAACTCCTTCGGAGATAGCAGAGGCTAAAGTTCTGCTCACCGAGGTTTGCTTGCTGAAGGACAGAGGTCTAACTGCTGAGGCTATGGTTGCTGATTTTATCTTCAAGAATATCCAGCCTTTGAAGGACAGGGTATACCCTGCTTATCTGTATAGTGGCATCAACGACTCCACTCGGGTTACGAATAATAAAATCCCCACTGCAGATCTGATGAGCCGACTGATATGATCTTGAGGGGTAAAGTTTCAAATGCTGGTGCTCCTGTGGCCTATTCTGCCTAGAATTTGCCACCACTTAGGCCATTTTCCGAGTTTGTGTCCAATCCTCCAGCTCGCGATGGTATCCTGGGTCTTAGAGTGCGACCCTCTTCTGAGGATATTAAGGCTCTGATCGCCCCACTTTGGAGTCTTCCAGAGGATGAAAAACAGACTCATTTTGAGATGCCGGTCAGCACTGACGATGCGTAAATAAATGCAGTGCTTAGTTTGCTGGCCAGGGAATCGTCTGACTCAACCCATACCGAGCCAATGGCTATCACAAGTGGGCAAGAACATGGTGAAGTGGTGAAGGCCCGGAAACCCGAAGGCGTCCGCCCAAAGCGTCCACGTCGAGTGAGTCGGCCGACTGCACCTGTTGTGGAAAAAAGGAAAAAGAGGCGACTTCAGCGACTATCATGCTTGGACCAGGGCACAGGTCCCTCTGCTCCAGCTCCAGATGAAATTCCAGCAGAGGCCCTTCCCAAGGTTAATGCCAAGGGTTGTGATCGCGTGCAAGCTGCTGTTTTCATGTTTGATGAGGACGAAGAGGAGGAGGAAGAAGAAGTCCCGCTGATCCGAAAGAACAACAGGCATTATAGAGGTAGCAGGGGGGTAGTGACATCCCTTCTCCAGCTCTGTCGGCACTTGTCAATCTTCAAGGACTTTCCATATTAGATTTTGAACAAGCACTAGAGGAATTTGTCCCCGAAGATATGCTGTCAGAGCCAACAACTGGTGATCCCCCGGCTGTCTGTTCAGAGGTCCCAGACGGCAGGCTTTCCTTGCTCGACTCCGCTGGGCAAGAGGTAACCCGTGCGGTATCTCACTCATCGTCGACTTTAGAGGGAAGTCTTCAATGCCGAGACGCTGGTCTGAGTCATCCGACTCCCATGGAGGTGATTGAGGGGGCCTTCAGCTTTAGAGGTGGCCACTGCAGAAGACCCAGCCCCCGAGGGTGGTGCCGGCAGTTACCCAGCCCTCGAGGGTGTTGCCAAGAGTGATTCGGCCCTGGTGGGTAGCGCAAACTGCAACCCAGCCCTTGACGGTGTTCAGGTGGGCTCTCCTCCCCACACCTCTATGGATTGCCATGTCGGGCCGTCCCCACCTCAGTCCGATGGGGCAACGGCGGTGCATGCTTCCACGGTTTTAAATGAACAAGTCACCTTAGAGGTCGGCGAGCTAGATGCAAGAAGCCTGCTATCTGCTGGCGGGGCTGAGATCGCTCCTGATAATGCCCTTCAAATTATTCCTGCTGATCATTCCCCATCAAGCCATGACATAGCTCCTCCTGCCTTGGGTCTGCCATCGTTCCTCTCCAATCTTCAGGTGAGTTGACCTCTTGCCTTTT
This sequence comes from Zea luxurians, assembly GCA_029449295.1. NCBI lineage: Eukaryota > Viridiplantae > Streptophyta > Magnoliopsida > Poales > Poaceae > Zea > Zea luxurians. Next base: position 71,396,817 of record JAOPSE010000016.1, on the reverse strand, counting down.
ATTGCTCATATTAGTGAATTATTTTTCTTTTGCTCATCTATCTTATCATCACAGGCTTTGGTTGATGGAATGTCTGCCCAGCTGAGGTCATGCGGTGCCACTGTTCCAGAAGAAGCTCTGTCTCTAATGCAGTGGAATCCATTTGTCGGCGTTTCGACCCCTGGGGGTCCCTGGACCGACGAGTAAATTGTCGCTGCGTGTCCCAGCCCAGATGGGTCGGTGCGAGACGGGACACAAAGGGGGGAGGACAGTGAGGGGAAACCGTGGCCTTCGTGTTGTCCTGCGCCCAGGGCGGATGGATGCGCTTGCAGTAGGGGGTTACAAGCGTTCGCGCGGGAGAGAGAGAGAGAGAGAGAGAGAGAGCGAGCGAGCGAGAGCCTTATGCGTCGACCCGTTCTCCCGCGCGGCCCCCCTCCTCGTACGAGAGCCCTGGACCTTCCTTTTATAGGCGTAAGGAGAGGGTCCAGGTGTACAATGGGGGGTGTAGCAGTGTGCTAACGTGTCTAGCAGAGAGGAGCTAGGGCCCTAAGTACATGCCGTCGTGGCAGTCAGAGAGGTTTTGGCACCCTGTTCATGTGATGTCGTGGCCACCGGAGGAGCGCTGGAGCCCTGCGGAAGGACAACTGTCGGGGCTGTCGGATCCTTGCTGACGTCTCCTTGCTGTCATAAAGGGCTGGGAGCTGCCGTCGTCATGGAGCGTGCGGGGTGTCATCATTACTTGTTTGCTGGGGCGAGCCAGATGGGACGCCGGTCTTGTCCCCGTAGCCTGAGCTAGCTAGGGGCAGGGTAATGATGACCCCCTGGCGACGTGGCCGGTCTAGACCCGAGCTTGAGCGAGGTGGCGATTCCTCCAAGGTCAAGGTTGAGTCCGAGCCCTGGGGTCGGGCGAGGCGGAGTCCATCGTCTGCGGGAGCCGAGGCCGAGTCCGAGCCCTGGGGTCGGGCGAGGCGGAGTTCGTCGTCTTCCGGAGCCGAGGCCGAGTCCGAGCCCTGGGGTCGGGCGAGGCGGAGTTCGTCGTCTTCTAAGTCATGGTTGAGTCCGAGCCCTGGGATCGGGCGTGGCGAAGTCCTTCTTCCGAGGCCGAGACGGGGGCCGAACCCTGGGGTCGGGCGAGGCGGAGCTTCCTATGTCGCCCGAGGCTGGACTTAGCCGCTGTCAACCTCACTCTAGCGAGTGGCACGGCAGTCGGAGCAGGGCAGGCAGCGCTATTTTCTTGTCAGGTCGATCAGTGGAGCAGCGAAGTGACTGCGGTCACTTCGGCTCTGTCGACTGAAGAGCGTGCGTCAGGATAAGATGTCAAGCGATCTTTGCATTAAATGCTCCTACGATATTGTCGGTTGGTGTGGCGATTTGGCCAAGGTTGCTTCTCCGCGAAGCCTACCCGAGCTGAGCCTTGGGCGAGTCGATGGTGCGTCCGTTGCTCGAGGGGACCCTCGGGCGAGGCGTGAATCTTCCGGGGTTGGCTGTCTTTGCCCGAGGTCGGGCTCGGGCGAGGCGGGATCGTGTCCCTTAAGCGGAGCCTTGGCCTGAATCGCGCCCATCAGGCCTTCGCAGCTTTGTGCTGATGGGGTTTACCAGCTGAGATTTAGGAGTCTTGAGGGTACCCCTAATTATGGTCCCCGACAGTAGCCCCCGAGCCTCAAAGGGAGTGTTGGCACTCGCTTGGAGGCTTTTGTCGCACTTTTTTGCAAGGGGACCGACCCTTCTCGGTTGCATTTTGTTCCAGTGGGTGCGCGCGAGCGCACCCGCCGGGAGTAGCCCCCGAGGCCTCGGAGGAGTGTTTTGACTCCTTCGAGGTCTTAATGCCTTTCGTGAGGGCTCGGCCAGTTTGGTTGTTCCCTCATGCGAGCTGGCCGTAGCTCGGGTGCATAGTCGAGTCCCAAGTTCTTAGGCTGGTATGTTGACACTGTCAACGGTTTGGCCGGAGCCGGGTTTGCGAGAGCAGCCCCCGAGCCTCCGCACAGAGCGAGAGGACGGTCAAGGACAAACTCGGCTTTTTTCATACGCCCCTGCGTCGCCTTTTCGCAAGGAGGAGGGGGGGAAAGCGCCATGTTGCCCTCGGAGGGCGCCGAACATGGTGTCTCCAGTGAGTTGCTAATGGGTAATCTGAGTGGACACCCGTGCCCCATTCGTTAGGGGTCGGCTAGTGGCTCGGAGGCGTGCTCCAAAAGTACCTGCAGGTGATTCGCCGGACCCGGTCCCCTTTTGACGGGGTCCGAGGGCTCGATGCCTCCCTCTGGTGGGATTCCGTTACAAAGTCGCTCCCACTGGTCTCGGAAACGTCCTAGGGTACCTCGGGAGCGTAGCCCGAGCCTTGGTTATGTATCGAACGTACCCAGGGTCATCCCTCGCTTTGCGTGCTCTGAGGCGGCTGTCGAACCCTTCGGGGGCCAGCCTACGAACCCCTGATCAGTAGTGGGCGCGGAGCCCGTGTGACCTGAGGCAGCCGTTGAACCCTTCTAAGGGGCTAGCCTTCGAACCTCTGACCAGTAGTGGGCGCGGAGCCTAGGTGCTCTGAGGCGGCTGTTGAACCCTTCCGAGGGGCCAGCCTTCGAACCTCTGATCAATAGGGGGGCTCGGGGCCCGCTTCCTTCACGGAGAAGGATCCCTTTCGGAGTATCCCCTTTCCTGGTCCCTGTTGCAAGAGAGAGCAAGGAGAAGTGGAAAAGGATACGAAATTGAATGACGTGGTGCACCTTTTCTGACACGGTCATTATGGTGGAGGTGAAGCGTCGCCCGCTTCGCCTGCCAAAGGTGCCGCCTGCCCTGCCGCAGAGTTAATGCGACAGGACGAGTGGTTGGCGGGGTAGCCGTTGTGCGTGCGCGAGCCGTTCGAGGAACGGAGCACGGGCGCGTCGTCTTCACGCCGTGGGAGGGGGCTCTCTCGTTGTCCCAGGAGGGGACGTGAGCCTGCAGACGACTTGACCGCTGCTTCCACCCGCCTGCCACCGCCATTACTGCCGGCCCATTTCTGGCCGTATCGATCGCCGCGCCTTCTCCCGCGGCTGACTGACTCGTGACCGATGCGCTCGGTTGGCACTGTTGGGCCATGCGCAGGGTCGCCTCGAGTCGCGGCACCGGTTCCACAGTCGAGAAGGCGCGGTACTAGCGCGAGTGGCGGTGCAGTTTCTCGCACGTAGTAACCAGCGCGCCAGTTACATGACGTGTGGGCCTAGGCCTCCATGCTGGACGCGTCGAAGCCGAAAGGGTGCGCCCTCTTGGTGCGGTTGCATGCCGCCGCGCGCGGTGATTTGGCCTCTTCTGTCCTGGGCCAGTTTGTATGACGCGTGGGACCCAGCCCCCGTGTCGTAAAGGGAGGGTCTTGGAGCGTGTTGGAGAAGACTCAGTTCATGCCGGCTGAGGACGCAAGTGGGGAGAGTTGCCTTTAAAAGGAGGGCGACCCCCTTGGATGGCAACCATGCCTTCGCACTCTCCTCATGCATCGCGCCCTTCCACCTTCCGAGCCCCCGGATGGGGAGCGCTCGCGTCGCTTTCGTCTTGCTGTCGTCGGAGGAACGCAACTTCGCGGAAGTTGGTACCTTTCAGCCATCGTTCGGCTTCAAGGATTTTCATCAGGCAGCCCGGCTGCATCCCCTCGCCGGTGGTCACCCAAGACGGTGACCACCAGTTCAATGGTGGGGAGAAGCGAGCCAGGCTGCGGCCTCTGCCCCGCCCTCAGCTTCAAGGATCTTCATCATCCTTGCTGGGGTGGGGAGTGCGCCGAGTTGGGGCCTGTCTCCGCGTGGGCAGTGGCCCACCCCTTCCCTCAGTGATCGGGAGGAAGGGCGTTCGCCGTTCGTGGCGCTGGCAGCTGCCGCTTGTCTGGCTTCTCCGGCCTGAGTGGGTTCGGCGTTGCTTCTGGTGCCACCTCCCACCGAGGCAGCCGGAAGAGGTTTCTCTGCCGATGAGATAGTCAGCGCCACCCACGGTCTGACCTTTGGCTCCACGGTCTTGGTAGCTTGTCCTCGCCCCTCGAGTGGGGTTGCAGGCGAGGGCCTTGTCGCAGCAGTGTCTACCTTGAGGTCATCGCTGCTGCCGGAGTGGGCAGAGGCGCGCCACCTGTCGGCGTTTCGTTGTCCCGCAGGCCCTCCGATGTGGGGGGTTGTTCGTACCCGCGGGAGTGGAACCGGAGTTCCGTTTGTAATGGCACCTTGAGTGCCGGTGTTTGTTCATTGTGGCTGTCGGGGCCCGAACACTTTATCATCGTGATATAAGGTTGTGTCTCTTTTCCTCCCGTTTTGCGTATCCGGACTCGTTCGTCAGTAGCAGGATTGCTTACCCAAGTAAGAGTTATTTTTCGCGGTAGGCGACGAGTGAGGTATCCGTATCCCAGAGGCGTAGGAGTCTCTCAGCTCGGTCGGCATTGCCACTTACATGCACTCTTATTCGTTTCTTCGGGTCCTGTTACTGATATAGCCGGGAGACGCGAAAGTCGTTTTGATGGAAGACTTTTTTCGAGGAAAATTTTGACGCGGAGGGGTTTCCCCCCTTCTAGCCCCCGAGGGAGGGTCGGGCTTTGCCGAGGAAAGGCTGACCCTTCCTTGATGGTTAGACTTTAATGGCGTATGTAAACGAGGTGTATGAACGACTTGAAAACATCTTAAGGGTAGAAGCGACGTAGCTGTCGGATGTTCCAAGCGTTGCTGTAGACCTCTCCTTGACTGTTGGCCAGCTTGTATGTTCCGGGCTTCAAAATCTTGGCGATGATGAATGGCCCTTCCCAGGGAGGTGTGAGCTTGTAGCGCCCTCGGGCGTCTTGTCGCAGCCGAAGCACCAAGTCGCCCACCTGGAGGTCTCGAGATCGAACCCCTCGGGCGTGGTAGCGTCGCAGGGACTGCTGATACCGCGTCGAGTGTAGTAAGGCCACGTCCCGAGCCTCTTCCAGCTGGTCTAGTGAGTCTTCTCGGTTGGTCTGGTTGCGTCGGTCGTTGTAGGCCCTCGTCCTTGGGGAACCGTATTCTAAGTCTATGGGCAAGATGACCTCGGCCCCATAGACTAGAAAGAACGGTGTGAAGCCCGTGGCTTAGCTCGGCGTTGTCCTCAGGCTCCAGACCACCAAGGGGAGTTCCTTCATCCATCGCCTGCCGAACTTGTGGAGGTCGTTGTAGATCCTCGGCTTGAGCCCTTGCAGAATCATGCCGTTGGCACGTTCTACGTGCCCATTCGTCAAGGGGTGTGCCACGGCGGCCCAGTCCACCCGGATGTGGTGATCGTCGCAGAAGTCCAGGAACTTTCTGCCAGTGAACTGGGTGCCGTTGTCGGTGATGATGGAGTTCGAGACCCCGAAGCGATGGATGATGTTGGTGAAGAATGCCACCGCCTGTTCGGACCTGATGCTGTTTAGGGGTCGGACCTCGATCCACTTAGAGAATTTGTCGATGGCGACCAGCAGGTGCGTGTAGCCCCCGGGTGCCTTTTGCAAGGGACCGACGAGGTCCAGACCCCACACAGCAAACAGCCAGGTGATGGGTATTGTTTGCAGAGCCTGAGCGGGTAGGTGCGTCTGCCTTGCGTAGAATTGACACCCTTGGCAGGTGCGGACAATTCTAGTGGCGTCGGCCACCGCGGTCGGCCAGTAGAAATCTTGTTGGAAAGCGTTTCCGACAAGGGCTCAAGGCGCTGCGTGATGACCGCAAGCCCCCGAGTGTATTTCTTGTAAGAGCTCCTAGCCTTCGGCGATGGATATGCATCGCTGGAGGATGCCGGAGGGGCTGCGGTGGTAGAGCTCCTTCCCGTCACCCAGCAAGACGAATGACTTGGCGCACCGCGCCAGTCGCCGAGCTTCGGCTCGGTCAAGGGGCAGCTCTCCTCGGTGGAGATATTGCAGGTACGGGGTCTGCCAATCTCGATTAGGCAGGACCCCATTCTGCTCTCCCTCGATGTGCAGTGCCTCACCCTCGGGGGCCGAGGGTGCCACGGGCTGAGCCAAAGGCGCCTCGGGCCGAGCCGAGGGCGCCTCGGGCAGGGCTAAGACCTTCTCGGGCTCGGGCGTGTCGTAGGTCTTGACTGAGGGTTGATGTAGGTCCCGGGAGGAGACGTTCGGGGGAACCGTTGTTCGCGCCGAAGCTATCTTCACCAGCTCGTCCGTAGTCTCGTTGTATCGCCGGGCGACGTGGTTGAGCTCGAACCGTTTTCCGGCATACCAAGATGGTTGCCTTCGCCGGGACCCCCTAGATCAACGTGGAAACATTCACGACTTGGGCCGCAGTCCTCGTCGCCGAAGCTGCGGCTACCATCGGAACAATCAGAGAGGCAGTAGTCGCATGCGGTCATGAAGTCCCGCATGGCACTGGGGTTATCGAGCCCAGAGAAATCCCAACAAAAGTCGGGCTCGTCATCTTCCTCGGAACCCGAGGGTCCGTAGGTCGAGACGACCGTTAGTCTGTCCCAGGGCGACCGCATATGGTACCCCGGAGGGTTGGTACATGCCTCTATGGAGGCTTCCACCGAAGCGAGGTCGCTTGGTGGGTCGAAACTGAATCCAAAAGGCACGAGATGGGAATCGGTCGGTACCTCTTGATTGACGGGCGGTGACGAAGTCGCGTCAGGGGCGGACTGCACCGCTGTCTCAGGTACGAGGGTGATGCCTACAAGTCCTTCGCGAGCGTGCTGGCGTCGTTCGTCTGCTTGGGGTTGGCGTGTTGCGGGGAAATGACGCTCGTCTTCGTCTCAGACGTAGGGTCGACGCCCGACGTGTCCCCCGCTGGGGTGCCGGTGTTGTCGACTTGCTTGACAGCCGATGAGGTGCCGCCTCCTGCTTGGCCATGGTTGCCCCGCCTCCTCCTCCGTCGGTGGGGGAGGTGACGGGACAAGCCCGGATGGTACATGCCTTTATGGCGAAAGGACAACATCCAGGCTTGTCCCGTCACCTCCCCCACTGATGGAGGAGGAGGTGGGGCAACCATGGCCAAGCAGGAGGCGGCACCTCATCGGCTGTCAAGCAAGTCGACAATGCCGGCGCCCCAGCGGGGGACACGTCGGGCGTCGACCTTGCGTCTGAGACGAATGCGAGCGCCGTTTCCACGCAACACGCCAACCCCAAGCATACGAACGATGCCAGCACGCTCGCGAAGGACTTGCTGGGCGTCACCCTCGTACCTGAGACAGCGGTGCAGTCCGCCCCTAATGCGACTTCATCACCGCCTATCGACCAAGAGGTACCGACCGATTCCCATCTCGTGCCTTTTGGATTCAGTTTCGACCCACCAAGCGACCTCGCTTCGGTGGAAGCCTCCATAAAGGCATGTACCAACCCTCCGGGGTACCATATGCGGTCGCCCTGGGACAGACTGACGACCGTCTCGACCTACGGACCCTCGGGTTCTGAGGAAGATGACGAGCCCGACTTTTGTTGGGATTTCTCCGGGCTCGGTAACCCCAGTGCCATGCGGGACTTCATGACCGCATGCGACTACTGCCTCTCCGATTGTTCCGATGGTAGCCGCAGCTTCGGCGACGAGGACTGTGGCCCAAGTCGTGAATGTTTCCACGTCGATCTAGGGGGTCCCGGCGAAGGCAACCATCTTGGTATGCCAGAAAACGGTGATCCCCCTAGGCCTGCGCCTCGCGTTGACATCCTTTGGGAGCTAGCTATGGTCCCAGTCCCTACGGGGGGTCAGGACACACAGCTCGAGCAAATCCGCGAGATGTAGGCCAGGTTCGACGAGGGAGCAGGAACACTTGAGCAGTTCTGGCGAAACATCGGGCAGGAATGGGCGGACCGAGTTCTGGCCGGAGAAGCGCGTCATCTACCCCAGGGCATCCAGTACCGCATTGCCGACGATGTCAGGGCAAGGCCGCCACCAGCTTCCAGTGGGGTTGGCCAGAACCTGACTGCAGCAGCAATACTACTCCACGTGATGCCGTAACCATCAACCACCGAAGGGCGGCGTATCCAGGGAGAGCTCAAGAATCTCCTGGAGGATGCCGCGGTCCGACGGGCCGAAAGCTCTGCCTCCCAAAGGCAGGGGTACCCCTCGGAGCATCGCGCCGTGACTTCCCGATTCATACGGGAAGCCTCGGTCCACACCGGGCGCACGCGCAACACGGCGCCTGCGGCCCTAGGTTGCCTCGGCAACGAGCACCACCACCGCGACCGTCGAGCCCACCTCGACGAGAGGGTGCGCCAAGGCTACCACCCTAGGCGTGGGAGACGCTACGACAGCGGGGAGGATCGGAGCCCCTCGCCCGAACCTCCCGGTCCACAGGCTTTCAGCCGGGCCATACGACGGGCGCCGTTCTTGACCCGGTTCCGAACCCCGACTACCATCACAAAGTACTCGGGGGAGACGAGGCCGGAACTGTGGCTCACGGACTACCGACTGGCCTGCCAGCTGGGTGGAACGGACGATGACAACCTCATCATCCGCAACCTCCCCCTGTTCCTCTCCGACACCGCTTGGGCCTGGCTGGAGCATCTGCCTCCGGGACAGATCTCCAACTAGGACGACCTGGTCCAAGCCTTCGCCGGCAACTTCCAGGATACGTACGTGCGCCCTGGGAACTCCTGGGATCTTCGAAGCTGCCGCCAGCAGCCGGGAGAGTCTCTCCAGGACTACATCCAGTGATTCTCGAAGCAGCGCATCGAGCTGCCCAACATCACCGACTCCGATGTCATCGGCGCGTTCCTCGCCGGCACCACCTGCCGTGACCTGGTGAGCAAGCTGGGTCGCAAGACCCCCACCAGGGCGAGCGAGCTGATGGACATCGCCACCAAGTTCGCCTCTGGCCAGGAGGCGGTTGAGGCCATCTTCCAGAAGGACAAGCAGCCCCAAGTCCGCCAGCCGGAAGACGTCCCCAAGGCGTCCGCCCAGCGCGGCACCAAAAAGAAGAACAAGAAGAAGTCACAAGCGAAACGCGACGCCACCGACGCAGACCTTGTCGCCGCCGCTGAGTACAAGAACCCTCGGAAACCTCCTGGAGGTGCCAATCTCTTCGATAAGATGCTCAAGGAGTCGTGCCCCTATCATCAGGGGCCCGTCAAGCACACCCTTGAGTGCGTCACGCTTCGGTGCCACTTTCACAAGGCCGGGCCACCTGCGGAAGGTGGCAGGGCCCACAACGACGACAAGAAGGAGGATCACAAGGTAGAGGAGTTTCCCGAGGTCGACGACTGCTTCAAGATCTATGGTGGGCAAGTGGCGAACGCCTCGGCTCGGCACCGCAAGCAAGAGCGTCGGGAGGTCTGCTCGGTAAAGGTGGCAGCGCCAGTCTACCTAGACTGGTCCGACCCCATCACCTTCGACCAGGGCGACCACCTCGACCGCGTGCCGAGCCTGGGGAAATATCCGCTCGTTGTCGACCCCGTCATCGGCAATGTCAGGCTCACCAAGGTCCTCATAGACGGGGGTAGCAGCCTCAACATCATCTACGCCGAGACCCTCGCGCTCCTGCAGATCGATCTGTCCTCGATTCGGGCAGGCGCAGCGCCTTTTCACGGGATCATCCCCGGGAAACGCGTCCAGCCCCTCGGACAACTCGATCTGCCCGTCTGCTTTGGGACTCCCTCCAACTTCTGAAGGGAAACCCTCACGTTCGAGGTGGTCGGGTTCCGAGGAACCTACCACATAGTGCTGGGGAGGCCATGCTACGCCAAGTTCATGGCCGTCCCCAACTACGCCTACCTCAAGCTCAAGATGCCGGGCCCCAACGGGGTCATCACCGTCGGCCCCACGTACCGACACGCGTACGAATGCGACGTGGAGTGCGTGGAGTATGCCGAGGCCCTCGCCGAATCCAAGGCCCTCGTCGCCGACCTGGAAAGCCTCTCCAATGAGGCACCAGACGCGAAGTGCCACGCCGGCAACTTCGAACCAGTAGAGGCGGTTAAGTCCGTCCCTCTCGACCCCAGCAACGATGCCTCCAAGCAGATCCGGATCGGCTTCGAGCTCAACCCCAAATAGGAAGCAGTGCTCGTCGACCTTCTCCGCACGAACGCCGAGGTTTTTGTGTGGAGTCCCTCGGACATGCCTGGCATACCGAAGGAAGTCGCCGAACACTCACTGGATATCCGAGCTGGAGGACAAGTTCTACGGGCTCGAGGTCAACCACGTCGCCCGGCGGTACAACGAGACTGCAGACGAGTTGGCAAAGATAGCTTCGGCGCGAACAACGGTTCCCCCGAACGTCTCCTCCCAGGACCTACATCAACCCTCAGTCAAGACCTACGACACGCCCGAGCCCGAGAAGGTCTCGGCCCTGCCTGAGGCGCCCTTGGCTCGGCCCGAGGCGCCTTCGGCTCAGCCCATGGCACCCTCGACCCCCGAGGTTGAGGCACTGCGCGTCGAGGGAGAGCAGAATGGGGTCCCGCCTAATCGAGATTGGCAGACCCCGTACCTGCAATATCTCCACCGAGGAGAGCTGCCCCTCAACCGAGCCGAAGCTCGGCGACTGGCGCGGCGTGCCAAGTCATTCGTCTTGCTGGGTGACGGGAAGGAGCTCTACCACCGCAGCTCCTCCGGCATCCTCCAGCGATGCATATCCATCGCCGAAGGCCAGGAGCTCTTACAAGAAATACACTCGGGGGCTTACGGTCATCATGCAGCGCCTCGAGCCCTTGTCGGAAACGCTTTCCGACAAGATTTCTACTAGCCGACCGCGGTGGCCGACGCCACTAGAATTGTCCGCACCTGCCAAGGGTGTCAATTCTACGCAAGGCAGACGCGCCTACCCACTCAGGCTCTGCAAACAATACCCATCACCTGGCCGTTTACTGTGTGGGGTCTGGACCTCGTCGGTCCCTTGCAAAAGGCACCCGGGGGCTACACGCACCTACTGGTCGCCATCGACAAATTCTCCAAGTGGATCGAAGTCCGACCCCTAAACAACATCAGGTCCGAATAGGCGGTGGCATTCTTCACCAACATCATCCATCGCTTCGGGGTCCCGAACTCCATCATCACCCACAGCGGCACCCGGTTCACCGGCAGAAAGTTCCTGGACTTCTACGACGATCACCACATCCGGGTGGACTGGGTCGCCGTGGCACACCCCATGACGAATGGGTAGGTAGGACGTGCCAACGGCATGATTCTGCAAGGACTCAAGCCGAGGATCTACGACAACCTCCACAAGTTCGGTAGGCGATGGATGAAGGAACTCCCCTTGGTGGTCTGGAGCTCGAAGGCAACGCCGAGCCGAGCCACGGGCTTCACACCTTTCTTTCTAGTCTATGGGGCCGAGGCCATCTTGCCCACAGACTTAGAATACGGTTCCCCAAGGACGAGGGCCTACGACGACTAACGCAACCAGACCGACCAAGAAGACTCACTGGACCGGCTGGAAGAGGCTTGGGACATGGCCTTACCACACTCGACGCGGTATCAGCAGTCCCTGCGATGCTACCACGCCCGAGGGGTTCGGATCCGAGACCTCCAGGTAGGACTGGGCAAAAAACCCGTTACCCGTTACCCGAACCCGAACCCGTAATACCGGGTACCCGAAATTTATTCGGGGATTTCGGGTACTAAATTGTGAAACCCGAAATTATTCTGGGTAATTCGGGTAGCGCAAACCGGTACCCGGACAACCCATACCCGAAATTCCTACAGGCAGTCCACTGTTCAAGTCCGCAACAGGCCCACAGCCCACTCGCCACTGTCCACACCGGCCGGCCCAGGCCCACCAGTGCACATCGCAGTATCGCACCACACACCGCCCCAAACCCTAGGTCACCCCACGTCCCCACTCGTCACCGTCAGCCACCTACACTCACACGGTCACACACACGGCGTCACACTCACACGCTCCATTCTTCCAGTTCCAGGCTTCATCGCCGCGCCGCCGCCGCCAGCAGCAGGCTCCATGTCCAGCCAGGCAACCAGCAGCCAGGCGGCCCAGGCGGCTGCCATCAAGACTCAAGGGCTCCAACGTCAAGCTGAGCCAGCAGCCAGGCCGCAGTCGTACAGCCGTACAGGGCTCCTTCGGTGGTGGCTGAAGTTGAATGGTGAGCTGCTGGAGAGTGGAGACGTGGAGTGGTGGCCGCCTGGCCGGTGGGCGCTTGGGCGGTGGCTGCTGGGCTGCTGGCTGATGCAGAACTGCAGACTGTGCACTTGTGCAGTGGCGGCTGGCGCTAATCTATCCATCTATTGTGCTTGTGTGTTGTGTCATTGTGTGTGGCTGTGTGCATTTGTGCTTCCGTGTAGACTTAGTTTGAGTTGTGTTGTGAATGTATGTCACTGTCTGATGTAATCTTCTTTTTATTTTATTCATATCTTGTATCCTGAATAGCTATTATTATTGTGGCTGTATTGTGCCTGTTTTTAAAATTTGGTTGCTTCGGGAGTACCCGATACCCGAACCCGAAGTACCGGGTACCCGAAATATCGGGTACTATAATACCCGATGCAAATTCGGGTAATACTTTCTAAAACCCGAAATTTTAATTACCCGGATTACCCGACCCGAAATATTCGGGTAACCCGAACGCCCAGGTCTACCTCTAGGTGGGCGACTCGGTGCTTCAACTGCGACAAGACGCCCGAGGGCGCCACGAGCTCACACCTCCCTGGGAAGGGCCATTCATCATCGCCAAGATTTTGAAGCCCGGAACGTACAAGCTGGCCAACAGTCAAGGCGAGGTCTACAACAATGCTTGGAACATCCGACAGCTACGTCGCTTCTACCCTTAAGATGTTTTCAAGTCATTCATGCACCTCGTTTACATACCCAAGCAAAGTCTAACCTTCAAGGAAGGATCAGCCTTGCCTCGGCAAAGCCCGACCCTCCCTCGGGGGCTAGAAGGGGGGAACCCCCTCCGCGTCAAAATTTTCCTCGGAAAAGGTCTTTCTGCCAGAATACCTTTCGTGCTTTTCGACTACTTCGGTAGTGGGATCATGAAAACGGTGGAGTACACGTAAGCAGGCAAGGCCGACCGAGCCGAGGGACTCCTACGCCTCCGGTATACGGATACCTCACTCGTCACCTTCTGCGAGAAGTAGCTCGCGTTCGGATAAGCGATCCTGCTTACCGAACAAGTCTTAAGGCTCGAAAACTTTTTTGCCGAAACGATTTTTTCGTGCCTTCTCGACTATATCGATAGCAGAATCCTACGGACGAGTAAGAGTACACGTAAGTGGCAAGGCCGACCGAGCCGAGGGACTCCTACGCCCCCGGGATACGGATACCTCACTCATCACCTTCCGTGAGAAGAAACTCTCGCTCGGACAAACAATTCTGTTATCGACAAATAAGTCCTGATGCTCGAAACAAGGGGAAAAGAAACGCAGCTTTACAATGCGACGACAGTATGTTTGGGCCTCGGCGGCCGCAAAAAACATACACATACTACAGGCGAACCGATCCTGCAGGATCAGACGTCGATGGAGGGGGAGCAGCAGCACCCTCGGCGTCAACTCCACCATCGGCGAAGCCCGACCGAGCCTCGGACAGCAACACAGTCGAAGGATCTTCGCTCTGAAGGACGACTTCAACACCACGCCCGAGCCATCACCGCCAGGGACTCCTCCAGGAACCCGGCCCGAGCAGACGGCTCGGCCGGCCACTCTGAAGCCTCAGCCAGCTGTCCCCCGAGGACACCAGCCCGGCTCGTGGCCTCGGCAACTCGACTCCGGCGTTGGTCCCGCCAGGGGATGACTCGGCCAAGCCCCGGCCGACGAAGCTTCCTTTTTCGAGCCAACTCTGCCTCTGTCCGTGCTGATGCCGCTGCCTTCGGCTCTGGCTCATCGCAGAGCGGCCGAGGGTTTCTTTGACTAAGCAAGTGAAGCCTCGGGCGGGAAGGCCGACTGAGCCGAGAGACTCCTACGCCTCCGGGATACGGATACCTCACTCGTCACCTTCCGCACAGAGCAAGTCACACTTGGTTAAGCGGTTCAGTTAGCCGACAGGCGAGTCCTAGCGCTCGAAATGAGGAAGAAACATGGCTTCACGCCAAAATACATAAATGTTTAGGCCCCGACAGCCACAATGAACATACGCCAGCACTCAAGGTGCCATTACAAACGGAACTCTGGTTCCGTTCCCGCGGGTATGAACAACCTCCATACCAGGAGGCCCGCGGAACGACGAACTCCAAGCGGCTCGCCGACGCCCGCTCCGGCAGCGGCGACAACGACCTCCGCTCCGAATGGCCAAACAGCAGTAGCGATGACCTCAGGGCGGATGCTGCTGCGGCGAGCTCCTCGCCCACATCCCCACCCGAGGGGCGAGGATAAGCTATCAAAGCCAAAGTGCCGGAGGCCCGGAGCGCAGATGATGGCAGCGATCTCATCGGGGACGAGGACTTCTTCAGTCGCCACCACCTCAACGTCGGCGACGGCAGCCATCTGCCCACCGGCGGATCCCCACTCGGATCCTCCCGGACAGGCGAAGCACCGACCTCCGTGCAAGTGGCGTCGTACCAGAGCAAAGGCAGGACAGTCCAAGAACACGAACGCCGCCCTAGCAGCGCACGACGTCTTGGGCGGCCCTCCGGTGCGCGTGGCACGGCGACCGCTCGTACGGCGGGAAGGGGCACCGGGAGCTGAGCCAGAGCCAGCTGGGCCAGCGAGCCCAACGCGCTGAAGCTGACGACGCTCGCGGCCGACCAGCCCCACGTTGTCGGAGTCCGACCCTTCCGCTAGGTCAGTGAGCACCCCCTCCCCTAAAGGCTGAAGGAGAGGGTGACCCACGAACCCGTGCGGGAGGTAGAGCTCCGGCTCAGCCCGCCCTCCGCCCCAGCAAGTATGATGAAGATCCTTGAAGCTGAGGGCGAGGCAGAGGCCGCAGCCCGGCTCGCTTCTCCCCACCATCGAACTGGTGGTCGCCGTCTTGGGTGACCACCGGCGAGGGGATGCAGCCGGGCTGCCTGATGAAAATCCTTGAAGCCGAACGATGGCTGAAAGGTACCAACTTCCACGAAGTTGCGTTCCTCCAACGACAGCAAGACGAAAGCGATGCGAGCGCTTCCCATCCGGGGGCTCGGAAGGTGGAAGGGCGCGATGCATGAGGAGAGTGCGAAGACATGGTTGCCATCCAAGGGGGTCGCCCTCCTTTTAAAGGCAACTCTCCCCACTTGCGTCCTCGGCCGGCGCGGACTGAGTCTTCTCCAACACGCTCCAAGGTCCTCCCCCTATGACACGGAGGCTGGGTCCCACGTGTCATACAAGCTGGCCCAGGACAGAAGAGGCCAAACCGCCACGCGCGGTACGCGTAACTGCCCAGCGGTTACAAGTGCTCCTCCACTTTCGCCCAGACCAGCGGGTGAAAGGGCGGACCGCCATGCAGGCGGCATGCAACCGCACCAAGGGGGCGCACCCTTTCAACTTCAACACGTCCAGCTTGGAGGTCCAGGCCCACACGTCATGTAACCGGCGTGCCGGCTACTACGTGCAAGAAACTGCACCGCCACTCGCGCCAGTACCGTGCCTTCTCGACTGCGGAACCGGTGCCGCGACTCGAGGCGACCCTGCACATGGCCCAACAGTGCCAACCGAGCGCATTGGTCGCGGGTCAGTCAGCCGCGGGAGAAGGCGCGACGGTCGATACGGCCAGAAATGGGCCGACAGTAATGGCGGTGGCAGGCGGGCGGAAGCAGCGGTCGAGTCATCTGCAGGCTCATGTCCCCTCCTGGGACAACGAGAGAGCCCTCTCCCATGGCGTGAAGACGACGCGCCCGTGCTCCGTTCCTCGAACGGCTTGCGCACGCACAACGGCTACCCCGCCAACCACTCGTCCCGTCGCATTAACTCTGCGGCAGGGCAGGCGGCACCTTTGGCAGGCGAAGCGGGCGACGCTTCACCTCCGCCATAATGACCGCGTCAGAAAAGGTGCGCCACGTCATTCAATTTCGTATCCTTTTCCACTTCTCCTTTCTCTCTCTTGCAACAGGGACCGGGAAAGGGGATACTCCCAAAGGGATCCTTCTCCGCGAAGGAAGCGGGCCCCGAGCCCCCACACTGATCAGAGGTTCGAAGGCTGGCCCCTCTTAAGGGTTCAACAGCCGCCTCAGAGCACCCGGGCTCCGCGCCCACTACTGGTAAGAGGTTCGAAGGCTGGCCCCTTGGAAGGGTTCAACGGCAGCCTCAGGCCACACGGGCTCCGCGCCCACTACTGATCAAGGGTTCGTAGGCTGGCCCCCGAAGGGTTCGACAGCCGCCTCAGAGCACGCAGAGCGAGGGATGACCCTGGGTACGTTCGATACATAACCAAGGCTCGGGCTACGCTCCTGAGGTACCCTAGGACATTTCCGAGACCAGCGGGGGCGACTTTGTTATGGAATCCCACCAGAGGGAGGCATCAAGCCCTCTGACCCCGTCAAAAGGGGACCGGGTCCGGCGAATCACCCGCAAGTACTTTTGGAGCGCGCCTCCGGGCCACTAGCCGACCCCTAACGAATGGGGCACAGGCGTCCACTCGAATCACCCATTAGCAATTCACTGGAGACACCATGTTCGACGCCCTCCGAGGGCAACATGGCGCTTTCCCCCCTCCTCCTTGCGGAAAGGCGACGCAGGGGCATATGAAAAAAGCCAAGTCTGTCCTTGACCATCCTCTCGCTCTGTGCGGAGGCTCGGGGGCTACTCTCGCAAACCCGACTCCGGCCAAACCGTTGATAGCGTCAACATACCAGCCCGAGAACTTGGGACTCGACTATGCACCCGGGCTATGGCCAGCTCGCATGAGGGAACAACCAAACCGGCCGAGCCATCACGAAAGTCATTATGACCTCGAAGGAGTCAAAACACTCCTCCGAGGCCTCGGGGGCTACACCCGGCGGGTGCGCTCGCGCGCACCCACCGGAACAAAATGCAACCGAGAAAGGTCGGTCCCCTTGCCAAAAAGTGCGACAAAAGCCTCCAAGCGAGTGCCAACACTCCCTTTGAGGCTCGGGGGCTACTGTCGGGGACCATAATTAGGGGTACCCTTAATACTCCTAATCTCAGCCGGTAAACCCCATCAGCACAAAGCTACGAAGGCCTGATGGACACGATTCAGGCCAAGGCTCCGCTTTAGGGACATGATCCCGCCTCGCCCGAGCCCGACCTCGGGCAAAGACAGCCGACCCCGGAAGATTCACGCCTCGCCTGAGGGTCCCCTCGAGCAACGGACGCACTGTGGCAGAACCTCCAAGTTATTGGGCCCACATGCACCTGTCCTTGTCCCAAAGACCTCAGACGACCATGCATGTGCACCAGATAACTTAACAGGATCTGTCCGATTGCCCCAAGGACATCGGATAAACCACTTTCAACCAGAACCGCGGGATTAAGTAACACAAATCACACACACCAATATTTTTGCAGCGGAAATACTATTACCAAATTTTACAAGTTACAAAAATTTTATATTATTTTATCGGAGTGGTTACAAAAGTATAAGTTTGAAATATATGCTAGCTCAAATGACCATCCTCAATAAGAAGTATAGAAGGGTTACTTAGACTTATAAGAAGGCCGAGCCCACCGGCACTTAACACCATCAACAGCATCACAAAGTTAGGACCTGAAAAACAACAGGGAATAGAACCCTGAGTATGGAATTACTCAGCAAGACTTACCCGTCTAAGGAAAAGACTCTCAAGGGTATGCTGGATAAATAGGAATCAAGGCGAGGCTTTAGCAAAAATCACTTAGATACTTTTGCAGAAATAGCTTACTAAAGTGAGTCCTTACTTTCAACATTTTAACGCCAGATTAAATATTAATAGACTCTGTTTGCCTCTAGTCTAATTTCATCATTTCATCAATACAATATCATTTTTATTCACGAAGTTCATATCTTGACTTAGGTTGCAGGGAAGTGACCAAGTCTTCATAACCGCGAAGGTACGGCGATCCGAATCGATTATACTCAGCTGAGGATCTCCAATCACACGACATATGTAGCACTTAACCCTTACATATGTCAACCCGCCACCGGGGTTCTTAAGACCAGATCAGGTTCACGCAAACCGAGAGCACAGATACACCACCGTCTAGCCTCTTGCCACGGTGGGTACACGCTACTCTCGCCACCGCTCCACGCCCATTTCGTGTTATCTTATTCTGGCCTTAGTCTGCCCGAGGCAAGGCTTACCCATGACGAGGCATGTGACCAGTTAAAGGGTCCTCGATCAGCACGCCTACATACACGTTCAATCCTTAATCAACCTGGGTAGAACATCACCTGTTCCTAACCCAAGTCTCGATTTAAGTACTTCCACCCTTAGGAATGTTTCTGTTCCTGAGGATGAACGGAGCATCACAGGGAACTTTGCAGTAAGATCCCACCACGCTCTCAATGAAAGTATTTTTGCAGGTAGAAGTCATCTTTCCTCAGGATAACCCCTGAGCTAGGCAGTATAGCAAAAGACAACCTCTATCCACAAGACCTAAGCAGGGCTAAGCATTTTTATAAAACAATTTTGATACTTCACCAGAAGTATCCATAAAGGTGTGGATATCAAGGAAAGCAATGCATCAAAAGGTTCCAAGCAATTCCTATGAACTTAATGCACATTCACTTGACTTAAGGTGTGCGAAAAGTATTTAAAAACACAAGGAAAAGGGTTGCATGCACCGGGGCTTGCCTGGGTAACACTAGGTTAGTGTTGTTAGACGACGTCCACTTGACGATCAGCCTTTGTTCTGATACTTGCTCAGTCTGCCCTTCTTCATGTTTGTTCATCTGCACCACCACGCGGATTAGCCCGCGCTTGGGGTCGACTTGGCTTGTCTTCCGCATCGCGCGATTAATTAACGTTCCTGAATGAAATGCATTATGCATATGAATGCATATCGACGGAAATATTACAAACCTAAATAGTGCTACGCGATGGCGAATTTAAACACCTAGCGGCGAGGCATTGTACAATTTTGTACGGAAACACTAGTTATTAATATACGACCACGCGCAATAATTACGCTTTTCTAGATTAAACGAACCTAACGCAAACATTACGAACAATACATTAAACATAATCAGCTTAAACACAACTCATTAGCTAATTGGTTAAATGCTAAATTCATTTCCCCGTTTAATAAATTATACCACCTTGTTTCCTAAGAACCTATTTAATTTTATCAAACAATTATAATTCGTCAGTAGTAATACTAACAATATTATTGTCTAGACATTTAAAATACTAAATTTAACCTGCGCGTCACCGAAATACTATATTCTACAAAATAGAACTAGTTCGAATATATTCGGCAACTAAAC
Organism: Zea luxurians; assembly: GCA_029449295.1. NCBI lineage: Eukaryota > Viridiplantae > Streptophyta > Magnoliopsida > Poales > Poaceae > Zea > Zea luxurians. The sequence continues at coordinate 71,377,680 of JAOPSE010000016.1, read as the reverse complement.
TTCTCAAAGCACACCTCGCCTTACTGGTATTTCTAACTTAATCATATATGCATACGAAGCGTCTTATTTTACGATCATAAAACCGATAGTAAAAATAGCGAATCGGCTCACCACATCACAACTCAGATTTGGTAGTTGCCTGAACGACGGCGGCCTTCAGCTGAAGTCCTTAATCGAACACCTGGCGAGCGTGATCGACGAGCTAAGGCTGAGGCGAAGCTTGACGACGAGATCGTGTTTGAAGCGAGCTGGTGAGGTGGGGGTCGAGCCAGGGATGACGTGTTTGACGACTCGACAGCAAACGACACAACGACACGAGCAGAAAGGCTTGGCCAGGGCGGAGTCCGAATGGGTTGATAGTGAGCCGGGCCACGACAGATCAAGGCTAAGTCGCAGTAATCCCAAATTAAATTAGAAGGAGACCGGCGAGCTGAAGGCGTTGATTCTTGGAAATCGGCGACCACCAGATCGACATCGGGGCTCGACAAACACGAACCGCCGACATGCTTTGGTTCAAGCCTCTCGCCGAGCACCAGGTGAGCGACCTTCTACCCTTTGCTTTCTTCAACTAATCTCCTCCTACCTCATCAGCACACAGGCAAGTCGCTTACCACCGGACGGTCTGTGTGTGAGGCTAAAGTTATCGCGACGAGGACGGATCGGGGTGAGCAGCAACCGGCGCATGACCATAACAGGCGCCAACCTACCGAGTCCTGATGGCCAGTAGCACGGGACTCATGTTATGGGGACAACATTTTGTCCACGGCGGTCGAATCCTAGGCGAGCTTGCCAAACTCAGCGTGGAGGCAGAGGTCCGATGACTGGGCGCAGAACTGGAGGGGAACCCGCAGCTGGGACACGCGAGGGAGCAGAGAGCTCCGGCAAGCTGCAGATGGCCAGAGACGCGAGCAGGGACGGCGCGGGCGCATCCACGACTGCTCCAGATTTCCAAGAAGCAGGACCCCGACGCGGCTAAGAAACTTCAGGGATCAGGGAGGAGTATGACGGAGAGAGCTCGTGGTGGCACGTCCAGCAAGCTCGACGGGGACAGCACTCAGGCGCGGCTTGGGAAACGGCGTGGGGGAGGAGTCGGCCAGGGAGTTCAGGCTGCGCGTGCGCGTAAGGAACAGAGGGAGATCCGAGCCGAGCAGAGGGAGCTTCAACGGCGCTGGGCAATGTCGAGGGAGCGACTCAGGAAGGTGCTCCATGGCGAGGGTCGCGGACGCACGGAGGAAGCCGAGCTGGAGTTCCGAGCAGAAGCAAGGAGTGGAAGTGGCCGGCGCCAGGACTCACGGCCAGGAGGTCCATTCCATGGGGCCGAGCAGCAAGCCGAGAGGGAGGGGCTGGGCGTGAGCTGGGCGAGCACCGGCACCACGGGAAAGCAGAGCTCCATGGATCCAGTAGAGAAGAAGACACACGCAGAGAAAGGGCCTCGGCCAGAGAGCAGCAGGGAGCTGGCAGCGCGCAGGGGAAAGAGATTGATGGCCACGAGAGCTCAACGGCAGAGGTTAAAGATGATCTCGCGGGGATAAAACCACAGGCTACCGAGTAGTGAAAAAATCAGCGAAGAGATAAGAACGACAAGATTTTTCAGGAGCTGAGAAACGCGTGGAGATAGACTAGAAGCTTACGTGCACGGACAAGAAATATGTGATGTGCGTGGGGATAAAATCAAGGATGGATATTTTCTTCCCTTTTTTTTCCAGATTTTCTTTTCTCTCTTTTTTTTGTCGGTAATCGAAGATATTTTGATCACGATTTCTAGCGATAACAAAAAGGTCGACCGTATTACGACACAGTTTGATTCGATTCGAAATCTGATAAATTTATCTGTGGTTTGAACACATGATTCCATGGTCACGGTAATTTACCAGAGAATCAAAGCTCAATTATAATTCTTGGATTACTAAACGGAAAATCAGAGATTAACGATTCTAACTAAATTTCGTTTAGATAGTTTTCGTGACTATTTTGGGCACGATATAAACGGACTGGATATCGGATGCAGTATTTGAGACAATACTGGTTTAGTCGAATTCGGATAAAAATTATCCGCCATCTAAACACAGTTGATTTTAGTATCTTACAGAGTGTGCCGAAGAATAATTTGGATAATAACTTCGCGCACGATTTCTCTCGGACAACGCACGATACAGATTATTTTGCCTCGAACATTTTAATCGTCAAGTTCTTAATCTGTTCGGTATAAAATCATCCGAGTGGGTCGGGCTTCCGAATTCGTATTCGCGCGAGCGACGAATTTTAATTAATCATCGGACACACCGATTTTCGGAACACGACGTTCTGAACATCACGAAAATTTAGGATGAGCCCGAATAAATAGAAGTAAAAATGATGTCGCACTCACGACAAACGGAACAGATGCGATATTAAAATCGCGATAAGCGAGGATGATTAAAATTTAAAATCCGTTTTATCCACTGATATTACGTGCTTAAATCCATACTCGTTGTCGAGCAGAATATAAACACCTGGGGTGTTACACGCACCATCGACTCGCTCGAGGCTCAGCTCGGGTAGGCTTCGCGGAGAAGCAACCTTGGCCAAATCACCACACCTACCGACAATATCGCAGGAGCATTTAATGCAAGGATCGCCTGACACCTTATCCTGACGCGCGCTCTTCAGTCGACAGAGCCGAAGTGATCGCAGTCTCTTTGCCGCTCCACTGACCGACCTGACAAGAAAACAGCGTCGCCTGCCCCGCTCCGACTGCCGTGCCACTCGCCAGAGTGAGGTTGACAGCGGCTAAGTCCAGCCTCGGGCAACATAGGAAGCTCCGCCTCGCCCGACCCCAGGGTTCAGCCCCCGTCTCAGCTCCGGAAGACGACGAACTCCGCCTCGCCCGACCCCAGGGCTCGGACTCGGCCTCGGCTCCGGAAGACGATGAACTCTGCCTCGCCCGACCCCAGGGCCTCGCCCGACCCCAGGGCTCGGACTCGGCCTCGGCTCCCAAAGACGATGGACTCTGCCTCACCCGACCCCAGGGCTCGGACTCGGCCTCGGCTCCCGAAGACGATGGATTCCGCCTCGCCCGACCCTAGGGCTCGGACTCAACCTCGACCTCGGAGGAATCACCACCTCGCTCAAACTCGGGTCCAGACCGGCCACGTCGCCAGGGGGGTCATCATTACCCTGCCCCTAGCTAGCTCAGGCTACGGGGACAAGACCGGCGTCCCATCTGGCTCGCCCCAGCAAACAAGTAATGATGACACCCCGCACGCTCCTTGACGACGGCAGCTCCCAGCCCTTTACGACAGCAAGGAGACGTCAGCAAGGATCCGACAGCCCCGACAGCTGTCCTTCCGCAGGGCTCCAGCGCTCCTCCGGTGGCCACGACATCACATGAACAGGGTGCCAAAACCTCTCCGACTGCCACGACGGCATATACTTAGGGCTCTAGCTCCTCTCTGCTAGACACGTTAGCACACTGCTACACCCCCATTGTACACCTGGACCCTCTCCTTACGCCTATAAAAGGAAGGTCCAGGGCTCTCGTATGAGGAGGTTGGCCGCGCGGGAGAACGGGCCGACGCATAAGGCTCTCGCTCCCTCTCTCTCTCTCCCACGCGGACGCTTGTAACCCCCTACTGCAAGCGCATCCAGCCGCCCTGGGCGCATGACAACACGAAGGCTGCGGTTTCCCCTCACTGTTCTCCCCCCTTTGTGTCCCGTCTCACGCCGACCCATCTGGGCTGGGACACGCAGCGACAATTTACTCGTCGGTCTAGGGACCCCCCCGGGGTCGAAACACCGACATTTTGATTGATCTTCCTATTCTTAGACATGCCTCCCATTGCAGCTGCATCATCGGATATAGCCTAGCGGTGCTCTGATCTTCAGGAAAAGTATTCTCGAAGTTGGGCCGAGTTGATCGAATAGTGCTCTAACTTCGAGGAGAAATATTCTCAAAGCCAAACCGACTTGGCCCAAACCTCTGCTTCATTGGACGATGCGCGTTCTTTGATTTCTTCCCTCAATTCCCAACTTGACTCTAAGCGGACGACACATGAGGTAAACTTCCTTGGTTGACTTTGTCAAGCTTATTGTTGTCTGGATGTTGAATGTTGCTTCTTGCTTGTAGGAGGAAAAACGAGCACTCGCGACCTCTCGTGACAATCTGGACAAGTTATACCGTGACGCCAGTAACTCCTTGACAATTTTGGAAAGGAGCCACCGCTTCACCATGTCAGACCTGGACCATCATCGTCACGAGTTGTAGGTATCCCAAGATGAGGTTTTGCGACTTAAATAGTTGGTGTCGACCAAGGACTCTGTCATCAAGGATCTACGTGTCTTCAAGAAACTCGTTGCACAAGAGCTAGAGGCCGCTCGACTGGCTACCAAAGCTTCAGAGGACAACTGTGCTATCTTGAAGATTCAGCGCGACAAGGCTATGGATAAAGCCATTCGCGCTGGACATATCCTGATGAGGAGGCCCGACATTGTGGTGCCTGACGATATTGTCGCTGATGTTAAGGCTGCGCCCGATGCCTCGAGTCGTCCTTCCTCTTCTGTTGCTCCTGTGAAAGACATTACTAGCAGAGATATCTCAATGCAATGATGTCATGCAGAACATCCATTGTAATATGAAATATGTGTATGCTATAGTTATGTTAGAACTCGAATATTTTGCAAACAGGGCGCCAGAATATGCCCCTGGTGCCAGCAAGTAAGACGTTCCTCTTTCTCTGAAGGGTTGACTATTTTGCTTTTAGGGTATAGCGATCACCCTGAACAGTCGTGAAAACAAGTGCACAATGTTGGTTTTGAATATATTCCTGATTCAGGTCGATTGCCTGGTCATTAGGGCATAGTGGTCGCCCCACAGTAAGTGGATGTGAATATACCGCACCGACTTAAGTTATTGCCGACTTAAGCCGGTTGTTCTGTTAGTAGGGTATAGTGGTCACCCTGAGTCAAGTAAGCGTGAGCATGTTGCACCGTCTTAAGCCATCGCTGGCCTAAGCTGATTGCTCCATTAGTAGGGTATAGTGGTCACCCTGAGTCAAGTAAGAGCGAGCATGTCGCACCGACTTAAGCCATCGCTAGTTTAAGCCGATTGCTCTGTTAGTAGGGTATAGTGGTCACCCTAAGTCAAGTAAGCGCGAGCATGTCGCACCGACTTAAGCCATCGCTAGCTTAAGCCGATTGCTCCGTTAGTAGGGTATAGTGGTCACCCTGAGTCGAGTAAGCGCGAGCATGTCGCACCGACTTAAGCCATCGCTGGCTTAAGCTGATTGCTCCGTTAGTAGGGTATAGTGTTCACCCTGAGTCGAGTAAGCGCGAGCATGTCGCACCGACTTAAGCCATCGCTGGCTTAAGCCGATTGCTCCTTTAGTAGGGTATAATGGTCACCCTGAGTCGAGTAAGCATGCTGATTTCAGGCCCAGTCAAGTCGAGGTCAGCTGAGAGTCAAGAATCTGAATGCCTTTGAAAACGAAAACTTTATTGATGATGAAGTCCCCTAATTATAGAGTACAATGTTTCTTTAGGAATCTTTGAGGCCTTGCTAAGGATAGAATTTTCTAAGATGTTCTATGTTCCACGAGTTCCCTACTTCCGTGCCATCCATTTGAGTGAGCTGGTATGACCCTGGCCGAGTGACTTCTGACAAATGAATGGCGCTTCCCATAGCGGCGACAATTTGTGTCGTCCTTCCCCCGTTAGAATTCAGCGGAGGACCAAGTCTCCTACTGCGAAAGATCGGTGTCGCACGACTTTATCATGGTAGCGCCTCAAGGTCTGCTGGTATCTGGCCGACTGAATTACTGTGTTCAGTCGCTCTTCTTCCAGCACATCAATATCCTCTAGCCTGGTAGCTTCTGCTTCAGCTATGTTTTCGAAACCAACCTCGGTGCTCCAAACATGAGGTCAGCGGGTAGCACTGCTTCTGAACCATAAACCATGAAGAATAGAGTATTTCCATGTAGAGCCCGACTAGGTTGAGTTCTCAAGCTCCAAACCACATATGGTAGCTCTCTGATCCATTTTCCTGCAAGCTTTTCATTTTTGTCGAACACTTTCTTCCTGAGTGCCTCTAGTATCATCCCATTGGCCCATTCCACCTGACCATTGGCTCTTGGATGCGCTACTGATGTGTACTTGATCTGGATACTCCATTGCTCACAGAAATCGAAGAATTCAGAGCTGGTGAAGTTGGATCCTAAGTTAGTGATGATGCTATTTGGTATCCCAAATCTGAATATTATATCTTGTATAAACTCCACCGCTTTGGCTGAGGTCAGGGAAGCGATTGGCTTGTACTCTATCCACTTTGTGAATTTGTCAATGGCAACCAGCACATGAGTATAGCCTCCCTGAGCCTTCTTGAAGGGTCCGATCATGTCCAGCCCCTAGCACGCAAATGGCCACGTTATGGGGATGGTCTGCAACTGCTGTGCCAGTAAATGTTGTTATTTTGACAAGAATTGACAAGCTTCACATCTCTGGACTAACTCGGCAGCGTCATTCTTCGCTGTTGGCCAGTAGAAACCAGATCTAAAAACTTTCCCAACCAGAGTTCTGGATGCAACTTGTACTCCGCATTGCTCAGCATGGACTTCCTCCAATAGTTGCTTCCCAATAGTCGAGTGAATGCACTTCATGAGGACTCCTGTCACACCTCTTCTGTACAGTGTGTCCCCTATGAGGGTGTAGTGGGCTGACTGTCTTGCAATCCATTCTGCTGCTACTTTATCATCCGGTTCTTCTTCATTCTTTATGTACCTGATGATGGGCTCCCTCCAGTCATTGAGATCCGACTATGGGGGACATATATCCCCCGGGTCCACTAGAAGGCAAGAAGGCCTCGCGAAAGGCCTTGGGCCCATTACTTCGCAAGGCCATCCCTTCGTGGGCTAGGGGAGGAACTTCCAGCAGAATGGATCAACACGAGGTTGGATCAACTCGAGCCCATGCGGTTCGCTGAACTCAAACGCTATCCGCAACATTGATCCGACTTTCCCGCGCAGCGCCCTCAGACGTCAGAACCGAAGGACTGTAGGTCGGCAAGATTATAGGAAGATTAACTCAGTCGGTTCACTATTACTTAGGAGCATGTGGTTATCATATCCACATGTAACGCCCCACGGTCGAATATATAAGGCCTAGAGGGCACCCCTTCAAGAACATCTCACTCATTAGCCATCCACCCAGCTCTCTAGCATCTCCCGTACTAGAGAACTCCCCTGTAACCTACCACATATAAGATCCACTCCAGGACGTAGGGTATTACGCATCTCAAAGCGGCTCAAACCTGTACAAGATTGTCCACTGTCTCTTGTGCATCTGGCACGAACCATCGAGCTACAGTCTGTTACACCGTTCTACTCCTAAAAACACCTCGAGGGGCAACCCCCAGGTGTGCGGTCGGACCCAAATCACTGACAGCTGGCGCGCCAGGTAGGGGGTGTGTCACTGATCCAAGCTAGCTCAATGGCTATCACTTTCTAGCACAAGATCATCCTCCGTCCTAGATCCGTATTCTGCTTCGGAACCATCTCGTCTGTGGCAGACAAAGAAGGAACTCTACATTGCATCACGGATCCACCAGAGAGGAAGCCTGCCCCAACAATCTCCAGGAAAGTTGGAGCAAAGCCAGAAATAGCGCAACCTCCAGCGCTCCGAGCGAAGACTACCTCCCGCCAGCCGAGAGTAGAGGATCCGACTACCTGGAGAACTCCGCTGACCACCTCTTCTACAGAAAAATGGATACGGATCACAAGGAAAAAGGAAGCAAACGAGGTAAAAGTTCGTCAAGCTGCTCTCCAGGTATCTCCGCCCTCAAAGGAGAACCGGAAGAAGCTTGTCACTACAACGGAGCCATTCTACCCTGACGTCCTCTTTATCGAGGGAAGAGTGGAATATACCCCCATCTCCGACGATGAACCAACCATGTCGGGAGAAGAACCCCTTTAGCGGGAATCTCGCCGACGGAGGAATCGGTGCCGAAATGTTCGGCGACATCATGCGGCCGGAGAGCGCGATCCGGCGCAGCCCGTGTCGCGAGATGAGATCTTAGAGGTGGGAGAAACTCTGGATGAATGAGTCTTCAGGGAAAGGAGAAACTCCCGCTGACGCGATTGTCGACATGCTCAAGAGCAAGCCGAACAGGAGGCGAGACAACGTTGAGAGAACCCTCTCCTCGGACAGAACCTGAACCCCGACTTCGCCCAAGCTTTGAACACACCGAGCGAAGTCAGCGGAGTGTTGGCTCGGATAGCCGATGGTCTCCCCTGGACTCCGCGCCGAGGGCTATCGGCGGCTGCTCACTCGGGCAGCTAATCATCTTCTGCCTCTCGCTCATCCTCCGAGCGACCTACGACATGCCATCAACAGTCGGCGCGACTTACGGAGCTCCATCAATGCTTCACGCGAACGATGGCACGAGAACAAGATTCGGCGCCGAGAAGAGTATGACCGGGATCACGGCATCTCTACGCGAAGTCAAGCCACCAGAGTTGAGTCGGCGACGGCCTCAACTGGCGGCACGACCAGGGACGGTCGAAGGACCACGTCAACAACTCCCCTCCCTGGGACCGACATCATCATCATCGGCAAGAGGACACGTGTGGAGTATAGGCGCTCACTCCACGTCTTAGGGCCATTCAATGGCCCCCTAACTTCAAGGTCTCCAACGTCGACAAGTACGAGCCTAAGCAGGACCCGGGGCCTGGCTGGCCATCTATACCACCCTGTCTGGGCCACTAGGGCAACTGAAGACGTGATGACTACGTACCTGCCCATCGTCCTCGGGTAGGATGCACTGCAATGGCTACGACACCTACCCTGACACTGCATTGACGACTGGAGCGACTTCAGTCGGCGCTTCATCGCCAACTTCCAATCTCTCTCCGACAAACCAGCGCAGCCATGGGACCTCAAGTACATCAAGCGCCGAGGAGATGAGACTCTTCGGTTGTACCTCAAAAGATTTCAGACCATGAGGAATCGAATCCCCGAGGTTACGGAAGCAGCAGTGATCGAGGACTTTTACCGGGGATCTAATGACTCGGCCTTCGTCCGAGCCATACTGCAGAAGGCACCAACTACCTCCGAGCAGCTATTCCGGGAAGCAGACCTCTACATCACTGCCGACGAACGAGCTCAGGACCTCATCGGGGGAGCAAAGCCTGCACCGCCGGCACCACGACGCGACACGAACCAGCAACCCAACAAGCGTTGGGAGAAGAGGCCTCGCGATGAGGTTCACGCCGCCGGACCACCCGTCTCTCGTGCCCGAGGGGCACCCCGCGGAGGCGAACGAACGCTGGATTACATCCTCGATGCCTAATGTCCGTACCATAAAGACATGCGCCACACCCTTCGGAACTGCAGAGACTTAAAGCACACCATCGGGAACGACCGACCCTTCCAACCTCTACCACCTCCCCCGCCACGAGGAGGACCCGAAGAACCTCGACAACCTCAACAGCAGGAAGGGGGAGGAGGCAGAGCATTCCCCCGCATCGATAGAGAAGTCAACGTCATTTTCGGTGGACACAGGTCTCAAGAGAGCAAGAGGCAGCAGAAGCTCAACGACCGTCGGATACTAGTGGTGACCACCGGTCCTCCCGCCCCGTACCGATGGTCCGAACACTTGATCACCTTCACTTGGGCAGACCAATGGCTTAACTTCGACCATCCGGGCAAGTACCCGCTCCTCGTCGATCCAGTGATCCGAGAGAGCAGGGTGAAGAAGGTGCTAGTGGACGGGGGAAGCAACATCGACGTCACCTTCCCCGGGACACTCCTAGGCTTGGGGATCGCACTCAAAGAGCTCCAAGAGTCAGATACTCCTTTTTTCAGCATCGTGCCGACTGAAGGAGAGTACCCGCTCGGACACATCTACATGCTAGTCACCTTCGGGACTCTAGATAACTACAGAACTGAGTACCTGAGGTTTGAGGTGGCAAGCTTCGACTGTGGGTACAATGCCATCATCGGCAGGCCGGGATTGGCACAATTTGTGGCCATCCCGCATTATACGTACATGATATTGAAGATGCTAGGACCACAAGGAATCATTACTATGCGCGCTGACTTCCAAGGCGCCGCAGAATGCTTCCGAGTGGCCATTCAGGCGGCCCTCACCACCAAGCCGTCGACAAATTCTGCGCAGGCAGACTCTAAGCCTGAGGAGGAGCTCACAATACCTGCAGACGAAGCTGAAGCCGTGACCTCTATGCGGCCAACTGAGGAGACAAAGAGGATCAACCTCGTGTTCGTGGATGAATGCAAGACTGCCATCATCAGCTCCAGCCTAAATGACAAATAGGAAGGCACGCTTGTCCAGTTTCTGCAAGACAACCGAGACGTATTCGCATGGCGACCTGCGGATATGCCGGGAGTCCCGAGAGAACTGGCCGAGCACAAACTGAAAGTCTACCCCCAGGCGAGGCCGATTCGACAAAAGTTGCGTTGTTTCACGCCCGACAAGAGAGAAGCCATTCACGCCGAGCTAGCTCGCTTAGTCGCAGCCGGGTTCATCAGAGAAGTACTGCATCTTGAGTGGTTGGCAAATCCTGTTCTTGTACTCAAAAAGAATAAAGTGGATTGGCGCATGTGCGTCGACTATACAGATCTCAACAAGCACTATCCGAAGGATCCCTTCGGACTTCCTAGAATAGACCAGGTGGTAGACTCAACCGCCGGATGCTCTATGTTATCTTTCTTGGATTGCTACTCTAGGTATCATCAGATCAGTCTGGCAAAAGAAGATGAAGAAAAAACTGCATTCATCACCCCGTTTGGAGCTTTCTGCTATACCTCCATGCCGTTTGGCCTCAAAAACGCTGGAGCGACTTACCAGAGAGCCATTTAGACATGCTTAGCCGACCACTGGGGCAAACGTGTAGAAGCCTATGTGGATGACGTGGTGATCAAGACAGAAAACTCAGAAAATTTCATTGAAGATTTGCAGCTGGTCTTCAACAGTCTACGACGATATCGATGGAAGCTTAATCCAGAAAAATGTGTCTTCGGAGTACCAGTAGGAAAATTACTCGGATTCATTGTCAGCCACCGAGGAATTGAAGCTAACCCAGAAAAGATCGAGGCTATCATGAGAATGGAAGCACCACGGTCACAGAAGAAAGTACAAAGACTTACTGGATGCATGGCAGCTTTAAGCAGGTTCATATCAAGGTTGGGAGAAAAAGGCCTACCATTTTACAAGTTGCTCAAGAAGGTGGACAAGTTCCAGTGGACCTCAGAAGCCCAGGAAGCTCTTGATGCACTGAAGAAATTCCTAACAACACCGCCGGTGTTAAAACTGCCACGCCGAGCCACGCCAAGTTAGCCAGCCGAAGATCTGTTGTTGTACATCTCTTGCACGACTCACGTGGTGAGTACCGCGTTGGTAGTCGAGCGAGCAGAGGAAGGACATGCATATCCAGTGCAGCATCCCGTCTATTTCATCAGTGAAGTTCTAGGACCCTCAAAAAAGAAATATCCTCAAGTTCAAAAACTGTTGTATGCAGTACTTCTAACTGCACGCAAGCTCCGTCACTACTTCGACCACAAAGTCATAGTAGTCACTGGATTTCCAATAGGGGATATTCTCCACAACAAAGAAGCCATTGGAAGAATAGCCAAGTGGGCTTGCGAGCTGGGAGCTCACGACATCGAGTTTCGACCTCGCACTGCAATAAAGACTCAAGCACTAGTTGACTTCGTATCAGAATGGACCGAGCAACAAGTGCCAGACAACCCGGAGACTGCAGAAGTATGGCGGATGTATTTCGATGGCTCGTTGTGTGACACCCTAGTGTCACTTAGGGTTCTTCCTTAAGCTAGCCCCAACCCATGATCACATGCAATCTTAATAAAAGGGTGAACATTGAAAATGAGAGCGAAGAATTAAGTTGAAGTCTACTTAAACCTTTCATGAGTTCAAAAAAGGGAGAAAAACTCTTAAACCCTAGTTAACCCTAAGTGAACTATTTATGCATAAAGGGTAAATGGGAAAAACCCTTGGGAGAAGAATACAATTTTGAATAAAACCAAATTATAAAAGTTTTAGTTCACTAATTAACTGACAAAACATAGTAAGGAAGTTTTGCCTTTTGAACTTTTTAAAATCCCCAAAACAGCCCCTAAACTAATGCACTTGGGAAAAATTCAGAAATTCAGAAATCTGAATTTCAGCCCCCTCTCAAAGATCAGTCTTGTTCTCTCTTTTTAGAGCTCAAATCAAACAAGTCCAAACATCAAAGTTGTGCCAAATTCCCTTGAACACGCCCTGGAAAAGTTTGAACTCAAACCAATTTCATTTGACTCGTTTTTGGCGCAGTCTTACCTCGGGACTCACCTTGTGACACTGCCACCTTTGTGACACGACAACTCTCTGTACACTGCCCCAAACCGCTCGACTTCCACACACAAACGACAAAGCTCTGTCGGGGGAGCAAATCTTGTGCAGCGATCATGCCCAAATTCGCGAAGATCTTCAACCTATGGGCGCTTGAACTCGGGCAGAAGCAAAAAGCCACGTGTTCGATCGCTTGCCTGACCGGTCGAGCGCGGACTGGCCGCGGCAGCGCCTGCCCCGTGCGTGGTCGCCCCGCCCCGCGCGCCTCTGCCGTGCCCTCGCCTATAAATGCGTCCAAGAGGCCTTAGCCGTTGGCACCGCACACCCCGAGCCTCGCCCGAGCCTAAGATCGCCAGAGTTCGCCGTGAAAAGCGAGCACCGCCGCCCGCCATCCCTGCCCAGGCTCGGCCATCGTGGCCACCCCCTTTCTGTTGAACTCCAGCCTCACCCTAGCCCCTGGATCGCTTCCCAATGACGCCGTGAAGCTTCTCCAAGCTTGAGCCGAGGCATTGCCTCACCGGAGAAGTGATTTCACCCTCGCCGGACTTCGGTCTTCCGCCGCCGCGCGTGGACCGAGCTAACCAGTGAGTCTTCGTCTAATTCCTTGCACCCACATCTTCTCTGGCATCCCGTGAAGCTCTCTGGCCCGTTCAATTGAACTATCGCGCCGTGAGTAGGCCGGATTCCTCGCCGCCGACGAGCATCTCCGCCTGCGCACGTGGACCGGCCAACTCCGACTATCCCCAACGGCGACCTGCACATCGTTGTGATCCCCGAGACCTCCCCTATGTCCTCGACCACCTCACCGGAGCAATCTCGCCGCCGGTAAGCCCCTCCGCCTTTTCTTCCGCCGCAGTTACTGTTTAAGTTAGGAGAAGGACCTCGGGTTAGGATTAGAAGAACCCGGGGGGTTTTCTGCAATGTCAGTGTCTCATGTGAATAGTAGCCCAGGGACTGATCTGTGAGAAAAACTTGAAACACCCGCCAGGGACCCCAGTGCAAAGTAGTTTTCCATTTAATCAATTCTATTAATCTTTTTAAATAACCAGAGAACTTAGAAAATCCATAACTTGATGAATTCTTAATCAAAAGTTGTCAAACTAATTTTGCTAGATCCTAAGTATTATGAACTATCATTTAAAAATAATAAACCCTATGCTTTCGGTTCTAATTTTTAGAGTTTAAAATTAAAAACAGAAACTGACCAAACCTTGTTTAATTAAGGAAAATTAGTTTTTCTTCTGTGCTGAACCTAAGAAAATTTGTAGGTATTCAAACCTCTTTTAGACACTGTTTAAAAATAGTAGGAACCCCAGTATTGAAAAATATAGTGTAGATGTCCATTTCAAGCTGTTTTGCCGAAAACTTAGGAAAAATCAGAAAGGCATTAGAAATTAATGAACAGTGAGTGAAATTATTTTTCCTAGTTTGCTTAAGTAACAGAGAACCTAAAAAAAATAAAGAGACCTTTAGTCCAGATCAGTTTAAAACTAAAATGTTTTACTTAGCATTATTCCAACTGAAAATCAATTGTTAGAATTACAAAACCAGACCCAAAATTGATAATAAAAATCCAGTGGACTTATAACCACCAGAACCCCACTGCAAAAATAATGAACCCCTCAGCCCATCATTATAAGTAAGGCAAACAAATATAATATGATAATGAGGCATTTTCCAAATAAATCATAAATAACCCATAATAATGCAATAATGGGCAACCAAAATTTTGCTAAGTCAATGATGAGATAAGCCACCATGGAAAAATGCAAACCCATTGAAAAGATGTAAAATAATACCTATTGCTAATATTGTATAAGAAAGGCCATTTAATCCAATTAATGCATACCACCCCTTCCCTTAAGCAAAAAGATGCCAAACGTCAGAATGATTGCTCTTGCATAAAATAGAAGCTAAGAAAAATCAGAAATCTGTTGTTTGATATTTTTTCAAATATAGTGGTAGTAGAAAGCACCTCTTGGGCTAGAAACTTGAGAAAACCCTAGTAAAATAATTAATAGGTAATAATGACTATAAATTTTTGTCAAGTCATGTTATAGCACCTAAAAGCCAGCAAAAATAAATTTTAGAGAATTACCTACTGTTAAGTAATAGTTGTAGTTCAAAGCACCCCTTTTGCCCTAGAATTTGGTAATTTTGTCCAGAGAAAACTATTCACTTTTTGATCCCCAAATTTTGAGACAGAGAATTATACACCAGTAATAAGCCACTGTAATTTTTACAGGATTTTTGGAATTTTATTAAAACAACTTGTAGTTCAAACCCACTCCAAAAACTTAGGGAGAATAAAGAAAAAGAAAGAAGAAATAAACCTCACTCCAATGAGTCCAACTTGAATTCTTGTCAAAACTCACTAAGGCTTAAAAGGAATTCAGTGGAACCCCAAAATAAAACCTACCACTTACCTTAGCTAAGTTTGATCCAATTTACCAAGTATACCACCCAGAAGTCTTACATAAGTAAGGTTTAACCTTGTCTAACTCAAGTAGATCATACACCGTCAAAAATTGTAATTCCTAAAGCACATATCATATCATGCATATATCTTACGCACTGCATTCATTAGATTGTAATCTTGCCGACGGAGAGTACGTGCTCATCCCCGAGCAAGGATCTGTCCAAGAGGAGGACCAGGAGCAAGCTTCCGAGGCTGCTATCGAGGATCTCCCCGCAGCCCCAGCAATTGAAGGCAAGCCCCGGTTTTTTTATGCATAACCATATTATTATATGCTACTTTACTACATTTAATGCTTGTAGGATTGTGATGTGCACTTAAGTGTAGGAGTTGCTTGAAACCTCTAGTTGCATGAACATAGGATTCCTTTATGAGATGAATACTAGTATGCTAGGTCGAGTAGCTGCTTTGCTAACCAGGATCTCGGTAGAAGTCAAGTGATTTTCTAGCACTCACGCGAGGTCAGGAATTGATTGTATTCATCTTGATAACGGGATCTATGTTAGTCTATGGACTTGGATCCAGGGAGGATGCCTTGACCATGAGACGGGAAAAAGAATTAAGGATTAATGTGTGGATACCTGAGTCAAGCTTTTGAACGTTGTTGGGGCGAAGGCAAAGACGCCACCCTTCGCTCGGGGCCTTCGCCGTAGTCGTTGGCCCAACGGAGACAAGACAACGGGCAGGGACACCCTTCGCCCCACACGACATCGGACGAAGACCCGTAACGAGGTCATTCCACCGTGCGGCCTCGTCCAGCACGGAGGCCCACGTGTGATCCGGCCCATTGTAACGGGCCCTGCGTGGCCGCTGCGTGTTACAGGCCTAATTTGTAAAGGCGTCCCTGTAATTACAGTCTGTAACCCCGCTTTATGGGAATATTCCGGGGATAACCTAGGTGTCTGAGGGCACATGCGTCCTTAACACGGTACGCTGGGCACCCGGACACCTATAAATATCCCCCGCACAGTGCCCTTGAGAGGCTAGATGAACAGAGCTTTTGCCATCACGTGCTGAAACCCTGTTTGCGCTATTACACCCCCCCGTTGGATCAACTTGCGCCTGTGAGCAAGTTCCAACATTTGGCGCCCACCGTTCGTGCTACGAAAAAAACCACCTGCGATGGCACCCAAGAAAGCTAGCTCGAAGGCTGACGAGGCTGCGAAGGCAGCACTGCTGGCCGCAAAAAAGGGCAAGGCCCTCGTACTCACCCACTCCACCCACCAAGAGGCTGCTGAAGACGATGTTCCCCGCACCTGCGAAGACGACGCTCTCCGCACCTGCGGCCTTGGACAACCGCAACCTCCCCCAGGCTTTGCCCCGCCGGAGGGCGCGGACCTCACCGAGGACGGTGAAGTCCTCGGCTTCGCCCCACCGGAGGGCGCGGACCTCATCGAGGACGGTGAAGTCCTCAGCGTTTCAGCAGAAGAACAGCTGCAGCTGCGCGCCCTGCGCCTCAAGAACCGCAATCTCCAGAGGCAAAAAGAGATACTGGAGGCCAAGTGCCAGCGCGTGTCTGCACTAGCCAAGGTGCGGCAAATGATACGCGACGAAGAGCAGAAGGCCCAGGACCTCGAGCGGGAGATCACGCTGATGCAGCGCGAAGGCCACCTCGGCCTGCAGCACGGGCCGCCCCTGCAACAGCGCGCGCAAGTGGAAGACCCGCACTTCCCCCAGCGCGACTACGCCTTCCCACACGCCGCGCCATTTCAAGGGGTCAACTACCTCGACGAGCGAAGTCCCCTGGCGCCACATCTGCAAGTGACACCCTGGCCTGCCAACTTCCGGGCAGGGACCTATCCCAAGTACAACGGCAGCACGGACCCAGCACAGTACATCATGAGTTATCAGGTCGCCGTTGCATCTTCCGGAGGGGACGACGCCACAATGGCCAAGTCTTTCATCATCGCCCTCGAAGGCCCAGCTCTCACCTGGTTCACCAGGTTGCCCCCGCTGTCCATTGACTCCTGGAGAAGCCTAAGGGACAAATTCCTGCTCAACTTCCAAGGGTACCGCCCAGACACCGACGCCTTGGTCGAACTCTCACTCTGCAAGCAACTGGAAAAAGAGACTCTGCGGGAGTATTACCGCAAGTTTCTAACACTCAAGTCACAGCTGCCCTCAGTTGATGACCAGATCGCCATTCACTACGCCATCAGTGACCTTCGCGTCGGCGTCCTTTACAGCCATTGCATCAGGGACCCACCCAAGAACCTCCAGGAATTATATCAACTATTTGAAAAATATGCCAAATCCGAAGAGCTCCACCAGCGCAAGGTTGAGTCTCAGAGGAAACCCAAAGATGCTCCACAGTCCAGCCGCACGTGGACGAGGATTCCGCAGCCAGACTCCGGCCGAGACGGCCGTAATCAGCAGCAGGTGCACAACATTGCCAACCAGCACCCCGCTGGTGATGCCCCTCGCCGCCAGGAATATCCCCCCAGGGCCGCGGAAGTGGAACTCGCGGTAGGGGCCGGGGACGCGCGCAGCCGCCGCGCCGATTCTACTGTCTCTTCCACGGCAAAGACTGCGCCCACCAAACCAAAGACTGCCCAAAGACGAAGGCCACCAGAGACAGGATGGCACGGGCGCAACCGGCCGACAACCCAAGATTCGTCGCGCACACTTATCAGCAACACCCTCCACCATACATCCACGCCCCCGCCCCGCATCCACCGCACCATGCTTACCAACACCATCAGGAAGTACAAATCGTACCTCCCCCACCCCCACCTCCACACCAGCAACAACAAAACATCCCCCATCCCCACGCCCCCAAGCAAGAAGACTTCGCCGATCAGCCGTATCGCGGAGTCATTCATATGATCACTGGGGGGTCCAGTGTCGACTTCGACACCAAGCGACAGAAGCGGGACCACTACCGCAGCATCAACCACGTCGCCATCACCGGTCCAGTCGTGCAGACGAAGTGGTCCCATGTACCGCTAACTTTCGACGCTCGAGATGTCGACCTGCGCAGCGCCCCCCATGTCGACGCCATGGTCATCAACTGCAGCGTGGCAGGCTGGGACCTGCATAAAGTCCTCGTTGATAATGGCAGTCAGGCACACATCATTTTCCTCCATGCCTTCGACCGCATGGGCGTAAGCCACAGCTTGCTCAAGCCTTCGGACAATCCATTGTACGGCTTCGGCGGCAAGGGCACTTTTCCTATCGGCAAAATAGAGTTGCCTCTCTCCTTCGGTGTAGCGCCCAATGCCCGAAGTGAGCAAATAACCTTTGACATCGTCGACATGGTGTATCCGTACAACGCCATCATGGGCCGGGGCTCCATCAACAAGTTTGAAGCAGCCATTCACGGATTGTACCTGTGCTTGAAGATACCAGGTCCGTTAGGCGCCATCTCGGTCTACGGCAATCAGCAGACTGCGCGCAATATAGAGCGGGACTTCGTCCCCGGGCAAAGAAATGTCCACTGCCTTACGGCCCAGCGCGAGGTCCCAGCGCCCGCCAGCCCAACTGAAAAACAACACAAGGCGCAGCTGCAAAGCAACGACAGGACCAAGACTGTTCCCCTCGACCAGGCCACGCCCAAGCAAACAGTCACGATCAGCAAAGACCTCACTTCGCATGACGAGGAAAAACTCCTGTGCTGCTTGTCCAAGAACAAGGACGTCTTCGCTTGGTCAGCCCTCGACCTGGTCGGGGTCAGCCGATCCATAATTGAGCACAGCTTGGGAATCGACCCCTCGGTGAGACCGAAAAAACAGCGGCTTCGCAAAATGTCCGACGAGAAGACAGAAGCCGCCAAGGCAGAGGTACACCGCCTCCTGGAAGCCAAATTTATCGAGCCAGTGGCTTACCCCACGTGGCTCTCCAACGTGGTAATGGTGCAGAAAAAGAGCGGCAAGTGGCGAATGTGCATAGACTTCACCAGCCTCAACAAGGCCTGCCCAAAGGACAACTTCCCGTTGCCCCGGATCGACAAAATAGTCGATAGCGCGGCCGGGTGCGAGGTCATGTCACTCCTCGACTGCTTCTCCGGTTATCATCAAATATACATGAAGGAGGAGGACAAGGCCAGCACCAACTTCATAACACCCTTCGGCACATATTGCTTTATCAGAATGCCGGAGGGACTCAAGAACGTCGGGTCCACCTTCTCCCGGCTCACTAAAACAGTGCTCGAAGGGCAAGTCGGCAGAAACGTATTCACATAAGTGGATGACATTGTCGTCGCCAGCAGGAATAAAGAGGACCATCTCGCAGACCTCGCCGAGACATTCGCGAACATGCGGGACGCACGACTTCACCTGAACCTCGATAAGTGCGTCTTCGGTGTTCGACAGGGGAAAATATTGGGTTATCTGGTATCACACCGCGGCATCGAGGCCAACCCAACCAAAATCCAGGCCATTATCAACATGAAGCCCCCGCAGTCAGCCAGAGAGGTCCAGCGTCTGACGGGCAGAATGGCCGCCCTCAACAGGTTCATTTCCAAATCTGCCGAGCAAAGTCTTCCCTTCCTCAAAACACTCCGCGGCGCAAAAGACTTCGCTTGGGGACCAGAGCAGGCGGCGGCCTTCGCCTCACTAAAACAGTACCTGATGGAGTTGGTCGTTCTTACGAGCCCCGACTCTTCGCTACCACTGTTGCTTTACGTTGCGGCTTCGCCGCACGCGGTCAGTGTGGCACTGGTTCAGGAGAAGACAGTAGAGGGCGTGATCAGGCAGTGCCCAGTATATTATGTCTCTGAAGTGCTCACACCGTCAAAATGTAACATGACGGAGCTCGAAAAGATTGCATATGCAGTTGTTATGTCTTCGCGCAAATTGCGCCACTACTTTGAAGCATTCAAGGTCCGCGTCACCTCGGATAGGGGACTCGGCGAATTATTCAGAAACCCGGAGGCATCGGTACGGATCGCCAAATGGGCGGCCGAACTCTCCGACTACCACATCACTTTCGAGCCCAAGACAGCGATCAAGTCACAAGTTCTAGCAGACTTCGTCGTCGACTGGACCGGGCCAATAACACAGCCGGATCCGTCCGCAGAGAAGGTTTGGACAATCCACTACGACGGCGCTTGGTGCCATGTGGGGGCAGGCGCTGCTGCAGTCATCACCTCACCCGTCGGGGTCAGGCACAGATACGCGGCACGCTTAAGCTTTGCTCTGGAATCTGACAGATGCACAAACAACATAGCAGAATACGAAGCTGTCATCCTCGGCCTCCGCAAATTAAGAGCCCTCAGCGTCACCACCTGTATAGTCCGAACAGACTCCAAGGTAGTCGCCAGCCAAGTCGAGAAAGACTATGCAGCAAAGGACCCCACACTTATGCAGTACCTCGTGGCCATCCGAAGTCTCGAGAAACAATTCAAGGGATTCACGTTGCAGCATGTGGACCGGGCCAAGAATGAAGAAGCTGACGCATTGGCCAAGGCAGCCGCCAGGGGTGAAGCCCTACCCTCCGACGTGTTCTATCACGTCATCGGCACGCCAGCCGTCCGCAGCCCTGAAGGGCTCCAAATAACCAACGACAGCGAGGGCCACCGCATGATCAATCTTATCATGACCGAAGATTGGTGGGCGCCAATAACCCTGTACCTGCAGGGGTACTATCACCCAGTCGACAGCAACGAGGCCAAGCGCCTCCACCACCGAAGCCAGGACTTCGCATTGATCGAGGGCCAACTTTACAAAAAAGGGGGTCAGTCAGCCGATGCTTAAGTGCACCGAAGGCGTTCAAATCCTGCGCGAAGTCCACAGGGGGACCTGCGGCTCCCACGCAGGCCCCAGGGCCCTAGCGGCAATGGTGATACGCCAAGGTTTCTACTGGCCCGCCATCATCTGCGCCGCAAATCGGGTTGTCAGATCCTGCGAGGCCTATCAGAAATTTTCCCCACGCTCGGGACGCCCCTCGCAGTTCACGAAGCTGATCGCCCACACGTGGCCCCTTCAGCGCTGGGGCCTAGACATTGTCGGGCCCCTGCCCACGGCTCAGGGGAACCTCAAGTTCACCTTTGTAGCCGTTGAATACTTCACCAAATGGATTGAAGCGAGGGCAGTATCCACCATCACATCGAAGACGGCCCAGAAATTCTTCTGGCAAAATATTGTTTGCCGCTTCGGAGTACCATCCGAACTCACGGTCGACAACGGCAAGCAGTTCGACAACCAAGATTTCAAAGACTTCTGCTTCTCCATCGGCACCAAGCTTGCCTTCGCCTCCGTGTACCACCCCCAATCCAACGGAGTCGTGGAGCGCGCCAACGGCAAAATTTTCACAGCTGTCAAGAAAATGCTCCTCGACGACAAAAAAGGCAAGTGGCCCGACCTGTTACCCGAAGTGGTCTGGGCACTGAATACAACTGAGTGCAGGGCGACTGGGTTTACCCCCTTCCGCCTATTATACGGATCGGAGGCCATGACTCCGCAAGAAATAAAGCATGGGTCGCCTCGGACAGCCGCGTTGGCCGTCCCAGACGTAGATGAGCCGACTTCGAAGGATCTCATCGATGGAGACCGCGTCTTCGCCCTACAGGCTCTGGACAAATACCAAGCCCAGACAAAAGCATGGCGCGACCAGGCAGTCATCCCAAGGGAATTCAGCGAAGGGGACCTCGTCCTCGTCTGGACAGCTCAAACGGAGTCCAGAGGCAAGCTGGAGCCCATGTGGGAGGGCCCTTACATTGTCAAGTCGAAGGCCTCCCCCAGCGCATACAGGCTTGCTACGCCAAACGGCGAAGACTTAGAGCATTCCTGGAACATTGATAATCTGCGCAAATTTTTTGTTTGACTCATCAGGGCTAGCTCGCCCTTGTAATTTGCAAAAACAATTTTGTTCTAGCCCGCACTCTTTTCCTCCCGGGGGGTGAGGTTTTTAACGAGGCAGAGTCATGTACTATACAAGAGATAAATCCCCCGCAAAATCCACGTCGAAACAAGACCGCACAGACGGTCTTCGACATTCGACTAATACAAAGTCACCGCGAGGTCCAGCGGCAGCCGCCCTCGCGTGTGACAACTCCACGCAGAAGTCGCCTAAGGGTGCAGCCGGACTAGCACAACAAGTGCGAAAAATCGAAGTCTTCCACGAAGACTATCCGCGCAGAAGTCGCCTAAGGGTGCAGCCGGACTAGCACAACAAGTGCGAAAAATCGAAGTCTTCCACGAAGACTATCCGCGCAGAAGTCGCCTAAGGGTGCAGCCGGACTAGCACAACAAGTGCGAAAAATCCAAGTCTTCCACGAAGACTATCCGCGCAGAAGTCGCCTAAGGGTGCAGCCGGACTAGCACAACAAGTGCGAAAAATCAAGGTCTTCCGCGAGGGCTACCCGCGCAGAAGCCGCTCAAGGGTGCCGCCGGGCAAGCACAATAAGTGCAAAAAATCCTAGTTTTCCGCGAAGACTATCCCTGCAGAAGTCACCTCAGGGTGCAGCAGGGACAGCGCAACAAGTGCGACGAATCGACTACAATGGTACAGCCGGACGAAGCCTAACGAGTGCAAAAACGGCTACACCAAACTGTCCGCACAAGGACCGACTACATGCGCACCAGACCAACATAACAAATACACCAGACCAAGCACATAACGCCCTCGCGAACATAGCCGAGTGTGCGAAGGCACACAGCCTCATCATACAAGCCATTACACATGTACAAGCGAGGGCATCACACTCTGCATCGGCTCAACCTTCGGAATAATTCCCATCTCCCTATAGTTAAACAACATTATCCTAAGCTCTTCACCCGCAAAAAGGCTTCGCAACTCCCCCTCACCTGCACTCACAGCGGCCGGCAAGGACAACAGTTCCTGCCTGCCAGCCCCACTCACACGAAGCCGACCGACGTCCGCCCCACTCACTCTACGCTTCGCAACCGCCCTTCGCCGCCTACGCCCAGTACTCGGACCAGGCACAACTTCAGCATCCGCAGCTTGCGGCGAAGCCTCCGCCGCTGCCACATCCAAGGCCGCAAAGTAGTCCAAGTCCTCATCCGACGACTCCTCAGCCCACTCAACCGAGCTCCTAGAGTCACCAAAATCAGAAAACTTAGATGCAGACCCGTCCGATTCATTACCATCATCCACGGTCGAAGCCGCCAAAAAATTAGTAGTAGCGGTTGCATGCGCAGGCCCAAAATCTTGAACCTGCGCAGCAACCAAGTTTCAACAACATATCCAAAATTCCCTAACTACCCACACTGACTACGCCACCTGCGAAGACCCAGCCGTCGCGGGATCCTCCACTGCCGGCTCTGCCGCCATCTGCACAGGATCGTCGGCCCTCAGCGTGGCAGTTGGCGATGGGCCTCCGCCGGCCACGGTGGCTGCGGGGGCATCGGGAACGCCTTCGACGGTTTCTGGGGGCGGGTCCGGGGCGGTCTCGAGCGCAGCCACCACCGGGTTCGACTCCGACTCAGGCTGCGCGCTGTTCAAGGCCCCGAAGTCCTCCACCCTCTCGCCACGCGCCGCCTAAGACAGGGCACACAGATTCAGCACACCCACATACAACCCACACGCAACAAACACTAGACAAACGCCGTCTCGGCCCGCTCCCTGACCACCTCCCGACCGTGGGGGCCCCACATTCGGTCGTAGAGGGCTCCGGCGGATTCCTTCACTATAGGGTCCTTCACTACTTCTACTACTATTTATCTATACTAATATTTTAAGCCAGTGGCGCTTTGCCACTGACCTTGCCGCTGCCGCCCTTGCCGCTGTCGCCGTCGCCGTCGCCATCACCGTCACCGTTGCCGTCGCCTCCGTCATCGCCGTCGCCCTCATCGTCGCCATCACCGCCGCTCCCCTCCTCGGACGAGTCAGAGAAATCCTCCTCGTCCGAGGAGACCTCCGACTCATTCGAGCCCTTGAGCCTGGAGCGCTCGACGGCCCGGATGTATGTCCACACCTTGGCGGCGACCCCTTGGGAATCGTCCGAGTCATCGGACGATACCGGGGGAGAGGTGTAGACCGGCGACCCCTCGGACTCGAAGGAGAACTCCTCCTCCGAGTACTCGGAATCGCCGAAATCCTCCGAGGTTGGGGTCGGCTCGCGCTTCCGCTTGTCGCCAGAGTGGTGCGACGAACTTTCGCCCTTCTTGCTCTTGCCCATGGTTTAATAGAAAGGAGGAGAGTAAGCAAGCAACGGTAGAGAGATGTGTGAAGACGCCAGCGAAGCAAGCGCTCTATTTATAAAGGAAGAAGGCAACCGCTCATCTCCTACCACGGTCATTGAACAGTCGCAAGTATACAATAAGCAATTCAAATCGTCTGGAAACAAGTCAGGCGGCTGACGCCGTTTCACGTAACATAGCACCCATTGGGACTCAAGTCAACTACATGGATGATATGATTACACCCGCGGTCACGTCAAGTTACTACTCAGGGACAGTTTGCTAAACGCTCAGCGCACCAAGCCGTCCCTTGCCTACACTTATTGGGGGGACGTCTAGGAAATTTCAATAGATTTTCCCAAGCAGTCACATCCATATAGTATACGCAATGAATGTATCAATACAAAAAGAAGATATCTATGGAGATCGGAGGAAAGCCAAAGATAGCTGATGAAGTACAAGTCTAATCAACAGGAGCATTGAAGCACGAAGCAAAAGGAAGACTAGCTAGGGGCCATCTACCGGATGTCCAATCCGTTGCTGATCAAATAAATTTCAAGGTGGTGCATGGACAGACCGTATTGTTGATCTCAAAAATACAAAAAACCATATGCTGACCTCTAAAGCATAAACTGATAATATAATGCTGAATTCTAAGGCATGAAATGAAGATGAGATAATGCTAATTTCTAAGGCATGAGTCTAAGTCAGAAACAATGGTTTCTAAAAAAGCATGGGATGAAGACCTTTGAGTGGATTATTTTCAGTAATCCACTCAAAGCTCAGGGGCTACACCCATTGGGTGCACCTGAATCCTGAGACCCTGAGAACAAAATGTTGATCTCTAAAGCATAGGCTGATGGCAAAATGCTGATTTCTAAGGCATGAGTCTAAGTCAGAGATAATGGTTTCTAAAAAAGCATGGGATGAAGACCTTGGAGTGGATTATTTTCAGTAATCCACTCAAAGCTCGGGGGCTACACCCAATGAATCCTGAGACCCTGAGAACAAAATGATGGTCTCTAAAGCATAGGCTGATGGCAAAATGCTGATTTCTAAGGCATAAGTCTAAGTCAGAGACAACGATTTCTAAAGAAGTATGGGATGAAGACCTTTGAGTGGATTATTTTCAGTAATCCACTCAAACTCGGGGGCTACACCAATTGGGTGCACCTTCAGTGCACCCAATGAATCCTTAAACCCTAAGAACAAAACATCGACCTCTAAAGCATAAGCAGAGTACCGATTTCTGAAGATTAAAACAGGAGACTGTTGAATAATATCAAAAGAAGAGGATAGAAGATCGTTTTTTCCAAAGTCCCTCAGAGTTAGAGGTAACAACTTAACATACATGCTTCAAGACCGCAAGCTGGACGTATAATCTTCGGGTCGATTATTTCAGAATTAGCACAAAGATTGGGGGCTTGTGGGGGACAGATATCCCCCGGGTCCACTAGAAGGCAAGAAGGCCTCGCAAAAGGCCTTGGGCCCATTACTTCGCAAGGCCATCTCTTCGTGGGCCAGGGGAGGAACTAAAAGCAGAATGGATCAACACGAGGTCGGATCAACTCGAGCCCATGCGGTTCGCTGAACTCAAACGCTATCCGCAGCATTGATCTGACTTTCCCGCGCAGCGCCCTCAGACGTCAGAACCGAAGGACTGTAGGTTGGCAAGATTATAGGAAGATAAACTTAGTTAGTACACTATTACTTAGGAGCACGTGGTTATCATATCCGCATGTAACGCCCCACGGTCGAATATATAAGGCCTAGAGGGCACCCCTTCAAGAACATCTCACTCATTAGCCATCCACCCAGCTCTGTAGCATCTTCCGTACTAGAGAACTCCCCTATAAACCACCACATATAAGTTCCACTCCAGGACGTAGGGTATTACGCATCTCAAAGCGGCCCGAACCTGTACAAGATTGTCCACTGTCTCTCGTGCATCTGGCACGAACCATCGAGCTACAGTCAGTTACACCGTCCTACTCCTAAAAACACCTCGAGGGGCAACCCCCAGGTGTGCGGTCGGACCCAAATCACTGACACCGACTCAGGTTGGCTCAGGGTGTTGCATTCTTTTGCCTGATCTAAGAGAATACTCGGGCGTGATACTTCTTGGACAAAGATCCCGGGTGGGACCTGGGCCCAACCGGACCCCAGCTTTGACAACGCGTCTGCCGCTATGTTGCGCTCTCGTTCCACGTGATGGAACTCCAAACCTTCGAATTTATCCTCGAGCTTTTGGACAGCTGCATAATATTTGCCCATAGAATCAGCCGAGCAATCCCATGTAACACCCTAATTTTGGGGGTATAAAATTTCTTTCTAATTATCACCCAAAATCATGTGTTACTCTTCTTTTTCTCACTCTAGGTTTTCTCCCTCTCTAGATTATTTCTCCCTTCTTTTTTTTGATTAGAAATAGCCTAAACTAGTGGAGGTTAATTATTTATCTTTGCCAAAGCATTATGAGTCATGACATGTTGCATCATGCTGAGTTTAAAATATTCTTTAAAGTGTTGCACAAGTTTGAATTTATTTGAATTTGAAACCTAGTTTGAATTTGGATTTGAGAAACCCTAGAGAAAAGAAATAGAAAAGGAATTAGAAAATTCAGAGAAAAAGAAAAAGAGAAAGCAGCCCAGCACGGCCCACGCAGCGTGGACTGGGCACGCCGCCTGTCACTAGAATGGACAGGCTCACGTCTTATCCGTAATGATTGCAAAGACGTGCGTAGCCCAAAGGCTTCATGCCAGGTTCCGCCCGTTGGCTTACACCGCGCGCAGTAGGCCACGTGGCAGCATCGGGTCTCCGCCTGGGCGAGGAGCAGGAGTGTATGTGATAAGGTCCGGATCCCACCAGATCAGGTCTGGACACGTGCCGTCACCGGACCCCCGCCAGGGTCCTGATTAAGGCTCAGGTATGTTCTGTCCTGGAACCCTGGGACCCCATACAGGGGGTCTAGATCCCATTCCATGGGTCCGGTTCGCACACGTGGTGGTCCTGGACCCCCATGGGAAGGTGTCGGACCGCCCAGTGGGGCCAACCTGTCGACGCCAGTTTCCTTCGCCCGCGCTCTCTCTCTCTCTCTGTCTCGCGGGCCTGGTTCGCCAGTCGTCGAGCCGTTGCCCCACACACCCCTTTCTCCTCTCTCTGCACCGTGGACCCTCCCTGTCAGTTCCACCCCCTCCGCGCTCGTCGTGGACCGGCACGTGCACACTCACGCACGTCGCCGAATTTCTCGGCCACGACGCCCCCACGCGCCCAGCTCCCTTCTTAGAGCCCTGCCAGTGCCCCGCGCAAACCCCTCACCTCATTTCGCGTAGCTTCTCCCTCCCTCGCGCTCTGCCCACGCTGCCAGCCGCCGCCGGAGACCCGCGCCCACGTTCCCGACCATCCAGCTCGCCGGAGACCGCGCCAAGCCTCTCTGAGCTCCGCCCTGAGGTGAGACACCCATCCCCGTGCCCAATTTCCTTTATTGCGCCCTATGCTCGGCTAATTTCGCCTTCGCCGATGCTCGGCCGCAGCGGTCCGCCGTGCTCGCGTGGTGGCCGGCCGATTTAGCCCAGTCTAGTTCCCCGGAGTAGGTCCCTGTGTCACCCCTGCCTCTGCTGAAGCTAGCCTAGGCCTTAGCATGCCTTAAGTCCCCTCCCCGTGCCCGGAATGGCTCACCGGAGTTACTCCGGCCCACCCGAGACCTTCTCACCGCCGTTCTCCCTTCTCTGCCCATGGATTCATGGCCTCTTCTCTGCCATTGAGTTCGCCGTGGTGCCCTCTCCCTCTCTGCCCAACTCCGGTGACCCCGGAGCCACCCTAGCTCGCGCCAGCCTCAACTCCGACGACCTCACCGCCGCAGAGAGGAGCGGCGCCACCCACAGCCGTCTGTTTCCCCTGGTCTGATCCCCTCTGTCCAATTCAGATCGAACGACTCGGACAACGGATAACGCTTCGCGCACGCGTGCCCTGACGCCCTGGCCTGCCTGTCAGTGCCCAAGTCCTCTGGTGCTGGACCTGCTCTGTCAGTGCGCCCTCCCCCTCTTCCGCTGACGCCCCGGGCCTGTTTGTCATTGCTCGCCCGCCCGCCCGGGCGCGCGCCCTCGGCCGCAGATCTAATCTCAGCCGTTGGTTTTAGATCTGACAGTTAGATTCACCCGATACCCCTTCGCATGGTTGTTTTATTAAAGAGACCCTCGGTTTATTAGAAATCAACCCGTCGTCCCTGGTTTTCACGCGCAGGCCCCTGTAATCTTGCAGATTGAACCCTAGACTTTTAAATATTCACAGAATTAGCCCTAATTTCATATTTTGAATTCCCAAACTTGTTTATTTCATAACTTTTGCATATGAACTCCAAATTTAGTGATTCAAATTGCAAAATGTTCATAGAATTATTCTCTGTTTAAATAAAATGGTTTCACTTACTGTCTGCACACTCTAATTCTTAGGATTAAATATGAACTAGTGTAGATGTATTTTTATTTATTTAATAAAATAAATAAAAGGAGAACCTTAGTGATTTAAACATGTGTAAGCTTGTGAGACTAATAATGTGTATTACATGAAATCATATCTGGTCTAAATTTAGGTCACAATAAAATAAGTTGAACTATGTTTATGTACTTGTAAGTAACACTTAGGGGAATAGTAATCTATTTTCAAATAAAGTTGATATATGTTATAGTTTATGTTATACTTTGAATTCATTATCCCTTATGTAGTATTGTGTCTTTTTAAGAGGTGTTCCAATGTTTGTACATGTTTGGTGTGATGTTTATTTGTACTTTCCAAATGTATTGAATGCATGCTCGCTTTATTTAGACAATAAGCAGTCCGAGGTTCCTGAGTGTGTAGTTGGAGACCTCCCTGAGTAGCAACCTGGTGAAGGCAAGTGTCCTCTGACCTATTATGTCCTACATACTTTATGATTCACTATCCTGCATTACTTTATGAAACCTAAGGATTGACTAGTCTATATTCACTTATCCTTGTTTACCTTTTCGGGTTATCATGGTTAGCATTTTGCTATTGCCGTAACTTAAATCAATGAACATGATGTGAATATTTATGATACGATACTATTACCCTGATTATGTAAATGATCTTATGATACCTTAGGGGACTCAGGCCTTTTTCCTGAGTACCTGTCCATAAGGACCTGTTCGTGGAGTGACCACCCGGGATAACAGTACAACCATGAGGGTGGAATGGGACTGTTGGGAACTTGCTCTCAAATGCTATGAATTAAGAACAAGGCAACACAGAGAACGTTAAACATTAAAGTCCTTCGTCCTTCGGAACATTATTTCCATGGGGATATAATGATTCTCGAACGAAGGTTATGAAGGACATACCTTCGTAAGTCACAATATATAATACTGAAGAAAGAATCACATAAAAACAAAAGATAATATGAACAGTCATATCTTATTATTAAATCATTTCTATTTTATTACTATGGCAAAATAGAAATGATATTAAGTTACAAATGTACCTTCGGCTTGAAGGTAAAGATACAAGCGTGACGCAAAAGCAAATGCCAAGTCAGCATGAACAGTACGGGAGCACTGTTCATCTATTTATAGGCACGGGACGCAGCCCATGTAAAATTACACCCATGCCCT
Source organism: Zea luxurians (assembly GCA_029449295.1). NCBI lineage: Eukaryota > Viridiplantae > Streptophyta > Magnoliopsida > Poales > Poaceae > Zea > Zea luxurians. Next base: position 71,348,163 of record JAOPSE010000016.1, on the reverse strand, counting down.
TTACATTTGCTAATAACTCTATAGTAATCTGTCGAGGTCTAAATAGCCTTTTCATCTTTAAGTCGGTTTCCTTTTCTGCTATTATGTTGAAGCTCTTCTGCTCACAGCTTCGGCTCCGCGCCATCCTTCGTATTCCTTTTGTGCTTCTTCACACTGTGGTTTTAACTCAAGTCCGAAGATACCTGTTCATGCATCATACTCCAGAAACTTTGTTAAATCATGTTTTTGAGGACCTTCGGAAGCCGAAGGCCCGCAACAGTAGCCCCTCGCAATATTAATTTGTTAGAATGATAAATTCAGATTGCGATATGGACGAAGGCCCTAAGCCGAAGGTCCAAAAAAACACCTTCCCTTTGCTAGAATAGCAACAGTCACTGACAAGCGGGCCCTTCCAGTTTTCAATGCACTAGGCGTATAAATAAGAGCGCACCACGAGCTCATTTGGCACGCTTTCTTGCCATCTGCTCTTTCTTACTCAATTTTTAGCTCTTGCGCACCAATATTTGCTTGGCTTTTTAAAATTTTTTAAGCTTCGGCTTTGAGAGCACTTTTTTCAACATTTCCAAAGATGTCTCAAGACAAAAAGGATGTTGCTGAAATGAAGCTGAGCCTTTCTAAGGAGAAGAATCTTGGTTTTCTTGAATCAATGGCAAAGACAAACACAGAGAAGATTACAAGGGAGATTTTAGAGGGTTTATCTGAAGACACTGGAGATAGTGACAGTTATGATGTGGAAAGTGGCGGGGAAGACTCCGAAGATCGACCCTGGCGACCAAGCCATACAGTTTTCGGAAAATCAACTATTAAACAAAGTCATCTCGACAATATGAGGGGAAGATACTTTCGAGATGTGTCTATCGTGAGGGCTGACAACGGAGACAAGACTTCTCCTGCTCCTGAAGAGAACGAAGTCGTGATCTTCCGAAGCTTCTTCAAGGCTGGGCTTTGGTTCCCCCTGAGTAGCTTTGTGGTAGAAGTTCTGAAGATATACCAGGTTTACCTTCATCAAATTACGCCCGAAGCAATCATAAGAATGGGGATCTTCGTATGGGCTGTGAGGAGTCAGGGCTTGGAGCCAAATGCAAAAAGTTTCTGCAGTATGCACGAACTGTTATATGAGACAAAATCCTGGGGTAAAGAGTAGTATCATAACACATTTGGATGCTATAGCTTCGTTGCTCGCTCTGGGTCAAGTTGCCTCGTGCCAACCTTTCGGAAAAGATGGCCCAGAGACTGGATGAAAGAATGGTTCTATGTGAAAAATGATTTAAAGGCACGAGAGGATATTAAAGGAATCATCATGCACCCTATCTGGCAATGCTTCGGTCTCTGGAAACCGAAGGTAGAAATTGACGAAGCAGCCGAAGAATGTCGCAAGGCCTTCGGCTTAGTCTGCTCTTTCATCGGGACAAGAGACTTAGTTCAAGAGCACGTGGCCTACAGGATATTGTGAGAGCACCTAGAGGGGGGTGAATAGGTGATCCTGTAAAAACTTAAACTCAAAGCCACAAACTTGATTAAGTGTTAGCGCAATGAAGCCAAGTGGCTAGAGATGAGTTCTTGCAAAACACAATGACCACAAAGAAATCAACACAGAGAGGCACAGTGGTTTATCCCGTGGTTCGGCCAAGTCCAACACTTGCCTACTCCACGTTGTGGCGTCCCAACGGACGAGGGTTGCACTCAACCCCTTTCAAGCGGTCCAAAGACCCACTTGAATACCATGGTGTTTTGCTTTCGTTTCACTATATCCCGCTTGTGAGGAATCTCCACAACTTGGAGCCTCTCGCCCTTACAATTTGATTATCACAAAGAATCACGGAAGTAAGGATGGGATGAGCAACACACACAAGACACAAAATCAGAGCAACAATACGCACACAAGTCACAACTCGAGCTCTCAACACAACTCGAAGAGTTCTCTACTTAAATGAAGCTCTAGTTGCTATCACAAAGAATCGAATGCGCGGAAATGAAGTCTTGGTGCTTAGGAATGCTCAAGGGATGCTTGGTGTACTCCTCCATGCGCCTAGGGGTCCCATATATAGCCCCAAGGTAGCTAGGAGCCGTTGAGAGCAATCCAGGAAGGCAAATCTTGCCTTCAGTCGACTGGCGCACCGGACAGTCCGGTGCACCACCGGACACTGTCCGGTGCGGATTTCTTTCCTGTTCTGGGACAGCCGACCGTTGGAGACTTAGAGCCGTTGGCGCATCGGACACTGTCCGGTGCACACTGGACAGTCCGGTGCCTCCATCCGACCGTTGGCTCGGCCACGCGTCACGCACGGATTGCGCGGCCGACCGTTGGCGCGCCCGACTGTTGGCTCACCGGACAGTCCGGTGACTCACCGGACAGTCCGGTGAATTATAGCCATACGCTGTTGACTTGGTTCCCGAGAGCGGCAACTTCGCCGCAGCCAACTCACCGGACACTGTCCGGTGCACCACCAGACAGTCCGGTGATTTATAGCCGTACACCGCCGTCGAGACCCGAGAGCAGCCAGTTGACCAGAAGCCAGCCTGGCGCACCGGACACTGTCCGGTGCACCACCGGACAGTCCGGTGCACCCAGACTGAGCAGAGTCTTGGCTGCTCGAGCCAAGTCTTTTCCAATTGAATTTTCTCTAATTCTAGCACTTAGACAAATACGTTAGTACACAAAAACCAATGTACTAAGTCTAGAATCATACCTTTGTGTTGACTTTGCACTTCATCCACCATTTGACATAGTTTCACACTTAAACCATTTGTGTTGGCACTTGATCACCAAAATACTTAGAAATGGCCCAAGGGCACGTTTCCCTTTCAATCTCCCCCTTTTTGGTGATTTATGCCAACACAACAAAAAGCAACTAAAAGAAGTGCAATATCAATGCAAATGAGAACACAAATTTGTTTTGATTCGAATTTGGCTTATTTGGATCATTCTTTGCCACCACTTGGTTTGTTTTTGCAAATCAAACTCAATTTCCTATCTCTAAGTCAAAATCACTTGTTGAGGCATAGAGAGAGGTATTCCAAGAGAAATTGATCAAGAATTCAAAAACTCCCCCTTTTTCCCATAATCAAGCATTCTCCCCACAAGAGACAGACTTTTAGCACTAAGAGACAATAAGAGTATTTTGACAAAACAAAACTCTACTCTACTATCTTCAAAATTCTCAAGTGGTAGCTGATCCATTTCTTGCTTTGGCCTTATTTTCTCCCCCTTTGGCATCAAGCACCAAAACGGGATCAATCTTGGCCCTTAAACCCCATTGCCCACTACAAGAAACTGATAAATGTTCGTGGGTAAAATTAAGAACGTGGGTACCCACGTTCTTACTTGAGTTAAGTTCATGGGTTATATTAAGAACGTGGGTACCCACGTTCTTAAGTTAAGTTCGTGGGCCCTGGATAAAACCGTCGAACTTAACTAGTTAGGAACGTGGGTACCCACGTTCTTAAGTTAAGTTCGTCGGGGTTATAGACACGCGCGCGCGTCTCTCTCTCACCCTCTGTCTCATCTCACGCGCTCCTCTCTCACCCTCTGTCTCATCTCACGCGCTCCTCTCTCACCACGTGCTCCTCTCTCACCGGGGAGCCCACGCCGCCACACGCCGGGAGCCCACGCCGCCACGCCGCCACACGCCGGGAGCCCACGCCGTCACCGGGACCGTGCCGCGCCGCCGCCCCTACGCCCCGACGCCCCGGGACGGTAGGTCTTCCTGGGTCCCCTCCAGGGCGCGCGCTCCTCTCTCACCATGCCGTCACCGCGAGCCCACGCCGCCACCGCGCCGTCACCGGGACCGGGCCGCGCCGCCGCCACGCTGCAGCAAGCGGGCCGCGCCGCCGACCCGACGCCCGGACGCCCCGGCACGGTAAGGCTTCCTGGCTCCCCTCCGTTCCACTTGCTTTTCCTAGCTGATTTATGCCTTAAATATGTTTTTTGCTCTCTGATTACCCTGATTAAAAAACCCAAAGCATTCGATATGGCCACTACCATTATATCAAGTGGAGGAAAATTCTGGTTTTGGTGCTATTGTTTAGAAGCCGGATTGCCTAGTAAAAGGAAGGATTGGCGATGTGTTAGAAAATTTAGAATAATACTACCGTGCAAAAGCTGAGTTAGGTTGGACGTTCAACAGCTGGGTCCCACTTGCTAAGATTCACCTAGCTTGGGGGGATGATATAGCAATTCCGGGGAGGCCAAATTTGGGGGTTTGGGTTTAAGGTGGATTATTGGTTTATTAGAATAGTCATAGAGAACACAAAAGGCGTGCATATCCAGGCCATGACGCGTCAGACCCAGTTAAGTGGTTGGTAGTGGGATAGGACAATCCCTAGCTTTTGTATCTTTGGCCAGCTTTTCCATTTTCTTATGTTCGCAAAGCATTCGTACAATATGGTTAAGGATGTTAGTTTGTTAGTTAAAATTTGATGCTGAATTTTTGGGTAGTTGTTACAACTGATGCATAATTTCTTGTTCATTGTAGATTAATTGATGTTAGGTTCAATGTTTGCTTAAACAATTTTTTATGTCTAGTGATTCTTTTTAATAGGGTTATTATACACAGTCTGGATTTACGTTTATATGCTTAATGATGTTTATTTACACATTTTTTATACATTGGGTTATGTAGTTTTAGAAATGGATGACAATAGAAGAAGGGCGATGTATGATGGATTCAATAGCGTGACTCTAGGTCACTCAAAGGAATGGGTTAGGGTTGCAAAACAATTCGTGGATCTCGCATTTTCCGGTGGACCTCGTGTGGTGAAGTGTCCGTGTACCAAGTGTTGGAATTTTAAGTATGTGAGAAAGATCGAAGAACTGGATCATCACCTTTGCAAGAATGGGTTTATGCCTAACTATCTTGTGTGGTGCTCACATGGAGAAGTAGAGCAGAATATCATAGAGTCAGAAAGAATTGATGATGATGAGGATGATCGGATGGATGACTTGGTGGCTGATATTAGTAGAGAGTATCCAACATTGGCCTCAGAACAGGCTACACCAGATGAAGTGCAGGAGTTTTATAAGCTTCTTCACGCGTCAGAGGAAAAAGTGCATGAGGACACCACTGTGATCGTGTTGCAGGTGGTTACACGTCTTATGGCAATGAAGGCAAAGTATAACTTCTCGAATAATTGCTATAACGATATAATCAATCTGATTATTGATCTCATCCCATCGAACCATAAGATGCCAAAAGACTTATACCAGTCTAAAAAGATTGTGTCCGGTCTTGGGATGAAGTATAAGAAGATTGATGTGTGCGAAGATAATTGCATGTTGTTCTGGAAGGAATATGAAGCAGCCACCCATTGTCAGAAATGCGGTAAATCAAGATATGCGGAGGTACTAAAAGAGGATGGAGCTACTTTTGCTACAAAAGTGGCAGTTAAACAGCTTCGATATATGCCTCCTTTATGGTTTCCTGTGGCATTTCCCATTTTTCCGCGAGCGGCCATACTCTGAAGGCAATATGCTCTTGGACCAAATCCCTCGTTCCAATAAAAGAGCAAATAACTCCGAAGGCTCTCTGGCATTCTTCGGCAGCTTCATTCATTTCAACCTTCGGCTTCCGCAAGCCGAAGCGTTGCCAAATAGGACGCATAATTATACCTTTAACATCTTCCCGTGTTTCCAGGTCATTCTTCACATAAAACCATTTTGTCATCCAGCCGCTGGGCCATTTCTTCCGAAAGGTTGGCACGGGGCAGCTTGACCCAGACCGAGCGACGAAGCTGTAGCAGCCGAAATTATTGTGATACTGTTCCTTACCCCAGGGCTTTGTCTCGTATAACAATTCGTGTATGTTGCAGAAACTTTTTGCATCCGGTTCCAGACCTTGGCTTCTCACCGCCCACACGAAGATATTCATCCTTATGATTGCTTCGGGGGTAAGTTGGTGAAGATAAATTTCAAATATTTTCAGCACCTCTACGACAAAGCTGCTCAGGGGAAATCGTAGTCCAGCTTTCAAAAAGCTTCGGAACACTATGACTTCGTTTTCCTCAGGAGTCGGACAAGTCTTCTCTCCTTCGTCGGCCCTCACAACGGACAAGTCCCGGAAATATCTTCCCCTCATATTGACAAGATGATTTTCTTTGATACTCGATTTGCCGAAAACCGCATGGCTTGGTCGCCAAGGGCGATCTTCGGAGTCTTCACCACCACTATCCACATCATAACTGTCGCTGTCATCAGTATCTTCAGATAAACCTTCTAAAATCTCTTTGGTGATTTTTTCTGTATTGGTCTTCGACATTGCTTCAAGAAACCCCAGGTTTTTCTCTTCAGAAAGACTCAGCTTCATCTCGGCAGCAGCCTTTTTACCTTCAGACATCTTCGAAAATGCTAAAAACTGTTTTCAGAGCCGAAGCTTAAAAACTTAAAAAACTAAGCAGTTGGTGCGCAAGAGCTAAAAAATTAAGCAAGAGCAGACGGCAAGAAAGCGTACCAAATAAGTTCGTGGTATGCTCTTATTTATATGCCCAGTGCATTGAAAATTGGGAGACCCTACTTGTCAGTGAATGTTGCTATTCTAATAAAGGGAAGGTGTTTTTTCGGACCTTCGGCTTAAGGCCTTCGTCCATGTCGCAATCTAAATTTATCATTCTAACAAATTAATATTGCGAGGGGCTACTGTTGGGGGCCTTCGGCTTCCGAAGGTCCTCAAAAATATGATTTAACAGTGTTTCTGGAGTATAATGTGTGAACAGGTATCTTCGGACTCGAATCAGCACCACAGTGGGAGAAGAATACGAAGGTTGATACAGCGCCGAAGCTGTGAGCAGGAAAGCTTCGGCATGATAGCAGAAAAGGAAACCGACTTAAAGATGAAAATGCTATTTAGGCCTCAGTGGATTACTATAGAATCACTACCAAATGTAAAGGGCATGGATGTAATTTTACATGGGCTGTGTCCCGTGCCTATAAATAGGTGAACAGTGCCCCTGTACTGTTCACGCTGACTTGGCATTTTACTTTTGCGTCACGCTTGTACTTACATCTTCCTTCAAGCCGAAGGTACATTTGTTATTGGATATCATTTCTATTTTTCCATAATAATAATATAAAAAATGAGTTGATGATTATACATAATTGTTTACGTTATTCTTTATATTTTATATGATTCTTTCTTCATTATTATATGTTGTGTTGATGAAGGTATGTCCTTCATAACCTTCGTCCGAGAATCATTATATCCCAAGGGAAATAATGCTTCGAAGGACGAAGGACTTTATCACTTAGCATTTTTTGTGTTGCCTTGTTCTTAACTCATAGCATTTGAGAACAAGTCCCCAACAATGCCCATCACTCCAAGGCTTAAACGTCTGTTTTTAACCCCAGAAACTGCGAAGCTAATGTTGTGGCATAAGGAAGGAGAACGTGAGATCCAAGACCCAGACATTATGATGCATCCATCAGATGGCGATGCTTGGAAGGCTCTGGATTGTTTTGACCCAGAATTTGCAAGAGACGCTAGGAGTGTTCGTCTAGGCTTGTCCACTGATGGTTTCACTCCTTACGACAACAGTTCAACTTCATACTCTTGTTGGCCGGTTTTCATCATGCCCTACAACCCCCCTCCCAACAAATGCATGAAAGAAGGGTTCATATTTCTTGCCCTTATTATTCCAGGGCCTAAACATCCTGGAAAGAAGATCAATGTATTCATGCAACCATTGATTGAAGAGTTCAAAGAGCTATGGGTAGGGGTAAAGGCATATGATGGTCATCTAAAACGTGAATTTACCTTACGTGCTACATATTTGTGGTCAATTCATGATTTGCCTGCATATGGTATTTGGTCTGGCTGGTGTGTCCACGGTCGACTGTGTTGTCCCATATGCATGGGGGACACACAAGCATATCGATTGGAGCATGGTAAAAAGGTCTCATTCTTTGATTGTCATCGACGGTTTCTTCCATCCAATCACCTGTTTCGAAATGATACGAAGTCATTTAGAAGAGGCATAAAAGTTAAAGACGGTCCACCAAAACGTTTAATGGGTGAAGATATCATGATACAACATCGTGCGCTTCAAAGGGCTGCAGAAGGTCATGAGTTTGAAGGCTATGGTCAAGATCACAACTGGACTCATATATCTTTTCTCTGGGAACTTCCGTATGCGAAGGTATTGATTTTACCACACAACATAGATTTGATGCACCAAGAGCGCAATGTTGCTGAAAGCATCATAAGCATGTGTCTAAACATTAAGGGTAAAACAAAAGACAACATCAATGCCAGGAAAGATTTAGCTAATCTTTGCGACCGCCCTAGCCTTGAGGTCAAATTAAATCCTAATGGAAAGGAGAGGACACCACGAGCTCCATACTGTCTAAAGCCGGAAGAGCGAAAAGAAGTATTTCGATGGTTGAAAATGTTGAAGTTTCCAGACCGCTATGCAGCTAACATAAAACGTACTATTAACCTCGACACTAATAAATTAAATGGCTTGAAGGCTCACGATTACCATATTTTGATGGAAAGACTTATGCCGGTAATGTTCCGTGGCTATTTGAAGCCTCCTCTGTGGAAGATGATTGCTGAACTTAGTTACATATATAGACATATATGTGCTAAGCATATCTCAAAGAAATTGATGATTCAATTTGAGAAACAAATCGCGGTGCTTGTATGCAAGATGGAAAAAGTATTTCCGCCTGGATTTATGAATGTGATGCAACATTTGCTAGTGCACTTACCTTATGAAGCATTGGTAGGAGGGCCAGTGCAGTTCCGATGGATGTATAGCCAAGAAAGAGAATTGAAAAAACTTAGAGCTACTGTGCGGAACAAAGCAAGGGTTGAGGGGTGTATCGCAGAGGCCTTTGCAGCTAAAGAGATCACAATCTTCTCAAGTCAGTATTTATCACACACTAACAACGTGAATGCTCAGTCAACACGGTATCATACTAAAGAAGAAGGTCCTTCGATCGACCTTAGTGTTTTTCTCTGGAAGGGGAAAGGGGTCGGGGCTTCTACTGCACATTATGTTGACATAAGAGAGCGTAATTTCACCATGCTCTACTTGTACACCAACATGGAGGAACTTGATCCATACTTTGAAATGTTTGATTCCATATATTTAGCTGGCCACAAACCTACACCAAAGGAACTGGATAATCTACGTATGAAAGGGATGAACGGAGGTCCATGTTTCGTTGAATGGTTCCACGAGCATGTAATTATCTCTTTATAATTTTCTTTTGTGTACTTAGTTTGCACATACGACTTGCTATTTACCTATATCTTTTTTCTGCTCTATGTAGTGTAAGAAACTTGACTCTCTAGTCTCGGATGATTTGCGACAGATATCACATGGTCAGTTGAAAGCAAGAAAATATAGCCGCTATGATATTAATGGATATCGTTTTCGAACATCAAAATTAGAAAAAATCCGCCCGCAGGCAGCCACGACAAACAGTGGAGTAGTAGCAACTGCCACAAATGCATACGGAGGCACTCATGACTATTATGGTGTTCTTCAAGACATAACGGAGTACACTCTTGGTGGGGCCAAAGAGTTCATGTTTGTGTTATTTGATTGTGAATGGTTTGATCCTCAACAAACGCGAGAGGATGAATTTGGAATTGTGGAGGTAAAGCATGAATCACGGTTTAAAGGCAGCGATTATAGCAATGTTGTGCTTGCACATCAAGCGCAACAGGTGTACTATCTAACATATCCTCATGAAAACTTGAAGTCTTGTTGGGTTGTATACAAAATTAATCCTGAAGTCCATCTGTTACGATATGATTATTACAACACAAATAACGAAGATGATGATTCTGTTAATATTTATCAAGAAGAAGGCGATCAGTCAGAAAATAGAGAATTTACTATATCTGAGGATTTAGGGCTCAATGAAGTAGCTAGTCTCGCCATAGATTTGATGGCAGAAGAACCAGGTCCTTCTAGGGCAAGGACTCGTAGGTCACAGAGAATTCTTGAAAAACAACAAAGACTTGAAATAATTGAGCAGCGCGTTGCTGAAGCAGATTCTGATGCCGATGATTTTTGAAAAGTATATATATTTAAATTCTTGTATATGCATTCCTATTTCAATACTAAAAGTATATATAATTAAATTCTTGTAATGAAATTTGTGCAGATGATGAGGGTCATGGACAAGCTCAAAGGGAAGAAGCGCGGAGACCGTGGTGACTCCTCGAGGTCACGGTCGACTAGGGGTTCAGGTGGTGGGGATACATCCTCTATGTTGTTCCAGGTATTTAATTTGTTTTATTTTCTTTTCTTCTACGTATGTAATAGTATTATCACCTTATTTTCGAGTACTTGATATATCTCATTGTTGATTATGTGTGTAGGGCTCTACAGCGTCAAGGCAACGACTAGAGCAGCTCCTTGGTTGCATGGAGGAGCAGGGGCGCGAAGTGGCAAGCCATAGTGCACCTGGGCAAGAGCGCGAGGTGGCAGGCCATAGTGCACCTAGACAAGAGCGCGAGGTGGCAGGCCACAATGCACTTGAGCCGAAGCGTGAGGCGATAGGCTCAAGTGGACCTATGCTAGAGCAGGACCACAATGCATTTGAGCAAGCGCGCGAGGCGGCAGACCATAATGCACCTAGGCAGGAGGACGAGCTGGCATGCCAAGGTTCACCGATGCGTGATGATGATGACTATGGGGAGGACTACGATGGAGAGGCCGATGACGAGGTTGTTACAACGACACATGCAACGAACTTCAGGTAATTTTTTTTGACGATGAGTTCTATTTTTTGTTGGATTGATATTATTACCAGTGCACAATTTACAATTTTGTAGGTTTCGGCGGTCCCTTAGAGTTCCAGCGACACAACCCTTGGACCAACGTAGGGTCATAAACCCTGCAGGAGAGAGGAGCTGGGTGGAGGTGGCATGGAGTGGCAAAGGTCACCGGACACCAGTTAACACAGTGCTGGGATCTATAGCTCGTTTTCACTATCCAGGGGTGGTACAATTCAACGGGGCAGAGATAGGGGCGTATCACTGGGCTCACTGGGGCCTCAAACCATATGGACCCGACCGTACTCACCAAGACGCAGTGTGGTCATCGTTTTGGGTGAGTTTATTATGTCTTTTAAATTTACTTATCGTGGGCGTCTATAAATGAATTTAATGGCTTCTTCATTTTGCAGGAACAATTTAGATTGGACGAAACAGCGAACGAAGAACATGCAAAACATGTATTCCACAATGCTGCTAGAAAAGTTATAAATGGTTCAATGTCAGATGCACGGGTCAAAGCTGTTACCGTGTACTTCAAGAAAGTGAAGGGTCAAAGAATGACCAACAAGCAGGCATGTGAAATCCACTTGACAGCTGAGGAGTACAAACAAAGTGAAGTGGACTGGCTCACTGCTCATCCTGAAGCTTGGGTCAAGCTCTGCGAGTACTGGGCCTCAGATGAGTACAAAGTGATTTCAGATAGAAATCGTTTGAACCGGAAGAGCAAACCGGGCCTCCATCGATTTGGAGCAGATGGATTTATTGGGAAATCACAACGAATGGTATGACGAGCTAAGTAACATTTAGTCTTTTTCCCTCAGACAAATTTGTATATTTTATTATGTCTCTTACTGCAGGAGGCTCGTGATGGTGTTGAACCCCGATTCATTGACGTGTACATGGAGGGACACCGGGGTCCAGATCCAGAGCATCCAGAAGTTTTATGTGACGACAGCGCGACAGAGAAGCTGGTAGGTGTAAATAATAACTATCTATTCTTAATTAACTTGTGACTCATTTATAATTAACATAAAGTGTTTTGTAGACTCGTTATGCCGAGGAGGTTAGGAGGAAAGCAGGAGACGATGATCTAGATTGGAGGGAGGCACCTTTCGATCCGGATGCAGCATATGTTGCTGGTGGTGGGCTACCACATGGGAGGTATGATAAGATCAAAGTTGTGATATATAAAAACTATTGGTTATTAACTTGTGATGTTTCTAGGTTGGGGATCGGTGATGGGGTTGTGAGTCGCGATAGCTTTGGTCGTCGGTCTGTTTCCTCGGTGGGGAGTAGATCTCGAACTTCAACTTCAAGGGAATCAGAGCTTGATGAGCAACTAAGACAACAACAACAACAAGTTCAACAACTATCTCAACAAGTTCAGATGATGCAGGGAATGCTGATGCAGGTAATAATTTTAGTAATCCGCTCAGAATCTGCCCAATCTCAGAATATGCCCATATTTTTTTATCTAACTCGCACTGAGCCTTAGACAGCCCAAAATCGGTCTGGTCAATTGTTGAGTGATTTCTGCATTTATTAGGAGGTTGTCACAGTCTGATTTGTAGCTCACGTTGACTATATTAGAAGAGGAAAAACCAGAAATTAAAAGGCTAAGGCATTCCATACACCAAAAGGCTTAAATTTTGCTATTATAGTTTCAGATTCAAACTAAATTGAGACTAATTACTAGGCATTCCAGGAAAAAGGATCTGAGAAGTAGCATGTATGTGAAAGCTGATCTGCTTTACTATCCCAACTTCTAACTCTAACTCACTACTTAGATAATCATTAGAATTCAGCTTTGTAAGTCTGCTCGAGAAATGAGTACATGAAATTTCTGATTGGATCAGACACAAAATAGGTTAAAAATTCAGTGGAATAATCTAAAGATGCCCACATTGAAAACACAAGTACATGGTGGGTTGAACATGCTCTTTTGTAACCAGTCCAGCAGTTGCCCATTTTTGCCCATGGTCTAATGACAAGCACCCACTGCAACCAGCATTGTCCATGGTCTAATGAGCAAATTTAGATATAATTCCATTGTACAGTCCACATTAGACAGTCCACATTAGACTGCAACCAGCATTGCCCATGGAGCAGTTCTTGGAGCAGTTCTGCAGGGAGCAGTTCTTGCCCATTAGACTGCAACCAACATAAACCTGATACCCAAGCACACAGATGACACCACGTCCTTGGAGCAGTTCTGCAGGGACACGGTGGCAACCATCTGTCACTACCATGGGGGATGCCACATGTGTCTAACCAAATCGAATTGTAGTACCTCCTTCACTGTTTCACTGGGCTGTAAATCGACAGCCCGCATTTAGATGGGCATGCCAGTACATATGAATTTCGAGGGGCTTTTCTGGACAGAAATTCCAGCCCACAAACAGATCCCAATGGACAACACACGGCCGCCATGCTTCTCCACTCGAGTCGTTCGCTTGGGCCAAACAAAAAGACTGGTTGAAGTGGCTCAAATTCAATGATCAATGCACATCAACCTTAAATCACGATCATTCATCTATCCTAAATTCGAGTGAGGATATTCTTTGAGGAAAACAGAGAAGAGTGCAGTTGGAGTGTTCTTTGCAAATTATAAGGAGGAAATGTGGAAAGGAGGTGTTTGGGACTAGTACTGCTCCACCCCAAGTTTTGGGTCTTCACTCCATAATTTAGCTGCCAAACACTCTAAACTCAAGCAACTCTGCTCTAAAAAAAACGTCGAGTGAGAGTGACTCCAACATTTTGGTGGAGCAGCTAAAGGGATGCTCTAGAAAACAATTTTTTAGATGTAAACGTCAAACGTGGGGTTCGAGATTAATTACCTGCTAATGTCACTCGTTATAGAGAAATAATGTTTCATATCCATCGGTTGACAGTTCCCTATAGTTTAAGTCATATTCTCTATAGTGCTTTCAGTTATATTCCATATAGTTTCAGTTACCTTATGAGCTGAGCTTTGCTGAATTTCAGTCATATTCTCTTGCTTTCCCATTCTTAGTGCTAGCTTACTTCAATGAACTTTTCAAGTTTTGCACTAAAGCTAGAGGAGATACCTTCCTTTTGCCATTTTGCTCATTTTTACTCTCTTATGTCCTATAGATCATTTTTCTCCATCTACTTCCCGCCTTTGCAATATTTTCCGTTTTCTTATGTCCTATTGTATTTGCAGATGTACAGTGCTCAGATGGGATCTCAAATGGGACCCCAGTTCACCCGTCCGTCACAATCTGGACAGACTCCAAACACCAATGAAACACAGGTATAGTTTTGTAGTATATTTACTTTCATTTACAATTATAATCATATGCATCGTTTTATTTGGTTATAGGGTTCTGAGACCGGACAAGGAAACCCACAGATGGACTTACAGTGGTCGATGCCCCCTAGAGGACAGATTCTTCCTCCTCTACAACCAGGTATGGGATATTGGCCGCCACCACCATGGGGATATCCTACACATCCAATGGGGCCTTGGGGACGGCCCCCATGGCCAACACAGCCACTTCCATCACCAGCGGTACGTTCCTGAATGTAATGCTAGTTGATTTCTGTTGGAAATCAGTCAGTTCTAGATTGGTTTTATCGTCTAGCTTTAGTCACTTTTAGAGAGGGGCCACAGTGCACCATTTTCCTAGTGATTTCTGTTGGTAACCAGTCAGTTCCTCAACAGTTTTTACTAATAACACATCTGCTACCATAATCTGCTACCTTTTAATTCCCTACACATCTGCTACCGTACCATAATCTGCTACCATAATCTGCTACTTTGTAAACATGTCTATGTCCAAAGTGACATGCATTTGACATATATATGAGAACCAACCATGCTGATGTGGGTAGCTGCTCAATGAGCTTGTGGTTGCTAAACAAACACTCTGAAGTTGATACATGTGTCAGATTCTCTCTTATGGGTGTGTGTTGTTTTTTTGGGACCTTATTAATTAGTGCTGTTGGCAGGTACGGTGCTGATATCTAGTTTTAGTTGGCATTTATTTTAGTTAGCCTTTTATTTTGGGTTACTAAAGTTGATTGGATTATATTCGTTCAGGTGGGTGGTGGGTATTGGAACAGTATTGTTTTGTCATAAGTACATACTATGCAATGTATTGCCAAAACGTGGTTGATGCTTGAAGTATTCTCAAAGCACAACATATATATTCATATTTTGTAGGTAGCATAGTTGTCTGTTGTCTGGCATATAAGCATAATTTACCACGTGGCTGATTGGGTGATGCGTCTTGAAATGAAGTTTGTTTTCACTCTCATGTTCTTGTTCATGCACAAATATGGAAGCCACATTTTGTGTTTATCATGCTTTCCTTTATCTTTGTGTACATGTGATTTAATGCCAGTTGTGTATTTATGAGAATTTTGGTTTATTTTGTAGGATTCCGGCTCTCATCAAGTGACTTCGCCCCCTCACGTTGACTTTGCGGACAGATGTCTCAATTCTAGTGGTGGAGCTACGAACAACAATCCGATGTCCTGATCGAGAGCGATGGAGCTAATGTTTGAACTTGTGTGTTTGAACTTGTGAACTATGGATGTGAACCTGTGTGAATTTGTGAACTTATGTATTTGGACTTAATTATGTGAATTTGCGAACTTATATATTTGGACTTATGTGAATTTGTGATATGAACATATATCAATGTGTTTGAAATCTGTATTGTATGTGATATATTGTGTTGCATGTGATATTATGAGTGTCTAATTTTACATTTCTGTATTTTTTATTTTTTTCTGGAAAGGGTTAAGAACGTGGGTACCGTCGAACTTAATGGGCAGCCCTCACCGACCCAGGCACGACCAATAAGTTCGACGGCCACGTGGCCCCGTCGAACTTAAGGTTAAGAACGTGGGTGCCGTCGAACTTATGGGGAAAAATTCGACGGCCCCCGTCGAACTTAAAAACCCACGTTCTTAAGCTTAAGTTCGACGGTACCCACATTCTTAACCTTAAGTTCGACGGTACCCACGTTCTTAACCTTAAGAACGTGGGGGCCGTCGAACTTACTTCTTTAAGTTCGTCCAAAAATCGCCGTCGGCTATGTTCGTGGGTAAACCCACGTTCTTATGGTAAGTTCGACGGCCTATTACATTAAGTTCGACGGTTTTTCACCCACGTTCTTTAACCAGTTTCTTGTAGTGGCCTCACCAAAATCTTCAAATAAGAGTACAAAGGCGATAAGAATATGGAGATGAACTTGGAGTGAGTTACCCTCTCATCGGAGTGCAGTGGAAGTCTTGCATGGTCCAAGTTCACCTTTTCCCTTTCAATCCACCTTTGAGACTAAATCAAGCAAGCTCAAACACATGGTTAGTCTCAAAGGGTCAAGTTGTAGCACACCTCCCCCTAAATATGTGCATCACTCGCAAATGGACTTTTGAGGTTCGGGGAGTGTTTGTACAACTTGAGCACCATAAATAAACAACAAAATGCATAAGGGAACATGATCAAAGCATAAGACACATGTATGCTACACATCAATCCAAGTTCCGCGAATCTAAAACATTTAGCTCACTACGCAGCGTGCAAAAGGTCTTCTCATCTAAAGGCTTGGTAAAGATATCGGCTAGCTGGTTCTCGGTGCTAATATAAAACACTCCGATATCTCCCTTTTGCTGGTGGTCTCTCAAAAAGTGATGCCGGATGTCAATGTGCTTTGTGCGGCTGTGCTCAACAGGGTTGTCCGCCATGCGGATAGCACTCTCATTGTCACATAGGAGTGGGACTTTGCTCAAATTGTAGCCAAAGTCCCTGAGGGTTTGCCTCATCCAAAGTAGTTGCGCGCAACACTGTCCTGCGGCAACGTACTCGGCCTCAGCGGTGGATAGGGCAACGGAGGTTTGTTTCTTAGAACTCCACGACACCAGGGACCTTCCTAGAAATTGGCACGTCCCTGATGTACTCTTCCTATCGACCTTACATCCAGCATAATCGGAGTCTAAATATCCAATTAAGTCAAAGGTAGACCCCTTTGGATACTAGATCCCGAAGCAAGGCGTAGCGACTAAATATCTAAGAATTCGCTTCATAGCCACTAAGTGACACTCCCTTGGATCGGATTGAAATCTAGCACACATGCATACACTAAGCATAATGTCCGGTCTACTAGCACATAAATAAAGCAAGGAACCTATCATGGACCGGTATGCTTTTTGATCAACGGACTTACCTCCTTTGTTGAGGTCGACATGTCCATCAGTTCCCATTGGAGTCTTTGCGGGCTTGGCGTCCTTCATCCTAAATCGCTTGAGCAAGTCTTGCGTATACTTCGTTTGGGAGATGAAAGTGCCGTCCTTGAGTTGCTTCACTTGGAACCCAAGGAAGTAGTTCAACTCGCCCATCATCGACATGTCAAACTTTTGAGTCATCACCCTGCTAAACTCTTCACAAGACTGTTGGTTAGTAGAACCAAATATTATGTCATCGACATAAATTTGGCACACAAATAAGTCACCATCACATGTCTTAGTGAAAAGAGTTGGATCGGCTTTCCCAACCTTGAAAGCATTAGCAATTAAAAAGTCTCTAAGGCATTCATACCATGCTCTTGGGGCTTGCTTAAGTCCATATAGCGCCTTAGAGAGCTTACACACGTGGTCGGGGTACCGTTCATCCTCAAAGCCAGGGGGTTGCTCCACGTACACCTCCTCCTTGATTGGCCCGTTGAGGAAAGCGCTCTTAACATCCATTTGATACAACCTGAAAGAATGGTGAGCGGCATAGGCTAACAAAATACGAATCGACTCTAGCCTAGCCACAGGAGCAAAAGTCTCCTCAAAGTCCAAACCTGTGACTTGGTCATAACCTTTTGCCACAAGTCGAGCCTTGTTCCTCGTCACCACCCCGTGCTCGTCCTGTTTGTTGCGGAACACCCACTTGGTTCCCACAACATTTTGCTTGGGACGCGGCACCAGTGTCCAAACTTCATTACGCTTGAAGTTGTTGAGCTCTTCCTGCATGGCCAACACCCAGTCCGGATCTAGCAAGGCCTCTTCTACCCTGAAAGGCTCAATAGAAGAGACAAAAGAGTAATGCTCACAGAAATTAGCTAATCTAGAGCGAGTGGTTACTCCCTTGCTAATGTCAACCAAAATATAGTCGACGGGATGGTTCCTTTGAATCATCGCTCGAACTTGAGTTGGAGGGGCTTGTGGTGCTTCTTCCTCTTCAACTTGGACATCCTGTGCTCCCCCTTGATCACACGCCTCTTCTTGAGGAACCTGTTCATCATCTTGAGTTGGGGGGCGCACCATCGTTGAGGAAGAAGGCTGATCTTGTTCCTTGTGTTCCTGTGGTCGCATGTCTCCAATCGCCATGGTACGAATCGCGTCTGTTGGAACATCATCCTCATCTACATCATCAAGCTCAACTTGCTCTCTTGGAGAGCCATTAGTCTCATCAAATACAACGTCGCTAGAGACTTCAACCAAACCCGATGATTTGTTGAAGACTCTATACGCTTTTGTGTTTGAGTCATAACCTAACAAAAACCCTTCTACAACTTTGGGAGCAAATTTTGAATTTCTACCTTTCTTCACCAGAATGTAGCATTTACTCCCAAAAACTCGAAAATACGAAACATTGGGTTTGTTACCGGTTAGAAGCTCGTATGATGTCTTCTTGAGGAGGCGATGGAGATAGACTTAGTTTATGGCGTGGCAAGCCGTGTTCACAGCTTTCGACCAAAACCGCTCAGGTGTCTTGAATTCTCCAAGCATCGTCCTCGCCATGTCTATGAGTGTCCAGTTCTTCCTCTCTACCACACCATTTTGCTGTGGTGTGTAGGGAGCGGAGAACTCATGCTTGATTCCTTCCTCCTCAAGGTACTCCTCCACTTGAAGGTTCTTGAACTCGGACCCGTTGTCACTCCTTATCTTCTTCACCTTGAGCTCAAACTCATTTTGAGCTCTCCTTAGGAAGCGCTTGAGGGTCCCTTGGGTTTCAGATTTATCCTGCAAAAAGAATACCCAAGTGAAGCGGGAAAAATCATCAACAATTACTAAACCATACTTACTTCCCCCGATGCTGAGGTAGGCGACGGGTCTGAAGAGGTCCATATGCAGCAGCTCCAGGGGTCTTGATGTAGTCATCACATTCTTGATGTGATGAGCACTTCCCACTTGTTTACCTGCTTGACAAGCTGCACAAGGTCTATCTTTTTTGAAATGCACATTTGTTAGACCTAACACATGTTCTCCCTTTAGAAGTTTGTGAAGGTTCTTCATTCCCACATGTGCTAGACGGCGATGCCACAGCCAGCCCATGCTAGTCTTAGCGATTAAGCATGCATCTAGACCGGCCTCCTCCTTTGCAAAATCAACTAAATAGAGCTTGTCGTCTAGTACACCCTTAAACGCTAATGAACCATCACTCCTTCTAAAGACAGACACATCTACATTTGTGAATAAGCAATTATATCCCATATTACATAATTGACTAACCGACAAAAGATTATAACCTAGCGACTCAACTAAAAATACATTGGAGATAGAGTGCTCATTTGAGATGGCAATCCTGCCTAGGCCTTTAACCTTGCCTTGATTCCCGTCACCGAATATGATTGAATCTTGGGAATCTTTATTCTTGACGTAGGAGGTTCATCTTCTTCTCCCCCGTCATGTGGTTTGTGCATCCGCTGTCGATAATCCAGCTTGATCCCCCGGATGCATAAACCTGCAAGGCAAATTAGGCTTGGGTCTTAGGTACCCAACTCTTGTTGGGTCCTACAAGGTTAGTGACAATAGTCTTAGGAACCCAAATGCAAGTTTTATCTCCCTTACATTTGGCTCCCACCTTTTTAGCAATCACCTTTTTATTTTTACATGAAAGAATAAACTTAGCATTGCAAGCATGAAAGACAGTGGTAGATCCATTATAAACTTTTCTAGGAGCATGAGACATGACATTCTTCCTAGATCTACCATTAAAGTTTGAACTCAAGGCAATCATGGCATGAGAGTCAAACACATTACAACTCCTATCATAATGAACATTTCTAGAATCTTTCATAGCCATAATTCTACCATGCATATAAGAACTAGAAGTAGTCATAGCAAGAGAATCATAAGAATAATTCCTACAACCATTTCTAGAGAATTTCCTATTGCTATACATGAAAGCATGGTTCTTTTTAGCACTATTAGTCATTGGAGCCTTCCCTTTCTCCTTGGCGGAGATGGGAGCCTTATGACTTGTTAAGTTATTGGCTTCCTTCTTAAAGCCAAGCCCATCCTTAATTGAGGGGTGTCTACCAATAGTGTAGGCATCCCTTGCAAATTTTAATTTATCAAATTCATTTTTGCTAGTCTTAAGTTGAGCATTAAGACTAGCCACTTCATCACTTAGTTTAGAAATAGAAACTAGGTGTTCACTACAAGCATCAACATTAAAATCTTTACACCTATTGCAAATCACAACATGTTCTACACAAGAGGTTGATTTATTAGCTATTTCTAACTTAGCACTCAAGTCATCATTAATACTCTTTAAGCTAGAAATAGATTCATGGCATGTAGACAATTCACATGAAAGCATTTCATTTCTTTAAACTTCTAACGCAAGAGAATTTTGTGCACTTACAAATTTATCATGCTCTTCATATAAAAGATCTTCTTGCTTTTCTAAAAGTCTATTTTTCTCATCCAAAGCATCAATTAAATCATTGATCTTATCAATTTTAGTTCTATCTAATCCTTTGAATAAACTAGCATAGTCTACTTCATCATCGCTAGATTCATCATCACTTGAAGAGGCATATGTAATAGCATTTCGAGTTCTTACCTTCTTCTCCTTTGCCATGAGGCAGGTGTGATGCTCGTTGGGGAAGAGAGACGATTTGTTGAAGGCGGTGGCGGCGAGTCCTTCATCGTCGGAGTCGGACGAAGAGCAATCCGAATCCCACTCCTTTCCAAGGTGTGACTTGCCTTTAGCCTTCTTGTAAACCTTCTTGTTCTCTCTTTTCCCATTCTTTCCTTGTTCCTGGTCACTATCATTATCGGGACAGTTAGCAATAAAGTGACCAACCTTACCGCACTTGAAGCAGGAGCGCTTCCCCTTCGTCTTGTTCTTTTTGGGATGCTCCTTGCGGCCCTTTAGCGCCGTCTTGAAGCGCTTGATGATGAGGGCCATTTCTTCCTCATTGAGCCCCGCCGCCTCAACTTGTGCCACCTTGCTAGGTAGCGCCTCCTTGCTATTTGTTGCCTTGAGAGCAATGGCTTAAGGCTCATGAATTAGACCATTCAACGCCTCATCGACGTATCTTGCCTCCTTGATCATCATCCGCCCGCTTACAAACTTTCCAAGTATTTCTTCGGGCGACATCTTGGTGTACCTAGGATTTTCACGAATATTGTTTACAAGATGTGGATCAAGGACAGTGAAAGACCTTAGCATTAGGTAGACGACGTCGTGGTCCGTCCATCGCGTGCTTCCATAGCTCCTGATTTTGTTGACGAGGGTCTTGAGCCTATTGTATGTTTGGGTTGGCTCCTCTCCCCTGATCATTGCGAATCTCCCAAGTTCGCCCTCCACCAACTCCATCTTGGTGAGCATGGTGACGTCATTTCCCTCATGAGAGATCCTAAGGGTGTCCCAAATCTGCTTGGCGTTATCCAAGCCGCTCACCTTATGGTATTCATCCCTGCACAATGACGCTAAAAGAACAGTAGTAGCTTGTGCATTTTTATGAATTTGTTCATTGATGAACATGGGGCTATCCGTACTATCAAAGTGCATTCTATTTTCTACTATCTCCCATATACTTGGATGGAGAGAGAACAAGTGGCTACGCATTTTGTGACTCCAAAATCCATAGTCCTCTCCATCAAAGTGAGGGGGTTTACCGAGGGGAATGGAAAGCAAATGAGCATTGGAACTTTGCGGAATACGAGAATAATCAAAGGAAAAGTTTGAATTAACCGTCTTTTTTTCTCGTAGTCGTTGTCGTCGTCGTCCTTTTGGGAAGAAGAAGACTCGTCGCTGTCGTCGTAGTAGACGATCTTCTTGATACACCTCTTCTTCTTCTCGTCCTTCTTCTTTTGACTTGAGCCCGAGTCAGTGGGCTTGTCGTCTTTCGGCTCATTGATGAAGGACTCCTCCTTGTCGTTGATCATTATTCCCTTTCCCTTAGGATCCATCCCTTCGGGCGATTAGTCCCTTTCTTGAAGAGAACGGCTCCGATACCAATTGAGAGCACCTAGAGGGAGGGGGTGAATAGGTGATCCTGTAAAAACTTAAACTCAAAGCCACAAACTTGATTAAGTGTTAGCGCAATGAAGCCAAGTGGCTAGAGATGAGTTCTTGCAAAACACAATGACCACAAAGAAATCAACACAGAGAGGCATAGTGGTTTATCCCGTGGTTCGGCCAAGTCCAACACTTGCCTACTCCACGTTGTGGTGTCCCAACGGACGAGGGTTGCACTCAACCCCTTTCAAGCGGTCCAAAGACCCACTTGAATACCACGGTGTTTTGCTTTCATTTCACTATATCCCGCTTGAGAGGAATCTCCACAACTTGGAGCCTCTCGCCCTTACAATTTGATTATCACAAAGAATCACGGAAGTAAGGTTGGGATGAGCAACACACACAAGACACAAAATCAGAGCAACAATAAGCACACAAGTCACAACTCGAGCTCTCAACACAACTCGAAGAGTTCTCTACTTAAATGAAGCTCTAGTTGCTATCACAAAGAATTGAATGCGCGGAAATGAAGTCTTGGTGCTTAGGAATGCTCAAGGGATGCTTGGTGTACTCCTCCATGCGCCTAGGGGTCCCTTTTATAGCCCCAAGGCAGCTAAGAGCCATTGAGAGCAATCCAGGAAGGCAAATCTTGCCTTCAGTCGATTGGCGCACCGGACAGTCCGATGCACCATCGGACACTGTCCGGTGCGGATTTCTTTCCTATTA
Source organism: Zea luxurians (assembly GCA_029449295.1). Classification (NCBI taxonomy): domain Eukaryota; kingdom Viridiplantae; phylum Streptophyta; class Magnoliopsida; order Poales; family Poaceae; genus Zea; species Zea luxurians. The sequence continues at coordinate 71,325,501 of JAOPSE010000016.1, read as the reverse complement.
TGGCACAGCCGACCGTTGGAGACTTGGAGCCGTTGGCGCACCGGACATTGTCCGGTGCACACCGGACAGTCCGGTGCCCCCATCTGACCGTTGGCTCGGGCACGCGTCACGCGCGGATTGCGCGGCCGACCGTTGGCGCGCCCGACAGTTGGCTCACCGGACAGTCCGGTGACTCACCGGACAGTCCGGTGAATTATAGCCGTACGCTGTTGACTGGGTTCCCGAGAGTGGCGACTTCGCCGCAGCTGACTCACCGGACACTGTCCGGTGCACCACCGGACAGTCCGGTGATTTATAGTCGTACACCGCCGTCGAGACCCGAGAGCATCCAGTTGACCAGACGCCAGCCTGGCGCACCGGACACTGTCCGGTGCACCACCGGACAGTCCGGTGCACCCAGACTGAGCAGAGTCTTGGCTGCTCGAGCCAAGTCTTTTCCAATTGAATTTTCTCTAATTCTAGCACTTAGACAAATACGTTAGTACACAAAAACCAATGTACTAAGTCTAGAATCATACCTTTGTGTTGACTTTGCACTTCATCCACCATTTGACATAGTTTCACACTTAAACCATTTGTGTTGGCACTTGATCACCAAAATACTTAGAAATGGCCCAAGGGCACGTTTCCCTTTCAATCTCCCCCTTTTTGGTGATTTATGCCAACACAACAAAAAGCAACTAAAAGAAGTGCAATATCAATGCAAATGAGAACACAAATTTGTTTTGATTCGAATTTGGCTTATTTGGATCATTCTTTGCCACCACTTGGTTTGTTTTTGCAAATCAAACTCAATTTCCTATCTCTAAGTCAAAATCACTTGTTGAGGCATAGAGAGAGGTATTCCAAGAGAAATTGATCAAGAATTCAAAAACTCCCCCTTTTTCCCATAATCAAGCATTCTCCCCACAAGAGACAGACTTTTAGCACTAAGAGACAATAAGAGTATTTTGACAAAACAAAACTCTACTCTACTATCTTCAAAATTCTCAAGTGGTAGCTGATCCATTTCTTGCTTTGGCCTTATTTTCTCCTCCTTTGGCATCAAGCACCAAAACGGGATCAATCTTGGCCCTTAAACCCCATTGCCTCACCAAAATCTTCAAATAAGAGTACAAAGGCGATAAGAATATGGAGATGAACTTGGAGTGAGTTACCCTCTCATCGGAGTGTAGTGGAAGTCTTGCATGGTCCAAGTTCACCTTTTCCATTTCAATCCACCTTTGAGACTAAATCAAGCAAGCTCAAACACATGGTTAGTCTCAAAGGGTCAAGTTGTAGCACACCTCCCCCTAAATATGTGCATCACTCGCAAATGAACTTTTGAGGTTCGGGGAGTGTTTGTACAACTTGAGCACCATAAATAAACAACAAAATGCATAAGGGAACATGATCAAAGCATAAGACACATGTATGCTACACATCAATCCAAGTTCCGCGAATCTAAGACATTTAGCTCACTACGCAGCCTGCAAAAGGTCTTCTCATCTAAAGGCTTGGTAAAGATATCGGCTAGCTGGTTCTCGATGCTAATATAAAACACTTCGATATCTCCCTTTTGCTGGTGGTCTCTCAAAAAGTGATGCTGGATGTCAATGTGCTTTGTGCGGCTGTGCTCAACAGGGTTGTCCGCCATACGGATAGCACTCTCATTGTCACATAGGAGTGGGACTTTGCTCAGATTGTAGCCAAAGTCCCTGAGGGTTTGCCTCATCCAAAGTAGTTGCACGCAACACTGTCCTGCGGCAACGTACTCGGCCTCAGCGGTGGATAGGGTGTAACACCCTGAATTTGGGGGTATAAAATTTCTTTGCTCATATTCACAAATTCAGGTGTTACTTCCCTTTTCTCATCCTTCCCCAATCTTTTCTCTCTCATTTCTATAGGAGAAAAGTGCTTATTTTATTTGTAATAATAGTGTGATAGGTTGAACCCTAAGGGAGTATGAATTGTTGCATCATGTTGAACCCTAGATTTCACTTTTGTTTGGTGCATAATTCTCAAAAAGTCTAATTTGAATTTGTGGCTCATTTGGATTTGAATCAAATAGAGAAAATAAAAAGAAAAGGAAAAACAATTCCAAAATAAAAGAATAAAGGAAAACAACCCACTACCCCCGCCCCGCGCCCGCTTTCTTCTCTCTCTCTGCGTCGCGGGCCCCGGCTGTCAGCTTCTCCGTCTTCGCGTAACCGCCGCCGCGCGTGCCGCGGTCTCTGCGCCCACGTCGCGCGTGGGGCTCGCCCCACCTCGCCCTCGGCCACTTGAGCCCCGAGCCTTGCTCGCCATCTCCCCCTCCCTCATTTGCGCACCAACCGGCCCCCTCTCTCGCCCTCTCCCTCGCTGCGCGCACGCCAAATCGCCATCGCCGCGAACCGCCGCCGCCCGAGCTTGTTCCCCCGTCGCCGTTGGAGCTCCGCCGTGTCCATTGCCACGGTAAGCTCCGCCCCGACGTCCACAACCCGGGACGCGCCCCAATTTCCCCTCTCCTTCCCCGAATTCCTCCGCCCGCGCTCACCCGCCGTCCTCCGTGCAGCCGCCACTGTCGCCCCGAGCCACCGCCGCGACTCCGTCGCCACCGAGGGGTCCCCGGAGTTCGCCTTGAGGTAAGGAACCTCCCATGCCCCCTCCCTTCCCCTCTCTTGCACTCTGTCGCGCGCAATTCCTCGCCGGAATCCCTTAGCGCCGCCTGCCAGCCGCCTGCGCCCCGCGCTGCCCGCTGGCCCCGCCTGTCAGTCGCCCCGCCTGCGCCCCGCGCTGCCCGCCCGGCCCCACCTGTCAGCCACCCAAGCCGCCGCGCGCCCGCGCGCCCGCCGCAGGATCTAATCCTGGCCGTTGATCTGAGATCTAACGGCTGTAAGCGCCCGATACCCCTTCGCCCGCGCGTTTTCTTAAAGAACCCCCCCGGTTTTCTAGAAATTGCGCCCGCCGTCCCTGGTTTCTCGCAGTTAGGTCCTCAGCCCTTTTAGTTAATTCAAAAAAGGTCCTTAGGGTATATTCTTAATCCCTAAACTTGTAAAATTCATAACTTTGTCATATGAACTCCAAATTAGGTGCTTCAAATTGCAAAATGTTCATAAAATTATTATCTATCTGTTTATGCAGTGTTTCCCTGCTGTTTCTATGTCCCAATTAATGGTTAATCATTAGGATAGGATTAATGTTATGGGAACCCTATTTGAGATAAATAAAAGATAGTAGACTTTAATAAAAGTTGGAGCACTTAAGTTTATGGACTCAAACACCTAAGTTTAGGAACTTAAAACCAGATAATGATTTAATCCCACCACTGACTTGAACCTGATTAGTGGATAATTACTCACTTTGTATAGTCCTCTACCCCTGACCTAGAGAACACCAGAGTGCCCATCCCTTTTCTGTTATGAACTTGTGACCTCTCTCTGCTGCATATGTTTGGTATATTGTTCTTGTTTGTTATTTCCCAAGTGCATAGTGTGAATGATTACTTTACATAGACAACGAGCAGTCTGTGTTTCCCGAGGAGGTTGCAGAAGAGGTCCCTGAGCAGCAGTTTGGTGAAGGCAAGTGTCCTCTGACCCATTATGTCCTATTCATTTATAACTTACTACCCCGCATTACTTACTTGAAACCTAAGGATTGACTAGCTTTACACTTTACTTTATCCTTGATGACCTTATGGGTTATTATGGTTAGCATTTTGCTACTGCTTTAACTTAATCAATGAACATGATGTGAATATTTATGATACTGTTATCCTGATGATGTTGATGATCTTGTGATACTCTAGGGGGCTCAGGCTGTTTCCTGAGTACCTCTCCGTAAGGACCTGTTCGTTGAGAGACCACCCGGGATAACAGTGCAACCATGAGGGTGAAATGGGGCGCCCTTAGCTAATTAATTAGAGGAACTAGAGGGGTAGTTGCTTCGCCGTCGTGCCGTCAATGGGGTCCAGGCACAGTGCTTGCTCTGCCGAGGCTGGGTGCCGAGGTTCTTTCGTTTTGCTTTTTAGTCGCCCTCCTGCGGGGAGAGGTACTGTGTTTATCAAACTGGAGAAACCTAACGGGCAGCTATGACCTCTAGGAAATCTTTGTAAAGGCTTCGTAGTGAATCCCTGGCCATTCACCTTGGGAGTGAATAAGGGTCTTGCAAGCCCGGGCTAGAGAGGGAATCATGACTCATGGGTAAAGTGTGCGACCTCTGCAGAGGGTAGTGAAACTGATATATCAGCCGTGCTCACGGTTAAGAGCAGCCTTGGGATCCTCTTTGATTAGAGATACAGATGGTTCGAGATATAAGGATTATGTTATGGTTTTGGTTCGAACATGATGATGTTGTTCCTCGATGAGGAAATGGTTCATGGGATTGGTTAATGCTAAAATCTGGCTTCTACTAATGATAAATACCTGACCAACTAAAAGCAACTGCTTGAGCCTAACCCCACATAAAGCTAGTCCACTTCAGCCAAACGGGACATTTGCTGAGTACGTTGATGTGTACTCGTCCTTGCTTTACCACCAAGCACCAGGTTGTCCGCATTGTAACCACTGCTCAGGAGAAGGCGAAGCCGTGGAAGGAGACTTCCAGGAGTTCCAAGACTACGACGAATTCTAGGTGTGGGTTGGCGGCAACCCCCAGTCAGCTGCCTGTGAAGGCCTTATCTTTACTGCGTTTCGCTAGCACTTTGATTTACCTGTTAAGTTGATGACTATGTGGATGTCTATGACTCTGTGATGTAATCAAGTTAATACTTTCTTAAGTTATTATTCGAGCAATGTGCATTGATGTTCATTTATGTAATCGCTGTGTACGTGAGTTCTGATCCTGGCACGTACATAGTTCGCATTCGGGTTTCCTTCCAAAACCGGGTGTGACATAAGTGGTATCAAAGCCGTGCTGACTGTAGGACCGCTGACCTAGAGTAGCACTGGTCGTACTAAGGACTATTGACCTTCCCCCCTCACCTTGACCCCTGATGTTACTTCAAAAGTCGGTCACCTCGACCAACCCTATGTTTTACTACATATATATATACTATATTAGACCTTGTTAAAATTTTTATCTTATTCTGTCTATGGTTTATTCACTTGTCATATTAGTTCTGCTCTTACTCTTATGCTTACGGTGTCTTTTGTAGATGGCTCGTCTTAGACACACAGCACATAAGTCGGTGATTCCTTTCCTGCCGTCTCGACTTGCGGAGCGTCCTCTGCACCGCACCGTGCCCGGTCAGTCGAGTCACCTGGAGAGACTGCACCACCGCCTGCGTGAGGAGCAGGAACGCCGGTGCCAGCACAGAGAGCAGCAGGGCTCTTCCTCCTCATCCCAGCGAGAGGTGGAGTCCGTGAGGCCCCGTTCCTCTGTTGCCCAGCTGGAGGCACCCCCTGCACCACCGCGGGACGCCTCGGCTGTTCGAGGAGCTACCGGAGGAGGTCCTGGAGGAGACCCCGACGACGACGACTCAGACCACAGCACGGAGTCTTCTGAGCCGCAGGAGGCGGAAGGATGGGTCGCCCGACCCATCACCCGTGACGCCGCTCACGGTTGTCACTTCCACGACGCACTCGACACCTTGCTGCGCCAGGCTTTCGACCGGCACACCTGGTCGATCGAGTATCGTTTTGTAGTCTACCAGCACAGTCGCGGGAGGTACCCGGACCGTTGGGAGGCTACCTGCCTAGTTCGCCGTCCGGAGGATGACCTCCGGGGTGCGGAGGCCGTTTCGGAGCACTATTCCATCTCCGAGAGGGACACTGCAGAGGCAGCTATGCAGGATGTAGCACGACGTGCACTCTCCCAGTACTGTTCTTTGTTCGGTGGGGTGGCCGACGGTCTCAACCTTCGGTACTACCCCCGCCGTCCTACTGGCAGCACAGAGAGTGTGGTTGTCTCACCTGTTGGTGAGGCTAACCCTAGGTTGAGCAGCACAGTCAACCTAGTCGCAGTGCTTAACACTGAGCTGGATCACTCTCTGGACGAGCTAAGCAGGGCTCGAACGGAGATTGCGGAGTTGCGTGCTGAGCTGGCAGAGCGCCATCACCAGGAGGGTGGTTCTCCCGCTCCTGTTGGGACTCAGCACCCATACCGCTCGCCGCCACGTGGTCACCACACTTATGGTTCCCCTGCCTGTAAGACCAGGATAGATCTGGATCCTTAGATCGTTAGCATCGGAGTTTGTAATAATTCCTAAGACAGATGTCTCAGTCTTAGATAGTCAGTTTAGTTTGCTTATCAGTTGCTTCCAATTAGCTTAGTTTGCTTATCAGTTGCTTGCATGCTTGTTATGATGAACTTGTGCTGGATTTGAATCTTTGTAATGACTGTTGCCAACCTGTGGGTTTCTCCTGCAGTTTGGCCTAGCTATAATGTTAATAAAGTCAGTTATTTAGTTGGGAAGCCATTTACTTCTACTTTCCTTCTTATCGGAGAAGCTGTGTTGAATCATTATGGGGATCAGTGAAGCTCTTTGTTCACTCAGTGTCATGAAGAACTCTGTATTCTCTTTTCTTGTGCTGGAGGGTTGTAAGATCAATGCTGATGTATGAATGCCTTCCACAGATGTCTGACAACAGGCACCGATGCAACAGGCGTGCTCAGCAAGAGCAGCATGACCAGCAGGAGGAACAACAGAGGCAGCCTCCCCCACCACCCCCGATGACAGTGGAGCAGATGTTCTTGATGCAGACTCAGGCAGTGCAGGCCATTGGGCAGACTCTGGCCGCCATGCAGCAGGCTCAACAGCAACCTCAACCCCAATTGCAAGTGCAGATGCCCCAGATGCCACGGGATAAGCGTGGTGAGTTCATGAGAGGGCACCCTCCTACCTTCGCCCATTCTGCCGACCCCATGGATGCAGAAGACTGGCTGCGCGCAGTGGAAAGGGAACTGCGCACTGCCCAATGTAACGACAGGGAGAAGGTTCTGTATGGCCCCCGTCAGCTAAGGGGAGCAGCCCAGTCCTGGTGGGAGTCCTACCTCGCCACCCATGCTGACCCCGAAGCCATCACCTGGGAAGAATTCAGCGAGAGTTTCCGCAGGTACCATGTGCCAGAGGGACTGATGATCGTGAAGAAGGAGGAGTTTCTGGCTCTGAAGCAGGGACCCCTGTCTGTTAGTGAATACAGAGACAAGTTTCTGCAGCTATCACGTTATGCACCTGAGGATGTCAACACTGATGCTAAAAGGCAGTACAGGTTCATGAGGGGTTTGGTGGATCCCCTGCATTACCAGCTGATGAATCACACCTTCCCCACCTTCCAGCACCTGATCGATAGGGCAGTTATGACTGAGAAGAAGCGTAAGGATATGGAAGATCGGAAGCGCAAGATGAGTGGAGCCCATACCGGAGGCATCAGCCGTCCACGTTTCTCAGGCAGTTCATCTCAGCAAGGCAGGCCCGGTCACCCACAGGGATATCAGAATCAGAATCAGCGTCCGCATCAGCAGCAGTTTCAGAGGCAGTATCAGCAACAGCAGCAGTATCGTCAACATAGCCAGCAGGGAGGTAATCAGTATCAGAAGCAGAACAACCAGGCACCTCGCCTTCCTGCCCCAGCAGCAAATCAGAGCAACCAAGCAGCCCCAGCCCAAGGAGGAGGCAGAGGATGCTTCCACTGTGGAGAACAAGGCCACTGGGCGATGCAGTGCCCAAAGAAGATGGCGCAGCAGCAGACCAACCCCAATGCTCCAACAAGGCAAGGTGTACTGCAGCCGACAGCAGGCAATCGTAACCAAGCGTACAACCGTGGAAAGGTGAACCACTTGGAGGCCGAAGCGATCCAGGATGCACCAGATGTGGCAGTAGGTATGTTCTCAGTCGAATCTCATCCCACGAAAGTGCTATTTGATACTGGTGCAACTCATTCATTTGTTACTGCAACCTGGGTAGAATTGCATAACATCTCAGTAGAGGCAATGATGCCGCCCATGAGGATTAATTCGGTTGGTGGCAAGGTGCAAACAGATAAAATATGCTCAAATATAAGGGTGGAAATAAGGGGGATAGGATTCCCCAGTGACTTAATAGTAATAGACACCCCTGGGATAGATGTCATTCTAGGGATGAATTGGTTAATGAAGTATGAGGCGAATGTTAGCTGTGACAAGAGGACCGTAACATTGAAGTCCCCGTCAGGAGAAGAGGTAGTAGCCGAGTTAAGGATGCCTAAACCAGCGGAGGGTGTCTGTCACCAGATTTCAGTTGATAGTAAGGAGCCCAACCCGCTCGAGGCTATCAAGGTTGTGTCGGACTTTCCGGACATATTTCCCGAGGAGCTAACGGGCATGCCACCCGAGAGAAAAGTCGAATTTGCCATAGAGCTTATCCCTGGTACCGCCCCCATTTCCAAAAGAGCCTACCGAGTGTCTGGACCAGAATTGGTGGAACTCAAGAAGCAGATAGATGAGATGTTAGAGAAGGGTTACATCAGACCAAGTACCTCGCCTTGGGCCGCTCCGGTGTTGTTTGTAGAGAAGAAAGATGGTACCAAAAGGATGTGCATAGACTACAGAGCCTTGAATGAAGTCACTGTCAAGAACAAGTACCCCCTGCCAAGGATAGAAGATTTGTTCGACCAGCTCAGAGGTGCCAGCGTATTCTCGAAGATAGATCTGAGGTCAGGCTACCATCAACTCAGAATCCGACCCTCGGACATACCAAAGACGGCATTCATCACCAAGTACGGGTTATATGAATTCACAGTTATGTCCTTTGGTTTGACAAATGCGCCAGCCTTCTTTATGTACCTGATGAACAGTGTGTTCATGGATTATCTGGACAAGTTTGTGGTAGTGTTTATCGATGATATTCTTATATACTCTCAAAGTGAGGAAGATCATGTAGAGCATTTGAAGATGGTATTGCAAAGACTTCGAGAGCATCAGTTGTATGCCAAGCTGGGCAAATGCGAGTTCTGGATTCATGAAGTCCTGTTTCTAGGTCACATCATAAATCAAGATGGGTTGGCAGTGGATCCAAAGAAAGTGGCAGATATCCTGAACTGGAAAGCACCAAAGGATGTTCGTGGGATCAAGAGCTTCATTGGAATGGCTGGGTATTACAGGCGTTTCATCGAAGGCTTCTCAAAGATTGCAAGACCAATGACAGCGTTGCTAGCGAAGAAAGTTGAGTTTAAGTGGACCCAAAAGTGTCAGGAAGCATTTGAAGAACTGAAAAATAGATTGACTACAGCTCCGGTGTTAGTCCTGCCTGATGTTCACAAGCCATTCTCAGTGTATTGCGATGATTCTTACACCGGATTGGGATGTGTGCTAATGCAAGAAGGAAGAGTTGTAGCATATTCATCTCGACAGCTGAAGATCCATGAGAAAAATTATCCCACACATGACCTGGAGTTGGCAGCAGTAGTTCATGCTTTGAAGACCTTGAGACATTACCTGTATGGGCAGAAGTGCGACATTTACACAGATCATAAAAGTCTGAAGTACATATTCACCCAGTCAGAGTTAAACATGAGACAGCGAAGATGGTTGGAATTGATCAAAGACTATGAGTTGGAGATACATTACCATCCAGGCAAAGCCAATGTGGTTGCAGATGCTCTGAGCAGGAAGAGTCAAGTCAATATGATGGCTACGTACTCAATGCCATATGAGTTAGCCAAGGAGTTCGACAGACTGAGTCTCGGTTTCCTGAACAGTACGCAAGGAGTAACAGTGGAATTAGAGCCCACCCTAGAGCGGGAGATCAAAGAAGGGCAGAAGGATGATGAAAGCATCAACAAGATCCGGCAGCTAATCTTAGAAGGAAGAGGCAAAGACTTTCGAGAGGATGAAGAGGGAGTAATATGGTTCAAGGACCGATTGTGTGTCCCCGACCTCAAACCTATTCGGGAGCTGATCCTAAAGGAAGCTCATGAGACAGCCTACTCCATACACCCGGGAAGTGAAAAGATGTACCAGGATTTAAAAAGGAGGTTTTGGTGGTATGGCATGAAAAGAGAGATCGCAGAATATGTCGCCATCTGTGATAGCTGTCAGAGAACCAAAGCAGAGCATCAAAGACCCGCCGGATTGTTGCAGCCATTGCGGATTCCTCAGTGGAAGTGGGATGAGATCGGGATGGATTTTATAGTTGGCCTACCTCGTACCCGGGCCGGTTATGATTCCATCTGGGTGGTTGTGGACCGCTTAACAAAGGTGGCCCATTTCATACCTGTGAAGACCACATATACCGGAGCAACGTTAGCTGAGTTATACATGTCACGGATAGTCTGCCTTCATGGTGTGCCGAAGAAGATAGTGTCAGATCGAGGAACGCAGTTCACCTCTCATTTTTGGCAGCAGCTACAGGAAGCTTTGGGCACCCATTTGAACTTCAGCTCGGCTTATCATCCGCAGACAGACGGTCAGACTGAAAGAACTAATCAGATCCTAGAAGATATGTTGAGAGCCTGTGCGTTGCAAGATAAGTCAGGATGGGACAAAAGGTTACCTTATGCAGAATTCTCCTACAACAATAGCTATCAGGCCAGCTTGAAGATGTCACCGTTTCAGGCACTCTATGGACGGAGTTGTAGGACTCCGCTGCATTGGGACCAGCCTGGAGAGAGACAGGTGTTTGGCCCCGACATTTTGCTTGAGGCCGAAGAGAATATCAAAATGGTTCGGGAGAATCTGAAGATAGCACAATCAAGGCAGCGAAGCTATGCAGACAGAAGGAGAAGAGAACTGAGTTTTGAAGTGGGAGATTTCGTCTATCTGAAGGTGTCACCCATCAGGGGAGTCAGAAGGTTCGGAGTTAAAGGCAAGTTAGCACCCCGGTACGTTGGACCCTATCAGATTCAAGCAAAGCGTGGAGAAGTGGCTTACCAACTCAACCTACCAGAAAGTTTGTCGGCAGTGCACAATGTGTTCCACGTGTCACAATTGAAGAAGTGTCTGCGAGTACCAGAAGAACAGTTGCCAGTGGAGGGTTTGGAAGTCCAGGAGGATCTGACATACATAGAGAAGCCAACGCAGATTCTGGAGTTTGCAGACAGAGTCACCCGGAGGAATACCATCAGGATGTGCAAAGTCAGATGGGGTCACCACTCCGAGGAAGAAGCAACCTGGGAACGAGAAGATGATCTGAAAGCCAAATACCCTGAACTCTTTGCTGACCAACCCTGAATCTCGGGGGCGAGATTCTTTTAAGGGGGATAGGTTTGTAACACCCTGAATTTGGGGGTATAAAATTTCTTTGCTCATATTCACAAATTCAGGTGTTACTTCCCTTTTCTCATCCTTCCCCAATCTTTTCTCTCTCATTTCTATAGGAGAAAAGTGCTTATTTTATTTGTAATAATAGTGTGATAGGTTGAACCCTAAGGGAGTATGAATTGTTGCATCATGTTGAACCCTAGATTTCACTTTTGTTTGGTGCATAATTCTCAAAAAGTCTAATTTGAATTTGTGGCTCATTTGGATTTGAATCAAATAGAGAAAATAAAAAGAAAAGGAAAAACAATTCCAAAATAAAAGAAAAAAGGAAAACAGCCCACTACCCCCGCCCCGCGCCCGCTTTCTTCTCTCTCTCTGCGTCGCGGGCCCCGGCTGTCAGCTTCTCCGTCTTCGCGTAACCGCCGCCGCGCGTGCCGCGGTCTCCGCGCCCACGTCGCGCGTGGGGCTCGCCCCACCTCGCCCTCGGCCACTTGAGCCCCGAGCCTTGCTCGCCATCTCCCCCTCCCTCATTTGCGCACCAATCGGCCCCCTCTCTCGCCCTCTCCCTCGCTGCGCGCACGCCAAATCGCCATCGCCGCGAACCGCCGCCGCCCGAGCTTGTTCCCCCGTCGCCGTTGGAGCTCCGCCGTGTCCATTGCCACGGTAAGCTCCGCCCCGACGTCCACAACCCGGGACGCGCCCCAATTTCCCCTCTCCTTCCCCGAATTCCTCCGCCCGCGCTCACCCGCCGTCCTCCGTGCAGCCGCCACCGTCGCCCCGAGCCACCGCCGCGACTCCGTCGCCACCGAGGGGTCCCCGGAGTTCGCCTTGAGGTAAGGAACCTCCCATGCCCCCTCCCTTCCCCTCTCTTGCACTCTGTCGCGCGCAATTCCTCACCGGAATCCCTTAGCGCCGCCTGCCAGCCGCCTGCGCCCCGCGCTGCCCGCTGGCCCCGCCTGTCAATCGCCCCGCCTGCGCCCCGCGCTGCCCGCCCGGCCCCGCCTGTCAGCCACCCAAGCCGCCGCGCGCCCGCTCGCCCGCCGCAGGATCTAATCCTGGCCGTTGATCTGAGATCTAACGGCTGTAAGCGCCCGATACCCCTTCGCCCGCGCGTTTTCTTAAAGAACCCCCCGGTTTTCTAGAAATTGCGCCCGCCGTCCCTGGTTTCTTGCAGTTAGGTCCTCAGCCCTTTTAGTTAATTCAAAAAAGGTCCTTAGGGTATATTCTTAATCCCTAAACTTGTAAAATTCATAACTTTGTCATATGAACTCCAAATTAGGTGCTTCAAATTGCAAAATGTTCATAAAATTATTATCTATCTGTTTATGCAGTGTTTCCCTGCTGTTTCTATGTCCCAATTAATGGTTAATCATTAGGATAGGATTAATGTTATGGGAACCCTATTTGAGATAAATAAAAGATAGTAGACTTTAATAAAAGTTGGAGCACTTAAGTTTATGGACTCAAACACCTAAGTTTAGGAACTTAAAACCAGATAATGATTTAATCCCACCACTGACTTGAACCTGATTAGTGGATAATGACTCACTTTGTATAGTCCTCTACCCCTGACCTAGAGAACACCAGAGTGCCCATCCCTTTTCTGTTATGAACTTGTGACCTCTCTCTGCTGCATATGTTTGGTATATTGTTCTTGTTTGTTATTTCCCAAGTGCATAGTGTGAATGATTACTTTACGTAGACAACGAGCAGTCTGTGTTTCCCGAGGAGGTTGCAGAAGAGGTCCCTGAGCAGCAGTTTGGTGAAGGCAAGTGTCCTCTGACCCATTATGTCCTATTCATTTATAACTTACTACCCCGCATTACTTACTTGAAACCTAAGGATTGACTAGCTTTACACTTTACTTTATCCTTGATGACCTTATGGGTTATTATGGTCAGCATTTTGCTACTGCTTTAACTTAATCAATGAACATGATGTGAATATTTATGATACTGTTATCCTGATGATGTTGATGATCTTGTGATACTCTAGGGGGCTCAGGTTGTTTCCTGAGTACCTCTCCGTAAGGACCTGTTCGTTGAGAGACCACCCGGGATAACAGTGCAACCATGAGGGTGAAATGGGGCGCCCTTAGCTAATTAATTAGAGGAACTAGAGGGGTAGTTGCTTCGCCGTCGTGCCGTCAATGGGGTCCAGGCACAGTGCTTGCTCTGCCGAGGCTGGGTGCCGAGGTTCTTTCGTTTTGCTTTTTAGTCGCCCTCCTGCGGGGAGAGGTACTGTGTTTATCAAACTGGAGAAACCTAACGGGCAGCTATGACCTCTAGGAAATCTTTGTAAAGGCTTCATAGTGAATCCCTGGCCATTCACCTTGGGAGTGAATAAGGGTCTTGCAAGCCCGGGCTAGAGAGGGAATCATGACTCATGGGTAAAGTGTGCGACCTCTGCAGAGGGTAGTGAAACTGATATATCAGCCGTGCTCACGGTTAAGAGCAGCCTTGGGATCCTCTTTGATTAGAGATACAGATGGTTCGAGATACAAGGATTATGTTATGGTTTTGGTTCGAACATGATGATGTTGTTCCTCGATGAGGAAATGGTTCATGGGATTGGTTAATGCTAAAATCTGGCTTCTACTAATGATAAATACCTGACCAACTAAAAGCAACTGCTTGAGCCTAACCCCACATAAAGCTAGTCCACTTCAGCCAAACGGGACATTTGCTGAGTACGTTGATGTGTACTCATCCTTGCTTTACCACCAAACACCAGGTTGTCCGCATTGTAACCACTGCTCAGGAGAAGGCGAAGCCGTGGAAGGAGACTTCCAGGAGTTCCAAGACTACGACGAATTCTAGGTGTGGGTTGGCGGCAACCCCCAGTCAGCTGCCTGTGAAGGCCTTATCTTTACTGCGTTTCGCTAGCACTTTGATTTACCTGTTAAGTTGATGACTATGTGGATGTCTATGACTCTGTGATGTAATCAAGTTAATACTTTCTTAAGTTATTATTCGAGCAATGTGCATTGATGTTCATTTATGTAATCGCTGTGTACGTGAGTTCTGATCCTGGCACGTACATAGTTCGCATTCGGGTTGCCTTCCAAAACCGGGTGTGACATAGGGCAACGGAGGTTTGTTTCTTAGAACTCCACGACACGAGGGACCTTCCTAGAAATTGGCACGTCCCTGATGTACTCTTCCTATCGACCTTACATCCAGCATAATCGGAGTCTGAATATCCAATTAAGTCAAAGGTAGACCCCTTTGGATACCAGATCCCGAAGCAAGGCGTAGCGACTAAATATCTAAGAATTGGCTTCACAGCCACTAAGTGACACTCCCTTGGATCGGATTGAACTCTAGCACACATGCATACACTAAGCATAATGTCCGATCTACTAGCACATAAATAAAGCAAGGAACCTATCATGGACCGGTATGCTTTTTGATCAACAGACTTACCTCCTTTGTTGAGGTCGACATGTCCGTCAGTTCCCATTGGAGTCTTTGCGGGCTTGGCGTCCTTCATCCCAAATCGCTTGAGCAAGTCTTGCGTATACTTCGTTTGGGAGATGAAAGTGCCGTCCTTGAGTTGCTTCACTTGGAACCCAAGGAAGTAGTTCAAGTCGCCCATCATCGACATCTCAAACTTTTGAGTCATCACCCTGCTAAACTCTTCACAAGACTGTTGGTTAGTAGAACCAAATATTATGTCATCGACATAAATTTGGCACACAAATAAGTCACCATCACATGTTTTAGTGAAAAGAGTTGGATCGGCTTTCCCAACCTTGAAAGCATTAGCAATTAAAAAGTCTCTAAGGCATTCATACCATGCTCTTGGGGCTTGCTTAAGTCCATAGAGCGCCTTAGAGAGCTTACACACGTGGTCGGGGTACCGTTCATCCTCAAAGCCAGGGGGTTGCTCCACGTACACCTCCTCCTTGATTGGCCCGTTGAGGAAAGCGCTCTTAACATCCATTTGATACAAACTTAAACTCAAAGCCACAAACTTGATTAAGTGTTAGCGCAATGAAGCCAAGTGGCTAGAGATGAGTTCTTGCAAAACACAATGACCACAAAGAAATCAACACAGAGAGGCACAGTGGTTTATCCCGTGGTTCGGCCAAGTCCAACACTTGCCTACTCCACGTTGTGGCGTCCCAACGGACGAGGGTTGCACTCAACCCCTTTCAAGCGGTCCAAAGACCCACTTGAATACCATGGTGTTTTGCTTTCGTTTCACTATATCCCGCTTGCGAGGAATCTCCACAACTTGGAGCCTCTCGCCCTTACAATTTGATTATCACAAAGAATCACGGAAGTAAGGATGGGATGAGCAACACACACAACAATACGCACACAAGTCACAACTCGAGCTCTCAACACAACTCGAAGAGTTCTCTACTTAAATGAAGCTCTAGTTGCTATCACAAAGAATCAAATGCGCAGAAATGAAGTCTTGGTGCTTAGGAATGCTCAAGGGATGCTTGGTGTACTCCTCCATGCGCCTAGGGGTCCCTTTTATAGCCCCAAGGCAGCTAGGAGCCGTTGAGAGCAATCCAGGAAGGCAAATCTTGCCTTCAGTCGACTGGCGCACCGGACAGTCCGGTGCACCACCGGACACTGTCCGGTGCGGATTTCTTTCCTATTCTGGCGTAGCTGACCGTTGGAGACTTGGAGCCGTTGGCGCACCGGACACTGTCCGGTGCACACCGGACAGTCCGGTGCCTCCATCCGACCGTTGGCTTGGCCATGCGTCACGCGCGGATTGCGCGGCCGACCGTTGGCGCGCCCGACTGTTGGCTCACCGGACAGTCCGGTGACTCACCGGACAGTTCGGTGAATTATAGTCGTACGCTGTTGACTTGGTTCCCGAGAGCGGCGACTTCGCCGCAACCGACTCACCGGACACTGTCCGGTGCACCACCGGACAGTCCGGTGATTTATAGCCGTACACCACCGTCGAGACCCGAGAGCAGTCAGTTGACGAGACGCCAGCCTGGCGCACCGGACACTGTCCGGTGCACCACCGGACAGTCCGGTGCACCTAGACTGAGCAGAGTCTTGGCTGCTCGAGCCAAGTCTTTTCCAATTGAATCTTCTCTGATTCTAGCACTTAGACAAATACGTTAGTACACAAAAACCAATGTACTAAGTCTAGAATTATACCTTTGTGTTGACTTTGCACTTCATCCACCATTTGACATAGTTTCACACTTAAACCATTTGTGTTGGCACTTGATCACCAAAATACTTAGAAATGGCCCAAGGGCACATTTCCCTTTCATATGGCCATTGATAGCCAACTGGGAGATGCCAAAAGAAACCATCAGCAATCCCCACGAAGGTGGTTTGGTTCGACTGAAATATACCTTCAGGTTTAGAGACCAGTTTATCGAGCCAGACGATGACTGGCTAAAAAGCGTCGAAGGTACAAGTGATGAGCTGCTTGGGCTGTATTCCAAAGCGGAAGACAATGCGCTATCTACGGCCTTCGGAGGCCGAAAAAAGAAGAGATTAAATATAGTTTTTGACGCCATCGGATTCATGTATCCTGACTACCGCTACCTGTCATGGGGGCAAAAAAGAAAGAGTGCAACTTCCGGGAAAGATGATGCTTCAGCTGCTCCAAGCGAGCATGCGCCGAAGGGAAAATAGGTGAAGGTCCTTACTCACCGACCGCGCTTCATAGAACCGGCCACAGTGCCCGAATTTGGCAGTGAGACCTCTTCGGCTACTGAAGCCGAAGTACCTGTGATTACACAAAAAACTGAAGTGCCGGCTATAATGCCGAAGGCGTCATCAGCCAAATTAGATGAGCCAAAGGCCACTAATATTGGAGAGATAGAGGTCGAGAAAACAAAGACATTAGAAGTTATAAGCCCTTCGGCAGAGGTGACAATGCCAAAGGCACAAAAGGATCTTACAACGACTCCCAAGAGGAAGAGGATGGTGAACATACTAGATGTGCTGGAAACAATAAAAACTTCAAGTTCTACTCCAAAGAAGACTGTCGAAGCTTCGAAAACACAAATTGAGGCAAAACTATCCGAAGCCAAAGCTGCCAAGAGCCAAGCCGAGACCGAAGCTAGGCCCTCAGAGCCCGTCAGGGAGAAATCCTTGGAAATTAGAGAAGAAGAAACGGAAAAAGAGGCTGCAGAAGAAATTCTGTCTGAAAAAACTGCCATTCCTATTCCCGAAGCATCTTCGGAAGCTCTCGATTATATTGTACGACATGCTTCGGGAAAGAGGTTATCTGCAGAAGAGAAGCGAGAACCCAATGTTATGCCTAGAGACTGAAATATCCGAAAGGGGCGTTAATATTCAACGGCAGCGGAGAAGAAGACTTCTTGTATTGTCTCCCGGACAACAAAGAGATTTCTGTCTACCGGGAGATGAGCAGGAGCTTCGGATTCCCGACTCTAGAAGAGGGGCTTTCGGTGCTGTCAAAAGATGAATTGGTCGACAGCTTAGCATACAATAGTTTAAAGGTAAGAGGATGAGATTTTTGTACTTGAAAACAAAACTTTTTATTTTCTCATACTTAATACCGCACTCTTTTTGCAGGGCCTAATTCTTAGCAACGCCCTCAGGGCACAAAAAAGTGCTGAAGACGAAGGATGCACCATAGCTTTGAACAACCTTCGTTCCAAAGTAATTGAACTAAGGAACAAAGGTCTTAAAAAAGACAAAATATTAAACTCATTGTTGAACAAAATAAAAGAAGACGAGGCTATTTCCAAAGCCCAAGCTGAAACACAGAAATGTGAAATTGAAAACCTTCAGAAACAGCTGGCAGAAGCGAAATTGAAATGTGCTATTGCTGAAGCTGATCGAGACGCCAGTAACTATTGGAAAAATCATTGGGAGAAGACGGTTGTGGAACTTCGCTCTTCAAAAGAGAAATGTTACGAAAAATCCGTAAAATGTGTAGAAAAAATTAAAACTAGCTTCACCAATGTTGGCGCATTCTCCAGCGAGGACAACTTTGTAAGAGGCGATCCAGAGGGCCCAATTGATTGGATTAGCAACGAAGCTGAAGCTTTTGAGGAAATTTTGAGTGGTCGCGGGGATGTGTGCGCTTTCTCAGGTGCCAGGGGAATCGCAGCTATTTTGGAGAAGTCAGGCTGCGATCATGTTAAAGCTTTAGCCCAAGCCGAAGCTACTTTATCTGTTGAGGATATAAAAGACCCCTCGGCCGAAGCAAGCTTGGTTGGCGGAAAATTCTTTACTGACATCTGGGAGAATGGTGGCCGAGGGATGGCCCACGAGATAATAAAAAAGAGCGAAAAGATTCTCACGATGCAAGAGAAGCAACGGAAGGAGCTGAAAAAGCTGCGGAACTCAAAAGGCGGATAGGTATTGCTTGATAGCTTTTAACTTTATTTTTTAATTTTGTGACTTCGAACTTATTTACATTTTCTTCCGCAGCTGAGCTATCTCCTCCCCCAAAACCCATCGAGTCATTGGTCGATCCTGAAGCAAAGAAAGAGGATGAAATTACTAAAGTGGACAAAGCTATTATGGATGAAGTTGTTACTCAACTACTAAACGAAGCTGCGGAAGCAGTTTTAAAAGAAGAATAGTTGTTATTGTGAAAACATTTGGAATGTAATATTTGCTGAACAAAGTGTGTAATATTTGATAATTTTGAATGTAATATATAAGTTTTTTGTAATTTAATTCTTTACGATGCATGAAACTTTATGTACATACCGTTTTTTAGCCTTCGATGAAAAAACATCTTCCCTTCTTTTCATGCTTCGTGAAGAATATCCATATTCCGTAAAGACATTAAGCTTCATGAGCAATAGATCTCGTTCCACATTAGAGCTGATGAAGTTGTACCTCTTCAAATCATTTTGTGCCTTGGCACAACTTCTTCGAAGCAATTTCCGAAGATCTATATTGTATCCCCTTCTTGTGCCATTGATGCAATATGATGTATGATGTTATGCTATGCGAATGATGTGATGATGTTATGCTATGCAAAATGATATTCATGCCGAAGATACACACACATTCCCTCAGTGGACTACACAATCACTTGGTCGTTTATTTTTTGGCTTCATCGCTTATTTTTGGTGTATCAGCGTTGACTTTTCGCTGTAAGTTCTGCATCCCCTTAGGAACGTCTTTTGAACTTCTTCGCCTTCTATTTTGGCAGTATTCGCGTTGACTTTTCGCGTTTTGCCTTATATTTCGGCGGAATCAGCGTTTATTTTTCGCTGTAAGCTTTGCATTCCCTTTGGAATGACTTTTGAGCAGAAAACTTACGCTGCGTTCCCTTAGGAACGACTTTTTGTAGCTTCGGCAAACTTACGCTGCGTTCCATAGAATGACTTTTTGTAGCTTCGAAGATATTTTTTGTAGCCACAAGTTCTCTTAGGAACAAATTGTAATACTCAAATTTGTAAATCATGGTAATGGAGATAATTCTCTTATTTGCTTTGTTTCAATTTAACTAATCATGTGAACAACCCCATTTAAAAATAATTAAATGACTAAATGTCAACAAAACAACATGTGCATCATATTGGAGTTTTGTTTGTAGTGCATATAATAATAATAGCAACTCTATTAATCAAAATATACTAAAAAGAAAATTGAATTAGAACTCAAAAGGAGATTAGGGTTTGAAAAAGGAAAAAGGGAAATAATATATATATAAGGCAAGAGAAGCAAAATAAATCTGTAAATAAATAAAATTTATCCATGCTATGTTCACATTGAATATTTAAATGAAGACAAATTTGCCACAAACTTTGGATATAAATTGGAATTTAAATTTGAATTGAATTGGATAATTGAAATGGAAAATAGGAAAGAAAATAAAAAGAAAAAGAGAAAATCCCTACCTGGGCCGGATTACTTCATTTCGGCCCATCTCACCCTTCTCGCGCGGCCCAGCTTCCCCCACGGCGCCGACAGGCGGGGCCACCCCGTCAGCCTCCCTGCTCACATGCCCGCGCCTTCTCCCACTGGCATCCCGGGCCCACGCGGTCAGCCGTACCCATCGTCCGCGCATGCCTCGCTCTCTCTTCCCCCCCCGTGAGGCTTACATGTGGGTCCCGCGTGTCATATCCTTCCTCACCGAAACGGCCGCGCGCGCGTGGAGCTCAACGGAGCGCGCGGACTCCGCGATGCTCGCCGGTGATCTCGGTACCCGTGCAACAGCCGCGAAGCGCTCCCTGTGTATAAGTACGTGGCCGCGACCCCCTCTCCTTACATCTCTCTCCCCGGGACCGAACTCTCTCCCCGCGTCTCCGTCCGCCGCCGGAGATCTCCGCCCACGGTGGCGAAACACCCTCGGCATGTGGACCTGGGGCTTCGGGGTTGCGCGTGGAGCATACACGATGGGGTGGCCATGACCAAGGAGCGTTGAAGACACCAGAATTCCTCGCCGGACTTGGGCTATCGCCTCCAAGCCGCCCTTCGCCGTGGCCAGCTACAACCAGACACCAATCCACGGTAAAGAGTACTCCATCCAGTTCGCCTTAGTCTCCTTTACGCGTTGCACCCGTCAATCTTGAGCTTGGGGCACTGGAACGACGAGTCGCGGGCGCGCCGGCGTGCCTCCGCCGCATACCGTGGGCGGCGCCGCCGTCGCGTTGGGGGAAGGATGGCGAACAACTGCTGACCGTCGATCTCCCAGAGAACGGCTCGGATTAGAACAGGCGATACCCCTTCGTGATATTAAATCGGGACCGTGGGTCTTCGATCGGACGATCCATAGGGAAATCAAACTTCATTAAATCTGTGACGCAGATCTTGGGATGAACGGTCAGGGATGCGTACCGGTTCGCAGGGCTTTGATCTAATCTGGATCATCGATTGTGGATCGGACGGTTAGGAATAACGGGTACCCCTTCGCGATGGTCATTTTTCTAAAGAGCCCTCGGGGTTTTGTGAAATCGACCCGCCATCCACCGCGGGTGTAGTTTGAGTCTTAGGTTTATTTGCACAGAGACCCCTGCACTTTTCAGTAAATGAGGCCCAGTCCAGTGAATAGGAAAATCATAGAAAATGATTTAGAAAATGATTTTTAGTGTTAAAATAAATCCAGAAACTTAATTAATTCATAACTAATTCATTTTAGCTCCAAATTGAGTCATTCCAATTCCTAAAATTTTGTAATAATATTCTCTACCATTTAGAATCACTGTTTTGACATGAACTCTGTCAGAAAATTTATTTATCATTTAATCATATTATAATCACCTTAAATCTTAGGAAATTCATAACTTGAATTCTACAACTCCAAAATTAATAATTCTTTTTCCTGTGATCTTATTTTAACATGTAGATTATTAATATGTATTTTGCATATATGTTGGTGTAATGTTAATTTTGCCTATACCATGTATGCTTGTATTGCTACGACTAGCAGTGAGGTCACGAGTCATCTGAAGATCATCCTGGTACCTGGAATCTCAAGGCCCAGGCAAGTTGTGCCCTTGATCACTTCCTTTTACCCAGCCATGTTCTGATTAATCATAATGATCTGCATAGGTTAATTTGATGGGACCCAACAGGTTACCTAGTTTGATTATCTTTATACCTTGTTTACCACTGATCTTTCTGGGTAGTACTTGCTAGTGCTATATGTGGTTTTGGGTATGGAGATACACTATTCATGATTACACTTTTTGTTATCAGTTGTTATTTAATGTTCATGTTAAGATCATTATGTTAATTGGAACATGGAGCGACCACCCGGGAAAACAGTGCTACCACAAGGGTGGTATGGGACGCCCTTGGCTGATTAATTAGGAAAGCTAGTGGAAGACTACCTTACCCGAAAGGGGCAAGGGCAGTAGGGGAGAGGTCAGTGTAGGGAGGCCCTCGGGAGGATTTTGCTGCGATGGCGGTCCTGCAAGGGATTCCTGCACTGGATCTTCCTATAAACTGTAGCGGGTTTTCGGAAGCTAGTGGAACTTTGTAAAGGCCTCGTAGTGTTACCCTGCCTCGCTTCCTTGGTAGAGGTGTATGGGATTCATGACCCCTTGGCAGATGGGTAACACGGCTTGTGGGTAAAGATGCGCAACCTCTGCAGAGTGTAAAACTGGTATACTAGCCGTGCTCACGGTCATGAGCAGCTCGGACCCTCACATGATTAATTTATGGAACTAAATTCAATTTGTCATATGCATTGCATTGCAGGAGAGGTGTTACTTTTGTTCTACTACTTAATTGGGTTGGTATTTACTTATACTTAGTAATTGCTAATAAAATTTTGACCAACTTTAAAAGCAATGCTCAGCTCTAACCATCTTCTTTGGTAAGCCTTACACTTCACGTGAGCTCCCACCTTTGGCGAGTTCATGCACATTATTCCCCACAACTTGTTGAGCGATGAACGTATGTGAGCTCACTCTTGCTGTCTCACACACACCACAGGTCAAGAGCAGGTACTGCAGGATGATGCTCATGGAGGATGCTGCGATGAGTTCGTGAGAGGTCTAGGTCGTCGTCTCCCAGTCAACTTCGGGTTGCTGGACCGTTGTCTCCTTATAATGTAATTATTTATTTTGTATAGAACTCCTGTTATATATAAAGATGTGACATTCGATCCTGTGCCACTATACATCATATGTATGAGACTTGGTCCCAGCATACCTGGTGTTTATGTTAACCCCGGGTTTTGGACCCCTAAAATCCGGGTGTTACAGAAGTGGTATCAGAGGAATGTTGACTGTAGGACGAAACCTAGATAGAACTGGACAACCATTCTCTACTTATCTTTGCTACCCTGATTCTTTCTAAACTTGTCTTAATCTTTTCTCATCTATTTCCGCTTTACTCTGATTATTCTTATCTTTTCTTTTCTAAAGACAAATGTGGATTTCACACTTTGAAATCCAGTACCTAAAGTGACCTTTAGGAATAGGAGACCTAATCCTAGGAACAAAAACAAAACTATTTTTATAAGTGTCTAAGTATTTGAATGTTTGTTCTTATGATATCTGTCTGATTTGGATCTTTGTTTGAGTATGATGAGTTGTGGAGTAATGTCCACAATTGCATCTGCATATACACATAGGTATAAAAATATATTTATAAAATAACTAAACAACCTAGATTATCCCCATTGGAACATATCTAGCTTAAGAGATTTATCTTATCCTAAAAGATCTCATTCTAACTAATTCATCTTATCTTAAAAGATTCTTCCTTATCTTAATAGATCCATCTCATCTTAAAAGATACTCATCTTATCTTGAAAAGATTTTATCCTTATCCTAATAGATTAAACTGGTCTCAAAAGATTCTATCTTATCTTTATGGATCCATCTTATCCTAATAAGCATATTTACCCTAGTCTAAAATATCAACCATGATCTAATTCAAAGTAATTAGATATTGTCTAGACTAATCCGATGATACCAATCTAGATCCCATCTAATCCAATATGATCCAATCTAAAGTGAGTTATTTAATAAATTAGTTAGTACTAGTGAAATAGATTAGACCTTACCCCTATACAAAAAAAAATGTGTTAACCTAAATGGTGCCATAGACTAACTTGACCATATGCAACTACCTTACCCATCCAATAGATGCATAATCCCTCTGTGTTAACCTAATAGAGCTTCTGATCTACCTACACCATATACCCCATCCTATTTCAAAAGATTCTAACATATCCTAACAAGATATATCTTACCCTGATAAACCTATCTAACTTAAACTAGTCTAATCTAGATCATATCTAATTTAATATGGTCTAATCTAGTGTGAGTTACTTAATGCTGGTAGAAAAGATAAGGCCATACTCCTAAATTACTTAAACCTAATTTGGAAACTTATATCAACTTGGCCATACCCAACAACTTGACCTATATAACAAGTTACATAACAACCCAACCAATAGAGTAATGATGGATTGCATAGTCTATCAACCCCTACCTAAAACAAACTTGTAACCTACATCATGTAGTCTATCTCATCCATACCTATGTTAACCATATTCCCCAGCCAATAATATACACTAACTCCTAATCAATGAGATAAGACCAAAGAGGATGATCAACTTCATCAAGGAAGGATGAACACCAACCCAAGTCCTCAAGAATCAAGTAAGGTCACCAAGATGAGTCAAGATCCACAATCTTGGATGAAGTTTTTCCTATCCTACTCTTTCTTACCCAAACCTATATATGCCCTAAAGACATCTTCTATCCTACATAATAAAGTGGACATACCTATATTACCCATACTCTCCTATCACTTACTAATAATAAAAAGAGAGACTCTTGATTTTGAACTAATTAGAAACTAAAAGCTAGATTTCAAATCACTCTTCCTATATCCTCTTTCTTACAAATCTCGAGGACGAGATTATTTTTAAGGGGGGTAGGATTTGTAATACTCAAATTTGTAAATCATGGTAATGGAGATAATTCTCTTATTTGCTTTGTTTCAATTTAACTAATCATGTGAACAACCCCATTTAAAAATAATTAAATGACTAAATGTCAACAAAACAACATGTGCATCATATTGGAGTTTTGTTTGTAGTGCATATAATAATAATAGCAACTCTATTAATCAAAATATACTAAAAAGAAAATTGAATTAGAACTCAAAAGGAGATTAGGGTTTGAAAAAGGAAAAAGGGAAATAATATATATATAAGGCAAGAGAAGCAAAATAAATCTGTAAATAAATAAAATTTATCCATGCTATGTTCACATTGAATATTTAAATGAAGACAAATTTGCCACAAACTTTGGATATAAATTGGAATTTAAATTTGAATTGAATTGGATAATTGAAATGGAAAATAGGAAAGAAAATAAAAAGAAAAAGAGAAAATCCCTACCTGGGCCGGATTACTTCATTTCGGCCCATCTCACCCTTCTCGCGCGGCCCAGCTTCCCCCACGGCGCCGACAGGCGGGGCCACCCCGTCAGCCTCCCTGCTCACATGCCCGCGCCTTCTCCCACTGGCATCCCGGGCCCACGCGGTCAGCCGTACCCATCGTCCGCGCATGCCTCGCTCTCTCTTCCCCCCCCCCCCGTGAGGCTTACATGTGGGTCCCGCGTGTCATATCCTTCCTCACCGAAACGGCCGCGCGCGCGTGGAGCTCAACGGAGCGCGCGGACTCCGCGATGCTCGCCGGTGATCTCGGTACCCGTGCAACAGCCGCGAAGCGCTCCCTGTGTATAAGTACGTGGCCGCGACCCCCTCTCCTTACATCTCTCTCCCCGGGACCGAACTCTCTCCCCGCGTCTCCGTCCGCCGCCGGAGATCTCCGCCCACGGTGGCGAAACACCCTCGGCATGTGGACCTGGGGCTTCGGGGTTGCGCGTGGAGCATACACGATGGGGTGGCCATGACCAAGGAGCGTTGAAGACACCAGAATTCCTCGCCGGACTTGGGCTATCGCCTCCAAGCCGCCCTTCGCCGTGGCCAGCTACAACCAGACACCAATCCACGGTAAAGAGTACTCCATCCAGTTCGCCTTAGTCTCCTTTACGCGTTGCACCCGTCAATCTTGAGCTTGGGGCACTGGAACGACGAGTCGCGGGCGCGCCGGCGTGCCTCCGCCGCATACCGTGGGCGGCGCCGCCGTCGCGTTGGGGGAAGGATGGCGAACAACTGCTGACCGTCGATCTCCCAGAGAACGGCTCGGATTAGAACAGGCGATACCCCTTCGTGATATTAAATCGGGACCGTGGGTCTTCGATCGGACGATCCATAGGGAAATCAAACTTCATTAAATCTGTGACGCAGATCTTGGGATGAACGGTCAGGGATGCGTACCGGTTCGCAGGGCTTTGATCTAATCTGGATCATCGATTGTGGATCGGACGGTTAGGAATAACGGGTACCCCTTCGCGATGGTCATTTTTCTAAAGAGCCCTCGGGGTTTTGTGAAATCGACCCGCCATCCACCGCGGGTGTAGTTTGAGTCTTAGGTTTATTTGCACAGAGACCCCTGCACTTTTCAGTAAATGAGGCCCAGTCCAGTGAATAGGAAAATCATAGAAAATGATTTAGAAAATGATTTTTAGTGTTAAAATAAATCCAGAAACTTAATTAATTCATAACTAATTCATTTTAGCTCCAAATTGAGTCATTCCAATTCCTAAAATTTTGTAATAATATTCTCTACCATTTAGAATCACTGTTTTGACATGAACTCTGTCAGAAAATTTATTTATCATTTAATCATATTATAATCACCTTAAATCTTAGGAAATTCATAACTTGAATTCTACAACTCCAAAATTAATAATTCTTTTTCCTGTGATCTTATTTTAACATGTAGATTATTAATATGTATTTTGCATATATGTTGGTGTAATGTTAATTTTGCCTATACCATGTATGCTTGTATTGCTACGACTAGCAGTGAGGTCACGAGTCATCTGAAGATCATCCTGGTACCTGGAATCTCAAGGCCCAGGCAAGTTGTGCCCTTGATCACTTCCTTTTACCCAGCCATGTTCTGATTAATCATAATGATCTGCATAGGTTAATTTGATGGGACCCAACAGGTTACCTAGTTTGATTATCTTTATACCTTGTTTACCACTGATCTTTCTGGGTAGTACTTGCTAGTGCTATATGTGGTTTTGGGTATGGAGATACACTATTCATGATTACACTTTTTGTTATCAGTTGTTATTTAATGTTCATGTTAAGATCATTATGTTAATTGGAACATGGAGCGACCACCCGGGAAAACAGTGCTACCACAAGGGTGGTATGGGACGCCCTTGGCTGATTAATTAGGAAAGCTAGTGGAAGACTACCTTACCCGAAAGGGGCAAGGGCAGTAGGGGAGAGGTCAGTGTAGGGAGGCCCTCGGGAGGATTTTGCTGCGATGGCGGTCCTGCAAGGGATTCCTGCACTGGATCTTCCTATAAACTGTAGCGGGTTTTCGGAAGCTAGTGGAACTTTGTAAAGGCCTCGTAGTGTTACCCTGCCTCGCTTCCTTGGTAGAGGTGTATGGGATTCATGACCCCTTGGCAGATGGGTAACACGGCTTGTGGGTAAAGATGCGCAACCTCTGCAGAGTGTAAAACTGGTATACTAGCCGTGCTCACGGTCATGAGCAGCTCGGACCCTCACATGATTAATTTATGGAACTAAATTCAATTTGTCATATGCATTGCATTGCAGGAGAGGTGTTACTTTTGTTCTACTACTTAATTGGGTTGGTATTTACTTATACTTAGTAATTGCTAATAAAATTTTGACCAACTTTAAAAGCAATGCTCAGCTCTAACCATCTTCTTTGGTAAGCCTTACACTTCACGTGAGCTCCCACCTTTGGCGAGTTCATGCACATTATTCCCCACAACTTGTTGAGCGATGAACGTATGTGAGCTCACTCTTGCTGTCTCACACACACCACAGGTCAAGAGCAGGTACTGCAGGATGATGCTCATGGAGGATGCTGCGATGAGTTCGTGAGAGGTCTAGGTCGTCGTCTCCCAGTCAACTTCGGGTTGCTGGACCGTTGTCTCCTTATAATGTAATTATTTATTTTGTATAGAACTCCTGTTATATATAAAGATGTGACATTCGATCCTGTGCCACTATACATCATATGTATGAGACTTGGTCCCAGCATACCTGGTGTTTATGTTAACCCCGGGTTTTGGACCCCTAAAATCCGGGTGTTACACAAATTTTCATGCTTCGGCAACTTTTGGACTCCGTAAGTCTGTGAAGAAGATATATTTTCACTATGACAAAAACGAAGCTATTACAAGAAATTGAAAATGACGAGAAAAACTCAGGCTTCCAATGATTGTTCCTTATTAAAAAGAAAATGACGGGGAATGCAAAAACTGTTGCGGAGGTAGGATTTCTTCTAGTAGATGTGCTTCGATTCTAGCACAGTGTTGTTGACTGTGCGAGCTTCGGACTCCTCTCTGAAGTCTCATTGTTGGCTCCCTTCTGGCTGCTGGCTTCGTTGCATTGGTGGTGGAGGTGGAGGCTGTTGCCAAGATGCCTGAGGTTGACTTGCCGAAGCAACAGAAGCTGCAGGATGGTTACCCACATACTCTAGGATGTACGGTGAATGATACGAAGCAGTATGCATAACTTGCTTCGGCCGGTTCTATTGGGATGCAGCTTCTGCTATCTCCTTCTGTTTCTAGATGGTGACATGGCACATCCTTGTAGTATGGCCCTTGTCCTCACCGCAGAATAGACAATAAATTTTCCTAGGCTGATCCCCAAACCTTCCACCAAAGCCCCTGGCGCCTCTGCCCCTTGGAGCTGGGGGCCGAGGATAGCTTTGTTGCTGTCCCGAAGCTTGGGAGGAATATTGTGGCCTCTGTTGCTGACTTCCTCTATCGTCATTCTGAGCGAAGTGGATTGACCTGACGTGCCTTGGGTGGATTCTCCCTCCGAAGCCCCTGGTCATTTCGGAGAACCTGTAAGCCTCCTCCCTTCTCTGACAAAAGTCATTATCAGCGTGGATGTATTCATCCATCTTTTGGAGTAGCTTCTCTAGAGTCTGAGGGGGTTTCCTGGCGAAGTATTGGGCCGTAGGTCCTGGCCGAAGCCCCTTGATCATGGCCTCAATGACAATTTCATTGGGCACCATTGGCGCCTGTGCCCTCAGATGCAAGAACCTTCGAACATACGCCTGAAGGTATTCTTCGTGATCTTGGGTGCACTGGAACAAAGCTTGAGCGGTGATCGGCTTCGTCTGAAACCCTTGGAAACTGGTGATCAGCATGTCCTTCAGCTTCTGCCATGATGTGATTGTTCCTGGCCGAAGAGAGGAGTACCAGGTTTGTGCAACATTCTTGACTGCCATGACGAAAGACTTCGCCATGACTGCAGTATTGCCACCATACGAAGATATGGTTGCTTCGTAGCTCATCAGAAACTGCTTCGGATCTAAGTGTCCGTTATACATCAGGAGCTGGGGTGGCTTGTAAGATGGGGGCCAAGGTGTAGCCTGCAGTTCTGCTGATAGAGGAGAAGCATCATCAAAAGAAAAATTTCCATGATGGAAATCCTCATACCAGTCATCCTCGTTGAAGAAGCCCTCTTGATGAAGCTCTCTATGCTGAGGCCTTCGGTTTTGCTCATCTTGAGCAAGATGACAAACTTCTTCAGTGGCTTCATCTATCTGCCTTTGTAGGTCAGCTAGCCGAGCCATTTTTTCCTTCTTCCTTTGCACTTGCTGATGGAGCATCTCCATATTCCTGATCTCTTGATCCAAGTTGTCCTCATGGGGCGTTGGACTGGTGGCCTTCCTCTTCTCGCTTCGAGCCTCTCGAAGAGAAAGGGTCTCCTGGTTCGGATCCAGCGGCTGCAGAACGGCAGCCCCTGTTGCTGAAGCTTTCTTTGGCAGCATGACGAAGGTCAATGCTTGTCGAAGGTGGTCGAAAAGGGGTTCACCGGAGGTGGGCGCCAATGTTGGGAACTTGCTCTCAAATGCTATGAATTAAGAAGAAGGCAACACAGAGAATGTTAAACATTAAAGTCCTTCGTCCTTTGGAACATTATTTCCATGGGGATATAATGATTCTCGGATGAAGGTTATGAAGGACATACCTTCGTAAGTCACAATATATAATACTGAAGAAAGAATCACATAAAAAACAAAAGATAATATGAACAGTCATATCTTATTATTAAATCATTTCTGTTTTATTACTATGGCAAAATAGAAATGATATTAAGTTACAAATGTACCTTCGGCTTGTAGGTAAAGATACAAGCGTGACGCAAAAGCAAATGCCAAGTCAGCGTGAACAGTAGGGGAGCACAGTTCATCTATTTATAGGCACGGAACGCAGCCCATGTAAAATTACACCCATGCCCTTTACATTTGCTAATAACTCTATAGTAATCTGTCAAGGTCTAAATAGCCTTTTCATCTTTAAGTCGGTTTCCTTTTCTGCTATTATGCCGAAGCTCTTCTGCTCACAGCTTTGGCTCCGCGCCATCCTTCGTATTCCTTTTGTGCTTCTTCACACTATGGTTTTAACTCAAGTCTGAAGATACCTGTTCATGCATCATACTCCAGAAACTTTGTTAAATCATGTTATTGAGGACCTTCGGAAGCCGAAGGCCACCAACAGGGACGCCCTTAGCTGATTAATTAGATGAACCTGGGGGTGTAGTTGGCTTTGCCGGAGGGCCGCCAATGGGGGCCAGGGCGTAGTGCTCGCTCTGCCAAGGTTGGGGTGCAGAGGTTCTTTCAATTTGGTTTTGTTAGTCACCCACCTTGGGGAGGTGTACTGCGTTTGTACGACTGGCGAAACCTAACAAGCAGCTATGCACCAGGGGAATCTTTGTAAAGACTACGTAGTGTATCCCTGGCCATTCACCTTGGTAGTGAAGATCGGGTCTATACAACCCAGGCTGGAAAGGGATCACGACTTGTGGGTAAAGTGTACAACCTCTACAGAGTGTTAAAACTGGTATATCAGCCGAGCTCACGGTTAAGAGAAGCCTTGAGATCCTCTTGGATTAGAAGAACTTTGGATACTTTTATGATGATGATTAACAATGATGCTATAAAATCTGATCTTTGGTATTTCCTCGTTTGAGGAAGTACTTTTGGGTAATAATTGGGTTTATTACTAAAAGTTGGCTCTACTAATAATAATAAATACTTGACTAACTTAAAAGCAACTGCTTGACCTCAACCCCATATACAGCTAGTCCACTTTAGCCAAACGGGACATTTGCTGAGTACGTTGATGTGTACTCACCCTTGCTTTACACACCACCCCACCCCAGGTTGTCCCCACTGTACTCAGTACTCAGGAGGTGATGCTGGCAACATGGAAGATTTCGAGGAGTTTCAGGACTACGACGAGTTCTAGTTCTTTCTTAGTGTCAAACCCCCAGTTAGCTGCCTGTGTAGGCTTAGCTTCTACGTTTTGTAATCCTGCACTTTGATAATTATGTTGAATAATGGTTATGTAATAGACTCTGTGGATGTCTAATAAAGTACCTTTTCCGCTATTTATTTCGTGCATTGTGTGATGATGTCCAATTATGTAATCGATGTGTACGTGAGTTTTTGATCCTGGCACGTACACGGTTCGCATTTGGTTTGTGTTGGGGACTTGTTCTCAAATGCTTCGGCTTGAGAACAAGGCAACACAAAAAGAAGTTAATGGTTAATGGCCTTCGTCCTTCGAAGCATTATTTCCCTTAGGATATAACGATCTTCAGACGAAGATCATGAAGGACATATCTTCATCATCACAGTTTACATTGATGAAAGAAGAAGTATATGAAACATGAGAAATAACATGAATAATCATATAACATCATTTATGTATCCTTTTTATATAGTCATGAATGAATAAGAACAATATTGAATTACATTTGTACCTTCGGCTTGACAGAAGGCAAAGATACGAGTGTGACGCACGAGCGAATACAAGTCAGCGTGAACAGTACAGGGGTACTGTTCACCTATTTATAGGCATGGGACGCAGCCCAGTTAAAATTACATTTATATCTTCTACAACTAGTTACAATCATGACACAAATTACCATGGGCCGATTGTCTTTTCATCTTTAAGCCGGTGCAACCCTTCGTATCAAGGCTTGTCGCTATGTCGAAGCTCCCTGGAAGGTAGCTTCGGCGTGTACCTTCGCCCTATGCTTGCGTCTGTGTTGATCTTTTGAAGGTGTTTCTTCTCAAAAGACCTTCGGCGATGAAGCAGACCCCCAACAGTAGCCCCTTCGCGGTGCTAGATCGTTTTTCGTAACGAGCTTGATCCATGAAAATATCTCCAAAGCTTCAGAATGCCGAATGTCCAAAAAAACACCTTCCCTGTGCTCGTTATCGAGAAACGATTAAAATATTCCAAGCGCGATGTGGCCCACCATGTGGCGGGTATGCACGGTCTGGCGATTCTCCTCCCAAGCGCCGGGTGGTCCACCGTTCAGCGGGTGCGAGTAACTGTTCAACAGGTGCGGGCAACTTGGCGATTCACCTTCCCACCTGCAGCACTATATAAACAGACGGGTAGGTGTGAAGTTACCACAGCATTCATTGCCATTGCATTGTTGTGCTGTTGAAAAATTTAACCATAGCCGAAGCTTTTTCACTGCATTTTCGAGCA
Organism: Zea luxurians; assembly: GCA_029449295.1. NCBI lineage: Eukaryota > Viridiplantae > Streptophyta > Magnoliopsida > Poales > Poaceae > Zea > Zea luxurians. The sequence goes on along the minus strand of JAOPSE010000016.1, from coordinate 71,293,328 downwards.
AGCCATCGTTCTGGATTAGCTTCGGCAAAAGAGGGAGCTTCGTCAAAAAACTGCAAAAAACATCAACTTCGTAAGAACTGCAAGAAAATCAACACCAGATGGCTAGAGTACGCTCAACTACGAGGGTGACCCATGACGGAGAGGAGGTCGAAGCCACCGAGACTGCTCCGGTCTCCGAAGTGATGAGACAGTTGGGACTAGTTGCGACAGAGGGAGCCATTGAAGAAGGTGCACCTGCTGCCGAAACTGAGCAAGATGTTGAGGAAGAGATCGTTGATGAAGAAGAAGAGGATTATAGTATTCTGATCCCGTCAAAACCCAACCACTTGTATTTTGAAAAATCTGTTGTTTCTGAAGCTGATATGCCCATGATGATGAAGCTGGGCTACTTCGGAGAAGCTGATTCGTTTTGCCGGGGAAGAAACCACTCTGACACCGAAAGATGATGAAGTGGTAGTTTTCAAAAGTTTTTTCAGAGCAGGATTACGGTTCCCGCTGAACGAGATAATTGAAGAAATTTGGATAATTATGAAATATTTCTTCATCAGCTGACCCATAACGCCATTGTTAGGCTCAGTATTTTCATCTGGACCCTTCGAAGCCAGGGGATAGACCCAAATGCCGAAGCTTTTTGCAGAGTGCATGAGCTACATTACCAGACGAAGGCCAGAGAGGACGGGCTCCACAAAAATTTTGGCTGTTATAACTTCGCGTATCGCAAGGATACGAAGGCCCCGGTCTTGAGCTATCAGACCAAATGGCCAACTGGCTAGAAAAGTGAGTAGTTTTATATCAAGGCTGACGAGAAGAAGAGGGAGAAGCTGAAGACGCTGGTCATGATCCCACTGAGCCTAAGCTTCGGGATGACCAGACCCCTGTATAACATGAAACCAGGGTTACCATGCCAGCTAGCTGTAGCAGAATTTAGAGTGGTGGCTGAACATGTCAGCACTAGGGATCTAGAGCAAGAATACTTGGCAAACAGGGTATCTCTAACATTGAGTGAATGGAGTATGCCGAAGCTGAAAGGATCAAAGAAGAAGGGTGAACTTGTTCGATTGCCCTATCGCTTCAAGTTTGAGAAACAATTCAAAGAGCCTTGCCAGGAATGGCTAGAAATGATTGAGACTATGTGCAACAAAATTCTAGGCAATTATACGAAAAAAGAAGATCAACTGATGATTGTGGCCTTCGGCACCTGAACAAAACGAAGGTTGAATCGGGTAATGGATGCTTTAAACTTTGAATACCCTGATTATGAACAACTAAACAAGGGTGCCGAAGGACCAAAAAGAAAAATGATTATTAGTGTTATGAGCAGACAGGCTGCTAGGACGATAAAAGAGGATGAAGAATCTCTAAAAAAGAGGAAATCCAAATTTGAGCCGAAGGTGACTGTTTCGAGGAAGAGAAAGGCTACAACTCCGGAGCCGAAAACAGCTGGGATAGAAGAAACTCCTTCAACACCTTCTGCTGCTGAAGTAGAAGAAATTTTAAAGGTAATGACCGAATCCTTACCTATCAAGATGCTAAGTCCACTGGGGCCACAACTGACGAAGATTTTACAGAAAAAGGACGAGCCTTCGGCAGCGAAGAAGGCGGTTGGGCAAAAAAGGCGAAGAATTATTACTGTTATCCAAGCTATTGAAGAAATGCCACCGCCGCCCTCAGCGTCAAAAATAACACTAGCTGCCGAAGTTGCTGCTTCTGCCGAAGCTGCGACTGCCGAAACTACCAACCTAGAAAGCACATTATCTGATATCGATAAAGTGCTCTTGGATTTGGCCGCGGAGGAGGCTGCCGCGACTACAAAGGGAGTCCAGGCTGCAGAAGAGACTGCTGCAGTCATAGAAAAATCCATGGCCGCAGTGCCTAGAAAAGGAAAAGAAATTGCCAAAGATACTTCGGAAGATCAAGGCTTCTGCTTTCAAAATTTAATTGGTCAAGAATTATCCCAGGCTCAAAAAGAGGAGCAGTAGGAGTATGCTATATCCTGTGGCTACCTGCCAGGAGCCATGCTCTTCGGCGGAATGAACGAAGAAGCCTTAGGATGTATTCGAGATCGGACTGGAGCAAATATTATCAGCACTCTGTCGAAGAGTGTTGGTTTTCCAAAGCTCGAAGCTGACATCAGTAGCCCCCGATGACAACATATTGTCGGCAACTTATTCTATGCTAATTTCAAGGTAAAATTTTTCCCTCGACTTTTTATTGTTTTGCGATGAAGGTGATTTCTAATGAAGGTTATTTTGCACAGAGTATGCTACTAAGTAAAGCCTTGAGGATGCAACAGGACCTCGAAGATAAAAAAATGAGGTTATAATTGGAGGCTTGGAAAATAAAATAAAAAATTATGAAGCTGCTCTTGAAAAGAAAGATTTTGTTCTTCAAATAATGGAGGGTTCATTAGCAGAAGCCCAAGCCAAAATTGCCAGATTAAACAGTGAACTTCTCCTAAAGTCAGAAAGCTTCGAGCAAGAAAAGAATAATTTTGATATGAAGCTTGCAACCGAAGTTGAAAAAAGTTTGAATTTGCAAAAATCCTTGAAGGAGCTTCAAGATAAATGCCTAAACTTCGGCAACCGGTGCGTGCAACGGCTGAACCAGGTTTTCAACTCAGTTGGTGCTAGTTCTAAAAAATTTGAACCTTCGGTTGAAGACCTGCCAAGCACCTTCGAACATATTGAGGGAGAAGTTGAGGCGCTTGACGAAGTTATAGCTAGGCATGGTGACTTCTGTGCCCTATAGCTTCTCGCGGCACAGCTGTAGCTTTCATGAAGACCGGTTGCACGCACGGGAAGATCGTAAACAGGCCAAACTTCAGCCTATCACCAGTAGACTTGACTGACATCCCAACTTGGCCCGAAGCATTGGAAATAGATTTATAACACAAATTTGGACGAAGGGTGGACGAGACTTAGCTGGTGACGAAGCTCGAAGTCATCTTAAGCTGGTATTTAAACTTTGCACCTGTTGCTTACCTTCTCCTGAGATTTTTTTTTACCTTGTACTGCTTTGTTGTGTTCAGGATGACGAAGCTAAAGGTCAATGATCCGAAGCTTGACGGATACTGATGAAGCTGCTGCAGAAAGCTCTAGAGGAATTTGAATTATCTTTGTGGAAAATATTGTAATTTAGAAATCAAACATTGCACTATAAATTTGTCCATACCTTGTAATATATTTTTACCTTTCCATCCGTGTATGAATTGCTTTGATGTGGACGAAACTTGTATTTTTGAGCTAAAGGCGAAAAACACCTTCCCTTCTTTTCGTACACAACGAAGCATACCCTTGCTTCTTTATATTCATTGATGCTTTATCATCAGAGCCGAAGCATTTGTTTGCACTCTATGTTATGATGATGATGATCCTACAAATGCCTAAATGAATGTGTATGAATGCAATGAATGATGTGATGTAATGTGCAAATGAATGTCCAGACACACGCATACGAAGCCACATCTGGACTCCGCATCTCCTTAGAAACATCTTTTCAGTCTTAAGCTTTGCATCCCCTTAGGAACGTCTTTTGAGCTTCTTCACCTTCTATTTCGGTGGTATAAGTTCTGCATCCCCTTATGAACGACTTTTGAACTTCTTCACCTTCTATTTCGGTGGTATAACTTCTGCATCCCCTTAGGAACGACTTTTGAACTTCTTCGCCTTCTATTTTGGCGGTATAAGTTCTGCATCCCCTTAGGAATGACTTTTGAACTTCTTCGCCTTCTATTTCGGCGGTATTTGGCTCTGCGTTCCCTTAGGAACAACTTTTGAGCAGAAAACTTATGTTGCGCTCCCTTAGGAACGACTTTTTGTAGCTTTGTCGTGCTCTGCATCCCCTTGGGGACGACTTTTGAGCTTCTCCCTGCTTTTTTCTTTTTCTGCACTTGATGGTGCATGCTCAGATTTTACATTTTACATTCTTTTGGGGGATTTGGCTCTCGTGGAGCTAAATAAGAAGGAAAAAATTACAAGCTATGGCCCCATTAAAAACCTTTCTCCCCCTTTGGAAAGGAAAAGGGTGCCATAGAAAAAATGAAAAAAGTTTACATCAAATTACACATAATATCGCCGAAGCTCATCCGCATTCCAAGATCTAGGAATGTCGTTGTCGTCCATGTCCTTCAATCTATAAGAAGTTAAGAACCGGGCCTCGACGAAGATACCACAAGAAAAGGTCCTTCCCACTTCAGTTGCAATTTGCCTACTGTGTCCGGATTGGCCACTCTCCGAAGCACCAAATGCCCTGGCTTAATATCTTTCAACCAAACTTTTCTGTCGCGCCATTTTATTATCTTGGCTTGATATTTATTGATGTTCTCCAAAGCCTGAAGTCTAGTCCCTTCTATAGTATCTTTTGCAACTTGATAATCAGCTTCGTCTTCTACCGAAGCTGCTGTTCTTATTGACCCTGCTTTAGCTTCTTCTGGAGTTATAGCTTCGTCACCAAATAATAGTTTGAAGGGTGTGAATCCTATTGATCTTGATATGGTTGTATTGTGGCTCCACACCACTTTAATCAACTCATCTGGCCACTTTCCTCTGGGCTGATTGAAGATTAGCTTCATTATTCTCGTCATAATAATGCCATTTGCTCTTTCCACCGGCCCGTCTGACTCTGGATGCCTAACTGATGCAAAATGAATCTTCGTGCCAATTTGGTCATTGAAATCCTTGAACGTTTTGGCATCAAACTGTGTTCCATTGTCCACAGTTATAGCCTTCGGCACGCCGAAGCGACAAACAATATTTTGCCAGAAGAATTTCTGGACTGTAACCGAAGTTATTGTAGCCAAAGGCTTCGCTTCAATCCACTTAGAAAAATATTCTACAGCCACCACAACGTATTTCAAATTACCTTGTGCTGGTGGAAGTGGGCCTAACAAATCTAGGCCCCATCTTTGCAATGGCCAAGTAGGATATATTAGCTGGGTGAGAGATGAAGGTTGCTTCTGGTCTTTTGCACATTTTTGACAATTTTCACATTTCTAAACTAGTTTTGCTGCATCCGAAGTTGCCTTCGGCCAGTAAAAACCTTGTCTAAACACTTTTCCCAGCAAGGGCCTAGACCCAATATGAGATCCATAGAGACTTGCATGTATCTCCTTCATTAATTTAATACCCTCAGCTCTTGATAAACATTTAAGGAGTGGAGAACAGACTCCTTGTTTATATAATTCCCCTTCTATTATCACATACGGTCTTGTCCTTGCTTCCATTCTCTTATTATAAGTTTTGTCATCCGAAAGACAATCACCTTGGAGGAAAGATATAATTTCAGTCCTCCAAACTTCACTATGTACTGGAGAAATTGCAAGCACTGCTCTCTCCATGAGTTCAACCGAAGGTGCTTTTATTGTTTCAAAAAAAAACTTCCGAAGGTATAGGGAGCCGCTGATTTGGCTAGCAGATCCGCATGCTCATTTTCACCTCTTGGAATATTCTTGACAGAAAAACCTTCTAAAGAAGCCTCCAACCTTCGAACTGTATCCAGATATTTTTCAAGCTTCGGATCTCTTGCCTTGCTACTTTTGTCTACATGGCCAGAAATGACTTGAAAATCAGTTTTCAGGATGGCCCTTCTTATTCCCATTGCCCTTAACTTTCGAAGCCCCAACAGAAGTGCTTCGTATTCAGCAATATTATTTGTACAACTAAAATCAAGTCTGGCCGCATAACATGTTCTGACTTTCGAAGGCGCTACTAGGACAGCAGCCGCTCCTGCACCGAAGGTTCCCCAAGAACCATCGCAGAACACTGTCCAAGCTTCGGTGTCTTTGTTTATTTCTTCTTCCTGAGCCCCTGGCATCCAATCAGCGATGAAGTCTGCTAACGCCTGGGACTAAATCGAGGATCTAAGCTTCTTGGAGGCCATTAGCACAACATACAACACCTTTTCCACCTCTGTGTAATTTTTCTTTGATGAACTTAAAACTTCAGAGACGAAGTATACTGGAGACTGCTTTTTGACTTGACCATCTAACTTCTCCTCCACAAGTGATGCACTAACTGCACAGTACGAAGCTGCCACATATAAGAGCAATGGAGCCCCTGGCGAAGGTGGAGTTAGTGCTGTTAAATCAATCAAGTATTGGCTCAATTCTTCGAAGGCTTTTTGCTGAGCCGGGCCCCATTGAAAAACTTTGGCTAACTTCAGTATTTCAAAGAATGGTAGATTTCTTTCTGCTGATCTGGATATGAATCTGTTTAATGATGCTAATCTACCTGCCAGCCGTTGAGCCCCTTTCTTTGTGCTTGGCGGCTCCATCCGAAGGATAGCTTCAATCTTGCTTGGGTTGGCTTCAATTCCCTTCATTGATACTATACAGCCAAGGAACTTGCCCTTTTTCACCCCAAAAACACACTTTTCTAGATTTAACTTCAGGCCAGCTTGCCTAAAATTAGCAAATGTCTCTTGCAAATCAGCAATGTGATTTTCTTGCTTCGTGCTTTTGACTATGATATCATCAACATAGGTCAGCACATTCCTACCTATTTGAGAATGAAAAACCCTGGCTGTCATTCTGCTAAAGCTTTCTCCAGCATTTTTAAGCCCCTCAGTCATCTGAAGATAATAATATGTGCCGCTGGGGGGTTATGAAGCTAGTCTTCGGCTTATCTTCCTTCTTCATCCAAATTTGGTGGTAGCCTGAGTAACAATCCAGCAGACTCATGAGCTCTGAAGAAGCTGCTGCACCTACTAGAGAGTCTATTCTTGGCAATGGAAACTCATCCTTTGGACAAGCCTTGTTGAGATCTGTAAAATCAATGCACATTCTCCATTTGTCGTTGGCCTTTTTCACCATCATAGTGTTGGCTAGCCATTCTAGGTATTTGACCTCTCTGATAACACCAGCACTAAGAAGTCTCTTTACTTCGTTTCGAGCACCTTCAGCTTTATCTTCAGACATTTTCTGAAGCCTTTGCTTTCTTGGCCTAAAGGATGGATCCACATTGAGTGAATGCTCAATGACATATTTGTTGACACCATAGAGATCATTAGCTGACCAAGCAAAGACATCTTTGTTATTGAATAAAAATCTTAGCAAAGTCTTCTCTTGCTCCTCAGATAGCTGAGACCCCAGCAGTACCCTTTGTGCTGCTATGTCTTCATATAGGAGCATAGGCTTCGGCTGATCTGCCGAAGCAGCCTTCTCTCTTTTGTGCTTAAACTATTGACAAGCTTCGGCTTCGTCTATGTTATGGATTGCTTTTGAATCTGTCCAATTTCCTTCAGCCTTTCTGGCAGCCTCTTGACTTCCATGGATAGCAATGGGCCCTTGCTCCGAAGGTATCTTCATACATAAGTATGCTGGATGGAGTATAGCTTCGAAAGCATTGAGTGTCCCTCGGCCAATGATTGCATTGTATGGGTACTCCATGTCAACAATGTCAAAAACAACTTGTTCAGTTCTTGTATTGTGGACATAGCCGAAGGTAACTGGCATTGTGATTTTGCCAAGTGCCATAATCTGCCTTCCTCCGAAGCCATAAAGAGGGTGTGTAGCATCATGAATCTTGTCTTCTGGCTCTTGCATCTATTTGAAGGCCTTAGCAAATATGATATCCGCTGCACTGCCTATGTCCACCAGAACATTATGGACCAGGAACCCCTTGATGACACAAGATATGACCATAGCATCATTGTGGAGGTAATCCTTGAGCTGAAGATCCTCCTGGGAGAAGGTGATTGGGATGTGGGACCATTTGGACTTGATGAAGGGTCCCTGCACCCCAACATGCTGCACCCTTCTCTACGCTTCTTTCTTCTGCTTCTTGTTGGCTGGCTCTGAGCTTGAACCGCCTATTATCGGGAGCACCAGCTTCGTAGCCGAAGGTGCTACAACTTGGTTGCTGAACGAAGCCATCAGCTCAAAAGTGGAAGTGAGTTCACCAGAGGTGGGCGCCAAAGTTGGGGACTTGTTCTCAAATGCTTCAGTTTGAGAACAAGGCAACACAAAAAGAAGTTAATAGTTAATGGCCTTCGTCCTTCGAAGCATTATTTCCCTTAGGATATAACGATCTTCGGACGAAGGTCATGAAGGAGATACCTTCATCATCACAATTTACATTGATGAAAGAAGTATATGAAACATGAGAAATAACATGAATAATCATATAACATCATTTATATATCCTTTTTATATAGTCATGAATGAATAAGAACAATATTGAATTACATTTGTACCTTTGACTTGACAGAAGGCAAAGATACGAGTGTGACGCACGAGCGAATACAAGTCAGCGTGAACAGTACAGGGGTACTGTTCACCTATTTATAGGCACGGGACGCAGCCCGGTTAAAATTACATTTATGTCTTCTACAACTAGTTACAATCATGACACAAATTACCATGGGCCGATTGGTCTTTTCATCTTTAAGTCGGTGCAACCCTTCGTATCAAGGCATGTCGCTATGCTGAAGCTCCCTGGAAGGTAGCTTCGGCGTGTACCTTCGCGCTATGCTTGCTTATGTGTTGATCTTTCAAAGGTGTTTCTTCTCAAAGGACCTTCGACGACGAAGCAGACCCCCAACAGTTTGCCTTCTAAAACTGGGTGTGACATAAGTAGTATCAAAGCCCTTGCTGAATGTAGGACTGCTAACCTAGACTAGAATGGTCGCCCTAAGGACTATAGACCCCTACTCTTACCTTGACCTCAGTGTCTTTTCAAAAGATGGTTATCAACTCTATGTTGTTTACTTATCTCAAAAGTTTTATCTCACTTTTCTTTCTGTTTACTTTCTGGTCTCATAGTTCTACTCTTACTCTTGTGCTTATGATGTCTTTTGTAGATGGCTCGTCTTAGGTGCACTGCACATAAGTCTGTGATCCCCTTTTTGCCTTCTCGCCTAGCGGAGCGTCCACTGTGTCACATAGTGTCAGGTTAGTCCAGTCAACTAGAGAGACTGCATCGTCGCCTGCACGAGGAGCAGGAGCGCCGACGCCAGGAGCAGGAGCGGGAGCAGCAGGACTCTTCCCCCTCGCCTCAGTGGGAGGTGGAGTCTGAGAGGCCGCCTTCCCCTGCACCTTAGCCAGAGATGCCCCCTGCACCACCACTGTGACGGAACCTCCCAAGTCATTAGGCCCACTACAGTTGTCCTTGTCCAACGGACCTCAGACAACCCTATAGGTGCACCTGATCACTTGTCAAGTTCGGTATCTGTATTCTTTACCTTGCCCAAGAGCGTTTCACCCGTCATGCAGATATTACAACACATCGGAGGAACGAGTATGCGGAAGCAGTTACAATAACTTTATTTTATTTTAAAGTAGAGAAAGAGTAGTATTATTACAGACCAGTAAAATATAAGAGTGCTGGAGTAATATTATTACAACACTGGGAGGCAAAAACCCCTCCTGATAAACAGTAAAAAGTTTGTAACGGAGGACACTTCCTCCCGAGGCTTCAGTCTTGATTTTCTTCCTTAGGCACCACCTTGGAACAAAAGCAACAAAAGTTTGCTGCTTCCTCACCTAAAACAACATGGGACAAAGCCCAGAGTACGAAGTGTACTTTCGCAAGTCTTACCCGTCAAAGTAAAAGACTCTCAAGGATATGCTGGCTTTAAGGGAATCAAGGTATGGCTTATCAATAATCAAAGACTCTGTTTGCAGAAATGCTTACTAATAGTGAATCCTTAAAACTCCAGTTTTATTAGCAAGTTAAGTCATTACCTGAATTCTAGAGTTCTTTCAACCCTAGTTCAAGCACTTGACCTATACTAGCCAATTTCTTAGCAACCCTTCATGTTCACTGGAATGCTACGTGTAGGGCAGTGACCAAGTCTTCATGTCCGAGAAGTAACGGCGATCCGAATCGATTAATACTCAGCTGAGGATCTCCAATCACACGACATATGTAGCACTTAACCCTTGCATATGTCAACTCGCCACCGGGGTTCTTAAGACCAGATCAGGTTCACGCTAACCGAGAGCATAGATACACCACCGTCCAGGCTCTTGCCACGGAGGGTACACGCTACTCTCGCCATCTCTCCACTCCCATTGCGTGTTATCTTATTCTGGTATTAGTCTGCCCGAGGCAAAGCTTACCCATGACGAGGCATGTGACCAGTTAAAGGGTCCTCGATCATCAAGCCTACATCGAGAAGGTCCTTAATCGACTCAGACGGAGACACTACACCGAGACTCTCTTCTCGTGCAAGTCACCCGCCCTATAACACCCCTGGTGTTACTACCACTAAAATTTGAGCATAACATCATAAGCATTGACATATCATGTGTTTGTCACACCTAGAATGCATTCAGTAGGCAAAAATTTCCAACAAGTTGTATTTTGTGGATGAAACCCTAGAGTAGGGTACCAAACCCTAGATTGGGCTTAATAGAGAAAACAAGGCTTAAATAGGAGAAAACTTCAAAACTCAATTGAAATAACCATATAATGTCACCATGAATAAACATATATGGTATTTAAACCCTAGAAACCCCAAAAACACCAAAAAAGAACCCTGGAAAGCCCTAGACTTAAACCCTAGGGGGCTAAGTGCAAAATTAATGCACTTTTGGACTAAAGTGCAAAAACTATGAAGTTAAGGTGTCTTAAGTCATATGGTTCACAAATAAGTGGATTTGCACCTTAAACCCTAGGTTTTGGGCCTATTTGCAAAAATACCACTTTTGTGACCATATAGTTAAGTCTGAAAACAGTTGATCAGAGCAAACTTTGGAGCTCTGCAGATCGAGAAATTCAAAGAATTTGCCCTGGGTCGATGTAGCAAAGTTGCAGAGCCATTGTAGGGGAACAACTTTGCTATAGGTGCTTGGTCTTGGTACCATGAGAAATTTGGAGATATTTTGATCCGAAGATGGGCTGTCAGGCAAATTCTAACTGAATCTGGCACACTGTTCATCGGATTATAGAAAAGATCTCACCAGCGATAAGAACGCCACCGAGGCTGGGGGTTGGATCGGCGGCCGCGGTAAAAATCTTGCGCGGTGTGGCGTCAAAGCGTTGAGGTGGCGCTGCGCGGTCAGTCGGCGGCCACCGGACCATCACCGTGGCAAAGCCGCGCGGGTAAGCGCGCCAGCGCGGTTACACCGCCGTGAACCTCATCCAACTCCGGCCATCGGCCTATAAATTGAGCTCGGAACCCACTGCTTCGCCACATCCTGCATACGAACACTTGAGCAATCGACTCAATTTTACCAATAGACCTCACACCGTCCACAATTCCATTCTGCCCTGTTCTTCGCGCGGCCGTGAAGAATTCCTCTGTGGCCAGCACTCCTTGGGTAAGTAACTCCCCGATTGCTTCTTGTTCTAGCTTGTTTATAGCTTCCTTTTGCTCTCGGAGTCAACCAATTGAAATTTGCCCGAGTCCCATCACCGGAACACCCCTCTGCTCCGTAGAACGCCGCCGCAACACCCTCTCTGTCGACCCACTTTTTTGCTCTTGTCCAGTCCAAATTCTAGCATGTGCATAACCACTGGTGAACTAGTGAAGCTTCCCCAAGCTTCAATTTGGTCATCCATGCCGTCGATTGTTCGGAACGCGTTGATCCATCCGATCATCCGCACTGTTGCCGTGAACTGGTTGATTCAGAGCCCCGATTATAAATTGATTAAGGGGAAACGGTCCTTAGGTCTTGAATTTGGCTTCAGCCAAAGTAGGACGCCAGTCGTTGAGCGAATCGGCCAATACACGAGCTCGTCGGAGCTCTGCGTGTCGCCGTTCACCGTCGAGGGCTTCGAAGTGTAAAGAATTAGAAGTACAGGGGCTCTTCTAAAAGCGTCAGCGACTCACAGAAACAGTGCAAGGAACCCAGTTCGGGTTATTCAAAACACCAGGGATCTATTCGCAAAGTCTACAGGCGCACGGGCGCGCGGACGCGTTTCTGCCCTGGCTGGGCCGGTTCGGGCCGGTTTCAGCCCAGAACTGTTCATCCTTTTCCTTTTTCTTTTTCTATTAGACTTTAGAAATCTATAAGAAATTGTAGAAAAATCTTAAAAATACCAAACCAATTTTGCTAGACTTCTAATTTCTTGTAGTATTTAATAAAAATAATTTCATGATTTTTAGTTCCAATAGGGAATTTTGGAGCATTTAAAATAGCCAAAAACCTTGTTTCTGGATTTTTAGGGAATATATAATAAATCCAAAATTCACTAAATTTTTAGGGTAAAATTCAAATAATATTTAGAAGCCTTGGGTAAAGTTTAGTATGATTTCGACCATGTTTGATACTTAGAACCCAAAACCCTAGCCCCCTGTCCTGTGAACTTCACTATTGACTCCGGAAACCCTAAGTTCTCGGAGAACCGTGAAGGAAAGTTGTATTCAAGACTTTAGATAATAAACTTTTATTATCTTTTACTCTCATAAGCATTACATGGGCATTCATTATTATGTATGATTATATTTAGAAAACGAAGAAGAAGTAGAAGTCGAAGAAGCAAAGACTTCACCACCACCACCTGAGGAACATCAGGCAGGCAACTGTTTTTATTTTGATATATGCGGAACAGAGCCTAATTCACCAGTAACACAAGGCAAGCCCCGGTGCATTTGCCACCTCCTTGTTCTTTTTAAATTTTTCTCACTTGCTTGATGCACTAGGTGATAGGAGTTGTGTGCTAAACCAATTCCTGCATTTCCTGCCTTGAATTGATTACTTCTCCTTAAATCCCTATTTTACAAGAGGTTTTTCTTATGCTTAGCTTCGCTTTAGAAAAACAAAATATGTTGTTTTCTCAAAAGATGATATTGCAAAGTGGGAGGGATGTTTTCAAAAACAAAACTTGATGGTGAATCCATCATGGCCATGATGGGTTCAACATTGGAAAAGATGTACCTCTGCCAGGTACCAAACTTTGGGTTTGAAATGGTAAAGCTGAGACCGGGCGGGTGACTTGCACGAGAAGAGAGTCTCGGTGTAGTGTCTTCGTCTGAGTCGATTAAGGACCGTGTCGATGTAGGCCTGCTGACCGAGGACCCTTTAACTGGTCACATGCCTCGTCATGGGTAAGCTTTGCCTCGGGCAGACTAATACCAGAATAAGATACCACACAATGGGAGTGGAGAGATGGCGAGAGTAGTGTGTACCCTCCGTGGCAAGAGACTAGACGGTGGTGTATCTGTGCTCTTGGTTGGCGTGAACCTGGTCTGGTCTTAAGAACCCCGGTGGCGAGTTGACATATGCAAGGGTTAAGTGCTACATATGTCGTGTGATTGGAGATCCTCAGCTGAGTATAATCGATTCGGATCGCCGTAACTTCGCAGACATGAAGACTTGGTCACTAACTTACACGTAGCAATCCAGTAAAGATGAAGGGTTGTTAAGAAATTGGCTAGTATAGGTCAAGTGATTGAACTAGGGTAGAAAGAACTCTAAATGTAGGTAATCTTACTTAACCTGACAATTAAAATTGGATTTTTAAGGATCCACTATTAGTAAGCATTTCTGCAAACAGAGTCATTGATTATTGATAAGCCTTACCTTGACTCCCTTAAAAGCCAGCATATCCTTGAGAGTCTTTTACTTTGTCGGGTAAGTCTTGCGAAAGTACACTTCGTACTCAGGGCTTTGTCTCATGTGGTTTTAGGTGAAGAAGCGGCAAACTTTTGCTGCTTTTGTTCAAAGGTGGTGCCCAAGGAGGAAAACCAGGAGTAAAGCTTCAGGAGGAAAGGATCCTCCGTTAAAAACTTTTTACTGCTTAAGTCGGGAGGGGTTTTTGCCTCCCATGTTTTGTAATAATAATACTCAGCACTCCTATATTTGTTTCTGGTCTATAATAATCCAACCCTTTCGACAATCCCAGGGGTCTCGAAGGCAGCCCCACATCAGCGGTGGCGGAGCACTACTATCTCCTTCGGGGCATCCGACTGCCCCGAAAACATGGCAGGGGCCGGCATACTACCACTCATCACCACCCCTGTCATCGCCAACATGAAGCTACATCATGTCCTAATTGATGGTGGAGCTGGGCTCAACGTCATCAGTCATGGTGCATTCAAGCAGCTGCAGATCCCAAGATCCCGACTGGGACCCTCTCGCCCATTCTCCGGAGTGGGCCCTCCACCGGTGTATTCCCTTGGGAGCATCACACTCTCAATTACATTTGGGACTGAGGAGAACTTCCGCACTGAGAATGTCCAGTTCGACGTTGTAGAGGTTAACCTCCCTTCCAATGCCGTCATTGGCAGGCCACCCCTGTACCGGTTCATGGCCATTGCCCATTACGGGTACTTGGTCCTCAAGATGTTGTCCCCTACTAGGGTCCTCATTGTGCGGGGCGACCGCACCGCTGCGCTTGCAGTTGTCGAGAAGTTGCATGCCCTAGCGGTAGAAACCGCTCGCCCGAATGACGGAGGGAGGGACCCCTCGACTTCCTGTACCAAGGCACCTACCAAGGTGCCTAAGGTGCAACCATCTGGAGCAGACGACGGTCCTGTCAAGACCATCCATGCTGGCGTGGATTCCTCCCAGACCACTCGCATCGCGGGTAATCTGGAGGAGAAATAGGAAATCGCGCTCGTCGCCTTCCTCCAGGCAAATGTCGACGTATTCGCATGGGATCCGTCACAGATGCCTAGGATCCCTAGGGAGGTGATCAAGCACCATCTAAAGATCCACACTGACGCCAAACCGGTGAGTTAGAAGCCTCGGAGATAGTCCATTGAGCTGCAGGATTTCATCCGTGAGGAGGTCCGGAAGCTGCTGCGCGCTGGCTTCATCGAAGAGGTCCATCACCCAGTATGGCTGGCCAATCCAGTCATCGTTCCCAAGGCTAACAGGAAGCTTCGGATGTGCATCGACTACACCAACCTCAATAAGGCATGTCCCAAGGACCCATATCCACTTCCACGAATAGATCAAATCATGAATTCTACCTCTAGGTGCGACCTCCTGTCCTTCCTAGATGCTTACTCTGGTTTCCATCAGATCCAGATGTTTAGGCAAGATAGGAAGCATACCGCTTTTGTAACTGTGGATGGGCTTTACTGTTATGTTGTAATGCCTTACGGTCTGAAAAACGCCTTGCCGACATTTGTATGGGTGATGAGTAAGAACTTTGGTGACCTGATTAGGGACATGATAGAGGTATACGTTGATGACATCATGGTCAAGACTAAGAGAGGGTCGACCCTAGTGGAAGACTTAACCCTGGTCTTTGACAAGCTGCGGGCAACACGCACGAGGCTAAACCCGGAAAAGTGCGTCTTTGGTGTCTCCGCAGGGAAGTTGCTGGGATTCCTGGTTTCGCACCGGGGCATTGAAGCAAACCCGGAGAAGATCAAAGCAATTGAGGCAATGAGGCCTTCGGCCTGAATCAAGGACGTCCAGAAGCTTACGGGGTCACTGTCTGCCCTTAGCTGCTTCATCTCAAGACTGGCCGAGAGGGCGCTACCCTTCTTCAAGCTATTACGGAAGTCCGGCCCATTCTCTTGGACCGAGGAGGCAGAACAAGCCTTTCAAGAGTTGAAGCAGCACCTTGTGTCCCTACCAATACTAGTAGCTCTAGAGCCAAGGGACTTGTTGTACTTATACATTGCAGCGGCTACAGAGGTGGTGAGCATGGCGCTGGTTGTCGAAAGGACGGCACAACATCCCTAGGGAAGTCAAAAAGTTCCCCGAGGAGAAGGTGGTGGTCCGACCACCACGATGGTGATAGAAGGTCAAGAGTTTGAGGGCTCGGGACCAACCGTAGGGGTCCGAACCATCCAGAAATGAGTCTACTACGTCAGCAAAGTCCTCCATGAGGCAAAGGCTAGGTACCTTGAGACGCACAAGCTTATCTATGCTATACTTGTTGCGTCCAGGAAGTTGCGCCACTATTTTCAGGCACACAGGGTCATGGTGGTGACCTCCTTCCTGTTAAGGGCCATTCTCCACAACTCTAACGCCACAGGCAACATCGCCAAGTGGGTCGCGGAGCTTGCTGAGTTCTAACTGGACTTCTAGCCTCGCCACGCTGTCAAGAGCCAGGTTCTGACTGACTTCATCGTGGAATGGACCCCTTCCCCGAGCGCTCCTAGGGGTCCAGATCCCGATTCGGACCCCACACCTGCGGAGCCTGAGGCTCCAGTCTTCACCGAGCCCCACCGAACGCTCTTCTTCGACGGATCCGCCCGCCAGCAGGGTGGTGATGCTGGAGTGGCCCTCGTCGACCCAAGCGGAGATCAAGTGAAGTACATGGTGCACCTTGAGTTCAAGGCCACCAACAACATGGCAGAGTATGAAGCACTGATTTTTGGCTTGTCTGTGGCCCTATCCCTAGGGATCCGCCAGCTCCTCGTGAAGGGGGACTCCCAGCTAATTATCAAGCAGGTCCGTGGAGAATGTAGCTGCAACGAGCCTAGGCTCGCAGCTTACCTCCTCCACGTAAGGAAGTTGGAAAAGGATTTCATTGCCCTCGAACTGCAACATGTTCCTCGGGCTAACAACTCAATAGCAGATGAACTCTCCATGAGGGCATCAACTTGGGCACCTGTGCCCGAGAGGGTCTTCGAAAGACGGCTGCTAAGACCTATCGCCTAGCCTACCGAACCAGGCGAAGGGGGTGAGACTAGCACCTCGAAGCTAGCGGTCCCGGTGGCGTTCCATATGCAGAACCCACCAAGGATTGTGTGTGCTACAGAGGGTCCTACCAACCTCTTAGCGCCACAGCCAGTAGCTCAGAGTGGTCCTGATGCATGGATCTCTGAGATCCGGGACTACCTAAAAGAAAATGTCCTTCCTGAAGATCATGTGTCCGCAGAGCGCATAGTGTGGTTGGCTAAACGATACACGGTGGTAGAAGGGGATCTATACCGCCGTGGCGCCAACGGCATTCTCATGCGGTGCATCACCCAGGAGGAGGGTCGTGAGCTGCTCGCGGAGATCCATGGAGGTGAGTGCGGAAGTCATTCGTCATCTCGCACACTGGTTGGTAAGGCCTTCCAGCATGGCTTCTATTGGCCAACCGCTCTCCAGGATGCAGCTGAGTTGGTAAAGTCCTGCAAAGCATGTCAGTTCCATGCAAAGCAGATACACACACTGGCTCAGGCTCTGCAAATGATTCCACCCTCCTGGCCATTCGCTGTATGGGGTATGGATATCCTGGGACCATTCCCCAGGGCTGTCGGCAGGTACCGTTTCCTCTTCGTCGCTATCAACAAATTCACAAAGTGGCAAGAGGCCACCCCTGTGGTCAGTATCACCTAGGGTGCTGTTGTTGCCTTCCTCAAGTCGATTATCTGTAGATTTGGGGTCCCAAGCCATATCATTACGGACAACGGGACCTAGTTCAAAAGTCGGCTCTTCCAAGAGTATTGCGAGGGCATCAGCACCCAGCTCTGCTTGGCATCTGTGGCTCATCCCGTGAGCAACGGCCAGGCTGAGAGAGCAAACGCAGAAATCCTCAGGGGACTCAAGACACGCACCTATGACTGCTTAAAAAAAGCATGGTGCAAATTGGGTCAACGAGCTTCCGAGCGTACTATGGGGGAACCGAACCACACCCAGCCGAGCTACCAGGGAGACTCCGTTCTTCCTGGTCTACGGGGCTGAAGCCTGTCTTCCCCTAGAAATCATTATGGGATCGCCACGGGTCTAGTTTTTCGATGAATCTATGCAGCAACAACTATGGCATGAGGACGTGGACTTCATCGACGAACGTAGATGGTGAGAGACGATCCAAAATGCACGGTACAACCAAGCGCTCAGGCGCTACCACCAGCGGTTTGTGCATAGTAGGGAGCTCAGGGTCGAGGACCTAGTCCTAAGGCAAGTACTGAACCGAGAAGGGCTCCACAAACTCTCCCCCAGTTGGGAAGGACCCTTCAAGGTGACGGAAATATGCCGACCCGGGTGTGTCCGCCTTGCCACAATAGAAGGAGTACCTCTTCCAAATCCCTAGAATATAGAGCATCTCCGTAAGTTCTATCCATAAAAGCAAAACTAGGAGGTTGAGTTTTATTCCTTTGTAACTAGGTTGCGCATATGTGTACGTCAATCCGATGAGGCCCGCCCTCGTAAGCCCGGTTTGTTGGTCTACACCCATGTATGTCAAGTTACAAGGAAAAGATTTACCCCCAGAAGTGCTTTTGTGATGGTTTTATTCTACTTCAGTTTACAAGCATTATTTTTTATCTAACCCACCCATATAGTTTCCCACCCTTGCTGGTATGATAACATCCCAATTGAGCAGCCAAGCTTGCAGTTCAGGACCCCTCTACTGCTGTAGAGGGTTCGACAACCTGGGGTCCAGTTCTAGAGAATGGGCACTTGTCCCCTAGAGTGGTCCGGAGCTATGTAGATGCTTAGCATGGTTTCATACCCTAAGCCTGCACGCTCCACCACTCTGCAACGGGTACCCTAGTATTTGGAACTGTGATCCTATGGGTCCGGGCATACGGCTTGGCTTCCCAGGCTAAATGCTGCAGGTCCTGTTGCATGAATCAAACGATGAAAGATACCAGATGGTGGGTCCTATGGGTGTGCTCCTAAAACTTCAAAGTCGAAGCTGTGTGCAGGTCCAGGTCCTAGTCCAGAGGTAGGTAGTCTCAAACTGTAGAGACTACCTCCTAGGGGCTGGGCCACCAATTTTTTCTTTGGTATACTGGTATCCAGCCTCGACACGTCGAGCCTACCTCCCAGGGGGGCCCAGTACCAGGTGGAAATTGATGATGCTACACATAACAAGGGCAAATAACATACAGATAAGTTCCAGTGCTACTTGATTAACGGATCTTAAAATGTGTTACATGGTCAAAAGTTATTACGACCACCCTCCAGTGGAACCCTCGCCTTGTCTCTATAGGTTCAGCTACTCGGCATCGGTAGGATCACGCTGGAAGCGCGTGGCCACCATCTCCACTGCATCTTGTACACTCTCTCGGGCGGCATCTTCTGTGGCGGCTACCGGACCATCGATCACCGGCGCTAAGGATATGGCGGGGTCGTTACTCCAGAAACACGTCAGGACGTAGTCCACCACCGCCCAGAAGAGCTTGCTGCCTCTGCCTCTAGGCGGGCACCGAGGATCTGATCCAGGCGCCGGAGGCGATCGACGGTAGAGTCCAGCACCGGGAGGGCATTAGAGATCGACACTAGCGACTCTGACACTGGGATGGGGCTCATCCCTAGTGGCACCAGTGTCGTGCTTGCCTCACCGGCCCACTCGGCAATGCGCTGGACCCTGGCACGATGTTCTGCTTGGAGATCTTTGAGGGCCTTTCTGGTGGCCTCCATTGCCTCGGGACCGGGCGCCGCCTACGCTGCATCGAACTGGTGGATCTGCTCCTCCAGCTTCCTCTCCGTTTCCTCAGCTTCGAGCTCGTGCTTGGCTAGCAACTCGCTTTGTCGGATGAGCATTTCTTCCCTAAAGGTGAGATCTGTCTCTTGTCTAGAGAGATCTGTCTCCCTCCTATCCAAGGACAGCTCCTTCTCCTTAAGGTTTTCCTCGGCGAGGGCGACGTCGCTGGCCTTGTCCTTGAGCACTTGCTGCCATTTTTGTAGCCTTTCCATGGCCTTTACCTGCTGGGCCTACTAGGCTTCTAGATTCTTGTCCAGAGCACTCAGTTTGGCCTGGTACTCCGTTGTGAGGGCCTCCCTCTGGGTCACGGCTTCCTCCCTCCTGGCCACTTTCTTCTCCCTCCGGGTCGCCTCTAGCTCCCTGGCACACACCCTCTGGAGGTCTTTCTTGTACTCCTTGCGGTCCCGCTCGAGTTGGGACCGCTCGGAGGTGAACTGCCGGGACACCGTCTTGGTGCGCTCCTCCAGTTTGGTGCGCCAGTCACTGAGGCGCTGGTGCTCAGCTTCAAGTGCCTCCCACTCCAGCAACATTGCTGCCTCAGTTTCACTAAGAACCCGATGGGCGCGGGACAGCATGCGGGGGAGGGGGACTGGCGCCGCTTCTCGCTCGGCACCCGACCGGAGTCGCCGCCCAAATACCACCTCCATCTCCTCCGAAGCAGGCAGGGGGATGGAGCTAGACACGCCCCCTGTGTCACCCCCAATGTTGGGAGTGGGCGTAGAACCCCCAGCTGGGACCTTCTCTGTCGCTGCGATGCCTCCTGACGTTGGTGCCACTGCCACCGGATCCCCAGCTGGGGCATGGGAGGCCGGTGGCGCTGTCCTGGCAGCAGCTGGAAGCGGACCGCCGGCACCACCCTCAGCGGATCCCTGCTGCTGAGAGCCAGACCCGTCGGTGGGCCTGGTATCTGGCGAAGGAGACATGGCCTTGCGAGCAGCAGAGGAAGAAGCCCTGGCAAACAGATGATGGGTTAAGACTTGTCGGCCTGATGATTAGGCACGTGGAAAAAGGGACTACACTTACTTGGGGCCCTCGACTTTCTAGTGACCCTAGAAGCGAGGCGATCGCCGCTCCAGCTGCTGTTGCCGCACTGGCTGTGGCTGCTGCTGTTGTGGCTGCTACTGCTGGGGTCGCTGTTGCTGCCCCTCCTACTACTGTTGTTGTTGCTGCTGCTGGTGCTCCTGGGGGTGATCACCCTCGGATGGTGGTGGTGGCGGCGGGATCGGGGGACTGACGCGCCTCTGCGCATCGTGGGCCTAGGAGCTAGCCTCCTCGGTCCCATCTACGGCCTTCTGGCGCTTCTGGGCTCCAAAACGAGCAACCCGTCAGCGCGACGCAACCTGCGTCGCCTCTCCTCCTCTGACCCCCCGGAGCTACCTAGGGCAGAGGCACTGCTTGCAGCCCCTTTGCCCTTGTCCAAGGGGCTGGGGGCCATGGCGGGATTGGCACTGGGAGCCACACTGACGGGCTAGGGACCCCCAGCCAGTGCACTAGAGATCCGGATCCCATGGAGGGGGTCCTGGTCGCCGGTCTGGCGAACCGCCACACCGCTGTCATCAAGGGTCGGCAACGTGGCTAGGATCGCCGTCCTCAGGCCTAGGTCATCACAGAGCGCCATGATGTCCTAGGGGAGTATCAGGGATTCAGGGACAAAAGTCTTCCCCGTAATCCCCCCCACCAGGAGTTCCAGCTCATCCTAGGACAGATCGGTACCTGGCCCGCGCTGGATCCTACAGATGTCGTTCGGGCCGGTGAACCAGCAGGACAGGCGTGGCCTCCTCTGCAGCCGCATGATCCGGCGCTTCAGGAGATCGCCGACCACGTGCATTGATGTCAGGCCGCCCGTGGCCAAGACCTTGATCTTGTCCAATACGGGCAGGAGCTCTGGCGAGAGGGATGGCCTGGCCCTCCATTGCTTGCGGTCCAGTGCTGGCCCATTGGTCAACAGGATGAGGCGATCGTTGGCCTCGGTGTTGGCGATCACCCAGTCCCTGCGCCAGTTTTCCCACCTCGCACCACCAAAGGTGGGGATGTAGACTACGGCCGGATCTGGCCTCGTCTGAAAGTAGTAGGCACCGATGTGGTCCCTAGCCTTCCCAGTCCTGACCAGCATGAAAAAATAGTGGAAGATGGAAGTGTAGGGGGGCACACCTACAAACATCTCGCAGAGGTGGACGAAGATTGCTGCCTGGAGGATGGAGTGGGGCATGAGGTGTTGAAGCTGAAGCCTGAACTCCTCCAGCAGTAGAAGGAAGAAGGGCGAAATCGGCAGCGCCAACCCGCAAGAAATGTATGAGATGAACAACACAAACTCCCCCGCGGCGAGATCGCCAAGGGGGACAACGCCGGCACGGATCCTTCCGGTGAGCCCTGGCACGCTCCACCGAAGCAGGCCACACACCAGATTGAGCTCTTCCTTAGTCTGAAAGCGATCAGGATGCCCGAGCGAAGCCATGCCTTATAAGACAAGATAGGTTGGGACAAGAGATTACCATATGCAGAATTCTCTTACAATAACAGCTACCAAGCCAGTCTGAAGATGTCACCATTCGAAGCGCTCTATGGGAGGATTTGCAGAACTCCACTGCATTGGGACCAACCTGGTGAAAGATAGGTGTTCGGACCAGATATTCTGCTTGAAGCCGAAGAGAACATCAGAATGGTCTGGGAAAATTTGAAGGCAGCATAGTCCAGACAACGAAGCTATGCTGACACCAGAAGAAGGGAACTCAGTTTTGAAGTGGGAGACTATGTCTATTTGAAGGTGCCACCCATCAGAGGAACCAAAAGGTTTGGAGTCAAAGGCAAGCTAGCACCCCGATATATTGGCCCGTATCAGATCCAAGCAAGATATGGAGAAGTGGCTTATCAACTTAGCTTACTAGAGAACCTGTCCGCTGTGCATGATGTGTTCCATGTGTCACAGTTAAAGAAATGCTTGAGAGTGCCAGAAGAGCAGTTGCCAGCATAGGATCTTGAAGTTCAAGAAGATCTGACTTATATTGAGAAGCCAACTCAAATTCTGGAGACAGCAGATCGGGTCACTCAGAGAAGTACCATCAGGATGTGCAAAGTCAAATGGGGTCACCACTCAGAAGAAGAAGCAACCTGGGAATGAGAAGATGATTTAAAAGCCAAGCACCCTGAGCTCTTTTCTAGCCAGCCCTGAATCTCGAGGGCGAGATTCTTTTAAGGGGGATAGGTCTGTAACACCCTGATTTTGGGGGTATAAATTTTATTTCTAATTATCACCCAAAATCATGTGTTACTCTTCTTTTTCACACTCTAGGTTTTCTCCCTCTCTAGATTCTTTCTCCCTTCTTCCTTTTTGATTAGAAATAGCCTAAACTAGTGGAGGTTAATTATTTATCTTTGCCAAAACCTTATGAGTCATGGCATGTTGCATCATGCTAAGTTTAAAATATTCTTTGAAGTGTTGCACAAGTTTTAATTTATTTGAATTTGAAACCTAGTTTGAATTTGGATTTGAGAAACCCTAGAGAAAAGAAATAGAAAAGGAATTAGAAAATTTAGAGAAAAAGAAAAAGAGAAAGCAGCCCAGCACGGCCCACGCAGCGTGGACTGGGCACGCCGCCTGTCACTGGAATGGACAGGCGCACGTCTTATCCGTAATGATTGCAAAGACGCACGTAGCCCAGAAGCTTCATGCCAGGTTCCGCCCATTGGCTTACGCCGCGCGTAGTAGGCCACGTGGCAGCATTGGGTCTCCGCCTGGGCAGGGAGTAGGAGTGTATGTGATAAGGTCCGGATCCCACCAGATCAGGTCTGGACACGTGCCAGCATCGGACCCCCGCCTGGGTCCTGCTTAAGGCCCGTGTATGTTCTATCCTGGAACCCTAGGACCCCATACAGGGGGTCCGGATCCCATTCCAGGGGTCCGGTTCGCACACGTGGAGGTCCTGGACCCCCATGGGAAGGTGCCGGACCACCTAGTGGGGCCAACCTGTCGGCACCAGATTCCTTCGCCCGCACACTCTCTCTCTGTATCGCGGACCCGGTTCGCCAGTCGCCGAGCCGTTGCCCCGCACGCCCCTTTCACCTCTCTCTGTGTCGTGGACCCTCCCTGTCAATTCCGCCCCCTCCGCGCTCGCCGTGGACCGGCACGTGCGCACTCACGCACGCCGCCGGATTTCTCGGCCACGACACCCCCCACGCGCCCAGCCAGTGCGCCGCACACACCCGTCACCTCATTTCGCGCAGCTTCGCCCTCTCTCGCGCTCTGCCCACGCCGCCAGCCGCTGCCAGAGACCCGCGCCCGCGTTCCGACCATCCAGCTTGCCGGAGACTGCTCCAAGCCTCTCCGAGCTCTGCCCTGAGGTGAGACACCAGTCCCCGTGCCCAATTTCCCTTATTGTGCCCTGTGCTCGGCCAATTTTGCCTTCGCCAGTGCTCGGCCGCGGCGGTCCGCCGTGCTCGCGCGGTGGCCAGCCGATTTAGCCCGGTCTAGTTCCCCGGAGTAGGTTCCTGTGTCACCCCTGCCTCTGCTGAAGCTAGCCTAGGCCTTAGCGCGCCTTAAGTCCCCTCCCCGTGGCCGAAATGGCTCACCGGAGTTACTCCGGCCCACCCGAGACCTTCTCACCGCTGTTCTCCCTTCTCTGAACATGGATTCATGGCCTCTTCCCTGCCATTGAGTTCACCGTGGTGCCCTCTCCCTCTCTGCCCAACTCCGGCGACCCCGGAGCCACCCTAGCTCGCGCCAGCCTCAACTCCAGCGACCTCACCGCCGTGGAGAGGAGCGGCGCCGCCCGCAGCCGTCTGTTTCCCCCTGGTCTGATCCCCTCCGTCCGATTCAGATCGAACGGCTCGGACCACGGATAACGCTTCGCGCACGCATGCCCTGATGCCCTGGCCCGCCTGTCAGCGCCCAAGTCCTCTAACGCTGGACCCACTCGATCAGTGCGCCCTCCCCCTCTGTCGCTGACGCCCCTGGCCCGTTTGTTAGTGCTCACCCGCCCACACGCTTGCGCCCTCGGTCGCAGATCTAATCTCAGCCATTGGTTTTAGATCTGACGGTTAGATTCACCTGATACCCCTTTGCGTGGCTGTTTTATTAAAGAGATCCTCGGTTTATTGAAAATCAACCCGCCATCCCTGGTTTTTGCGCGCAGGCCCCTGTAATCTTGCAGATTGAACCCTGGACTTTTAAATATTCACAGAATTAACCCTAATTTCATATTTTGAATTCCCAAACTTATTTATTTCATAACTTTTGCATATGAACTCCAAATTTAGTCATTCAAATTGCAAAAGGTTCATAGAATTATTAAAATGGTTTCACTTACTGTTTGCACACTCTAATTCTTATGATTGAATATGAACTAGTGTAGATGTATTTTTATTTATTTAATAAAATAAATAAAAGGAGAACCTTAGAGATTTAAACATGTGTAAGCTTGTGAGACTAATAATGTGTATTACATGAAATCATCTCTAGTCTAAATTTAGGTCACAGTAAAATAAGTTGAACTATGTTTATGTACTTGTAAGTAACACTTAGGGGAATAGTAATCTATTTTCAAATAAAGTTGATATATGTTATAGTTTATGTTATACTTTGAATTCATTATCCCTTATGTAGTATTGTGTCTTTTTAAGAGGTGTTCCAATGTTTGTACATGTTTGGTGTGATGTTTATTTGTACTTTCCAAATGTATTGAATGCATGCTCGCTTTATTTAGACAACGAGCAGTCCGAGATTCCTGAGTGTGTAGTTGGAGACCTCCCTGAGCAGCAACCTAGTGAAGGCAAGTGTCCTCTAACCTATTATGTCCTACATACTTTATGATACACTGTCCCGCATTACTTTATGAAACCTAAGGATTGACTAGTCTGTATTCACTTATCCTTGTTTACCTTTTCGGGTTATCATGGTTAGCATTTTGCTATTGCCTTAACTTAAATCAATGAACATGATGTGAATATTTGTGATACGATACTGTTATCCTAATTATGTGAATGATCTTGTGATACTTTAGGGGACTCAGGCCTTTTTCCTGAGTACCTCTCCGTAAGGACTTGTTCGTGGAGTGACCACCCGGGATAACAGTACAACCATGAGGGTGGAATAGGACGCCCTTAGCTGATTAATTAGATGAACCTGGGGTGTAGTTGGCTTTGCCGAAGGGCCGTCAATGGGGGTCGGGGCGTAGTGCTTGCTCTACCAAGGTTGGGGTGCAGAGGTTCTTTCGATTTGGTTTTGTTAGTCACCCACCTTGGGGAGGTGTACTACGTTTGTACGACTGGCGAAACCTAACGAGCAGCTATGCACCAGGGGAATCTTTGTAAAGGCTACGTAGTGTATCCCTGGCCATTCACCTTGGTAGTGAAGATTGGGTCTGTACATCCTAGGTTGGAAAGGGATCACGACTTGTGGGTAAAGTGTACAACCTCTACAGAGTGTTAAAACTGGTATATCAGTGGAGCTCACAGTTAAGAGCAGCCTTGGGATCCTCTTTGATTAAAAGAACTTTGGATACTTTTATGATGATTATTAACAATGATGCTATAAAATCTGATCTTTGGTATTTCCTCGTTTGAGGAAGTACTTTTGGGTAATAACTGGGTATATTACTAAAAGTTGGCTCTACTAATAATAATAAATACTTGACTAACTTAAAAGCAACTGCTTGACCTCAACCCCATATACAGCTAGTCCACTTTAGCCAAACGGGACATTTGCTGAGTATGTTGATGTGTACTCACCCTTGCTTTACACACCACCCCACCTCAGGTTGTCCCCACTGTACTCAGTACTCAGGAGGTGATGCTGGCAACATGGAAGATTTCGAGGAGTTTTAGGACTACGACGAGTTCTAGTTCTTTCTTAGTGGCAAACCCCCAGTCAGCTACCTATGTAGGCTTAGCTTCTACGTTTCGTAATCCTGCACTTTGATAATTATGTTGAACAATGGTTATGTAATAGACTCTATGGATGTCTTGGACAACTTTATGTAATAAAGTACCTTTCCGCTATTTATTTCGAGCATTGTGTGATGATGTCCAATTATGTAATCGCTGTGTATGTGAGTTTCTGATCCAGACACGTACATGGTTCGCATTCGGTTTGCCTTCTAAAACCGGGTGTGACATCCCAGTCTTTATTTATCTGGTTTATGACCACTAGTGAATCTCCGTACACCATTAACTTCTTAATGCTTAGTGACACGGCGATGTTCAACCCATGGATCAGTGCCTCATATTCTGCCGCATTATTTGATGCTGGAAATAATATCTAGAGTGCATACTTGAGTTGTTCTCCTCTAGGAGCAATGAAGAGGATTCCCGCTCCAGCTCCCTGCAACTTCAGCGAGCCGTCAAAGTACATTTTCCACACTTCGGTAGCCTCTGGGTTGTCTGGGACCAGATGTTCGGTCCACTCTGATATGAAGTCAACTAGTGCTTGAGTCTTTATTGCGGTGTGAGGCCAGAACTCTATGTCGTGGGCTCCCAGCTCGCATGCCCACTTGGCTATTCTCCTGATGGCTTCTTTGTTGTGGAGAATATCCCCAATGGGAAATCCAGTGATGAGCGCATGGTCACCAGCTGCTTCCTTCATCCCAGAACCACCTCCCTATGGCCAAGTTCTTGCTGGTCACCCTAAATTCCCAGTGCAAGATTTGCATCAAAGGGACAGAAGGGAGGGATCCGAAACTCATATCCTTAAAAGTATGGTCCCGAAGACAAATCATATATACTAAAGACCCCGAAGGGCTAGGTAAGTAAGCCCGAAGCTATCGAAGAAGACATTACTATCTGTCTATGTTTACTTTCATAAACTTTTAATATCATGCAAATCAATGTAATAATGACCTACCTTCAAGTGCAATGACAAAAATGTTGCAATCAAAGCTTTGGGTAAGAAAGTGTGAAAAAGCTCTGAAGCCGTTTGTCGGGGACCATAATTAGGGGTACCCTCAAGATGCCTAATTCTCAGCTGGTAACCCCCATCAGCATAAAGCTGCAAAGGCCTGATGGGTTTGATTAAGTCAGGGATCAGTCCATACGAGTGACTTGACCACGCCACGCCCGAGCCTAGCCTCGGGCGAGGGCAGCCGACCCTAAGATGACTCCGTCTCGTCTGAGGTCTCCTCTTTCACGGCAGACGCATCTCCGGCTCGCCCTAGGCCCCGCCTCCGATAAGGAGAAACCCTGACTAAATCACCGCACCGACCGACCGAGTCACCGGGGCGTTTAACGCAAAAGGTAAGACCGACGGGCGACCAGACTTCGCCAGAGGTGCCATAGGAGACTCCGCCCGACCCAGGGCTCGGACTCGGGCCAAGGCCCCGGAAGACGGCGAACTCCGCTCCGCCCGACCCAGGGCTCGGACTCGGGCTAAGGCCCCGGAAGACGGCGAACTCCGCTCCGCCCGACCCAGGGCTCGGACTCGGGCTAAGGCCCCGAAGACGGCGAACTCCGCTCCGCCCGACCCAGGGCTCGGACTCAGGCTAAGGCCTCGGAAGACGGCGAACTCCGCTCCGCCCGACCTAGGGCTCGGACTCAGGCTAAGGCCTCGGAAGACGGCGAACTCCGCTCCGCCCGACCTAGGGCTCGGACTCGGGCTAAGGCCCCGGAAGACGGCGACCTCCGCCTCGCCCGACCAGGGGCTCGGACTCCGCCTCGGCCTCTGCCGAATAATCTCCGCCTCGCCCGACCCAGGGCTCGGACTCTGTCTCTGTCTTGCAGGACGGACTCGGCCTCGGCCTCGGAGGAGCCTCCACGACGCCCGACCTAGGACATGAGACCGCCACGTCAACAGGAAGCGTCATCATCACCCTGTCCTGAGCCGACTTGGGTCGCAGAGAACAAGACCGGCGTCCCATCTGGCCAGCTATGCCAGATAGGCCATGATGGCGCCCCGCTAGATCATGACGACGGCGGCTCCCAGCTCCCTTACGAAAGCAGGAGAACGTCAGCAAGGACCCAGCCACCTCGACAGCTGTCCCCCCGTCCGGCTCCGTTACTCCTCCAACGGCCACGACGCCACACCAACAGGGTGCCACGATCTCTCCGGCTGCCACCTGGGCATGTACATAGGGCGCTAGCTCTCCCTCGCTAGACACGTAGCACCTTGCTACACCCCCATCTTGTACACCTGGACCCTCTCCTTGCGACTATAAAAGGAAGGGCCAGGGCCTTCTTAGAGAAGGTTGGCCTCACGGGGACGAAAGGCAGGGGCAGGCGCTCTCTCGGGGCCGCTCTCTCCCTTCACCTCGTGCGGACGCTTGTAACCCCCTACTGCAAGCGCACCCGACCTGGGCGCGGGACGAACACGAAGGCCGCGGGAATTTCTCCGACTCCCTCACGACCCGGCTCCGGCCACCGACTCTCTCTCTCTCTCTGTTCCCCCCTTCGCGCTCGCTCCACGCGCTCGACCCATCTGGGCTGGGGCACGCGGCACTCTCACTCGTCGGCTCGAGGACCCCCCGGTCTCGGAACGCCGACAGTTGGCGCGCCAGGTAGGGGCACGCTGCGTGTTGACGTCCGATTTCCCGTCAAGCTCCAGATGGGCAGTCTCCAACAACCTCTTCAACCCGGGACGGTGCTCCGTTTCGGGAACCTCGAGTTCATGTCTCTCGATGGCGACTACGACATGATACTCCTTCCACCGCCGCGCGACGACGACATTGGTGGCGGACAGCCCGCCCGCCGGCGGCGGAATCGACGACGTCTTTCCCGCGTTGGGGAAGGACAACGTTCGAGCTCGCCCCATCCTCTCCCTCGCCATCGGAGGAGGAGGAGGCGGGGCAACCGGGGCCGAGCGGGAGGCCGCGCTCCGACGGCTGTCGAGCAAATCGACATCCCCGGCGCCCCAGCGGAGGACACGCCAAGCGTCGCCCTCGCGTTCGAGGCAAACGCGAGCGCCATCCCCCCGCAACACGTCGACCCCGAGCAAGTGGACGACGCCAGCACGCTCACGGAGGGCCTGCAGGACGTCGCCCTCGTACCCAAGACGACGGCGCGGTCAGCTCCCGACACGACTTCATCGCTCCTCGTCGACAAAAAGGTACCGACTGCTCCCCATCTTTCGTTATTTCGACTCGGCCTCAGCCCGCCTGGCGACCTCGCTTTGGCGGGCACTCACATTGAGGCGAGTGCAACCTCTCTGGGGTTTCCTGTGCGGTCGCCTTGGGACCGATTGACGGGTGTCTCGACCTACGGATCCTCTGGGTCCGAGGAAGATGACGACCCCAGCTTCTGCTGGGATTTCTCCGGATCTGGCAACCCTAGTGCCATGCGGGACTTTATGACCGCATGTGACTACTGCCTCTCCGACTGTTCCGACGGCAGCCACAGCCTTGGCGACAAGGACTGCGACCCGAGTCGCGAATGTTTCCACATCGAGCTAGGGGATCCCTCCGGAGGCGGCTGTCTCGGCACGCCGGAGGATGGTGATCCCCCTAGGCCAGCGCCTCGCGCCGACATCCCGCGGGAGCTAGCTGTGGTCCCCGTTCCGGCGGGGGGTCACGACCCACAGCTCGAGCAAGTCCGCGGGGCGCAGGCCGGGTTCGATGAAGGAGCAGGAGCGCTCGAGGCAATCCGCCAGAACATCGGGCAGGTATGGGCGAGCCAACCCCTGGCCGGAGGAATACGTCACCTGCCCCAAGGTCTCCAGCACCGCATCGCCAACGATGCCAGGGACAAACCGCCACCCGCATCCGGCGGGACTGGCCAGGACCTGGTCGCTGCAGCAATGCTCCTCCGCGCGATGCCGGAGTCATCAACCACCGAGGGTCGGCGAATCCAGGGAGAACTCAAGCATCTCCTGGAAGGCGCTGCGGCCCGGCGGGCCGAGAGCTCTGCCTCCCGCAGGCAGGGATACCCCTCGGAACCTCGTGCCGCGACTTCCCGACTCACGCGGGAAGCCTCGGCCTTCACCGGGCGCACGCGCAACACCGCGCCTGCGGCCCCGGGCCACCTCGGCGGCGAACACCCTCATCGCGACCGTCGGGCACGCCTCGACGAAAGGGTGCGCCGAGGCTACCACCCCAGGCGTGGGGGACGTTACGACAGCGGGGAGGATCGAAGTCCCTCGCCCGAACCACCCGGTCCGCAGGTCTTTAGCCGAGCTATTCGGCGGGCGCCGTTTCCGCCCCGATTCCGACCCCCGACTACTATCACGAAGTACTCGGGGGAAACGAGACCGGAATTGTGGCTTGCGGACTACCGCCTGGCCTGTCAGCTGGGTGGGACGGACGATGACAACCTCATCATCCGAAACCTCCCCCTGTTTCTCTCCGACACCGCTCGTGCCTGGTTGGAGCACCTGCCCCCGGGGCAGATTTCCAACTGGGAGGATTTGGTCCAGGCTTTCGCCGGGAACTTCCAGGGCACGTACGTGCGCCCCGGGAATTCCTGGGACCTCCGAAGCTGTCGGCAACTGCCGGGAGAGTCCCTTCGAGACTACATCCGGCGGTTCTCGAAGCAGCGCACCGAGCTGCCCAACATCACCGACTCCGATGTCATCGGCGCGTTCCTCGCCGGCACCACCTGCCGCGACCTGGTGAGCAAGCTGGGTCGCAAGACCCCCACCAGGGCGAGCGAGCTGATGGACATCGCCACCAAGTTCGCCTCCGGCCAGGAGGCGGTAGAGGCCATCTTCCGAAAGGACAAGCAGCCCCAGGGCCGCCCGTCGGAAGATGCTCCCGAGGCGTCTACTCCGCACGGCGCCAAGAAGAGAGGCAGGAGGAAGTCGCAAGCGAAACGCGACGTTCCCGATGCAGACCTTGTCGCCGCCGCCGAGCGCAAGAACCCTCGGAAGCCCCCCGGAGGTGCAAACCTCTTCGACAAGGCACTCAAGGAGACGTGCCCCTACCATCAGGGGCCCGTCAAGCACACCCTCGAAGAGTGCGTCATGCTTCGGCGTCACTTCCATCGGGCCGGGCCACCCGCAGAGGGTGGCAAGGCTCACGACGACGACAAAAGGGAGGATCGCCAAGCAGGAGAGTTCCCAGAGGTCCGCGATTGCTTCATGATCTACGGAGGGCATGCGGCAAACGCCTCGGCTCGGCATCGTAAGCAAGAGCGTCGGGAGGTCTGCTCGGTAAAGGTGGCGGCGCCAGTCTATCTAGACTGGTCCGACAAGCCCGTCACCTTCGACCGAGACGACCACCCCGACCACGTGCCGAGCCCGGGGAAGTACCCGCTCGTCGTCGATCCCGTCATCGGCGACGTCAGGCTCACCAAGGTCCTGATGGATGGAGGCAGCTGCCTCAACATCATCTACGCCGAGACCCTCCGGCTCCTGCGCGTCGACCTGTCATCTGTCCGAGCAGGCGCTGCGCCCTTCCACGGGATCATCCCCGGGAAGCGCGTCCAGCCCCTCGGACAGCTCGACCTCCCTGTCTGCTTCGGAACACCCTCCAACTTCCGAAGGGAGACATTGACGTTCGAGGTGGTCGGGTTCCGAGGAACCTACCACGCAGTGTTGGGAAGGCCATGCTACGCGAAGTTCATGGCCATCCCCAACTACACCTACCTAAAGCTCAAGATGCCGGGCCCCAATGGGGTCATCACTGTCGGCCCCACGTACAAGCACGCCTTCGAATGCGATGAGGAATGCGTGGAGTACGCCGAGGCCCTCGCCGAGTCCGAGGCCCTCATTGCCGACCTGGAAAGCCTCTCCCGAGAGGTGCCGGACGTAAAGCGGCATGCCGGCAACTTCGAGCCAGCGGAGACGGTTAAGGCCGTCCCTCTCGACCCCAGTGGCGACACCTCCAAGCAGATCCGGATCGGTTCCGGGCTCGACCCCAAATAGGAAGCAGTGCTCGTCGACTTTCTCCGCGCAAACGCCGACGTTTTCGCGTGGAGTCCCTCGGACATGCCCGGCATACCGAGGGAAGTCGCCGAGCACTCGCTGGATATTCGGGCCGGGGCCCGACCGGTCAGACAACCTCTGCGCCGATTCGACGAGGAAAGGCGCAGGGTGATAGGCGAGGAGGTCCACAAGCTGATGGCAGCAGGGTTTATCAAAGAGGTATTCCATCCCGAATGGCTTGCCAACCCTGTGCTTGTGAGGAAAAAAGGGGGGAAGTGGCGGATGTGTGTAGACTACACTGGTCTCAACAAAGCATGTCCGAAGGTCCCCTACCCTCTACCTCGCATCGATCAAATCGTGGACTCCACTGCAGGGTGCGAAACCCTGTCTTTCCTCGATGCTTACTCAGGGTATCATCAGATCAAGATGAAAGAGTCCGACCAGCTCGCGACTTCTTTCATCACGCCCTTCGGCATGTACTGTTATGTCACAATGCCGTTCGGTTTGAGGAACGCGGGTGCAACGTACCAGCGGTGCATGAACCATGTGTTCGGCGAACACATTGGTCGCACGGTCGAGGCCTACGTCGATGACATCGTAGTCAAGACGAGGAAAGCCTCCGACCTTCTCTCCGACCTCGGACTGACATTCCGGTGTCTCAAGGCGAAGGGCGTCAAGCTCAATCCCGAGAAGTGCGTCTTCGGGGTGCCCCGAGGCATGCTCTTGGGGTTCATCGTCTCCGAGCGGGGCATCGAAGCCAACCCGGAGAAGATCGCAGCGATCACAAACATGGGGCCCATCAAAGACTTGAAAGGCGTACAGAGGGTCACGGGATGCCTCGCGGCCTTGAGTCGTTTCATCTCGCGCCTCGGCGAAAGAGGCCTGCCCCTGTACCGCCTCTTAAGAAAGGCCGAGTGCTTCACTTGGACTCCCGAGGCCGAGGAAGCCCTCGGGAACCTGAAAGCGCTCCTCACCCAGGCGCCCATCTTGGTACCCCCAGCGGATGGAGAAACCCTCCTGGTCTACGTCGCCGCAACCACTCAGGTGGTCAGCGCCGCGATCGTAGTCGAAAGGCAGGAAGAGGGGCATGCTTTGCCCATTCAGAGGCCAGTCTACTTCGTCAGCGAAGTGCTGTCCGAGACCAAGATCCGCTACCCACAAGTCCAGAAGCTGCTATACGCTGTGATCCTGACGAGGCGAAAGCTGCGACATTACTTCGAGTCTCATCCGGTGACTGTGGTGTCATCCTTCCCCCTGGGGGAGATCATCCAGTGCCGAGAAGCCTCGGGACGGATCGCGAAGTGGGCGGTGGAAATCATGGGCGAGGCAATCTCGTTCGCCCCTCGGAAGGCCATCAAGTCCCAGGCACTGGCGGATTTCGTAGCCGAATGGGTCGATACCCAGTTGCCAACGGCTCCGATCCAGCCAGAGCTCTGGACCATGTTTTTCGACGGGTCGCTGATGAAGACGGGAGCTGGCGTGGGCCTGCTTTTCGTCTCGCCCCTCGGAAAACACCTGCGCTATGTGCTCCGCCTCCATTTCCCGGCGTCCAACAATGTGGCTGAGTACGAGGCTCTGATCAACGGACTGCGAATCGCCATCGAGCTAGGGGTCCGACGCCTCGATGCGCGCGGCGACTCGCAGCTCGTCATCGACCAAGTCATGAAGAACTCCCACTGCCGTGACCCGAAGATGGAGGCCTACTGTGAAGAGGTTCGACGCCTGGAAGACAAGTTCTACGGGCTCGAACTTAACCACATCGCCCGGCGCTACAACGAGACTGCGGACGAGTTGGCGAAGATAGCCTCGGGGCGGACAACGGTTCCCCCGGACGTCTTCTCCCGGGATCTGCACCAACCCTCCGTCAAGATAGGCGATGCGACCGAGCCCGAGGCAACCTCGGCCTCGTCCGAGGTAACCTCGGCCCAGCCCGAGCCATCCTCGGTTCAACCCGAGGAACCCTCGGAGCCCAAGGGCGAAGCGCTGCAAGCGCTGCACATCGAGGAGGAGCAGAACGGGGTCGCGCCAGATCAAGAC
This sequence comes from Zea luxurians, assembly GCA_029449295.1. Lineage (NCBI taxonomy): Eukaryota > Viridiplantae > Streptophyta > Magnoliopsida > Poales > Poaceae > Zea > Zea luxurians. The sequence continues at coordinate 71,259,248 of JAOPSE010000016.1, read as the reverse complement.
TGGAAAACCCCGTACCTGCAGTATCTCCGCCGAGGGGAACTGCCCCTCGACCGAGCCGAGGCTCGGCGGGTAGCGCGACGAGCAAAATCGTTCGTCCTGCTGGGCGATGAGAAGGAGCTCTACCACCGCAGCCCCTCGGGCATCCTCCAGCGATGCATCTCCATCGCCGAGGGTCAGGACCTCCTGCAAGAAATACACTCAGGGGCTTGCGGTCATCATGCAGCACCTCGAACCCTCGTTGGGAACGCTTTCCGCCAAGGCTTCTACTGGCCAACGGCGGTGGCTGATGCCACTAGAATTGTCCGCGCCTGCGAAGGATGCCAATTCTATGCGAAGCAGACCCACCTGCCCGCTCAGGCTCTGCAGACGATACCCATCACTTGGCCCTTCGCTGTGTGGGGTCTGGACCTCGTCGGCCCACTGCAGAAGGCGCCCGGGGGCTACACGCACCTGCTGGTCGCCATCGACAAATTCTCCAAGTGGATCGAGGTCCGACCCCTAAACAGCATCCGGTCCGAGCAGGCGGTGGCGTTCTTCACCAACATCATCCATCGCTTCGGGGTCCCGAACTCCATCATCACCGACAATGGCACCCAGTTCACCGGCAAAAAATTCTTGGATTTTTGCGAGGATCACAACATCCGGGTGGACTGGGCCGCCGTAGCTCACCCCATGTCGAATGGGCAAGTGGAACGTGCCAATGGCATGATTCTACAAGGGCTCAAGCCTCGGATTTACAACGACCTCAACAAGTTCGGCAAGCGATGGATGAAGGAACTCCCCTCGGTGGTCTGGAGCCTGAGGACGACTCCAAGCCGAGCCACGGGTTTCACGCCGTTCTTCCTGGTCTACGGGGCCGAGGCAATCCTGCCCACGGACCTGGAATACGGCTCCCCGAGGACGAGGGCCTACAACAAAGAAAGCAACCAAGCCAGCCGAGAAGACTCGCTGGACCAGCTGGACGAGGCTCGGGACAGGGCCTTACTACACTCGGCGCGGTATCAGCAGTCCCTGCGACGCTACCACGCCCGAGGGGTCCGACCCCGAGATCTCCAGGTGGGCGATCTGGTGCTTCGGCTGCGGCAAGACGCCCGAGGAAGGCACAAGCTCACGCCTCCCTGGGAGGGGCCGTTCATCATCGCCAAAGTTCTGAAGCCCAGAACGTACAAGCTGGCCAACAGTCAAGGCGAGGTCTACGGCAACGCTTGGAACATCCAACAGCTACGTCGCTTTTACCCTTAAGATGTTTCCAAGTTGTTCATATACCTCGCACCCACGCAAAGTTTAGTCAACAAGGAAGGGTCGGCCTCGCCTCGGCAAAGCCCGACCCTCCCTCGGGGGCTAAAAGGGGGTTAACCCCCTCTGCGTCAAAATTTTCCTCGAACAAAAAACCTCTTTCACCAGAACATCTTTCGTGCTTTTTGACTACTTCGGAAAGTGGGTCCTGGAAACGACGGGGTACACGTAAGCAGTCAAGGCTGACCGAGCCGAGGGACTCCTACGCCTCCGGGATACGGATACCTCACTCATCACCTTCTGTGATAAGTAACTCGCGCTCGGATAAAGTGACTCCGCGGATCGAATGAGTCTTTACGTACGGAAGCTCTTCTGTTGAAGCAGGTTCTTCGAGCCTTCTCGACCGAGTCGGTGACAGGGCCTCATGGATGGGTAAAAGTACGCGTAAGCGGCGAGGCCGACCGAGCCGAGGGACTCCCACGCCTCCGGGATACGGATACCTCACTCATCACCTCCCGCGAGAAGCAACTCTTGCTCGCACTAACATCCCTGCTACCGACAAAAAGTCCAGATACTCGAAACAAGAGGAAAAGAGACACAGCTTTATAACGCGACAAGGGTGTGTGTTCTGGCCTCAGCGGCCGCACAAGGCCCACGCTACAAGACGATCTGACCCTGCAGGCGCGGATCTTGACGCTGGAAGAGGGCGACGACACCCTCAGCATCAGCAGCACCTTCGGCAAGGCCCGACCTAGCCTCGGGCGGCGACGCGGTCCGAGGGCCTCCGCTTCGAAGGACGACGTCGTCACCGCGCTCGAGCAATCTCTGCCAGAGACTTCCCCGAGAACCCGGCCCGAGCGGACGGCCCGGCCGGCCACCTCCGGGACCTCGGCCGACCACCTTCCGAGGGCGCCAGCTCGGTCCGAGGCCTCGGCTAATCAGCTCCGACGTCGATCCTGCCGACAGACAACTCGGCTAGGCTCCGGCCGACCAGGTTTCATTTCCGAGCTAACAACGCCTCTGCTTGTGCTGATATCGCTACCCCTGGCCTCGGCTCGTCGAAGAGCGGCCGAGGGGTCTCTTTAACTAAGCTAGAGGAGCCTCGGACAACAGGTCCGACCGAGCCGAGGGATTCCTACGCCTCCGGGATACGGATACCTCACTCGTCACCTGGACACGGGGCGACTCATGCTTGGTGAAGCGATTCAGACAATCGACAGGCAAACCTTATTGCTCAGAAATGAGGAAAAAGCACGGCTCTGTGCCGGAGTTACATACATGTTCAGGCCCCGAAAGCCGAAAATGAACAAAAAACCCGGCACTCGAAGTGCCATTACAAACGGAACTCCGGTTCCCCCCCCCCCCGCAGGTACGAACAACCCCACTCGATAGGGGCGGGCCTGCGGGGCAGCGGAAAGACTCTCACCCCCCGAGGACGAGAGCCAGCCATTCAGGCCGGGAGACGGAGACCCAGGGCTACTGACGGAGTTGGCAATCTCATCAGTAGAGAAGCCAGTTCCGTCCGCCGACGCCTCGGGACCCCCCACTTCCGGCATGGCTAGAGGAAGTCTCCGTGATGCTGGAGGATGCCGTTCTCACCCCAGGAACACGGGGAAGAAGAGGGCAACCGACCCACACGGAGACAGCTCCCTGGCTCGCCTCGTCCTCCCTCTTGGCCTGGTGATGAAAATCCTTGAGGCCGAGGGAGGGGCAGAGACCGCAGCCCGGCTCGCTTTCCCCCACCATCAAGTCGGAGGTCGCCCTCTTGGGCGATCGCCGGTGGGGGGGTGCAGCCGGGCTGCACGATGAAAATCCTTGAAGCCGAACGATGGCTGAAAGGTACCAACTCCCACGGAGTTGTGTCCCTCCGACGATGGAGCGAAAAGACGGCGGTTTCCCCCCATCCGGGGGCTCGGAAGATGGAAAGACGCAATGCATAAGGGAGGTAGGAGACATGGTCACCTCACGAAGAGGGTCGCCCTCCTTTTAAAGGCAACTCCCCCTGCTTGCGCCCTCAACCGTCGCGGGCGGAGTCTTCTCCAACACGACTCCAAAGTCCTCCCCTGCGACACGGGGGCTGGGGCCCGCCTGTCACGCAGACCGACTCCAAGCAGAGAAAGCCGAACCGCCGCGCACGACGCACGCAACCGCCCAGCGGTTACAAGTAACCCTCCACTTTTGCCCAGACCAACGGGCAAAAGGGGCGAGCGGCCATGCAGGCGGCATGCAACCGCGCCAAGTGGACGCGCCTCTCCGACTCCTGACAGGCCAGCGCGACGGCTCAAGCCCACGCGTCGTTCAACTCGCGCGCCGGGCGCTGCATGCGAACCGCCGCGCCTCTCGCTCCACCACCGCACCTCCTCGATTGCGGAACCGATACCGCGACTCGAGGCCGCCCAGCCTGCGATCCAGCGGCGCCAGCCTGGCGCAGCGGTCAAACGCGGTCAAAAATGGGCCGGCAGTGATGACGGTGGCAGGCGCGCGAGGGCAGCAGTCACGCCATCGGCCAGGCTCACGTCCCATCCGGAGGCAGCAAGAGAACCCCCTCTCACGGCGTGAAGACGACGCGTCCGTGACCCGTACCTCGAACGGCTCGCGCACGCGCAACGGCAACCTCGCCAACTACTCACCCCGGCGCATTAACTCCGCGGCTCGACGGACAGCGCTACGAGCGGGAGCGGCTGGTGACGTTTCGCCTTCGCCAAAACGACCACGCCGAAAAAGGTACGCCACGACGTTCAATTTCGAATCCATTTCCCTTTTCCTTCTTTCTCTATCTCTTGCAACAGGGAACGAGAAGGGGGATAACCCCAAAGGGATCCTTCCCCGTGAAGGAACTAGGCTCCGAGCCTCCCTACTGATCAGGGGTTCGAAGGCTGGCCCCCCGAAGGGTTCAACAGCCGCCTCAGATCGCGTGGGCCCGACACCCACTACTGGTCAGGGGTTCGAAGGTCGGCCCCCGAAAGGTTCCACGACCGCCTCAGGCTACTCGGGCTCCGTGCCCCCTACTGATCAGGGGTTCGAAGGCTGGCCTGTCGAAGGGTTCACAGCCGCCTCAGACGCCGAGCGAGGGATGACCAGGGGTACGTTCGATACATAACCAAGGCTCGGGCTGCGCTCCCGAGGTACCCTAGGACATTTCCGAGACCAGCGGGAACGACTCTGTAACGGAATCCCATCGGAGGGAGGCAACAAGCCCTCGGACCCCGTCGCCAGGGGACCGGGTCCGGCAGATCACCCGCAGGTACTTTTGGGCGTGCCTCCGGGCCCCTAGCCGACCCCCAACGAACGGGGCACGGACGTCCACTCGGATTACCCGATCGCAGCTCACCGGAGACACCATGTTCGGTGCCCATCGAGGGTAACATGGCGCACTCCCCCCCTCCTCCTTGCGGAAAGGCGACGTAGGGGCGTATATAAAAAGTCGAGTCTGTCCCTGATCGTCCTCTCGCTCCGTGCGAGGGCTCGGGGGCTGCTCTCGCAAACCCGGCTCCGGCCGAACCGTTGACAGCGTCAACATACCAGCCCGAGAACTTGGGCCCTGACAGTGCACCTGGGTTACGCCCTGCTCGCATGAGGGAACCGCCAGACCAGCCGAGGCATTGCGCGAGGCATTAAGACCTCGAAGGAGTGAAACCACTCCTCCGAGGCCTCGGGGGCTACACCCGGCGGGTGCGCTCGCGCGCACCCACCGGACCAAAGTACCTCCGAGAAAGGCTGGTCCCCTTGCAAAAAAGTGCGATGCAAGCCTCCAAGCGAGTGTTAACACTCTCTTCGAGGCTCGGGGGCTACTGTCGGGGACCATAATTAGGGGTACCCTCAAGACGCCTAATTCTCAGCTGGTAACCCCCATCAGCATAAAGCTGCAAAGGCCTGATGGGTTTGATTAAGTCAGGGATCAGTCCATACGAGTGACTTGACCACGCCACGCCCGAGCCTAGCCTCGGGCGAGGGCAGCCGACCCTAAGATGACTCCGTCTCGTCTGAGGTCTCCTCTTTCACGGCAGACGCATCTCCGGCTCGCCCTAGGCCCCGCCTCCGATAAGGAGAAACCCTGACTAAATCACCGCACCGACCGACCGAGTCACCGGGGCGTTTAACGCAAAAGGTAAGACCGACGGGCGACCAGACTTCGCCAGAGGTGCCATAGGAGACTCCGCCCGACCCAGGGCTCGGACTCGGGCCAAGGCCCCGGAAGACGGCGAACTCCGCTCCGCCCGACCCAGGGCTCGGACTCGGGCTAAGGCCCCGGAAGACGGCGAACTCCGCTCCGCCCGACCCAGGGCTCGGACTCGGGCTAAGGCCCCGAAGACGGCGAACTCCGCTCCGCCCGACCCAGGGCTCGGACTCAGGCTAAGGCCTCGGAAGACGGCGAACTCCGCTCCGCCCGACCCAGGGCTCGGACTCAGGCTAAGGCCTCGGAAGACGGCGAACTCCGCTCCGCCCGACCCAGGGCTCGGACTCGGGCTAAGGCCCCGGAAGACGGCGACCTCCGCCTCGCCCGACCAGGGGCTCGGACTCCGCCTCGGCCTCTGCCGAATAATCTCCGCCTCGCCCGACCCAGGGCTCGGACTCTGTCTCTGTCTTGCAGGACGGACTCGGCCTCGGCCTCGGAGGAGCCTCCACGACGCCCGACCTAGGACATGAGACCGCCACGTCAACAGGAAGCGTCATCATCACCCTGTCCTGAGCCGACTTGGGTCGCAGAGAACAAGACCGGCGTCCCATCTGGCCAGCTATGCCAGATAGGCCATGATGGCGCCCCGCTAGATCATGACGACGGCGGCTCCCAGCTCCCTTACGAAAGCAGGAGAACGTCAGCAAGGACCCAGCCACCTCGACAGCTGTCCCCCCGTCCGGCTCCGTTACTCCTCCAACGGCCACGACGCCACACCAACAGGGTGCCACGATCTCTCCGGCTGCCACCTGGGCATGTACATAGGGCGCTAGCTCTCCCTCGCTAGACACGTAGCACCTTGCTACACCCCCATCTTGTACACCTGGACCCTCTCCTTGCGACTATAAAAGGAAGGGCCAGGGCCTTCTTAGAGAAGGTTGGCCTCACGGGGACGAAAGGCAGGGGCAGGCGCTCTCTCGGGGCCGCTCTCTCCCTTCACCTCGTGCGGACGCTTGTAACCCCCTACTGCAAGCGCACCCGACCTGGGCGCGGGACGAACACGAAGGCCGCGGGAATTTCTCCGACTCCCTCACGACCCGGCTCCGGCCACCGACTCTCTCTCTCTCTCTCTCTGTTCCCCCCTTCGCGCTCGCTCCACGCGCTCGACCCATCTGGGCTGGGGCACGCGGCACTCTCACTCGTCGGCTCGAGGACCCCCCGGTCTCGGAACGCCGACACCGTTCCTAAAGAAATGCAGAGCTACGATTTATTCACCTAAGTAACGATGAAAAATCTTTGAAGTCGTTCCTAAGGGGATGTAGGGCTATGATTTATTCACCTAAGTAACGGTGAAAAAGCTCCAAAGCCGTTTCTAAGGGAATGCAGAGCTATGATTTATTCACCTAAGTAATTGTGAAAAAGCTCTGAAGTCATTTCTAAGGGAAAGTAGAGCTACGATTTATTCACCTAAGTAACGGTGAAAAAGCTCTGAAGCCGTTCCTAAGAGAATGCAGAGCTACGATTTATTCACCTAAGTAATGGTGAAAAGCTCTGAAGTCGTTCCTAAGGGAATGTAGAGCTATGATTTATTTACCTAGGTAACGGTGAAAAAGCTCAGTAGTCGTTCCTAAGAGAATGCAGAGCTACGATTCATTCGCCTAATGAAACACCGACATAAATTTAGTTTACTTCGAAATTATATCTATAAAGAAGTGTTCCTTTGTAATATATGAAAAGAAGGGAAGGAGATTTTCACCTTCGGCTCAAAAACGCGTGTTAAATAAAATTTCACACATCACAAAAGAAATTAGAAATGAAGCAAGAATTGTGAACATATTACAAATCACTTGAAAAGTTTTGAAGTATTCAAACACTTCGTACCAGCAAAAATATTACAACAAAAGATCATTGTTCTTCACATCATTTCATCAATTCCCTTTGTTGCCCTGTGTCACTTCGTCATAGATTCACTCACAAATTTTAAGGATAACATCATCTGCGTCTTTCTTCACAGCGCTGGTAGCTAATACTTTGGCTTCAATGGCAGCATCCTTAGCTTCGGCTTTGGTATGCTTTACTTCAATGATCACCTATGAAGTAGAGACTTCTTAACAAAAGTTAGAAAACTATTGTCAAAACATCGATGCAATGAAAATATGGCAGAAGCGAGAAAAAGGGTAAGTACCTTCAACTTTCTTACCTTGCAGTTTCCGTCTAATATCTAGAGCTTTCTTAGTAGCCTGTCGGGCCTGCAGAAAAGTTTAAAAGTCACAGTGTATGTATGCCCCACATATGTAAGACGAAGGTAGCAAAGTACAAACCTTATCCCTATTCTTTATAGATTCTTCGATACTAATTTCCTTCCTGCCCTTCTTTCATATCTCCATACACCATTAACTTCTTAATTCTTAGTGACACGACGAAGTTCAACCCATGGATTAGTGCCTCATATTTTGCCGCATTATTTGATGCTGGAAATAATATCTAGAGTGCATGCTTGAGTTGTTCTCCTCCAAGAGCAATGAAGAGGATTCCCGCTCCTGCTACCTGCAACTTCAGCGAGCCGTCAAAGTACATTTTCCACACTTCGGTAGCCTCCGGGTTGTCTGGGACCTGATGTTCGGTCCACTCCGATACGAAATCAACCAGTGCTTGAGTCTTTATTGCGGTGCGAGGCCGGAACTCTATGTCGTGGGTTCCCAACTCACATGCCCACTTGGCTATTCTCCCGATGGTTTCTTTGTTGGGGAGAATATCCCCCAATGGGAAATCCTGTGACTACTATGACTTTGTGGTCGTCAAAGTAGTGACGAAGCTTGCGAGCGATTAGAACTACCGCATATAACAGTTTCTGGACCTGGGGATACTTCATCTTTAAGGACCCGAGAACTTCGCTGATGAAGTAGACTAGATGTTGCACTGGGTATGTGTGTCCTTCCTCCATCCGCTCGACTACTAACGCGATGCTTACCACGTGAGTTGTGCAGGAGATGTATAGCAGCAGATCTTCTGCCGGCCGATTCGGCATGGCTCGACGTGGTGGCTTGAGTACTGGTGGCATGGTCAGGAACTGTTTTAGTGCCTCTAGAGCCTCCTGCGCCTCTGCGGTCCACTGAAATTTATCCACCTTCTTGAGCAACTTGTAGAACGGTATGCCTGTTTTGCCCATCCTTGATATGAGCCTGCTAAGGGCTGCCATGCATCTAGTAAGCCTCTGCACCTTTTTCTGTGATTGCGGCGCTTCCATTCTCATGATAGCCTCGATCTTTTCTAGGTTGGCTTCGATTCCTCGGTGGCTGATAATGAATCCTAGTAATTTTCCTGCCGGTAATCCAAAGACACATTTCTCTAGATTAAGCTTCCATCGATACCGCCTCAAGCTGTTGAAGACCAGCTGTAAATCTTCAATGAAGTTTTTTGAGTTTTCTGTCTTTATTACCACATCATCAACATAAGCTTCTACCCGCTTGCCCCAGTGATCGGCTAAGTAGGTTTGAATAGCTCTCTGGTAGGTAGCTCCCGCGTTCTTGAGGCCGAACGACATGGAGGTATAGCAGAAAGCTCCGAACAGGGTGATGAATGCGGTCTTTTCTTCATCCTCTTCTGCCAAGCTGATCTGATGGTATCCAGAATAGCAGTCTAGGAAGGACAACATAGAACATCCGACAGTCGAATCAACCACCTGATCTATTCTAGGGAGCACGAAGGGATCTTTCAGACAGTGTTTGTTGAGATCAGTATTGTCGACGCACATGTGCCAATCCACTTTATTCTTTTTTAGTACAAGAACAAGATTTGCTAGCCACTCAGGATGCAGTACTTCTCTAATGAATCCTGCTGCCACTAAGCACACTAACTCAACGCAAATAGCTTCTCTTTTGTCAGGCGTGAAACGACGCAGTCTCTGTCGAATCGGCCTTGCTTGATGATAGACCTTCAATTTGTGCTCGGCCAATTCTCTTGGGACTCCCGACATGTCCGCAGGTTGCCATGCGAACACGTCTCGGTTATCTTGTAGGAACCGGATGAGCGCGCTTTCCTATTTGTCGTGGAGGCAGGAGCTAATGATGGCGGTCTTGCGTTCATCAGTGAACCCTAAGTTGATCCTCTTTGTCTCCTCAGTCGACCGCATGGAGGTCATGACTTGAGTCTCATTCGCAGGTATCGCGAGATCTTCTTTAGGCTTTGAATTCACCTGTGCGGAGGAAGTCGTTGGTGGTTTGGTGGTGAGGGTCGCCTGGATGGCTCCTCGAAAGCATTCCGCGGCGCCTTGGAAGTCAGCACGCACGGTGATGATTCCTTGTGGTCCTGGCATCTTCAATATTATGTAAGAATAGTGTGGAATAGCCATGAATTTTGCCAGTCCCGGCCTGCCGATGATGGCGTTGTATCCGCAGTCAAAACTTGCCACCTCGAACCTCAGGAACTCGGTTCTGTAGTTTTCTAGAATTCCAAAGGTAACGGGCATGTAGATGTGTCCGAGCGAGTACTCTCCTTCGGTTAGCACAATGCCGAAGAAAGGGGTGTCTGACTCGGTGAGGTCTTTGAGTGCGACCTCAAAGCCCAGGAGCGTCCGGGGGAAGGTAACGTTGATGTTGCTTCCCCCGTCCATCAGTACCTTCTTTACCCTGCTCTCTCAGATCACCGGATCGACGAGGAGCAGGTACTTGCCCGGATGGTCAAAGTTGAGCCATTGATCCGCTCGGCTGATGGTGATCGGGAATTCCGACCACCGATAGGGAGCCGAGGTGCTGGTGGTTGCCACCAGTACCTGTCGGTCGTTGAGCTTCTACTGCCTCCTGTTCTCCTGCGACCTGTGTCCTCCGAAGATGACGTTGACCTCCCTATCGACACGCGGGAATGCTCCGCCCCCTCCCCTTTCCTATTGCTGAGGCTGCCTGGACTCGCCAAGCCCTCCTCGTGGCTAAGGTGGTAGAGGTTGGAATGGTTGGCCATTCCCGATGGAATACTTGAAGTCTCTGTAGTTCCGCAAGGTGTGGCGCATATCCTTGTGGTACGGACACTGGGCGTTGAGGATGTAGTCCAGTGTTTGCTCGCCTCCGCGGGGTGCCCCTCGGGCACGAGAGACGGGTGGTCCGGCAGTGTGGACCTCTTCACGTGGCCTCTTCTCCCAACACTTGTTGGGCTGCTGGTTCGTGTCGCACCGTGGTGTGGGTGGCACAGGTTTTGTTCCCCCGATGAGGTCCTGAGCCCATTCGTCAGTGGTGATGTAGAGGTCCGCTTCTCGAAACAGCTACTCGGAGGTGGTCGGCGCCTTTTGCAGTATGGCTCGGATGAAAGCCGAGTCATTAGATCCCCGGTAGAAGTCTTCAATCACCGCTGCCTCGGTGAGTTCGGGGATACGGTTTCTCATGGTCTGGAATCTCTTGAGGTACAATCGAAGTGTTTCATCGCCCCGGCGCCTAATGGATTTGAGGTCCCATGGCTGCGCCGGTTTGTCGGAGAGGGACTAAAAGTTGGCGATGAAGCACCGACTGAAGTCGCTCAAGTCGTCGATACAATGTTGTGGAAGGTGTCGCAGCCACTGTAATGCATCCTGCCCAAGAACGATGGGCAAGTACACAGTCATCGCGTCTTCAGTTGCCCTAGCAGCCCAGGCGGCGGTCGTATAGACGACCAACCAATCTCCCAGGTCCTGCTTAGGCTCATACTTGTCGACGTTGGAGACCTTGAAGTTTGGGGGCCACCGAATGGCCCTGAGACGTGGAGTAAGTGCGGATACTCCACATGTGTCCTCATGTCGACATTCATGGCGCCAGTCCCGGGGAGGAGAGTCGCTGATGTTTCGTCTCGGGTGATGTGACTTCAGGCCGGGACGTCGTGGTCTCGATTGTATTCCTCCTGACGCCTTATTTCGTTTTCTTGTCGTCATTCGTGCGAAGCATTGATGGAACTCCACGCATCTCTCCGACTATTTATGGTGTGCCGTAAGTCGCCTGGGGGATGAGCAAGAGGTAGAAGATGATTAGCTGCCCGAATGAGCAGCCAACGATATCCTTCAGCGTCCAGAGTCCGGGGGAGACCATCAGCTATCCGAGCCAATACTCCTCCAACTTCACTCGGCGTGTTCATAGCACGAGCAAAGTTAGGGTTCAGGTTTCGAGCGAAGAGAGGGTTCTCCTGACGTAACCTCGCATCCTTCTCTACTTGTTATCGATCTCGGTCTTGAGCTTGCCGGCGGTCACGTCGGCGAGAATTCCTTCTTTCTCGGACGACTCGTTCATCAGGAGTTTCTCCGACTTCTGAGGCTTCATCTCGGGATACGGGCTACGCTGGGTCTCGCTCCCCAGCCTCGTGATGTCACCAAATATTTCGGCGTCTGTTTCTCTGTCGTCGGGATTCTCGCTGAGGTGGTTCTTCCCCTGGCATGGTTGGCTCATCGTCGAAGATGGGAGATGACTCCAATCTCTCCCCGATGAAGAGGACGCCAGGGTAGAAAGGAGTTGCTGCAGCGATGAATTCTTTTCCGTCCTTCTTTGAGGGCAAAGGTGTCGAAAAGATAACTTTACGGGCTTCCATGCCGCTTGCTTCTTTCTTTCTTGTAATCCGTGTCCACTCCTTTATGGACAAAGTGGACAGCGGCGTTTTTTCGGGCGAGTGAATTCCTGACTCTTGACTTGCGGAAGGTAGTTTTCGCTTGGGGCGCAGGAGGTTGCACTATCTGTTGCCTTGTTCTGGCTTTCTCAGAGATTTCCGAGGAAAGCTTTTTCTCCGGTGGATCCGCTATGCGATGCAGAATTCCTTCTTCATCTACCATGGACGAGATGGTCCTGAAGCAGAACACGGATCCAGGGCGGAGAGCGATCTTTCACTAGGAAGTGACAGCCATTGAGTTAGCTTGGATCAACGACACACCCCCTACCTAGCGTGCTAGCTGTCGGTGTTTGGAACCCGGTCGCACACCCGGGGTTACCCCTCGTGGTGCTTTTGGGTAGGACGGTGCTGTTGACTGTAACTCAATGGTTCGTGCGAGACGCATGAGAGATGACGAGCGGTCTTTCTACAGGTTCGAGCCGCTTGGAGACGCGTAACACCCTACTTCCTGGTGTGGATCTTTATGTGGTGGGTTACAAAGGAAATCTCCAATATGAAGGAAAGTAATGAGCTACGTAGGTGGTTGATGAGTGACTTGAAAATGATGGGGTACCCCCTGGGCCTTATATACTTAGCCGTGGGGCATTACATGCGTGTATGATGACGATGTGTCCCTAAGTAATAATGAACTAATTGAACTTATCTTCCCATAATCTTGCCGACTTATCCTTATTTGGTTCCGACGTCCATGGGTGCTGCGCGGGAAAATCGGGTCGGCGTTGTGGATAGCGCTTAAATCCAATGAGCCGCTTGGGCCCGAGCCTACTTGTTCCCCGCATCGGCCTATTCTATCAGCAGTTCTTCCATGGCCCATGAGGGGGCGGCCTTGCGAGACAACAGGCCCGAAGCCTTTCGCGAGACCTTTTTGCCTTCTAGTGGACCCGGGGGATATCTGTTCCCCACACAACGCTCTTGTCTTGTACAGTAGCAGAAGCTTCAAGATCTGATATTTTACTTTCCATTGTTTCTCTCAACTTGATTTTTTCTTCGAGCAAAGCCTGAACTTTGGTTCGGCTCTCAACAAAATCTTTCTTTAAAATTTTAAAGGATCTTTCCTTTTCTTTGCAGTCGAACCAAAGCCCAAATACTTTGAACCTAATCTTTACTATCTCTTTACGGGCAACCTTGCCCTCACCATTTCTTTTGTTCTTCAGGGCCTTGCTCAAAAACAAACCCTATGAGAAGTCAAAAAAGATAACTAAATTATTGTATCAAGCTAACCCAAAATTTAAAATGAAGCCAATAAAAGTTACCTTTAGCTAAATAGTCAAAGAAATCTTCGGAAGACATGGTTGACAGCATGGCCTCTAGCTTCAGGAAACCAATATTGTCCGCCATATAGCGACATGCTTCAGTTTCCATGTTATTCGAACAGCAATATAAGTAACCATCTAGCCCTCCTTCGAAGATTGTAGACCTCGAAGGGTACCCAAGTTGTTCAGCAAAGCCAATAGCTTCGGCTAGCTGCTTGGCACCCATTGTTTTCCCAGCCGCCTGATGAATCATGTACTTTCGGCCACTAAGATCTTGATCGAAGGGCTCTTCACTAAGGGGCATGTCATCTTCAATAGCCTTCTCAACCTCTTCATTCCTTGCAGGCCCTTTGCCCTTGTTTTCTGCTGTTGTGGGCTTCGAAGAACCAATTTTCTCTTCGACCACCACAATTGCTGAAGGTATCACGACTGTAGCTGCTATATCAATCTTTGGACCTCTCTGTATGGTTGCGGCCATAGCAGGTAGTGCAATATCCTCCACTACAAGGATTGTATCAACAATATCCTTTTTTCTCAGACTCTCCTTTGTCAATATTAAAGAACGAGCTCATTACTGGAGCTATCCACTCTTCAACCTCCTCCTCACTTTCCAAAAGCGATCTCAAGGGAACAACCTTTTGAGCTATCAGATCGATAACATCCTCAATCTTTTCCCTTCGATTCCTGCAGAAGGAATTTCCTCAGGCATAACTGGCACCTCGACTTTGGGTGCAGCCTGAAAAACATTAACACGGTAAGTTTAACACATCAAGTTTGTAAGTGAAAAATAGATTTTAGAAAACCCTTCGTACTAGAATTTCCTGTAAAGCTTGAGGAGTCGATTTAACCTGTATCTTAGGAACCTTGCTCCGTTTCGTGGTCACTTTTCTCTCTCTTTTCTTTGAATCGTAAACCATGTTGGGAAAGTGAAATAGGAAAAGGCAATAGCATCAAAAACACGATTTAGTCAGCTTCTTTTCTAAGCCGCAAAAGCCTGTTGCAGAGCTTCGGCCTCTTGTTTACTATAGTTATGTAACACCTCAAATCCATCAATTAAAAATAATACATTACTAGTTGCTAAACTTAGCAGCGAGTAAATTAAAATATGAATCAAGTGCTTGTTTTCATTCATTCATTTTTGAAGCATGATTTTTGTTTGCTAATAATTGATTGATGATTTTATTTATAGTAATTCTTTTGCTGCGAAATCCAATTAATTTATAAAATAAATGCAGGTCTAAATTTTAGTATCTTATTTGTAAACATTATTGGTGAATTTACTATAATATTTGAAATACTTAAATATAATTATTTATACGCTTTAAAAAAATGGAAAAGAAATTAAAAACAAACAAACCCTAGCTCGGCTAGGCTGGTTCTGGCCCACCTGGTCGGACGGTAGAGGCCCATCCTGCGCCCCCTAACTTCCCTCCTTCCCCTCTCTTACAGGCGGGTCTCGCCCCGACCTCTCTTCCTCACTGGCGTGCGGCCACCCTGGCCCCGCGGCCCCTTCTCTCCCCACGCGGGCGCACATGCGCACTAGGCCGCTACCGCTGCCGCTGGCCGCGCCCACCTAGCGCCGCCTCGCCTCCGTGCCTCCCCAAGCGCCACTGCCGCCCTGGCTTCCGTGCCCTTCACCTCCCCATGCGAGTAACAATCGCCCTTTCCTTTTCCCTCCCCTCCACTCACCCTCCACCATGCAGTCGCCATCAATGGCATGATGGCCGGCCGCCGGCCTCTCCCTCCACCTGGTGCCCTCCCTGCTCCTTCCCTCACTATCACTACTACACTTCCCTCACTATATAAATCCCTCGCCTCGCCTCCTTGGGTATGTTCCTGGCTGTCTCGAGCTTCGATCTTCCATGCCGCTCCTCCTCTTTGCTCGTGCCAACCATCGCCAGTCGATCCTTTGTTCATCGTCGTGGAGCACGCCGTCAGAGCTGCCCACGAGTCACCTACCACCAGAGGACCGCCCGAAGTCGACATCGCGCCCCCATCGATCCTCCTCCTCCCGACGACTCCCCTGCCCTTGCTTCCATCACTGCCCGACCATCGCCCATGCGTCGTCATTCTCTGTGCAGGAACAATGAGAGGTAGAAGATGGTGCTATCTAGCCCCTAATGTTGTATTTTATGCGCTAGGAATTTCTGCAGTTCTAAAAAGGTTTAGTTTAGGTCTCTGATTCGTTCTTACTACCCCAAAAAGGCTATGTATAATTACGTGGATGCCCCTGCTACTTTTGTTTTTGATTATAAAAATGTGTATTTCAAATAAGAATAAAAGGATTGATGTTTTATTAGCATTATATACGATGATAATGTTAGAATGTTTGTTGGACCTCATATTCTTGTAATTTGTTTATAGATGTTTAAAGTAGTAGTTCTAAACAAGTATTTGGAAGGAAAGTAGACTATGTTTTTCTTAATTAGAATTAGCAGAGAATATAAACTAGATATTTTACTTATAAAATATGATTTAGTTTATATTTAGGTTTCTCGTAATCATATAACTTATGCTTAGCAATATTAAATAACGGTATGGAATGTTTTTTCTAAAAATATTGAAATAACAGAATTAGTGATCATGTCTACCATAGCTTAAATAATAGTTTAACTTAGTTTCCATTATAAACTATAGGTTAGGTGTCTTATAAATAGCAATATAATGTTTTTTGAATGAAAAGTTAAAAGAAATCATAACCCATGTGCTTCCCAATAGAAATAATTAATCTAGTATCATAAAGTTTTGATTAGCATTTCACCTATGTTATTTTGGGTTTATATAGTATGCTTATCCATTAGTCAATTCACCATATAGTTTTCTCTAACAGGGTGTTTGGATCCCTTCATTTTAAAGGAATTGGAATTCACTCAATAAAGTAACTTATTTAGTTTGGAATTTGACATTCCACCACTTTCCAAAGTTCAGATATAAGCCTATCTCAAATTCATAGGGTGGATGATAGGAAATGATTTTATGCATGATTGGAATTTGTTTCTAATCTATAACTTACATGACACTCTTCGTTCTACTCCTCTATAGTAAAAATGTAGCACATAAATATTTAGGACATCTTACTAATAATAGTATATAAATATATTTTGTATAAAAGTGAATTAGCTTAATTAATATATGCCTAAATTACTATTATTAGAATGGAATTCAATTCCAGGAAATATCAACATAGAATAATTAATATTTTATGTCATGAACAATTAAATGACTGTTGATATGGTTAGATTTATATTATAGCTAGGAAACAGATTTTATGATCGGATTTTTCTTCTTTATAATCATGATTTGTATGAAGTATGTTTTATTTGTGGAATGATATATGTTTATTTATTTGTGCTTATTTCTTTTTGTATATGCGATGTGCGACTCTAATAGAAGCTGATTGTGTGGTAGAGTAACCAAATTTGTTTGAGGAAGACCTACAAGACGTTTTTGAGCAAAGCAAGTGGATTCTCCCTCTGCATTTCTTATTGTACCTAAATAATACATTCAATGAGATTTACTTTTGGATATGTGTATAATTTGAGGGATTTGCCTAAATAGGATTACCTAGAAATACCAACTTTATTCCTTGATTAACCTGAATTTAATACTATACTTAGTAACTATGCTATTGCTCAACTTTAGTATCAAGTTGTCACTCTTTTTAAAATATTATTGTTCTAAAGATGAAATTTATACTATTGTTGTTAATCAGATGATTAAACAAGATAATATTGTATTAAACGGAACATGGAGTGACCACCCAGGGAAACAGTGCAACCACGAGTGCTATCATGCCTCTGCCTTTGATAATTAGCTTAACTTACTTAGTGCCTAGCAACCTTACCTGAAATATGGGCAAGATGAGGAGTGGTTGATGGTGGCAGCTCACATTAACATGGGGACGTAGTCTTGACTAAGCTATCCCGCCCAGAGGGCCTCCACACTACTTGGAAACCTTAGCATGTTGTTTCGTACTGAGTGTATTTTGTGAGAGGCTCATAGTGGATCCTTAGTCATTCACCTCGTAAGTGTTTAAGGGTTCGTACAGCCCAGGCAAGAGGGAATACATGGCTTATGGGTAAAATTATACCACCTCTGCAGAGTGTAAAACTGATATATCAGTCATGCTCACAGTTAAGAGCGACTTAGATCTTCACATGATAATTAAACTTTAGATGGATATTAAATCATGACCTTTGGTATAATGTGGTTTGCTTAAGTGTTTTCACTTAAGTGGTTTTGGATATAATTATTTATGCTCATATTTAATTTTGGGATGAGATACACTTACACTTCGTAATCAGCTGTTGATAATAAAATGATGACCAACTAAAATACTAACTGCACTGAACCTTAGCCTTATCTTGTTAACCTTGCATATTCCTCCCATTTGTTGAGCCCCCACTATAAGTGAGCTCGTCCTTTACTAAATTTTTTATCAGAAGGTGATGAGGAAGACTTTGACGAAAATCTTGATGAGTACTGAGTCTAGCGATGTTCTGGTCATCTTTCTTTGAGAGATCGCCTATAATAATTCTGTTGTACTTTGTTTATGATACTGCTTAAGACTAGGTGATGTAATAAAGTTATTATACTCTCTTTTACGCCTTTATTGCATTGTCTTTTGATATATTACACTTGTGATGTTAACATATGTATGGAAAATTGATCCTAGCACACATATGCTATGCATTCAGTTTTGCCCCTAAAATCGGGTGTAACAGAAGTGGTATCAAAGCTATGCTGACTCTATATCATTAGACTAGTTAGAAATAAAAAGCCAAACCTGTTCAAAATATGATTATTTTGCTCTTACAAATTTATTTTATTAATTTTGTCTCTTTCATTTCTTTCAACTAAGGTGACACTTTCTTCTTATAGATGTTACGCACTCTCCATACCACTCGCGTGAACACCACCTGTATCCTTCCACCTCAACAGGCTCCTTTTTACCCAGTTGTGGTGGAAGAAGACCTTGAGGAGCTGCACCACCCTTTTGGAGGGAATGGTGTAATTGTGGAGGACAGTTCTGAGGATGTTCTAGCAACACCACTCCATCCCAAACACTTCATGGCTTTGCCGCTGGAGCTTCTTCATCAGCGGTAATCCAAGTTCAACACTTATCCGATTGCCTAATTCTGTTTTTTGACTAGATCAAGTTTGTTGGTGGGTAGTCCCAATACACCAATTGTTGCCTACATCCACTATACGACGCGATCACACATCTATTGCCCTCGACCGCACGTCCACACTCCGATTGTCTCGACAGTGACTCGTTCACCCCCGGCCGCCCTCGATCGCCCTGGACCACTTCTGTCCATGTCCGTGCCATGTTCGCCTAGCTATAACTCCACCTTGCGATAAAGTATTTAATTATTTTAATGTTGTGTCAATACATTATTGTTTTAATATGCCAAAATTAAGGGGACATCAAAAAATAGAAAAGATTATTTTCAATGAATTTTCTGGCCGATGCCAGAGTTAATTTCGGCCAGAAAATAACTAAATTTCAGCTGTGGCCACCAAAAAAATAGCTTTATTTTTAGCTAAATATCATCATGTCAGAAAATAAGTTTTTGCCGCTGAAAATAAACTATTTTCGGTAATAGATACTCCTGTAATGTCTAACTTAACGCTATCGTTTTAGCGAGCTCACCTCACGCCATTTCAATAGCTTCACCCCTGGTGTTAATTATAGTATAAAATAAAACTCTTAGACTTGCTTAGCATATTTCTTTAGATAGTTTCAACTCGCTTATTTTTCTAAGGATATGTATAGCTGCATTAACCATAAAGCCTCTTAACATTAGCACGATCGTTTTGTAGCTGCATTAACTATAAAGCCTCTAACATTAGTGTGATCGTTTTGGTCCTAAAACTTTACCATACATATGTTGAGTACAAATTTATGTAGACCAAGGTTTTTTTTGGTTTGAACTTTTTAGTCCAACTCAACCCTTCAACCCTTGTAGACCCATTCAGTTCCTTTCAACCAGTATCCAAATTTCAGAGTCCATTCTTGTTTTACCAGATGATGCAATTGATAGATTTTCCAAATTAAGGCAGGTAGGATACAGACCTTTATAACACTTCGTTTCTTTTGTACCCTACATGGTAAAAAAATACATTGACAGATACTTGGACGCCAAGCTTGACAAAAAAGAATACAGACAAAAAGAATACAGGGCAATGAAGAAAGAAGAGTGAAAACAGGACCGTCGCCACGGTCAGGATTCAGGAAACATAAACCCTGGCACGGATTTTACAATTTGTACCATATACAGGGAATACAAACCTTTGGCAGCCCAAATTGCTTAAATAGAACTAGGCTAAGTAATGTACTAAGGCGGCGACTAAACTGACCAAATTTGGATTCTCCAAATCTATAGGTTCCTAGCAACTTGTCGCTATAGTTGTCCATTAAGTCATCATGGTTAGGTTTTGCTCTTGAACTTACGCTGTGCTTTCAGGTCAACTACAACGACAGTGATGTTGTCTTTGCTCCCCTTCTGAAGAGCAAGCTTTGACAAGCATTCGGCAGCCGCTTGAGCAGCTGGGTCTGCGGAATCACCAACCCGTGGGGCTGATGATGAGCTTGTGCCATTCTTTTTGTGCCACAGAAGTATCCGCTTGCGAGCAACTTCACATACCTCTTCATTTGAAATTACGTCCCAAAGGCCGTCGCTAGCAAGAATAAGGCACTCATCATCCTTAGCCCGCGGAACTATTGTTACCTCCGGGACTGGAATTATCCATGGCTTCAGATATCTGTCACCTGCAACTAATAGAAGCTATTACAGTTCTGCTCATATAATACATGCTTTGTATCTTGGAATTTTGTTTGAAGTGAAACAACTAAAACTGCCAAGCTGAGAGTACTCAGTTCTTCTACAAGCATATTTGAATTGAAGAAAAAAAATGGTGTATCCTCAATATGCTCCACTCAGGTAACATAATCAATGGCAAGAAAAGGTTCTATGGGGTCCTTGCTAATGCAGAGAAGAACCTAGCAACATACATGCTCACTTTCATGATAGGTCAAAGTTCATGGCAGAGCGAAAGGGCCTCTAGCCGAGTTGGTTAGATGGTCTGAGTAGGACTCCTCAGATCCTAGGTTCGACTCCCCGTGGAGCGAATTTTCAGGCTGTGGTTAAAAGCGAATTTTCAGGCTGTGGTTAAAAAAATTCCCTCGTCTGTCCCACACCAGAGCACAGGTCTAAAACCCGGCTGGCTACGGTGCCGCTGTAGAGAAATTAGTTTAAAGGTATATATTCTACACTGCAGAGAGATCTATTCACGTCTAGTGTTAGTAAACAGAAACAAAAACAGCAAGCGCCTTTAGTGTGTATGCATCATATACAGACAAACATCAAAACTTTGTAGTACTACAACGGAAAGTATTGTACTTCAGAAGTCAAGAACTCAAAAGAAAGCATGCAGCATAATATCAAAGGCATCGCCCCAAAACAGAGTGTACTCGAGGATGTTTGTAGTCAAGCCAATAACCATTATTTTGAACACATCATGCTATCGGAACAACGGCGGATGGCTCCAGAAGGGGGTGAAGAAGCAGCATAATTTGCCAAACATTCCCAGGACCTAGTGCAATGGACGTCCGTTTAAATTTGCTTCTCTATATTGACGAATTTAATGATCTATGATCTATACAAAAACTTCATATTACACTTGAGCACAAGGATACCAGACTCAATCCTATTTTGTTCCAAATCACTTGTATATAGATACCATTTGAACACAAAGTCACATGCGAAGAACTTGATTTTAGCAAAAAGAGAAGAAAGAAAAAAATGTGTATGTTCAACATCATATTTTGTACCATATATGAACTTAAAGGAACACTTTGCTGGTTTCATGGAGTCTCATTGAGAGCTTGCTCAGAATTTCAAAACAGGAGAGAAAATACGTAATTAACCATCCATAGAATACCTATGCAAATTCCCCAACTCTATATTGAATACCCATATCAAATTATGTTCAATTGTACTGTTACATTCTATGAAACTGACTAAAAGGTTTAACCACCCCCCCCCCCCCCACACACACACACACACCACCACCACCACCACCAAATAAGTAACTGCTTCAAAACACAAAGCAGCAACATCGTGGCAAATATGAGAGACTGCCCTTGCAGTAGGATATAAAATATCCTAGGATTTCCAAAACCCCCATGTAGTGTACAAATTTCTCCACTGCTGCACAACCGTAAGAAAAGATGTATTTTCAGGAAAACAAGGGGTCAGGCTCAGGAAACAACCGATGGTAGAGCATAGACATGAGAACAATTGTATAGGGGAGATCTATCACCTATCTACGCCACAAGTGAGCATACAATGAGGCATGACCAAACCATACAGACGAGGCCTGTGACTTTCACCCATGTGTGCAACCAAATATCAAAAGTTATTCAGGAAACATAGTTTTTCTTCCCTCTACAATAGAGTAATTCCACAAGAAAGATTGCTTTTAACTGTTTTAGGACCCTGACCTTTCTTGGCCAATAGAAACATGAGACAAAACCAAATGACTGGAGTCAGAATATGTTCAGGGAATAAGAAATGTTGCAGATAGGATCTTAGGATGCTCTAAAACAGGATCTGAATTCAATATCATGCACTACATCATAACAAAGGGCATAATCCACTTCCATGGCTTCCTTGAATTTAACAATTCTAGGGAAGACGTGCATTGCTTGGAAGTATAAAAATATTACAACACGGGAGAGCCACAGAAGTACGAAAATCGTGTAATATACAATTTGGAGTAACAACTAATGTGGACAGAATTGTTCCTTGCCACTTAATAAACACAGATTGTTGCTCACTGGAAAGCTAGAAATATTTTAACATGTAATGAAAATTAAACCAGCTCTTATATAACATTCGTATTTTGCAAGGTAACTTATCCTTTGTCATGCTAGGCTGCTAATTTGTCCAACTACTTTTTTGTAAAAAAATGATAGCAGAGTAGCATCTTTGGTCAATCAACATAGACAGCATTTACGTAATGGTCCTTCAATGCACATTTCATGTTGCTATGGGCCAGAAACTACATAAGAATTGTAAAATCACCAGGTAATTTTTTATTATAACTAATACATTCCCTGTCACCAAACTTGAGGTTGCAGAGGTGTTGATTAACTAGTAAACCAAACAGTAATTCATTAATAGAAATTTATTCAGATTTCCTTATCCAAATCGTTGCAACGGTAAACCAAAGTGACTTATTATATATAGCAAGGTAGTGTGCTGGAGAGTAATAAAAAGCATACCAATTGATCGTGACATTGCAAGAACACCAAAAACTCGATAACCATTCCATTGTATGACCTTACCACCCTCTGCCTCAATCCTTGCATACTCATCTTCCCTGTTAGGCTGAAGAACGAATTGAGCAAAGCAGTAAACATCTGCTTAACATGTCATCTGAAAGGTCAGGCAAATAAACAGCATTGCAGGAGAGCTTACTTTATGATCCACCGACAGAGGCACGGGCTGCTTGCCCCGGCAGAGCACCGCTCGTGAATCTCCACAATTGGAGACAATGATATGCGAGGAGCAGATGACGGCGACGACCGCCGTTGAACCCACGGTCTCAGGTGCCACAGGTTCGGGCACAAGCATCATAGCAGCGTCACTTGTGCGTGGTTGGCCACCATCTTCCCTGATCGTCTTGCCCCCAACATCGTCATCCACTCTAGCGAAAGAATCCACAAAGGCCTTTTCCCACTGTTTCTTGAACTCCATGTCTCCCAAGTTAGCTGCACACACGGTCTGCTCTATCCTGCTCAGCTGCTCCAGTAGAGCCGCATGGAGGCGTTCCCGACAGTAATTTGCTACCTACAACGAATTGAGCCAATGCCACTCAATGTAGCTGTACCAACAACAAAATGTTCTATTTAGGAGTACACACAGTCTTAAGTCTTAACTAGAGTACCAAAAATGAGCCTGTTAATAGGAAGTCATTAATGGACGGTAAGCATACCTGTGCACCACCATGTCCGTCATAGACACCAAAGAAATGTGCAGGTAATCGGAACGTCATGGGATCGAGCCCATCGACCACCGCATTGCCGGTGAGCATCCAGAGTGGCACGTCAAAGAATCGCGGCACTATAGCAACGGCATCCTCCATCTCCGGCCGGCGGCCGCATATAGTGGTGTAGCCCCACAGCGGCACGCAGTCCACGGCGAAGACACTCCTCCCACCAGCTGCGACCCTGGCCTCCGCCTCGACCGTGGCCGCGGACGCGGCCGAGTGCTCGAAAACCATAGGGCCAAGGCCACCCTCCGCGCCCGCTGCCGCGCCGAAGAAATCCATCCCGACCCCCTCGAAGTCAGCGCTGGCCACGCTGCTGCAGTCGCTGGCCACCGAGCACGGGCTCCCGGCCAGAGACGCGTCTCCCCCTTCCCCTTCCGGCGCCAGCGCGTCGTCGTCCACCGCGGAGGCCGTCCTGACCGGGGGCACGGAGACCCCCTCCATGGCTCCCACGACCGCCGCGGCGATCAGCGTGAGCTCCGCCGCAGCGGGGCTAAACGTCGGCGCCGGCGGAGCCGCGAGCGGCGCCACGACCGCTAAGACATCCTCCAGCCTTCCCTGCGCCGTTGCAGCCGCCGCAACCTCCTCCAGGATCACCTTCCCAGGCCGGCTCAAGTCCTTCGTAGAAGCACCGCATAGCTCCCGCTACCCCTCCGCCGCCGCCTTATTCTCATGTGCCCTCCAGATCTGCCTGACCCGGCCCAAATCAGGCGCCCCAGCCTCGGGCGGGTCCGGAGGCAGGCACACGCAGATCCGAGCCCAAGCCCCCGAATCGCCAAAGCACACGGGCAGACAACGGCAACGCACGCCCGCCCTCCTCGTGAGGAAGGATGGAACTCGGGGAGCAGAGTAGCGGCACCACCACCAAAGTGCGTCGTACAGTAGCGACCAAGGCAGTTGGCGAGCAGCGCCCTCGACCTGGGGAGCCGGGAAGCGGAGGGAGATTTGGCAGCCGTTGGGTAACGTTGATCTGGGACTGGGTAGTTGCTGTCACTATGGCTCGGGAGCCGGGACCGGGAGTTACCGGCAGAAAGGAGGGAGAGGCGACGGGCGGGACGAGCGAGGGAGGGAGGGTAGGAAAGCTACGTGCACTCTCGTGTGTGCGCGCGCGCGTGCGGGGGACAGGTGTCGAGGCCGCGCAATTGGGACGGGACGTGCGGGGGCCGCGGGGATCAGGTGCGCCGCCACGAGCACCCGGCAGCGGCGTGGCTACGGGGCGCGTGTCGATGATTGGGGAAGGGCGCGTGGAGGATGGGCGGGGCCTCCAGTGCTTGTCAGTAGACCGTAGCGCATACGGCTAGTCTTGCCTATCAGGTTTAGAGTTGGCACCACCAAATATTACTACCTCATACATGCGACAAAAAAAATAACTCTATCAGATCATCCGTATACACTGATGGGTATGGATTTACCCCATACCTATATCCATATAGGTATGGGTCACCTATCAGGTCACCCGTATCCTAAAAATTAAACATCTACCAAAATATTATATGATTCAAATGTCAAGTATATCCATCTAAATACCATTACAAATTTCTAGCATCATTTAACCATCCATTCAACACACCAAAAATAATTGGATAAAGTAGTAACACTAGAACAATACTACATAGCACATTACATGTTCCATTACATAGTCATTAAATTGTCGTTAAACCTTCTATCACTACAGAAAACTAGTTAAAGAACGTGGGTGACAAACCGTCGAACTTAATGTAATAAGCCGACCAACTTACAATAAGAACATGGGTTTACCGACGAATATAGCCGACGACGATTTTTGGACAAACTTAGAGAAGTAAGTTCGATAGCCCCGACGAACTTAACATTAAGAACGTGGGTACCGTCGAACTTAACATTAAGAACGTGCGTTTTTAAGTTTGACGGGGGCCGTCGAATTTGTTCTCATAAGTTCGACGGTACATTCTTAAAGTTAAGTACGTCGGGGCCACGTGGCCGACGAACTTATTTGGCCTGCGTGGGTCTGCATCGGCTGCACATTAAGTTCGACGGTACCTACAAACTTAACGTTAATAACGTGGGTACCCACGTTCTTAACCCTTTTCCAGAAAAAAATAAAAATTACAGAAATGAAAAATTAGATAAACATAATATCATATGCAACACAGAATATCACATACAATACAAATTTCAAACACATGGATATATGTTCATATCACAAATTCACACAAGTCCAAATACATAAGTTCACAAATTCACATAAGGCCAAATACATAAGTTCACAAATTCACATAAGTTCACATCCATAGTGCACATTTTTAGTTCACAAGTTCAAACACACAAGTTCAAACATTAGCTCCATTTCTCTCGATCAGGACATCAGATTGTTGTTCGTAGCTCCACCACTAGAATTGAGACATATGTCCGCAAAGTCATCGTGAGGGGGAGGAATTACTTGATGAGAGCCGGAATCCTACAAAATAAACCAAAATTCTCATAAATATACAACTGAAATTAAATTAATGTACACAAAGATATAGGAAAGCATGATAACCACAAAATATGGCTTCCAAGAAGATCACAAAATGCTGGCATTAAATCGCATGCACATGAAGATATAGGAAAACATGATAAACACAAAATGTGGCTTCCAAGAAGATCACAAAATGACATGTACACCAAGATATAGGAAAGCATGATAAACATCTGTCCTAGCCTAAAGTGCTGCCATCACAAGAAACAAACAGCAGTGGAGTAGTCCTAAAAAAAGAAGGCCAATTTATTGCAGCGTGAACAAGTAGCAAACAACATGAATCAGGAACGTACCACTGGTGATGGAAGTGGCTGAGAGCACCTAGAGGGGGGGTGAATAGGTGATCCTGTCAATTTTAAAACTTAAGCCACAAAGCTTGGTTAAGTGTTAGCACAATAATTGCCAAGTGGCTAGAGAGGAGTCTCAACAAAACACAATAACCACAAGAAATCAATCACAGAGATGGCACAGTGGTTATCCCGTGGTTCGGCCAAGACCAACGCTTGCCTACTCCACGTTGTGGCGTCCCAACGGACGAGGGTTGCAATCAACCCCTCTCAAGTGGTCCAAAGACCCACTTGAATACCATGGTGTTTTGCTTGCTTTTCTTAATCCCGTTTGCGAGGAATCTCCACAACTTGGAGTCTCTCGCCCTTGCACTTGAAGTTCACAAAGAAGCACGGAGCAAGGGAGGGATTAGCAACGCACACAAGACACAAGAATCGGAGTGTCAACACGCACACAAGTCGCAACAAGAGCTCGCAACACAGCCCAATGAGTTCACAACTCCACTAGAGCTCTATATGCTATCACAAAGAAACAAATGCGCGGAATCGAGGTCTTGGTGCTTAGGAATGTTGTAAGAATGCTTGGTATACTCCTCCATGCGCCTAGGGGTCCCTTTTATAGCCCCAAGGCAGCTAGGAGTCGTTGAGAACATTCCTGGAAGGCAGATCTTGCCTTCTGTCGACTGGCGCACCGGACAGTCCGGTGCACCACCGGACACTGTCCGGTGCAGATCTCCTTCCTTATTTGGCGAAGCCGACCGTTGGAGTCTGAGAGCCGTTGGCGCACCGGACACTGTCCGGTGCACACCGGACAGTCCGGTGCACCAATGTGACCGTTGGCTCGCCCACGCGTCACGCGCGGAATCCTCGGCCGACCGTTGCCCCGGCTGACCGTTGACTCACCGGACAGTCCGGTGCACCACCGGATAGACCGGTGAATTTTAGCCGTACGCCGTTGATGGTTTCCCGAGAGTGACGAGTTCGCCTGTGAACGGCTCACCGGACAGTCCGGTGCACCACCGGACAGACTGGTGAATTTTAGCCGTACACCGCCGTCGAAGTCCCGAGAGCAGCCTGTTCGCCAGAGCCAGCCTGGCGCACCGGACACTGTCCGGTGCACCACCGGACAGTCCGGTGAACCCAGACTGAGCAGACTTTTGGCTGAACTTAGCCATCTCTTCTCCAACTCGATTTTTTCTGTTTCCAGCACTTAGACACAATACATTAGTCCATAAAACAATATACTAAGTCTAGAAACATACCTTTTGACATAATTTGCACTTTGTCCACCACTTTGCATAGATTAGCACAAAAACACATGTGTTGGCACTCAATCACCAAAATACTTAGAAATGGCCCAAGGGCACATTTCCCTTTCAATCTCCCCCTTTTTGGTGATTTATGCCAACACAACATAAAGCAGCTAGACAAGTGCAATATCAATGCAAATGAACACTCAAAATTGTTTTGATTCAATTTTGACATATATGGATCATATTTTGCCACCACTTGGTTTGTTTTTGCAAATCAAACTCAAACTCCTATCTCTAAGTCAAATTCACTTGTAGAGACATAAAGAAAGGTATTCCAAAGGAAATTGATCAAGGAATTCAAAAACTCCCCCTTTTTCCCATAATCAACACTTCTCCCCACAAGAGGCCAAATTTTGACACAAGAGACAATAAAAGAGTTTTGACAAACCAAAAGCTCTAATCTACCATTTTCAAAATTTCTCAAGTGGTAGCTGATCCATCTATTGCTTTGGTCTTTATTTTCTCCCCCTTTGGCATCAAGCACCAAAACGGGATCAATCTTGGCCCCTTAACCCCATTGCCTCACCAAAATCTTCAAAATAAGAATACAAAGGCAATAAGAGTACATGAGATGAACTTGGAATTAGTTACCCTCGCATCGGAGTGCAGTGGAAGTCTTTCATGGTCCAAGTCCACCTTTTCCCTTTCAACACTCCTTTGAGACTAAATCAAGCAAACTCAAGCTAACGGTTAGTCTCAAAGGGTCAAGTTGTAGCACAACTCCCCCTAAATATGTGCATCACTTGCACAAGGACTTGTGAGGTCCGGGGAGTGATTGTACAACTTGAGCACCACGGTAAGCAGCAAAATGCATAAGGAATATGATCAAAGGCATAAACACATGTATGCTATAAATCAATCCAAGTTCCGCGAATCTAGGATATTTAGCTCACTACGCAGCCTGCAAAAGGTCTTTTCATCTAAAGGCTTAGTGAAGATATCGGCTAGCTGGTTCTCGGTGCTAACATGAAACACTTCGATATCTCCCTTTTGCTGGTGGTCTCTCAAAAAGTGATACCGGATGTCAATGTGCTTTGTGCAGCTGTGCTCAACAGGATTTTCCGCTATTCGGATAGCACTCTCATTGTCACATAGAAGTGGGACTTTGCTCAGATTGTAGCCAAAGTCCCGGAGGGTTTGTCTCATCCAAAGTAGTTGCGCACAACACTGTCCTGCGGCAACGTACTCGGCCTCAGCGGTGGATAGGGCAACGGAGGTTTGTTTCTTAGAGTTCCACGACACCAGGGACCTTCCTAAGAATTGGCACATCCCTGATGTACTCTTCCTATCGACCTTACATCCAGCATAGTCGGAATCTGAATATCCAATCAAGTCAAAGTTAGACCCCTTTGGATACCAGATCCCGAAGCAAGGCGTAGCGACTAAATATCTAAGAATTCGCTTCACAGCCACTAAGTGACACTCCTTAGGATCAGATTGAAATCTAGCACACATGCATACGCTAAGCATAATATCCGGTCTACTAGCACATAAATAAAGCAAAGAACCTATCATGGACCGGTATGCTTTTTGATCAACAGACTTACCACCTTTGTTGAGGTCGGTGTGTCCGTCAGTTCCCATCGGCGTCTTTGCGGGCTTGGCGTTCTTCATCCCAAACCGCTTTAGCAAATCTTGCGTGTATTTCGTTTGGGAGATGAAGGTGTCGTCCTTGAGTTGCTTCACTTGGAACCCAAGGAAGTAGTTCAACTCGCCCATCATCGACATCTCGAATTTCTGCGTCATCACCCTGCTAAACTCTTCACAAGACTTTTGGTTAGTAGAACCAAATATTATGTCATCGACATAAATTTGGCACACAAAAAGATCACCATCGCAAGTCTTAGTGAAAAGAGTTGGATCGGCTTTCCCAACCTTGAAAGCATTAGCAATTAAAAAGTCTCTAAGGCATTCATACCATGCTCTTGGGGCTTGCTTAAGTCCATAGAGCGCCTTAGAGAGCTTACACACGTGGTCGGGGTACCGTTCATCCTCGAAGCCAGGGGTTGCTCCACGTACACCTCCTCCTTGATTGGCCCGTTGAGGAAAGCGCTTTTCACATCCATTTGGTACAACCTGAAAGAATGGTGAGCGGCATATGCTAGCAAAATACGAATTGATTCCAGCCTAGCCACAGGAGCGAAAATCTCCTCAAAGTCCAAACCTGCGACTTGGGCATAACCTTTTGCCACAAGTCGAGCCTTGTTCCTTGTCACCACCCTGTGCTCGTCCTGTTTGTTGCGGAACACCCACTTGGTTCCCACAACATTTTGCTTGGGGCGAGGCACCAGTGTCCAAACTTCATTGCGCTTGAAGTTGTTGAGTTCCTCCTGCATGGCCAACACCCAGTCCAGATCCAGCAAGGCCTCTTCTACCTTGAAAGGCTCAATAGAAGAGACAAAGGAGTAATGTTCACAAAAATTAACTAATCTTGAACGAGTAGTTACTCCCTTGCTAATGTCACCCAATATTTGGTCGACGGGATGATCCCTTTGGATTGTCGCTCGAACTTGGGTTGGAGGTGCCTGAGGTGCTTCTTCCTCTTCAATTTGATCATCCTGTGCTCCCCCTTGATCATGCGCCTCCACTTGAGGTACCTGTTCGTCATCTTGGGTTGGGGGATGCACCATAGTTGATGAAGATGGTTGATCTTGCTCCAATTGTTCCCGTGGTCGCACATCGCCAATCGTCATGGTGCGCATTGCGGCCGTTGGAATGTCTTCTTCATCTACATCATCAAGATCAACAACTTGCTCTCTTGGAGAGCCATTAGTCTCATCAAATACAACGTCGCTAGAGACTTCAACCAAACCCGATGATTTGTTGAAGACCCTATACGCCTTTTTATTTGAATCATAACCTAATAAAAACCCTTCTACAGCTTTGGGAGCAAATTTAGAGGTTCTACCTTTCTTCACAAGAATATAACACTTGCTCCCAAATACACGAAAATAAGACACATTGGGTTTGTTACCAGTTAGCAGCTCATATGAAGTCTTCTTGAGGAGGCGGTGAAGATAGACCCTGTTGATGGCGTGGCAAGCCATGTTCACGGCTTCCGACCAAAAACGCTTGGGGGTCTTGAATTCTCCAAGCATAGTCCTCGCCATATCGATGAGTGTCCTGTTCTTCCTCTCTACCACACCATTTTGCTGTGGTGTATAGGGAGCGGAGAAGCGGAGAACTCGTGCTTGATCCCTTCCTCTTCAAGGAACTCCTCCACTTGAAGGTTCTTGAACTCGGACCCGTTGTCGCTTTTTATCTTCTTCACTTTGAGCTCAAACTCATTTTGAGCTCTCCTGAGAAAGCGCTTGAGGGTCCCTTGGGTTTCAGATTTATCCTGCAAAAAGAATACCCAAGTGAAGCGGGAAAAATCATCAACTATAACAAGACCATACTTACTTCCTCCTATACTCAGATAGGCGACGGGTCCGAAGAGGTCCATATGAAGCATCTCCAAGGGTCTTGATGTTGTCATCACATTTTTGGTGTGATGAGAGCCTCCCACCTGTTTCCCTGCTTGATAAGCTGCACAAGGTCTATCTTTTTCGAAATGCACGTTAGTTAGACCTATCACGTGTTCTCCCTTTAGAAGCTTGTGGAGGTTCTTCATCCCCACATGTGCTAAGCGACGATGCCACAACCAGCCCATGCAAGTCTTAGCCATTAAGCATGCATCTAGACCGGCCTCTTCTTTTGCAAAATCAACCAAATAAAGTTTGTCGTCTAGTACACCCTTAAAAGCTAGTGAACCATCACATCTTCTAAAGACAGACACATCTACATTTGTAAATAGACAATTATATCCCATTTTGCATAATTGACTAACAGACAACAAATTATATCCAAGCGACTCAACTAAAAACACATTAGAAATAGAGTGCTCAGATGAAATAGCAATTTTACCTAACCCTTTTACCTTGCCTTGGTTCCCATCACCGAATATATTTGAATCATGGGAATCCTCATTTTTGACGTAGGAGGTGAACATCTTCTTCTCCCCCGTCATATGGTTTGTGCATCCGCTGTCGATGATCCAGCTTGAACCCCCGGATGCATAAACCTGCAAGGCAAATTTAGGCTTGGGTCTTAGGTACCCAACTCTTGTTGGGTCCTACAAGGTTAGTCACAATTGTCTTAGGGACCCAAATGCAAGTTTTGTCACCCTTGCATTTGGCCCCTAACTTCCTAGCCAATACCTTCTTACCCTTTCTACAAATGGCAAATGAAGCATTGCAAGCATGATATATTGTAGATGGTTCATTAACTTTCCTAGGAACATTAACAACATTTCTCCTAGGCATATTATGAACAACATTTCTTCTACCAACATTTCTATCATGCACATAGGAAGAACTAGAAGCAAACATGGCATGAGAATCAAAAGCATCATATGCATTATAACTCCTATAAGCATTTCTATATTGTCTCTTGTCATGATACATAAAAGCATGGTTCTTTTTAGCACTACTAGCCATAGGGGCCTTCCCTTTATCCTTGGTGGAGATGGGAGCCTTATGGCTTGTTAAGTCCTTGGCTTCCCTCTTGAAGCCAAGTCCATCCTTAATTGAGGGGTGTCTACCAATCGTGTAGGCATCCCTTGCAAATTTTAGCTTATCGAAATCACTTTTGCTAGTCTTAAGTTGGGCATTAAGACTAGCTACTTCATCATTTAATCTAGAAATTGAAACTAGGTGTTCACTACAAGCATCAATATCAACATCCTTACACCTAGTGCAAATCATAACATGTTCTACACAAGAATTAGATTTATTTGCTACCTCTAATTTAGCATTTAAATCATTGTTAACACCTTTTAAAGTAGAAATGGTTTCATGACAAGTAGATAGTTCATAAGAAAGCATTTCATTTCTTTTAACTTCTAAAGCATAGGATTTTTGTGCCTCTACAAATTTATCATGTTCTTCATACAACAAATCCTCTTGCTTTTCTAAAAGCCTATCTTTTTCATTCAAGGCATCAATCAATTCATTGATTTTATCAATTTTATTTCTATCCAATCCCTTGAACAAGCTAGAGTAATCTATTTCCTCATCGATAGAATCATCATCACTTGAAGAAGAGTAAGTGGTATCCCAAGTACATACCTTCTTCTCCTTCGCCATGAGGCATGTGTGATGCTCGTTGGGGAAGAGGAATGGCTTGTTGAAGGCAGTGGCGGCGAGTCCTTCATTGTCGGAGTCGGAGGAGGAGCAATCCGAATCCCACTCCTTTCCGATATATGCCTCGCCCTTGGCCTTCTTGTAACTCTTCTTCTTCTCCTTCTTGTTTCCCTTTTCCTGGTCACTATCATTGTCGGGACAGTTAGCAATAAAATGACCAAGCTTACCACATTTGAAGCATGAGCGCTTCCCCTTTGACTTGGTCTTGCTTGGCTGTCCCTTGTGACCCTTAAGCGCCGTCTTGAAACGCTTGATGATGAGGGCCATCTCTTCATCATTGAGACCTGCCGCCTCAACTTGCGCCACCTTGCTAGGTAACGCCTCCTTGCTTCTCGTTGCCTTGAGAGCAACGGGTTGAGGCTCATTGATTGGACCATTCAGAGCGTCGTCCACGTACCTCGCCTCCTTGATCATCATTCGCTCGCTTACGAATTTTCCAAGGACTTCTTCGGGCGACATTTTGGTGTACCTGGGATTCTCACGAATATTATTCACCAAATGAGGATCAAGAATGGTAAAGGACCTTAGCATCAGTCGGACGACGTCGTGGTCCGTCCATCGCGTGCTTCCGTAGCTCCTTATTTTGTTGATAAGGGTCTTGAGCCGGTTGTATGTTTGGGTCGGCTCCTCGCCCCTTATCATCGTGAATCGTCCAAGCTCGCCCTCCACCAACTCCATCTTGGTGAGCAAGGTGACGTCGTTCCCCTCATGAGAAATCTTGAGGGTGTCCCAGATCTGCTTGGCATTGTCCAAGCCGCTCACTTTATGGTACTCGTCCCTACACAAGGAGGCTAACAACACAGTAGTGGCTTGTGCATTTCTATGAATTTGTTCATTAATAAAAATAGGACTATCCGAGCTATCGAACTTCATTCCACTTTCCACAATCTCCCATATGCTCGGATGGAGAGAGAACAGGTGACTACGCATTTTGTGGCTCCAAAATCCGTAGTCCTCTCCATCAAAGTGAGGAGGTTTGCCAAGTGGAATGGAGAGCAAATGAGTATTTGTACTTTGTGGAATACGAGAGTAGTCAAAAGAAAAGTTCGAATTAACCGG
Source organism: Zea luxurians (assembly GCA_029449295.1). Classification (NCBI taxonomy): domain Eukaryota; kingdom Viridiplantae; phylum Streptophyta; class Magnoliopsida; order Poales; family Poaceae; genus Zea; species Zea luxurians. The sequence goes on along the minus strand of JAOPSE010000016.1, from coordinate 71,225,629 downwards.
TTTCCTTCTCTCGTAGTCGTTGTCGTCGTTGTCCTTTTGGGAAGAAGATGACTCGTCGCTGTCGTCGTAGTAGACAATCTCCTTGATGCGCCTTGTCTTCTTCTTCTTCCCATCTTTCCGTCTATGGCCCGAGCCCGAGTCGGTAGGCTTGTCATCCTTTGGCTCGTTGACGAAAGATTCCTTCTCTTTATCGTTGATCACGATACCCTTCCCCTTAGGATCCATCTCTTCGGGCAGTTAGTCCCTTTGTGAAGAGAACGGCTCTGATACCAATTGAGAGCACCTAGAGGGGCGGGGGGGGTGAATAGGTGATCCTGTCAATTTTAAAACTTAAGCCACAAAGCTTGGTTAAGTGTTAGCACAATAATTGCCAAGTGGCTAGAGAGGAGTCTCAACAAAACACAATAACCACAAGAAATCAATCACAGAGATGGCACGGTGGTTATCCTGTGGTTTGGCCAAGACCAACGCTTGCCTACTCCACGTTGTGGCGTCCCAACAGACGAGGGTTGCAATCAACCCCTCTCAAGCGGTCCAAAGACCCACTTGAATACCACGGTGTTTTGCTTGCTTTTCTTAATCCCGTTTGCGAGGAATCTCCACAACTTAGAGCCTCTCGCCCTTACACTTGAAGTTCACAAAGAAGCACGGAGCAAGGGAGGGATTAGCAACGCACACAAGACACAAGAATCAGAGTGTCAACACGCACACAAGTCGCAACAAGAGCTCGCAACACAGCCCAATGAGTTCACAACTCCACTAGAGCTCTATATGCTATCACAAAGAAACAAATGCGCGGAATCGAGGTCTTGGTGCTTAGGAATGTTGTAAGAATGCTTGGTATACTCCTCCATGCGCCTAGGGGTCCCTTTTATAGCCCCAAGGCAGCTAGGAGCCGTTGAGAACATTCCTGGAAGGCAGATCTTGCCTTCTGTCGACTGGCGCACCGGACAGTCCGGTGCACCACCGGACACTGTCCGGTGCAGATCTCCTTCCTTATTTGGCGAAGCCGACCGTTGGAGTCTGAGAGCCGTTGGCGCACCGGACACTGTCCGGTGCACATCGGACAGTCCGGTGCACCAATGTGACCGTTGGCTCGCCCACGCGTCACGCGCGGAATCCTCGGCCGACCGTTGCCCCGGCTGACCGTTGACTCACCGGACAGTCCGGTGCACCACCGGACAGACCGGTGAATTTTAGCCGTACGCCGTTGATGGTTTCCCGAGAGTGACGAGTTCGCCTGTGAACGGCTCACCGGACAGTCCGGTGCACCACCGGACAGACTGGGGAATTTTAGCCGTACACCGCCGTCGAAGTCCCGAGAGCAGCCTGTTCGCCAGAGCCAGCCTGGCGCACCGGACACTGTCCGGTGCACCACCGGACAGTCCGGTGAACCCAGACTGAGCAGACTTTTGGCTGAACTTAGCCATCTCTTCTCCAACTCGATTTTTTCTGTTTCCAGCACTTAGACACAATACATTAGTCCATAAAACAATGTACTAAGTCTAGAAACATACCTTTTGACTTTGTCCACCACTTTGCATAGATTAGCACAAAAGCACATGTGTTGGCACTCAATCACCAAAATACTTAGAAATGGCCCAAGGGCACATTTCCCTTTCAGTGGCTGTGTTGGCTATGGGGGCGTCCCCAAGGCCCCATTGGATGTGTAGGATATCCCCATGGTGGTGGCGGCCAATATCCCATACCTGGTTGTGGAGGGGGAAGAATCTGTCCTCTAGGGGGCATCAACCAGTGCATGTCCATCTGTGGGTTTCCATGTCCGGTCTCAGAACCCTATAACCAAATAAAATGATGCATGATTATAATTGTAAATGAAAGTAAATATACTACAAAACTATACCTGTGTTTCGTTGGTGTTTGGGTTCTGTCCAGATTATGACGGACGGGTGAACTGGGGTCCCATTTGAGATCCCATCTGAGCACTATACATCTGCAAATACAATAAGCTTGAGTTTTTGCAATACATCTAAAAATCGAATGAATGGTGGATTACTAAAATTATTACCTGCATCAGCATTCCCTGCATCATCTGAACTTGTTTGAGATAGTTGTTGAACTTGTTATCGTTGTTGTCTTAGTTGCTCATCAAGCTCTGATTCCCTTAAAGTTGAAGTTCGAGATCTACTCCCCACCGAGGAAATTGACTGACGACCAAAGCTATCGCGACTCACAACCCTATCACCAATCCCCAACCTAGAAACATCCCAAGTTATGAACCAATAGTTTTTATTTATTACAGCTTTGATCTTATCATACCTCCCATGTGGTAGCCACCACCAGCTATGACATTATGGCCTAAAAGGTTGTTAAATAGTAAAAAATGGATGACTAAAGTCTAAATTCATGTTTAGGCTAAGTTTATATTGGGTATTTTATACCCACGAGTTAACGGGTATGAGTGAAGGTGGAACGTTCTAATACCCGTTTACCTATTAAATGAAGATTTTTGTCAAATAACAGACTCACGGATAAAATATTTATCCCACATACATATCTTAATAGAGTAAATACCTACCAGGTATCGGGTCGGGTGTATCATTGCCATCTCTAGTCAGGTTTGGCCTGCCGATGCCATAGTGCCGCTGCCCATGGTCATGGAGGTTGTTGACCTGTTGTTGCCTGCTTGTACAAGCATATGCTCCCTTCATCCAGAATAAACAGTGTAGTACTTTGCATCTCGATAAACAAACTAATTTCACGTTTAATTAATTCTATAGAAAGTAATATCAATATTTATATATGCAACAGTTTTGCAGACAAAATATAATAATTAAACAATAATTATTTATATCATAAATACTATTTTATATGTTCGATCAAACTTAAGATTTGATGACTTCTTAAAACATGAGATATACGCTTATTTTAGATCGAGAGTCATGATGCCATATAATATTTTAGGAAAAAAACTTTAACATAACTTATTTTTAAGATATACTTTTCCGTTCTAGAATCCTGTTTGAATTGTTTGAATATTTTAGACTAAATTTTAGTTCCGTCACATGAATTGTTTGAATACTAAACTAATTACATAGATAAAAACTAAACTGTAAGATAAGTCTATTAAATCTAATTAGTTCATGATTATCTCATGTGTATATCCATGTATTAATTAGCTTTAATAAATTCGTCTTGTCGCTTAGTCTTAATGTACATAATTAGTTTTGAATTAGACTAGTAATTGGTATTCAAACGTCCAATGTAACATGTACTCCTCTAAGGATTTGTACAATCCTAAACCCTTGAATCGATTTTCTAATTATAAGAGACAACTAATAGGTCATATGTCTAAGCCCTCGAATCGATTTTCTAAATACAAGAGACAACTAAGAGTCTGTATGATACAATTCTGATCCCCTAATTCATAAATACAGTCAAGACACAATATATATAAAGTCTCTTCTAGAGACCCCTCAAAAGACCCCTACGGATTATATTTAATGCTTCTAACTATCCAAATATTCGATGTGAGAGAGACTAAAGTTTAATTCATGTATCAAACACACTCTTAGTTACGATAAATTATAGATAGAAACTAAACAGTCATTAAGTCTATTTATAGAATTACGGGAGAACATCTGCGTTGTTAGTGATGTTCATCTCTCGTAAGGACTTCTTTTAGTATGTAACAATCGCACTTTAAAAAATAGTAAAGTAAAAAAACCTAAACTAAGGGGACTATAAATGTACTTATTTTTGGGTAAATTTTAAATGTTAAAAATTTATTATCCAAAGACGAATACAATAGTTGGACTATTTCGTTGTCTACTAGCAGGAGGAGCAGCGGCAGCAACAATAACAACGACAACAATAACCGTAGTAGTAATAGTAGTAGTAATAATAATAATAATTCATTCATCCTAAAATATAAGATATAACTATTTTTTATTCTACTAAGTCGTGCTCCTTCTAGATATGTGTATATCGATGGGGTAGTATTAAAAGTATTTAATATATTTGTTGTTGTGAGACAGATGTTATGATTTATATTAAACATATTATAGTAATAATAATTTGACAAGCTATAGCGAGCGAGCTAAAATAATGCCATCCGTCGATTTATTAATGACAATATTATCACTTATATACACGGATAAGGCTATCTCCCGGAGATCCTCTATTACATATTATTTTAAATTTCTATTGTAATAGTGTTAAACAGAGTGCCAAAAAAGTATCATGGTACGGTACAGAATTTACATGTGAAATCTTGTGGCCAAGACGCGAGCTAGATGTTTTGCGTGAGCGACCAAAAACATCTTTTCAGATAAAGAGACAAGGTAGCGAGCGAAAAAGAAACGCTGAAAATGACACACCAGCAAGCGCTGCCACGTGTTTCCGACCAAACCTGGCAACGTGACGAGCGGGCAAAAGCGACACGAGACCGGTGCACCGCCCCCGCTAGCACCCAGCAGGCGCGGTACACTGGGAACAGAAACCGCGGCACTCTGCAGTGCGTGCAGGAGTAGCCGCGACGGCCGAACAGCAAACACCGCATCGCGCGCCCATGTGCGCCCGCGCCCCTCGCCCTCCGTGAAAACAAATGGAGCGACCCAAATGCCCCCTGCATTTCTGTCCCCCATCCGTGTCTGGTCAGTGGGTCTTCTTGGCAGTTGGGCATCGAGAGCCACACCAACACGTCAGTGAGCCCCGACGCCCTTTTCTGTGCCCCGACCGGAGTGGACCGGCCCTGCTTCACAGCAGCAAGACAACGGTGGCCGTCAATCGGAGTTGGAGCACGTGGTTTTCTCTGCTCCGTCCGTCAAAGCAGAGGCCGATGGTGGGTCCCCCGTGTCCGTTGGCCCGCAACGCGACGGGATTGGACGAACCGAGGCGCCGGGCGCGTGCGCGCACAACACGTGGAGGAACAACCAGCAGTCCAGCACGTCACGGTAGGGACCGTCGCAAAAGAACAAAAGCCTACGCGCACAACGGACGGCTTCTTCTTGGCAGGGGTCTCGTGCGTGTGACCCCGGAGTCTGGACATTCACCAGTCACCACTAGCTTGGGACTTCTCACTTCTCTCCACGTTTCTCACTTCCCTCCGCTTAGGGCTGGATATCGCTCAACTAGATTTATCCAAGTAGATTCGTTAGGCTAACGAGCTAATTTGACTCGTTAAATTAATAAGCCACAAAAATCAATTTAACTTGCACGTTTATTAGTTTAAGCTGGCTTATTTAGCTCGCGAGCTACAACATAAAAAACAATAAATATATGATGATTAATTTTTAGTTAATTTAAACCAATTTAACAATAGAAAATAGTAATTGTACTCGTAGCTTTACATACCACACCAATGTAACCTTAAATTAACATAACTCATTACTCATCAATTCATAATTCACACACATGTTCATAATTTAACCCACAGTCACATTCACGCAGACCAAGACACAGTTCATCAATCATCAATTTAACTTATATGCCATAAGCGTCGCACATACATATAATATGTTCATGCGTAATTGATATTCATATATTTTCGTTTTGCTAAAAATATGATAACCCGTTTAGCTCGCGAGTTGACTTGTTAATAAACTGAGTTGGCTCGTTAACAAACCGAGCTGAAATGTCAACTTAACTCGTGAAAAAATTCAAATGAGCCGATCTGAACTGAGCTGAACTGAGTTGTCCATGAATCACGCGAGCTGATGAGCCACAATCATTTTCTCCAGACCTACCTCTGCTCATGTTTTTGAGCTCCGCTCTCAACCTTTACAATTTGTAAATACATTTTTAGCTAAAGTATCCAACGTTTCACCAAATATACAAATTGAATATTCACGTTTATAATACTAAATAAATATACTGTGAAATATCTTACGATGAATTCAACTATAGTTAAATATTATTATCATTTTTTATATTTTTATGTCAAACTTTACTTAACTTGGTACTGTATTGCAATTACATGTTTCCGAGATGAAGCAGTAAGAATCTACAACACTTCCCTCTCCCCCTCACTCATGTCGCCGCCGTCGCCTCGACGCCTCCACGGGATTGTAGCGTTAGCATGAGCTATATGCTAGTTAGTTAAAATTAGCAAGCTAGTTGCCAAGAGTATCACTACAACTTTTACAATATCAGTTATCAATCATCGTCTTTAAAAATTGTCATATTCTTCAACTATATCTCAACTAGCATATACTCTGTGCTAACGCTACGATCTCATAGATGATAGAGTCGACAGCGACGGAGGTGCGAGTGAGGGGGAGGGGCGACGGGGACGCAGGGGAGGTGGGAGGGGGAGGCTAGGGCGGCGGGGGAGGGGAAGGGGAGGATTAGGGATAATCCAAATAGTATTGTCCATTGGATTTGAGTGAGTAAGACAGATATGGTTATCCAACGATTTGAACTATTGGTTTTGATGTTGTGTTATGTCTAGGTGTAATTTATTTGGTGGATGTTATAGGTGTGGAGGTGATTTGGTTGGATACTTGGATGAGTTTTATAAAGTTTAAACCAGTGGATTATATAGTGTTATAGATAACTCTTTATTTTTAGTGGCCATTAAAATCTCACTCATCTTCTCTTAAATAAAGAGGTACCTTGTCACACCTTAGAATTTTTATTTGGAATATAAATAAAAATACTAAATAAAATATAAAATATTTTTATATTTTTCTACTTATTAGTTTGTCAGTTTTTAGTTTTGCTAGGGTGTTATTCATGCTTGAAATCCCTATGTTTGATTTTGGTGATTGAGTATCAGCTATTGGACTAACCTTTTTCTTATATGTTGAATACAGCTAGATAGCACCGACATCGAGAGTTGAGCATGATGATATGATGAAGGAGGCCAGAAGGTGCTCAAGTGTTCAATATTTGGAAAAAAGAAAAAAATCCTATGGATAAGGGTCCAATATTTGGGGGAAAAGAGAATAAAAAACTATGGATAAGGCAAGGTGTTTGTTTTTGTTAGTTAACACACAATGAGTGTGTGATTAAGTTTAGGATAGATAAACATGTACTATTAACAAAGGGGCCTTTGAGTTGATATAATTATCTAGTGCCACTAGATGTCATTTACATTGCATAATACTTTTTGACGTGGTGAGGTGCAAGAGGAAAGTATTTCAAAATGATTAAAAATGCTAACTCACACACACATGAAATGTCAAAATACTTGGTAGGGTTGAGCACATTTGTCGAAATCTTGGCTAGTCTGGTTGCTTTGGTCATCGTATGCCTTGGTCCTCGGGGACCTGTATTCTAAGTCCATGGGGAGGACGGCCTCGGCCCCATAGACTAGAAAGAACGGCGTAAAACCCGTGGCGCGGCTCGACGTCGTCCTCAGACTCCAGACTACCGAGGGTAGCTCTTTCATCCACCGCTTGCCGAACTTGTTGAGGTCGTTGTAGATCCTTGGTTTGAGCCCCTGCAAAATCATACCGTTGGCACGCTCCACCTCCCCATTCGTCATGGGATGAGCTACGGCGGCCCAGCCCACACGGATGTGGTGGTCGTCGTAGAAGTCCAGGAACTTTTTTCCGGTGAACTGCGTGCCATTGTCGGTGATGATTGAGTTTGGGACCCCGAACCGATGGATGACGTTGGTGAAGAATGCCACCGCCTGCTCGGACCTGATGCTGTTTAGGGGTCGGACCTCGATCCACTTGGAGAATTTGTCGATAGCGACCAGCAGGTGCGTGAAGCCCCCGGGTGCCTTCTGCAAGGGACCGACGAGGTCTAGACCCCACACAGCAAATGGCCAGGTGATGGGTATCGTCTGCAAGGCCTGAGCGGGCAGATGCGTTTGCTTTGCGTAGAATTGACACCCCCGGCAGGAGCGCACAATCCTAGTGGCGTCGGCCACCGCGGTTGGCCAGTAGAAACCTTGTCGGAAGGCATTCCCCATGAGGGCTCGAGGCGCTGCATGGTGGCCGCAAGCCCCCGAGTGTATTTCTTGCAACAACTCTTGTCCTTGGGAGATAGATATGCATCGTTGGAGGATGCCCGAGGGGCTGCAGTGATAGAGCTCTTTTTCATCACCCAGCAAGACGAATGACTTGGTGCGCCGAGCCAGCCGTCGAGCTTTAGTCTTGTCGATTGGAAGCTCTCCTCGGAGGAGATATTCCAGGTATGGGGTCTGCTAGTTCGGATCTGGCGTGACCCCATTCTGTTCCTCTTCGATGGGCAAGGCCTCTTCCTCGATGGCCGAGGGTGACTCGGGTGCGGCCGAGGGTACCTTGGGCTGGGCCGAGGCTTCCTCAGGCTCGGGCGCGTCGTCGATCTTGACGGATGGTTGACGTAGGTCTCTGGAGAAGACGTCCGGGAAACCGTCGTTCGCCCCGAGGCTACTTTCGCCAGCTCGTCCGCAGTCTCGTTGTACCGTCGGGCGATGTGGTTGAGCTCCAGCCCGTAGAACTTGTTTTCCAGGCGCTGGACTTCATCGCAGTAGGCTTCCATCCTCCGGTCACGGCAGTGAGAGTTCTTCATGCCTTGGTCGATGACAAGCTGCGAGTCGCCTCGAGCGTCGAGGCGTCGGACCCCTAGCTCGATGACGATGCGTAGCCCGTTAACCAGTGCTTCGTACTCGGCCACGTTGTTTGATGCCGGAAAATGGAGGCGAATGACGTAGCGGAGATGCTTTCCGAGGGGTGAAACGAAGAGCAGGCCAGCGCCCGCTCCTGTTTTCATGAGTGACCCATCGAAGTACATGGTCCAGAGCTCGAGCTGGATTGGAGTTGTTGGTAACTGGGTGTCAGTCCACTCAGCCAGGAAGTCTGCCAAGACCTGGGATTTTATGGCCTTCCAAGGAGCGAATGATAGCGTTTCGCCCATAAGCTCCACCGCCCACTTTGCTATCCTACCCGAGGCCTCGCGGCACTGGATGATCTCCCCCAGGGGGAAGGATGACACCACAGTTACCGGATGAGACTCGAAGTAGTGTCGCAACTTTCGCCGTGTCAGGATCACTGCGTAGAGCAGCTTCTGGATCTGTGGGTAGTGGACTTTGGTCTCGGAAAGCACTTCACTGATGAAGTAGACTGGCCTCTAGACGGGCAGTGCATGCCCTTCTTCTCGTCTCTCGACTACGATCGCGGCGCTGACCACCTGAGTAGTCGCGGCTACGTAGATCAAGAGGGCTTCTCCTGCAGCGGGGGGAACCATGATGGGTGTGTTCGTAAGGAGCGCCTTAAGGTTTCCGAGGGCTTCCTCGGCCTCGGGGGTCCAAGTGAAGCACTCGGCCTTCCTTAAGAGGCGGTACAGAGGCAAGGCTTTCTCGCCGAGGCGTGAGATGAAGCGGCTCAGAGCCGCAAGGCATCCCATGGCCCTCTGTACTCCTTTCAAATCTTTGATCGGTCCCATGTTGGTGATGGCCGTGATTTTCTCCGGGTTGGCCTTGATGCCCCGCTCGAAGACGATGAATCCGAGGAGCATGCCTCGGAGGACTCCGACGACACACTTCTCGGGATTGAGTTTCACGCCTTTCGCTCTCAGACACTTGAATGTCGCTTCAAGGTCAGAGAGGAGGTCGGAGGCTCTCTTCGTCTTGACAACGATGTCGTCGACGTAAGCCTCGACCGTTCTGCCGATGTGTTCTTCGAACACGTGGTTCATGCACCTCTGGTAAGTGGCGCCTGCATTCCTCAACCCAAATGGCATTATAGTGTAACAGTACATGCCAAAAGGTGTGATGAAAGAAGTCGCGAGCTGATCGGACTCTTTCATCTTGATTTGGTGATAGCCTGAGTAGGCATCGAGGAATGACAGGGTTTTGCACCCAGCAGTGGAGTCCATGATTTGATCGATGAGAGGTAGAGGGTAGGAAACTTTCGGACATGCTTTGTTTAGACCAGTGTAGTCTACACACATCCTCCAATTCCCATCCTTCTTCCTCACAAGAACAGGGTTAGCTAACCATTCAGGATGGAATACCTCTTTGATAAACCTTGCCGCGAGTAGCTTGTGGATCTCCTCACCTATGGCCCTGCGCTTTTCTTCGTCGAAACGGTGCAGGGTTTGCTTCACGGGTCGGGCTCCAGCTTTGATGTCCAGTGAGTGCTCAGTGACATCCCTCGGTATGCCGGGAATGTCCGAGGGACTCCACGCAAAGACTTCGGCGTTTGCGCGGAGAAAGTCGACGAGCACTGCTTCCTGTTCGGGGTCGAGCTCGGAGCCGATCTGAACTTGCTTGCTGGCGTCGTTGCTGGGGTCGAGAGAGACGGTCTTGACCGCCTCAACTGGTTCGAAGTTGCTGGTGTGCCGCTTCGCGTCGGGCGCCTCCTGGGAGAGACGTTCCAGGTCGGCGATGATGACCTCGGACTCGGCGAGAGCCTCAGCGTACTCCACACACTCCACGTCGCATTCGTACGTGTGGCAGTACGTGGATCCGACGGTGATGATCCCATTCGGGCCCGGCATCTTGAGCTTGAGGTAGGTGTAATTGGGGACGACCATGAACTTGGCGTAGCATGGTCTTCCCAACACCGCATGGTAGGTTCCTCGGAACCCGACGACCTCAAAGGTGAGGGCTTCCTTTCGGAAGTTAGAGGGAGTTCCGAAGCAGACGGGTAAGTCGATCTGTCTGAGGGGTAGGATTCGCTTCTCGGGCGCGATCCCATGGAAGGGTGCCGCACCGGCCCGGACTTCGGACCGATCAACCCCTAAGAGTTCCAGGGTCTCGGCGTAGATGATGTTAAGGCTGCTGCCTCCATCCATGAGGACCTTGGAGAGCCTAACATTGCCGATGATCGGATCAACGACGAGCGGGTACCTTCCCGGGCTTGGCACGAAGTCGGGGTGGTCGCCTTGGTCGAAGGTGATAGGCTTGTCGGACCAGTCTAGGTAGACTGGCGCGGCCACCTTCACCAAGCAGACTTCCCGGCGCTCTTGCTTGCGGTGCTGAGCCGAGGCGTTCGCCGCTTGCCCGCCGTAGATCATGAAGGAGTTATGGACTTCCGGGAATCCCTCTTCCTTGTCGCCCTCCTTCTTGTCATTGTCATGGCCCTTGCCATCCTCCGCCGGGGGCTCGGTCTTATGGAAGTAGCGTTGGAGCATGACACATTCTTCGAGGGTGTGCTTGACGGGCCCCTGGTGATAGGGGCACGGCTCTTTGAGCATCTTGTCGAACGCGCCGGCCCCTCCAGGAGGTTTCCGAGGGTTCCTGTGCTCTGCCGCAGCGAATAGATTCGCATCTGCGGCGTCGTGCTTCGCTCGCGATTTGCTTTTAGCCTTCTTATTCATGCCCCGCTAGGCAGATGCCCCGGGGGCATCTGTCTTTGGCTCCCCCTGAGGCTGCTTGTCCTTCCGGAAGATGGCTTCGACCGCCTCTTGACCTGAGGCGAACTTGGTGGCGACGTCCATCAGTTCGCTCGCACGGGTGGGAGTCTTGCACCCCAGTTTGCTCTCCAGGTCTCGGCATGTGGTGCCGGCAAGGAAAGCCCCGATGACATCCGAGTCGGTAACGTTGGGCAGCTCGGTGCGCTGCTTTGAAAACCACCGGATGTACTCTCGGAGGGACTCCCCTGGCTGCTGGCGGCAGCTTCGGAGGTCCCACGAGTTCCCAGGGCGCACGCACGTGCCTTGGAAGTTCCTCGCGAAAGCTTTGACCAGATCATCCCAGTCGGAGATCTGCGCAGGAGGCAGATGCTCCAGCCAAGCTCGGGCGGTGTCGGAGAAGAAAAGGGGTAGATTACGGATGATGAGGTTGTCATCATCTGCCCCTCCCAACTGGCATGCCAGTCGGTAGTCTGCGAGCCACAGCTCCGGCCTCGTCTCCCCCGAGTACTTGGTGATAGTAGTCGGGGCTCGGAAACAGGCAGGGAACGACGCTCGTCGTATGGCCCAGCTGAAGACTCGTGGACCGGGTGGTTCGGGCGAAGGACTGCAATCCTCCTCGCTGTTCAGCGTCCCCCGCGCTTAGGATGGTAGCCTCGGTGCACCTTCTCGTCAAGGCGGGCTCGATGGTTGAGATGGTGGTGCTCGTTGCCGAGGCGTTCCTGGGCGGCAAGCGCCTCGTCCCGTGTACGCTCGGGATGGACCGAGGCTTCCCGAATGCGCCGGGAGGACACTGCGTGATGCTCCGAGGGGTCAGCTCGCCTGCGGGAGGCGGAGCTCTCGGCTCACCGAACCGCGGCGCCTTCTAGGAGATTCTTGAGTTCGCCCTGGATACACCGTCCCTCGGTGGTGGATGGCTCCGGCATGGTCTGAAGCAGCATCGCCGCTGCAGCTAGGTCCTGGCCGGACCCGCTGACGGTCGGAGACAGCGCTGCCATGGCATTGTTGACGATGCGGCGCCTGATGTCTTGGGCCTGATGACAGGCTTCTCCGACGAGTGATCGGCCTGCCCACTCCTGTTCGATGCTTTGTCAGAGCTATACAAGCCGGCCTGCTTCCCCGTTGACCTGAGCCTGCATCTCTCGGATTTGCTCGAGCTGTATGTCCTAACCCCCCCGCAGGGACTGGGACCACAGCTAGCTCCCGCGGGATGTCAACGCGAGACGAGGGCCCAGGGGGATCGTCAACCTCTGGCATACCAAGGTGGTTGCCTTTGTTGTGATCTCCCAGATCGACGTGGAAACATTCGCGACTTGGGCGGTAACCCTCGTCGTCAAGGTCATGGCCATCGTCAGAACAACCGGAGAGGCAGTGGTCACATGCGGACATGAAGCCCCGCATGGCACCGGGGTCATTGAGGGCAGAGAAATCCCATCCGGAGTCGGGGTCGTCCTCTTCCTCAGAACCCGCCGGTCCGAAGGTTGAGACGGCTGTCAGTCGGTCCCAGGTCGACCACATGTGGTACCCTGGAAGGTTTGGATACACCTTTACGAAGGCGCTCACCATAGCGGGGTCGCTAGGTAGATCGAAGCTGAACCGAAAAGGTATGGGATGGAAAACGGACGGTACCTCTTGGTCGTTGGACGGTGGTGAAGTCGCGTCGGGGGCGGAGCACACCGTCATCTCAGGTACGAGGGTAACGCCCAGCAGGTCCTTTGCGAGGGTGCTGGTGTCATCAGTCCGCTTGGGGCTGACACGTCGCGGGGAAGTGACACCTATCGAGGAGGGTGGCGGGGACGACTGGAGTGCTCCTCTTCTGCCGCGGGGAGATGCTGTCGTAGAGCTCGCCACCGCCGGGCGAGTCGGAGACCGTCGTTGTCGTCACGCCATGGGGGGAGGAGTACCATGTCATAGCTACCGTCGAGGGACATGAACTCGAGACTCCCGAAGCGGAGCACTGTCCTAGGCTGGAGAGGTTGCTGAAGACTCCCCATCTGGATCTCAATGGGAAGATGTTCGTTAACACGCAGTAGGCCCCTACCTGGCGCGCCAACTGTCAGCGTTTCTACCCCGGGGGGTCCCTAGACCGACGAGTGAATTGTCGCTGCGTATCCCTGCCCAAATGGGTTGGCGCGGGATGGAACACAAGATGTGGGACAAGCCTTGTATTATCCTGCACCAGGGGTGCCGCTCGCAGTAGGGGTTACAAGCGCGTCGCGCGCGAGAGAGAGAGGGACACAGAGCTCGTCCGTCTCTTCCCTCGCGCGAACCCCCCTCAGGGTAGCCCTGGATCTCCCTTTTATAGAGGCAAGCAGAGAGTCCAGACATACAACGGGGGGCGTAGCTATGCGCCAACGTGTCCGGCAGTGGAGTTCCTAAGCCCTGTGTACATGCCAACGTGGCCATTGGGGGAGAGCTTCGGCCCTGTACATGTGATGGCGTGACCGCCGGAGGAGCGCCTGAGTCCTGTAGGAGCATAGCTGGCAGCGCGGCGAGGACCCTGCTGACGTCTCCTTGCTATCGTAAGGGGCTGAGAGCCACCGGCGTCATGGCGCACGCGGGGCACCATCATTACCCGTCGCCGGGGTAAGCCAGATGGGACGCCGGTCTTGTTCCTTGTAGCCTGAGCAGGCTAGGAATAGGGAAATGATGCATCCCCTATTAGAGCGGTTAGTCCGAGCCCAAGGTCGGTCGAGGCGGAGACTTCTCTTGAGGTCGAGGCCGGGGTTGGGCGAGGACGCGATTCCTCCCGAGACTGGGGTCGAGGCCGAGTCCGGGGGTCGGGCGAGGCGGAGACCTCCTCCCGAGGCCGGAGCCTGAGGTCGGGCGAGGCGGAGACCTCCTCCAGAGGCCGGAGCGTGAGGTCGGGCGAGGCGGAGCTTCCTGTTGCGCCCGAGGCTTGAACTCGGTGGTTGATCGTGACTTGTTGTCAGTCGTTGCCGGGGTGGCTGACACGGCAGTCAGAGCGGAGCGAGCGGCGCTGTTTTCCTGTCATATCGGACAATAAAGAAGAGGGGCGAAGTGACTGCGGTCACTTCGACCTGGCCGACTGAGGCGCGTGTGTCAGGATACGGCGTCAGGCATCCCCTGCATTTAATGCGCCTGCGAAGCGGTCGGTTGGTGAGGCGGTATGGCCAAGGTTGCTTCACAACGAAGCCTGCCCGAGCCGGGCCTCGAGAGAGCCGAGGGGGCGCCCGCTGTCTGAGGAGGCCCTCGGGCGAGGAGTGAACTCGTCTGGGACTACGGTTCCAACCCGAGGCTGGGCTCGGGTGAGATCGTGTCCCTCGGGTAGACGAAGTCTTGGCTTGAACCGCACCCGTCAATTGGTCTGAGGGTGTTTACCAGCCATGATTAGGAGCGTTGGGGGTACCCCTAATTATGGTACCCGACATACATAAATTTTGTTATTTTAATTTAGCTGTTTCACTATTATATTGCAACCATCAGTATCATGCAGACTTCGATATATGCCACAATTTGCATGGTCCCATCATTGAAGAGCACGTGCCACACCTGCCGGTACAAGTTCCCTCGTACATTGTCATTCATCAGGTACGCACCACCATACACGCTTGCTTAAACAAAAAAGGCAAGTGTATGTGTCTGCGAAGAGAATTAAAGGCAGGCCGGCACAAAAGCTACCCTGACGATGGCAAGTGGCCATTTCTGTCGGTCCTCCTCTACGTCACCTCTGGCGCCAAGATGACGCCACATACCTTGATATAGTAGTCGTCGAACGCGGACGACATGGCGAGTATCGATGACTCTTGACTGGGCTGCCAAACGAAGTGCACCCCAGGCTCATCAGCGAGGTAGTACACCTAGTCATTGCACCACCGGATGTGCTACTCCTCTACATACATCTTGTTCGAGGACACTCACACAACGTCAGCAACGACCGTCGTCCTAGCACACAAGAATTCATGGCCGACCAGTAGCGACTTACGTGGCAGGTTGAGCTTCAGATGGATGATGAGCTGGACGGCGTGACAGTGTCATCGTCGGATGTGGTGTCTAGAACAACCCGAGAGTCGCCAGCGTTGGGGACGACCATGAGGTCCCCCTGTTTGAAGATGGACAGCGCGGTGTAGCCGCTCTGGACCACGTCCAAGCGGCGGCTGCGCTGGAGCTTGCCAAACACAGCGGCGCATGCGGACACGTTGGACTGCTTCCAGAGGTCAAACTGGCGTCACACTAGTAGAGATCTTATCATCGATGACGTTCGTATTGCATCACGGAATATGTATATATCGTCACCGATAAAGATTTGTGACGAGTTCGATTTGGTCATAGGGGTCGCGTCACATTTGTTGTGTTGTGACAGACTACCCATTTTCGTCATCGATGTGTATACATTCTGTGACGAAATACGCGTTGTCATGGAAGTGAATTCATTCTATGACGATCAGGTTTGGTCATAGAGGAAGGCACTTTTCTGTCATAATCTGTCGTCTGCCCGAGCAACCTGACGGCGTTGTTAACGTCGTTTGGTTTCTGTGACGGTACGGTATCGTCATAGATAGAGTCGTGGTTTGGTCATTAATAGCCGTTTGGAAGGTCCTAATGGCGTATGACGTTAGCGCTGACGTGGCAGCTGACGTCAGCGCTGACGTGGCTAGTGCCATGGCAGCTGACGTCAGCGCTGACGTGGCATATGTTTTATTACATGCCACCATTTTGGTCACAGATGTGCAGAGAATAATTTTATTGGAAATTGCAAAAGATACTAGAACAGAGGAATGAGCACACAATTCCATATTCCGTAGATGAATACAACTAGTATTCCAGTGAGCATACAAACTAAGTGGACAACACTAAACTCAGTTCACAGCATCACCACTTGACTTCACATTTCAGTTGAGTTTGCACAAACATAACAGCATATAATAAAAAGTTGACACCCACGAGCAACTAGAGTTTTTGGGTACCCTCATGTCAAAGAACAGGCCAAACACAGCAGCTCTGACCAGCGGCCCTCATGTCGAAGAAGAGTTACCATGCAAGGACAAGAGCTTCTTGATGAGCACATTGGTCTCCTCCATCTCCTTGTTGTTCTTCTCTGTTATCTTCTTGTACTCCTCCAACTCCCTTTGTGTCCTCGCCTGCTGTTCCTCAGCTTCTTCACATTTCTTCCTGAGCTGGTCGAGTTCACCTTGAACAGCAGCCGTCGCTTCAGCTGCAAGTTGTTCCCAAAGCTCACTTTGATTTGATGATGATGCCTTGGAGGATGCCGATGTCTTGATGCCAACGCTCTTTAGGAATTGGTGTCAGCTGCTCTGGGACAGCACCTTGGACACAAGGTGCACACTGGATGCTGGCATCTCACCTTCAGCAACAGGTTCAACCCTCAAAGCCTCCATATGAGACTGAAATATCATGACAGAAATAATTACATGTTAATGCTAATGAGCAACAGCAAGATGCCAATTGTTAGTTATTGCAATAATTTGAGGCATGTAGAGATGACAAATTATAGCAGATTTGTCGCTGACAATAATGTGAAAATAGTTACTGAAATATATAGTTTCTGAAAATTAAAAACTGATAAGATGTGACATCTAGTGATGACAAATTATAGCAGACTAGGCAAAGATGGTGCCCTATCGGGCGCTGTCCCAATCTCCTCAGCGCTTTCTTTAGTCTCTGAGAATGGCAATGTAACCACACCATAAGCACCTGGTTTGCCGTATAAACAATAAGAAGGTTCGAGGACAAAAAAGTAAGAAACCAAGACTATTTATTGTATTTCAGGAATCAACAGTGAAAAATAGAACCAAATGATTTCTATTGAAAAGTGCAGATACATTAATGCTGGGCGATCTACAAACATGCCTCCATTAGATTAGAAACAGTACTCCCTTGAACAACAGCACAAATTCTTTTGAGTAAAATGGAAGCATAAGGGAAAATGGGAGAAGAAGGGCTTTAGTTAGTTATCTGTTTTAGTGATTAGCAAACCAACATTTTTACTCCAAGCTACGAAGAATATTTCTGTGCTTATACTAGAAGGGAATGGCTAAGTAGTGGGTTGCTTTTTGATGACTGACTTTTATTCTCTTGAGTCTTCACAAAAGTTGGCATACTCTGCATTTACAAAGAAGCAATAACAGGGTCACTGATAGCTTTGTCTATCAAACAACCTTCATAAAAACTCTGTATGCTAAAGACTGTTCCAGAGAACTATAGGTTTTGTAAGAAGATTTGCTTAACAAAGACTCTAAAAGCTATACATTTCTAGTGCACGGGTCCTACAAAAAATAGACTATGATATTTACTTTCATTTCAGAAAGAGAAAACACTAAAAAATAGAACTCGAAGAAGGAGTCCTAAATTAGTTAGCTATTAAAGCGATTAACAAACCATAATTGCTCTTCAAGCCGAGGAAAACATTTGTTTTTTGAAATTTTAAGGGAATGGCAAAACATCGGACTGTTCATGACGGGGAAATTCTTTTTCATTTGCAATAAGTGTATATACCCTACAATCTAAAAAAAGTCAAAGCCAAGGACAACTTTATCTAGCAGACAAATGGATGTAATAATTTGATGGCAGATCGATTCACTACTGGATGAAATTGCATTTTCACAAATTGTAGCCTCCCTAAGCTCTTGGCACGAACAAATCATACGAAGTCAAAAAATCTGAACTCCCCTGGGATGGGACAAGCGATCTCACTCATTGATCTCACTCCCCTTCGTTCCATCGACCCACAGCTAGCCTCCCTCATATAATCTCATAAAAATTACACTAAATAAAGCAAACAAATGAACTTACAAGTGCTTCTCTTGCCGGTTCACTCAGGCCACGTTTGGAGCTGGTATGGCAGGTCTTGAAGGCATCCACCGCATCTAGTTCTTCAGTCTGATCTAAGCTGGGTTCTTCTCTATTTCTCTTCTGCTTCTGTTTCGTGGATAAACAATCACAACGAAGTTTGCTCAGATCAAATGCAATAGAAGTTGTTGAGTGCAAAAGTGCAGGTAGTAGTACAAGGTAATATTTACTTACATATGCATGTAAGTGTGCCACATATCAGCGAGAACCCGTAGCCTGATGAAACTTGACTTGACTGTGGTTCTGCTTGTTCTTTTCACTTATTTCCTACAAGAGAATGAACATGTCAGATTAGATCATAGGTTCAATATGCGAAGATCCTTTGCAAACTTATAGTGAAAGAACAATATATGACAAGATACCCATACCATGTTCTTTGGATCAGACCACTTTGCAACTAATGCCCTCCACTGTTCATCAGTCATGTAAGATACAGGAGAAGTTGTCCTAATCTCATTTGCAAGTACACCATTGAAGTATTTCTGCTTGAGCCAATAACGCTGGTTTTTTACCGCAGAGCGTAGCATATCGGTGCAAGCTTCCTTTGTTGCCTTGTCCTCAGTGTTAACGGACAAGCGCCCCTATGCATATGACAATTCCATAGTTAGTCAATTCAGGTTAAGCAGTATACAAGTGAACCATAGAATCAGTAATGCACTTACATTTAGCTGTGACACAAAGCTGTTGTAGTATTTCTGGTCGTCCTTGTAATCTTTCCAACGAGTTAGGATAGGCATGGTTTCCCGAATAATGATGCCAGCCTCTGATGCAAACTTGGCAGCTTGAACAGGTTCATGTGGCCTTTTTTTGCCTTCCTCAACAGCTATGGGCAGTCTCCTTTGCATAACTTTAGTCATCCTGTCCAGTTGTTTTCCCTTAGTTGCTGCCCTGGGTCTCCTTGGTGCTCGCTGTGTAGGAGCTACAAAATAGAATTCACATTTATTGAATAATGAAATTGTTTTGTTTCATGCAAATCAGCAAAAGAGATGCCATATTTGACTGAAAAAACTAGAACTTGCCTTCCGTTTCTTCATCTCTAGCTACATTGCTTTGAGCATCACCTGTACTGTCATGAGCAGCAGATGTCATGTCTTCCTCTTCAGCTCTGCTGAAATGATCAGCAAGTCCAAGTGTAGTACGGCTGTTGCCTTTAGCATCACCTGTACTGTCATGAGCAGCAGATGCCATGGCTTCCTCTACAGCTCTGCTGAAATGATCAGCAAGTCCAGGTGTAGTAGGGCTGTTTGGTATGTCATCATTACCATCTGTTGGTTCCTGTACATTGTGGTCATCTGTCTCTGTAGAGTGAAGCCTTTTTGAAGATTGCTCCTCTGGTTGTGGACCTGCCCTCACTCTCTTGCTGAACCTAATTCCTGGAGCCATGTTGGGGTCTATATTCTTCTTTGAAGCAAGGGTTGTGTTTCTACCTCTTCTAGGATACTGTCCACAAAAATAGTCATGTGCATTTAAAAGCAAGACCATATATTAATTAAGAGGTATGAAATAAAGAAGATGGATCTAAAAGCATGAGCATATATTAAACACCAGATTAAAAACATTGAAATGCAATGCAACTATTTGCCATCCACTACTTTGAAGATAGAAGGAGCACCTTCATTGCCAGGGGTTTTGGCTGCTCATAAGATTCAGTGTCATCATCATCAGTATCTCCTTGATCATCATCGTCAAGGAGATAGAAAGAGACATATGAATCCGAATATGAACTATTATTTATCTTGTTTGCTGCATTTTTCCCCTTTGTTGATGCAGATGGTGATAAAGAATTATTTAGAACAGAAGTATATTTGTTCAGACCCAAATCTTGCATCTTCTTTATATTGTCCTCCACTTGTTTATCCCGTCTTCTCTCATAAGCAGTTCGCTCATGTTGAACTACTTGCAAGATAGATAAGAACAAGCATACTGTGCGTATTAGATAATGTAAAGGATTTTACTAAAAGCTAAGAGGTACTACTATTTGCAGGGAAGGATTTTACTAAAAGCAAATAGATAAGATGTGTAGATTCAGTCATAATGAAGCTTGCTTATGATTGTGCAATTTCATAATTGTGGCTGCACTATAACTGTTGTTTTTCCCCTGGTCTACGTAATTGTTGGCTTCTAAGTAAAGGAAAAAGGCATTATGGGACTCTTTGGTGGCTTGCATTAGCCTGTATCTAGGCTTCTACAGTGTACTTCGCCTGTTTAGTTGTGGAAATCTTTATGCAGGCTTAAACAATGTTCAAAGTACTAGCTAGTACATTGATTAGGCGATGTAGATTTACACAAGCTGATGAACAAAAAAAGTGGAGAAATTCTCATCTCTTTCTACCAGTACTAGAAACAGAAGTTCTCTACTAAAACATGGATGTGACTGCATATAACACAATGTAAGGAACCAAACACAACTGTATCTGTGTACAATGATTACATAAATCAATTTACAATATCTCTGAGAACAACGAATGAATAATTAAACTAAATCTTGCGATGGTTAGGGTTTAGGGGTTGGACCTTTCTGACTTCTATGCCTCCTTTTGTTCACCATCAAGGTCATCTGCGATGACCCAAATCCAGCGATGGTTAGGGTTTAGGGGTTGGCGAGAGCAATGTGGATGGGGCGTGTTAGGTGGAAGGGGCGAGAGAAATGCGGATGGCAATGAGATAGAGTGGGATGCGGCGAGTGAAGTCGGCGACGACGCAGCTCATTGACGCGATGAGAGGTAAGGGGGCGGTGGTGAGGTACCTGGTCGAGGGGGCACGTCGTCGACGGCGGATGTGTCCCAGCGGCGGCGGTGAGGTACCTGGTCAAGGGGGCAGGTCGTCAACAGCGGTCGTGTCCCGACGGCGGCGATTAGGGTTGGAGAAAATAGTGGGGGAGAAAGAAGAGGAGTGGGGGAGAAAGAAGAGGAGCGGCGTCTGTTTTAATGACGACGGCGAAACATGTTTTTTGGCGCCCAATGTGTTTGGCAATGCGGAGGCTAATGCGTTTAAATGTATTAGCGCTAGGTATATATCGAAAACATGTGCATAGCTTAATGGTTTGACCTGCTAACTATGAGACCAAGCTCCTAGTTTCAAGCACCTACAAGGAGACATTTTTTGTGTTTTGCCTACCATTTTATATTAATTCTTTGTTTTTTATTTCTCTCTATGTTTTTTTGCAATTATCTATTCATGGACACATTAGTTTGGTTTATGATCATGTTATAATATTTTGAAATATTTTTTACATAGTGGTACTATACATCTCTCACTTGCAATAGCATCTGTCACTTAGTAATTAGCCTTATATGAGAGATGTATGTCTTTCTTAGGATGTGTGTCACCACTTTGTCCGAATGAATTGAAACTATTTTGTCAACATTGTACACCAAAATGAATGGTCCATGCAAGTTTTTAGATTTTTCTAGCTAGGTTATGGTATTGTAACAAATATCTTTACGAAACGCATCAAATAATTACAGTAATGGGTAAACTAGGTCTGAAAAATGCATAAATGCACAAAACATCATAGGTTGGTTCAATAAACATCCCATTAAAGTTTAAAATAATTTGGAGAAAGTGGTAGTATAGATCCATCACAAGCATGAACATCTCTCACTTAGTAATTAGCCTTATATGAGAGATGTATGCATTTTTGTAGGATGTATGTCACCACTTTGTGAGAATAAACTGATTTTTTTTCAACATTGTACACCAAAATGAAGTGTACATGCAAGTTTTTAGATTTTTCTAGGTAGGTTATGGTATTGTAACAAATATCTTTACGAAATGCATCAAATAATTACAGTAATTGGTAAACTAGGTTTGAAAAATGCATAAATGCACACAACATCATAGGTTGGTTCAATAAACATCCCATTAAAGTTTAAAATGATTTGGAGAAAGTGGTAGTATAGATCCATCACAAGCATGAACATCTCTTACTCAGTAACTAGGCTCTATGTGAGAGATGTATGCATTTTTGTAGGATGTATGTCACCACTTTGTCAGAATAAATTGAAATTTTTTTGTCAACATTGTACACCAAAATGAAGTGTACATGCAAGTTTTTAGATTTTTCTAGCTACCTAAGGTTTTTTACCAATTATTCTTTAGTAAAATAACAAATAATTACATTAATAGTTAAACTAGTTCTAAAAATTGCACCGGCACACAACATCATGGTACACCTCCACCAACACCCCAAAAAAAGTTGAAATGATTTGGAGAAACTGGTGCTATACATCTAAATAAATAAAAGAAAAATACAAAAATGATTGAAAAATGTCAACAAAACACCAAAAAATCTACCTATCCCATAGCTTGAACACAAGACGCCATGGTTCACAATAGTAAGGGGTTACCATTGCACTAGTCAAGTTTGTTCATTAGTAATCGAGTGCATTTGTATTTAATCATCAACTGTCCTTTGTCCAGGAGGCTAAAGTTCAGAGTTCTGAATGCTCTCAGTTCAGATGTAACCGAGCGCAATTGGTCCTGACATCTGCACAGACAAGCAGTAGACTAATAGCAGATTGATTTGACAATTTCGACTATGGTTTAGCTTACTCCATTCTACTTTAGCTGCTAGCATATAGTGTTAACTGCCCAATATTTACATTTATGGACAAAAAAGATATGCTACTAGCATAATAAGATCTGCTAGGACTCTGTGCTTCATAGTAGTCTGCACAAAATGTAATCTGAAATCTGAATTCTAAACATCTGAACATGTAACGATGGTCATTTTCATTTACTGTCATTTCTAGTTCATGTATCAGTTCTGGACCATCTGAACATGACCATCTGAACATGAACTGTCATTTCTATTAGAAACAGTCAGTCTGAAAATGAACTGAAAATGACTGTAAATGAACTTGTGAAAATACAGTCAGTTCATTTTCAGATGGTCAGTTTTCAGTTCATTTTTCAGATTTTCAGATAGTCAGTTCTGTGAAAATGAGTGAAAATATAGTCAGTTCAAGACCATCTTAACTTGTGAAAATACAGAACATGAAACTGGCAACATGTCTATTAGAAACAGTCAGTTTGAAACAATCATGTTTCAGTCGAGAAACAGTCATGATTCTGAAACAATCATGTTCTTTTACAGTCATTTACAGTTCAACATGTCTATTAGACACAGTCAGTTTGAAACTGGCAACATGACTGTAAATGAACTGTATCTAATAGAAACATGTTTCAGTCGAGACCATCAACAGTCACTAAACTGAAAATGAACAGAACATGAACATGAACTGACTATGAAGAAACTGTTAGTTCTGAAAATATAGAAAATACAGAACACACACTTAGTTCACCACAAATTCAGTTCACCACAAATTCAGTATTTTAGACACACATTCAGTTCTGAAAATACAGAAAATACATTGTATCATCTAAACTGAACTGAATTTCAGACATACATTGAAAATACAGAAAATACATCCACACATCCAGAATTTCAGACACACATCCACACATCCAGAATTTCAGACACACATCCAGAAATCTGAATTCTAAACTGAACTGAATTGAACTGAATTCTAAACTAAACTGTATTCTGAACTGAATCTGAACTCAACTGATTTCTGAACTGAACAGGAAGCTAAACTGAACTGAACTGTTATATTGGATAATCTGAACTGAACACTTCAGTATGATGTATTAATCTGAACTGAACAGTTCATAAATCAACTATCAATACTAGAAATCCTCATCTTCATCTTCTATGGACATGTCATCATTGTTGTCGTCGCCACCATCATTAAAATATTGAAGCATTGTATCATCTTCCTCCTCATCCTCACTATCTTCAAGAATAATAGCCGCTTCCTTCTTTTTTCTTATTAGTTCCACTAAATTGCCTTCAATTAGACTGGCTTCTCCACCTTCAACATTGTGCAGAACCTGATTATCATCACCTTCTTGCACTATATGCTCAGTATTAGAACAATAATCATCCTGATGCACATCATTACTGCCCTCATATTTTTCAGCCACATCATAAATATTGCTATGTTCAAATTTCTGCACAACTCGGAAATCTTTACATTGTGGAGTTGTGTCTTGCAGGTAAAATATCTTTTTCGCTTGGTCTGCCAAGATAAAAGGATCGGACTTGTACCAAAATGACTACACATTGATGGTTTTGAAATGTATGTCATCTCGAATGCCCACAGTCTTGCCTACTTGGTTGTACCAATCGCATCGAAATAGAACCACCGACCGACGAACTTGATAATTCGAGTTATATTGTAACTCAATTACCTCTTTAAGGACACCATAAAAATCTATGTTCTCCCCATTATGTTCACCTTCAGTCATTACACCACTATTTTGTGTTTGCATGAACTTCTCACGATCCACTGTGCTAAACCGCACTCCATTAATCTTGCAAGCTGTACTAGTCTTAACTCGTCGAGCTGGGCCACATGACAGTGCCCACAGTCCTTCGCTAACCAATTCTGGATTCTCATTACGCTTCTTCTCAATCTGTTGCAACAAAATTACTCGGCTGAGCAATTACATATGCATACCAAAAACTTTAGTAAACCTATAACATAAAAGTTTAGTGACTTACATGGGACATAAACCACTTTGTAAATCCTTGTTGAACCATTCGATCAACATCATTTGGACGTGCACCTTGCTGCGATAGCTCCTCCCTGTACAGACTGCATGGCATACTTTATTCATAAGAATATTTTCAAATTTAATAAATATAACATAAATTATGTAGCACATACTGTGGGGGATAGATATCCCCCGGGTCCACTAAAAGAGTAAAGGACCTCACGAAAGGCCCAAGGGCCCAATAAATCGTAAGGTTATTCTTTCGTGGGCCTGGGGAAAAGCAACCAGCAACGCAGGACGACATGAGGCCGGATTGGTGCAAACCCGGACGGCCCATAGCGTCGAGCGAATGGCTGCAACGGAGATCCGACTTTCCCGCGTCGGGGCCTCCATGCAACGGAGCCACGTGAAGATAAGTCGGCGAGGGTTACGTAAAGGATAATCTCGAGAGGTTCACTATCTTTTAGCCACTTGTTGTTATCCTATCCATGTGTACTGCCCCACGGTCGAGTATATAAGGCCTAGGGGGCACCCCTTCAGAACGATCGATCCATTACTTAGCCATCCACACCAACTCTCTGTATTCTCGATCAAGAGAGCTCTCTTGTAATCATATCCACCAAGCATACTCATCAGGACGTAGGGTGTTACGCATCACTAAGCGGCCCGAACCTATAAATCTCGTCCACCGTCCCTCGTGCGATCGGCACGAACCATTCTGCTACAGTTGTCGACACCTTCCTACTCCTAAAACACCTTGAGGGGCAACCCCAGGTGTGCGGTCGGACCCTAAACACCGACAGCTGGCGCGCCAGGTAGGGGGTGTGTCGACAATCTAAGCTAGCTCAATGGCCATCTCCTTCTACAGCAAAATCGCCCTACACCCTGGATCTATGTTCTGCTTCGGAACAATCTCTTTCATAGCGGACGAAGAAGGAATTCTGCACCGTATCGCGGATCCGCCGGAAAAGGAATCTTCCTCAACAAACTCCGAAAATACCGGAGAAGCGCAACCTCCGGCTCTCCGAAAGAAGATCACTGCGCCGGCAGCACCGTTCTACCCCGACGTCCTCTTCGTCGGAAGGGCGGAATCGCCCACCATTTCCGACGACGAGCCGACTGTACCCGGGGAGGAACCGCCTCAGCGAGAATCCCGTCGACGGAGGAACCGGCGCAGGAACGTTCGACGACATCACGCAGCCGGAGAGCGGAATCCAGAGCAACCTGTCTCGTGAGACGAGGTCTCGGAGGTAGGAGAAACCCCGGAAGAACGCGTCTTCAGAGAGCGAAGGAACTCCCGATGACGTGATCGCCGACGAGCTCAGGAACAGGCTGAGCAAGATGCAAGGCAACGTCGAGAGAATCCACTCTTCGGGCGCAATCTGAACCCCGACTTCGCCCGAGCCGTGAACACGCCGAGCAAAGTCGGAGGGGTGCTAGCTCGGATAGCGGAAGGACTTCCTCGGACTCCTGACGCCGACGGCTACCGACGACTGTTCACCCAGGCGGCCAACCATCTTCTACCGCTAGCTCACCCGCCGAACGATCTACGACACACCATCAACAGTCGCCGAGACGCGCGGAGCTCCATCAATGCTTCGCGGGAACGGCGGCATGAGAATGAAATTCGTCGTCGAGAGGAGTACGACAGGGATCATGGCGCCCCGACTCAGAGCCAAGCTACTAGGACTGAGTCGGCGACGGCTTCAACTGGCGGAACCACCCGGGGACGGTCGAGGAATCACAATCACAACTCCCCTCCCCGGGACAGGCATCGACCCCGGCGACAGGAGGACACGTGCGGAGTGTCCGCCCTTACTCCGCGCCTTAGGGCCATCCAATGGCCTCCCAACTTCAAGGTATCCAATGTTGACAAATATGAACCTAAGCAGGATCCATGGGGTTGGCTAGCCGTCTACACCACCGCTGCTCGAGCTGCCGGGGCATCCGAAGACGTGATGACCGCGTACTTGCCCATTGTCCTTGGGCAAGACGCGCTGCAATGGCTACGGCATCTACCCCGACACTGCATCGACGTCTGGGGAGACTTCAGTCAACGCTTCACCGCCAACTTCCAGTCCCTCTCCGACAAGCCGGCGCAGCCGTGGGACCTTAAATCTATCAAGCGCCGGGGGGACGAGACTCTCCGGTCATACCTCAAGAGGTTTCAAACCATGAGGAATCGTATCCCCGATGTCACGGAGGCGGCCGTGATCGAGGACTTCTACCGAGGATCTAATGATTCGGCTTTCGTCCGAGCTATACTACAAAAGGCGCCGACCACCTCGGAGGAGCTGTTCCGGGAAGCCGACCTCTACATCACCGCCGACGAGCGAGCCCAGGATCTCATCGGAGGAGCAAAGCCCGCACCGGCAGCACCACGACGAGACACGAACCAGCAACCTGACAAGCGGTGGGAGAAGAGGCCACGCGAAGAAGTGCACGCTGCCGGACCACCCGCCTCTCGCGCTCGAGGAGGACCTCGTGGAGGCGAACGCACGCTGGACGACATCCTCGACGCCCAGTGCCCGTACCACAAGGACATGCGACACACTCTTCATAACTGCCGAGACTTCAAGCACTCCGTCGAACACGGCCGACCCTTCCAACCTCTACCTCCTCCTCCGCCGAGGGGAGGACCAGATGAACCACGACAACCCCATCGGCAGGAGGAGGGAGGAGGAGGAGCTTTTCCACGCGTTGACAGGGAGGTCAACGTCATCTTCGGCGGACACGGATCGCAGGAGAGCAGAAGACAGCAAAAGCTTAATGATCGCCAGATACTGGTGGCGACCATCGGCCCTCCCGCCCCATACCGATGGCCGGAGCACCCGATCACCTTCACTCGGGCAGATCAATGGCTCAACTTCGACCACCCGGGCAAGTACCTGCTTCTCGTCGATCCGGTGATCCGAGAGAGCCGGGTGAAAAAGGTGTTAGTGGACGGGGGGAGCAGCATCAACATCACCTTCCCCCGGACGCTCCAAAGCTTGGGAGTTCATCTCAAAGAGCTCCACGAGTCGGACACTCCTTTCTTCGGCATCGTGCCGACGGAAGGGGAATACCCGCTGGGCCACATCTACATGCCGGTCACCTTTGGAACTCCGGAGAACTACAGAACCGAGTTCCTAAGGTTCGAAGTGGCGAACTTCGACTGCGGATACAACGCCATCATCGGGAGGCCTGGATTGGCCAAGTTCATGGCCATTCCACATTACACCTACATGATACTGAAGATGCCAGGACCGCAAGGGATCATAACTGTGCGCGCCGACTTCCAAGGCGCCGCAGAATGTTTCCGAGTGGCTATTCAAGCAGCTCTCACCGCCAAGCCATCGACAGCTCCCTCCGCAATGGCGAACTCTAAGCCTGAGGAGAGCCTCGCAATACCGACGAATGAAGCTCAGACCGCGACCTCTATGCGGCCGACTGAAGAAACCAAGAGAATCAACCTGGGGTTCGCTGACGAGCGCAAGACGGCCATCATCAGCTCCAGTTTGGATGACAAATAGGAAAGCGCGCTCGTCCAGTTTCTGCAAGATAACCGAGATGTATTCGCATGGCAACCTGCGGATATGCCGGGAGTCCCGAGAGAACTGGCCGAGCACAAACTGAAGGTTTTTACCCAGGCGAGGCCGATTCGACAGAAATTACGTCGTTTCACGCCTGATAAGAGGGAAGCCATTCGCGCCGAGTTAGCTCGCTTGGTCGCGGCTGGATTCATTAGAGAAGTATTACATCCCGAGTGGTTAGCCAATCCTGTTCTTGTACTCAAAAAGAATAAAGTGGACTGGCGCATGTGTGTTGATTATACCGATCTCAACAAACACTGTCCGAAGGATCCCTTCGGGCTCCCGAGGATAGATCAGGTGGTGGACTCCACCGCTGGATGTTCTATGCTGTCTTTCTTGGATTGTTATTCCGGGTACCATCAGATCAGTCTGGCAAAGGAAGACGAAGAAAAGACGACATTCATTACCCCGTTTGGTGCTTTCTGTTATACCTCCATGCCATTTGGCCTCAAAAACGCTGGAGCAACTTACCAGAGAGCCATTCAAACATGCTTAGCAGATCACCGGGGCAAGCGTGTGGAGGCTTATGTGGATGACGTGGTGATCAAAACACAGGACTCAAAAGACTTCATCGAAGATTTGCAACTGGTTTTCAACAGCCTGAGGCGGTATAGATGGAAGCTTAATCCCGAGAAATGTGTTTTTGGGGTACCAGCCGGAAAGTTGCTCGGATTTATTGTCAGCCACCAGGGAATTGAGGCTAATCCGGATAAGATTGAAGCTATCATGAAGATGGAAGCACCTCGATCGCAGAAGAAGGTTCAGCGACTTACTGGATGCATGGCAGCTTTAAGCAGATTTATATCCAGGCTGGGAGAAAAAGGTTTGCCGTTTTACAAGTTACTCAAGAAGGTGGGTAAATTTCAGTGGACTTCAGAAGCACAAGAAGCTCTAGATGCCCTGAAAAAATTCTTGACAACACCACCAGTACTGAAACCACCTCGGCGAGCTACATCAACTCAACCAGCCGAAGATTTGCTATTGTACATCTCTTGCACGACTCACGTGGTGAGCACCGCGTTGGTAGTCGAGCGAGTAGAAGAAGGGCAT
Source organism: Zea luxurians (assembly GCA_029449295.1). Lineage (NCBI taxonomy): Eukaryota > Viridiplantae > Streptophyta > Magnoliopsida > Poales > Poaceae > Zea > Zea luxurians. The sequence continues at coordinate 71,196,365 of JAOPSE010000016.1, read as the reverse complement.
GCCTATCCAATACAACATCCTGTCTACTTCATTAGTGAAGTCCTCGGCCCCTCAAAGAAAAAGTATCCTCAAGTTCAGAAACTATTGTATGCGGTACTTCTAACTGCCCGCAAGCTGCGTCACTACTTTGACGACCACAAAGTCATAGTAGTCACGAGTTTTCCAGTAGGGGATATTCTTCACAACAAGGAAGCCATCGGTCGGATAGCCAAGTGGGCCTGTGAGCTGGGATCTCATGACATCGAGTTTCGGCCTCGCACTGCCATCAAAACCCAAGCACTGGTTGATTTCGTATCAGAGTGGACTGAACAACAAGTACCAGACAACCCGGAGACTGCAGAAGTATGGCGAATGTATTTTGATGGCTCACTCAAGCTGCAGGGAGCAGGAGCGGGGATTCTTTTCACTGCACCTGGAGGCGAACACCTCAAGTACGCCCTCCAGCTGCTATTCCCGGCCTCCAACAATGCAGCCGAGTATGAAGCTTTGATCCATGGATTGAACATTGCCATATCATTGGGCGTCAAAAGATTAATGGTATATGGGGATTCTCTGGTAGTCATCAGCCAGATAAATAAGGAGTGGGATTGCTCCAACGATTCGATGGGAAGATACTGCACTGCCGTCCGAAAGCTGGAGGATAAATTCGAGGGTCTAGAATTTCATCATGTGGAAAGAGATCGGAACACGGCAACCGATGTACTGTCCAAGCTAGGGTCCAGTCGAACTCAGGTCCCACCCGGGGTTTTTGTGCAAGAAATTCTGCAGCCAAGTATTTCAATGGATCAAATGGAAGAGTGCAACATCATAGATCAACCCGAGTCAGATCCCGATGACTGGAGAAAGCCAATCATTAAGTACATAAGGAATGAAGAAGAACCAGACGATAAGAACTCGGCAGAGCGCATTGCAAGACAGTCAGCTCACTATACACTGATTGGGGAGACACTGTACAGAAGGGGTGCATCAGGCGTCTTCATGAAGTGCATTCTCCCATCCACTGGAAAGCAACTTCTGGAGGAGGTCCATGCTGGGCAGTGTGGAATACATGCAGCCTCCAGAACACTAGTCGGGAAGGTCTTCAGGTCAGGGTTCTATTGGCCAACAGCAAAGAATGATGCAGCCGAGTTAGTTCAGAGGTGCGAAGCCTGCCAATACTTATCAAAGCAACAACACCTGCCAGCACAGCAGCTGCAGACCATACCAGTGACTTGGCCTTTTGCATGCTGGGGGCTGGATATGATTGGACCTTTCAAAAAAGCTCAAGGGGGATACACTCATGTACTGGTAGCGATTGACAAGTTCACTAAATGGATAGAATTCAAGCCCATTGCCTCCTTAACTTCTGCTAAGGCCGTGGAATTCATACAAGACATAATATTCAGATTCGGGATACCAAACAGCATCATAACTGATTTAGGATCCAACTTCACGAGTTCAGAATTCTTTGACTTCTGCGAGCAAAAGAGCATTCAGATCAAATATGCATCTGTAGCTCATCCAAGAGCCAACGGGCAAGTTGAGCGAGCCAACGGGATGATATTGGATGCACTAAGGAAAAAGATTTTCGATAAGAACGAAAAATTCGCAGGAAAGTGGATAAGGGAATTACCCTATGTTGTTTGGAGCCTAAGAACCCAACCTAGCCGAGCTTTGCATGGAAACACTCCTTTCTTCATGGTTTATGGGTCGGAGGCAGTGCTGCTTGCTGATCTCAAGTTTGGGGCGCCAAGGCTGATCTTTGAAAGTATAGCAGAAGCTGAGACCACCAGGCTGGAGGACATAGACGTACTCGAAGAAGAACGGCTAAGCGCAGTAATCCAATCAGCAAGATACCAGCAGACTCTAAGGCGCTATCACGACAAGGCTGTGCGGCAACGATTCTTCTCAGTAGGGGAGCTCGTCCTTCGCCGAATTCTAACGGGAGAAGGACGACACAAGTTATCACCCTTATGGGAAGGACCCTTCATAGTAGCAGAAGTCACTCGGCCCGGATCATATCGCCTCACTCAGATGGATGGCACGGAAGTTGGGAACTCCTGGAACATAGAGCACCTGAGAAAGTTTTATCCTTAGCCGTACCTCAAAACCGCTAGGATAACGATGATGTACTCTGTAAAGTGGAAATATGTCATCAATAAAGAAAAGGTTTCAAGGATACTCAATTTATTTACGATTGACTTGCGTTCTTACTTGACTCGGGGTGACCACTATACCCTGCTAACGGAGCAATCGACTTAAGCCGGCAACGACTTAAGGCGGTGCGACATGCTCACGCTTACTTAACTCGGGGTGACCACTATACCCTGCTAACGGAGCAATCGACTTAAGCCGGCAACGACTTAAGGCGGTGCGACATGCTCACGCTTACTTAACTCGGGGTGACCACTATGCCCTGCTAACGGAGCAATCGACTTAAGCCGGCAACGACTTAAGGCGGTGCGACATGCTCACGCTTACTTAACTCGGGGTGACCACTATGCCCTGCTAACGGAGTAATCGACTTAAGTTGGTGGCTACTAAAGACCAATGCAGCACGCTCTCGCCTATATAATTCAGGGGATGATTTCCATATCCCACAGACAAAATTCATAGTCATCATGCGTCATAACTTCCAAACTCGTTAACTAAAAAATTACGATACAATGAGAAAAGTAACTATGTTATAAACCGGAGCCCTCTAACAAATGTTCAATCATGCAAGCTGCGCGCTTGGAGCACGCGAAATGTTTTCTCTATTTTGCAATGTCTTTTCCAGGAGCAATTGACGAAGAAGGACGACTCGAAGAATCAGGGGCAGCGTTCACGTCAGCCCTTATGTCTTCAGGAACGACTACGCCAGGTCTCCTCATCAGAATTCGTCCCGCTCGAATGGCCTTATCCATGGCCCTATCGCGCTGGGCTCTCAGAGTACTGGAGGTCTCTTCAGCAACCTTGACAGCCAACTGGGCAGCCTCTAGCTCCTGAGTAACAGATTTCTTGGAAGCACGCAGATTCTTGATGACAACGTCTTTAGCCGATATCAACTCCCGAAGGCGAATCACATCATCCAAGGACTCCTGCAGCTTATAGCGAAGATTGTTTAACTCCTCCATGGAAAAGCGATGACTCCTCTCTAGAATAGTCAGCGAATTGCTAGAATCCCGATACAACCTATCAAGATTGTCACGAGAAGCGGCAAGGATACGTTTTTCTTCCTGCAAGCACAAATCAGTTCCTTCAGAAAACCAGGCAAATAATAGGAGTACAGCAAGGCAAAAATGCAGTTTTGTATATCACCTTTTCACAGTCAAGCTGAGCATGCAGGGAAGAACTTAACGCATTGGCATCATCCAAGGCGGCAGAAACCTGACTCAGCTCAATCTGACCTTGAGAGTACTTTTCCTCAAGATCAGTGCATCGCTGAGACAGTTCAGCCCGATCTTGAGAATGTTTTTCCTCAAGGAGCGCAATCCGTCGTGTCATTCCTAGCAAAGGATAACCAAACAAAACGAGGTCAGAAGGTAAAACAGACCACAACAAGCGCGAAGAAAAGAAAAAAGGGCACTAACCAGCGTTAGTTGCCTCCAACTCGGATACACGGCGATGAAGTGACACCGGATTCCAACACGAAAAAGACGAAGCCACTTCTGGGACAGGAGCACCATGCAATTTCAGCTGGCTGGTCATCCCATCCACCAAAACCTAATGAGAAGAACAGATGAGCATAATGGCAAAAGTTCATGCAACGTAAAAGTCAAGCTAAGAAACAGCACAGTACCTGGAGGTGGGAGAAGAATGAAGGGATCCCCAAATCAGGAGAAATCAGATGATAACCAGGCGCAAGGTCATCACCCGAAGCAGCTTGCAACGGAACAGTGGGAATCAGTTCAGCGCCTTCAACAGAGCCGGATACCTGACCAGTGGGGACGCTGTTCTCCAAAGCGATGCCCCGGTCCAAAGTTTGGGCCACCACCATGCAGCCAGAGTGTGGAGGTGACCCTGCGTGAACGTCCATGGAAGTGCCGGAGGGAGACCCTGTTTGGGCACCTTCAGGGATTGGGCCATAGTTGGCACTGCCCACTTGAGCTGGATTATCCCCGGCAGCACCCTCGGGGGCTGGGCAGTAGCTCGCACTCTTCGCCCGAGCTAAGTCATCCCCGACGACACCCTCGGGGGCTGGACATGTGTCAACACCATCCTTGAGGTCCAAACTTTCAGCAGTAACTACTTCTAAGGTTGATGGGCCCTCGGCTACTTCCATGAAATTAGGACAATCCAAGGTAGCATCCCGACCCTCGAGATCGCGCTCTAAGGTTGATGAGGCACGGGATGACCTCAACCCAGCGTCCGGCACGGCACAACAAGCGTCAGTTACATCATCATCCACTGGCCCTGATAACAAGTCCTCTGGGACCATATCCTCGAGAGTTTGATCAAAGTCGGCCAGGGATATGTTTTGCAGACCAACAAGGGCAGATAAAGCAGGAGAAGGAACTCCACTACTTTCCCCACTGGCGAGGAATTGCCGACTGTTCTTCCGGGTCAGAGGGACCTCATTCTCTTCCTCTTCGTCGTCTTCATCAGCGACACTGACAACACCCCCATTGGGTTCAACTACAGATGGACCACACCCATTGGGATCAGCATTGATAAATTCAGGCGCAGGAACCTCCTCAGCAGCAGGAACCGAGGGACCAGCATCCTGATCCAAGCTAGATACTCGCCGAAGGCGTCTCCTTTTCTTTTTCTGCTCGTCAGCAGGAAGATCAGCTTGATTAACTCGGCAAGGACACCTCGAGCGAGCACGGACAGGTCTCTGAACATCCAGGGTTATACCGGCCTCTAGGAGAGGTGCCATTGCCAATGTCTCAGCAGGAGTAGCGTCAGAAGAATCTTCAGCCAACATATCAAGCATGGCATTCATTTCCGCGTCATTAGGATCCAAAGGCACCTCGAAGTGGACTTGTCGTTCATCATCAGGAATTTTCCCAAGTGAGGCGACCAAAGCACTAACCTCCTCATCAGAGGGCCGAGTTCTAAGGCCCAAACTGCCATCAGTCGCAGGTGGGTTTGACACGAAACGAGTGAAAGCCTTGGCAGGAGGCAGATTCCAGGCTGAATACGCCACCGGAGCACCAACATTGGATACTTTGCCTCTGAGAATCATCTCCAGTCGGCTCACCAAATCTGCAGATGGGATTCTTCTATTGGTAACTCGAGTCGGGTCGGCTAGCCCTTGATACAGATAAGCCGGGTGGACCCTATCTTTCAGTGGCTGAATGTTTTTGAAAACGAAGTCAGCAACTATAGCTTCAGCAGTTAAACCCCTTTCTTTCAACAGTCCAACTTCAGCTAGCAGCATACTGGCTTCGGCTACCTCTTCGTCTGTAGGCGACTCGGTCCAGCTTGGGGTGCGAACATCTGGTTGTCTTCCCGACCGGGGGGGGGAGAGAATTTCCATAGTTATCAACTATAAACCACTCCAGGCGCCATCCCTTAATGCTGTCTTTAAGGGGGATCTCAAGATATTCAGTTTTCCGTCCCCGGCGCATCTCCAAGCTGGCACCTCCAACCAACTGATGTTGTCCCCCGGCCATCCCAGGGCGACAATGATACAGGTGTTTCCACAGGCCAAAATGCGGCAGCACGCCAAGAAAGGCCTCACATAAGTGGACGAAGATAGAAATTTGCAGAATTGAGTTAGGGTTCAGATGGGTTAGGTTGATGTGGTAGAAATCAAGAAGACCACGGAAAAAGGGAGAAATAGGAAGGCCAAGGCCGCGGAGAAGAAAAGGAGCGTAAACCACGGACTCGTGGGTATCCTCCGTCGGGACCGTAGTCCCGTGGCAAATCCGCCAAGAACAGAGTTCCCGTGGAGGAAGAACCCCGATGGACACGAGGTGGAGGAGTTCGGCTTCAGAGATGATGGACATGTGGTTACCTGCGAAAGGCAACTGGCTGTTGGGATCAATTGGAGGAATCACCACAGCGGAAGAACTCGCGATTTTCCTCTTGGGAGCCATCTCGATTTCACCAGTGAGCAGATTGGAGGCGAGCGCAGAGAGGATTTGGGAGCAGGAATGCAAGAACTAGGGCGCGGAAAGCAAAGGCGGCTAAAAGTGCAGCTCTTATGGGATATTCTCGGACCAGATACCGTTTCAAAAAGTGCCCAGTCATCACTCGGCAGTTATTTCCGAAATCCCAGCATGCCACGTGGTCATTCGGCAGTTATTTCCCAAAAAACTGGTGGGCCATCTCCTTACTCGGGTGTTAATCCTCAAAATAACTCGGCGTTGCCTCTAAAATGCCGACGTCACTATTCAGTCACTCGGCGTTGCCTCTAAAACGCTGATTTCGAGTTCAATCGTTCGGCGTTACTTCTAAAATGCCAACGTTGACCTTCAATCACTCGGCGTTGCCTCTAAAACGCTGATCTCGAGTTCAATAACTCGGCATTGCCTCTAAAATGCCGACGTCACTATTCAGTCACTCGGCGTTGCCTCTAAAACGCTGATTTCGAGTTCAATCGTTCGGCGTTACTTCTAAAATGCCAACGTTGACCTTCAATCACTCGGCGTTGCCTCTAAAACGCTGATCTCGAGTTCAAAAACTCGGCGTTGCCTCTAAAATGCCGATGTCACTACTCAGTCACTCGGCGTAGCCTCTAAAACGTCGATCTTGAGCTCAATCGCTCGGCATTACTTCTAAAATGCCGACAACGACCATTAATAACTTGGCGTTGCCTCTAAAACGCTAACCTCGAGTTCAATAACTCGGCGTTGCCTCTAAAATGCCGATGTCACTACTCAGTCACTCGGCGTAGCCTCTAAAACGTCGATCTTGAGCTCAATCGCTCGGCATTACTTCTAAAATGCCGACAACGACCGTTAATAACTTGGCGTTGCCTCTAAAACGCTAACCTCGAGTTCAATAACTCGGCGTTGCCTCTAAAACGCCGACGTCACCACTCAGTCACTCGGCGTGACTCTAAAACGCTGATTTCGAGTTCAATCGTTCGGCATTACTTCTAAAATGCCAACGTCGACCTTTAATTGCTCGGCGTTGCCTCTAAAACGTTGATCTCGAATTCAATCGTTCGGCATTACTTCTAAAATGCCAACGTTGACCTTCAATCGCCCAGCATTACTTCTAAAAAACATTGATACAGACTGCAATATCGCTCGGAAGCGTCAGCATAATAATCAAGCTGTTCGTCTATGGCCTCAAAAAGAATCAGATTTATAGTCAGACAAAACGAGTCATCAAGAGGAAGCCAAATTCATTCTTCATTCAAGGGAAGTGGCAATACTTACAAATCAACTCATTATGAGTTGATACTCCCCTACTGCTACTACTACTACTACGCTACACTATACTACTCTACATTACTAATACTACTACATTATCTAACTATACTATTTCTAATCTATACTAATATTTAAAAAGACCAGTGGCATCTAGCCACTGGCCCTGCCCCTGCCGCCGCCGCCGCTCTTGGTGCCGCCCCTGCTGCCGCCGCCCCTGGTGCTGCCCCTGCTGCTGCCGCTCTTGGTGCTGCCCCTGCTGCTGCCGTTGCCGCCGCCCCCGCCACTGCCGCTGCCGTCGTCGTCGTCATCGTCGTCATCGTCGTCGTCGTCGTCGTCCTCGCCCTCGCCGCCGCCGTCCGAGTCCTCCTCATCCGAGGAGTACTCGGACTCATCTGAGCCCTCGAGCCCGGAGCGCTCGACGGCCCGGATGTACGCCCAGACCTCCGCGGCTATCCCCTGGGAGTCGTCCGAGTCATCGGACGACGCCGGGGGAGAGACGGGGGCCGGAGACCTCTCGGACTCGGAGGAGAACTCCTCCTCCGAGTACTCCGAGTCGCCGAAGTCCTCCGATGGAGGAGTCGGCTCGCGCTTGCGCTTATTGTTTTTTCCCATGGTGGAAGCAAGCAGAAAAGGAGAAAAGGAAGCAGTAAGGAATAGCGAAGAGATGTGAAGAAACCAGAGGGGCAACAGCGTTATTTATGGAAGAGAAAGGCAACCGCTCACCTCCAACCGCGGTCACTGAACAGTCGCTAAGCATTCAATATACAACTCCACCCGTCCAAAGACACGTCAGGCGGCTGACGCCGTTTCATGCAGCACTACACCCATTGGGACTCCAGTCAACAGCGCAAAGGATATGATTACACTCGCCGTCCCATCACATTACAACTCAGAAGCAGCCGGTTAAAACACTCAGCGTACCAAGCCGTCCCTTGCCCACACCCATTGGGGGGGGACGCCCAGGAATTGTCAGTATATTTTTCAAATTGGTCACATCTGTGCAGAGCATGCAGTGAATGCCTCAAGACAAAAATGAGATATCAACAAGGGTTAGAGAGAAGCCAAGTATAGCCAGCAGAGTGCAAAATATGGTCGACAGACATGACTTGAAGACTAGACAGAGAACGTCCATCGAATGTCCAATCAGTTGCAGAGCAAATAAACTACGCTACCTAGCAAGATATGGAAGGATTGCAAATTCGGCTGCAAAAGACAAAACACATGCTGACCTCTGAAGCATAATGTTGATGACATAGCACGGATGACATCATGCCAACCTTTTTATGAGCAGAAAGAGTAAACTTCAGCAAAAGGACACAAAAAGAGGACCTTCAAGCGAACTATCCTCAAAAAATCCACTTGAAGGTCGGGGCCTACACCCATTGGGTGCACCTTCGGTGCACCCCATGGATTGTCTTTCTAAGCCAGGATAGCGCCAATTTCTAAGGGCATGGGACAAGATTAAGAAGCCAATCCTCAACTGGAATAAAGGAACACAAATGGAAGTAATCTCTGCTGAAGACCTTCGAGTAGATTATTTTTTAAAATCTACTCGAAGCTCGGGGGCTACACCCATTGGGTGCACCTCCGGTGCACCCAATGAAGTTCAGAATCCTACAAACAGGAATGCCGATCTCTAAGGCACAAGCACGAAGCTAGGTTTTGGTCAACAAGTGATCGAAGCAGGAGAGAACAACAAGGAGCCATCTTTCTTCAAATCACCTACAAGCTGGACCTGAGATCTTCGGGTTGATCACCTCTAAATTAACCCAAAGATCGGGGGCTTGTGGGGGATAGATATCCCCCGGGTCCACTAAAAGAGTAAAGGACCTCACGAAAGGCCCAAGGGCCCAATAAATCGTAAGGTTATTCTTTCGTGGGCCTGGGGAAAAGCAACCAGCAACGCAGGACGACATGAGGCCGGATTGGTGCAAACCCGGACGGCCCATAGCGTCGAGCGAATGGCTGCAACGGAGATCCGACTTTCCCGCGTCGGGGCCTCCATGCAACGGAGCCACGTGAAGATAAGTCGGCGAGGGTTACGTAAAGGATAATCTCGAGAGGTTCACTATCTTTTAGCCACTTGTTGTTATCCTATCCATGTGTACTGCCCCACGGTCGAGTATATAAGGCCTAGGGGGCACCCCTTCAGAACGATCGATCCATTACTTAGCCATCCACACCAACTCTCTGTATTCTCGATCAAGAGAGCTCTCTTGTAATCATATCCACCAAGCATACTCATCAGGACGTAGGGTGTTACGCATCACTAAGCGGCCCGAACCTGTAAATCTCGTCCACCGTCCCTCGTGCGATCGGCACGAACCATTCTGCTACAGTTGTCGACACCTTCCTACTCCTAAAACACCTTGAGGGGCAACCCCAGGTGTGCGGTCGGACCCTAAACACCGACACATACCAAACTAACTTGCTTCAAATATTCCTATACTTCATCAGCATTATGTAGCACATACCAAACTAACTTATTCATGATAGCATCATCAATGTACTCAGTCTTAGTAGCTCCAACAAGAGTAGCACCATGCTTAAAAACAGACATGTCATTAGGCAATTGTGGGGGACAGATATCCCCCGGGTCCACTAAAAGAGTAAAAGACCTCACGAAAGGCCCAAGGGCCCAATAAATCGTAAGGCCATTCTTTCGTGGGCCTGGGGAGGAACAATCAACAAAGCAGGTTGACACGAGGCCGGATTGGTGCAAACCTGGACGGACCACAGCGTCGAGCGAGCGACCACAACAGAGATCCGACTTTCCCGCGCCGGAGCCCCCATGCAACGGAGCCACGCGAGGATAGGTCGGCGGAATTACAGGGAGATAAACTCAAACGATTGCCGATCCTTTAGCTACGCATTGTTATCATATCCACGTGTATTGCCCCATGGTCGAGTATATAAGGCCTAGGGGGCACCCCTTCAGAACGATCGACCCTATTGCTTAGCCATCTACTTCAACTCTCTGCATTCTCAATTCAGAGAGCTCTCTTGTAGCCTCATTCACCAAGCAAACTCACCAGGACGTAGGGTGTTACGCATCTCTAAGCGGCCTGAACCTGTAAACATTGTCCACTGTCCCTCGTGCAACTGGCACGAACCATTTTGCTACAGTCGTCGACACCGTCCTACTCCTAAAAACACCTTGAGGGGCAACCTCGGGTGTGCGGTCGGACCCAAAACACCGACAGCTGGCGCGCCAGGTAGGGGGTGTGTCGACGATCGAAGCTAGCTCAATGGCCGTCACCTTCCACAACAAGATCACCTTCCGTCCTGGATCCATGTTCTGCTTTGGAACGATCTCATCCATAGCCGACGAAAAGGGAATTCTACACCGCGTTGCAGATCCACCGGGAAGAAAGCCTCCTTCAACAAACTCCGAAAATACCGGAGAAGCATTACCCTCAGCTCTCCGAAAAAAGATCGCCACGACTACCACGCCATTCTACCCCGACGTTCTCTTTATCGGAAGAGTGGAGTCGCCTCCCGTCTCTGACGACGAGCCAACCGCACCCGGAGAGGAACCACCTCAGCGGGAATCCCGTCGACGAAGAAATCGGCGCCGAAACATCCGGAGACATCACCAAGCCGGAGAACAGAATCCGGAGCAACCTGTCTCGCGAGACGAGGTCTCAGAGATGGGAGAAACTCCGGAAGAACGCGTCTTCAGGGAACGAAGGAACTCCCGACGACGTGATCGCCGCCGGGCTCAAGAACAAGTCGAGCAAGATGCAAGGCAACGCCGGGAGAATCCATTCTTCGGGCGCAACCTGAATCCTGACTTCGCCCGAGCCATGAACATGCCGAGCGAAGTTGGAGGAGTACTAGCTCGGATAGCTGATGGACTCCCTCGGACTCCCGACGCCGAGGGCTACCGACGACTGTTCACCCAGGCAGCCAACCATCTTCTACCGCTTGCTCACCCGCCGAACGATCTACGACACGCCATCAACAGTCGCCGAGACGCGCGAAGCTCCATCAATGCTTCACGTGAACGACGGCATGAGAACGAGATCCGCCGCCGGGAGGAGTACGACAGGGATCATGGCATCCCAGCTCGGAGCCAGGCCACCAGAACTGAGTCGGCGACGACCTCAACTGGCGGTACTACCCGGGGACGGTCGAGGAACCACGACAACTACTCCCCTCCCCGAGACAGACATCATCCCCGACGACAGGAGGACACATGCGGAGTGTTTGCTCTTACTCCGCGCCTTAGGGCCATCCAATGGCCTCCCAACTTCAAGGTATCCAATGTCGACAAATATGAACCTAAGCAGGATCCAGGGGGTTGGCTAGCCGTCTACACCACCGCTGCTCGAGCTGCCAGGGCGTCCGAAGACGTGATGACCGCGTACTTACCCATTGTCCTTGGACAAGACGCGCTGCAATGGCTGCGACATCTACCCCGACACTGCATCGACGGCTGGAGCGACTTCAGTCGACGCTTCACCGCCAATTTCCAGTCCCTCTTCGACAAACCAGCACAACCACGGGACCTCAAATCCATCAAGCGCCAGGGGGACGAAACTCTCCGGTCATACCTTAAAAGGTTCCAGACCATGAGAAATCGTATTCCCGAGGTCACGGAAGCGGCCGTGATCGAGGACTTCTACAGAGGATCCAATGACTCGGCCTTCGTCCGAGCCATATTACAGAAGGCACCGACTACCTCCGAGGAGCTGTTCCGGGAAGCTGATCTCTACATCACCGCCGACGAACGGGCCCAGGACCTTATCAGAGGAGCAAAGCCCGCACTGGCGGCACCACGACGTGACACGAACCCACAACCCGACAAGCGCTGGGAGAAGAGGCCTCGCGAAGAAGTGCACGCTGCCGGACCACCTGCCTCTCGCGCCCGAGGAGGACCTCGCGGAGGCGAGCGCACGCTGGACGACATCCTCGATGCCCAGTGCCCGTACCACAAAGACATGCGTCACACTCTTCGTAACTGTCGGGACTTCAAGCACTCCGTCGGGCACGGCCGACCCTTCCAACCTCTACCTCCTCCTCCGCCGAGGGGAGGACCAGATGAACCACGACAACCCCGTCAGCAGGAGGAGGGAGGAGGAGGAGCTTTCCCGCGCATTGACAGGGAGGTCAATGTCATCTTCGGCGGACACGGGTCGCAGGAGAACAAAAGACAACAAAAGCTCAATGATCGCCAGATACTGGTGGCGACCACCGGTCCTCCCACTCCATACCGGTGGTCGGAGCACCCGATCACTTTCACTCAGGAGGATCAATGGCTCAACTTCGACCATCCAGGAAAATACCCGCTCCTCGTCGATCCGGTGATCCGAGAGAGCCGGGTGAAGAAGGTGCTAGTGGACGGGGGGAGCAGCATCAACGTCACCTTCCCCCGGACACTCCGAGGCTTGGGAGTTCACCTCAAAGAACTCCACGAGTCAGACACTCCCTTCTTTGGCATCGTGCTAACTGAAGGAGAATACCCGCTGGGCCACATCTACATGCCTGTCACCTTCGGAACTCTGGAGAACTACAGAACCGAGTTCCTGAGGTTCGAAGTGGCGAACTTCGACTGCAGGTACAACGCCATCATTGGAAGGCCGGGATTGGCCAAATTCATGGCCATTCCGCACTACACGTACATGATACTGAAGATGCCAGGACCGCAAGGAATCATAACTGTGCGCGCCGACTTCCAAGGCGCCGCAGAGTGTTTCCGAGTGGCCATCCAAGCAGCCCTCGCCACCAAGCCGTCAACGATTTCTTCAACACAGGCGAACTCTAAGCCTGAGGAAGACCTTGCAGTACTGGCAAACGGAGCTCAGGCCACGACCTCTATGCGGCCGACTGAAGAAACTAAAAGGATCAACCTGGGGTTCGCTGATGAACGCAAGACTGCCATCATCAGCTCTAGCCTGGACGACAAATAGGAAAGCGCGCTCGTCCAGTTTCTGCAAGACAACCGAGACGTATTCGCGTGGCAACCTGCGGATATGCCGGGAGTCCCAAGAGAACTGGCCGAGCACAAACTGAAAGTCTATCCCCAGGCGAGGCCAATCCGTCAAAAACTACGACGTTTCACGCCTGACAAGAGAGAGGCCATTCGCGCCGAGTTAGCTCGCTTGGTCACGGCTGGATTTATTAGAGAAGTATTACACCCCGAGTGGTTAGCCAACCATGTTCTTGTACTCAAAAAGAATAAAGTGGATTGGCGCATGTGCGTCGACTACACTGATCTCAACAAACACTGTCCGAAGGATCCCTTCGGGCTCCCGAGGATAGATCAGGTGGTGGACTCCACCGCTGGATGTTCTATGCTGTCTTTCCTGGATTGCTATTCCGGATACCACCAGATCAGTTTGGCAAAGGAAGACGAAGAAAAAACAGCGTTCATTACTCCGTTTGGTGCTTTCTGTTATACCTCCATGCCGTTCGGCCTCAAAAACGCTGGAGCGACTTATCAGAGAGCCCTCCAAACATGCTTAGCCGATCACTGGGGCAAGCGTGTGGAGGCTTACGTAGATGATGTGGTAATCAAAACAGAGAACTCGGAAAACTTCATCGAAGACTTACAACTGGTTTTCAACAGTCTGAGGCGGTATAGATGGAAGCTTAATCCTGAAAAATGTGTTTTCGGGGTACCAGCAGGAAAGTTACTCGGGTTTATTGTCAGCCACCATGAAATTGAGGCTAATCCGGATAAGATTGAAGCTATCATGAAGATGGAAGCACCTCGATCACAAAAGAAGGTTTAGCGACTTACTGGATGTATGGCAGCTCTGAGCAGATTTATATCTAGGCTGGGGGAAAAAGGTTTACCATTTTACAAGCTACTCAAGAAGGTGGATAAGTTTCAATGGACTTCAGAGGCACAGGAAGCTCTAGATGCACTGAAGAAATTCTTGACAACACTACCAGTACTGAAGCCACCACGACGAGCTACGTCAACTCAACCAGCTGAAGATCTACTACTTGTCGGGGACCATAATTAGGGGTACCCTCAAGGCTCCTAATTCTCAGCTGGTAACCCCCATCAGCACAAAGCTGCAAAGGCCTGATGGGTGCGATTAAGTCAGGGATCCGCCCATTCGAGGGACTCGATCACGCCTCGCCCGAGCCTAGCCTCGGACAAGGGCAGCCGACCCCGGAGGATTTCCGTCTCGCCCGAGGCCCCCCTTCAGCGGCGAACATATTTCCGGCTCGCCCGAGGCCCTGCCTTCGCCAAGAAGCAACCCTGACCAAATCACCGCACCGACCGACCAAATCGCAGGAGCATTTAATGCAAAGGTGGCCAGACACCTTTATCCTGACGCGCGCCCCCCAGCCGGCAGAGCCGAAGTGACCGCCGTCACTTCGCCGCTCCACTGACCGGCCTGACAGAAGGACAGCGCCGCCTGCGCCACTCCGACTGCGGTGCCACTTGACAGAGTGAGACTGACAGGCAGTCAGGCCCGGCCAAAGGCACCATAGGAAGCTCCGCTCCGCCCGACCCAGGGCTCGGACTCGGGCTAAGTCCCGGAAGATGGCGAACTCCACCCGACCCAGGGCTCGGACTCGGGCTAAGTCCCGGAAGACGGCGAACTCCGCCCGACCCAGGGCTCGGACTCGGGCTAAGTCCCGGAAGACGGCGAACTCCGCCCGACCCAGGGCTCAGACTCGGGCTAAGTCCCGGAAGACGGCGAACTCCGCCCGACCCAGGGCTCGGACTCGGGCTAAGTCCCGGAAGATGGCGAACTCCGCCCGACCCAGGGCTCGGACTCGGGCTAAGCCCCGGAAGACGGCGAACTCCGCTCCGCCCGACCTAGGGCTCGGACTCGGGCTAAGTCCCGGAAGACGGCGAACTCCGCCCGACCCAGGGCTCGGACTCGGGCTAAGTCCCAGAAGACGACGATCTCCGCCTCGCCCGACCCAGGGCTCGGACTTGGGCTCGGCCCCAGAAGACGACGAACTCCGCTTCGCCCGACCCCAGGGCTCGGACTCCGCCCCGACACCAGCCGACGATCTCCGCCTCGCCCGAACCTGGGGCTCGGACCCGACCTCGGCCACGGAAGACAGACTCGACCTCGGCTTCGGAGGAGCTTCCATATCGCCCAACCTAGGGCGCAGACCAGCCACGTCAACAGGAGGCGCCATCATCACCCTACCCCGAGCTGACTCGGGCCGCAGGGAACAAGACCGGCGTCCCATCTGGCTCGCTCCGCCAGATAGGCAATGATGGCCCCTGCATACTCTGTGACGACGGCGGCTCTCAGCCCCCTTACGGAAGCAAGAGGACGTCAGCAAGGATTCAACCGCTCCGACAGCTGTCCCTCCGCCAGGCTCCATCGCTCCTCCGATGGCCACGACATCACACCAGCTGGGTGCCAAAATCTCTCCGGCTGCCACAACGGCATGTACTTAGGGCGCTAGCTCTCCTCCGCTAGACACGTAGCACTCTGCTACACCCCCCATTGTACACCTGGATCCTCTCCTTGCGCCTATAAAAGGGAGGACCAGGGCCCTCTTAGAGAAGGTTGGCCGCGCGGGGACGAGGACGAGACAGGCGCTCGCTGGAGGCCGCTCGCTCCCTCTCCCGCGTGGACGCTTGTAACCCCCTACTGCAAGCGCACCCGACCTGGGCGCGGGACGAACACGAAGGCCGCGGGATTCCCACCTCTCTCATGCCGGTCTCCGGTCGCCTCGCTCTCCCCCCTTCGCGCTCGCCCTCGCGCTCGACCCATCTAGGCTGGGGCACGTGGCGACATTCACTCGTCGGCTCAGGGACCCCCCGGTCTCGGAACGCCGACAGTTGGCGCGCCAGGTAGGGGCCTGCTGCGTGTTGACGAACAGCTTCCCGTCAAGCTCCATATGTGCAGTCTCCAGCAACCTCTCCAACCCGGGACGGTGCTCCGTTTCGGGAGTCTTGAGTTCATGTCCCTCGACGGCAGCTACGACATGATACTCCTTCCACCGCCGCGCGACAACGACAATGGCGGCCGACAGCCCGCCTGCCGGCGGCGGAATCGGCTACGTCTTCCCCGCATGGTGGAAGAACAACCTTCGAGCTCGCCCCGTCCTCTCCCCCGCCGACGGAGGAGGAGGCGGGGCAACCAAGGCCAAGCAGGAGACAGCGCCTCTTCGGCTGTCGAGCGAGTCGACGGCCCCAGCGCCCCAACGGGGGGCACACCGGGCGTCGACCTCGCGTTTGAGACGAAGGCGAGCGCCGTCTCCCCGCGACACGCCAATCCCGAGCAAGCGGACGACGTCAGCACGCTCGCGAAAAGCTTGCTGGACGTCACCCTCGTACCTGAGACGACGGCGCAGTCAGTCCCCGACGTGACCTTATCGCCGCCCATCGACGAAAAGGTACCGACCGATTCCCATCCCACGTCTTTCGGATTCAACCTCGACCCGCCTAGCGGCCCCGCTTTGGCGAGCGCTCTTGTAGAGGCGAGTCCAAACCCTCTAGGGTTTCGTACACGGTCACCTTGGGACCGGCTGACGGACGTCTCGACCTACGGGCCCTCTGGGTCCGAGGAAGGCGACGAGCCCAGCATCTGTTGGGATTTCTCTGGACTTGGCAACCCCAGTGCCATGCGGGACTTCATGACCGCATGCGACTACTGCCTTTCCGGCTGTTTCGACGGTAGCCGCAGCCTCGGCGACGAGGACTGCGGCCCAAGTCGCGAATGCTTCCACGTCGATCTAGGGGGTCCCTCCGAAGGCAACCATCTCGGCATGCCGGAGGACGGTGACCTCCCTAGGCCGGTGCCTCGCGTTGACATCCCACGGGAGCTAGCTGTGGTCCCCGTTCAGGCGGGGGGCCATGACCCACAGCTCGAGCAAATCCGCGGGGTGCAGGCCAGGCTCGACGAGGGAGCAGGAGCGCTTGAGCCGATCCGTCGGGACGTCGGGCAGGCATGGGCGGTCCAACCTCCGGCCGGAGAAATACGTCATCTACCCCAGGGCTTCCAGCACCGCATCACCGACGACGTCAGGGTCAGGCCACCACCCGCATCCAGTGGGGTCGGCCAGAACCTGGCGGCAGCAGCAATGCTTCTTCGCGCGATGCCGGAGCCATCAACCACCGAGGGGTGGCGAATCCAGGGAGAGCTCAAGAATCTCCTAGAAGGCGCCGCGGTCCGACGGGCCGAGAGCTCCGCCTCCCGAAGGTAGGGGTACCCCTCGGAACCTCATGCCGCGACTTCCCGATTGATGCGGGAAGCCTCGGTCTACACCGGGCGCACACGCAACACCGCGCCTGCGGCCCCAGGTCGCCTCGGCAACGAGCACCATCACCGCGACCGTCGGGCCCACCTCGATGAGAGGGTGCGCCGAGGCTACCACCCCAGGCGTGGGGGACGCTACGACAGCGGGGAGGATCGGAGTCCCTCGCCCGAACCACCCGGTCTGCAAGCCTTCAGCCGAGCCATCCGACGGGCGCCGTTCCCGACCCGGTTCCGACCCCCAACTACTATCACAAAGTACTCGGGGGAGACGAGACTGGAACTATGGCTCGCGGACTACCGTCTGGCCTGCCAGCTGGGTGGAACGGACGATGACAACCTCATCATCCGCAAACTCCCCCTGTTCCTCTCCGACACCGCTCGCGCCTGGTTGGAGCACCTGCCTCCGGGGTAGATCTCCAACTGGGACGACCTAGTCCAAGCTTTCGCCGGCAATTTCCAGGGCACGTACGTGCGCCCCGGGAATTCCTGGGACCTCCGAAGCTACCGACAGCAGCCGGGAGAGTCTCTCCGGGACTACATCCGGCGATTCTCGAAGCAGCGCACCGAGCTGCCCAACATCACTGACTCGGATGTCATCGACGCGTTCCTCGTTGGCACCACCTGCCACGACCTGGTGAGCAAGCTGGGTCGCAAGACCCCCACCAGGGCGAGCGAGCTGATGGACATCGCCACCAAGTTCGCCTCCGGCCAGGAGGCGGTCGAGGCTATCTTCCGAAAGGACAAGCAGCCCCAGGGCCGCCCATCGGAAGATACTCCCGAGGCGTCAACTCAGCGCGGTGCCAAGAAGAAGGGCAAGAAGAAGTCGCAAGCGAAACGCGACGCCACCGACGCGGACCTTGTCGCCGCCGCCGAGTACAAGAACCCTCGGAAGCCCCCCGGAGGTGCCAACCTCTTCGACAAGATGCTCAAGGAGCCGTGCCCCTATCACCAGGGGCCCGTCAAGCACACCCTTGAGGAGTGCGTCATGCTTCGGCGCCACTTCCACAGGGCCGGGCCACCCGCGGAGGGTGGCAAGGCCCGCGACGACGACAAGAAGGAAGATCACCAGGCAGGAGAGTTCCCCGAGGTCCACGACTGCTTCATGATCTATGGTGGGCAAGCGGCGAACGCCTCGGCTTGGCACTGCAAGCAAGAGCGCCGGGAGGTCTGCTCGGTGAAGGTGGCGGCGCCAGTCTATCTAGACTGGTCTGACAAGCCCATCACCTTCGACCGAGACGATCACCCCGACCATGTGCCGAGTCCGGGGAAATACCCGCTCGTCGTCGACCCCGTCATCGGCGACGTCAGGCTCACCAAGGTCCTCATGGACGGAGGCAGCAGCCTCAACATCATCTACGCCGACACCCTCGGGCTCCTGCGTGTTGATCTGTCCTCCATCCGGGCAGGCGCTGCGCCCTTCCATGGGATCATTCCCGGGAAGCGCGTCCAGCCCCTCGGACGGCTCGACCTTCCCGTCTGCTTCGGAACACCCTCCAACTTCCGAAGGGAGACCTTGACGTTTGAGGTGGTTGGGTTCCGAGGAACCTGCCATGCGGTACTGGGGAGGCCATGCTACGCGAAATTCATGGCCGTCCCCAACTACACCTACCTGAAGCTCAAGATGCCGGGCCCCAACGGGGTCATCACCGTCGGCCCCACGTACAAACACGCGTTTGAATGCGACGTGGAGTGCGTGGAGTACGCCGAGGCCCTCGCCGAGTCCGAGGCCCTCATCGCCGACCTGGAGAGCCTCTCTAAGGAGGTGCCAAACGTGAAGCGTCATGCCGGCAACTTTGAGCCAGCGGAGACGGTTAAGTCCGTCCCCCTCGACCCCGGCGGCGACGCCTCCAAGCAGATCCGGATCGGCTCCGGGCTCGATCCCAAATAGGAAGCAGTGCTTGTCGACTTTCTTCGCGCGAACGCCGACGTCTTCGCGTGGAGTCCCTCGGACATGCCCGGCATACCGAGGGATGTCGCCGAGCACTCGCTGGACATCCGAGCCGGAGCCCGACCCGTCAAGCAGCCACTGCGCCGATTCGACGAGGAGAAGCGCAGAGCCATAGGCGAGGAGATCGACAAGCTAATGGCGGCAGGGTTCATCAAAGAGGTATTCCATCCCGAATGGCTTGCCAACCCTATGCTTGTGAGAAAGAAAGGGGGGAAATGGCGGATGTGTGTAGACTACACTGGTCTCAACAAAGCATGTCCGAAGGTTCCCTACCCTGTGCCTCGCATCGACCAAATCGTGGATTCCACTGCTGGGTGCGAAACCCTGTCTTTCCTCGATGCCTACTCAGGGTATCATCAAATCAGGATGAAAGAGTCCGACCAGCTCGCGACTTCTTTCATCACACCCTTCGGCATGTACTGCTATGTCACCATGCCGTTTGGCTTGAGGAATGCGGGCGCGACGTACCAGCGGTGCATGAACCATGTGTTCGGCGAACACATTGGCCGCACGGTCGAGGCCTACGTTGATGACATCGTAGTCAAGACGAGGAAAGCCTCCGACCTCCTTTCCGACCTTGAAGCGACATTCCGATGTCTCAAGGTGAAAGGCGTCAAGCTCAATCCCGAAAAGTGTGTTTTCGGGGTACCCCGAGGCACGCTCTTGGGATTCATCGTCTCCGAGCGGGGCATCAAAGCCAACCCAGAGAAGATCGCAGCCATCACCAGCATGGGGCCCATCAAGGACTTGAAAGGCGTACAGAGGGTCATGGGATGCCTCGCGGCTCTGAGCCGTTTCATCTCACGCCTCGGCGAAAGAGGTCTACCTCTGTACCGCCTCTTAAGGAAGGCCGAGTGCTTCACTTGGACCCTTGAGGCCGAGGAAGCCCTCGGGAACCTGAAGGCGCTCCTCACAAAGGCGCCTATCTTGGTGCCCCCAGCTGCCGGGGAAGCCCTCCTGGTCTACATCGCCGCGACCACTCAGGTGGTTAGCGCCACGATTGTGGTCGAGAGGCAAGAAGAGGGGCATGCATTGCCCGTTCAGAGGCCAGTCTACTTCGTCAGCGAGGTACTGTCCGAAACCAAGATCCGCTACCCACAAGTTCAGAAGCTGTTGTACGCGGTGATCCTAACGCGGCGGAAGCTGCGACACTACTTTGAGTCTCACCGGTAACTGTGGTGTCATCCTTCCCCCTGGGGGAGATCATCTAGTGCCGGGAGGCCTCGGGTAGGATTGCAAAGTGGGCGGTGGAAATCATGGGCGAGACGATCTCGTTCGCTCCTCGGAAGGCCATCAAGTCCCAGGTCTTGGCGGACTTCGTAGCTGAATGGGTCGACACCCAGCTACCGACGGCTCCGATCCAACCGGAGCTCTGGACCATGTTCTTCGACGGGTTGTTGATGAAGACAGGAGCCGGCGCAGGCCTACTCTTCATCTTGCCCCTCGGGAAGCACCTACGCTACGTGCTACGCCTCCATTTCCCGGCATCCAACAATGTGGCTGAGTACGAAGCTCTAGTCAACGGGTTGCGGATCGCCATCGAGCTAGGGGTCCGACGCCTCGACGCTCGCGGTGACTCGCAGCTCATCATCGACCAAGTCATGAAGAACTCCCACTGCCGCGACCCGAAGATGGAGGCCTACTGCGATGAGGTTCGGCGCCTGGAAGACAAGTTCTACGGGCTCGAGCTCAACCACATCGCTCGGTGCTACAACGAGACTGCGGACGAGCTGGCTAAAATAGCCTCAGGGCGAACGACGGTTCCCCCGGACGTCTTCTCCCGGGATCTGCATCAACCCTCCGTCAAGATCGACGACACGCCCGAGCCCGAGGCACCCTCGGCCCAGCCCGAGGCACCCTCGGCCCAGCCCAAGGTACCCTCGGATCATTCCGAGGCACCCTCGGCTCGGCCCGAGGTATCCTCGGTTCAACCCGAGGTACCCTCGGCCCCCGAGGGCGAGACGCTGCACGTCGAGGAGGAGCAAAGCGGGGTCACGCCTGATCAAAACTGGCAGACCACGTACCTGCAATATCTCCACCGAGGAGAGCTACCCCTCGACCGAGCCGAGGCTCGGCGGGTGGCGCGGCGCGCCAAGTCGTTCGTCTTGCTGGGTGATGAGAAGGAGCTCTACCACCGCAGCCCCTCCGGCATCCTCCAGCGATGCATCTCCATCGCCGAAGGTCAGGAACTCCTGCGAGAGATACACTCGGGGGCTTGCGGCCATCACGCAGCGCCTCGAGCCCTTGTCGGGAATGCTTTCCGGCAAGGCTTCTACTGGCCGACGACGGTGGCCGACGCCACTAGAATTGTCCGCACCTGCGAAGGGTGTCAGTTCTACGCAAGGAGACCCACCTGCCCGCTCAGGCTCTGTAGACGATACCCATCACCTGGCCTTTTGCTATGTGGGGTCTAGACCTCGTCGGCCCCTTGCAGAAGGCACCCGGGGGCTACACGCACCTGCTGGTCGCCATCGACAAATTCTCCAAGTGGATCGAGGTCCGACCCCTGAACAGCATCAGGTCCGAGCAGGCGGTGGCGTTCTTCACCAACATCATCCATCGCTTCGGGGTCCTAAACTCCATCATCACCGACAACGGCACCCAGTTCACCGGCAGAAAGTTCCTGGACTTCTGCGAGGACCACCACATCCGGGTGGACTGGGCCGCCGTGGCTCACCCCATGTCAAATGGGCAAGTAGAGCGTGCCAACGGCATGATTCTACAAGGGCTCAAGCCTAGGATCTACAACGACCTCAACAAGTTCGGCAAGCGATGGATGAAGGAACTCCCCTCGGTGGTCTGGAGTCTGAGGACAACATCGAGCCGAGCCACGGGCTTCACGCCGTTCTTCCTAGTCTACGGGGTCGAGGCCATCTTGCCCACAGACTTAGAATACGGTTCCCCGAGGACGAGGGCCTACACCGACCAAAGCAACCAAGCAAGCCGAGAAGACTCGCTGGACCAGCTGGAGGAGGCTCGGGACAAGGCCTTACTACACTCGGCGCGATACCAGCAGTCCCTGCGACGCTACCATGCCCGAGGGGTCCGGTCCCGAGACCTCCAGGTGGGCGACCTAGTGCTTCGGCTGCGACAAGACGCCCGAGGGCGGCACAAGCTCACACCTCCCTGGGAGGGGCCGTTCGTCATCACCAGAGTTCTGAAGCCCGGAACGTACAAGCTGGCCAACAGTCAAGGCGAGGTCTACGACAATGCTTGGAACATCCAACAGCTATGTCGCTTCTACCCTTAAGATGTTTTCAAGTTGTTCATATACCTCGCGCCTAGCAAAAGTTTAGTCATCAAGGAAGGGTCGGCCTCGCCTCGGCAAAGCCCGACCCTCGCTCGGGGGCTAAAAGGGGGGGAACCCCCTCTGCGTCGAAATTTTCCTCGAAAAAAGATCTTTTCTGCCAGAAGGTCTTTCGGGCTGTTTGACTACTTCAAAAGTGGATCCCGAAAACGATGGAGTACACGTAAGCAGCCAAGGCTGACCGAGCCGAGGGACTCCTACGCCTCCGGGATACGGATACCTCACTCATCACCTTCTGCGATAAGTACTCGAAACAAGAGGAAAGGAGACGCGGCTTTACAACACGGCGAGGGTGTGTTGTGGCCTCGGCGGCCGCAGGGAACACACGCTACAAGACAATCCGATCCTGCAGGCTCGGGTCTTAACACTGGAAGGGAGCAGCAGCACCCTCGGCATCGACAACACCTTCGGCGAGGTCCGACCTAGCCTCGGACGGCGACGCGGTCCGAAGATCTCCACTCTGAAGGATGACGTCATCGCCACGCCCGGGCCATCGCTGCCAGGGTCTTCTCGGGAATCCGGCCCGAGCAGGCAGCTCGGCCGGTCACCCCGGGGCCTCGGCCAGCTGTCCTCCAAGGACGTCGGCCCGACCCGAGGCCTCGGCTGGTCAATTCCGGCGTCGGTCCCGCTAACGGACGACCCGGCCCGGCTCCGGCCAACCAGGTTTTCTTTTCGAGCCAACTCTGCCTCTGTTCATGTTGACGCCGCTACCCCTGGCCTCGGCTCATCGAAGAGCGGCCGAGGGGTTCCTTTAATTAAGCTAGAGAAGCCTCGGACAACAAGGCCGACCGAGCCGAGGGACTCCTACGCCTCCGGGATACGGATACCTCACTCGTCACCTTTACACGGGGCGACTCACGCTTGGTGAAGCGGTTCAGACAACCAACAGGCGAGTCTTAGTGCTCGAAAATGAGGAAAAAACACGGCTCCGTGCCGAAAATACGTACATGTTCAGGCCCCGACAGCCACAATGAACAAAAACACTGGCATTCAAAGTGCCATTACAAACAGAACTCCGGTTCCACCTCCGCAGGTACGAACAACCCCACTCAATGGGGGGGCCTGCGGAGCAACAGAAGACCGACGGACGGCTCGCCGTCGCCCGCTCCAGCAGCAGCGACAACGACCCCCTCTATGGGTGGCCAAACTGCAGCGGCGATGGCCTCAGGGCGAACGCTGCTGCAACCTTGCCCTCGCCCATGCCGACGCTCGAGGGGCGAGGACAAGTACAAAGAGCCGGAGGCCCGAAGCGCGGATGGTGGCGGTGATCCCGTCGGCGACGGGGACTTCTCGAGCCGCCTCCGCCTCGGCACCGACGACAGGGGCCGTCAGCCCGCCGGCAGATCCCCACTCGGATCCTCCCGGACGAGCAGGGCACTGACCTCCCAGCGGAGGCACCGTACCGGTGCAAAGGCAGGACCGCCCCAGAACACGAACGCCGCCCTAGCAGCGCGCGACATCTTGGGCGGTCCTCCCGTGCACACGGCACGGCAGCCGCCTTCCGGTAGGAGGGGGCACTGGGGGCCAAGCCGACGAGCCCGACGTGCTGGGGCAGACGACGCCTGCCGTCGGCCGGCCCCGTGTTGTCGAAGTCCGACCCGCCCGCAGGGCCGGCGAGCGCCCTCTCCCTCGAACGCCGCAGGAGAGGGTGACCCACGAGCCCGCGCGGGAGGTAGAGCTCCGGCTCAGCCCGGCCTCCACCCCAGCGAGGATGATGAACATCCTTGAAGCTGAGGGTGGGACCAAGATCGCAGCCCCGCTTGCTTCTCCCCACCCAGAGGCTGGTGGTCACCGTCCTGGGTGACCGCCGGCGGGGGGGGGGGGGGGTACATGTGGCGGAACTGCCCGAATTATTCCAAGTTAAGTGCCTGAGCCCTGCCTTAGAGGCTAGA
Organism: Zea luxurians; assembly: GCA_029449295.1. Lineage (NCBI taxonomy): Eukaryota > Viridiplantae > Streptophyta > Magnoliopsida > Poales > Poaceae > Zea > Zea luxurians. The sequence goes on along the minus strand of JAOPSE010000016.1, from coordinate 71,171,739 downwards.
CCACACTTAAATGGGAATAATCCGTCAATCCCTCGGATCTAGTCCGACATGGCCACTGACAGGATCAAGTACCACAATCTCACTCGATGGTGAGTCATAGAGCAAATACAATAAAGCATAAAACCATACATGAAGGAGTATTAATTATTACATCACCATCGGAGTTTTGCAAAAGTAGTCATCATTGTTCGAAGTGCAGCGGAATAGAACTAACGATAATTAAACAGAGAGATGGGGAAGCCTGTCCCATCACTCCTCATGCTCCTCCTCAGCCGAGGCGGGGTCCCACTCGACAGTCCAACCCGGTGGTAAGGTGGACGGCCAAGTCACTCCAGCAACCATGTCCTCTAGAGAACCTGTAAAAATTATGCCACAAGCAAGGCTGAGTATACTAATACTCAGCTAGACTTACCCGGTGTGAGGAGTCTACTCCTCTACCTCTAGACATGCAGCTGTTTGGCTGTGGGGTTTGGTTGCCAAAAGCACTAGCTGAGTTTCTAAATCAAGTTTTAACTTTGTCAAATTTAAGTGTGACTCTCTTAAGGCTAAACATGTACTATCTACTCATACATAGTAGCAAACATTTTTAGCAATCAACATCTTGTATCAACTCATCATATTTCCACTTGTTACTCAATGCAGTACAATGGATCAAGCAGTCTCATTAGCTGCGAGAAGCAGACGATTCGAATCGAGTTTTTATCCTTGCAAGGTAAACCTAAACACACGACATGGCGAGGCACTCCGTCCCCACACACATCAGCCGTCCCCATCGATTCCCTGGCAACAGATCAGGGCTCACCGCCTTGGCGTACAATGCCTCACTGACCCCGACTGCCGTCGTGCAGTGACCGCACTTGTACCCACCATAACCGGAATGGGAGACCACGTCTCAGGTCGCGTGAGGGGTAAAGTCTGCGGGCAGGTTCACTCAGGTACTAGGCTTACCGATTTACCATATTTCTCGGTATGTGTTTAGTACGTTCAAACGCTTGACACAGGTATCCGCACGTTAATCCTTATTCCATGTTCCCATCTTGTAGACAACCAATCCCCATGGATTGCTGTCTACCACTAGTATCATAATAGTATGAAGGTGGGTACAACCAACTCCTGATCTCGCGCGAGTGCTAGAAAAATCACTCGTCTTCTACCGAGATCCTAATTAGATAAAGCAACTACTCGACCTATCATACTAGTATTCATCTCAAAAGTATTCCTCAGATCATGCAACTAGGGTTTCAAGAAATTCCTACACCTAAGTGCACAATCAATCCTACAATCATTAAGTGAAGTAAAATAGCATAAATAACAGGTTATGCATAAAACCGGGGCTTGCCTTCCAAGGCTGTGGCAGGCAGATCCTTTGATGCAGACTCTGGGGCTGGATCCGGGGCTACCTCCTGAGCAGCTCCTTGCTCCGGCACGAGGACGTACTCTCCGTCACCAAGGTTACAGTCTATCGAAATACAATGAACATGTATGTCATGATTATGCAGGATTTAAAAACATTATGTTAAGAGAAGAACACTAAATTAATGAGTAACTTAGGGTTTCCGGTTCATACGTGGCTTTTGGTGGTTTATGTTTATCACCTTTAGGTTTAAGTTTTTTGTTGAGGATAAGTATAGGGAATTGGTATTGCCTTTATATACTTCCATGAACAAGTTATAAAGAGTTGTTAGGATGACACCACTTTCCTGTTATTCACTTTTCCCTTTCCTCCATTTTCTACTTATGGTTTCCAGTGTAGGTTTGAACTACGACAATGATTTAACATTTTCCAAAAATTCTGTAAAAATTACAGTGGATTGCCATTTGCTATTCTAGCTGGTTTCAAGAATTTGAGGCTTAAACTATAAAGGCTATGCTTTAGACAAAAATAACAAGAGTGGTGTAAAATGGGCCACTTTATACTACATCTCTCCAATAGAGTTGAGTTCCTTCCTAAGGGTTATTTTTGTTGGGATCTAATAGTAATGCTAAACCTCTGTGCCAAAATTCACAGAAAGTTAATTGGTGATTATTTAGTTGTGATTTTCTAAAGTTTTATGCCAAAAAGGTGCTTATAACTAACTTGTCATTTGAAAAATATCAAACAACAGATTTTATATTTTTCCTATGTTTATAATAACCAAACATTAGTTATCCCAAGGTTTGAGGTGTTTTCACCTTAGGGTTATTTTTGTAGGGTTTTTCTAAGTTATCCTTGTTTTATTCAATTAAAAGGTATCCTACTTATTTCATACTAAACCAGGGTAGGGTAGATTTTTCTAGTGAACTATATTGAATAAGTACCCTAACAAAAATAGGGGTGCCCTCTGGTTCACTATTTAAATCACATTTTCTATTTTTCTTAACCTTAAGCATATTGTAAAATAAGTGGTAAAAACTAACTTAATGGGGTGGACAGAGGGATTCAACATTTTTAATTGGGTCAGTAGGTAGATATAAACGTCTCCAAATTTTTCTAACCCTAGTCAAATAGTGCAACTAATTTTTGCCCTATTATTTAGCTTATGGCCAAAACAATAATTAAATTAGAACCCTAAAGTTTTTTGTAGTACATAGGGGTTTTATATTTTTCTTGAGTAGGTTACATTATTTAGAGTCTGACAAAATTTGTTTGACCAAATTTGGATAATTTAAACAGAAGTTATGGATTTTCAAAGTTTCTGCTCAATTTAAAAACAGATTTAATAAGAGTTTCCTGGAAAAACAGTTTACACCGAGGTCCCTGGGTTTAAACTAAATCAAACCGCACAGATCTACCCCTGCGCCACTATTCCCCTGGGTCACTGACAACTCAAAAAGCCCCCTGACTTTCCTCTCTTCTTCCCCGAGGTCCTTCCCCCAATGTAAACAGTACCCGCGGGAAAGAAAAGGATGGCGCGGCTTACCGGCGGCGAGGTAGGTCCGGCGAAGGGCAGGGTTGGCTCGGGGAGGCTCTGGCGGTCACAGCGAGGTGCGGCTCGACGGCGGGGATGGTCGGAATCGCTCGGTCCACGTGCGCAGGCGGGTGTTCTCGTCGGCGGCGAGTGTACCGGCCAAACCACGGCGAGCTGGTTCAATCCAAGGGCACGGTGAGCTTCACGGGGTCACGTAGTGACTGTGTGCACCAGGAATTGGAAAAAGGTTGAGCGGATTACCCGGTCCACGTACTCCGGTGAGGGTGTGAGCTCCGGCGACCGTGGACTGGCCTCTCCGGTGAAGCAGACTCCGATTCCTCGCTCGGGGAGCTTCACTGAGTCGTGCACACACGTCTCCGAGGGTTGGACGGGGCTAGGAATAGCTGGGCTGGCCGGTCTACGGCGGCAGTGGGTCGGGTGGCCGTGAACACGTCGCGCACGGGCCAACGGCGGCGAGCTAAGCTCCGGTGAGGCTTGAGGGTGCGCGGAGGAGTGTGCTCGATGCCTCTGGGGTTTTATAGGCACGGGCGCACTCAGGGGACACGGGCGCAGCTCGGCGCGGCGCGGGGTCGGGCGCGGGCGTGCTCTGGCGCGGCAGAGCGCGTCGAACACGTGTAAGTTTTCTTCTGCCCTTGTTCCACAGCTCACCCAAGTCGCAAACGTGCGAATCTTGGCAAAAATCCGGCGTGGGTCTACTCCTGGCACCCAGGGCTATCACTTACTTGTGAGTCGCCATGGCAGATATGGCCTAGGGAGGGAGATCTCCGGTCGCCAAATCGGGTGTGTCACACTGCCCACCTCGCGACAAAAAACCATGCCAACGCATGTCAAACGTCCAAGTCTCGGGCTCAGCTTTTTCCAGTGGGTGCCTTAGGTGGTATGCCACATTTTTGGTATAGAACATAGGTGGATTTGGTGCTAGCTTCGAGGTGAACACGACTGATCTTTAGTGTAGGTGTAGTTTTTAACTTAGAGAGAAATAGAGAGATCTAGCTCTCTCTCCACTTGGAGATTGGATTTGGGGTTTCTCCAGGGGTCTTTTGCAATATTTCCCTCCCTAATTGCTGGTTATAAGGTTACTTAAGGTTTGGTTAAAAATTACCCATGTTTTGCACATTTGCTCACTCTCTTTCCCCTCTTATCCATGGCTTTTGGGAGATAGGGTTTAAGAGAGGTCTAGGGTTCTTCCCCCCTCTCCCTTCCAAGGTAGTAAGGGTACAAAGATTTGAGTAATGCTTCTTAGGTCATTAACAACTTTGATTAACACATGATCTCCAAGTTCTTATGTGATTCCCTAAGCCTTCACCACATGTGATCACAGTCCTGAGTGTCAAGGTGTGCTCTAGCCATAGTAACACCTGAGGTGTTACAGTACAGCCGGGCCGGATGATGAAAATCCTTGAAGCCGAACGATGGCTGAAAGGTACCCACTCCCACGGAGTTGCGTCCTCCAACGATGAGGCGGAAAGACAGCGGATATCCCCCATCCGGGGGCTTGGAAGGTGGAAAGACACGATGCATAAGGGAGTGCGAAGACATGGTCGCCTCCCAAGGGGGTCACCCTCCTTTTAAAGGCGGTTCTCCCTACTTGCGTCCCCAGCCGTCACGGGCTGAGTCTTCTCCAACACACTCCAAGGTCCTCCCCTACGGCGCGGGGGCTGGGTCCCACACGTCATGCAAGCCGACTCAGAGCGGAAGAAGCCAAACAGCCGCGCGCGGTGCGTACAACCGCCTAGCGGTTACAAGCGACCCTCCACTTTTGCCCAGACCAGCGGGCGAAATGGTGGGCAGCCATGCAGGCGGCATGCAACCGCGCCAAGTGGGTGCACTTCTCCGACTCCCAACACGCCCGGCATGGAGGCCTAGGCCCACGCGTCATGCAACCGGCGCGCCGAATGCTTCGTGCATGCAACTGCACCGCCACTTGCGCCACCACCGCGCCTCCTCGACTGCGGAACCAATGCCGTGACTCGAGGCGGCCCAGTTGAAAGGGAATTAGGCTTACACCTAGTCCCCAAATAATTTTGGTGGTTGAATTGCCCAACACAAATATTGGACTAACTAGTTTGCTCTAGTGCATAAGTTATACAGGTGCAAAAGGTTCACACTTAGCCAATAAAAAGATCAAGTTTTGGATTCAACTAAGGGGCAATGAGGCAACCGAAGGCTCCTCTGATCTGGAGGCACCGGACTGTCCGGTGTACACCGGACAGTGTCCGGTGCGCCACGAGTGCACCAGAGGACTCCGACTTCAAACTCTTCGCCCTCGAGAATTCTCGGAAGCCGGCGCGCTATAATTCACCGGACTGTCCGGTGTGCACCGGACATGTCCGGTGCTCCAAGGAAGCGCGGCTTCCGAAACTCGTCAGCCTCGGGTTCGCGCGGCAGCCGCTCCGCTAAAATTCCCCGGACTGTCCGGTGTGCACCGGACTGTCCGGTGTGCCAGCGGAGCAACGGCTATTTCGGCGCCAACGGCTACCTGCGGTGCATTTAATGCGCGCGCAGCGCGCGCAGAAGTCAGGCACGCCCATACCGGTGCACCGGACATCAAACAGTACATGTCCGGTGTGCACCGGACACCCAGGAGGGCCCAGAAGTCAGAAGCTCCAACGGTCAGAATCCAACGGCAATGGTGACGTGGCAGGGGCACCGGACTGTCCGGTGTGCACCGGACTGTCCGGTGTGCCATCGAACAGACAGCTTCCAGCAACGGTCACTTTTGGTGGTTGGGGCTATAAATACCCCAACCACCCCACATTCATTGCCATCCAAGTTTTCCACTTCTCAACTACTACAAGAGCTCTAGCATTCAATTCTAGATACACCAAATAGATCAAGTCCTCTCCAAATTCCACACAACACCATAGTGACTAGAGAGAGTGATTTGCTTGTGTTCTTTCGAGCTCTTGCGCTTGGATCGCATTCTTTTCTTCCTCACTTGTTCTTGTGATCAAACTCAATTGTAACCAAGGCAAGAGGCACCAATTGTGTGGTGGCCCTTGCGGGGAAGCTTTGTTCCCGTTTGATTGAGAAGAAGAGAAAGCTCACTCGATCCGTGGGATCGTTTGAGAGAGGGAAGGGTTGAAAGAGACCCGGCCTTTGTGGCCTCCTCAACGGGGAGTAGGTTTGCGAAAACCGAACCTCGGTAAAACAAATCCGCGTGTCACACTTTTATTTGCTTGCGATTTGTTTTGCGCCCTCTCTCGCGGACTCGTTTATATTTCTAACGCTAACCCGGCTTGTAGTTGTGATTATTTTTGTAAGTTTCAGTTTCGCCCTATTCACCCCCCCTCTAGGTGACTATCAATTGGTATCAGAGCCCGGTGCTTCATTAGAGCCTAACCGCTCGAAGTGATGTCGGGAGATCACACCAAGAGGGAGATGGAGACCGGCGATAACAAGCCCACTACAAGCCAAGGGAGCACTTCATCGGAAGAGTCCCGCACCAAGAGAAGGGAGAAGAAGAAGAACTCCTCCAAGCGGAAGGAGAAAAGATCTTCCTCTTCTCACCACAAGGAGAAGAAGGAAAAATCTTCTTCTCACAAGCCGCATCGGAGTGGGGACAAGCACAAGAGGATGAGGAAGGTGGTCTACTACGAGACCGACACTTCATCGACATCCACCTCCGGCTCCGACGCGGCATCCGTCACTTCTAAACGCCAAGAGCGTAAGAAGTATAGTAAGATTCCCCTACGCTACCCTCGCATTCCTAAACATACACCTTTACTTTCCGTCCCATTAGGCAAACCACCAACTTTTAATGGTGAAGATTATGCTATGTGGAGTAATTTAATGCGATTTCATCTAACCTCTCTCCACAAAAGTATATGGGATGTTGTTGAGTACGGTGTACAGGTACCATCTGTAGGGGATGAGGACTATGACACGGACGAAGTGGCCCAAATCGAGCACTTCAACTCCCAAGCCGCAACCATCCTCCTTGCCTCTCTAAGCAAGGAGGAATACAACAAAGTACAAGGGTTGAAGAACGCAAAGGAGATTTGGGATCTACTCAAGACCGCGCACGAGGGTGATGAACTCACCAAGATCACCAAGCGGGAAACGATCGAGGGGGAGCTCGGTCGCTTCCGTCTTCGCCAAGGGGAGGAGCCACAAGACATGTACAACCGGCTCAAGACCTTGGTGAACCAAGTGCGCAACCTCGGGAGCGCAAAATGGGATGACCACGAAGTGGTTAAGGTTATTCTAAGAGCCCTTATTTTCCTTAACCCCACACAAGTTCAATTAATTCGTGGCAATCCTAGATATCCACTAATGACCCCCAAGGAAGTTATCGGGAATTTTGTGAGTTTTGAATGCATGATTAAGGGCTCCAAGAAGATCAACGAGCTTGATGAGCCTTCCACATCCGAGGCGCAACCGGTGGCCTTCAAGGCAACGGAGGAGAAGAAGGAGGAGTCTACACCAAGTAGACAACCAATTGACGCCTCCAAGCTCGACAACGAGGAGATGGCCCTAATCATCAAAAGCTTTCGGCAAATCCTCAAGCAACGGAAGGGGAAGGATTACAAATCCCGTTCCAAGAAGGTTTGCTACAAGTGTGGTAAGCCCGGTCATTTTATTGCAAAATGTCCTATGTCTAGTGATAGTGACAGGGGCGACGACAAGAAGGGCAAGAGGAAGGAGAAGAAGAGATACTACAAGAAGAAGGGCGGCGATGCCCATGTTTATCGGGAGTGGGACTCCGACGAAAGCTCAAGCGACTCCTCCGACGACGAGGACGCCGCCAACATCGCCGTCACCAAGGGCCTCCTCTTCCCCAACGTCGGCCACAAATGTCTCATGGCCAAGGACGGCAAAAAGAAGGTAAAATCAAAGTCCTCCACTAAATATGAAACATCTAGTGATGAGGATGATGATAAAAATGAGGAGGATAATTTGCGCATTCTTTTTGCTAACCTCAACATGCAACAAAAGGAAAAATTAAATGAATTGATTAGTGCTATACATGAGAAGGATGATCTCTTGGATTCTCAAGAGGACTTCCTTATTAAAGAAAATAAGAAGCATGTTAAGGTTAAAAATGCTTATGCTCTAGAAATGGAAAAATGTGAAAAATTGTTTAGTGAGCTAAGCACTTGCCATGAGACTATAGACAACCTTAGAAATGAAAATGCTAATTTGTTAGCTAAGGTTGATTCTCATATTTGCAATGTTTCAATTTCAAATCCTAGAGATGATAATGATGACTTGCTTGCTAGGATTGAAGAATTGAACATTTCTCTTGCTAGCCTTAGAAATGAGAATGAGAAATTAATTGCTAAGGCTAAGAATTTTGATGTTTGCAATGCTACTATTTCGGACCTTAGAACTAAGAATGATTTGTTGCATGCTAAGGTCATTGAATTGAAATCTTGCAAACCTTCTACATCTACTGAGCATATTTCCATTTGTACTAGATGTAGAGATATTAATGTTGATGCTATCCATGATCACCTAGCCTTAATTAAAAAACAAAATGATCACATAGCACAACTTAATGCTAAGATTAGAGAGCATGACTTAGAAAATGAAAAATTTAAATTTGCTAGAAGCATGCTCTATAATGGGAGACGCCCTGGCATTAAGGACGGCATTGGCTTCCAAAAGGAAGGCAATGTCAAAATTAATGCCCCTCCAAAGAACCTATCTAACTTTGTTAAGGGCAAGGCTCCCATGCCTCAGGATAACGAGGGTTACATTCTGTACCCTGCCGGCTATCCTGAGAGCAAGATTAGGAAAACTCATTCTAGGAAGTCTCACTCTGGCCCTAATCATGCTTTTATGTATAAGGGTGAGACATCTAGATCTAGGCAACCAACCCATGCCAAGTTGCCTAGAAAGAAAATCCCAAATGCATCAAATGATCATGCTATTTCATTTAAAACTTTTGATGCATCTTATGTTTTGACTAACAAATCCGGCAAGATAGTTGCCAAAATTGTTGGGGGCAAACACAAGGGCTCCAAGACTTGTGTTTGGGTACCCAAGGTTCTCGTTTCTAATGCCAAAGGACCCAAAACTGTTTGGGTACCTAAAACAAAGAACTAAACTTGTTTTGTAGGTTTATGCATCCGGGGGCTCAAGTTGGATACTCGACAGCGGGTGCACAAACCACATGACAGGGGAGAAAAAGATGTTCTCCTCATATGAGAAAAACCAAGATCCCCAACGAGCTATCACATTCGGGGATGGAAATCAAGGTTTGGTCAAAGGTTTGGGTAAAATTGCTATATCACCTGACCATACCATTTCCAATGTTTTTCTTGTAGATTCCTTAGATTACAATTTACTTTCCGTATCCCAATTATGTCAAATGGGCTACAACTGTCTATTTACTGATATTGGTGTTACTGTCTTTAGAAGAAGTGATGATTCAATAGCATTTAAGGGAGTGTTAGAGGGTCAGCTATACTTGGTTGATTTTGATAGAGCTGAACTCGACACTTGCTTGATTGCTAAGACTAACTTGGGTTGGCTCTGGCACCGCCGACTAGCCCATGTTGGAATGAAGAATCTTCACAAGCTTCTAAAGGGAGAACACATTTTAGGACTAACCAATGTTCATTTTGAGAAAGACAGGATTTGTAGCGCATGCCAAGCCGGGAAGCAAGTTGGCACTCATCATCCACACAAAAACATCATGACTACCGACAGGCCACTGGAGCTCCTACACATGGATTTATTCGGCCCGATCGCTTACATAAGCATCGGCGGTAGTAAGTATTGCCTTGTAATTGTGGATGATTATTCTCGCTTCACTTGGGTGTTCTTTTTACAGGACAAATCTTATACCCAAGAGACCTTAAAGGGATTCTTGAGACGGGCTCAAAATGAGTTCGGCTTAAGGATCAAGAAAATTAGAAGCGACAATGGAACGGAGTTCAAGAACTCTCAAATCGAAGGCTTCCTTGAGGAGGAGGGCATCAAGCATGAGTTCTCCTCTCCCTACACTCCACAACAAAATGGTGTAGTGGAGAGGAAGAATCGAACTCTATTGGACATGGCAAGAACCATGCTTGATGAGTACAAGACACCGGATCGGTTCTGGGCCGAGGCGGTCAACACCGCCTGCTACGCCATCAACCGGTTATATCTTCACCGAATCCTCAAGAAGACATCTTATGAACTCCTAACCGGTAAAAAGCCAAATATTTCATATTTTAGAGTTTTTGGTAGCAAATGTTTTATTCTTGTCAAAAGAGGTAGAAAATCTAAATTTGCTCCTAAAACTGTAGAAGGCTTTTTACTAGGATATGACTCAAACACAAGGGCATATAGAGTCTTTAACAAGTCCTCAGGACTTGTTGAAGTTTCTTGTGACATTGTGTTTGATGAGACTAACGGCTCTCAAGTAGAGCAAGTTGATCTTGATGATATAGGTGAAGAACAGGCTCCATGCATAGCGCTAAGGAACATGTCCATTGGGGATGTGTGTCCTAAGGAATCCGAAGAGCCTCCACATGCACAAGATCAACCATCCTCCTCCACGCAAGTATCTCCACCAACTCAAGTTGAGGATGAGGCTCAAGATGTTGAACAAGACGATCAAGAAGATGAGCCACCTCAAAATAACGGCAACGATCAAGGGGGAGATGCAAATAATGAAGACAAGGAGGATGAACAACCAAGGCCGCCACACCCAAGAGTCCACCAAGCAATACAACGAGATCACCCCGTCGACACCATCCTCGGCGACATTCATAAGGGGGTAACTACTCGATCTCGTGTTGCACATTTTTGTGAACATTACTCTTTTGTTTCCTCTATTGAGCCACACAGGGTAGAGGAAGCACTACAAGATTCGGATTGGGTGATGGCGATGCAAGAGGAGCTCAACAATTTCACAAGGAATAAGGTATGGCACTTAGTTCCACGTCCTAATCAAAATGTTGTAGGAACCAAGTGGGTCTTCCGCAACAAGCAAGACGAGCATGGTGTGGTGACAAGGAACAAAGCTCGACTCGTGGCCAAGGGGTATTCACAAGTCGAAGGTTTGGATTTTGGTGAAACCTATGCACCCGTAGCTAGGCTTGAGTCAATTCGTATATTATTGGCCTATGCTACTTACCATGGCTTCAAGCTTTATCAAATGGACGTGAAGAGTGCCTTCCTCAATGGACCAATCAAGGAGGAGGTCTATGTTGAGCAACCTCCCGGCTTTGAAGACAGTGAGTACCCTAATCATGTTTATAGGCTCTCTAAGGCGCTTTATGGGCTCAAGCAAGCCCCAAGAGCATGGTATGAATGCCTTAGAGATTTCCTTATTTCAAATGGCTTCAAAGTCGGAAAGGCCGATCCTACTTTATTCACTAAGACTCTTGACAATGATTTGTTTGTATGCCAAATTTATGTTGATGATATTATATTTGGGTCTACTAACAAATCTACATGTGAAGAATTTAGTAGGATCATGACACAAAAATTCGAGATGTCGATGATGGGGGAGCTGAAGTATTTTCTAGGATTCCAAGTCAAGCAACTCCAAGAGGGCACCTTCATTAGCCAAACGAAGTACACTCAAGATATCCTAAGCAAGTTTGGAATGAAGGATGCCAAGCCCATCAAGACACCCATGGGAACAAATGGGCATCACGACCTCGACACGGGAGGTAAGTCCGTGGATCAAAAGGTATACCGGTCGATGATTGGTTCATTGCTTTATTTATGTGCATCTCGACCGGACATTATGCTTTCCGTTTGCATGTGTGCAAGATTCCAAGCCGACCCTAAGGAATCACACCTTATGGCCGTAAAACGAATCTTGAGATATTTGGCTTATACTCCTAAGTTTGGGCTTTGGTACCCTCGGGGATCCACATTTGATTTGATTGGTTATTCGGATGCCGATTGGGCGGGGTGTAAGATTAATAGGAAGAGCACATCGGGGACTTGCCAGTTCTTGGGAAGATCCTTGGTGTCATGGGCTTCAAAGAAGCAAAATTCGGTCGCTCTTTCCACCGCCGAAGCCGAGTATATTGCCGCAGGCCATTGTTGCGCGCAACTGCTTTGGATGAGGCAAACCCTGCGGGACTACGGTTACAAATTAACCAAAGTCCCTTTGCTATGTGACAATGAGAGTGCAATCAAAATGGCCGACAATCCCGTCGAGCATAGCCGCACTAAGCACATAGCCATTCGGTATCATTTTCTTCGGGATCACCAACAAAAGGGGGATATCGAGATTTCTTACATTAACACTAAAGATCAATTAGCCGATATCTTTACCAAGCCACTTGATGAACAATCTTTTACCCGACTTAGGCATGAGCTCAATATTCTTGATTCTAGGAATTTCTTTTGCTAAACTTGCACACATAGCACATGAATATACCTTTGATCATGTCTCTTTTATATATGCTATGACTAATGTGTTTTCAAGTGTATTTCAAACCAAGTCATAGGTATATTGAAAGGGAATAGGAGTCTTCGGCGAAGAAAAAGGCTTCCACTCCACTCTACTACTCATCCTTCGCCGTCGCTCCGCATCATCTCTCCAACTTTGGTATAATCTTCACTCATTCATTTCATGACCAAAGGGGGAGAAAGTACTTCATTGGGCTCTAATGATTCCGTTTTTGGCGATTCATGCCAAAGGGGGAGAAAATATGAGCCCAAAGCAAAAGGACCGCACCACCACCTAATTTTTTAAATTTGATGATTTTCAATGGTAAATTTCAAAATTGGTATCTCTTTGTGTTCTAAAGGGGGAGCAAGTAGTATTTTCAAAATTGATGGAAAACCCTCTTGAACACTAAGAGGAGACCTTATTTGAGGGGGAGTTTTGTTTAGTCAAAGGAAAAGCATTTGAACAAAGGAAGAAAATTTCAAATCTTGAAAATGCTTTGCAAAATCTTATTCATTTACCTTTGACTATCTTGCAAAATGATTTTGAAAAGAATTTACAAAAGAGTTTGCAAAAACAAAACTTATGGTGCAAATGAGGTCCAATATGTCAAAAACATAGAAACAATCCATGCGCATCATACAAGTATTTATATTGGCTCAAATTCAAGCAACCTTTGCACTTACATTATGCAAACTAGTTCAATTATGCACTACTATATTTGCTTTGGTTTGTGTTGGCATCAATCACCAAAAAGGGGGAGATTGAAAGGGAATTAGGCTTACACCTAGTCCCCAAATAATTTTGGTGGTTGAATTGCCCAACACAAATATTGGACTAACTAGTTTGCTCTAGTGCATAAGTTATACAGGTGCAAAAGGTTCACACTTAGCCAATAAAAAGATCAAGTTTTGGATTCAACTAAGGGGCAATGAGGCAACCGAAGGCTCCTCTGATCTGGAGGCACCGGACTGTCCGGTGTACACCGGACAGTGTCCGGTGCGCCACGAGTGCACCAGAGGACTCCGACTTCAAACTCTTCGCCCTCGGGAATTCTCGGAAGCCGGCGCGCTATAATTCACCGGACTGTCCGGTGTGCACCGGACATGTCCGGTGCTCCAAGGAAGCGCGGCTTCCGGAACTCGTCAGCCTCGGGTTCGCGCGGCAGCCGCTCCGCTAAAATTCACCGGACTGTCCGGTGTGCACCGGACTGTCCGGTGTGCCAGCGGAGCAACGGCTATTTCGGCGCCAACGGCTACCTGCGGTGCATTTAATGCGCGCGCAGCGCGCGCAGAAGTCAGGCACGCCCATACCGGTGCACCGGACATCAAACAGTACATGTCCGGTGTGCACCGGACACCCAGGAGGGCCCAGAAGTCAGAAGCTCCAACGGTCAGAATCCAACGGCAATGGTGACGTGGCAGGGGCACCGGACTGTCCGGTGTGCCATCGAACAGACAGCTTCCAGCAACGGTCACTTTTGGTGGTTGGGGCTATAAATACCCCAACCACCCCACATTCATTGCCATCCAAGTTTTCCACTTCTCAACTACTACAAGAGCTCTAGCATTCAATTCTAGATACACCAAATAGATCAAGTCCTCTCCAAATTCCACACAACACCATAGTGACTAGAGAGAGTGATTTGCTTGTGTTCTTTCGAGCTCTTGCGCTTGGATCGCATTCTTTTCTTCCTCACTTGTTCTTGTGATCAAACTCAATTGTAACCAAGGCAAGAGGCACCAATTGTGTGGTGGCCCTTGCGGGGAAGCTTTGTTCCCGTTTGATTGAGAAGAAGAGAAAGCTCACTCGATCCGTGGGATCGTTTGAGAGAGGGAAGGGTTGAAAGAGACCCGACCTTTGTGGCCTCCTCAACGGGGAGTAGGTTTGCGAAAACCGAACCTCGGTAAAACAAATCCGCGTGTCACACTTTTATTTGCTTGCGATTTGTTTTGCGCCCTCTCTCGCGGACTCGTTTATATTTCTAACGCTAACCCGGCTTGTAGTTGTGATTATTTTTGTAAGTTTCAGTTTCGCCCTATTCACCCCCCCTCTAGGCGACTATCACCAGTGCACGACCCAGCGGCGCCAGCCTGGCGCGACGGTCAATGCGGCCAAGAATGGGCCGGCAGTAATGGCGGTGGCAGGCAGGCAGGAGCAGCGGTCACGTCATCAACCAAGCTTACGTCCCGTCCGGGGGCAGCGAGAGAACCCTCTCTCACGGCGTGAAGACAACGCGCCCGTGATCCATCCCTCGAACGGCTCGCGCACGCACAATGGCCGCCCCGCCAACCACTCGCCCCGTCGCATTAACTCCGCGGCGGGACAGGCGGTGCCTCTGGCAGGAGAAGCGGGCGACGCTTCGCCTTCGCCATGATGACCGCGTCAAAAAGGGTACGCCGCGTCGTTCGATTTCGTATCCTTTTCCTTTTTTCCTCTTTCTCTCTCTCTTGCAACAGGGACCGGGAAAGGGGGATACCCCGAAAAGGATCCTTCCCTGAGAAGGAACCAGGCTCCGAGCCCCCCTACTGATCAGAGGTTCGAAGGCTGGCCCCCCGGAAGGGTTCGACAGCCGCCTCAGATCGCGTGGGCCCTACACCCACTACTGGTCAGAGGTTCGAAGGCCGGCCCCTCGAAAGGGTTCCACGGCCGCCTCAGGCTACTCGGGCTCCGCGCCCATTACTGATCAGGGGTTCGAAGGCTGGCCCCCGAAGGGTTCACAGCCGCCTCAGACGCCGAGCGAGGGATGACCATGGGTACGTTCGATACATAACCAAGGCTCGGGCTGCGCTCCCGAGGTACCCTAGGACATTTTCGAGACCAGCGGGAACGATCTTGTAACGAAATCCCATCAGAGGGAGGCATCGAGCCCTCGGACCCCGTCGCCAGGGGACCGGGTCCGGCAGATCACCCGCATGTACTTTTCGGCGTGCCTCTGGGCCCCTAGCCGACCCCTAACGAACGGGGCTTGGACGTCCACTCGGATTACCCGCTTGCAGCTCATCGGAGACACCATGTTCGGCGCCCATCTAGGGCAACATGGCGCTTTCCCCCCTCCTCCTTGCGGAAAGGCGACGCAGGGGCGTATGTAAAAAAGCCGAGTCTGTCCCTGACCGCCCTCTCGCTCTGTGCAGAGGCTCGGGGGCTGCTCTCGCAAACCCGGCTCCGGCCGAACCGTTGACAGCGTCAACATACCAGCCCGAGAACTTGGGACCTGACCGTACACCTGGGCTACGGCCAGCTCGCATGAGGGAACGACCAGACCAGCCGAAGCATTACGCGAGGCATTAAGACCTCGAAGGAGTGAAACCACTCCTCCGAGGCCTCGGGGGCTACACCCAGCGGGTGCGCTCGCGCGCACCCACCGGAACAAAACGCAACCGAGAAAGGCTGGTCCCCTTGCAAAAAAGTGCGAC
Source organism: Zea luxurians (assembly GCA_029449295.1). Lineage (NCBI taxonomy): Eukaryota > Viridiplantae > Streptophyta > Magnoliopsida > Poales > Poaceae > Zea > Zea luxurians. Next base: position 71,156,068 of record JAOPSE010000016.1, on the reverse strand, counting down.
GAAAGCCTCCAAGCGAGTGCAAACACTCCCTTCGAGGCTCGGGGGCTACTATCGGGGACCATAATTAGGGGTACCCTCAAGGCTCCTAATTCTCAGCTGGTAACCCCCATCAGCACAAAGCTGCAAAGGCCTGATGAGTGCGATTAAGTCAGGGATCAGTCCATTCAAGGGACTCGATCACGCCTCGCCCGAGCCTAGCCTCGGACAAGGGCAGCCGACCCCGGAGGATTTTCGTCTCGCCCGAGGCCCCCCTTCAGCGGCGAACATATTTCCGGCTCGCCCGAGGCCCTGCCTTCGCCAAGAAGCAACCCTGACCAAATCGCCGCACCGACCGACCAAATCACAGGAGCATTTAATGCAAAGGTGGCCTGACACCTTTATCCTGACGCGCGCCCCCCAGCCGGCAGAGCCGAAGTGACCGCCGTCACTTCGCCGCTCCACTGACCGGCCTGACAGAAGGACAGCGCCGCCTGCGCCACTCCGACTGCGGTGCCACTTGACAGAGTGAGACTGACAGGCAGTCAGGCCCAGCCAAAGGCACCATAGGAAGCTCCGCTCCGCCTGACCCAGGGCTCGGACTCGGGCTAAGTCCCGGAAGACGGCGAACTCCGCCCGACCCAGGGCTCGGACTCGGGCTAAGTCCCGAAAGACGGCGAACTCCGCCCGACCCAGGGCTCGGACTCGGGCTAAGTCCCGGAAGACGGCGAACTCCGCCCGACCCAGGGCTCAGACTCGGGCTAAGTCCCAGAAGACGGCGAACTCCGCCCGACCCAGGGCTCGGACTCGGGCTAAGTCCCGGAAGACGGCGAACTCCGCTCCGCCCGACCCAGGGCTCGGACTCGGGCTAAGTCCCGGAAGACGGTGAACTCCGCCTGACCCAGGGCTCGGACTCGGGCTAAGTCCCAGAAGACGACGATCTCCGCCTCGCCCGACCCAGGGCTCGGACTTGGGCTCGACCCCAAAAGACGACGAACTCCGCTTCACCCGACCCCAGGGCTCAGACTCCGCCCCGGCACCAGCCGACGATCTCCGCCTCGCCCGAACCTGGGGCTCGGACCCGACCTTGGCCACGGAAGACAGACTCGACCTCGGCTTCGGAGGAGCTTCCACATCGCCCAACCTAGGGCGCAGACCAGCCACGTCAACAGGAGGCGCCATCATCACCCTACCCCGAGCTGACTCGGGCCGCAGGGAACAAGACCGGCGTCCCATCTAGCTCGATCCGCCAGATAGGCAATGATGGCGCCCTACATACTCTGTGACGACGGCGGCTCTCAGCCCCCTTACGGAAGCAAGAGGACGTCAGCAAGGATTCAACCGCTCCGACAGCTGTCCCTCCGCCAGGCTCCATCGCTCCTCCGACGGCCACGACATCACACCAGCTGGGTACCAAAATCTCTCCGGCTGCCACAACGGCATGTACTTAGGGCGCTAGCTCTCCTCCGCTAGACACGTAGCACTCTGCTACACCCCCCATTGTACACCTGGATCCTCTCCTTGTGCCTATAAAAGGGAGGACCAGGGCCCTCTTAAAGAAGGTTGGCCGCGCGGGGATGAGGACGAGACAGGCGCTCGCTGGAGGCCGCTCGCTCCCTCTCCCGCGTGGACGCTTGTAACCCCCTACTGCAAGCGCACCCGACCTAGGCGCGGGACGAACACGAAGGCCGCGGGATTCCCACCTCTCTCACGCCGGTCTCCGGCCGCCTCGCTCTCCCCCCTTCGCGCTCGCCCTCGCGCTCGACCCATCTGGGCTGGGGCACGCGGCGACATTCACTCGTCGGCTCAGGGACCCCCCCGGTCTCGGAACGCCGACACTACTGTATATCTCTTGCACGACTCACGTGGTAAGCACTGTGTTGGTAGTCGAGCGAACAGAAGAAGGACATGCCTACCCAGTGCAACATCCTGTTTACTTCATCAGCGAAGTTCTGGGCCCCTCAAAGAAAAAGTATCCTCAAGTTCAGAAGCTATTATATGCAGTACTTCTAACTGCCCGCAAGCTGCGTCACTACTTTGATGACCACAAAATCATAGTAGTCACCGGTTTTCCGATAGGGGATATTCTTCACAACAAGGAAGCCATTGGCCGAATAGCCAAGTGGGCCTGTGAACTGGGGCCTCATGACATCGAATTTCGACCTCGTACTGCCATTAAGTCTCAAGCATTGGTTGACTTCGTATCAGAATGGACTGAACAACAAATACCAGAGAACCCAGAAACTGCAGAAGTATGGAAGATGTATTTTGATGGCTCGCTGAAGCTGCAGGGAGCAGGAGCAGGGATTCTCTTCACCGCACCTGGAGGCGAGCACCTCAAATATGCCCTCCAGTTGCTGTTTCCAGCCTCCAACAATGCAGCCGAGTATGAAGCTCTGATCCATGGATTGAACATCGCCGTATCATTGGGCATCAAGAGATTGATGGTGTACGGAGACTCTCTGGTAGTCATTAGCCAGATAAACAAAGAGTGGGATTGTTCAAGCGATTCAATGGGAAAATACTGCACTGTCGTCTGAAAGCTGGAAGATAAATTTGAGGGTCTGGAATTTCATCATGTAGAAAGAGATCGGAACACAGCAGCCGATGTGTTGTCCAAGTTAGGATCCGGCCGGACTCAGGTCCCACCCGGAGTCTTCGTGCAAGAAATACCACGACCGAGCATCTCAATAGATCAAGCAGAAGAATGTAATATCGTGGATCAACCCGAGTCAGACTCTGATGACTGGAGAAGGCCGATCATCAGATACATAAAGAACGAAGAAGAACCAGATGACAAAAATACAGCCGAACGCATCGCCAGACAGTCAGCCCACTACACCCTCATTGGGGAGACGTTGTATAGAAGGGGTGCATCGGGCGTCCTTATGAAGTGCATTCTCCCATCTACTGGGAAACGACTTCTGGAGGAGGTCCATGCTGCGCAATGTGGAGTACATGCAGCATCCAGAACACTAGTTGGGAAGGTCTTCAGGTCAGGATTCTATTGGCCAACAGCGAAGAATGACACAGCCGAGTTAGTTCAGAGGTGCGAAGCTTGCCAATACTTGTCAAAACAACAACATCTACCAGCACAACAACTGCAGACCATACCAGTAACTTGGCCTTTCGCATGCTGGGGACTGGATATGATTGGACCTTTCAAGAAAGCCCAAGGAGGATACACTCATGTATTGGTAGCAATCGACAAATTCACTAAATGGATAGAGTTCAAGCCCATTGCCTCTTTGACCTCAGCTAAGACCGTGGAATTCATACAAGACATAATATTCAGATTCGGGATACCAAACAGCATCATAACTGACCTAGGATCCAACTTCACAAGTTCAGAGTTCTTCGACTTCTGCGAGCAAAAAAGCATTCAGATCAAGTATGCTTCTGTAGCACACCCAAGAGCCAACGGGCAAGTTGAGCGAGCCAACGGGATGATACTGGAGGCACTCAGGAAAAAGGTCTTCGATAAGAATGAAAAGTTTGCAGGAAAATGGATAAGGGAATTGCCCTATGTCGTCTGGAGCCTAAGAACCCAACCTAGCCGAGCTCTGCATGGAAACACTCCTTTCTTCATGGTCTATGGGTCGGAGGCAGTGTTACCCGCCGATCTCAAATTCGGGGCGCCAAGGTTGATCTTCGAAAACATAGCAGAAGTCGAAGCCACTAGGCTAGAAGACATTGATATACTCGAGGAAGAACGGCTGAATGCGGTAATCCAATCAGCACGGTACCAACAGACTCTAAGGCGCTATCACGACAAGGCCGTGCGACAGCGATCCTTCTCAGTAGGAGATTTCGTCCTCCGCCGAATTCTAACGGGGGAGGGACGGCACAAGTTATCGCCCTTATGGGAAGGACCTTTCGTGGTAGCAGAAGTCACTTGGCCAGGATCATACCGTCTCACTCAGATGGATGGCACAGAAGTCGGGAACTCCTGAAACATAGAACACCTCAGGAAGTTTTATCCCTAGCTGTATTTCAAAATCTATCGGGACGACGATGTACTCTGTAAAATGGAAATATGTCATCAATAAAGAAAGGCTTCAAAGATATTCAGTTTGTTCACGATCGACTTGCATTCTTACTTAACTCGGGGTGACCACTATGCCCTGCTAACGGAGCAATCGGCTTAAGTCGGCAGCGACTTAAGGCGGTGCAACATGCTCACGCTTACTT